>CM075679.1:33058571-34340357 GCA_037954025.1 Phaseolus coccineus | reverse complement strand
GAGGCTCAGCTTGGCTACACACAGACTTGACACAAAAGAGTGTGTCGCTCCAGAATCAAACAAGGCTTTTACACTTCTACCAGATATAAGACAAACACCCTGCACCAAGTTACCTAATTGGGACGCCTCAGCTCCTGACATGGCAAACACTCTCCCTGTTGTCCGGGGTCTGCTGCCTTCGTTCCTCAATTGTTGGGAACCACCGGATTGAGTCATCCTATTCTGAGTAGGACAATCTCTAGCAACGTGTCCCGTCTTCTGGCAGGCAAAACATCTTCTCTCTGAATCTTTCTTGGGGCACACATTGGCTGTGTGTGGTCCACCACAATGGAAAAATTTAAGTTTCCAGGGTTGTTGCTGCTGAGACTGGGGCGGTGCTGCTCTTGCCCTATGCTGTGGAGGTCTCGCATAAGGCTTATTCTGCTGCTGCTGCACCCTTGTCTTCCCACTGGAGGAACCCCCTGGGTGGGACCTGATCACCCGAGACTCACCCTCCTCCAGAGTCTCCACCATCTTCGTCTTCTCCACCAAGGCATGAAATTCTCTTATGCACATAGGTGCTATGGTCCTCTTTAGTTCATGTTTCAGTCCTTCTTCAAATTTCCTGCACCTCCAAGCCTCAGAGGTAGCTTGGGTATAGAATCGGGCGAGGTACTCAAATCGAGCAGCATAGGCGCTCACAGACATATCCCCCTGCTCCAACCTTAGGAACTCCGCTTCCTTCGCAAACCTTGCGCTGTCTGGGAAGTATTTCTCCAGGAACCTCACCCTGAAGCTCTCCCAATCTATCACTTCCTCTCGGGCCTCCATCATCTGCTGAGTTCCCATCCACCAGAACTCAGCTTCTCCAGACAGAAGGTATGTGGCGAATACCAGCTTCTTATCTTCAGGGCAGGAGGTCGCCCTGTAGATTTTCTCTAAACCCCTGACCCATTGATCTGCTTGGTCAGAAGTAGCATTCCCACTGAACTTAGGTGGGTTGTGCCTGAGGAACTCGGCCAGCCCCATCTGCTCCTGAGGCTGACTAGCGTGGGAGGTTGTTTCAGCCGACTGAGCAGTTTCCCAGTGGTGCATTGCAGCTTGATGATTCTGAGCCATTGCTGCATTCTGTTGTTGGATGGCAGTTGCCATCATCTCAATGGCCCTGGCGATCTGGCCCATCTCCGAAGAAGGTTGGGGAGAGGTAGGAGGTCTACGAGTCATTCTTCTCTGTAGAAGATTAGGAAAAGAACTATTATTCTCTACTCATATTCCTATAAAATGAACTTGATAAAGAATCAATTCATTTAGAAGACCACACTAGGTCTTACAAGGCCAACATCTCAAATCCATCTAGAATTTGAGTTTATCCGCAAGATCAATATACTAATACAAGCTCATCACCAAAACAGCTACTGGTATAAAACCATCAATTCAAACGACCACTTTCAATCAATTACAAAGACACTCAAGAGAATGAAATAAATCACACCAGAATTCATTGTATGCTAAACATCAACCTTTAGAATTAAGATTGAGAACATCTCGATCCAGTTATGAGTGTGCACCCTCACTACTTTATCAAGATCCTTTCATTCTCAATACTAAAATTTTCAGTTAGAGCATATATTCACTACAGCACACACAAACTTTCAATACAAAAACGTTTGAAAGCCTTTCACTATAGTTTTTGTTTAAAACTCAAATAAATTTTATGAGCAGAAGAAACACAATGGATCTACAGCCCTCAGGTCACCCTAAGGACGAACTGCTCTGATACCATTAATTGTAACATCCCACCAAATCCTTTTCACAATTATAAAATGAAATAAAGGTAAAACAATAATATTGAAGTGAACATACGTATTTATATAAAATGGAGTTGCTCCTCATAGGGAGTTTAATACATAACCGGTCAATTTTCCAAAACTTAAAACAAAATACAGCCAAATAAAATGAAACCGGCGGTCTCCCTACATAAACCGGCGATCGCCTATCAGAAGACCCAAAACAGCCGATCTTCTATCAAAACAGAAAACAGGCGATCACCACGTAGAGACAGAAACAGGCGATCTCCTTCCGGCGACCACTCACTAAGGAGCTCTACTCCCTGGAAGATCATCTGCTCCCGTGTAAAATACACGATCATCACAGTTTTAAGAGAAAGTAACCACAGAACAATACAAAGGGTAAGCTAGATATTTTTAAAACTTTAAATTATAAACTGGACAACCAACGTAGATCAGCCCTTTTTAAACATTCACAAGAGTCCATCACTTTCTCATTCATATCACACAACCATCAAGTGTCTATCAACAATTCTCAATATTTCACATTTCTCACGTCAGACTTCCACTGACTCATCACACATAGACACTTGACACTACTTCCGGAAGACACGTGCATTGACTAGACTCAGAGATCTGCACCTGTCATGCTGCACCACTGTGAAATCACACACATTCACAGGGTCGCTGTGAAATCACACACATTCACAAGCGTATAAATGAATCTCAATATTATCACTATCCTAGCATGACAGGGTTAATCCACACAACGGGTCGAGCTCGTTCTCTTTCACACAACTCACCCATACCTGTGGACCTCCTTCGACTCTCAACGCCTGAATAACTTCATCTATGTGATTCCATTACATCAGGAGAGTCAGGATATCTCATAAAACGAATCACCGGTCATTGCACACTTTACACGATCTTACACGGTATTTTCTTTCCTGAAAATACTATGCCTTGATCCCACATCCACAACATTGAAAACATCATACCACTCAAATGAATGATTCAAATCACAGCAACAATCATTTCAAAGGTTCAGATTTTCGAATATCACATGCATTCCTTATTTAAATCTCAAACAGTCTCAACGACACTAAAACAGGGGATTTCGAAGCTGTATTTAAAACCGGCGATCACGTCGCCCAAATACATAAAAACAGAACATCGTGAAATAGAGTTTAAAACCGGCGACCACGTCGCCCAAACACATAGAACAGAGCATCGTGAAATAGAGTTTAAAACCAGCGACCACGTCGCCCAAACACATAGAACAGAGCATCACGAAATAGAGCTTAAAACCGGCGACCACGTCCAAAACAGGGGATTTTGCAATAACAGTTGAAAAACCGACGACCACGTCGCCCTCACTTCAGAAACAGCTAATCTACAGCTTTTATTGAAAATAAAGCTAGCTTCCCTTACCTGGACTTGCGTAAACTTCACTAAGAGTTCTAACCCAACGAGCTTCAAGGATGCCTTAACTCTGTTTTAGCGTCTGGTTTGGAGGACTTGCAGAGAACCTCCCAGGTGCTCTATGGCAGTCGTCGATAGCCAAGCAGGGACGTGATAAGGCCTGAATCGCAGAGTGAAGGAGAGAAAAGAGAAGGATGAAGGTGACTCACTCTGTCACTCTTAAACCACAGCAACCTTCTTTGCCTCTCTGAAGTGAGTTTTTAAAACTAAACCAACTTGTTCCACAATTGCCGCTGCCACCACCCACTCTGCAGGAAGGCTTGCGTGCACGCTTCCCTGAACAGTACGGCCACGTGGGTTTTGGGTCACTTTCCGTACCAATTCCCTGGAGCCACTGTTCTGAAGTACGCTCCCTGACTACGTGTCGCGCATGCAAGACGCTCATGCTGGGGGCCTGGGCCCCACTTCATCTGCGTGAAATACGACATCGTGCGTTAACCTTCCACCGATGCCTCAACCTGGAAGACGACCGATCTCTCTCTCTGGGAGACGACCGATGTCTCTCTCTGGGAGACGACCGATGTCTATCCCTGGCGACGCCCGCATGTCTCTCGCGCCCTGGCGATGCCCGCATGCCTCGCGCCCTGACGATGCCCGCATGCCTCTCGCGCCCTGGCGTTGCCCGCATGCTTCGCGCCCTGGCGATGCCCGCATGCCTCTCGCGCCCCGGCGATGTCCGCATACCTCGCGCCCCGGCGATGTCCATATACCTCGCGCCCTGGCGATGTCCGCATACCTCGCGCCCTGGCGATGTCCGCATGGGTAGTCTAGGCGACAGGCGATTATGTACTAACCAGGCGATCTCATACTCTTCTAAGCTACACTTTCCTTCCTTTTTATTTTAAATAAAAACATACTTAGAATTCATTTAAATTATATTCCTTTTATTCCAATTTAATTTTACAGGTCCTTACAGGAAGCGTGCACGCAAGCCTTCCTGCAGAGTGGGTGGTGGCAGCGGCATTTGTGGAACAAGTTGGTTTAGTTCTAAAAACTCACTTCAGAGAGGCAAAGAAGGTTGCTGTGGTTCAAGAGTGACAGAGTGAGTTACCTTCATCCTTCTCTTTTCTCTCCTTCACTCTGCGATTCAGGCCTTATCACGTCCCTGCTTTGCTATCGACGACTGCCATAGAGCACCTGGGAGGTTCTCTGCAAGTCCCCCAAACCAGACGCTAAAGCAGAGTTAAGGCATCCTTGAAGCTCGTTGGGTTGGAACTCTTAGTGAAGTTTACGCAAGTCCAGGTAAGGGAAGCTAGCTTTATTTTCAATAAAAGCTGTAGATTAGCTGTTTCTGAAGTGAGGGCGACGTGGTCGTCGGTTTTTCAACTGTTATTGCAAAATCCCCTGTTTTGGATGTGATCGCCAGTTTTAATATTGTTGTTCGAACTCCCCTGTTTAATGTCACTCTGAACTTGTTGAGATTGAAATGAAAAATGTATATGCTATTCGAAAACCTGATCGGTGGTATGCTTGTTCTTGTGAGTGGGGTTGTTTAAAAAAAGATTCAAGGTATTCTATGATGGATTTATTCTTTATGTGTGGAATGATGCTTTGAATGTTGTGGATGTGGGATCAAGTCATAGTATTTTCAGGAAAGAAAATACCATGTAAGATCGTGTGGAGTGTGCAATGACCGGTGATTCGTTTTATGAGATATCCTGACTCTCATGATGTAATGGAATCACATAGATGAAGTTATTCAGGCGTTGAGAGTCGAAGGAGGTTCACAGGTATGGGTGAGTTGTGTGAAAGAGAACGAGCTCGACCCGTTGTGTGGATTAACCCTGTCATGCTAGGATAGTGATAATATTGAGATTCATTTATACGCTTGTGAATGTGTGTGATTTCACAGCGACCCTGTGAATGTGTGTGATTTCACAGTGGTGCAGCATGACAGGTGCAGATCTCTGAGTCTAGTCAATGCACGTGTCTTCCGGAAGTAGTGTCAAGTGTCTATGTGTGATGAGTCAGTGGAAGTCTGACGTGAGAAATGTGAAATATTGAGAATTATTGATAGACACTTGATGGTTGTGTGATATGAATGAGAAAGTGATGGACTCTTGTGAATGTTTAAAAAGGGCTGATCTACGTTGGTTGTCCAGTTTATAATTTAAAGTTTTAAAAATATCTAGCTTACCCTTTGTATTGTTTTGTGGTTACTTTCTCTTAAAACTGTGATGATCGTGTATTTTACACGGGAGCAGATGATCTTCCAGGGAGTAGAGCTCCTCAGTGAGTGGTCGCTGGAAGGAGATCGCCTGTTTCTGTCTCTATGTGGTGATCGCCTGTTTTCTGTTCTGATAGCAGATCGGCTATTTTGGGTCTTCTGATAGGAGATCGCCTGTTTTATATTGGGAGACCGCCGGTTTCATTTTATTTGGCTGTATTTTGTTAAGTTTGGAAAACTGACTGGATATGTATTAATTTTCCCTGTGGGGAGCATTTTCATTATATATATATATATATATATGTTCACTTCGAAATTTTTGTTTTATCTTTATTTCATTATATAAATGTGAAATGTATTTTGGTGGGATGTTACAAACCTTACGTGCTAGATTACCCTAAGTCTGGGTGATAGTGGCGCAAGGGTATTCCTGTAAACCCTAAATATGGGTAGCAGCGCAGAGAAAACCCTAGACTATATAAAGGGTAGTGATCCGGTCGGTCATCGGTAGTAGATGACGTCAGCAGCAGTTGACTACGTGGACCATTCAAGGGTGACATGTGGTAGAGGATAGCAGGTGAATCAGGGAGGCGATCATTCAGAATGGTGATCGGTGGTCGGTTGCTAAGGGACCACCACCCGCAGATCAGTGTCAGGTGAGCGCCTGGAGGCAAAGCGCGATGAGAGCCTGGAGGCAAAGCGCGATGAGCGCCTGGAGGCAAAGCGTGATGAGCGCCTGGAAGCAGAGCGCGAGAAGTAAAGAAGCACTGATGAGTCATCGGGGGTTTCCTGTTAACACACAGTTAAGCTGGGACCCAGGCTCCCAGCGAGAGCGTTATGCAAGAAGCACATATCAGTGATCGCCTATCGCCGTGTGTAAGGATGAATAATCGCCTATCATCGTGCGCGAGGATCAGTAATCGCCTGGATTGCACATGATCGTCGTGTGTGAAGGTTAGGAGATCAGGTGGTCAGCAAGTCGTTGAAAGAGCACATCGCCGGGTATTTGAGAAGACTTGGCAAGCACTTGTTGTATGGTCTAAATACAGAGGATAAGTGGCATATCTGCCACCATGTGTAGTGTGAGCTGTGATACCCAGTGTTAACCAGCTCGCCATGTTAAGGTTGCGCCCAGAGTAGCCTGTGCACTAAGCTACTCCCTGTATGGATAACTTAGTCGCAGGAGCACAGTGGAAGTAACGTTTCAGCTGCAGGTACTCCAGATGGTGACACGTGTATGACCAGATGTTATCCACGTGTCAAGAGGGATAACCGTCAGGAGAGAGAAAGACTCAGGTATATATACGAAATTCTTAACAAAATTAGGGAGGGAGTCATTTTCAGTGGTGATTCACTTTTACATGGTTCTAAGTTTTCGTTGAAGTTCTTTGTTGATTCAATCACTGACTTGAGCGTCGGAGCACAACCGACCGCAGAGGCGCCATATTGTTCTTTCAGGTGTCTTGGAGGAGCTGAAGGTGGAGGTCATTGGTGTGTTTGGCGTGAAGCTGGTAAGGACGAGGTTCGAGAAGGAGAAGCTCTAGCGCTTTGGTCAAGATGCTGGATCAGGTAATGAAATACTTTGCAAAGGTACGCAGTTTCTAAACCTAAACAAAGATATTGAATACACTTAGTGTGCTTGCCCTAGTTTTGACTTGAGCGTCGGAGTGCAAACGGCCTCTAGGGCGCCCCTTTTTATCTTGCAGGTGCAGGTTGTTTCGAGACAGCAAAGCATAATCTAAAGGTGAGGAAAGGAGGCATGGGAGTGTCGTAGAGTCAACCGATAGGAGAGTCAACCGGCAAGAACATTTAATATTAAGATTGATTATGTGCTAAACTTAAACTCTTGTGAATACATTGTGTGTAAAACTCTTAAACACATGCAATGAAAGCTATAAAATAAAATATATCTTTAGCATCAACATCTTCAAACATCATCATCAAAATATCATCTTTTGAGGCTTTTGTATGTCCAATAATAAAGTCCACACTAATTCAAGACTGCTACTCTGATTTTCGTAAAGCTTAATCCTACAATAAAATGACTTGGCTAAAGATATGACTACTAAAAAATGAATTAACAGAAAGAGAAGAAATAAAAATGTATTAAATATGTTTGGAATGCGTCAAATAACGAGGAACGCCTTTAAATTAGCCAATAAGTTAGGTGGAAGAAAGTCACACTAGGACAATCTTTTATGTTCTATATCATGTTACCACTGAAATAGGGAAATCCATGTTTTTTCTTGACTACACTTTAACCTTTAGTTTCCCCCTATAAATCAAAATCGGGGTTGTTTTGTTTGATTTTCATATTTTTGTCTGACAGATATTCTCCCTTTTGAGGACAACATTCCTACATGATTTTGTGCCATCCTAGTTTCCTTCAAACATGTTCATTCATTTTCCCACACTTTTAATAGGTTGGTCCAATTTTTGGTTGTACTTTGCATCAGAATTAATTCATTGTCACAAGAGTGGAGTAATAGCTCGGATTGATATTAAATATGTATAAACCCCAATATTTCCAAACATTGACTCAAACATACACGTGAGTAAAACAATGCTTTAAAAGAAAATGTGAAGTATACAACACTTCAGTAATTGCATTAGATAATAAGATTCACAATGTCCCTCACTTTTGTTCTTTAAGAAGAGTAAAATGGTGGAAATTAAGTGAGAGTTGGAGAGAAAATTTTGAACTCATGAAGTTGATGATGGCAAAGAGAACAATCGATTCAAAGTTTTTGCCTTTGTATGTATATAAAGAAAATCAATAAAAAAATGAGGAAGGGATAGTCTTGAACAATAAGAGAAAAACAACATCTAGTGGACTTCATACATCAATGCATCTTCATCTCACGCATTAGCAATGTGCTTGCATTTTCTTTTCATACCAAAATCTGGTCTTAAATATCTCTTGTTTATACATTGTGGATCGAAACCCGAATGATTATTGTTTTTATTTTTTTGATCGAAACTAACTTTATTGATATCATTGGTTATCAAATCCTTAGTATTTGTTTAAATCAAGACCCGTTTCATTCACATGGATGATTATTTTATTAGTTGTTTTTATCTTTTTGCATCGAAATCCACTTTACTTATATGAATGATTATTGTAAGGACCTATAAATTAATTGGAATAGAAGTGATAGATTTTAAATAATTTTTGAGTATGTGATTATTTAAAATAAAAAGGACATAAAAATAGAAAATTATCATAGTGGTCAGACCTCGGACGTCGCCTAAGGTCTGGGGTCAGCTGGTAGAGGGCGGTCGGTTGACCATTGTACCAACCAAGTAGTCAGGTGCAATAACTTTATCGTGAGGAAATCACGTGGGCGTGCTTGAAGGGGGGGCACATGAATCAAGAAGGGTAAGAGAAAGGAAGGCGTAGCTTAGAAGTCGATGAGATCGCCGTTTGTTGAAGAAGGCGGCGGCCTCCGACTTCACCCGTATGAAATCAGAAATCGCCTATGGTGTACATGATCGCCGAAAAGAGTACATCGCCGAGTATTCGAGCAGACTTGGTAAGCACTTAGTATGTGGTCTAAATACAGAAGATGAGTGACATAGAAGATAGGTGGCATATCTGCCACCATGAGTAGTGTGAGCCGTGATACCTCAGACTTAGAGGAATGGGAGGACGAGCCCTCAGCTGGGTGTGACGATGTGACATCGGTGACCAGAGTGAGGCGATGTGTCCTCGTCACACATAAGGGCGATAAGAGATCGCCAACAGGATGAGAGGAACATCGGTCATCAACCAGGATGGGAGACACATCGGTTGTCTGCCAAGGTGAGACATCGGTTGTTTGCTAAGGTGAGACATCGGTTGTCTGCTAGGGTGAGACATCGGTTGTCTGCCAGGGTGAGGAATCAGTCGTCCGTCAGGAAGAGGAATCAGTCATCGCCAGTATGAGAGGCATCGGTCATCGCCGGTATGAGAGGCATGGTCATCGCGCAAGCAGTCATCGGTGGATGGTTATCGCGCGAGGTAATGTTTCACGCAGATAATGTGGGACCCAGGCTCCCAGCATGAACGTTCTGCATGCGCGACACGTAGACATTAGGAGTGCTTCAGAACAGTTGACGCCAAGGCAGGTAACCCAAAGTTGGTACGCGCAGAGACATCCCGTGGCAGTTCTGTCAGAGGAAACGTGCACGCAAGCTTCCCACAGAGTGGGTAATGGCAGCTGCATAGCGGGTCTACGTTTCTTAGTCTCAGAACACACCTCCTCTTAGTTAGAGTTCGAACGCTGTTGGAGTAGCGAGAGATAGAGTGAGTTTAGTCTTCATCCTTTGTTCCTTCCTCTCCTTCACTCTGCGATTCAGGCCTTCTCACGTCCCAGCTTGGCTACCGGCGACTGCCATAGAGCACCTGGGAAGGTTAGCTGCAAGTTTCCAATCAAGCCTTAAAACAGAGTTCGGGTATCCTTAAGTTCGGTGGGTTAGAGCTCATAGTGAGATTTTACGCAAGTTCAGGTAAGGGAAGCTAGCGTTATTTTTAATAAAAACCTTAAGCTAGAAGATTCTGATGTTTGGGTGACGTGATCGCCGATTTTAATGCAAATTTTGAAATCCCCTGTTTTAGTGTCGTTTTGAAATTGTTTGAGATTGAAAGGTGAAATGCATAAGATATTCGAAAATCTGAACTTTGGTATGATTGTTTCTGTGATTGGGATTGTTTAAGAAAAGATTCAAAATATTATATGATAGAATTGTGCTTTTACGTGTGGTATGATGTACTGGATGAATGTGAAATTGTGATCAAGACATAGTATTTTCAGGAAAGGAAATACCGTGTTGAGATTGGTTATGAGGTGTATTGATCTGTGAGTGTCCTGTGAATGAGACGATCCTGATTCTACTGATATAATGGAATCACATAGATGAAGTTATTCAGGTGTTGAGAGTCGAAGGAGGTTCATATGTATGGGTAAGTTGTTTGAAAGATAACTAACTTGACCTGTTATATGAATTTACCCTGTCATACCGGGAGAGTGATGATATTGAGATTATGTTTATGCGCATGGCTGTGTGGATTTCACAGCGACCTTGTGTGGATTTCACAGTGGTGTGGTATGACAGGTGCAGGTCTCTGGATGCTAAGTTCAACGCACGAGTCTTCCGGAAGTAGTGTCAAGTGTCTATGTTGTGGTGAGTCAGTGGAAGTCTGACGTGAGAAAGAGAAATATTGAAATGTGATAGACACTTGATGGAATTTTGTGGAATGATTTATACTTGATGAAATTGTGAAATGTGTGAAAGTTTGATGGTTATGTGAAATGAATGAGAAAGGGATGGATATATGTTGATGTAAAGTTTCATATTTAAAGTTTTTAAAATAGCTAGCTTACCCCTGTGTTTTGTTGTGTTTGTTTTCTTAAACCTGTGATGATCGTGTTAATTTACACGGGAGCAGCTGATGTTGCAGGTGGTAGAGCTCCTCAGTGAGCAGATGGAGAAAAAGAATAGTTTTAATTTGACTCAATGTTGTATTTTCCGTTTTGAAAACTCTTGATGTATAAATTAAACTCCCTGCGAGGAGGGATGTTCCTTTTGAAGAATACATTGTATGGAAGTGATATATTTTGTTATATATATATACGAATGTTAATTTTGATATTATTGTTTTACCTTTATTTTATTATATAAAAATGAATAAGAGTTTGAAGGGCGTTACAATTATCAAATTCCTTATTATTTTGAATTAAAACTTGCTTCATTTATCGTTAAATTTGTCAATTTATATTCTGAACTAATGGTCCGCCTCATTCATATAAATAACTTATACAACTCTCTCTTTTGCTTCAAAATTTAAGCCTGAAACAAGTTTCTACACTTCTTCTAGTTTTTGAAACGAGAAAGAAATAGTTATTTCTATCTTTATTTATATGTTAATATACCTTGACCCATGCATATTTAAATGATAATATTATAATAATAAATAATAAATAAATTACATATATTTGATTAAATTTGTTTTTCTAAAATATAATATATTAAATTGTAATATTAGTTATACAATATTTTATAAGTTCAAATTAAATGAATTAAGAATCATATAAATGAAAAATATATACAATAGTTATATTAAAAACACAATATAGAAAAAATTTAAGAATAATTAATAATTTAAAACACTTAGAAAGATGATAAAATGAAATGAAGTATTTATTTTTTTATAACAATAGTTAACCGCATGATCAAATTCCAAAAATTATATACTTAATTTGTAATTATAATATTAAAGAAGTAAAGAGAAATAATGTTAATATATTACATTCAATTTCGCATTCAATATGTTGTATCATAACTATAAATCAAAATTACATCAATTATGGATACATAATCTAAGTATAGATAAAATCTACCAAAAAACCAAAATTAATGATCTATATAGGATGATTGTAGGGTCTGTTTTTTCAATATCAAAGTTTTGAAAGACTTGTAATATTACAAAAATAATTAAATAAGATCTATTAAATACGAAAATAATAAGAAATATGAACTAAATATACCTTTTATTTCAACACTATTGATAACCAAATGAGTTCTCTTAATGAATTCTTATATTCATGTGAGTATGTTTAATTCATTTGATACTTGTAGAAATAATGGATAGGGAATCTTTCAGATACAATATCCATATGAGATAGTAATTGTAAGGACCTAGAAAATTTTATTGGAATGAAAGAGATATATTTTAAGTGAATTCTAAGTATGTTTTTATTTAAAATATAAAGGAAGGAAAGTGTAGCTTAGAAGTCTCCGAGATCGCCGTTGTTGAAGATGGAGGCGACCTCCGACTTCTCTGGTGTACATGATCGCCAATTGCCTATGGTGTACATGATCGCTGAAAGTGCACTTAGTATGTGGTCAAGATGCTGGATCAACCATAGTGGGTTCCAAAAACCACGCGTATCAAGGTGTCGGTTAAGCCTTAGATACGCTGTGCATGTGAAGCTACCGACGTCACCAAGTCATGTGGAGGTGATACCTTGGACGTAACATAGTGGGATGAAGAACCTTCAGCAAGGCGTGGCGATGTTTCATCAGTCATCGCCGGGGCGAGAGACATGCGGGCATCGCCAGGGCGAGAGACATGCGGGCATCGCCAGGGCGAGAGACATGCGGTCGTCGCCAGGGATAGACATCGGTCGTCTTCCAGGGAGAGACATCGGTCGTCTTCCAGGGAGGGACATCGGTCGTCCGCTAGGATTAGACATCGGTGGATAGTCATCGCGCGAGTGGTCATCGGTGGAAGGTTATCGCGCGATATCGTGTTTCACACAGATAAGGTGGGACCCAGGCTCCCAGCATGAGACGTCCTGCATGCGCGACACGTAGACAAAAAGGGTGTTTCAGAATAGTTAGCGTCAGGGAGTTGGTATGCGCAGAAACCCACGTGGTCATACTGTTCAAGGAAGTGTGCACGCAAGCTTTCCTGCAGAGTGGGTGGTGGCAGCGGCAATTGTGGACAAGTTGGTTTAGATTCAAAAACTCACTTCTGAGAGGCAAAGAACGTTGCTGTGGTTCAAGAGTGACAGAGTGAGTTTACCTTCATCCTTCTCTATTCTCTCCTTCGCGCTGCGATTCAGGCATCCTCAAGCACCAGTACGACGAGCGACGACTGCCCTTGGACTCCTGGGAAGTTCTCTGCGAGTTTTCCGATCAGGATGCTAAAACAGAGTCAGGGTATCCTTAAGTTCGGTGGGTTAGAGCTCGTAGTGAGATTTTACGCAAGTCCAGGTAAGGGAAGCTAGCCTTATTTCCAACGAAAACCTTAAGTTAGATGATTTTGATGATGGGGCGACGTGGTCGCCGGTTTTCAACTGTTATTGCATAATCCCTTGTTTTTGGATGTGATCGCCGATTTTAATGTTGTTTTCGAACTCCCCTGTTTTAGTATCGCTGTGAACTTGTTGAGATTGAAATGAAAAATGTATATGCTATTCGAAAACCTGAACGGTGGTATGCTTGTTTTTGTGAGTGGGGTTGTTTAAGAAAAGATTCAAAGTATTCTATGATGGAATTGTTCTTTATGTGTGGTATGATGTATGGAATGTGGTGAATGTGGGATCAAGGCATAGTATTTTCAGGAAAGAAAATACCGTGTAAGATCGTGTAGAGTGTGCATTGACCGGTGATTCGTTTATTATGAGATATCCTGACTCTCCTGATATAATGGAATCATATAGATGAAGTTATTCAGGCATTGAGAGTCGAAGGAGGTTCATATGTATGGGTGAGTTGTTTGAAAGAGAACGAGCTTGACCCGTTGTATGGATTAACCCTGTCATGCTAGGATAGTGATGATATTGAGATTCATTTATACGCTTGTGAATGTGTGTGATTTCACAGCGACCCTGTGAATGTGTGTAAGGACCTGTAAAATGTAATTTGGAATAAAAGGGTATATTTTAAATAAATTCTAAGTAAGTTTTATTTAAAATAAAACATGGAAGAAAAGGGCGCGAAGCGTGCGGGCATCGCCAGGGCGCGAGGCGTGTGGACTTCGCCAGGAGAAGACCTCGGTCGTTCGCCAGGAGAAGACCTCGGTCGTCCTCCAGGGGAAGACCTCGGTCGTCCGCAAGAGGGAGACCTCGGTCGTCTGCAGGGGAGACGTCGGTCGTCCTCCAGGGTGAGGAATCAGTCATCGCCGGTGTAAGGAACATCGGTCATTTCTGACATGGGAGCCATGGATACCGGTGGATGGTTATCAGGGGTCCGGTTATACGCAGATGAGGTGGGGCCCCGGCTTCCAGGATTAACGTGCTGCATGTGCAACATGTAGGCAGTGAAAGACCCTCGGAACAGTGGCTCCATGCACGTAGAGACGCCATGTGGCCATTCTGTCAAGTCTGCATTTAATTCGAGGAAGAAACCCACACGGAAGTGGTAGTTAGAGAGTAGGTAATGATAGCTACATGGCAGGCCTATGTTCCTAGTATCGGAATGCACCGCCTCTTAGTGAGATTAGAACGCAGTAAGAGAAAATAGTGACAGAGTTTCATCTTTCTCTTTTCTCTCCTTTGCGCTGCGACTCAGTAATTCCAGGCACCAGTTTATTTACCAGCGATTGCCATAGAGCATTTGAGAAGGTTCTCTACAAGTTTTACCGATTAGAACGCTTAGGCAGAGTTCAGGCATCCTTTACGTTCGGTGGTTAGAGCTTGAAGTGAGTTTCACGCTGATCCAGGTAAGGGAAGCTAGCCTTATCTCTGATGAAAATTGTGTGTTTGATGAGTTTGATGATGGGGGCGACGTGGTCGCCGGGTTTGCAGAATGTTCTTGTTTAAATCCCAGTTTAGTGAGTGATCGCCGGTTTTCATCTGTTACTGAAATATCTTCTGTTTTTGGTGTTGTTTGAAAACTGTTGAGATTTAAATGTGATATTGAAAATCTGAACCTTGGCATGAGTTTTGCTGTGACTGGAATCATTTGTTGAAATGTTATGTGATGTGTGAATGTTGTGAATGTGGGATCGAGGCATAGTATTTTCAGGAAAGGAAATACCGTGTAAGATCTGTGTAGGATGTGTATTGATCAGTGAGTGTCCTGTTAATGAGACGATCCTGACTCTGCTGATATGATGGAATTACGTAAATGAAGTCATTCGGTGGTGAGAGTCGAAGGAGATCCTATGAATGAGTGGCCCGTGTGAAACAGAACGAGCTCAGCCGTCATATGGATTCACCCTGTCACACTGTGATAATGATGATATTGAGATTGAGATTGTGTGATGCGCATGGCTGAGGTCACTTTCCAGCCTTTTAGCGTGACAGGTGCAGGTCTCTGGACGCTGAGTTCAATGCACGAGTCTCCGGAATAGTGGTCAAGTGTCTGGTGTGATGAGTCAGTGGAAAGTCTGACGTGAGAAATGAGAAATTGAATTGATAGACACTTGATTGCTGATGTGAATTGTGAGACTCTGGAATTGATTTGTGAGATACGTGATTATCGAATGTTTTGGTGGAATATGAGAAAGTTGATGGTTTTATGTGGATGTCTTAAACTGGTTTCATCTTGATTCTTAAGTTCATATTCAAACTCTCTTTTAAATGTCTAGCTTACCCTTTGCGTTTTGGTTCTGTGGCAGTTTTCTTAAAACCTGTGATGATCGTGTAATCTTTACACGGGAGCAGATGATCTTGCAGGAAGAAGAGCTCCTCAGTAAGTGGTCGCCGGGATGAGATCGCCTATTTTGCTTCTGTTGGGCGATCACCCCTTTTCCTGTTTTCTGATCGGAGATCGCCCTTTTCTGATAGGAGATCGCCTCTTTGGTTAGGAGATCGCCCCTTTTTGTTGTTGGGAGATCGGCTGTTTGGTTGTATTTTGCTGTATTTTGTTTAAGTTTTGGAAAAACGACCGTTTTGTATTAAACTCCCTGCGAGGAGAAACTTCATTACATATATATAATCATGTTCATTTCAAAACATTTTGGTTTTACGTTTATTTTCATTATATAATTGTGAAACGATTTGGCGGGATGTTACATTAATGGTATCAGAGCAGTTCGTCCTTAGGATGACCTGAGGGCTGTGGATCCATTGTGTTTTCTTCTGCTCATGAAAACTTATTTGAGTTTTAAGTAACAACTATTGTGAAAGGTTTTCAAACGTTTTTGTATTGAAATTTTTTTGTGTGTGTGCTGTAGTGAATGTATGCCTAACTGAAAATCTTAGTATTTAGAATGAGAGGGTCTTGATAAGGTGGTGAGGGTGCACACTCATGACCGAATCAGGGTGATTCTCAATCTAAATTCCAGAGGTTTAATGTTTAGCATACTTTGAATTCTGGTGTGATCGATTTCATTTTTGAGGGTGGTTGTAATTGATTGTGAGTAGCTGTTCTGGTGTTTTGCTTGAGGTCATAAGTATTAGGATTCTGTTGACGAACTCAAATTCTTATTGACTTGGAGATGCTGACCTTTGTAAGGTCTAGATGTTACCCCTTGAATGAATTGATTTCTTATCGATTTCATTCTTATAGTTGTAGGGGATAAAGAAGCTTGTAGTTTCGAAATCAGAGAACGAAGAAAATGACTCGTAGACCTCCTACCGCTCCCCAACCTTCTTCTGAAATGGGCCAGATTGCCAAGGCCATTGAGATGATGGCAGGTGCCATCCAGCAACAAAATGCGGCGATGGCTCAGAATCACCAGGCGACCATGCAGCACTGGGAAGCTGCTCGGTCGACAGATACAAATTCGCCCGTCGGCCAGCCTCAGGAACGGATGGCATTGACCGAGTTTATGAGGCACAACCCACCCAAGTTCAGTGGGAATGCTACTCCTGATCAAGCAGATCAGTGGGTCAGAGAAATGGAGAAAATCTTTAGGGCGACCTCCTGCCCTGAAGAGAAGAAATTGCTGTTCGCCACCTATCTCCTATCTGGAGAAGCTGAGTTCTGGTGGGTGGGAGCTCAGCAAATGATGGAAGCCCGGGAGGATGTTTTGGACTGGGAGAGCTTCAGAGTGAGGTTTCTAGAGAAATACTTCCCAGACAGCGCGAGGTTTGCAAGGGAAGCTGAGTTCCTAAAGTTGGAGCAGGGGGGTATGTCTGTGAACGCCTATGCTGCTCGGTTTGAGTACCTCGCCCGTTTCTATACCCAGGCGACCTCCGAGGCGTGGAGGTGCAGGAAGTTTGAGGAGGGGCTGACGCATGGGCTGAAGAGATCTATAGCCCCGATGTGCATCAGGGAATTTCACGCCTTGGTAGAAAAGGCAAAGATGGTGGAGACTCTGGAAAAGGGTGATCCTCGGGTGATCAGGTCACACCCAGGGGGTTCTTCCAGTGGGAGAGCTAAAGTGCAGCATTCACAAGGCAAGCCATATGCGAGACCTCCACCACATCGGACGGGAACAATGTCATCCCGGTTGCAGCAGCAACAACCGTGGACACCCAGATGTTTTACGTGCCAAAAGATGGGGCACGTTTCTAGAGATTGCCCTGACAGGTATAGGATGACTCAAACTGCGGGTCCTCGGCAGTTGAGGAATGAAGGCAGCAAACCTCAGGCAACAGGGAAAGTGTTTGCCATGACAGGAGCTGAAGCGTCTCAATCAGGTAACCTCGTGCAAGGTGTTTGTTTTATTGCTGGTAGGGGTGTAGAAGCTTTGTTTGATTCTGGAGCGACACACTCCTTTGTGTCAAGTCGGTGTATAGCCGAGTTGGGTCTCCTAGTGAAGGAGCTGCCTTTTGAACTGTTGGTTTCCACACCTGCATCAAGACAGGTTGTGACCTCTACGGTTTGCCCTGAATGTCCAGTAAGAGTAGAGGGACGCAGATTCAAAGTGAACCTGATCTGCCTACCTCTTCAGGACCTGGATGTTATCCTGGGAATGGATTGGCTATCTGCCAATCACGTTCTTATAGATTGCGGTAGGCAGAAAGTGGTGTTGCCCGATCTCCAAGAACAGGATGTGGTGTCTGCTCGGCATGGGCGGTTGGAGATGGAAGAAGGGGCGAGATGTTTCGTGATGTTAGCTCGGTTGGAAGTGAAGAATGAAGGGGACGTAAACAGGATACCTGTAGTGAAAGACTTCACGGATGTATTCCCAGAAGAGGTACCTGGGTTACCTCCTAAGAGAGAAGTGGAATTCTCTATTGATTTGATACCTGGAGCTGGACCAGTGTCAATGGCGCCTTACAGAATGGCTCCAGCCGAGTTAGTGGAGTTAAAGAAGCAAGTGGAAGAGCTGTTGGAGAAACAGTTCATCAGACCCAGTGTATCTCCATGGGGAGCTCCAGTACTTCTGGTGAAGAAAAAGGATGGAGGGTCTCGGCTGTGCATAGACTACAGGCAGTTAAACAAGTTGACCATCAAAAACAAGTACCCTCTACCCAGAATTGATGATTTAATGGATCAAGTAAATGGGGCCTCGGTGTTCTCAAAGATTGATCTGAGATCGGGGTACCACCAAATTTTGGTAAAAGCTGAAGATGTGCAGAAAACAGCTTTTAGGTCCCGATATGGGCACTACGAATATGTAGTGATGCCGTTTGGAGTGACCAATGCCTCAGCTCTGTTCATGGACTACATGAATAGGATTTTCCGCCCTTTCTTGGATGAGTTTGTGGTAGTCTTCATAGACGATATACTTGTTTATTCAAAGACCGAGGAAGAGCATGAAGGGCATCTGAGGTCGGTATTGGAAATCCTGAGGAAGGAACAACTTTATGCCAAGTTCACTAAGTGTGAGTTCTGGCTGAGGGAAGTTAACTTCTTAGGGCACGTAATATCTGCCCAAGGGATCTCGGTAGATCCAGCCAAAGTAGAGGCAGTGCTGCAGTGGGAACGTCCTCAGACAGTCACGGAGATAAGGAGCTTTGTGGGTTTGGCGGGCTACTATCGGAGGTTTATTGAAGACTTTTCCAAGGTGGTGGCTCCGTTAACACAGCTAACCCGCAAGAATCAACCTTTTGCTTGGACCGATCGATGTGAGCTCAGCTTCGTGGAATTAAAGAAAAGGTTGACGAGTGCTCCAGTGCTGGTGATCCCAGAGGTCGGAAGACCTTTTGACGTCTACTGTGATGCCTCACATCAGGGTTTGGGCTGCGTTTTAATGCAAGAGGGAAGAGCGGTTGCTTATGCTTCAAGGCAACTCAAGGTTCATGAGAAAAACTACCCTACGCATGATTTGGAGTTGGCGGCTGTGGTGTTCGCCCTGAAGATCTGGAGACACTATCTATATGGAGCTCGGTTCCAGGTGTTCAGCGACCATAAGAGCCTGAAATACCTGTTCGATCAGAAGGAACTGAACATGAGACAAAGAAGGTGGATGGAGTTTCTAAAGGATTACGATTTTCAACTCATGTATCACCCAGGGAAGGCCAATGTAGTGGCAGACGCTTTGAGTAGAAAATCGATACAAGTAGCCACCATGATGATGGAAGAACAGAAACTGATCGAGCAGTTCAGAGACTTAAACCTTGGGGTAGACTTTTATGCAAATCACATTAGTTGTAGTAAGCTGGCTATAACTAATGACTTCATTGGTGAGGTCAAGGATAAGCAGTTGGGGGACCCTAGTCTGAAGCGGACTGTGGAGTCACTAGGGACCGACCAGGCTAGAGACTTCGCGATGGGCGACGATGGGATCTTGAGGTTTAATGGCAGGATTTGCATACCTGCAAATGAAGAGTTGAAGAAGATGATCCTGGATGAAGGTCACAAGAGTCGCCTCAACCTACACCCAGGCATGACCAAGATGTACCATGACTTGAAGGAGTCATTCTGGTGGTCAGGCATGAAGAGGGACATCGCCCAGTACGTTGCAACTTGTCTAACATGTCAGAAGGCGAAGACAGAACATCAAAGACCGGGCGGGCTGTTACAGCGATTGGACATCCCTGAGTGGAAATGGGACAGCATCGCCATGGATTTTGTCACCCATCTGCCCAGATCGGTGAAGGGTCATGAGGCAATCTGGGTCATAGTAGATCGGCTGACAAAGAGTGCCCACTTCCTCCCAGTAAATATGAAGATGTCCATGGAGAAGTTGGCACAATTGTACATCAAAGAAATAGTGAAGTTGCATGGAGTGCCTACCAGCATCATTTCGGATAGAGATCCCAGGTTCACTTCACGGTTTTGGCAGACTCTACAAGATTGCTTAGGAACCAAGTTGAGAATGAGCTCGGCCTATCATCCTCAAACAGATGGGCAGTCGGAGAGAACGATCCAGTCCTTGGAAGATCTGCTAAGGACGTGTGTATTGGATCACTTAGGAAGTTGGGATGAGGTGTTACCGCTGGTGGAGTTTACGTATAATAACAGTTACCACGCCAGTATTGGAATGGCACCATATGAAGCCCTGTATGGGAGGAAATGCAGAACTCCCTTATGTTGGTACCAGGAGGGCGAAGCAGTCTTGGTTGGGCCAGAGTTGATTCAGCAGACAACCGAGAAGGTGAAGCAGATACAAGGCAGAATGAGAGCTTCTCAAAGCCGACAGAAGTCTTATGCAGATCAGAGGAGAAGACCTTTAGAGTTTGCTGCTGGAGATCATGTGTTCATGAAAGTAACACCGACCAAGGGTGTAGCACGGGCGATCAGATCAAAGAAGTTGTCTCCTAAGTTTGTTGGACCATACCAGATCTTGAGGAAGATTGGTCCAGTGGCTTACGAGATCGCCCTACCTCCCCACTTAGCGAATCTGCATAATGTCTTTCACGTATCGCAGCTGAGGAAGTATATGGCAGACCCTAGTCATGTGCTAGAAACGGACGAGGTGCAGATCAGGGATGACTTGTCCTTTGAAGCAAAACCAGTTAGGATTGACGATTGGCAAAGTAAACAGCTCAGAGGCAAGACCATCCACATGGTGAAAGTGGTGTGGAATGAGAAATCGGGTGATTCAACTTGGGAGCTAGAAGAATCCATGAGGGAAGCCTATCCATACCTCTTTTCCGTGTAATTCAATTTTCGAGGACGAAAATTTTTGTTGTTGGGGAGAATGTAAGGACCTGTAAAATGTAATTTGGAATAAAAGGGTATATTTTAAATAAATTCTAAGTAAGTTTTATTTAAAATAAAACATGGAAGAAAAGGGCGCGAAGCGTGCGGGCATCGCCAGGGCGCGAGGCGTGTGGACTTCGCCAGGAGAAGACCTCGGTCGTTCGCCAGGAGAAGACCTCGGTCGTCCTCCAGGGGAAGACCTCGGTCGTTCGCCAGGAGAAGACCTCGGTCGTCCTCCAGGGGAAGACCTCGGTCGTCCGCAAGAGGGAGACCTCGGTCGTCTGCAGGGGAGACGTCGGTCGTCCTCCAGGGTGAGGAATCAGTCATCGCCGGTGTAAGGAACATCGGTCATTTCTGACATGGGAGCCATGGATACCGGTGGATGGTTATCAGGGGTCCGGTTATACGCAGATGAGGTGGGGCCCCGGCTTCCAGGATTAACGTGCTACATGTGCAACATGTAGGCAGTGAAAGACCCTCGGAACAGTGGCTCCATGCACGTAGAGACGCCATGTGGCCATTCTGTCAAGTCTGCATTTAATTCGAGGAAGAAACCCACACGGAAGTGGTAGTTAGAGAGTAGGTAATGATAGCTACATGGCAGGCCTATGTTCCTAGTATCGGAATGCACCGCCTCTTAGTGAGATTAGAACGCAGTAAGAGAAAATAGTGACAGAGTTTCATCTTTCTCTTTTCTCTCCTTTGCGCTGCGACTCAGTAATTCCAGGCACCAGTTTATTTACCAGCGATTGCCATAGAGCATTTGAGAAGGTTCTCTACAAGTTTTACCGATTAGAACGCTTAGGCAGAGTTCAGGCATCCTTTACGTTCGGTGGTTAGAGCTTGAAGTGAGTTTCACGCTGATCCAGGTAAGGGAAGCTAGCCTTATCTCTGATGAAAACTGTGTGTTTGATGAGTTTGATGATGGGGGCGACGTGGTCGCCGGGTTTGCAGAATGTTCTTGTTTAAATCCCAGTTTAGTGAGTGATCGCCTGTGTTTTGAAGGTGATCGCCGGTTTTCATCTGTTACTGAAATATCTTCTGTTTTTGGTGTTGTTTGAAAACTGTTGAGATTTAAATGTGATATTGAAAATCTGAACCTTGGCATGAGTTTTGCTGTGACTGGAATCATTTGTTGAAATGTTATGTGATGTGTGAATGTTGTGAATGTGGGATCGAGGCATAGTATTTTCAGGAAAGGAAATACCGTGTAAGATCTGTGTAGGATGTGTATTGATCAGTGAGTGTCCTGTTAATGAGACGATCCTGACTCTGCTGATATGATGGAATTACGTAAATGAAGTCATTCGGTGGTGAGAGTCGAAGGAGATCCTATGAATGAGTGGCCCGTGTGAAACAGAACGAGCTCAGCCGTCATATGGATTCACCCTGTCACACTGTGATAATGATGATATTGAGATTGAGATTGTGTGATGCGCATGGCTGAGGTCACTTTCCAGCCTTTTAGCGTGACAGGTGCAGGTCTCTGGACGCTGAGTTCAATGCACGAGTCTCCGGAATAGTGGTCAAGTGTCTGGTGTGATGAGTCAGTGGAAAGTCTGACGTGAGAAATGAGAAATTGAATTGATAGACACTTGATTGCTGATGTGAATTGTGAGACTCTGGAATTGATTTGTGAGATACGTGATTATCGAATGTTTTGGTGGAATATGAGAAAGTTGATGGTTTTATGTGGATGTCTTAAACTGGTTTCATCTTGATTCTTAAGTTCATATTCAAACTCTCTTTTAAATGTCTAGCTTACCCTTTGCGTTTTGGTTCTGTGGCAGTTTTCTTAAAACCTGTGATGATCGTGTAATCTTTACACGGGAGCAGATGATCTTGCAGGAAGAAGAGCTCCTCAGTAAGTGGTCGCCGGGATGAGATCGCCTATTTTGCTTCTGTTGGGCGATCACCCCTTTTCCTGTTTTCTGATCGGAGATCGCCCTTTTCTGATAGGAGATCGCCTCTTTGGTTAGGAGATCGCCCCTTTTTGTTGTTGGGAGATCGGCTGTTTGGTTGTATTTTGCTGTATTTTGTTTAAGTTTTGGAAAAACGACCGTTTTGTATTAAACTCCCTGCGAGGAGAAACTTCATTACATATATATAATCATGTTCATTTCAAAACATTTTGGTTTTACGTTTATTTTCATTATATAATTGTGAAACGATTTGGCGGGATGTTACAATGTGCGTGATTTCACAGTGGTGCAGTATGACAGGTGCAGATCTCTGAGTCTAGTCAATGCACGTGTCTTCCGGAAGTAGTGTCAAGTGTCTATGTGTGATGAGTCAGTGGAAGTCTGACGTGAGAAATGAGAAACATTGAAATTGATAGACACTTGATGGATTATGTGAATTGAATGACTCTTGAGGAAATTGTGAAATATGTGATTACTTGATGGTCATGTGAAGGGAATGAGAAAGTTGATGATTTTTACGTGGGTGTCTTAAATTTGTTTTATCTTGATTTTAAAGTTTCATATCTAAATTCTCTTTAAAATATCTAGCTTACCCTGCGTTTTTGTTTTGTGGATGTTTTCTTAAACCTGTGATGATCGTGTATAATTTACACGGGAGCAGATGATGTTGCAGGAAGTAGAGCTTCTCAGTGAGTGGTCGCCGGAAGGAGATCGCTTGTTTTCTGTTTCTGTTAGGAGATCGCCTATTTTCTATTTTGCTGTATTTTGTTTATGTTTTGGAAACTGACTGGATATGTATTAAACTCCCTGTGAGGAGAAATTTCATTACATATATATATATATATACATGTTCACTTCGATATTATTGTTTTACCTTTATTTCATTATATAAATATGAAAAGGATTTGGCGGGATGTTACAATAATGAAGAATGTAAATTTAAAAATCATATATTGGTGTAGTTGTCTTATTATGCATGTTAACCACATAGAAAGTGATAAACACATTGTTTTAAAGAGAGCAAGTCACAACTTAAAATATATAATCATACATGTATGCATTAATTTTGGAAAACGTTGTATGTTGACTTCTTATTATTAAATAAACACTTTTGACATAGTAATTGTCACATAATGCAACATATCATGAATTATAAGAAGAACTGTTACAAAAATAATGCAGTAGATTCATTACTTTTTCCCAACTCTATTTAACACTCAATTCTTACAACAATTTTGCAACAATTTTGTGGAAAACGTAAAATAATTTCCAGAACAACAATTATGAAGTAAGATGTACTGTTAAATTTAAAGCTTTGTGACATAAGATCTATTCACTAAAACAAGAGAACATACTGAAAAACAATACAAAATGGACATATAGAAATTGTTAAATTGATCTTCATATATTAGAACAAACAGAGGAGAAATAAGAAAATTTTTTGATTAAAGAATGTTCATACCGGATATGTATGGCTGTAACAATATGTTTCAAACATTTCTTTGTAAACCACATTAGTAGTTGAATTACTTGTGTTTCCATTATCATTCAAAATCTAGATTTTCCACACTTTCTTCAATTTCACTCTGGAAACACCAACATATATTTGCCCATGTGTAAATACTAGACGTGAAAGATATAAGCCAACTTTATTAAGCGCTTGACCTTGGCTTTTATTTGTTGTCATAGCAAAGCATAATGATATTGTGAATTGTCTTATCTAAAACTTAAAAGGCAAGCCGATTTAAGAAGGAGTCAAGTTCATTATAGGAGTAAATATTTTATCACCAATATTTTTTCCAGTAATAACTTTGGCACCAATAACATTCTTCCCCAAGTCAATTACTAGTAATCTTGTTCCATTGCAAAGTCCATTGGCTTGATCAATATTCCTTAGAAGCATTACCGGAACTCCAACTTTTAATTTAAGACAATGATTAGTGATCCGGCCGCTTGACTCGAGCGCTAGAACTTCGCCTTCTTTGACCTCGTCTCCACCAGCTTCACGCCAAATGCCTCAGTGACCTTCGCCTGAAGCTCCTCCAAGAAACCTGAAAGAACAAGATGGCGCCTCTGCGGCCGTTGTAGCTCCGACGCTCAAGTCAGTGATTGGATCATTCAAGAAAACTCAGAGAAAAGCTCAAGACCGCGTATCAGTGAAACACCAAAAAGTGCATCCCCCCTTTCTGTTAAGGATTAGCTATATATACCTGAGTCTTTCTCTCTCCTGACGGTTGCTCCTCTTGACACGTGGACATCATCTGGTCATTCACGTGTCACCATCTGGAGTACCTGCAGCTAAAACGCTACTTTCACCTTGATCCTGCGACTAAGTTATCCACACAGGGAGTAGCTTAGTGCACAGGCTACTCTGGGCACAACCTTAACCTGGCGATCTGGTTAACACTGGGTATCACAGCTCACACAAGTCTTCTCAAACACTCGGCGATGTGCTCCTTTCGGCGACTTGCTGACAACCTGATCTCCTGATCTTCACACCCGGCGATCATGTGAACACCCGGCGATGTGAATACCTGCAGGCGATAGGCGACCACTTATATCTTCACACATGGCGATAGGCGATCACTTATATCTTCACACACATGGCGATAGGCGATCACTTATATCTTCACACATGGCGATAGGTGATTACTACTCTTTACACGCGGTGATAGGCGACTACCGATCTGTGCTTCTTTACTTCTCGCGCTTTGCTTCCAGGCTCTCTCTTAACACTGGGTGATCGCCTTAGCCACTGACAACCAATCACCATTCTGGGTGATCGCCTCTCCAACTGGCTTACTATCCTCTACCACGTGACACCCCTTGAACAGTCAACATGGTCAACTGCTGGCGACGTCATCTATTACTGATGACGGACCGGATCAATTAGGAATTCCTAAGCATTTGATATCATTCAAAAATTTTGTTGTAAACCACTCAGCTTGAGCATTTTCTTGTTCATCAGATTCACAAGGTTTGTCTGAACTTAAATAAGTAACTTCTTCTCCAGGGATTAATGATAAGATAAATTGATTCACCTAGTCCACGCATTTTGTGGTAGGACACAATATTACACCATCATCAAAAAAATCCATTAGAGGTTAGATTCTTCATGTAGCCTGGATAAACAAATTCAACCAATTGCAATAAAGGTTTTTCGACATGTTCAATTAAAAACTCTTTTGGTATTTCAATAGTTGCTTCTCCAACCTCATTTAAGTCCATATCTCCATCTCCAATATGAAAGATCCAATCAGTAAACTCTTTTATTTTTGTTGCAGTTTGCATTGATTTCTCAATGCTTAATCTCATATTCTCTAAAAGTTTCAAGACTTTGCAATGTTTCCTAACTCGGAGTAGTTTACTGTTGCCTTCACAATGTCATATCTTGATCCTTTTTTACAACAAACAATATCTGCCTAAAATCTCCTCCCAATATAATAACTTTACCATCAAAAGATTTATGAGCGCTTTCTTCACTTTGAGCTCTCACGAGGTCCCTTAAAGTTCTATCCAGAACTTCAAAACAAAACCTATTGATAATTGGAGCTTCATCCCATATAATAGAAACAAAACCTATTTCTATCTTTATTTATCTATTAATATGATAACATGAAAACATTAACTTTTCATATTATCTAATAAAATCTAAGTAAAGAGTAACAACCGTCATGTTGGTCATTGGAATTTGCTTCTAAAATATTTGATTAAATAAAGTAACATTAATTTGAAAAAAAATTAAAAAAACTAAAAATGGAAAAAATGGAAACATATAATTTTATATGAATATAATAAAAATTTAATATTTAGTTTTAAAAAAATGTGAAAATATAAAAACATTTGGTTTCTATTGTCTTAAATAGATCTTATTTCTTTAAATAATATTAAAAAATAATAAAGTTTTTAATTATATTTTAATTTTAAATTTTAATATAAGACAAAAGAAAATAATCTCTTTGTATTCCGATAAGCCCAATTTGTTATTTCTATGTTGGCACTAAAAGGGCCGGAGGACAAGTTTTTTTAACCTAGAAATTGAGGGAGGGCAAATTTTTAAACCTAGGAATTGAGAGATGGGAAATAGGGGACAGCCGCAGCAAAAGAAAGAAAAAGGGTGCTAAAAACAGAGAACACACAAAAGGGAGGAAGTCGAAGGAGTTTTTTCTTCTATCATCCTGGAGGCAACGAAAAGCTTGAGAGGTAATTTTTCTTTAACGTTGACTGTAAGCATTCAGTCATAGTTACCAACCCATATACTATCGCCCTCATCGTTGGAGAGAAACGGGATTGGAGGAGATGCTATGGCTCGGTACAGTGGTCGAGCATTACTACATTTGCAGTGAAGAAAAGTTGGAATTGGGTGCTTGGTCATGTATAAGAATGTTGCTGATGTTTGATACAAGGGTCTTGAGATGAATTTTATTGGTTTTTCGTTTCAAGCACTCTGTTTCTATCGGAGACCCAATGGTAGGCCATAATATAATATTCAATGGTATAAATATATTACACCTTTTATAAGAAATGAATGGGAAAAGGAATAGTAATATGTCTTTTATTATGAATGAGCTCATGTGATGCAGTGCGGTTTAGTTTTTTTTTCTCCCATACGTGTTTCGTTTTCTTTCTCTCATGTTAGCTTTTGATGATATATATATATATATATATATATATATATATATATATATATATATATATATAATTGGATGAGTGTTTTCAAGTCCTTGACTAGTATCTATTTATTTTTATATTTTTTATTGATTTGAATTTTTTGTTTTTAATGTAGTGGACACTTGCTCTGCTTCGCCATTTTCTGCCATGTCAATTGACTCATGTTAGCTTTTGATGATATATATATATATATATATATATATATATATATATATATATATATATATATATATATATATGTAATTGGATGAGTGTTTTCAAGTCCTTGACTAGTATCTATTTATTTTTATATTTTTTATTGATTTGAATTTTTTGTTTTTAATGTAGTGGACACTTGCTCTGCTTCGCCATTTTCTGCCATGTCAATTGACTCATGTTAGCTTTTGATGATATATATATATATATATATATATATATGTAATTGGATGAGTGTTTTCAAGTCCTTGACTAGTATCTATTTATTTTTATATTTTTTATTGATTTGAATTTTTTGTTTTTAATGTAGTGGACACTTGCTCTGCTTCGCCATTTTCTGCCATGTCAATTGACTCAAGTTTTACTGCATCTGAAAAATATGAAAGAGTAGGGCCTGATTACTTTGGGTACTACTCTTCTGAAATTGCAAATCTATTGTCACTAGATGAGGATGTATTTCCTGTTTCTGATAAAATCCCTGAGTTACCTAAAAGTAAATATGAAGAGGGAAGAAAAAAGAGTTTAGTCAATCAGGGTGATAATTCCGGTCCGCTATTTAGTAATGGTGTTGGAGCTGGGCTTTCAGACTTTAAAAAGGACAGATTAAAATCCCTGCTCAGACAGGGTGTTATTTCTCTTTCTTCTGAAGTTGATGAGGTACATTAAGCATCTTGAACCCCTTCCTTTTATTACTCGATATTGGAGCTGTCGATGACTCAATGCTGTAACCACTTCCTTTATTAGTAAAATAGAACTTACGGGTTTGAATTTTGTACTTTTCAAACAATCTTGATAATATCATATTCCCATTAATCGTGTTTTTTTTTCTTTATTTCCCATTCGATCATTTATTAAGAGGGGTCTTTTAATAAGATTTTTAATTTATGATCCTTCATATGAGAATCACATGATAATCAATCAACGATATAGTTCAATCTGCATCAACTTTAGCATGTAAGATTGTGATGCATTTTAAAGGTCAATCGTTTTCCAGGCTACCTATTCCCCTTCCCTTGATTCCCTTCACCTCCATATCCCAAATGACTGCATGATACTGATGAAGGATTTGATTTGGGAAATTATAATTGGGAATATTTGATTATTTCTATTCAGTTTATCCTCATGGCTTCCATTTCAAAATTTATGCATGTTGTTTACTATCTTGAGGAAATGTACGGTATTTAGACATTTTACTGACTATTTAAATGAAAAGTAGGTAGTAGAGCCTGTTTTTGCGGCATATCATTTGCAATCCAAGATAAAATGTAAATCAGACTCCTTGAACGATACAGTGATTGCATCTGATGATGTCGTGCAAGGTCCTAGGAAAAAGCTAAAGGTGTCCTCATCTTCATCTTCTGCTAGGTTTCTTCAACAAACTTCTAATGTCAATCCCCAATGCAGTACCAAGGTATATTTTTTATCAAGGATTTTTTATTTGATTTGGTCTTTTCTTTTCTTTCCCCCTCAATCATAAAATCTTAGTTGGATAAATATTTGTGCTTACCATTGATGTGGACTCCTTCTCTTCATTTCCTTTGTGCTTTTCCAAAAAGGCTAAAGTTTTTTTAATACATGATTGTCACTACTACTTTTTTTCGCACGATTGTTGTTGCTACTCCGTTTCGCAAGGTTGTTGTTGCTACACCTTTGCTTCCCAAGATTATCGTTGCTACACCTTTGTTTTGCTTGACTACCACTCTATTCCTTCGCTTTGTACAAGAACCACACTACTTCGTTTTGCACAAGAACCACACTACTTTTCGCACGAGCGTCGTGCTGTCACATCACAACATCCACCATGTTACATGTTTGTTCCAAGATGCTATTGTGTGAAACCCAAAGCGTCCATGAAGGGTTTTATGGAAAATTTGCATCACCATTACCATGTTGCGGCAAGCTATAACTTCGCCATCAATTTTTGGCATAGCGTCGCAATAGCAAATGTTTAATAGTTGTAATGACAATTAACACTTCTTCCCTGTAAAGAGAGCTTTTGCTACTTTTAAGGGATGACGATTGATGGAGATCCCCTTGGCTCCATTCCAGTTCTTCGGTTGAATTGGTGATTTGATGGAGAATGTAGCGGAAAATGGAAGATAAATTGTGCAGTAATGACCGTGAGCTGTATGCAGAGATTAGGTTGCTTTGAAGAGGTTAGGCCAACTTCAAGCTAGTTCTCTAGGCTAGTTCACTAGGCAAAGTGGTAACAAGAGAGTTTAGACTTAAAGAGAAAGGCTGGAAAAAATTCAACAACATTTCATTATAATATTCAAGTCTGAATTTTACATCGTGCGTATGTCTATTTATAGATGGAGGAAGCTTGTAGACCATGTTTCTAACCCTAACTTGCCTGAGAAGCTTGGGTAGAAACCCTAACTTGCTGCCCAGTCCTTCCCAAACCATTGACTTGGAGTGCAAGCTTCTCCCAGGGTTAGGGTTAGGCACGTGCTTCATCTTAGGTTTAGGGTTTGAAGTAAACCCCTCCTTTGTGATTTAGGCACCTCATCCTACTCAATTTAGCTTAGAATACAAAGTTGAAAAATAGTTCAGCACAAAATACAAGGCTGTAAAAACCTAGACTACTTTATACAATGTGTGTACAAGGCTTAAGATAATGATGCTTATGTATTTTTGTTTCCACTTCTGCATTTCTCTTAGCCCGAGTTGGTGGTGGCTGGATGGACCTCCATCAATGATTCTCCCTTTTTGCTGCCTCATTTTGTTATGGAGTGTAACACGTGTTAGTTTATGGACAATCCTATTAAGGGACGAAAATTTAGACAATTCATGATTTACATATTTTGTCAATTATTGGACCTAATTCTTTTGATGATTTTTCCAAATTCAATTTGACTAGATTGAAATAATTAACAAAGATTTGAAATACCTTAAATTTTTATTTCTATGTGACGTGGGTATAATCATCAGTGGATTCTAAACAAGTAGTAACAATCCATTTGCCCACAAAGATAGATTCTAAACAAGTCTCTAAACATCAGTGGATTAAATCAAAAATGAAATTACTCTCTTTAGTGCAACTTGGATAAGATGCATGGTGGTGCTTTCACATTTAGCAAATACCATAATTGAAAGACTCACTAGACTCTTTTGTAAATAGGCGAGGGAACAATGATTTGATGAGGTTTAATGAGGGATATACAATTCTGTTATTGTCGGTTGACTCGCCTGTCAGTTGACTCCACGACACTCACGCGCCTCCTCCATCACGTTGGTACGTGCTTGAATCTTGCGAAACAATCTGCACCTGCAAAAGAGAAAGGGACGCCCTAGAGGCTGTTTGCACTCCGAAGCTCAAGTCAATAGTGGGCAAGGAAAACCAATGTATTCAGTCTCTCTGTGTTTAGGTCTAGAAACTGCGTACCTTTGTGAAGTATTTTTCTATCCCTTATATAGTCTAGGGTTTACTGCGCTGCTAGCCCTAATTAGGGTTTACTGCGCTACTAGCCATATTTGGGGTTTACTGGAATACCCTTGCGCCGCTATCACCCAATCTTAGGGTAATCTAGCACATAAGGTTTCCTTCTCTGGAGTGCAAACTCTCACAGGGTGACCACCTGGGTGCCTCCTTGTGCACCTAGTCTCTGGGGCTACCTGTTCTGGGAGTGCCTTCCCTGTTCACGTGCCATGCATGTAGCTTCACTGGGAAAATCCTAGTTCTGGTGAGTACTCGTCCCCTCAAGACTCTACACCTCCCAATCTTAGGGTAATCTAGCACATAAGGTTTCCTTCTCTGGAGTGCAAACTCTCACAGGGTGACCACCTGGGTGCCTCCTTGTGCACCTAGTCTCTGGGGCCACCTGTTCTGGGAGTGCCTTCCCTGTTCACGTGCCATGCATGTAGCTTCACTGGGAAAATCCTAGTTCTGGTGAGTACTCGTCCCCTCAAGACTCTACACCTAACTGTGCTCTCCCTGCTACCCGCATGGGCTCTTCGTGATCCAGGCCTCTCCCTACCTCTGGGTATTTAACTGGTCATTGGCCCACTCTGGGAACCAATCTTAGCTGTTCTGTTTACGCTGTTCAAATCACCCAAGATCGATGTCACCTCGCCACACTCTGTTGCCAAGGACTCCTTAACCTGCGGAGTGACGAAGACACATCAGCCCTTTCTGGTGATCGTCACGCTCTCTTTGTAGGCTGATGACTAATCACCCTCTCTGTGGGCTGATGACTAATCACCCTCTCTGTGGGCTGATGACTAATCACCCCTCTCTGTGGGCTGATGACTAATCACCCCTCTCTGTGACGTCCGAGGACTGGTCAGTACACAAGCCCCCCAGTCTCAAGCTGTTAACTTGTTTCAGCGAAGAGACTAAGTCATGGGCGAGGATTGATCGGTACACAAGCTCCCCTAGTCTCGAGCTGTTAACTTGTTTCAGCGAAGAGACTAAGTCATTGACTCGGGCGACCTACGTGGCTCTGCGCATAAGTACGTGAACAGTGCGCTGAAAGGACACTTCACCAACCCCCTTTCATACGCTAACACGTGGCTGCATCAATGGTCCGAGATTCATAACGTTTGCGCTCCCTAGGGCTACGTTAAACCTCTTCAAAACCCCGCGCCACTTCACTGTTTCATCACTTTGCATTCTCACCTTCTGTAAACTGTATCTTCCAGCGCACGCTCTCTTCCTCTCACCAGGCTTTTCACACTTCTCCGCCCTCGCTCAACCAAAGGTATGATTTTTATGTCTTCTCCTCCTTCATAACATAATCTCGATCATCCATATGGCATGCTGTAACTGTTCTGGGCCTGTGTGTGGTTTGTGCATTCTAGGGTTTTTGTTCTTCTTTTCTGGGTTCGTTCTACCTTCGAGTCTTCGTCCACCATTGTTTTCTTCTAAGCCCTTTTCTTTTCCTGCCTCTCATTTGTTTAGATTCGAGATGGCCAGAACCAAAACTACCTCCAACCCTCCTCCAACCGTAGCGGTTGATTACAGGGCCCTCTACCCATGGGCTTCTGAGGATCTCCTTGCTGAGACCTCCAAACTCACATCCTGTGAGGATCTTCGCAAGCACAGGGATGATAAGAATGAAATCAAAGGACGCGTCTTTGGCAGGGAAACTGACGCGTACGTCTCTGTGCGACCCTGTACAGAAAACGAACCCGTGTGCGCCGATGATCGCTGCAACAACGGGGAACCGTTCTTCTTCTTCTACGCCACCATCTTCAAACGAGTCAAAGTCCGCCTTCCTTTCACTGGGTTCGAGAGGACTTTGCTCACAGAGTTGAATGTGGCGCCTGCCCAACTGCACCCCAACAGTTGGGCCTTTATCAGGGCGTTCTCCGTCTTTTGCAATAACCTAGGGTTCACCCCCTCCGTCGACGTGTTTCTTTACTTCTTCGAGGCGAAGAGCCCTGGCAAGAGGCTTTGGGTGAGCCTGAATGGGGTGGCAGGGAGAGTCCTACTCACTCTCTTCTCACAGTCGTACAAGAACTTCAAAGGAAGGTTCTTTCGAGTCTGCTGCAGCTCCTACGACTCCACCATGCTCGATGGGTTCCCATTATATTGGGTGGAGAAGTTGAAGTTCAAGAAACCGCGCAGGCTCGAAGAGTTGACTGTCCCCGACCAAGAACTCTGCCAGACCATCTCCAGCTGGGGCGTGGTGTTTGACACCGCCCAGCTGATTAAGCATGAATATGACGCCGAGACACTCAGCGTGTACATTGGTACATCATCTGCGTCTTGCACTTAACTGTTTATATACTGCATCTTTGTCTTCCTCACCCCTTTCTTGTTGTCCAATGCAGACATGGAGCCCAGTGCTGAGAAGAAGAAAAGGTTGGCCGAGGTGCTGAATCGCCGCAAGGCTAGCGGTTCAGCCTCTGCAGGTCCTTCATCACCCGCGGTGCTGCCCTGGAACCCATTGCTGAAAAGTCCAAGAGGGCAGCCCCTATAGAGGTTTCCGACGATGAGGACACTTGTTCTGGCCTTGTCTTGAAAAGGAAAAGGGTGGGGATTGCTGCGGAGGTCTCTTCGGCCACAGAAGGGCACCCTTCATCCTTTAGGGAGCACCCTCCCAGCGCTTCATCCCCTCCCGAGCCAATCTTAACGCTTGAGGGGGCTGGGGAGAGTGCTCCTCCTTCTGGCCAGATGCCTTCTGCCTCAGAGCTGCCTTCTCTGCTCCAAAGATCTCTTGCGCAGATGCCTGGCCAAGCTGCTTTGGAGGCCATGGACAGAAATTCCCTCGAGCACCTCCTCAGTCATGGTCTTGGGGAATTCCTGGCTGCTTCAAACTTCTTGCTGGTCAAGGGCAACGCTGAGGCTGAGCTGCTTGAGAAGACCACCCAACTGGAGAAAGAGCTGGAGCAGAAGGATCAACTCCGCCAAGCGGCTAAGCGCGAGATTGCCCTAAATCAAGAACTGGGTAGTCTCCGCCAATCTGAGAAGGAGACCAAGAAGCTCCTCTTCTCCAAAGGGCAGGAGGCCCTCCAGCTTGAAGCCAAGATTCTCCCCCTCCGCAACAAGATCATCGAACTGGAAGAGCAAGCGGAGGGGGCTCAAGCCAAAATGACCAAGCTGGAGGAGAGAGCTACCAACTGAGAAGTTCAGCTGGGCAAGGTTGAGGAGGGACTTGCGCAATAAATTGAACTGCTGAAGAAGACCGAGACTGAGCTTACTGACGACGCCGCCGACGCCTATGGGGAAGGCTTTGGTGATGCCCTTGCTCAGGTTGCCTGCGTGCATCTTGAGATGGACCTCTCACCATACTCTGCAACCATGCAGGTGGTCGACGGGCAAATAGTGCCCAGATAGATCTTCTGAGTAATTGTATCTAGTGGCTAAACATCTTGTAATTACCCTCCTTTGTAATGTATTTACCTTGCTTTCAATCTTCTTTGCTTTATACAGCACTTGGCTTGCCTTTGTATTTCTGCTGCTTGTTCATCTGTTTGACATGCTTTATATTTTGTGAAACTCACGATCATAAATAATGCACCTGTCAAAATGAATTTTAGGTAGCACGATCTCTGCTGATTTCACTTGCGAACCCTTATTTTAATCTGGGAGTTCTCACTCGGAGGGGAAGGTGTTCCTTGCGAACTCCCTTACCACTCACGAGACCTCTAACCCCAACTAGTAGGTTCTAACTGACTTCTCATCGTCCATGGGCGAGGGAGGATTTAACTGGGCGAACCCTTTCACATTGGAAGTTCTCACTCGAAGTGGAGGTGTTCTCTACGAACCTACCTCTCCACTTATAAGACCTCTAACTCCAAGTGATAGATTCTAACCGACCTCACATCGCTCACCGGCGAGGAGGATATCTCTGGGCGAATCCTTCTTTCACATTGAAAGTTCTCACTCGAAGTGGAGGTGTTCTCTACGAACCTACCTCTCCACTTACGAGACCTCTAACTCCAAGTGACAGGTTCTTATAACATTGTACAAACATATTAAAAATATATATCTTTAACTGAATTTTATTGGGTGACCTCATTAAAAACCCTTAGCAAGGGAAAAAAGAGTGTCCCCTGTATTGTGTAGTGTACAAGATTACATGGCTTTAACTGAAATAAAACTTCAGGTGGGTCGCATTCCATGTTCGAGGAATCGGACCTCCTTCTAGAGTCTCAAGCCTATATGCTCCATTCCTTAGGGCCTCTGTCACTCTGAAAGGACCAGTCCACTTAGGGGATAGCTTGTTCTCTATCTGGTATGGAGACGCCTTGCGCATGACGAGGTCTGCCGCCTGGAACTGCCGAGCTCTCAACTTAGAACTGTGTTTGAGCTTGACTCTCCTCTTCAGCGCCTCAACTTTGATTCCTGCTTCTTCCCTAGCTTCATCCAAAAGATCAAGATTCACCTTCCTCTCCTCATTGGATTCCTCAGCCACAAAGTTCTGGAAACGTGGCGAGTTCTCCTGAATCTCCACAGGGATCATGGCATCTGAACCATACACCAAACTAAAGGGAGTTTCCTTGGTAGTGAACTGGGGAGTAGTATGGTAGGCCCATACTATTCTGGGAACCTCCTCAGCCCACCTTCCCTTTGCTTTCTCCAGCCTTCTCTTCAGTCCTCTGAGGAGGACTCGGTTGGCCGACTCGACCTGCCCATTGGTCTGTGGGTGCTCGACTGATGCAAACACCTACTTGATCCCCAACTCTGTACATAGCTTCCCCAATTGTTGGCTTGCAAACTGCGTGCCATTGTCAGATACTAAGCGTTTGGGTATCCCGAAACGGCATACTATATTCTTCCACACGAAGTGTTGGATCTTCTGTGCTGTGATCTGTGCTACTAGCTCAGCCTCGATCCACTTCGTGAAATATTCTATGGCGACCACGAGGTACTTCATCTGTCGTATCGCCAAAGGGAAAGGCCCCAAGATGTCCATTCCCCATGTGTGAAACGGCCAAGGGCTGTATATCGACCTGAGCTCTTCTGGTGGCGCCTTAGGCCAATCAGCATGCAACTGGCATTGCTTGCACTGCTGCGCATACCTAGTGCAATCTTCCCTCATTGTCGGCCAGTAGTACCCTGCTCGAATGGCCTTAGAGGCCAAAGCTCGACCTCCGATATGACTACCACAGATGCCTTCATGGAGCTCTGCCATTATTCTTACACACTGCTCGCCATGCACGCAGACTAAGATGGGGTGGGTAAACCCATGTCTGTACAACTCGCCTTCAATGAGCGTGTACCTGGACGAGTTTTTCTTTATTCTCCTTGCTTCCGTCGGCTCTACTGGGAGCATTCCATCCGCTATGTAACGCTTATAAGGCGTCATCCATGTCTCTCCCTTCTGTAGCAGGGAGACTTGTAATGACTCTACCTCCATCAGCATGCATGCGTTGACTCGTGGTTTCTTCAAAGTTTTTTGAGTCAACGAGCGATAACTCCTCTTCTCACCATCTGACTGGCTGATCTGATGGACTCCCACCAAGTTATCAGCTGTATAAGTACGAGGCACCCTCAGAGTCTCCTGGATGACTGTCCTCTGTCTGCCCCCCTTGCCTGAGCTGGCGAGTTTGGCCAACAAGTCAGCTCTGGCATTCTGCTCCCTGGGCACGTGTACTAGTTCAAATGTTTCAAACGAACTCTTTAACCTTTGGACATACTCCAAGTAAGAGGCCATCTGAGGGTCTTTGGCCTGGTACTCTCCCGCCACTTGACCAGTGACCAACAGCGAGTCACTCTTGGCCATAAGGCTCTGCGCTCCCATTTCCTTAGCCAACAACATCCCAGCGATCAAAGCCTCATACTCTGCTTGGTTATTGTTAGCTTTGAAAGCGAACCGCAAGGCCTGTTCTATTAATAACCCCTTGGGTCCTTCCAGGATCACCCCCGCTCCGCTACCTTGCTGATTCGACGACCCGTCTACTGACAATACCCACTTGAAGCTGGGTCCCTCCTGCTGGGCCTCGGTTGAGGACATCTCGGCCACAAAGTCAGCATAGACCTGTCCTTTGATCGGGCCCCTGGGTTCATACTGGATGTCGAATTCTGACAACTCGACTGCCCAACGCACCATTCTTCCCGCCACATCAGGCTTCTGCAGGACGTTGCATATCGGTAAATCTGTCATCACCACCACTGTGAAGCTCTGGAAATAGTGGCGAAGTCTCCTGGCTGAGAACACCACTGCTAATGCTGCCTTTTCTATGGCTTGGTATCTCGTCTCAGGCCCTTGCAAAACTTTGCTGACAAAATAAATGGGTTCCTGTTCTTGAATCAAGACCGAACTCACTGCCCTATCTGTAACTGCAAAGTACAGCTGCAGGGGTGCGCTGAGTTGAGGCTTGCACAAGACTGGCGGGCTAGCCAGATACTCTTTGAGCTTGAGGAAGGCCTGTTCACATTCTGCAGTCCAGGCGAATCTGCTATTCCTTCTTAGGCATTGGAAATAAGGGTGGCCTTTGTCTCCTCCGGCTGACACGAACCTGGAGAGTGCAGCCATCCGAACTGTCAACTGTTGCACTTCTTTTACCGATGTCGGGCTCCTCATGGCTATGAACGCTGCACACTTGTCTAGGTTGGCCTCAATCCCTCTCTCCGTAAGCAAAAAACCAAGGAACTTGCCTGCTTCCACCCCAAAGACGCACTTCTCTGGATTCAACTTCAGCTTGTACTTCGCTATCGTATTAAATAGCTCCTCCAAGTCATCAACATGCTGATCTCGTGCCTGGGACGTCACCACCATGTCATCTACATAAGCCTGCACATTGCGTCCCAGCATGGGGGCAAGGACCTTGTCCATCAGCCTCTGATACGTGGCACCCGCGTTCTTCAGCCCAAATGGCATGACTGTGTAGCAGTCGCAAGACAGCTCTGTCATGAATGCAGTCTTGTTCTCATCCATCGGGTGCATCTTGATCTGATTTTACCCAGAGAAAGCGTCCAAGAAGCTGAGTAACCTGCAGCCCGAGGCATTGTCTACTAGCGCATCTATGTTGGGCAGAGGGTAGGAGTCTTTCAGACAGGCCTTGTTGAGATCTGTGAAGTCTACACACATCCTTCACTTCCCATTGGCCTTTTTCACCAGGACGACATTCGCAAGCTACTCAGGATACTGTATTTCCCGTATGTGGCCTGCTTTTAGCAACTTCTGTGTCTCCTCCCTGACGACCTGTCTTTGTTCATCATTGAACTTCCTTCTCCTCTGGCGGACTGGTCTGACTTGGGGATTCAATGCCAGGCGATGGCATAGGAAGTCAGGGTCAATGCCTGGCATGTCTGAGGGGGACCAAGCGAAAGCGTCCAAATGCTTTCCTATGACCCCGCTACTTGGTCTTGAATCTCCTGAGACAGGGACTTACCCAGCTTGAAAATCTTCCCCCCAATCTCCTTCTCCACCACCTCCTCCGCCGGCTCAGGTCGCCTCGCCCGGGCGACCTCTGCTCGTGTAACCCCGACGTCACCTCGGGGCATATCAACTTCATAGACACCCCATCCTGGTGGTGAGGTGGTGACCATGCAGACTCCCCTTTTCGTCTTGAGGCTATTCTCATAGCACCTTTTAGCCTCTTTTTGATCCGATTTGATGGTTACCACCATCCCCTCCATCGAAGGCAACTTCATCTTCATGTGCCTTGTGGACACCACAACCCCTAACCTGTTTAGAGCTGGTCTACCCAGCAGTATGTTGTAGGCAGATGGGGCGTTCACTACGAGGTACCTGATGTTCTCTGTGCGGGAAGCCACTCCATCAGTGAAAGTGGTCCTCAGCTCGATGTACCCCCGCACTTCCACTTGGTCTCCTGCGAATCCATACAAAAAGCCAACGTAGGGTCGCAGCTGATCTAGAGACAACTGTAACTTGTTAAACGTCGACCAGAACATCACATCGGCCGAGCTTCCTTGATCTACTAACACCCGGTGCACCTTGCGTGCGGCAGTGACAACTGAAATGACCACTAGATCGTTATCATGGGGGATAACATCTCGGCGATCAGCCTTTGTGAAGACGAGGTCGATGTCTGGGAAGTGATCTTCCTCGCAGGTCTCCAGTGCCATCACCGAACGTGCATACTTCTTACGTTGTGAAGAAGTGCACCCTCCTACTGAAAACCCACCTGATATAGTGTGGATCTCACCATGTATGGGCACTTCGTGCCCCTGGTCTGTCCTTGGTACAACGACCGCCTCGCTCTCTGTTGCCTCCTTCAGGTAGTCATTCAAAAACCCACTCTTCACTAACTTGTCCAATTGGTGGCCCAAGGCTAGACAATTTCGAATGGGGTGACCAAAGGCCTGATGGAACTCGCATCAGGCGTTTTTGTTTGGCCCCAACCTCTTGTCACTCTTTGGGGGCATCTTCAATCTTTCTGCCACATTAGGAATGGCAATCAGCTCCTTCAGCTCCACCACAAATTCATGCCTAGGGGGCATGTCATCTTTGCTTCGTCCCCTAGCTTGTGGTTTTCGGGGCTCATAGGGCTTCTGTTTCCCTTGAGCCTTCTTCTCTGTGGTTGCCTCGAGCACCCGCAGGGGTTGAGGCCGATTAGGCGCTCGGGGCCTTAACGAGACTGCGCTTTCTCGCTTCTCGGTGAGTTCTCCCTCGGCGACAATGTGGGCCACGACATGTCGTTTTATGTCGTCGAAAGTCTTGGGGCGGCTGCGTATCAAAGACTCGCTGAAAGGCCCTGGCAATACGCCCTTCCTGAAGGCGTGCACCACCATGTCTTCATCCTTGGTGTGCAACCTTACCACCATCGCCCCAAACCTGTTGAGGTAATCTTTAAGGGACTCCCTCTGGTGCTGCCTTACATCGAAAAGATCGTAAGACACTGGTGGAGGGGCCCTGTTGACAAGATATTGCTCCCTGAACAGCGCGGAGAATTGCGCGAAAGACGTGATATGTCCTTCAGGCAAACTCACGAACCATTCTAGCGCGGTTCCTGTCAGTGTGGCCATAAAGAGCTTATAGTGCACTGTGTCGGACCCTCCTGACAACATCATCTGCGTATGAAAAGCAGTGAGACATGTTTTAGGATCTTCTTTCCCGGTGAACACGGTCTTAGGCCCTACAAAGGTGGCTGGGATCACCGTGTTCATAATCGCCTGGGAGAAAGGCATGGGAAAGGCCCTTGGGGGCACTGGTGGGGCTCGATCATCTTCCCCACGATCTCCAGCTTGTTGTATGTGTTGCAAATTCAAGCGCAGCTCCTCATTCGCTCGGTGCAACTCCTCATTCCTGGCCTGTGAGGCGGCCAGGTCTTCCTGCATACGCGTCTGATGCGCTCTGGACTCCGCCACCGTCTCCTGGAGGGCGCGCATCGTTTCCATAAGCTATTGCATGGTAACGCTGTCGCCTCCATTTGGTGGAACGGACCCATGTCTTGTATTCCTCATCTTCTGTGGTTTTTTCTCTCACTCTCGTGTATGGGACCTTGTTTTACTCCGGCCCCACGGTGGGCGCCAAATGTTCTTGCCGGTTGACTCGCCTGTCAGTTGACTCCACGACACTCACGCGCCTCCTCCATCACGTTGATACGTGCTTGAATCTTGCGAAACAATCTGCACCTGCAAAAGAGAAAGGGGCGCCCTAGAGGCCGTTTGCACTCCGACGCTCAAGTCAATAGTGGGCAAGGAACACCAATGTATTCAGTCTCTCTGTGTTTAGGTCTAGAAACTGCGTACCTTTGTGAAGTATTTTTCTATCCCTTATATAGTCTAGGGTTTACTGCGCCGCTAGCCCTAATTAGGGTTTACTGCGCTACTAGCCATATTTGGGGTTTATTGGAATACCCTTGCGCCGCTATCACCCAATCTTAGGGTAATCTAGCACATAAGGTTTCCTTCTCTGGAGTGCAAACTCTCACAGGGTGACCACCTGGGTGCCTCCTTGTGCACCTAGTCTCTGGGGCCACCTGTTCTGGGAGTGCCTTCCCTGTTCACGTGCCATGCATGTAGCTTCACTGGGAAAATCCTAGTTCTAGTGAGTACTCGTCCCCTTAGGACTCTACACCTAACTGTGCTCTCCCTGCTACCCGCATGGGCACTTCGTGATCCAGGCCTCTCCCTACCTCTGGGTATTTAACTGGTTATTGGCCCACTCTGGGAACCAATCTTAGCTGTTCTGTTTACGCTGTTCAAATCACCCAAGACCGATGTCACCTCGCCACACTTTGTTGCCGAGGACTCCTCAACCTGCGGAGTGACGAAGACACATCAGCCCTTTCTGGTGATTGTCACGCTCTCTCTGTAGGCTGATGACTAATCACCCTCTCTGTGGGCTGATGACTAATCACCCCTCTCTGTGGGCTGATGACTAATCACCCCTCTCTCATCAATACCACCTGTGGGGTCCATTCCACGTGGCTTTGGCCCATGCTGTGGGACCCAGCTGACGTCCGAGGACTGGTCAGTACACAAGCCCCCCAGTCTCAAGCTGTTAACTTGTTTCAGCGAAGAGACTAAGTCATGGGCGAGGACTGATCGGTACAAATTCTTTTATGATGAAAGCCATATTTTCGAATTTGCGCATGTTTCTATTGTTGCTAATTGGCTTATGGACCTCATTTGTTTTGTTTGGGGCCGTGGACTTTAACACGTAAAACTTTGCTCTTTAGTAGTTAAAATCATCTTCCTCGTGCCAAGGTCCTAATAGACATAAGAAGAAGCGAAAAAGTTATTGAACTATTCGAGTCGTTTGTAAGTTTATGTATAAAACACCCATTAATTTAGGAGATGATTCTAACACTATTTTCTGACCTGCAAATGGGTATACTATATCTATTTGCAACTTTAATGAGTTGTTCTTCATTCATTTAACCATATGAATTAGAAAACATAGGAGTTGGAATCATGTGATCATTGCTTCTAAATCAAGAATACAAACACCCTGAGCTACATGTTCAATTGTATTGAATGGACTCTTACCTCTCGTGGACATGGTATATGACCTAGAGGATTCACTCATTGATTCAATCATTGTTCTCAAATGATCAAGTTCTTCCTCATAGGTTTTGATTTCAAGATTTGATTAAGGAGGAGCACTTGGTTAATTAATTTCTTCATGTTTTGAGGTAAGTCCATTTTTGTGAGGTTCCTTTGTTGCCTCTGATGTGCAGTACTTTGCTCTCTCGTGGAGTTTGAAGCATATTTCCTTGGTATACCTAGATCTTTTACAATATGAGCAATATTATCCATGGTTGCCTTTTGGAGAGGGCTTTCTTCCATTATTTGATGATCTCTTGACAATCCCTTTTTCCTGTTGCCATGATAGAGCTTGTGTTGGTCATTCCTCAAATCAATAACTGATTTTCTTTTCCTTTAACAATATACAAAATACTTTTGACAAAGGCCACCATTTTTCTCTCCTTGCCATTTGTACTTGTATTGGGTCATATTCATGGTTTATTCAACATAGGAAATAGGAATATAAAGATTCTTTTTACTTGGAAATGATTAATTTGAATGAAAGAATATTTATTCAATTCATTGATTTGAAATAGTATATCAACCTCTATATATAGAGAACTCTAACCCTAAAGTAATGGTTACGAAGATCTCTAGAATTTTCTAATAGCTTATTATAACAGTACACTTAATATCCTACAAGCAACACTCCCCCACAAGTTGGTGAATGGATATCGATCATTCCCAACTTGCATGTGAGATCATGAGATTGTTTAGTGGGACGATAAAAAGTAGTGATAATGTCACTAGATGGGACATAAAAAGTAGTGATAATGTCACTATCCAATTTCTCTTTAATAAAGTGTCAATCTATCTTTATGTGCTTGGTCTTATCATGATGAATTGGATTGTGAACAATGTCAATAGCTGATTTATTATCATAATAAATAATCATAGACTCTTCGCATGTCACTTGAAGATCATTTAGAATAATTCTCAGCCATAACAATTCACATACCCCATGTGCCTTAGTTCGAAATTCAATCTTTGCAGTAGACCTTGCAACAACATTTTGTTTCTTCTCGAAGTCACCAAATTTTCACCCAAGAACATGCAATATCCTAAGGTGGATTTCCTATCTGTGATAGACTCTACGTAATATGCATCAACATATACTTCCATTTTTAGCATTTCATTCCTCTTGGACTTGTCTTGAAATATTCTTAGGTTAGGTTGCTTTGGTCTCCTTTGTTATTGTATACGAAAGATTGGTTTGCAAGTTGATATACATTAGATTTAGATGACTTAACAGATGCTTTGGATAATAAGGAAGAGAACATAAACTTAGGAACAAAAAAGGTGTATGTCCAAGACGACAGTGGATAATCTGAGAGGACTTAAAAGTAATGCAACACTGGAGACAAGAGGTAGCCATTTGTCTTCTGATACTATCCTTAGTTCCTAGGTTGCTAAAGCAATAAAACCCTCCTTATTCTTTAATAGTTCCAATTGTCCTCTCTGCTTTTCATGTAGCTTGAAGCATTAGTGTGGTTAGATTTCTTACAATGAAAGTACTATGATCATCCTTGTCTTTTAAGTTGAGTTTTATATTTCCAAAATTTGAAGTCCCAAGCCTTTCCAAAGAACATTGTAGTTCCTTTAGCTGATGACTCATTCATCATCATAACCATTCAACGAGTCTTCTCACCTCAGACAGTCCAAAAGACTGCAGAAAAAGAAAGAAGTCCTTCCTTCTTAAGAATTTGTGCCCTAATAGGGTCATTCAGGATCTAATCCTGATTAGAACTTAAATATCTATATCGTTCAACGAACTGAGCAAGAGTTACGAGTATATGAAAAATTATATTCATAGATCTATGCATGCATTAAGAATAATATATATGATAAAAATAACTCATAATAATAAGTCTTTAGTTGCAAGATCCAATACATAGCACAAAAAATAGGATCACAATTCATAGAATTGTTCATACATTAAACAATTAATAAATTTGCAAATGTTTAATACAAGTAGTCTATCCAAGGAAATTATTCATATTAAAAGTAGGATAGTCATCCTTCTCCACATGATCATCATTTTCATTAATGTTATCATCTCCTCCATGACCTACGTGATTATTAGCAATTGGAGGAGCATCCAAATAATCCATAGGTCCAACAACACCACCAATAGCATTTTCATCTTCTCCAAGTTCAACTAAGATGTCTTCATCTTAAGCATCCAAAGTTGAATTTGCTTCATTCTCCTCCATAGTCTATTCATCATAAGAAGCAATATCATCAATGTTGTAGTCATTTATTTTCTTAACATCTTTCTTGTTTAATTTTGAATTAGTCATCACAAACACCACATCATTCATGGTCTTGATGCTAATGATTTCTTTCCTTGGTGTGGTCCTACATAATTATAAAATTAATTAACACATCATACTATCCTACTAGGTGGTATAGGTAAATAATTTTATAATCAATTTGAAAATTAAATTATGCAAAGCACTCCCCAATTTTGCTTACAATCGGATGAACTACAAGTCAAATCCTTTGTAATTTTGGATGGTCATATCGTATGATTTCCACCATTTTGTTGGACTTTTGGTTTTGAGTTCATGTTGAGCTATTAAACTACCAAGAAATCGAAATTTTCTCTTGAAACTCTAAATTTGAGCATCAATCTTCTTGATCTCATCAATCTCTCTCCCTAATCTATACGAAAACTCATACATTCCACGCTTCACTTCATAAACAACTTTACACTCAACATTATAGTGCATCATGGGATTACGATAATAGTCTATAGTATGCATGGCATATGCAATATAGTATGCATGGCATATGCAATTGGTTGTCCCATCTTTGATCAATAATTTTCCAAATAGAAGTGTAGCTAAGTAAGATAAAAAGAAATAAATTAATCTCTAACCGAAGTCTATAATTCTAAAAAATAAATTTACCATTTGATATTCTGACATGATGGAGTGGTATTTTCTTCTCAAAATTTTCCAACATTAAATCAATGTAGTGAGTTGTAGAAGGTATCCAATATAAGTTGTCTCTTTTGCATTAACAAGTCCAACTGTCTTGTAATTTGCTGCATTATCCAATTTGTATACCACTATCTTCCCCAATCTCCTCAACATCATCCATCCTTGTAAAAATGTTTTCTGCAGACGTAAAAAAGATAGTCCACTTTGGACTATTTACCAGGAAATTAAGTATAGTTCTTCTCTTATCAATCCATCCATCTCTTGTTATTCTGCATCCATTTTTCTTTCAAAACAACTTATGTTCTTCCAAGTTCAGATTGGTCTTTTCAACTTGTTGCTTCAAATATTTCACCTTATCGTAATGGTATGATGATGGCTAAATATGACACCATTTTTTCAAACAACTCAAGTATTCTCTTTAGCTCTTCACTCTTTTTTCTACATTAAATGGAATATCATTGTTGTAGAAAAATAGAGCAATTACTTGACATGTATCCTCCCTTTCACTTTTCTTGTAGTTTGACCTTTTCTTGAAAATACTTGACGAGTCTTGTTTGAAACATCAAGAGTTGTGTGCACAAGTGCTGGGCCCTCTTTGGGTTGGGTTAGGTAAGCTTTTAGCCAACAATGGGTTGTCAAACCTGAGCTTCACAAGACTAGAAGGATTGATGTGGCCCTTGATCTTACGATTTGACGAGCTTCATTGAGATCTCGTAGCGATTTGTGCCTCATGCGATCTAGCTTCCTTAGCTTGTGGTGTGCTACGTACTTGCAGGATCGTGCAATATTGCGAGTTTACTCACGATTTTGACAACATTGGTGCTATGCTATCAATAGTCCATACTCATTCCTTGTGCTTTTAGTTAAAAAGAAAGATAGAAGTTGGAGATTCTGTATCGGCTACAAAACCTTAAATGAAACAACTATTTTTAATAAGGACTTTATTCCTATGATTGAAGAACTATGTGGAGCTAAATATGTTTCTAAAATAGACTAAGGTGAGGTTATCACATTAGAATCAGTTATATGCAGCTAAACATTTTTCTGAAATAGACTTAAGGGCATGTTGTCATATTCCTTGACGGTTCTTTGTAAAATAATCGTTTGGGTGGGGACTTGTAAATACATTGTAAGCTAGACCCATATTGACAAATAACCAACTTGCAATGTCTTAAAATATTGTTTTCAACTATAAATGATTGAATCGTCGATTTTGATATATAAAAATTCATCAATTTGGGATAGTTACCTTTATTGAAAAGGTTACACAAGTTACTTGTTAGCAACAACTAACAACTTTGAATACATACATTTGTTCAAATACAAAATAGCTAAGTACATACTGTAATGGGTCCTTTTCAAATTTATAAATGTTAAAAAATTGACTCATTTTTGCCTCCCATTCAAGATACTTCTTTGTATCAATTGTGCCATAAAACTTTGGGATCTTCATGTTTGGCTTTTGCACTTTGTATCAGAAGGAGTCCACCACTTTTCTTAAAGTCTACAATCTATTTCCTCATTGCTTCCATAGTTAGAAGAACTTTTCGATGCTCTCCTTTTTTCAAAATAATACTTATCCTGTTCAATTTTTCTTTTTCTTTAAATTGTTTCCTTTCTCCATCAAATTGTCTATCTCGTGAATTTTTCTTCCAATTGTTCGTTTTCCAACTTGTATTTGGAGGCATGAGGAGAAAGAGTAGAAGAAATACTTTACATTAATCCAAAAAGAGCTAAAACAACACAATAGTTACAAATCAACACAACAAGAAAATGTATCCTATGGCTTACAATGTAACTCCTAGTTTCTTAGAATTATATTAGGTAGGATCAGTCGAAATTTTAATCACACTTGTCAAGAGCAATAAATTACATATAAGATCAATAACTTGAACTAAGGAGCCAAATCAAATAGGAACCATTATACTAAGAAGAGACTTAAGAAAATATCAGATACAAAACTAGAAAACAATTTAAAGGAAAAGTAAAAAGTACCAAAATAAGAATAGGCCAAACCAAAAGGAATAAAAGACGTGACAAAACTATAGAAGACAAAGCTTAGAGCACATTTAGAAGACTACAATCCACTCAAGCGATGTAAGAGTGATTATTAATAAAAGACTATTGATGATATGAGATTAAGGCACCCACAATGTAAGAGTTAATTTGCCAAATCAAAAGAATCAATAGATAATCTTGCATATAAGTTTTAGAACAATATGATTTACGCATTTTAACTACTTTTTCTTATGCAATTAATATGTATATGATTAAGCTATTGAGTTCCAAAGTTAAACATAACATTAAGTTATGATTCAAGATAAGATTTGAACACTTAATTCTAATGTTTGAAATTAATCAATCAAGTTATTAAAGGAAAAGAAAGAATAGGGTAAATCCCTTGTGTATATTGAACACATAGGGTTGTGTTTATATAAGAAAAATAAACATATGGGCTAAGCCCATTACATAAATATGAAATATAAAACAATAACTATAATATCTCATAATATCTAATAATATCTAATAATTTCTAATAATATCTAACACTCCCCCTCAAGCTGGTGCATATAGATCATATGTACCCAGCTTGTTACAAATGTAATCAATCCTAGGCCCCCGTAAGGATTTAGTAAAAATATCTGCTAATTGATTATTTGAATTAACAAACTCAGTCTTGATATCTCCCGATATAATCTTTTCTCGAATGAAATGACAATCAATCTCAATATGTTTGGTCCTTTCATGAAAAACTGGATTTGAGCTAATATGAAGAGCAGCCTGATTATCACATATAAGTGTCATTTGAGGGACCTCTCCAAATTGCAATTCTTTAAGTAACTGTTTAAGCCAAATAAGCTCACAAGTAGCTGAGGCCATAGCTCTATATTCTGCCTCTGCACTAGATCTGGCCACAACACTTTGTTTCTTGCTTTTCCAAGAGATCAAGTTATCACCAATGGAGACACAATAACCAGAAGTTGATCTTCTATCAGATGGAGATCCTGCCCAATCAGCATCTGAATAACAAACGACTTTAGTATGGTTATTATGACCATATAACAAACCTTTTCCAGGAGAACCTTTAATGTACTTCAGTATACGAATGACTGCATTCCAATGATCTTCACATGGAGAATTAAGAAATTGACTCACCACACTGACTGCAAAAGAAATATCAGGACGAGTAACAGTGAGATAGTTCAATTTTCCAACTAATCGCCTGTACTTCTCAGGATCTGAAAGAGGCTCCCCCTGATTGGGTAGAAGCTTGACATTGGGATCCATGGGAGTATCAACAGATTTCGAATTCATCAACCCAATTTCCTCCAAAATATCTAATGCATATTTCCTTTGAGAGATAACAATACCATTATCGGATTGTGCTACCTCAATCCCCAAGAAATATCTGAGTTTGCCAAGATCTTTGGTTTGAAAGTGTTGACAAAGGTGTTGTTTTACTTGTGAGATGCCATGGTGATCACTGCCTGTAAGAACAATGTCATCAACATATACTACAAGATAAATACACCCAGCACTCGAGTGACGATAAAAAACTGAATGATCTGCTTCACTGCGAGTCATACCAAACTGTTGAACAACATTACTAAATTTTCCAAACCATGCCCTAGGAGACTGCTTGAGGCCATATAAGGATTTGCGAAGACGACATATCAATCCAGAAGACTCCCCCTGAGCAACAAAACCGGGAGGTTGCTCCATATAAATTTCTTCCTGCAAATCTCCATTAAGAAAGGCATTTTTGACATCCAGTTGATAAAGAGGCCATTGTTGAAGAGCAGCCATAGCTATGAATAAGCGAACAGAAGCCATCTTTGCCACTGGAGAAAAAGTATCACCATAGTCTAAACCAAAAATTTGGGTATAACCCTTAGCCACAAGACGAGCTTTGAGACGATCAATAGTACCATCAGGACCAACTTTGATAGCAAAAATCCACCTGCAACCAACAACAGATTTCCTAGATGGTAAAGGAACAAGTTCCCAAGTTCCATTATTCTGAAGCGCATTCATTTCATCAAGCATGGCCTGACGCCAACCAGGATGAGCTAAGGCATCACCTACAGATTTTGGAATAGATATAGAAGAAATAGACGAAAGACAAGTATAAAAGGGTTGAGATAGTCTATGATAACTCAAAGCAGTATAATGTGGAGAGGGATTACGGGTAGCACGTATACCTTTTCGGATAGCAATAGGAAGATCAGGTTCAACTATCGGAGGTTCAACTGTCGGAGCCGGAGGGGGATGAGGCGTTGGCACTAGAAGAGAGTCATCTGATGGACGATGAGACGTTTGACGACGACTATACACCTGAAGAGTTGGTGGCGGTGATGAATCTTGAGGTGCACTAGGTACAACAAGAGGGATATTAACTTGATTAGATGAAGACATAGAAGGAGAAAGACAAGACTTAAAGTAAAAGGAAGATTCACTGAAGGTGACATCTGCTGAAATAAAATAACGATTTAGAGAAGGTGAGAAACATTTATATCCTTTTTGTGATCTAGTGAACCCTAAAAAGACACATTTGTGTGATTTAGGAGATAATTTATCAAGACCAGGAATAAAATTATGAACAAAGCATGTGGACCCAAAAACTTTGGGAGGTAAAGAGTGGAGAGGGTCATGTGGAAATAAAATAGAATGAGGAATTTTGTTATTTAAAACTGAAGATGGCATTCGATTAATGAGATAACATGCACTAAGAACAGCATCACCCCAAAAACGCTGAGGAACATCACCATGGATTAAAATAGTATGAGTTGTTTCAACAAGATGTCTATTCTTGCGCTCAGCTACCCCATTTTGTTGAGGTGTATAAGCACATGAAGTTTGATGAAGAATACCATGAGAAGCCATAAAATTTTTAAAAGAATGAGAAAGATACTCACGTCCATTATCACTACGCAAAATGCGAATGGAAATTCCAAATTGATTTTTAATTTCATTGTAAAATAGTTGAAATATAGAAAACAACTCAGAACGATTTTTCATTAAAAACACCCAAGTACATCTTGAATAATCATCAATAAAGGTAACAAAATACTGAAATCCTAAATTAGACTTAATATGATTTGGTCCCCAAATGTCAGAGTGAACTAAGGCAAAAGGAGATGAAGCACATTGTGAGACACTACTAGGAAAAGAACTACGAATGTGTTTCCCTAACTGACACGACTTACATGATAAACTAGACACATTAGACAAACTTGGAACAAGCTGCTGCATCTTGGCAAGACTAGGATGACCCAATCGAGCATGAATGAGAGATGGAGAATCCATAATCGCGCCAACATGGGCAGAGATCTGTAGGTGATAAAGTCCATGAGACTCACATCCGGTGCCAATCATCCGTCCCGAGCTCCGGTCCTGTACAGAAACAGAATCTTTGGTAAAAGAAATAACACAATCAAGGGAACGAGTGAGACGACTAATGGATAATAAGTTAAATGGAGACCCAGGGACATAAAGAACATTATCAATAGATAAAGAAGGAAAAAGGTTAATAGTACCAACACCATGTGATGGTACCTTATATCCGTTGGCCATGGTAACTGAAGGTAAATAACCCGTAGTAGATAGGGAAGAGAAAAAAGATTTATTACCAGTAATGTGATCTGTGGCACCTGAATCTAGAACCCAAGGGCCAACGGAAGTAGAGTGAGTGAGGAGATTTTGACACACACCATAAAGACGTTGAGTATCATTGGTGTATAATAATTTTGCTTGTTCCCAAACTTCTGAACAAGTCTCATAGGTACGAAAAATTTGTTTTAAAGATGAATGAATGGTAGATTTGATAACAATGCATAATTGAGCATCAATTTTCAACCAACGGAAAACCTCATTTTCAACAACATTAGGACGGGTAAGATGATCAACATAACCTTGACTCTTAAGCCATAATTTAATATCTGAGGCCCACGTATCATAATTGGTTCCATCCAATTTGTCAATGGAGAGATGAACATTGACATAATTAGTATAAATAGACGGATCCGGCATTATGACAGCAGAAGGAGTCACAGTGGCAGCGGAAGAAGTCGTAGTGGCAGCGGAAGCGGAAGAAGCCATATAGGACAAAAATTAAATCCAGTCACCAGTCAATTGGCGGCATCAGCTATTTCGACGGTGGTTCCGGCAGGATTCCGGCGGCGGCTCCAGTGAGGCGGCAGCGGTGGCAGTTCTGGCAAGGCGGTGGGGCGGTGGCTGAAAAATTCCAGTGAACAGTGGGTTCACCAATAAAATTTGAACCCTAACCTTATGCTCTAGATACCATATTAAAGGAAAAGAAAGAATAGGGTAAATCCCTTGTGTATATTGAACACATAGGGTTGTGTTTATATAAGAAAAATAAACATATGGGCTAAGCCCATTACATAAATATGAAATATAAAACAATAACTATAATATCTCATAATATCTAATAATATCTAATAATATCTAATAATATCTAACACAAGTCATAAGTAAGCTCAAACTAATATTTAATCAAAACATGTTATGTTGGAAGCAATTCCTTCAAAGATGATCGGAAAATTACTTTCTTCCTTTACAACATATGTTCAAGTAGAAGAGTTCAAATTGAGAAAGAAAGTAGACAATACTAGAGATAATCTTAATTAACTATTAGCATCATATATTTCATGTTTTCTATATATAACAAATTCAAGTCACAACATTATTGGATCAAGATTAACCTAGAGTTTATGAAAATCACACTAAACCAGATTACCTCTGAAAATGCAAAAATTATTGACAGAAAATGTAAACTAAACTAGCTAAGGAAAACACTAGTGAAATTAGAGATGGAATTCATTTAGTGATGGATTAACCTTACTTTGATGATCAAATGATAAGGCTCAAACATCAGAAATATATTCAAAGGAAACAAATAAGGTTAACTAGTAGGAATCTCATCATCACTTCGTTTGTGCATGAATGACATAGAAGCTTGAAGCAATGACTCAACAAATACATGATCATAACAATTGAATTTAAACAAACAACAAAAGGAATTCATCAAATAGAATGGGAATGATTGGCTGAATTAAGAACGAGAACACGAACACTGTTAGTAAGAATTGTTATTGTACAGCAGTCCAGCTGTTTGCGAGACCACCAAGATATTAAATTAGGACCAATAAAAAATGGCTGCTCCTAAAGTAGAATGCCTATCATCAACATCTGATGCCCAATCAGCATCACAAAAAGCTTTTAACAAGAGATGCAGGTTTGAGTATTTGTGGTGTTGGTGTCTTAGTTTGTCTCACCTTATGATTTACATGTCATTCTAAAACTAAACAATTTGTTTCATGTTCCTTCTATCACCAAAAGTCTGTTAAGCGATAGTCAATTGGCCAAAGACAATTCTGTTTTCTTTGAGTTCATCCTGACAAGTGATGTTGTGATCGAGGTTAAGGCAACATTTTGAGTTTCAGAATATAAGCTAATAACCCTAAAATCAGGTTCAAACAATTATTATTTTATTGAAGATGTCATTTGTGGATGCAGTATAGTTTACACTCTCCATACTAAGTCTAAGGGTACACACTATAATTCATGCTTAGAAATTTCCTTGTATTCTTAATTCATACAATGTTACTTGCACAATATGCTTCCAAATGGGAACTAACTTTCATACTTTCATCCATTTCTTTTTAAATTTTTAGATTAGTGATGATGTTCAGTTCCTACTAGAGAATGATAGTGTGGAGGTCATGGAAATGGTGAAGAAATATTCCAACGAACTCTCTAAAACTGTAATTTTTCTTGAACTTCTGTGTTTCCAAAGTTACTATGTGTTAGTTATTTTTGCATTCCTATGAATCATCTCTCTTACTAAATATATATTTGTTGAATCATATTTTCTAGGTATTCTGTGAATTATGTTTCTTTGGAATGTGGTAAATATGTTTGCTATGTTGAAAATATTCCCAGGAAGGAGACATAATCTTAAAGAAATTCCCTTTGTTGAAATCTTGGATTTCCACCCTGTCTCATGAGGAACTTTTAGTAAGAAGCTTAATATAATAAAAAAATTCGAATTAATGCTGGATTGTTGTAAATAATTTTTTAAAGTGTCACACCAAAAGTAGGAATTTAACATACTTTAACCGAAGATTTCTGAGAAACATAAAAGAATCCATTTGCCAAACACTGCCTTAATGTCTTGTATGAGTATCAAAATCATAGTAACTAATGTTTGATTCTATTCCTTAAAACTATGATACTGAAGCATTTGTTTTACATTATATAATATGTTATCTAATTAGTGTTTTATGTTTATTCTTAGCTAGGGTATATGGAAGAAAAACTTGAGTTGCTTCTGGATACTATAATGTTCAAGTGCAGGTATTTTGTGATACTTTTATGCCGGATATTTAGAGGAATAATAAATGTTTGTTGCATACTTATTGCTTTAAGTATTTTGATATACTGATTTAGATCAATTGGCACTAATATAACAAGACAATAGATCTCATGCCATCGGTGGATTTTATTTCATCTCTTTTCTGCAAAGTCCAGTGTTGGTTTGAAATCTCCAATTATGATCGTGCTCATAAAACATAAAATTGATCCTTAATGTAATAGTGTATTAGAATTTTGAAATTTTGATTGTGTCTCTTAAAAGAAATAACTTAAATGGCCGAATATATTGTTCTATGTTCTGGGCTAAACAACATAATAACTGTTATAATCATAAAAATAAGGAGTTAATGAAAATCTAGATTATATATTTATTATTTGAAATGATTTTATTTATTCTTGTATCATATCTTTGTTATTAAAGGATAACAGATCTTTTTATTTATTGTATCAATTCCTTTATCTCAATATCAATAAAGTATTCGTACTGTCTCATAAACATAGTTTCAAGTCAATATTTCTCTGGTTGCTAGAGTTTAATATGGTATCTAGAGTCTTTTTCAAAATCGTGTTGGCTCCTGGCTCCATAGACCCATTGTCTTTAGAGGTTTTATTTTATTTTATTCTTTTCAAACTTCTCTCCCAGGTTTGCTTTTACTGTTCCAGTGCCGCCTTTGGCAAGTTTTCAGGTTACATTCTAGCGACCACCATTTTGGAAATGTACTGTGCCAATATCTCCAACTGTCCAATCGCCATCATGAGCCACCCACCCATCCACGTGACTTGATACAACTTTTCTTCCAAAGCAGCCACATCTTCCATTAGCACGACTGACCAACCTTTGCCACATGTCTCCCAGGTCATTTCTCTTAGCTTCCTGGGTGACGTTGATATGTTTGTTGTATCAAAAAGAGGGTTGTTGTAGACGTACTAAGAAATAAAATATTTAACACAAGACCTTTGTTTTCTTTCCTTGGCAATAGGCATATACCATCATAGTGCTCCCTTTAGGGGTTATTATGAATAAAGAATTGAGATCAGGAAAAAGGAAAGATTTTTATTGAATAGGTTGAAAAGAACAATGGATAGGAGAGAAATCTCGCCCAAGGGTTTTGCTTTTCCAAAGGATTTATCCTTTGAGAAAGAATCAATTCTCAATTTACAACGGTAACCAACATCTTTCCATTTATTTAACTCATTAACACCCTTGCCAACTAATTAGTATCCAAACTGTATTAAGGAACTCCCCGTTTCACAGAAACCCAAAAGGGGCACCTGCCTCCTTATCAAGTCACTCATTGTTGAGGGGCTAAAGAGAGTTTTTCCCTAGTTTGATATTTTTTGTCCAAAGAATTTCCTTCAAATTTATTTTGGGCTTCCTCTTCATCTATTACCTTACCATCCTTGTTGCAAGCTGGAAAGATACAACAAAAAGAAAGAATACTATATATTAGAGTCGTCTTCATCTTTTAGAATTCTCTCTCCCCTGAAGTCCGTAGAGACCAATGTTAGATATGAAAATGATAAAGCTTGTACCTATTCTACACATTTGTTTGTCTTAAGATCTACATGGTGAGGGCTATAAGAATGAGCAATGCAATATACGCAAATCTTCATGACATGGTGAAGTTGACATGTTCAGGGGTTGCCCTCTCGTATATACATGATCTTGCCCATTTCAATTGTTGATAGGGAATCTTAACATTCCCCATCTTAATGAATTTATAGAAACATGGTATACAACAAATTTAGTCACACTCAGATGGAATTGCTAATACTTTGTTGAATTCACAATTCTGGACTTGAATTAAGTTTGAATTACTTGATAAAAAATTCCCCAAAAGAATATAACATTTATGTCTCTAGTCATTTTTTTTTTCATTTTTGTTGTAGTCTCAATCAAGGTTATCAGACTCGAGAGTCTACTCAGTTTCGAAGAACGATTAGGCTTTGGACAAAGGGAACCCTAGGTGGCTTCCGATTATACCAAGAACAAGAAACAATGATAGAGAATATGATAGAGAATTGAGAGAAGGAAACAAAGTGCATATATTATTCATATTCTAGATAATAGTTTAATACTCTATTTATAGAGTACTAAAGATTACAAATGATAGAAATATATGATAGAAATTGTTAACTAAATCTCAACTAAAGAGATATATGATAGAAACTACTAACTAAATCTCAACTAATTAAATCCCAACTAATTAAATCCTAACTAATTAAATTCCAACTAATTAAATCCTAACTAATTAAATCCCAATATCTACCAATTAAATCTTAACCACTCAACAATAATATTAATCAAATCCCAAAACTTTAGTATATAACAATAACAATGCCCTCCCCACAACAACATTCTTGCCCTCAAGAATGGAACAATGGGTACTTTACAGGCCTTTTGTTGACGGGATTAACTCCCTGAATCAAGGTGGTAATTGTTGTGGTTCTTGAAAAACATCTGCAAATTCTTGGACTAAATTCGCGATCTTAGTTGGAATCTCCTTTTGTGCAGCATGTGTAGTCAAGGAATGCAACAACATCTCCTCCTTTGCACCAATGTGAATCATAGATAAATGCACACCTTCAAGAAAAGCGTTACTCAACTGTTGCTTGGGTGTAGGTTTGATCTTGGGGGCTATAGAGCCACGTAGAACATGTCGCCTTCCTTGTACATTGAACTCCATAGTGAGTTTGTCGAAATTCCATAAAATATCGTCCAATGTTATGAGCCACTCAATTCCCAACACTAAATCGCAACACCCCAAAGGAAGGAGGAGCATATCAGCAGTAAAAGTTGTGTGCTGAATTGTCCAACTAAAATTTTTAACCATAGAAGATATCTTTATCTTTGACCCATCTGCTACCACAACATTCAAAGAGGCAATCATATCAATTATGCACCCATATTGTTGAGCCATTTGGGCATCTAAGAAATTATGAGTGCTACCACTATCAATGAGAATATGTAAAGGTCGTTTTTTATGATATCCAGTTATTCTCATAGTTTTGAACCCAGCCACTCCGGTTAGTGCGTAGACTGAGATTTGTTGCCCATTCCTTTGCAATAATTTAGTCGCGTCACTAGGAGGACGATCACGTGAGTCAACTTCTTCCTCCATCTCCATGACGTGAAGCTGTAATTCCTTGTGTACCCTACTGTGCTCCATTGAGTAGGTTTCATCACAAAAATAACAAAGGCCTTTGGCTCTGCATTCTGCTATGAACTCCGATGTTAAGTGGCATGTTGGGTTGGGGCTGGGGGCCGCATTGAGTGGAGCAGACGATGATATAGGCACTGGTGCTGGACCTAGGACTCCCCTGTCGAAGTTGGCCATCAAAGTGCTTGAATGGGCTGCTTCATATGTCCTGGCCAAAGTAAACGCATGTTGTAGAGACGTAGGTTGGAACATTCTTACCATTAGTTTGATTTCTTTTTTTAATCCACCAAGGAAGCAGCTTAGAATATGATCATCAAATAACTTCAATCCTGTAATGATTGAATCGAACTCCTCATGATAGGCATCAACTGAAGTCTTTTGTCGTAAACGAATCAACTCAACCATGGGATCATCGTCAATTGCACCAAACTGATCGATTAGACTTTTCATGAATGTTGTCCATGAAGGTGTACCCCTATCGAAACCTGATTTCATAAGTGTGGTATGCCATTGCAAGGCCTTGCCTTCTAAATGCACAATTGCCAATTTCACCTTGAATTCGTCTGGGGTGTTGTCCTTGAGAAAATAATTTTCACATTGATGAATCCACTGGTTAACATTTTCTCCATTGAATCTGGGAAAGTCAATGCGAGCCAACCGTGTGCCACACACATAAGAAGACCCTGGTCGAGATCCATGCGACATGTTGTCATGTGAGAGGCCATGGGTGCCTTCTCCTTGAGATTGAGTAAGTAATTCCTGTATGGTGTCTTTCATAGAACGATTCAAGGTTTCCTGCAATGTATTTGCGAGTTCCATCAACCTATTATCCATCCTTTGGGAGATTGGATCTTCCATCTCCTTAGTAGCTTGAGTGGAGTGTGTGGAGTCGGCCATTGAAAGTCCAGGAAGGTCCAAGCTGATACCAATTGATATGAACGATCGTGTGTATTAAAGGAAAAGAAAGAATAGGGTAAATCCCTTGTGTATATTGAACACATAGGGTTATGTTTATATAAGAAAAATAAACATATGGGCTAAGCCCATTACATAAATATGAAATATAAAACAATAACTATAATATCTCATAATATCTAATAATATCTAACACTCCCCCTCAAGCTGGTGCATATAGATCATATGTACCCAGCTTGTTACAAATGTAATTAATCCTACGCCCTCGTAAGGATTTAGTAAAAATATCTGCTAATTGATTATTTGAATTAACAAACTCAGTCTTGATATCTCCCGATATAATATTTTCTCGAATGAAATGACAATCAATCTCAATATGTTTGGTCCTTTCATGAAAAACTGGATTTGAGCTAATATGAAGAGCAGCCTGATTATCACATATAAGTGTCATTTGAGGGACCTCTCCAAATTGCAATTCTTTAAGTAACTGTTTAAGCCAAATAAGCTCACAAGTAGCTGAGGCCATAGCTCTATATTCTGCCTCTGCACTAGATCTGGCCACAACACTTTGTTTCTTGCTTTTCCAAGAGATCAAGTTATCACCAATGGAGACACAATAACCAGAAGTTGATCTTCTATCAGATGGAGATCCTGCCCAATCAGCATCTGAATAACAAACGACTTTAGTATGGTTATTATGACCATATAACAAACCTTTTCCAGGAGAACCTTTAATGTACTTCAGTATACGAATGACTGCATTCCAATGATCTTCACATGGAGAATTAAGAAATTGACTCACCACACTGACTGCAAAAGAAATATCAGGACGAGTAACAGTGAGATAGTTCAATTTTCCAACTAATCGCCTGTACTTCTCAGGATCTGAAAGAGGCTCCCCCTGATTGGGTAGAAGCTTAACATTGGGATCCATGGGAGTATCAACAGATTTCGAATTCATCAACCCAATTTCCTCCAAAATATCTAATGCATAATTCCTTTGAGAGATAACAATACCATTATCGGATTGTGCTACCTCAATCCCCAAGAAATATCTGAGTTTGCCAAGATCTTTGGTTTGAAAGTGTTGATAAAGGTGTTGTTTTACTTGTGAGATGCCATGGTGATCACTGCCTGTAAGAACAATGTCATCAACATATACTACAAGATAAATACACCCAGCACTCGAGTGACGATAAAAAACTGAATGATCTGCTTCACTGCGAGTCATACCAAACTGTTGAACAACATTACTAAATTTTCCAAACCATGCCCTAGGAGACTGCTTGAGGCCATATAAGGATTTGCGAAGACGACATACCAATCCAGAAGACTCCCCCTGAGCAACAAAACCGGGAGGTTGCTCCATATAAATTTCTTCCTGCAAATCCCCATTAAGAAAGGCATTTTTGACATCCAGTTGATAAAAAGGCCAATGTTGAAGAGCAGCCATAGCTATGAATAAGCGAACAGAAGCCATCTTTGCCACTGGAGAAAAAGTATCACCATAGTCTAAACCAAAAATTTGGGTATAACCCTTAGCCACAAGACGAGCTTTGAGACGATCAATAGTACCATCAGGACCAACTTTGATAGCAAAAATCCACCTGCAACCAACAACAGATTTCCTCGATGGTAAAGGAACAAGTTCCCAAGTTCCATTTTTCTGAAGCGCATTCATTTCATCAAGCATGGCCTGACGCCAACCAGGATGAGCTAAGGCATCACCTACAGATTTTGGAATAGATACAGAAGAAATAGACGAAAGACAAGTATAAAAGGGTTGAGATAGTCTATGATAACTCAAAGCAGTATAATGTGGAGAGGGATTACGGGTAGCACGTATACCTTTTCGGATAGTAATAGGAAGATCAGGTTCAACTGTCGGAGCCGGAGGGGGATGAGGTGTTGGCACTAGAAGAGAGTCATCTGATGGACGATGAGACGTTTGATGACGACTATACACCTGAAGAGTTGGTGGCGGTGGTGAATCTTGAGGTGCACTAGGTACAACAAGAGGGATATTAACTTGATTAGATGAAGACATAGAAGGAGAAAGACAAGACTTAAAGTAAAGGGAAGATTCACTGAAGGTGACATCTGCTGAAATAAAATAACGATTTAGAGAAGGAGAGAAACATTTATATCCTTTTTGTGATCTAGTGAACCCTAAAAAGACACATTTGTGTGATTTAGGAGATAATTTATCAAGACCAGGACTAAAATTATGAACAAAGCATGTGGACCCAAAAACTTTGGGAGGTAAAGAGTGGAGAGGGTCATGTGGAAATAAAATAGAATGAGGAATTTTGTTATTTAAAACTGAAGATGGCATTCGATTAATGAGATAACATGCACTAAGAACAGCATCACCCCAAAAACGCTGAGGAACATCACCATGGATTAAAATAGTACAAGTTGTTTCAACAAGATGTCTATTCTTGCGCTCAGCTACCCCATTTTGTTGAGGTGTATAAGCACATGAAGTTTGATGAAGAATACCATGAGAAGCCATAAAATTTTTAAAAGAATGAGAAAGATACTCACGTCCATTATCACTACGCAAAACACGAATGGAAATTCCAAATTGATTTTTAATTTCATTACGCAAAACACGAATGGAAATTCCAAATTGATTTTTAATTTCATTGTAAAATAGTTGAAATATAGAAAACAACTCAGAACGATTTTTCATTAAAAACACCCAAGTACATCTTGAATAATCATCAATAAAAGTAACAAAATACTGAAATCCTAAATTAGACTTAATACGACTTGGTCCCCAAATATCAGAGTGAACTAAGGCAAAAGGAGATGAAGCACGTTGTGAGACACTACTAGGAAAAGAACTACGAATGTGTTTCCCTAACTGACACGACTCACATGATAAACTAGACACATTAGACAAACTTGGAACAAGCTGCTGCATCTTGGCAAGACTAGGATGACCCAATCGAGCATGAATGAGAGATGGAGAATCCATAATCGCGCCAACATGGGCAGAGATTTGTAGGTGATAAAGTCCATGAGACTCACATCCGGTGCCAATCATCCGTCCCGAGCTCCGGTCCTGTACAGAAACAGAATCTTTGGTAAAAGAAATAACACAATCAAGGGAACGAGTGAGACGACTAATGGATAATAAGTTAAATGGAGACCCAGGGACATAAAGAACATTATCAATAGATAAAGAAGGAAAAAGGTTAATAGTACCAACACCATGTGATGGTACCTTATATCCGTTGGCCATGGTAACTGAAGGTAAATAACCCGTAGTAGATAGGGAAGAGAAAAAAGATTTATTACCAGTAATGTGATCTGTGGCACCTGAATCTAGAACCCAAGGGCCAACGGAAGTAGAGTGAGTGAGGCCAACAAAAGATGTACCTGAATGTGCAACAGAAGCTGCGGAACTAGAGTTCTGACGATCCTCATACCATTTAAGAAATTCATTGAAAATAGCAGGCTGGCCTGGGGTATCAATTGAAGTATGGTCCACAGTAGAAGGTTGCACAGTAGCACTTTGAGCAACCGCAATAGATTTATGAGGACGACCATGTAAGGCATAACATCTGTCAATTTTGTGTCCAAGTTTGCCGCAATGGTCACACTTGTGATGCCCTTTGCCCGGCTTGTGAGGACGAGTACGATCATTATGCCGAGAGACTAAAGCAGAAGAGTCATCTACATGAGATGTTAATTCAGTGGTGTGTTTACTTGGCACACGCAGAAGTGTAGAACAAGTGGAAGTGGCAGCGGCAGCGGAAGAAGTCGTAGTGGCAGCGGAAGCGGAAGAAGCCATATAGGACAAAAATTAAATCCAGTCACCAGTCAATTGGCGGTAGCAGCTATTTCGATGGCGGTTCCGGCAGGATTCCAGCGGCGGCTCCGGTGGGATTCCGGCGACGGCGGCTCCGGCGAGATTCCGGCAGCGGCTCCGATGAGGCGGCAGCGGTGGCAGTTCTGGCAAGGCGGTGGGGCGGTGGCTGGAAAATTCCAGTGAACAGTGGGTTCACCAATAAAATTTGAACCCTAACCTTATGCTCTAGATACCTTATTAAAGGAAAAGAAAGAATAGGGTAAATCCCTTGTGTATATTGAACACATAGGGTTATGTTTATATAAGAAAAATAAACATATGGGCTAAGCCCATTACATAAATATGAAATATAAAACAATAACTATAATATCTCATAATATCTAATAATATCTCATAATATCTAATAATATCTAATAATATCTAATAATATCTAATAATATCTAACAGTGTGTATAGCGTCTAGGTCCTCTCGTAAGAGATTTCGAAGAACGATTAGGCTTTGTACAAAGGGAACCCTAGGTGGCTTCCGATTATACCAAGAACAAGAAACAATGATAGAGAATATGATAGAGAATTGAGAGAAGGAAACAAAGTGCATATATTATTCATATTCTAGATAATAGTTTAATACTCTATTTATAGAGTACTAAAGATTACAAATGATAGAGATATATGATAGAAATTGTTAACTAAATCTCAACTAAAGAGATATATGATAGAAACTGCTAACTAAATCTCAACTAATTAAATCCCAACTAATTAAATCCTAACTAATTAAATTCCAACTAATTAAATCCTAACTAATTAAATCCCAATATCTACCAATTAAATCTTAACCACCCAACAATAATATTAATCAAATCTCAAAACTTTAGTATATAACAGGTTGCCCTCTCGTATATACATGATCTTGCCCATTTCAATTGTTAATAGGGAATCTTAACATTCCCCATCTTAATGAATTTATAGAAACATGGTATACAACAAATTTAGTCACACTCAGATGGAATTGCTAATACTTTGTCGAATTCACAATTCTGGACTTGAATTAAGTTTGAATTACTTGATAAAAAATTCCCCAAAAGAATACAACATTTATGTCTCTAGTCATTTTTTTTTTCATTTTTGTTGTAGTCTCAACTCAATCTTTTTTTTTTTCCTTTTCATGACAAAATCAGTCATAATTTGGTGATTCAAGGGACCTCTAAAACCTTCTGCCTACCTTTGTTAATCGTTTTCTCCTTTGATGTTAGTATGCATCAGACATATTCTTACACGTATATTTTGACTCCTATTTACAGGTCCATGACCCTTGCTGAAAAACAACAGCTACAGAGTTTAATTCAGAAGCTACCAGCAAGAAATCTTGATCGTGTAGTGGAGTTACTTCGTAGAAATAGGCCAGCAGAAGAACAAAGTTACGACGAAATATTTGTTGATTTGGAAACCGAGGTAATCCTGCATAATATGTTTGGTTACAGACTTTATCAGCATTATAACATGCTTACACTGTTGATTTTCTGCAGGATAATGCTTCACTCTGGAGACTGTATTACTATGTTGAAGCTGTTGAAAAAGCCAAAAGTCTTTCCTGTAGCATAGTGGACTAGTTTTCTAAATGCTTTTGAAAGCCTGAGCCTTATTGATAGTTCCTCATAGCTCAGATTTTCTGATCTTCGTAATTCCGGAGTATACAGATTTTTAAACTCTTATCTCTGTTGTGGCAGTAGGAAAACTTTAGTCTATTACTGGGACGTAATGAAGTTTATAGGATTTAGTGTTTTCCCTCGACATGTAAACACATTGTCCCAGATTGTTATAGCAAAAGGTGACGCGAGATATGCTTCTAGACAAGAATGATAATTCTTTACATTTTCCTACTTCCATTTACTCTCTCTTTTAATTCTTACCGATTCTAACTGGACTACAGTTTAAATTGAACTTATATCATATATAGATTACAGTTTAAAAAGAACCTATATCATATAGAGATCAAGTTATTATAAGAGTTCAAGATGAAAAGAGATTAAGAGGAGCTTATAAAAATACTTCAAAGGCTATGAAGGAATACTCCCTAATAAAAGAGAATTGGTCTAGGGTCAAAAAATATTTCTTTTAATATTTTTATTTTAACTTTCTTGTAAATAAAAGTGTAGAAAATATATTTTTTAAAGTAAAATTTCAAGACACTTAGTTTGGACATAAGTTGACTTTAAAAACAAGTACTTTAGTTTACTTTATGTTTTTTATTGATCCGGTCGGTCATCGGTATACAATGACGTCAGCAGCAGATGATCACGTGGGCCAGTCACAGAGCAACACGTGGCATGAGATAGCAGATGAACAAGGGTGGAGATCGACTCCTACATGAGCGCCTGGAAGCAGAGCGCGAGAGTGATGAAGCACCGATCAGTCATCGGTGTATACAGAGTGATCAGTCATCGGTGTATACAGAATGATCAGTCATCGGTGTATACAGAATGATCAGTCATCGGTATATACAGAATGATCAGTCATCGGTATATACAGAGTGATCAGTCATTGGTGTATAAAGAGTGATCAATCATCGGTATATACATCGTGATCAGTCATCGGTGCATGCAGAGTGATCAGTCGTCGGGGGTTCCTTGCCAACGCGTGTTAAACTGGGACCCAGGCTCCCAGCGAGAACGTTACCCAAGGACCTCGCCTGATTCCATAAGCAGAGCACGACCAATGACCAGTAAAGCGCTCAGAGGCAGGGAGTGGCCTTAGTCACGAGACGACCATGCTTGAAGATGAGAAGACGCAGGCAGGTGCAGAATCCTGCTGGGACGAGAACCCATCAAGGCTGGAGTCTCCCAGTGAGCTTGCATGCATGCCACGTGGACCGTGAAGATGTTCCCAGAGAATAGGTAGGGCAGATAGGCACAGAAGTCGAGGGGTACAGAGGCACCCACGCAGCCTCCCCTGTCAGACTTTGCACTCAAGTGAAGGAGGCTGGCACGCAAGGTAGTCCTGGGGAGTGGAAACGACAGTGCAGAGTAATCAAGTGGCCCTAGAGGTAGCCTGTAGGGACTACGCCGGTTTATATGAGGAAGAAGAGCACCAAACCAGGTATGAGTTTTTTGCCTCAGAATACACAACACAAAAACGAAGAACACTCAGTTTCCGAATCAAAGGGGACTGAGGGCACGCACACACGGGTCTCACACAGAGAGAGATCCGAGAGAGAGTTTTGGTGTTCCCGTTGCCTGACTTGAGCGTCGGAGCTACAACGGCCGCTAGAGGCGCCGTCTGTGTGTTTTGCAGGCATCGTTCGGAGTTCCGTCGAAGGTTCCTGGAGCCTCCTTGCAGAACGCGCAGCAGCTGGAAAGCTAGACGAAGGAGTGACGAGGCATTTCCCCACGCTCGAAGTCCGCGGCGAGATCATTTGGCGCCCACCGTGGGGCACGAAGTAAAACGAAGCCCCCATACACAAGAACGAGAGTAGGAATCGCACAGATGAGTAGAAGAACCAGACAAACGACACCTCCACCGCCTGCTGGTGAAGGAACTGTGACCATGGCGCAAGTCATGGAGATGATGTGCGCGTTGCAGGATAACGTCGCGGCGTCGAGAGTTGAGCAGGAGAAGATGCATGCAGAGCTGACTGCATCGCATAGCAGGAATGAAGAGTTGAACCGCGTCAACGAGGAGCTGCGTAGGGAGTTGCAGGCGCAGAATGAGCGCGTATCCGAAGATAGGACGTCGATGCCGCCGTCGCCCCCTAGAGCATTTCCTATGCCCTTCTCCTCCGAGATCATGAACACGGTGGTGCCCCCCAACCTGGTGGGAGTGAAAGCGTCGTTCACGGGGGTGGAAGACCCAGAGGCACATTTGACGGCCTTCCACACTCATATGATGCTGTTTGGAGGTTCAGACGCAGTGTACTGCAAAATGCTTATGAGCACGCTGAGCGGAGTAGCCATGGAGTGGTTCGTGAGCTTGCCGGAGGGCCACATCACCTCCTTCCATCAGTTCTCAAAGCTATTCACGGAGCAGTATGTAGTCAACAGAGCGCCGCCAGTGGTGACTTACGACCTGTTCGACGTGCGCCAGAACCAGGGGGAGTCACTGAAGGACTTCCTCAACCGCTTTGGTGCGCAGGTGGTGAGATTGCGCAACAAGGATGAGAGCATGCTGGTGCATGCATTCAAGAAAGGCGTGCTACCTGGCCCTTTCAGTGAATCGCTTATCAGGAGCCACCCTGCCACCTTCGCTGAGATTCGGCGACGAGCGGTGGCGCACATAGTAACGGAGACAAAAGTCTCTGAGAAGAGAAGCAGTGTTGCACCATCAAAGCCACGCGGGAGTCATGGGAAACAACAGCAACAGGTGAGGGTGTATGAGACCAAGGAAGGAAAGAGGGTGCAAGGGAGGCCTCGTCCCTATACACCCAGGAAAGACCAGGTCAGGGGGCGTGCGAGGGAGCAGGACGCACCCCCTAGGTACGATTTCATTGTAGAGTTGGCAGAGCTGATCGCCATCCCTGCCGTGGCTGCAAGGCTCCGAGTACCAGAGAAGACCGACAGGGTACTTGGAAGGAAGAAGGATGAGTGGTGTGAGTTCCATCATGCTTATGGACATACACTCCGCACCTGCCTGGTGTTGGGACGTCAACTTGCTGAGTTGGTGAAGACAGGTCTCCTGACCGATTACCTACGGGGAGAGCAGAGTGATCGCGCTTCGGGGTCTCAAGCCGGCGATCAGCAACACGAAATCCCTGTGCATGGGGAGGTGATGACCATTGCGGGAGGTTTTTCCGGCGGAGGGTGTTCCAGGTCGCAGAGAAGAAGGTATGCACGGTCGGTGATGGCCGTGGACTCGATGGATGAAGGCAATTTTCCCGAGGTAGACATCACCTTCACAAGGGCTGATTTGCAAGACGTAATACCCCACAACAACGACCCGGTGGTCATCTCCCTGGTGGCAGCAGGAAGACGAGTGCACAGGGCACTCGTAGACCAAGGAAGCTCAGCAGACGTCATGTTCTGGCCGACGTTCAACAAGTTACAACTGTCCCCCGATCAGTTAAGGCCATATGTTGGGTGTCTATATGGTTTCGCGGGGGACCAGGTCGAGGTGCGGGGCTACATAGAGCTGAGGACGACGTTCACCGATGGAGTGGCGTCCCGCACAGAGAAGATAAAGTTCTTGGTGGTGAACGCCCCATCTGCATACAATATCTTGTTGGGAAGACCCACGCTCAACAGGTTGGGCGCGGTGCCATCGACGAGGTACATGAAGTTGAAGCTGCCGTCGGTGGAAGGGGCTGTCATTACCATCAAGTCAGACCAGGCTGAGGCTAGGCGCTGTTATGAGAACAGCCTCAAGCAGAAGAGAAGCATCTGCCATGTCACTACGGCACCACCAGCAGGCGTGCTCCAGGAGAGATCGGTGGTTCGTGGGGCACAGGCAGATCAGATAATAGAAGATGCTACGCTGGGGGGCTCTCAGGTAGCTCAAGTCGAAGCGGAGGCAGGGAGCGTGATCGATCCCCGTGAGTTAGACATCGCCAGGGCAGTCATCGCCCATGAAAGGAGGTCCCATCCAGCTGAGGGATGGAAAGAGATGGAGATAAGGGGAAAAAGGTTTAAGTTGGGGGAATCGCTCACTGCGGAGGACCGAGCACAGATCGCCTGTGTGATTGAGAAGCACATGGGCGCTTTTGCGTGGTCAGCTTCTGACATGCCGGGGATCGACCCTGATTTCCTTTGCCACCACCTGTCAATGGACCCCAAGGCGCGACCAGTGCGCCAAAGACGAAGGAGATTCAATGAAGAGAATAAGAAGGTGATCCATGACGAGACGCAGAAGCTCCTTACTGCTGGACATATCAGAGAGATCCAGTACCCCGAGTGGCTGGCAAACGTGGTGCTGGTGCAGAAGTCAAATGGCAAATGGAGGATGTGTGTGGACTTCACTGATCTCAAGAAGGCCTGCCCCAAGGACTCCTACCCTCTCCCTAGTATAGATGCGTTGGGGACAGCGCGTCAGGGGGGAAGCTCCTCAGCTTTCTGGACGCCTTCTCAGGCTACAACCAGATAAGGATGCACCCCATGGACGAGTGCAAGACTGCTTTCATGACGGAACGATCTTGCTACTGCTACAAGGTAATGCCATTCGGGTTGAAGAACGCAGGAGCTACCTATCAGAGACTTATGGATAGGGTGCTCTCGCCCATGCTTGGAAGGAACGTGCATGCATACGTAGATGACATGGTGGTCACGTCGCGGGAGAAGGCGCACCATGTAGTTGATCTGGACGAACTTTTCACCACCATCGCCAAGTATGGGTTGAAGCTCAACCCTGAGAAGTGCATCTTCGGTGTGGAGTGTAAGGACCTGTAAAATTTAATTGGAATAAAAGGGTATATTTTAAATGAATTCTAAGTATGTTTTTATGAAAAGGAAGGAAAGTGTAGTTTAGTAGATTATAAGATTTCCTTGTTAGTACATAATCGCCGGTCGCCTAGACTACACGTCATCGCCAGGGCGCGAGAGGCATGCGGGCATCGCCAGGGTGCGAGAGGCATGCGGACATCGCCATGGCGCGAGGCATGCGGGCATCGCCAGGGAGAGACATCGGTCGTCTTCCAAAGAGAGACATCGGTCGTCTTCCAGAGAGAGACATCGGTCGTCCTCCAGGATGAGTCATCGGTGGATAGCCTTCGCGCGAGAGGTCATCGGTGGATAGCCTTCGCGCGAGAGGTCATCGGTGGATAGTCTTCGCGCCAGTGGTCATCGGTGAAAGGTTATCGCGCGATGTCGAGTTTCACACAGATAAAGTGGGACCCAGACTCCCAGCATGAGCGTCTTGCATGCGCGACACGTAGTCAGGGAGCGTACTTCAGAACAGTGGCTCCAGGGAATTGGTACGGAAAGTGACCCAAAACCCACGTGGCCACACTGCTCAAGGAAGGGTGCAGGCAAGCTTTTCCTGCAGAGTGGGCGGTGGCAGCGAAAATTTTGGAACAAGTTGGTCTAGTTTTAAAAAAAACCACTTCTGAGGGGAAAAGAACGTTGCAGTGGTTCAAGAGTGAAAGAGTGAGTTTACCTCCATTCTTCTCTTTTCTCTCCTTCACAGTGCGATTCAGGCATCCTCAAGCACCAGTACGACGTCCGCCCTTAGAGCACCTGGGAGGTTCTCTGCAAGTTCTCCGAAACAGACGCTAAAACAGAGCTTAAGGCATCCTTGAAGCTCGTGGGTTTGGAGTTCTTAGTGAAGTTACGCAAGTCCAGGTAAGGGAAGCTAGCCTTCATTTTCAATACAAGCCATAGATTAGCTGTTTCTGAAGTGAGGGCGACGTGGTCGCCGGTTTCGTTTTCATCTTAGTGAATGCTCTGTTCTATGTGTTTTGGGCGACGTGGTCGCCGGTTTTAAATCCTTCTTCACGATGCTCTGTTTTATGTGTGGGGCGACGTGGTCGCCGGTTTTAAATCCTTTTTCAGTGATGTTCGGTTCTTATGCGTTTGGGCGACGTGATCGCCGGTTTTAGTATCGTTTTGAAACTGTTGAGATTGAAATGAAAAATGTATATGCTATTCGAAAACCTGATCGACGGTATGCTTGTTCTTGTGAATGGGGTTGTTTAAGAAAAGACTCAAGGTATCCTATGATAGATTTATTCTTTATGTGTGGAATGATGCTTTGAATGTTGTGGATGTGGGATCAAGGCATAGTATTTTCAGGAAAGAAAATACCGTGTAAGATCGTGTAGAGTGTGCAATGACCGGTGATTCGTTATGAGATATCCTGACTCTCCTGATGTAATGGAATCACATAGATGAAGTTATTCAGGCGTTGAGAGTCGAAGGAGGTTCACATGTATAGGTGGGTTGTTTGAAAGAGAACGAGCTCGACCTGTTTGGTGTGGATTAACCCTGTCATGCTTGGATAGTGAGGATATTGAGATTCATTTATACGCTGGTGAATGTGTGTGATTTCCCAGCGACCCTGTGAATGTGTGTGATTTCACAGTGGTGCAGCATGACAGGTGCAGATCTCTGAGTCTAGTCAACGCACGTGTCTTCCGGAAGTGGTGTCAAGTGTCTTGTGTGATGAGTCAGTGGAAGTCTGACGTGAGAAATGAGAAACATTGAATTGATAGACACTTGATGGTGTATGTGAGTTGAAAGACTCTTGAGGAAATTGTGAAATATGTGCTTTACTTGGTAGTCATGTGGAAAGAATGAGAAAGCTGATGGTTTTACGTGGGTGTCTTAACTTTGCTTTATCTTGATTTTTAAGTTCATATCTAAACTCGCTTTCAAATATCTAGCTTACCCTTTTGTATTGTTCTGTGGCTGTTTTCTCTTAAAACTGTGATGATCGTGTACCAATTACACGGGAGCAGACGATGTTGCAGGAAGTGGAGATCCTCAGTGAGTGGTCGCCGGAAGGAGATCGCCTATCTTTGTCCTATTAGGCGATCACCCTTTTTCTGCTTTATGATAGGAGATCGCCTGTCTTATGGGAGATCGCCTTTTCTGTCAGGAGATCGCCTGTTCTATTTTGCTGTATTTTTTTGGTTAAGTTTTGAGAAAATTGACCGGTCATGTATTAAACTCCCTGTGAGGAGCAACATCATTATATATATATACATACATTCGTTTCGAAAATTTTGTTTCATATTTTTTTATGTATAAATGTTAGATGTATTTTGGTGGGATGTTACATGGAGGCCGGGAAGTTCTTGGGTTTCCTCCTAATGGAGCGTGGAATCGAGGCGAACCGGGAGAAGTGCGCAGCAATCATGGCAATGAGGAGCCCAACGACGGTGAAGGAGGTGCAGCAGCTCACTGGTCGGTTGGCCGCCTTGTCACGGTTCATGTCTGCCGGAGGAGAGAAGGGTCATCCGTTTTTCCAATGTCTCAAGCGCAACAGTAGATTCGTGTGGACACCGGAATGCGAAGAAGCCTTCTTGAAGCTGAAGGAGTATCTGGCGAGCCCACCAGTATTGTGTAAACCGCAAATGGGCACCCCCCTTCGCTTGTATTTTGCTGTGACAGAGAGGGCGGTCAGCTCGGTCCTGGTACAAGAGCAAGGTCAGGTCCAGAAACCTGTGTATTTTGTAAGTAAGGTACTGCGAGGCCCAGAAACGAGGTATCAGACCCTGGAGAAGGCAGCACTGGCGGTGGTTTTTTCAGCCAGAAGGCTTAGACACTATTTCCACAGCTTCACCATAGTGGTCATGACAGACTTGCCCATCCAGAACGTGTTGAAGAAGCCAGACGTAGCAGGAAGGATGGTCAAGTGGGCTGTGGAACTCTCAGAGTTTGACATCCAGTACGAGCCCCGAGGACCGATCAAGGGGCAGGTGTTCGCCGACTTCGTGGTTGAACTGTCGTCGGTCGCGAAACCTGCAGAAGGCGTAGTTTTTCGATGGGTCTTATCAGTGGATGGCTCCTCCAATCAGCAGGGAAGCGGTGCTGGAGTCATTCTGGAAGGCCCGAACGGGGTGCTGATCGAACAATCCCTTCACTTCGCCTTCAAGGCTAGCAACAATCAGGCGGAGTATGAAGCCCTGATTGCAGGAATGTTGCTGGCAAAAGAGATGGGAGCAAGAAGTCTGGTGGCTAAGAGTGATTCGTTGCTAGTCACTGGGCAAGTTACAGGGGAGTTCTAGGCGAAAGATCCTCAGATGGCAGCCTACCTGGAGTACGTCCAGCTCATGAAGACATCCTTCGATGAGTTTGAGTTGGTGCATGTGCCCCGCGAGCGAAATGCCAGAGCAGATCTGCTTGCCAAGCTGGCCAGCTCAGGCAAAGGGGGAAAACAGAGGACCGTCATTCAAGAGACTTTAAAGGTACCACGAGCGTTCGTATCAGACAATCAGATATTTCAAGTATCCAAGTCGGTGAAGCGTCTGGCGATCAGTCATCGGTCCCTGACTCAAGAAACGCTGAAAGCACCGAGGGTGAGGGCGCGACCGGCAAGGTCCGATGAGGTGATGGAAGTCTGCGCTGTCAAGGGGCCCGATACGTGGATAACGCCGTACCAGTTGTACCTAGAGGATGGTGTGCTCCCACTGGACTCAACAGAGGCAAAGAAGATAAAGAAGAGCTCGAGTAAGTTTACTCTAATCGACGGGAATTTGTTTAGATTTGGCTTTTCCCATCCAGTACAAATGTGCGTGCATGGAGAGCAATGCACCAGACTCATGTCAGAGTTGCACGAAGGGGTGTGTGGAAGCCACGTCGGTGGTCGCGCTCTAGCAAGTAGGATCCTCCGCGCAGGGTATTACTGGCCAACGCTGAAAGAAGACTGTGTGAAGTACGCTCAGCGATGCAAACAATGCCAACTTCATGCAGACTGGCATAAGGCACCCCCGGAGGAGTTGAAGTCCATCCATAGCCCGTGGCCATTTCACACGTGGGGAATCGACATCCTGGGACCCTTTCCTCTGGCGATCAGGCAGATGAAGTTCCTCATAGTGGCCATCGAGTATTTCACAAAATGGGTGGAGGCGGAACCAGTGGCCCACATCACCGCTCAGAAGGTCGAGCATTTTGTCTGGAAGAATATTGTCTGTCGTTTCGGAGTACCCAAGAGGCTGGTATCCGACAACGGCACACAGTTCACCAGTCACCAGTTGAGAAAGATGTGCGAAGAACTGAAGATACAACAAGTGTTCGCCTCAGTAGAACACCCGCAGACCAACGGGCAGGTGGAGTCCGCCAACCGAGTACTGCTTAGGGGACTAAAGCGAAGATTAGAGAAAGCCAAGGGGAAGTGGGCAGAAGAGGTTCCCAGAATTGTATGGTCCTACCATACCACCCCACAGTCTAGCACCCAAGAGACACCCTTTAGTCTTGTCTATGGGACGGATGCTATGATCCCCGTGGAGATACAGGAGAGCTCGCCTAGATTCCTGAACTTTATCGCCGAAGAGTCCAATCAAGAGCGAAAGGTGAATCTGGACCTCCTGGACGAAGTGCGAGAGCGAGCCAGGATTAGTGCTGAAGCTGTCAAGAGAAGAGTAGAATGGAGGCACAATTCCAAGGTGAAGCCCAGGCGTTTCCAGGAGGGCGACCTGGTGATGAGGAAAACACACCAGAATGAGATGGAGAACAAGTTATCTCCAAAGTGGACGGGTCCATATAGAGTAGTTGAGGCGTTGGAGAATGGAGCTTATCGGCTGGAGACTCTGGATGGAGCACCTATCCCCAGGACATGGAACGCTACACACTTAAGATTCTACTTCAGTTAAGTTATAAAGTAGATGCGTTCTTGCGCTGCACACACACCCAATGTATGTACTGTAAATAGTTGAACAGGTCAGGGGGCACTCTTTTCCCGATGAGGGTTTTTAACGAGGCCACCCAATAAAAAAGATTTCAGTATGTCAAGTGTGCACATGTTTCCCAGTTTCAAGTTCCGCTTGCCCCAAATGCAAGTCCAAGGGATCGGTTGGAGCCTGCTCGCCCCAGGCGCGAGTACGGACCACCGACCTATATTCTCCTCACCCCAGGGGTGAGTGCAGGTGACCAAAGTTTGGGAACTCGGGAGTACTAGTAAGACCGAGAGAGGGAAAGGGAAGATTTCAAGAAACGTCCAAACAGGAACCAGACCTAAAGGTCGATGACCTCGGGGCAAGCAAGAGGGGTCAACAAGAAAAACTCTTCTTCCCCGTAGCAAGACATCATCTTCGCGTTTAAGCACCAGGAAGCAGAGCGCGATCAGTGATCAGTGCATCCAACGCACGATCAACCGTCGGTGCATGGTCGTCGGGGTCTTGCTAACACGTGTTAAACTGGGACCCAGGTTCCCAGCGAGAGCGTTACGCATGCACCTCGCATGATTCCAGAAGAAGGTTGGTCATCGGGGTCTTGCCAACACGTGTTAAGCTGGGACCCAGGCTCCCAGCGAGAGCGTTACGCATGCGCCCCGCATGATTTCAAACCAGAAGAGGAGTTGCCCACTCAAAGGGCGTGCGGTGATACCATGCAGGCAGGGATGCGCCTGGCGAGTGCGCTTAGACAGCCACCCCTGGTGCTCCCCCGGGAGCATGCGCCCACTCAGAGGAGAAAGTCCTCACCCTCGACTTTGTACAGCGGGATGCAGGCAGAGAAAGTCCTCTTCCTCTGCTTTTTACAGCAAGGTTGAGGCGAGAGAAAAGTCCTCTTCCTCTGCTTCTTATAGCAAGGTTGAGGCAAAAGATCCAAGTCCTTCTCCTCTGCTTCATACAGCAAGGTTAAGGCAACAGAGAAAGTCCTCTTCCTCTGCCTTTTACAGCAAGGTTGAGGCGAGATAAAAAGTCCTCAGCGCGACTTAGTACAGCAAGGCTGAGGCGAGAGGAGAAAGACCTCACCTCGACTTCTTACAGCGAGGCTGAGGCAAGAGGGGTCATCAAGAAGCATTCCCCAAAACACAGGCATCATCCTTGGCGTTCGGGCCCTCTATGCACCTAGCGCTGGAGTGAGACAGAAGTAATGTGAAACCTGAAGCGCGCTGACTGATCGGTGGTGCGCTAACATGCTAGTCGGTGGTCGGTAGTAAAGCTCTGAGTATGAAAGCTTCCCCAAACAAGCTCTTGGGCGGTCAGTCGAAGCATTTAGACACCATCAGGTCAGTCATCCAACATGAATTTATGCATAAAAACTGTTAAAGAGAATGCTAAGGTACAGTTGGTCGCGATCAAGTTAGAAGCCAGGTTTGAAGGGTCACAGTGAGATCGCGCTGAAGCCTAAGCCAGTTAACAGTTGGCCACATGCGGAGTGAGTTAAAGATGGAGAGAGAGAAAGGTGGCTGAGAAAAAGAGATTACACAAAAGGAGAAGTCGCAAGGGAAGAAGTTCAAGGAGGAGGAATGAGCTTGCCATCGACCACTGAATGGTGGAGGCTAGGTTGGGTAGAGTCCAAGTCTGGAAGGACGCAGTGAACCTGCTGCCAGCCCATGGAACCCATCTAGCAGAGCCTCGGCACCAGCTGTAACATCCCGCCAAAATAAAACCATACATACATGTATAATGAAAATAAAGGTAAACAAATAATATTGAAGAGTACATGATAATATATATATAAGTAATGAAGTTGCTCCTCTTAGGGAGTTTAATACATAACCAGTCAAATGTTTTCAAAATTTAACGAAATTCAATCAAATACAACAAGACCGGCGGTCTCCATACATGAACCGGCGATCTGGTAACAGAAGGCCCCAAAACAGGCGATCTGCTAGCAGGACATAAAACCGGCGATCACCACCAAGAGATAGAAACCGGCGATCTCTTCCTCGGCGACCACTCACTAGGGAGCTCTGCTTCCTGGAAGATCATCTGCTCCCGTGTAAGTTATACACGATCATCACAGTTTTATGAGAAAAACAGCCAACAAGCAGAACACGCAGGGTAAGCTAGATATTTTAAGGAGAGTTTAAATAAGGATAATTAAATTAAAATCAAGGTAAACAATTTCAAGATATTCACGTATCACTATCAAGTTTCTCATACCCTTCACTTGATCGCCCAGAAATCACACATTTCACAATATTTTCAAGAGTCATTCTATTTCACAAACTGCATCAAGTGTCTATAAATTTCAAGTTCCTCATTTCACATGTCAGACCACCACTGACTCAGCACACAAGACACTTGACACTACTTCCGGAAGACTCATGCATTGATTAGACTCAGAGATCTGCACCTGTCATACTAAACAGCTGTAATGTTTCCCAGCTATGCGCATCAACACAAATCTCGATCTCAAGTTCATCATTCTCACAGTATGACAGGGTTAATCCATAGAACAGGCCAAGCTCGTTCTTTTTCACACGAGTCACCCATTCATATGAACCTCCTTCGACTCTCACCAACTGAGTAACTTCCTCTATGTGATTCCATTACCTCAGCAGAGTCAGGATATCCCCTGAGGAATCACCGATCAATGCACATCCTACACGATCTTACACGGTATTTTCTTTCCTGAAAATACTATGCCTCGATCCCACATTCACAACACCCAAGACATCATACCACTTAAATAAATGATTCAAGTCACAGCAACATTCGTTTCAAAGATTCAGATTTTCGAAGATCACCTTTAAGCTTCAACAGTTCAAAGTAACACCAAAAACAGGGAGTTCGCAAACATCGCCCAAACCGGCGACCTGATTCAGAACAGGGTATTTCGAAGTTTGTATTTAAAAACCGGCGACCACGTCGCTCAAAAACACACAGAACAGAGCATTCACGAAGATGAAAACGAAACCGGCGACCTCGTCGCCCTCACTTCCGAAATAGCTAAACTACGACTTGTATTGAAAATGGAGGCTAGCTTCCCTTACCTGGACTTGCGCAAACACCAGGAGCTCCGAAATCCAACGAAGCCTAAAGAACGCCTTGGCTCTGTTTTTGCGTCTGTTTTGAAGGACTTGCAGAGAACTTCCCAGGTGCTCTAATGGTGGCTGCCGCTCGTCGTACTCTTGTGTGAAGGTGCCAGAATCGCAGCGCGAAGGAGAGAAAAGGAGAAGAATGGAGGTAAACTCACTCTTTTGCTCTTGAACCACTGCAACGTTTTTTTTTTCTCAGAACTGGGTTTTTGAATCTTAAACCAACTTGCCCACAAAAGCCGCTGCCACCACCCACTCTGCAGGGAAGTTTGCGTGTACGCTTCCCTGAACAGTACAACTACGCGTGCCTCTGCGCAGGCTGACACTCTGAGGTCACTATTCTGAACCACCCCTTTTGTCTACGTGGCGCACGTGCAGGACGTTTCATGCTGGGAGTCTGGGTCCCACTTTATCTGAGTGAAACTCGACATCGCGCGATAACCTTTCACCGATGACCACTGGCGCGAAGACTATCCACCGATGACCTCTCGCGCGAAGGCTATCCACCGATGACCTCTCGCGCGAAGGCTATCCACCGATGACCTCTCGCGCGAAGATTATCCACCGATGTCCTCTCGCGCGAAGACTAACCCCCCGATGTCCTCTCGCGCGAAGACTATCCACCGATGACATTCCGCGCGATGACTAACCCCGCATGCCTCGTGCCCTGGCGATCATGTGTAGTCTAGGCGACCGGCGATTATGTGTTAACAAGGAACTCTTGTAGTCTTCTAAGCTACACTTTCCTTCCTTTTTATTTTAAATAAAAACATACTTAGAATTCATTTAAAATATACCCTTTTATTCCAATTTAATTTTACAGGTCCTTACACCAGCAGCCATGGTCTCAGGTACATCGGCTTCGAGCTCCTACTTCTCTTTGGCAACGGAGAGCACTTAGTCTCTTCGCTGAGAACAGGTTCACAGCTCGAGACTGGGGGGCTTGTGATCCGGTCGGTCATCGGTATACAATGACGTCAGCAGCAGATGACCACGTGGGCCAGTCACAGAGAACCACGTGGCATGAGATAGCAGATGAACAAGGGTGGAGATCGACTCCTACATGAGCGCCTGGAAGCAGAGCGCGAGAGTGATGAAGCACCGATCAGTCATCGGTGTTGATCCGGTCCGTCATCAGTAATGGATGACGTCGCCAGCAGTTGACCATGTTGACTGTTCAAGGGGTGTCACGTGGTAGAGGATAGTAAGCCAGTTGGAGAGGCGATCACCCAGAATGGTGATTGGTTGTCAGTGGCTAAGGCGATCACCCAGTGTTAAGAGAGCGCCTGGAAGCAAAGCGCGAGAAGTAAAGAAGCACAGATCGGTAGTCGCCTATCACCGCGTGGAAAGAGTAGTGATCGCCTATCGCCATGTGTGTGAAGATATAAGTGATCGCCTATCGCCATGTGTGAAGATATAAGTGATCGCCTATCGCCATGTGTGAAGATATAAGTGATCGCTTATCGCCATGTGTGAAGATATAGTGATCGCCTATCGCCATGTGTGTGAAGATATAAGTGGTCGCCTATCGCCTGCAGGTATTCACATGATCGCCGGCTGTGAAGATCAGGAGATCAGGTTGTCAGCAAGTCGCCGAAAGGAGCACATCGCCGAGTGTTTGAGAAGACTTGTGTGAGCTGTGATACCCAGTGTTAACCAGATCGCCAGGTTAAGGTTGTGCCCAGAGTAGCCTGTGCACTAAGCTACTCCCTGTGTGGATAACTTAGTCGCAGGATCAAGGTGAAAGTAGCGTTTAGCTGCAGGTACTCCAGATGGTGACACGTGAATGACCAGATGATGTCCACGTGTCAAGAGGAGTAACCGTCAGGAGAGAGAAAGACTCAGGTATATATAGCTAATCCTTAACAGAAAAGAGGGGAGGCACTTTTTGGTGTTTCACTGATACGCGGTCTTGAGCTTTTCTCTGAGTTTTCTTGAATGATCCAATCACTGACTTGAGCGTCGGAGCTACAACGGCCGCAGAGGCGCCATCTTGTTCTTTCAGGTTTCTTGGAGGAGCTTCAGGCGAAGGTCACTGAGACATTTGGCGTGAAGCTGGTGGAGACGAGGTCAAAGAAGGCGAAGTTCTAGCGCTCGAGTCAAGCGGCAGGATCATTTGGCGCCCACCGTGGGGCCGTGTAAATTGTGATTCCCATCCACCGTTGAGTTGGTAAGGTTTTCGGTAGTTTCTGTTCGATTGTTTTCTGCTGCAATTGTTTTTTGGAAATTGTAGCTGTTTGAATTGAAGTTCAAACGGTGAAGAGTGATTTTCGGGGATTTCTACCGATCTTGGAAGAATCGTTGTGCGAAGGAGGTGGAAATGTTTCTTTAGCATTGTTGCGAGTTAGCTTGTGCGTGTTGAAAGGCAACTGCGTGGGTAAAAGTTTCATGAGGAAAATGAGAGCAACGAGATCTGGTTCAGCTGCGCCACAATCTGGGGAGAACAACGTGACGATGACGCAAATGCTGGAGATGATGCGCGCTTTACAAGAAGATGTGGCAGCATCGCGCGTCGAGCAAGCGAAGATGCACGACGACCTGGTAGCTTCTCAGGCCAGAAGCGAAGAGCTGAGTAAGGTCAATGAAGAGTTACGTCAGGCTCTTCGCGAGCAGAGGGAGAGTGCTGCGACCAGTGGAGGTGCGCCACCGTCTCCACCACGAGTTTTTCCGATGCCATTCTCGCAGGCGATCATGGATGTTGTGGTTCCTACAAGCACCACGGCGGTTAAGGCCTCCTTCACTGGAGTGGAAGATCCAGAGGCTCATCTTACCACGTTCCATACACAGATGATGCTGTCGGGAGGATCGGATGAGGTTTATTGCAAGATGTTCATGAGCACTCTCCACAGCACAGCGTTGGATTGGTTTGTAAGCCTACCTACTGGACACATTTCCAGTTTTCAGCAGTTCTCCAAGCTTTTCGTCGATCAGTACAGTGTGAATAAGGCGCCACCTATGGTGTTGTACGACCTGTTTGACGTAAGGCAGTTCCAGGGGGAATCTCTGAAGGATTATATGAATAGGTTTGGAGCTCAGATAGTCCGGTTACCCGGAAAGGATGAGGAGATGTTCGTGCACGCCTTCAAGAAGGGCGTGCTGCCTGGACCCTTCAGCGAATCATTAATCAGGAGCCACCCCACAACGTTTGTAGAGATCCGGCGACGTGCTGTGGCTCACATCGCCGCTGAGAATGAAGTGATTGAGAAGAAAGGGAATATGGCTCCTGTGAAACCACACACCCAAGCCAAGCCTCAACCTCAGTGGGTGCTGGAGTCGACGATGCTGACGAAGGATCAAAGGGCATACCACCCTTATGATCAGAAGAAAAACAAAGGTGATGACAGTAGTAGAGGAAGAGGGCCAGGTCGCCCGAGGGAACTCAAGCGCCCTCCAAGGCATGAGTTCGTGATGGGATTGGTGGACCTAATCACCATTCCCCATATAGCTGCAAAGTTGAAGGCGCCTGAAAAGGTGTCAGATAAGATGTTGGGGCCAAAGCCAGACGCATGGTGTGAATTCCACAAAGGTTTTGGCCACACCCTTGACTCCTGCCTGTCACTGGGATATCAGCTCGACGAGTTGGTTAGAGGTGGATTTCTGAAGGCCTTTTTGATGAAGAAGAAGGCGGCCAGTGCGTCGAGCTCCCAGCCGGCGAGCAGTGAGGGCCAACAACATGAAGTGCCTATCTACGGGGAAATCCACGCTATAGCTGGGGGTACTCAGGAGGTGGGTGCATTGCGTCACAGCACAAGAAATGTGCTCGACCTGTGATGGCAGTGGAAGCATTCGAGGACCACTCGTCAGATGTGGACACCACTAAACCCCTTCCAGTTTAGTGCGTAGCTGTGACGCGATGGTTCCAGTTGAAATCCAGGAGAGATCGCCGGGTTTTCAACACTTTGTAGCAGAGAAATCAAATGAAGAGAGAAGAATGAACCTGGATTTACTGGATGAGGTCAGAGAGGAAGTGAGTGTGAAAGCTGAAGCGGTGAAAAGAGGAATAGAACGAAGATACAGTTTTAGAGGAATATCGAGGCAGTCCAGAAGCGGCGATCTGGTGATGAGAAACGCCACACGCCTCATGTCTCGTTTCAGTTAAAGCTTCGTAAGCATTATGAACTCAGTGTAATCATAAACAGTTTTGTAAGAACAGTTGCAAGGGGGCTATCTTTGTTCCCTAAGAAAGGTTTTTAACGAGGCCACCCAAGAAACAAGATATTCAAACTAAAGTTTGTGTGCGTATTGTTTTGAAGAAGGGAAAAACCTTATCACCTAAAGTGATTCAAGGTAGAGGTAAAATGATTGCCCACGTTATAAGTAAAAGTTTTCAAAGTCCTCATCGTCCTTTGGCGATCGGAGGCATCTAGCAAAAGTCCTCATCGCCCTTAGGCGATCAGAGGCACAAGGAGAAGGTTTCCAAAGTCCTCATCGTCCTTTGGCGATCGGAGGCATCCAGCGAAAGTCCTCATCGTCCTTTGGCGATCGGAGGCATCCAGCGAAAGTCCTCTCGCCCTTAGGCGATCAGAGGCACGAGTGAAGAGTTTTCAAAGTCCTCATCGTTCTTTGGCGATTGGAGGCATCCAGCGAAGTTCAAAGTCCTCAAGGCTCTCGCGCCTCTTGAGGCAACAGGTGTGGTCTGATCGGTCATCGGTAGTCGATGGCATCAGGCGATCAGGCGAGAACAGAGGAAGACCTCCTTGCCTTTGAGCAAGTGCAGGCGAGAGAAGAGGAAGTCCTCCTTGCCTTTGAGCAAGTGTAGGCGAGAGAAGAGGAAGTCCTCCTTGCCTTTGAGCAAGTGCAGGCGAGAGAAGAGGAAGTCCTCCTTGCCTTTGAGCAAGCGCAGGCGAGAGAAGAGGAAGACCTCCTTGCCTTTGAGCAAGTGCAGGCACCAGAGGAAGACCTCCTTGCCTTTGAGCAAGTGCAGGCGAGAGAAGAGGAAGTCCTCCTTGCCTTTGAGCAAGTGCAGGCGAGAGAAGAGGAAGTCCTCCTTGCCTTTGAGCAAGCGCAGGCGAGAGAAGAGGAAGACCTCCTTGCCTTTGAGCAAGTGCAGGCACCAGAGGAAGACCTCCTTGCCTTTGAGCAAGTGCAGGCGAGAGAAGAGGAAGTCCTCCTTGCCTTTGAGCAAGTGGAGGCGAGAGAAGAGGAAGTCCTCCTTGCCTTTGAGCAAGTGCAGGCGAGAGAAGAGGAAGTCCTCCTTGCCTTTGAGCAAGTGCAGGCGAGAGAAGAGGAAGTCCTCCTTGCCTTTGAGCAAGTGGAGGCAACAGAGGAAGACCTCCTTGCCTTTGAGCAAGTGCAGGCGAGAGAAGAGGAAGTCCTCCTTGCCTTTGAGCAAGTGGAGGCAACAGAGGAAGACCTCCTTGCCTTTGAGCAAGTGCAGGCGAGAGAAGAGGAAGTCCTCCTTGCCTTTGAGCAAGTGCAGGCGAGAGAAGAGGAAGTCCTCCTTGCCTTTGAGCAAGTGGAGGCAACAGAGGAAGACCTCCTTGCCTTTGAGCAAGTGCAGGCGAGAGAAGAGGAAGTCCTCCTTGCCTTTGAGCAAGTGGAGGCAACAGAGGAAGACCTCCTTGCCTTTGAGCAAGTGCAGGCGAGAGAAGAGGAAGTCCTCCTTGCCTTTGAGCAAGTGGAGGCAACAGAGGAAGACCTCCTTGCCTTTGAGCAAGTGCAGGCGAGAGAAGAGGGAGTCCTCCTTGCCTTTGAGCAAGTGTAGGCAACAGAGGAAGTCCTCTCGCCCTTGGGTGATCAGAGGCACGAGTGAAGAGTTTCCAAAGTCCTCATCGTCCTTTGGCGATTGGAGGCATCCAGCGAAGTTCCAAGTCCTCAAGGCTCCCGCGCATCCTGAGGCAACAAACGCCTCTGATCGGTCATCGGTAGTCGATGGCATCAGGCGATCAGGCGAGAGAAGAGGAAGTCCTCCTTGCCTTTGAGCAAGTGCAGGCGAGAGAAGAGGAAGTCCTCCTTGCCTTTGAGCAAGTGTAGGCGAGATATAAGAAGTCCTCCTTGCCTTTGAGCAAGTGTAGGCGAGATATAAGAAATCCTTCTTGCCTTTGAGCAAGTGTAGGTGACAGAGGAAAGCCATGGTGCAGGCGAGAAGGGTTCATATAAAAGAACGACAGGTGAAAAGGTGAATAGAAGGTTGCAAAAGGTGATCCCGCCATGGACGCCTTAGTTTGAATAAAGAAGGCAACATCGCCCAACATTAAGGCGGCGAGTACCAGATCAGAGGAATTCCCGGCGATGATGCAGAACGCCTGGCATGCAGTTAAACGTACAAAGTAACAAGGCTGAGTGAAGAGAGCAAAAGAAAGGGTAGAGGTCTCTGTCCAGTGCTCCCACGTTGTCAGGACTCCTTGCCCTCGTGAAGCTATCCTTGGAGCTTTTATTTCCCTTCTCCACCCAGTGCAAGGGAAAGCCACCAAGAAGAAGGACGTTACAGCAATTCCCATTCAGGCTTACCCAGAGGTGATCTCCAGGATTTTTGGCTTCGAACAAGAACAGGGAGGCATCCACTGAAGAGGTTCTCCTTAGTTTATCAGCCAAGGTCGACTCAGGAGGAATCTCCCATCACCAGAGTATAAAGAAGAGGTATTCTGGAGCTTCCCAGTCGAGAAGGGGGGCTTCAAAGATTAATCGCCCAAGGAAACCAGCACGAGTCAAGAAGTAGAGATAGCACCACATCAGTTAGTACGGTCACCAAGCAACCCACACAAGGTGAAGGTTGAGCTATGAGGAGAAAGAGTGATTCAAGTTGTAAAGACAAGGTTTATAATTCATTACAAGCAGATGATGGTCGTCGAAGGGAAAGAGGCAGAAGTAAGAACGTTTACGTAGTGGCAAGACCTCGGTCGTCGGCCAAGAGGTGACAGCCCGGTCGGGTCAATAGCTATCAGGCGAGTTGTAAGACTCTTCGTTGAGACAAGTCACAACTCGAGCCTGGGGGGCTTGTGATCCGGTCCGTCATCAGTAATGGATGACGTCGCCAGCAGTTGACCATGTTGACTGTTCAAGGGGTGTCACGTGGTAGAGGATAGTAAGCCAGTTGGAGAGGCGATCACCCAGAATGGTGATTGGTTGTCAGTGGCTAAGGCGATCACCCAGTGTTAAGAGAGCGCCTGGAAGCAAAGCGCGAGAAGTAAAGAAGCACAGATCGGTAGTCGCCTATCACCGCGTGGAAAGAGTAGTGATCGCCTATCGCCATGTGTGTGAAGATATAAGTGATCGCCTATCGCCATGTGTGAAGATATAAGTGATCGCCTATCGCCATGTGTGAAGATATAAGTGATCGCTTATCGCCATGTGTGAAGATATAGTGATCGCCTATCGCCATGTGTGTGAAGATATAAGTGGTCGCCTATCGCCTGCAGGTATTCACATGATCGCCGGCTGTGAAGATCAGGAGATCAGGTTGTCAGCAAGTCGCCGAAAGGAGCACATCGCCGAGTGTTTGAGAAGACTTGTGTGAGCTGTGATACCCAGTGTTAACCAGATCGCCAGGTTAAGGTTGTGCCCAGAGTAGCCTGTGCACTAAGCTACTCCCTGTGTGGATAACTTAGTCGCAGGATCAAGGTGAAAGTAGCGTTTAGCTGCAGGTACTCCAGATGGTGACACGTGAATGACCAGATGATGTCCACGTGTCAAGAGGAGTAACCGTCAGGAGAGAGAAAGACTCAGGTATATATAGCTAATCCTTAACAGAAAAGAGGGGAGGCACTTTTTGGTGTTTCACTGATACGCGGTCTTGAGCTTTTCTCTGAGTTTTCTTGAATGATCCAATCACTGACTTGAGCGTCGGAGCTACAACGGCCGCAGAGGCGCCATCTTGTTCTTTCAGGTTTCTTGGAGGAGCTTCAGGCGAAGGTCACTGAGACATTTGGCGTGAAGCTGGTGGAGACGAGGTCAAAGAAGGCGAAGTTCTAGCGCTCGAGTCAAGCGGCAGGATCAGGTGTATACAGAGTGATCAGTCATCGGTGTATACAGAATGATCAGTCATCGGTGTATACAGAATGATCAGTCATCGATATATACAGAATGATCAGTCATCGGTATATACAGAGTGATCAGTCATCGGTGTATAAAGAGTGATCAATCATCGGTATATACATCGTGATCAGTCATCGGTGCATGCAGAGTGATCAGTCGTCGGGGGTTCCTTGCCAACGCGTGTTAAACTGGGACCCAAGCTCCCAGCGAGAACGTTACCCAAGGACCTCGCCTGATTCCATAAGCAGAGCACGACAACGTGAAGAAGCGCCATCGGACATCGGCCAGGATGAGAGATACCTCGGTCATCGGTGTGTGTGTCAAGGCGACATCGACCGCGCGATGTGAACAACGCGACCAATGACCAGTAAAGCGCTCAGAGGCAGGGAGTGGCCTTAGTCACGAGACGACCATGCTTGAAGATGAGAAGACGCAGGCAGGTGCAGAATCCTGCTGGGACGAGAACCCATCAAGGCTGGAGTCTCCCAGTGAGCTTGCATGCATGCCACGTGGACCGTGAAGATGTTCCCAGAGAATAGGTAGGGCAGATAGGCACAGAAGTCGAGGGGTACAGAGGCACCCACGCAGCCTCCCCTGTCAGACTTTGCACTCAAGTGAAGGAGGCTGGCACGTGTAAGGACCTGTAAAATTAAATTTGGAATAAAAGGAATATATTTTAAATGAATTCTAAGTATGTTTTTATTTAAAATAAAAAGGAAGGAAAGTGTAGCTTAGAAGAGTATGAGATCGCCTGGTTAGTACATAATCGCCTGTCGCCTAGACTACCTGATGTGATTCCACTAGCCACAATAACATAATTCTTTGATATTCTATGGAATCAACTTGAGTTGGCAAAGATTAGGCACTTTTATAGAAGAGGATCAATGTTCTATATTTCAAGAACTCACCAAATCTTGCACCAAAAACCAAACTCACATGGAAGCTCCATTTACTATCAATTGAACCGATTAAAACAGAAACAAAAGAAGAATAGTTGCTGGAAAACCTTAAAACAGCACCAAAAACTCAAGAACAAACTCAAAAACATGAAAACTAAGAGTAGAAACTTATGAAGATGGATGAAAGGTGAGGTGATCACGCCACTAGGAGTGATGGTTGCTCCTAGATGAGTGTGCTGCCGCCACTTGAGGACACCATGGTTCCTTCAAGATGAGACTAGAGAAGAAGGCACAAAGCTCTCCAAAGGTCACTCAAAGTTTGAGTATAGTTTCTCTACTATAAAATTCCAATCTAGAAAATACAATGAGAGAGGCCTCCTATTTATAGCATGAGGAGCCTTGGAGAACAAGTTGTGAGGGTAGTAAGGGAAGACACAATATGGTGCAGCCTAGGTCATTGACTTTGGTCAATGCTGCACCATTTCACTCATTTCTAGAAGGTAGGGTTTCCTTCCTTCCTTAATGGACTTCATAAGCCTAAACTTATAACTCCACCTCCTTATTTACTTCTACACCTATCTACTAATACACCCCCCCCCCTAAGACTCCTAACTAAAGACTAAAAGATGCTATAACAATAGAGGTTTCTAATGTTTCCCTCTAAGCACCATCAACCAAAGAAATTACAAAAAGAGAGAATAATTGTTCCCTAGCTCCTAAAGCTTTGAACATGCTTCTTGTAAGCCTTTGAGGTAGGCTTTGACCTTCATGGGCGTCTTCTATTTGCACCTCTACCTCTTCTTGATCTTGTTGATTGGCCTCAATGTCCACTAGAGCTTGATCTCCATCATACTCCCCGAGTTGGAGAGAATTCGACCACGAATTCTGGAGACCTACAGAAAAAGGAGTTAGATCGCTGACATTAAAAGTATGACTACCTAAGAATGTATCAGGCATATCTAACTCAGAACCATGCAATTCATCCAACAAATCATCAAGCCTAGGTATGGGATGCCTATACTTAATTGTAATGTTATTTATGGCCCTACAATCCGAACACATTCGCCATGTGCCATCCTTTTTAGGCACTAAGATGATAGGCATAGCACAAGGACTCATGCTATCTTGAACCCACCCTTTTTCAATCAAAGCCTCAACTTGTTGGCGAATTTCCTGGGTTTCACTTGGATTGGTTCTATATGCTGGACGGTTTGGTAAAGAAGAGCCCGGTATCAAATCAATTTGGTTCTCAATCCCTCGCAAAGGTGGAAGTCCTTTTGGAGGATCTTGAAACACATCTTGAAACTCTTCAACCAAATGTTCCAAGCAATGAGAACTATCAACAAGTGGTTCTAACTTAAGAGTTCTAGGGATGGCTAAGAAAAGAGGATGATGAGCCACTATTTCCCTTTGAATCTCATGCCTAGACACAAGGAGTGTAGGCTTAGAACTCTTATCATTTTTATCTTTTTTATCTTTTTTATCTTTTTCACTCTCCCTCTTTTTCTTCATAATAACTTGGTCCTCATGGACTTCTCTTGGAGAGAGAGATTTTAAAGTAACCTTGTGACCATGGAATTCAAAAGAGAGTTTGTTTGTAAAGCCATCATGTAAAACTTTTCTATCAAATTGCCAAGGCCTTCCCAAAAGAACATGAGTGGCTTCCATGGGCACAACATCACATAATACCTCATCTTTGTATTTTCCAATGGAGAAATGGATGAGGACTTGTTTATTGACAACTATTTCTCCTACTTCACTAAGCCATTGTAATTTATAGGGCTTTGTATGAGAGATGGTAGGTAAAGCAAGTTTTGCTACCACTCTTGTACTTGCCACATTTGCACAACTACCCCCATCCACTATTAAAGAACAAATGTTGTTTTGAATAAGACATCTTGTGTGGAAAATATTTTCCCTTTGACTTTCATCAAAAGGTTGTGAAACTTGCCCAAGAAGTCTTCTCACAACTAACAAATCTCCTTCAAGTGGACACTCACTCTCTTCCTCACTAGATGCATGAGAATGCAATGAATGCTTAGGAGAATCCGAATCATGATCACTAACGACAATGCCCTCATGTATGTACATACTTCTTTTAGAAGGACAATTAGCAGCAATATGACCATAACCCAAACATTTAAAGCATTTAGTATTAGATGTTCTAGTGGGAGATTTAGGCCTAGAAGTAGATGGCTTAGTTTCCTTGGGTTTGAAAGAAGAATCTTTGGAAGGAGGTTTAGAAAAAGAATTTTTGTTTCTCCAAGACTTGGAGTAGTATCCATCATTGGAAATGTTTTTGAAAGAGTTTTTCTTAGCAAGTTGGGCTTCCACCTTCATTGCAAGATGAACTAAAGATCCCAATGATGAATACTCTTGTAGCTCAACAATGTTTTGAATATCCTTCCTAAGACCACTTACAAACCTAGCAATCATAGCCTCTTCACTTTCTTCTAATTCAAGTTTAAGCACAAGCGTTTCTAACTCTTTATAATATTCATCCACATTTAGCGTGCCTTGTTGAAACCGTTGGAGTTTCAACATGAGGTCTTTCCTAAAATGTGGGGGCACAAACCTAGCGCGCATTTGATATCTCAAAGAGTTCCAAGAGTCCACGGGAGGACCCTTGTGAAACATAAAGTCCTTTACAATACCATGCCACCATTTCATGGCATAATCTACAAATTCTAAGGTGGCTAGCTTATACTTGTGTTGTTCATCTTTGATGTCATGGAGCTCAAAGATTTGCTCACACTTAGCCTCCCAATCTAAATACACATTAGGATCACTAGATCCATTGAAAGTAGGAAGCTTGACCGAAGGTAGCCTAGCCTTTGCATCGTGATAGGAGCCATTGCCATAGTGAGGTCGCTCCCCTTGGTTGGGATGTCTACGGCCAAGGAATGGGGGAGGAGTTCTCCTTCTCCTATGCTCATCTTCACGGCCAAAATCATTGGAAAAGGCTCTTGTAGAATGTCTATGGGAATGATGCTCATCATTGATTGAAGGAGATGGTCTATCTTTTTGCACTTCTAGCTTTTGCAATTGCTCTTCCAAACGTCTAAGGGTTCTTTGTGTTGCATGTAATTCACCAAGGAGTGAAGCTTTGGAAGGAGAATGCTGCTTGTATGAGGCATCACTTGAAAATCCAGCCATTGGTAATTAAAAAACAGCAACACACAAAAACAGTAAACAAGTCACGAAACAACAATTAGCAAAAACAGTGAGTATTTGAAGTAAAAAAAAAAGAAAGCCGAACTGAATATAGGCAGAAAGAATGGGGCACTCTCAAAGAAATAATTTCCTTGCACTAATCTGATCTTGAGGCCTTGGAGTCCTCAAATGAAAGATGTCAAAGCAAGCACACCAATCTCAAAGGCAACCACCACAAAACCAATGAAGCAATAAAGACAAGCAAGAAAAGGTATAAGCAAAGAAAGGTAGTTGCAAAAGGAATACTATATGTAAGACAAACTCAAAGAGTAAAGAATGAAAGACAAGCAAGAAAATAAAGAACTCAATGAAGAAAGAAGGCACACCAAAAGAGTCCTAGAGAAAAGTACTAGAGTAGAGTTAAGAAACAAAAAAAACAGAACTACAAGAAAATTGTTGTATGCAAACGGTGCTATTTTTACAGAGGTAACTGGAATGATTGGAAGCGAACTGGAATGTGAAAAATTTACCACAGAAACTTCAATGTCTCAACTCAAATATGGCACTGGAATGAGGTAAAAACAGTAAGCCAATTGAGAGAAATAAATTTTTCAAAATTTCTGCCCAATTACCGTCTTTTTTTCGGCAGGAATGTACACTTTTCGTATTTTATTTATCATATTTTGTGTACTTGGAATTTTTGAGTAATTTTTTTTTGCTATGCTTTTGTAACACTTTGAAGAATGTAAATCTAAATTTTCACAAATTTCCAGTGAGCCAATTAATTGCAGTAAATTGAAAACAGTAGCACGTTTGTAAGAAAACAGAGTATCCTATTTAGGAATGAAAAACAGTATGATGAACTAGCAAAGACATAATGGAAATTGTGTAAAGGAACTTGTATAGGTCTAGAATACAAGCATGAACTCAAATCTAAAAATGAAAATGCACAAAGGATCAAACAATAAACTCAAAAACAGAATGTAAACCAAAGCAAGAAACAATCAAAGCAATAAAAGTACTACTAGAAGTAATGACAATTATGGAATAACATGACTAAGACAAAACTTGACATGATTACAAAATTAAAAGACATATCACAAGATAGAACAACAAGTGAAAGGAAGCTTAAGGTCAGCTCTAGGAAGGAGAATGCCATTCCAAAAGAGCAACCATACTCATATGAATAATGAGTGCCAGAAACCTTTTCACAAACACTTGGTGTAACAAAAGAAAAACAGCAAGAAAACTCAATTAAGCCTAAAACAGAAACGTAAAGTGCAAGAAAATTAAAAGAGCTCTTGAAATAAAGGGCACACAACTCAACAATTCAACAAGAATGAACCTAAGACTCATGATACCACATGATGTGATTCCACTAGCCACAATAACATAATTCTTTGATATTCTATGGAATCAACTTGAGTTGGCAAAGATTAGGCACTTTTATAGAAGAGGATCAATGTTCTATATTTCAAGAACTCACCAAATCTTGCACCAAAAACCAAACTCACATGGAAGCTCCATTTACTATCAATTGAACCGATTAAAACAGAAACAAAAGAAGAATAGTTGCTGGAAAACCTTAAAACAGCACCAAAAACTCAAGAACAAACTCAAAAACATGAAAACTAAGAGTAGAAACTTATGAAGATGGATGAAAGGTGAGGTGATCACGCCACTAGGAGTGATGGTTGCTCCTAGATGAGTGTGCTGCCGCCACTTGAGGACACCATGGTTCCTTCAAGATGAGACTAGAGAAGAAGGCACAAAGCTCTCCAAAGGTCACTCAAAGTTTGAGTATAGTTTCTCTACTATAAAATTCCAATCTAGAAAATACAATGAGAGAGGCCTCCTATTTATAGCATGAGGAGCCTTGGAGAACAAGTTGTGAGGGTAGTAAGGGAAGACACAATATGGTGCAGCCTAGGTCATTGACTTTGGTCAATGCTGCACCATTTCACTCATTTCTAGAAGGTAGGGTTTCCTTCCTTCCTTAATGGACTTCATAAGCCTAAACTTATAACTCCACCTCCTTATTTACTTCTACACCTATCTACTAATACACCCCCCCCCCCTAAGACTCCTAACTAAAGACTAAAAGATGCTATAACAATAGAGGTTTCTAATGTTTCCCTCTAAGCACCATCAACCAAAGAAATTACAAAAAGAGAGAATAATTGTTCCCTAGCTCCTAAAGCTTTGAACATGCTTCTTGTAAGCCTTTGAGGTAGGCTTTGACCTTCATGGGCGTCTTCTATTTGCACCTCTACCTCTTCTTGATCTTGTTGATTGGCCTCAATGTCCACTAGAGCTTGATCTCCATCACTACCCGTGCGGACATCGCGGGGGGCGCGAGGTATGCGGGCATCGCCAGGGCGCGAGAGACATCGGTCGTCTCCCAGAGAGAGAGATCGGTCGTCTTTTCGGATGAGTCATCGGTGAAAGGTTATCGCGCGATGTCATGTTTCACACAGATAAAGTGGGACCCAGACTCCTAGCATGAAATGTCCTGCAGGCGCGCCACGTAGACAAAAAGGGTGGTTCAGAATAGTGACATCAGAAAGTTGGCATGCGCAAGAGACAACCGTGGGCGTACTGTTCAGTGAAACGTACACTCAGGCTTTCCTGCAGAGGGGGTGGTGGCAGCAGCATGCGTGGACAAGTAGGCTTGGATTCAAAAACCCACTTCGGGGAGGCAAAGAAGGTTGCAGTAGTTCAAGAGCGAAAGAGTGAGTTCACCTTCATCCTTCTCTTTTCTCTCCTTCGCGCTGCATTTCAAACATCCCCAAGCACCAGTACGACGAGCGACGACTGCCCTTGGACACTTGGGAGGTTCTCTGCAAGTTCCCCAGACCGGGACACTAAAACAGAGTGAAAGCATCTTTAAGCTTCGTTGGGTTTCGGAGCTCTTGGAGTTTTGCGCTAGTCCAGGTAAGGGAAGCTAGCTTTGTTTTTCAATAAAAGTCGTAGATTAGCTGCTTTTGAAGTGAGGGCGACGTGGTCGCCGGTTTCATATTTCCTTTCGCAATGCTCTGTTCTATGTGTTTGGGCGACGTGGTCGCCGGTTTTAAACCCCTTTTTCATGATGTTCTGTTTTCATGTGTTTGGGCGACGTGATTGCCGGTTTTAAATACAGATTCCGAAATCCCCCTGTTTTGGACGTAATCGCCTGTGTTATTCTTGATTTCGAACTCCCCTGTTTTAGTGTTGTTGAGACTGTTTGAGATTTAAATGTGGAATGCATGTGATATTCGAAAATCTGAACCTTTGAAATGATTGTTGCTGTGATTTGAATCATTCATTTGAGTGGTATGACGTGTTGAATGTTGTGAATGTGGGATCAAGGCATAGTATTTTCAGGAAAAAAAAATACCGTGTAAGATCGTGTGTAATGTGTATTGACTAGGGGCTTGTCTAGAAGGAGATATCCTGACTCTGCTGATATAATGGAATCACGTAGATGAAGTTATTCAGTTGTGGAGAGTCGAAGGAGGTTCATATGTATGGGTGAGTCGTGTGAAAAAGAACGAGCTCGGCCTGTTATATGAATCAACCCTGTCATACCGAGAGAGTGTTGATATTGAGACTATGTATGCGCATGGCTGTGTGGATTTCACAGCGACCCTGTGTGGATTTCACAGTGGTGTGGTATGACAGGTGCAGATCTCTGAGCCTGAGTCAATGCACGAGTCTTCCGGAAGTAGTGTCAAGTGCCTATGTGTGATGAGTCAGTGGAAGTCTGACGTGAGAAATGTGAAACATTGAGAATTTGTTGATAGACACTTTATGGTTGTGTGATATGAATGAGAAAGTGATGGACTCTTGAGAATGTTTAAAAAGGCTGATCTACGTTGGTTGTCCAGTTTATAATTTAAAGTTTTAAAAAAAATATCTAGCTTACCCTTTGTATTGTTCTGTGGCTGTTTTCTCTTAAAACTGTGATGATCGTGTATTTTACACGGGAGCAGATGATCTTCCAGGGAGTAGAGCTCCTCAGTGAGTGGTCGCCGGAAAGAGATCGCCTGTTTCTGTCTCCATGTGGTGATCGCCTGTTTTCTGTTTTGATAGCAGATCGGCTGTTTTGGGTCTTCTGATAGGAGATCGCCGGTTTGTGTAGGGAGACCGTCGGTTTCATTTTATTTGGCTGTATTTTGTTTAAGTTTTGGAAAATTGACCGGTTATGTATTTAACTCCCTGTGAGGAGAAACTTCATTACATATATATAATTATGTTCACTTCAATATTATTGTTTTACCTTTATTTATTTTTTATTTATTCCAAAGTATTTCGCGGGATGTTACATTAATGGTATCAGAGCAGTTCGTCCTTAGGATGACCTGAGGGCTGTGGATCCATTGTGTTTCTTCTGCTCATAAAATTTATTTGAGTTTTAAACAAAAACTATGGTGAAAGGCTTTCAAACGTTTTTGTATTAAAATTTTGTGTGTGCTGTAGTGAATATATGCTCTAACTGAAAATTTTAGTATTAAGAATGAAAGGATCTTGATAAAGTAGTGAGGGTGCACACTCATAACTGGATCGAGATGTTCTCGATCTTAATTCCAAAGGTTTGATGTTTAGCATACATTGAATTCTGGTGTGATTTATTTCATTTTATTGAGTGTTTTTGTAGTTGATTAAAAGTGGTTGTTTGGATTGATGGTTGTATACCAGTAGCTGTTCTGGTGTTTTGCTTAAGGTTATAAGCATCATGATTCTGTCGATGAACTCAAATTCTTAATGACTTTGAGATGTTGACCTTTGTAAGGTCTAGATGTTACCTCCTGAATGAATTGATTTCTGATCGAACTCATTCTTGTAGTTGTAGGGAATATAGAAACCTATAGTTTCAAAATCTGAAACGAAGAAGATGGCACGTAGACCTTCTACCCCTCCCCAACCTTCTTCGGAAATGAGCCAGATTGCCAAGCCTATTGAGATGATGGCAACTGCCATCCAACAACAGAATGCAGCGATGGCTCAGAACCATCAAGCTACAATGCACCACTGGGAAACTGCTTGGTCGGCTGAAATAAATTCTCACGCCGGTCAGCCTCAGGAACAGATGGGACTGACCGAGTTCATGAGGCACAACCCACCCAAGTTCAGTGGGAATGCTACCCCTGATCAAGCAGATCAGTGGGTCAGGGAGTTGGAGAAAATCTTTAAGGCGACCTCCTGCCCTGAAGAGAAGAAATTGTTGTTCGCCACCTATCTGCTATCTGGAGAAGCCGAGTTCTGGTGGATGGGAGCTCAGCAGATGATGGAGGCCCGAGAGGATGTGTTGGATTGGGAGAGCTTCAGGGTGAGGTTCCTGGAGAAATACTTCCCAGACAGCGCAAGGTTTGCGAGGGAAGCTGAGTTCCTAAAGTTGGAGCAGGGGGATATGTCTGTGAACGCCTATGCTGCTCGGTTTGAGTACCTCGCCCGATTCTATACCCAGGCGACCTCCGAGGCTTGGAGGTGCAGAAAGTTTGAAGAGGGACTGAAGCAGGGGCTGAAGAGGACCATAGCCCCGATGTGCATCAGAGAATTTCACGCCTTAGTAGAGAAGGCGAAGATGGTGGAGACCCTGGAAAAGGGTGATTCTCGGGTGATCAGGTCACACCCAGGGGGTTCTTCCAGTGGGAAGGCTAAGGTGCAGCACTCACATAGCAAGCCCTATGCGAGACCGCCACCACATCGGGCAGGAGCAACATCATCCCAGTTTCAGCAGCAGCAACCTTGGAAACCCAAGTGTTTCCATTGTGGTGGACCACACACCTCCAATGTGTGCTTCAAGAGTTCAGAGAAAAGGTGTGACACCTGCCAAAAGACGGGGCACGTTGCTAGAGAGTGCCCTAACCGGAATGGGGCGACTCAACCCAATGGTTCTCAGCAGTTGAGAAACGAAGGCAACAGACCTCAGGCAACAGGGAGAGTGTTTGCCATGTCAGGAGCAGAAGCGTCTCAGTCAGGTAACCTCGTGCAAGGTGTTTGTTTTATAGCTGGTAGGGGTGTAAAAGCTTTGTTTGATTCTGGAGCGACACACTCTTTTGTGTCAAGCCTGTGTGTAGCCGAGTTGGGCCTTCTAGTGAAGGAGTTACCTTTCGAACTGTTGGTCTCTACACCTGCGTCAGGACAGGTGTTGGCCTCTACAGTTTGCCCCGAATGTCCAGTGATAGTAGAGGGACGCAGATTCAAAGTGAACTTGATCTGCCTACCTCTTCAGGACCTGGATGTTATCCTGGGAATGGATTGGCTAGCTGCCAATCACGTTCTCATAGACTGCGGTAGTCAGAAGATAACGTTTTCAGACCCCCAAGAGTCAGATGTGATATCTGCTCAGCAAGGGCAGTCGGAGTTGGAAGAAGGGGCGAGGTGCTTCGTGATGCTAGCTCGGTTGGAAGTGAAGAATGAAGAGGACGTAAGCAGGATACATGTAGTGAAAGACTTCACGGATGTATTTCCAGAAGAGGTACCTGGGTTACCCCCTAAGAGAGAAGTGGAATTCTCTATTGATTTGGTACCTGGAGCTGGACCAGTGTCAATGGCACCTTACAGGATGGCACCAGCCGAGTTGGTAGAATTAAAGAAGCAAGTGGAAGAGTTGTTGGAGAAACAATTCATCAGACCCAGTGTATCTCCATGGGGGGCTCCAGTGCTCCTAGTTAAGAAAAAAGATGGAGGGTCTCGGCTGTGTATAGATTACAGGCAGTTGAACAAGTTGACCATCAAGAACAAGTACCCCCTACCTAGAATTGATGATTTGATGGATCAAATACATGGGGCCTCGGTGTTCTCAAAGATTGATCTGAGATCGGGGTACCACCAAATTTTGGTAAAAGCTGAAGATGTTCAGAAGACAGCATTTAGGTCTCGTTATGGGCACTATGAGTATGTGGTGATGCCGTTTGGAGTAACAAATGCTCCAGCTCTGTTCATGGACTACATGAATAGGATTTTTCGCCCTTTCTTGGATAAGTTTGTGGTAGTCTTCATAGACGACATACTCATTTATTCAAGGACCGAGGAAGAACATGAAGAACATATGAGGACAGTATTGGAGATTTTGAGGGAGAAGCAACTCTATGCCAAGTTCTCTAAGTGTGAGTTCTGGCTGAAGGAAGTCAACTTCTTAGGACACGTGATATCTGCCCGGGGGATCTCGGTGGATCCAGCCAAAGTGGAGGCAGTGCTTCAGTGGGAACGTCCTAAGACAGTTACGGAGATAAGGAGTTTTGTGGGCTTAGCAGGCTACTATCGGCGGTTTATTGAGGACTTTTCCAAGGTAGTGGCTCCTTTAACACAGCTGACCCGCAAGGATCAACCTTTTGCTTGGACCGACCGATGTGAGCAGAGCTTCATGGAACTAAAGGAAAGGTTGACTAGTGCTCCAGTGCTGGTGATCCCAGAGGTAGGAAGACCTTTTGATGTCTTCTGTGATGCTTCACATCAGGGTTTGGGATGTGTTTTGATGCAAGAGAAAAGAGTGGTTGCATATGCTTCAAGGCAACTCAAGATTCATGAGAGAAACTATCCTACTCATGATTTGGAGTTGGCGGCTGTGGTGTTTGCCTTGAAGATTTGGAGGCACTATTTATATGGAGCTCGGTTCCAGGTGTTCAGTGACCATAAGAGCCTGAAATACCTGTTCGATCAGAAGGAACTAAACATGAGACAAAGGAGGTGGATGGAGTTTCTAAAGGACTATGATTTTCAACTCATGTATCATCCAGGGAAGGCCAATGTAGTGGCAGATGCTTTGAGTAGAAAATCAATACAAGTAGCCACCATGATGATGGAGGAACAGAAACTGATCGAGCAATTCAGAGACTTAAACCTTGGGGTAGAATTTCATGTAAATCACATTAGTTGTAGTAAGCTGGCTATAACTAATGACTTCCTTGGAGTGATAAAGGATAAGCAGTTGGAGGACCCTAGTCTGAAGCGTACTGTGGAGTCACTAGGGACCGACCAGGCTAAAGACTTTGTGATGGGCGATGATGGGGTCTTGAGATTTAATGGCAGAATTTGCATACCTGCAAATGAAGAGTTGAAGAAGATGATCCTAGAGGAAGGTCACCAGAGTCGCCTTAGCCTACATCCAGGCATGAATAAGATGTACCATGACTTGAAGGAGTCATTTTGGTGGTCGGGCATGAAGAGGGACATCACCCAGTATGTTACAACCTACTTAACATGTCAGAAGGCGAAGATAGAGCATCAAAGACCTGGCGGGTTGTTACAACAACTGGATATCCCTGAGTGGAAATGGGACAGCATTGCCATGGATTTTGTTACCCATTTACCCAGATCGGTAGAGGGTCATGATGCAATCTGTGTCATCATTGATCGGCTGACGAAGAGTGCCCACTTTCTCCCAGTGAATATGAGGATGCCTATGGCCAAGTTGGCACAGTTGTACATCAAAGGAATAGTGAGGTTGCATGGAGTGCCTTCCAGCATTGTTTCGGATAGAGATCCCAGGTTCACTTCACGGTTTTGGCAGACCTTACAAGATTGCTTGGGAACCAAGTTGAGAATGAGCTCGGCATATCATCCTCAAACAGATGGACAGTCAAAGAGAACGATCCAGTCCTTGGAAGATCTGCTGAGGACGTGTGTCTTGGATCAATTGGGAAGTTGGGATGAGGTGTTGCCGCTGGTAGAGTTTACTTATAATAACAGTTACCACGCCAGTATTGGGATGGCACCATATGAAGCCCTGTATGGGAGGAAATGCAGAACTCCCTTATGTTGGTACCAGGAGGGCGAAGCAGTATTGGTTGGACCAGAGTTGATTCAGCAGACGACCGAGAAGGTGCAACAGATACAAGAAAGATTGAAAGCTTCTCAAAGCCGGCAGAAATCCTATGCAGATCAGAGGAGAAAACCCTTGGAGTTTGCTGCAGGAGACCATGTGTTCATGAGAGTGACACCAACCAAGGGTGTAGGACGGGCGATCAGATCGAAGAAGTTGTCCCCTAAGTTCGTGGGACCATATCAGATCTTAAGGAGGATTGGTCCAGTGGCCTATGAGATCGCCCTACCTCCCCATTTAGCGAATCTGCATAATGTCTTTCACGTATCACAGCTGAGGAAGTACATGGCAGACCCTAGTCATGTGCTGGAAGTGGACGATGTGCAGATCAGGGATGACTTGTCCTTTGAAGCGAAACCAGTCAGGATTGACGATCGTCAAAGTAAACAGCTCAGAGGCAAGACCATCAACATGGTGAAAGTGCTGTGGGATGAGAGATCGGGTGATTCAACTTGGGAGTTAGAAGAACCCATGAGAGAAGCTTATCCATACCTCTTTTCCTTGTAATTCAATTTTCGAGGACGAAAATTTTTCTTGTTGGGGAGGATGTAAAGACCTGTAAAATTAAATTTGGAATAAAAGGAATATATTTTAAATGAATTCTAAGTATGTTTTTATTTAAAATAAAAAGGAAGGAAAGTGTAGCTTAGAAGAGTATGAGATCGCCTGGTTAGTACATAATCGCCTGTCGCCTAGACTACCCGTGCGGACATCGCGGGGGGCGCGAGGTATGCGGGCATCGCCAGGGCGCGAGAGACATCGGTCGTCTCCCAGAGAGATACATCGGTCGTCTCCCAGAGAGAGAGATCGGTCGTCTTTCCGGATGAGTCATCGGTGAAAGGTTATCGCGCGATGTCGTGTTTCACACAGATAAAGTGGGACCCAGACTCCTAGCATGAAATGTCCTGCAGGCGCGCCACGTAGACAAAAAGGGTGGTTCAGAATAGTGACATCAGAAAGTTGGCATGCGCAAGAGACACTCGCGGTCATACTGTTCAGGGAGGTGGTTGGCATGCGCAAGAAGACAAAAAGGGTGGTTCAGAATAGTGACATCAGAAAGTTGGCATGCGCAAGAGACAACCGTGGGCGTACTGTTCAGTGAAACGTACACTCAGGCTTTCCTGCAGAGGGGGTGGTGGCAGCAGCATGCGTGGACAAGTAGGCTTGGATTCAAAAACCCACTTTGGGGAGGCAAAGAAGGTTGCAGTAGTTCAAGAGCGAAAGAGTGAGTTCACCTTCATCCTTCTCTTTTCTCTCCTTCGCGCTGCATTTCAGACATCCCCAAGCACTAGTACGACGAGCGACGACTGCCCTTGGACACTTGGGAGGTTCTCTGCAAGTTCCCCAGACCGGGACACTAAAACAGAGTGAAAGCATCTTTAAGCTTCGTTGGGTTTCGGAGCTCTTGGAGTTTTGCGCTAGTCCAGGTAAGGGAAGCTAGCTTTGTTTTTCAATAAAAGTCATAGATTAGCTGCTTTTGAAGTGAGGGCGACGTGGTCGCCGGTTTCATATTTCCTTTCGCGATGCTCTGTTCTATGTGTTTGGGCGACGTGGTCGTCGGTTTTAAACCCCTTTTTCATGATGTTCTGTTTTCATGTGTTTGGGCGACGTGATCGCCGGTTTTAAATACAGATTCCGAAATCCCCCTGTTTTGGACGTAATCGCCTGTGTTATTGTTGATTTCGAACTCCCCTGTTTTAGTGTTGTTGAGACTGTTTGAGATTTAAATGTGGAATGCATGTGATATTCGAAAATCTGAACCTTTGAAATGATTGTTGCTGTGATTTGAATCATTCATTTGAGTGGTATGACGTGTTGAATGTTGTGAATGTGGGATCAAGGCATAGTATTTTCAGGAAAGAAAATACCGTGTAAGATCGTGTGTAATGTGTATTGACTAGGGGCTTGTCTAGAAGGAGATATCCTGACTCTGCTGATATAATGGAATCACGTAGATGAAGTTATTCAGTTGTGGAGAGTCGAAGGAGGTTCATATGTATGGGTGAGTCGTGTGAAAAAGAACGAGTTCGGCCTGTTATATGAATCAACCCTGTCATACCGAGAGAGTGTTGATATTGAGACTATGTATGCGCATGGCTGTGTGGATTTCACAGCGACCCTGTGTGGATTTCACAGTGGTGTGGTATGACAGGTGCAGATCTCTGAGCCTGAGTCAACGCACGAGTCTTCCGGAAGTAGTGTCAAGTGCCTATGTGTGATGAGTCAGTGGAAGTCTGACGTGAGAAATGTGAAACATTGAGAATTTGTTGATAGACACTTGATGGTTGTGTGATATGAATGAGAAAGTGATGGACTCTTGAGAATGTTTAAAAAGGCTGATCTACGTTGGTTGTCCAGTTTATAATTTAAAGTTTTAAAAAAAATATCTAGCTTACCCTTTGTATTGTTCTGTGGCTGTTTTCTCTTAAAACTGTGATGATCGTGTATTTTACACGGGAGCAGATGATCTTCCAGGGAGTAGAGCTCCTCAGTGAGTGGTCGCCGGAAAGAGATCGCCTGTTTCTGTCTCCATGTGGTGATCGCCTGTTTTCTGTTTTGATAGCAGATCGGCTGTTTTGGGTCTTCTGATAGGAGATCGCCGGTTTGTGTAGGGAGACCGCCGGTTTCATTTTATTTGGCTGTATTTTGTTTAAGTTTTGGAAAATTGACCGGTTATGTATTTAACTCCCTGTGAGGAGAAACTTCATTACATATATATAATTATGTTCACTTCAATATTATTGTTTTACCTTTATTTTTTTTTTATTTATTCCAAAGTATTTGGCGGGATGTTACAGCACGCAAGGTAGTCCTGGGGAGTGGAAACGACAGTGCAGAGTAATCAAGTGGCCCTAGAGGTAGCCTGTAGGGGCTACGCCGGTTTATATGAGGAAGAAGAGCACCAAACCAGGTATGAGTTTTTTGCCTCAGAATACACAACACAAAAACGAAGAACACTCAGTTTCCGAATCAAAGGGGACTGAGGGCACGCACACACGGGTCTCACACAGAGAGAGATCCGAGAGAGAGTTTTGGTGTTCCCGTTGCCTGACTTGAGCGTCGGAGCTACAACGGCCGCTAGAGGCGCCGTCTGTGTGTTTTGCAGGCATCGTTCGGAGTTCCGTCGAAGGTTCCTGGAGCCTCCTTGCAGAACGCGCAGCAGCTGGAAAGCTAGACGAAGGAGTGACGAGGCATTTCCCCACGCTCGAAGTCCGCGGCGAGATCATTTATTTTTCCAAAAAATTGATTTTGAATCATGCACAAAGTGATGTGATAAAGTTATGATTACACATGTGTCATTATGGAATTCAATTTTAATTAATTTAGAACTCACTAAGTTGCATGATTTTTCAATATGGGAAATAAGGAATATTCAAGTGACAACATTATTCTATATTGTTTGTATAATGTATTTTTCTTGAAGCTACTTGATTCCTTGCATTAGTTGTGTAATGGAGAGATCAAGAAGTTCATAGAGTACTTTGATTCTCTCCTTTTATAGTTCAATAACCGTACTCATATAAATATTCATATCTAAAGGAAAAGGAAAATTATGAAAGTCAATTCTTGTATAAAACAGGTAAAACACAAGAAGGGTGGTTGAATTGTGTTTTAAAATATTTGATAGATTTTTGCATTGATCTTCTTAATAGGATCAGATAATAGGTTTAGTTGGTCAGACAAATTAAAAAAGATGTTCTCGAACTGAATTCTAAAAGACTTCTGCTTCTTTAATTTATTACAATAGTTATAACATGCAATTTAAAAAAGTTAGGAAGGAAATGAATGAAGTCCATAAAGTCTTTAACAGTTACTTATCTCTAAGTTTTGGATGAAACTTTAATGTGACATCTTAGGTGTGTTGATGAGTTGAAGAACATTCACATCAAAACTTGGGAAGACAAGCTCAAATGGAGTGCAAACACAAAAGGATTGAGAGCATAATAAATTTACTTCTTAAAATCACATTTCTTGTCACAAAACCATTATGTATATCTTTTATTTTGCTTCTTCGTATTATTGGGAAAATTCCCTTAGTGCAATCCCATTGAAACTCTATAATAGTTTAAGCATTTTAGTCATGAAGGTGTGTCAAAGGGCTCAAAGTGTCACTTGTACTTTCACTTAGGAATTCGTCTACTTTATTTTCTTTCTTTACCTTTCAAATTTTATTGTGTTTAGGTCTCTATGAAAACTAGGTTGTGTTCTTTAGTAGTGACCTTTCTTTGGTCAATAGGACACTTTGCACACACAAATAGGGAAAAATTGTTTTGAAGTTTCTTTCGGAGGATATTTTGTAAAAACTATCCAAGGAATCTCTGACATGGAAAGACCTGATTTTTAAGCATGTCCTAGTGACTCACCTTTCTTTTCTGGGAGTCAACTTAGAGATATTTAACACTTTATTTAACCTTGTAGGAAACTTCCAACTTTGAAAACCTTTTATGAAAATCTTTATCACTCATCTTATGGGGAAAAACCTTAGCAAAAATATTTTCTCTTCTAAAAAAACCCGAAAATGAGTGATCATACACACAATTCAAGTGTGCATGGTAGTCTTAGTGATGTAAGAGGGCCAAGCACAACCGCACAAGAGCCAAGACAAGAGCATCCAAAGCCACACCAAGAGCGTCTAGGGTAAGAAGAGGAGCGTCTAGGGCCATGGAAGGAGCGTCTAGGACCATGGGAAGAGCGTCTAGGACCATTTACTAGGTCCATGGCCAAAAGACTACATGAAGACCTTGACCTAGCTAAGGATGGGAGAGAAAGATATTTGTACATATTACATGAAGGCTCATCAAGAGTAGCTTAGTTTTAGTTGTGGTGTAAATAGCACAAACTTGTTTCCATGAGGGTTTAACCTAGCTTTTGTCACATTTCTAGAAGCATTCCTAAAAACTAGGGTCGGCCATGAGTCCTATGTGTTGACATTTGCATTTCATTTTGAGTACATTTGCTTAGCATTAGGTTAACCTTTATGGTCCTCCTTAGCCTATAAAAGGAGGAGCCAACCTATTGTATTTTCAAGATTAAATAGAGTATTGTTATGCTGCCCAAATTGTGCCATACACTACTCATTGCCTAACACTTAGGTTTTAGTCTTCAATTCATCACTACCAAAGGGGCTGGCTGAACCTCCCCATTTCCTCACTCTTCATGCACCTTCAAGGCACCCATGCTTCCTAGGAAGGCCTTGCTCACCTCCTCCACAAGCTTCCGCATCCATCATCACCAAGGAATTTCAAAATCCAAAGAAGAGCTCATAGGAATGCTATCATTTGGTATCTAGAGCTATGGTTCTTCAAAGATGAGTATCTCTTTTCATTTTCTTTTTGAGTTCTTCTTTTCTCCAAGTTGTTCATCTTTATTCCAAGTTGTCTTGCTATTTTTTGTGTTTTAATATGATTTGAATGCTTGTTTATTCATTTCATTCGGTGGGTTGTTCAAACTTGTGCTTGAACATCTATTTTAAATTTTGTGTAGGATTCTTGATATATTTGTGTTGCTGTTTTTATTTTTAGGTATTTGAGTCTTTCTTGAAATTTCATTTGGGTCATATGATGTTCTTGAGTCTTTTCATTTTATAAATCCATAAGTTTTGTCTAAGTCATGTGTTTCCATATTTGTCATCAAATCCTAGTAGTACTCTTTTTGATTTATTTGTTTCTTGTTTTCGGTCTGAATGTTTGATCTGAAATCTGTTTTGTGTTGATCCTTTGGTGCATTTTTAATTTTATTTTGAGTTCTTATTTGTGTGTTAGATCCACACAAATTCCATCATATTAACTCCATTGTGTTTTTGAGGCATATCATTCTGTTTTTTATTCCAGTTTTCAGAACTCCCTGTTTTTCACATTTCTGTCCTGACTGTTTTGTTTTATGAAAATTACATACATCATCAAAAATTTCTGAGCCTCTGAATTTCACTAATTTGAGGTTTACCAAAGGAAAAAAAAAGAACCATCTGAAAAAAAGAAATAGAAAAAAAGAGATAAATATTACAAAAAAAGTGTGCAATCTTGACGTTCCAGTTGGCAGTTCTGAGCACTGATTTTATAAAATTTACCAAAATTAATTGGTACATGCGTTTGGAGTGAAATCAACGCCAAAAGTTTTTTAAGATCTTGTTCTGATTGTGTCTCAATTTTCAGAAGCAAATACAAAAGGGTCAGCTCAGCATAAATCTTTAAAAGATACGCTTTCTGGACCACAACAATCTTTTTTTTTAGTGGTGCTGTTTTTGGTTTTTAAATCAAATTTAGTGCTATTCCTAGGTTCCTTTTGTGTGCCATCCATTATTTGAGTGCCTTTTATTTGCTTGTCTAATTTCATTTGAACTCTTTCTAGTTATGTCACATTTAATTCCATTTGTGTGGTACTGTTTTTTTTCAAATTAAATTATTTCTTGCTTTCTTTCTTTGGCCTCTAAGCTTGTTGGTGGATTAAATATCAATTGGTACTTGTTGAGTGGGAAATTGACTTGAGGAGAGTCTAGCTTGCTTAATAGGTGCTGGATTGAAGATTTTATTGACCTAATTCCAAGAGGAACAAAGGCAAAGGGCAACAACAAACACCATACTACAAATACACCACACACTTTGGAAGGCCCAACAAGTAGAAAAGCAACAAAAGGGGTGCAACTAGAAGAACAACAAAGGGAGTGCAATTAGAAAAGCAACAAAGGGAGTGCCATTTAATTTCTTTGCAACCTTGCTTGTGTTAATTACTTGTTAATCACGCAATTAGTCGGTGAGTGTGTCTTCAAGGGCTCTAAGTGTCCAAGAAGCCTCACCTAGGGCCGTCTAACTTAATTTGTTCTTTTTAATTGCTTTAATTGAACCAACTTGCTTTAATCACTTCGTTAATTTCTTGTTTAATCTTGTTTAAGGCTTTGATAATTTGCTTCATTTGCTAGATAGCTTGCATTGTTTTCTTGCATTAAAAATTTGATTTCTTCATCCTCATTGTGTTCTAAGTGTTTTACCTAAAGAAGGACTTGTGTAAAGGTTTTGGAGGGATAGTTTTTGGCTAAGGCAAGACTTGGTATTTAAGTAGTCCATTGTGACTCACCTCTCTTACCTGGAAAGCTACCTTCATTAACTTTCCTCTTCTTTCTTAAAAGTAAAACATTTCTATACACAAAGTTCTAGTCATGTCTACTCACTCTTCCAAGTCCATTGAAAGTGATGTAAGGTCCATAAAATCACTTTTGAAACAACTCTCCAAGGACGTACAACACATTTCATATAGACAATTGGAAAATGAGTCTAAAATCAATGAATTGACTAGAGCAAAGGAAGAAAAATCTCAAAATTCAAAAAAAACACATACCCATGCATCTTAATCATAGATCCAAGAGTCTCTAGGGGAGGGAAGCCTTAGAATTAATGATTACTACCAACCACCCCCTAGGAGAAATAGGAGAAGAGAGGAAGAAGCCCCAAGGGAAGTAAGGGTAGACCTACCCCATTTCTATGGTAAGGAAAACATAGAGGTGTACCCAGATTGGGAGATGAAAGTAGAGCAACTCTTTGCTTGTCATAGGGTGAGTGAAGAGAGGAAGGTACCCTTAGCAACCCTTAGTTTCCAAGGCAATGCCATGTATTGGTGGACCTCTCTAGAGAGAGATAGACGTCTTCATAGGGAGTGTAAGGACCTAGAAACTTTAATTGGAATAAAAGTGTTATATTTAAATAATTTCAGAAGATGTTATTATTTAAAATACAAAGAGCTGGTAATAGAAGTTTGGTAGTAGTCGGACCTCGGACATCGCCCAAGGTCTGGGGTCAGCTGGTAGAGGTCGGTCGGCTGACCATTGTATTAACCAAGTAGTCAGGTGCGATGACTTTATCGTGAGGTAATCACGTGGGGGTGCTCGAGGAAGACATGTGGATCAAGAAGAGTAAAGGAAGAAAAGTATAGCTTAGAAGTCTACGAGATCGCCGTTGTTGAAGACGGAGGCGATCTCCGACTTCTCTGGCACATAATCGCGCGAGAGGCATGCGGACATCGCCAGGGCGAGAGAGGCATGCGAACATCGCCAGGGCGCGAGGCATGCGGGCATCGCCAGGGCGCGAGAGACATGCGGACATCCCTAGGGCGAGAGACATGCGGGCATCACCAGGGCGCGAGAGACATGCGGGCATCGCCAGGGCGCGAGACATCATGGCATCGCCAGGGCGCGAGACATCATGGCATCGCCAGGGCGCGAGACATGCGGGCGTCGCTAGGGAGAGACATCGGTCGTCTTCCAGAGAGAGACATCGGTCGTCTTCCAGAGAGAGACATCGGTCGTCTTCCAGAAAGAGACATCGGTCGTTCGCAACGATGAGACATCGGTGGAAGGTTATCGCGCGATGTCGAGTTTCACACAGACAAGGTGGGACCCAGGCTCCCAGCATGAGACGTCCTGCACGCGCGACACGTAGACAAAAAGGGTGGTTCAGAATAGTGACATCAGAGAGTTGGCATGCGCAGAGACACACGTGGCCGTACTGTTCAGGGAAGCGTGCACGCAAGCCTTCCTGCAGAGTGGGTGGTGGCAGCGGCATTTGTGGACAAGTTGGTTTAGATTCAAAAACCCACTTTTGAGAGGGAGAACGTTGCTGTGGTTCAAGAGTGATAGAGTGAGTTTAGTCTTCATCCTTTTCCTTCCTCTCCTTCACTCTGCGATTCAGGCCCTCTCACGTCCCAGTTGGCTATCGGCGACTACCATAGAGCACCGGGAGGTTCTCTGCAAGTTCTCCAGACCGGGACGCTAAAACAGAGTGAAAGCATCTTTAAGCTTCGGTGGGTGTTGGAGCTCTTGGTGAAGTTTACGCTAGTCCAGGTAAGGGAAGCTAGCATTTTCGTTTATAAAAACGTTAGGCGAGTAGGTTCTGAAGTGAGGGCGACGTGGTCACCGGTTTTCATATGCTTTTCACGATACTCTGTTTTTATGTGTGGGGTGACATGATCGCCGATTTTAATACCGTTTTCGAAATCCCCTCTTTTAGTGTCGTTTGAAACTGTTTGAGATTGATATGTGAAATGCATGTGATATTGGAAAACCTGAACCTTGGTACGATAGTTGCTGTGTTTGGAATCGTTCATTTAAGTGTTGTATGGTGCATTGGGTAAATTGATGTTATTAGTTGTCCTGTGTGGACTTCATTAGCTGTCCTGTGTGGACTTCATTAACTGTCCTGTGTGGACTTCATCAGCTGTCCTGTGTGGACTTCATTAGCTGTCCTGTGTGGACTTCATCAGCTGTCCTGTGTGGACTTCATCAACTGTCCTGTGTGGACTTCATTAGCTGTCCTGTGTGGACTTCATTACCTGTCCTGTGTGGACTTCATTACCTGTCCTGTGTGGACTTTACAGTGGTGTGGTATGTGTCTATGTGTGGTGAGTCCGTGGAAGTCGGACGTGAGAAAGAGAAATATTGAGATTTGATAGGCATTTGATGTTTTATGTGAAACAAATAACTCTTGATGAAATTGTGAAGTGTGTGAAATGAATGGGAAATTGATGGTTTTACGTGGGTGTCTTAAATTTGTTTTATCTTGATTTTAAAGTTTCATATCTAAATTCTCTTTAAAATATCTAGCTTACCCTGCGTTTTTGTTCTGTGGCTGTTTTTCTTAAAACTGTGATGATCGTGTATTTTACACGGGAGCAGATGATGTTGCAGGTAGTCGAGCTCCTCAGTGAGCAGTTGGAGGAAGAGATCGCCTGTTTTCTTTTTATACTGTATTTTGGTTTTATTTTGAAACAGTTGATGGAATGTATTAAAACCCCTATAAGAGGGACGTTTCTTTTTGAGATACAATGTATGGGATGATGTACTTTCAATATATATACATATGTTGATTTTATAAATAAATGTCTACGCTTATTTTATTATATAAATATGAAAAGAATTTGGCGGGATGTTACATTAATGGTATCAGAGCAGTTCGTCCTTAGGATGACCCGAGGGCTGTGGATCCATTGTGTTTCTTCTGCTCATAAAATTTATTTGGGTTTTAAAAAAAAAAAAAAGCTATAGTGAAAGGTTTTGAAGGTTTTCTTATTGAAATTTTGTGTGTGCTGTAGTGAATATATGCTCTAACTGAAAATTTTAGTATTAAGAATGAAAGGATCTTGATAAAGTAGTGAGGGTGCACACTCATAACTGGATCAAGATGATTCTCAATCTTAGTCCTGAAAGTTTGATGTTTATCATATATTGGATTCTGGTGTGAATTATTTCACTTTGTTGAGTGTCTTTGTAATTGATTGAAAGTGGTTGTTTGGACTGATGGTTTTATACCAGTGGCTGTTTTGGTGTTATGCTTGCTGCTGTAAGTATCATGATCGGCTGATAAACTCAAAATTCTTGATGAATTTGAGATGCTGGCCTTTGTAAGACCTAGATGTGGTCTTCTAAATGAATTGATTCCTCATCAAGTTCATTTTATAGGAATATGATTAGAGAATAATAGTTTCCTAATCTTACACAGAAGATGGCACGTAGACCTCCTACCCCTCCCCAACCTTCTTCGGAAATGGGCCAGATCGCCAAGGCCATTGAGATGATGGCAACTGCCATCCAACAACAGAATGCAGCAATGGCTCAAAATCATCAAGCTGCAATGCACCATTGGGAAACTGCTCGGTCGGCTGAAACAACTTCCCACGTCGGTCAGCCTCAGGAACAGATGGGACTGACCGAGTTCATGAGGCACAACCCACCCAAGTTCAGTGGGAATGCTACCCCTGATCAAGCAGATCAGTGGGTCAGGGAGTTGGAGAAAATCTTTAGGGCGACCTCCTGCCCTGAAGAGAAGAAATTGGTATTCGCCACCTATCTGCTATCTGGAGAAGCCGAGTTCTGGTGGATGGGAGCTCAGCAGATGATGGAAGCCAGAGCTGATGTTTTAGACTGGGAGAGCTTCAGGGTGAGATTTCTGGAAAAATACTTCCCAGATAGTGCAAGGTTTGCGAAGGAAGCAGAATTCCTCAGATTGGAGCAGGGGGAGATGTCAGTGAATGCTTATGCTGCTCGGTTTGAGTACCTCGCCCGATTTTATACCCAGGCGACCTCTGAGGCTTGGAGGTGTAGGAAATTTGAAGAAGGACTGAAGCATGAGCTGAAGAAGACCATAGCACCTATGTGCATAAGAGAATTTCACTCCTTAGTGGAGAAGGCGAAGATGGTGGAGACACTGGAGAAGAGTGACTCCCGGGTGACCAGGTCATACCCAGGGGGTTCTTCCAGTGGGAAGGCCAAGGTGCAGCAACAGCAGGATAAGCCTTATGCGAGACCTCCACAGCATAGGGCAGAAGCAGCACCTCCCCAGTTTCAGCAGCAACAGCCCTGGAAACTCAGATGTTTCCATTGTGGTGGACCACACACATCCAATGTGTGCCCCAAGAGAGATTCAGGGAGAATATGCTACATCTGCCGAGAGACGGGACACCTTGCTAGAGAGTGTCCTAACGGGAATAGGGCGACTCAACCCAGTGGTTCCCAGCAGTTGAGGAACGAAGGCAGCAGACCTCAGGCAGCAGGGAGAGTGTTTGCCATGTCTGGAGCGGAGGCATCTCAGTCAGGTAACCTAGTACAAGGTGCTTGTTTATAGCTGGTAGATACATTAGAGTTTTGTTTGATTCTGGAGCGACACACTCTTTTGTGTCAAATCGGTGTGCAACCGAACTGGGCCTTCTAGTGAAGGAGCTGTCGTTTGAACGGTTGATCTCTACACCTGCATCAGGACAGGTTTTGACCTCCCAAGTTTGCTCTGAATGTCCAGTGATAGTAGAGGGACGCAGGTTCAAAGTGAATTTGATCTATCTACCTCTTCAGGATCTGGATGTTATCCTAGTAATGGATTGGCTATCTGCCAATCACATTCTCATAGATTGCAGTAGGCAGGAAGTGGTGTTTCCAGATCTCCAAGAGACAGATATGATATCTGCTCAGCATGTATGGTCGGAGTTGAAAGAAGGGGCGACGTGCCTTGTGATCCTAGCTCAAGGGGGAGTGAAGAATGATGAAGATATGGGCAGTATACATGTGGTGAAGGATTTCATGGATGTATTTCCAGAAGAAATACCTGGACTACCTCCTAAGAGAGAGATGGAATTCTCTATTGTTTTGGTACCTGGAGCTGGACCAGTGTCAATGGCTCCAGCTGAGTTGATGGAATTAAAGAAGCAAGTGTAAGTTAGATTTAGTTGTACCAAGGTTTAGTTTCAGCTACATATAAGTTATGGAGAGTAAATAAGCAGTATGTTGAGGGTTTAAAGACTTAAGCATGTGTATCCATGGGAAGTACCAGGGTTAAGTTCCAAGAATGAAAGAATGAATTTTCTTTTATTTGAAGCTTGGAAGGTGGTTATGTCGATGAAACAGCATGAGATGGCTCTAGCTTAACCACAAGCTTAAAAGGAAAGATGAGATATTGTATTTATGTCTAAAGTTCAATTAGACAGAGAAATTTGCTGAAAAATACTAGGTAGAGAAGTTACTGGGATAAGAGAGAAAGCTTCACGCAGAATGGATGCTGTTTTGTTGATCGTGATTCGAAAGATGAGTATGGAAATGGTGGGTTGAGATTAAGGGCTCCTGATGCCGTAAGTCTCCTGAACTTGGCAAATGAAGATGCAGTTCTGCCTGTGAATGTAGGAAGGAAGGAGGAAATGGCTATGGATAAGAATAAGGGTAAGCCGTGTTATGATGATGTTGAGTTCTTCTAGCGATGTTAGTAAATTGCAGAAAGTTGGATGTGGAAGCAGAACTCTCCGTTTCTTGTGTTTCTAATGGGATGGGATTTACAGCTAATCCTTTAAATGGGCAGTTGTGGTGGTCAGCGTTTCGTTTCTGATCCTAGAAACACTGCTGCATTGTCAGCTGTGGCAACAAGTCCTCACCCTGAACACAGTGAGGGATTTATGATCTGCGTGTTGAATACTGAGCACCTTGAGATCCCATGCAATGCTAATATGGATGTATCCATTGGAATTCCTGAGTTAGCAGCTCTGAAATCCCAACCATCTGTTAAAGGGGTGGGTTTTTCCTGATCTGCTATTAGTAATCAAAGAAGAGATGAACCAGAGGGGCGCCTGAAGAAAGAGACCGTGCTCCCTCAAGCTTTTGCTGCTTCACCATCGGTTGACAAGAAACGGTGCCTAATGTGAAGCCAAGCTACAAACCGGTTGTTTCTGAACTGAAAAATGAAAATCCTGGAAGAAACTCCATCTCTGCAGTTTCTAGACAGAATAATAATGTTGATGTCAACCCAAGTCATTGCAGATCAGTTCATGCCAATGAAGGACATCTAAAACAAGAGGAATTAGAAGTTTTAAGGATCAAGTATTTGAGAAAGGTTTTCTAGTCTGCAAGTCTCTACTTCAACCAATGAAATGACAGATCAGGGGATTGAACTTGGGAGTTAGAAGATAACCATGAGAGAAGCCTATCCCTACCTCTTTTCCTCGTAATTCAATTTTCGAGGACAAAAATTTTTCTTGTTGGGGAGAATGTAAGGACCTAGAAACTTTAATTGGAATAAAAGTGTTATATTTAAATAATTTTAGAAGATGTTATTATTTAAAATACAAAGAGCTGGTAATAGAAGTTTGGTAGTAGTCGGACCTCGGACATCGCCCAAGGTCTGGGGTCAGCTGGTAGAGGTCGGTCGGCTGACCATTGTATTAACCAAGTAGTCAGGTGCGATGACTTTATCGTGAGGTAATCACGTGGGGGTGCTCGAGGAAGACATGTGGATCAAGAAGAGTAAAGGAAGAAAAGTATAGCTTAGAAGTCTACGAGATCGCCGTTGTTGAAGACGGAGGCGATCTCCGACTTCTCTGGCACATAATCGCGCGAGAGGCATGCGGACATCGCCAGGGCGCGAGAGGCATGCGAACATCGCCAGGGCGCGAGGCATTCGGGCATCGCCAGGGCGCGAGAGACATGCGGACATCCCCAGGGCGAGAGACATGCGGGCATCGCCAGGGCGCGAGAGACATGCGGGCATCGCCAGGGCGCGAGACATCATGGCATCGCCAGGGCGCGAGACATGCGGGCGTCGCTAGGGAGAGACATCGGTCGTCTTCCAGAGAGAGACATCGGTCGTCTTCCAGAGAGAGACATCGGTCGTCTTCCAGAGAGAGACATCGGTCGTCTTCCAGGAAGAGACATCGGTCGTTCGCAAGGATGAGACATCGGTGGAAGGTTATCGCGCGATGTCGAGTTTCACACAGACAAGGTGGGACCCAGGCTCCCAGCATGAGACGTCCTGCACGCGCGACACGTAGACAAAAAGGGTGGTTCAGAATAGTGACATCAGAGAGTTGGCATGCGCAGAGACACACGTGGCCGTACTGTTCAGGGAAGCGTGCACGCAAGCCTTCCTGCAGAGTGGGTGGTGGCAGCGGCATTTGTGGACAAGTTGGTTTAGATTCAAAACCCACTTTTGAGAGGGAGAACGTTGCTGTGGTTCAAGAGTGATAGAGTGAGTTTAGTCTTCATCCTTTTCCTTCCTCTCCTTCACTCTGCGATTCAGGCCCTCTCACGTCCCAGTTGGCTATCGGCGACTACCATAGAGCACCGGGAGGTTCTCTGCAAGTTCTCCAGACCGGGACGCTAAAACAGAGTGAAAGCATCTTTAAGCTTCGGTGGGTGTTGGAGCTCTTGGTGAAGTTTACGCTAGTCCAGGTAAGGGAAGCTAGCATTTTCGTTTATAAAAACGTTAGGCGAGTAGGTTCTGAAGTGAGGGCGACGTGGTCGCCGGTTTTCATATGCTTTTCACGATACTCTGTTTTTATGTGTGGGGTGACATGATCGCCGATTTTAATACCGTTTTCGAAATCCCCTCTTTTAGTGTCGTTTGAAACTGTTTGAGATTGATATGTGAAATGCATGTGATATTGGAAAACCTGAACCTTGGTACGATAGTTGCTGTGTTTGGAATCGTTCATTTAAGTGTTGTATGGTGCATTGGGTAAATTGATGTTATTAGTTGTTCTGTGTGGACTTCATTAGCTGTCCTGTGTGGACTTCATTAGCTGTCCTGTGTGGACTTCATCAGCTGTCCTGTGTGGACTTCATTAGCTGTCCTGTGTGGACTTCATCAGCTGTCCTGTGTGGACTTCATTAGCTGTCCTGTGTGGACTTCATTACCTGTCCTGTGTGGACTTCATTACCTGTCCTGTGTGGACTTTACAGTGGTGTGGTATGTGTCTATGTGTGGTGAGTCCGTGGAAGTCGGACGTGAGAAAGAGAAATATTGAGATTTGATAGGCATTTGATGTTTTATGTGAAACAAATAACTCTTGATGAAATTGTGAAGTGTGTGAAATGAATGGGAAATTGATGGTTTTACGTGGGTGTCTTAAATTTGTTTTATCTTGATTTTAAAGTTTCATATCTAAATTCTCTTTAAAATATCTAGCTTACCCTGCGTTTTTGTTCTGTGGCTGTTTTTCTTAAAACTGTGATGATCGTGTATTTTACACGGGAGCAGATGATGTTGCAGGTAGTCGAGCTCCTCAGTGAGCAGTTGGAGGAAGAGATCGCCTGTTTTCTTTTTATACTGTATTTTGGTTTTATTTTGAAACAGTTGATGGAATGTATTAAAACCCCTATAAGAGGGACGTTTCTTTTTGAGATACAATGTATGGGATGATGTACTTTCAATATATATACATATGTTGATTTTATAAATAAATGTCTACGCTTATTTTATTATATAAATATGAAAAGAATTTGGCGGGATGTTACAGGGAGCCTCCCATAGAGTATTGGAATGACCTTAGGGGAGTCCTAAGACGTCGCCACATACCTTCCTACTACCATAGGGAGCTAATGGACAAGCTCCAAAGGCTCTAACAAAAGAACATAAGTGTGGAAGAGTATAGGCAAAAAATGGAGCTATATATGATGAGAGCCTCTATTAGAGAGGAAAAGGTCACCACCATATCTAGGTTTCTAAGTGGGCTCAACCTTGAGATAAGGGATAGAGTAGAACTTCTTCCCTACCAAGACTTGAATGACTTGGTTCAACTTTGCATTAAAGTTGAACAACAAAATTTGTACAAAACTTCAAGTCAAAAGGTGGGATCCTACTCTAACTCCTATCCCAAGAGAGAATATACAAGGGAGGGTAGTACATCTATAGAAAAACCAAAGGAAACTACCAAGCCCTTAGCAAAAGATACCTCCACCCCACCCATCCGAACTAGGGACATCAAGTGTTTTAAGTGTTTTGGAAGAGGGCATGTGCAAGCACAATGTCCAAACCAAAGGACCTTGTTTTTAAGAGGTAAGGATGAGTACACTAGTGGTGAGGATGAGCCTAGTGTAGAAGGAGAGGAAGGGGGAGAGGATGAGAGGGTAGGCCCATTAGAGGGAGAATTGCTAATGATTAGGAGAACCCTCAACAATCATCCTAGTGCATACATGGAAACACAAAGAGAGAACATCTTTCATACAAGATGTAATGTTTTAGAAAATATATGCTCTCTCATTGTGGATAGTGGATCAAGCTGTAATTGTTGTAGTTCTAGGATGGTTGAAAAGCTCAATCTACAAGTAGTTCCTCATCCTAAGCCCTACAAGTTGCAATGGATAAATGAGAATGGGGAACTAAGTGTAGATAAGCAAGTGGAAATCAAGTTCTCCATAGGTAACTACAAAGATAAAGTTTTATGTGATGTAGTACCTATGGAAGCTTGCCTGCAGGCATCGTTCGGAGATCCGTCGAAGGTTCCTGGAGCCTCCTTGCAGAACACGCAGCAGCTGGAAAGCTAGACGAAGGAGTGACGAGGCATTTCCCCACGCTCGAGTCCGCGGCGAGATCAACATTACACAAATGATCTTACACGGTATTTCCTTTCCTGAAAATACTATGCCTTCATCTCACATTCACAACATTCAACACTCAAATGAATGATTCAAATCACAGCAGCAATCATTTCAAAGGTTCAAACTTTCGAATATCACATTTAAATCTCGAGCAGTCTCAAAACAACACCAAAAACAGGGGGTTCGCAAAACAACGCCAAAACCGGCGATCTGATTCAAAAGCAGGGGATTTCGAAATCTGTATTTAAAACCGGCGACCACGTCGCCCAAACGCATAAGAACAGAACATCATGAAAAAGGGATTTAAAACCGGCGACCACGTCGCCCAATCACATAGAACAGAGCATCGCGAAAAAGAATATGAAACCGGCGACCACGTCGCCCAAAATCATAGAACAGAGCATCACGAAAAAGAGTTTAAAACCGGCGACCACGTCGCCCTCACTTCAGAAACAGCTAATCTACGGCTTTTATTGAAAATAAAGCTAGCTTCCCTTACCTGGACTTGCGCAAAATACCAATAGCTCCTAAATCCAACGAAGCTTGAAGAATGCCTTGGCTCTGTTTTTTCGTCTGGTTTGAAGGACTTGCAGAGAACTTCCCAGGTGCTCTAATGGTGGCTGTCGCTCGTCGTACTCTTGTGTGAAGGTGCCAGAATCGCAGCGCGAAGGAGAGAAATGGAGGAGAAAGGAGGTAGCTCACTCTTTCATTCTTGAACAACTGCAACGTTCCTTTTTCCTCTCAGAAGTGGGTTTTTGCATCTTAAACTAACTTGTCCACAAAAGCCGCTGCCACAACCCACTCTGCAGGGAAGTTGCGTATACGCTGCACTGAACAGTACTACTAAGCGTGCCTCTGCGCAGGCTAACACTCTGAGGTCACTATTCTGAACCACCCTTTTTGTCTACGTGGCACGCGTGCAGGACGTTTCATGCTGGGAGTCTGGGTCCCACCTTTTCTGCGTGCAACTCGACATCGCGCGATAACCTTTCGCCGATGACCACTGGCGCGAAGACAATCCACCGATGACCTCTCGCGCGAAGGCTATCCACCGATGACCTCTCGCGCGAAGGCTATCCACCGATGACCTCATCCTGGCGGATAACCGATGTCTCCCCCTGGAAGATGCCCGCATGCCTCACGCCCTGGCGATGCCCGCATGCCTCGCGCCCTGATGATGCCCGCATGCCTCACGCCCTGGCGATGCCCGCATGCCTCGCGCCCTGATGATGCCCGCATGCCTCACGCCCTGGCGATGCCCGCATGCTTCGCGCCCTGGCGACGTCTGCATGCCTCGCGCCCTGGCGATGACGTGTAGTCTAGGCGACCGGCGATTATGTACTAACAAGGAAATCTTATAATCTACTAAACTACACTTTCCTCCCTTTTCATTTTAAATAAAAACATACTTAGAATTCATTTAAAATATACCCTTTTATTCCAATTTAATTTTACAGGTCCTTACATTCTCCCCATCAAGAAAAATTTTCGTCCCCGAAAATTGAATTACAAGGAAAAGAGGTATGGATAAGTTTCTCTCATGGGTTCTTCTAACTCCCAAGTTGAATCCCCCGATCTCTCATCCCACACCACTTTCACCATGTCGATGGTCTTGCCTCTGAGCTGTTTACTTTGTCGATCGTCAATCCTGACTGGTTTTGCTTCAAAGGACAAGTCATCCCTGATCTGCACATCGTCCACTTCCAGCACATGACTAGGGTCTGCCATGTACTTCCTCAGCTGTGATATGTGAAAGACATTGTGCAGATTCGCTAAATGGGGAGGTAGGGCGATCTCATAAGCCACTGGACCAATCCTTCTTAAGATCTGATATGGTCCCACGAACTTAGGGGACAACTTCTTTGACCTGATCGCCCGTCCTACACCCTTGGTTGGTGTCACTTTCATGAACACGTGGTCTCCAGCAACAAAATCCAAAGGCTTTCTTCTCTGATCTGCATAGGACTTCTGCCTACCTTGAGAAGCTTTCATCCTGCTTTGTATCTGTTGCACCTTCTCGGTCGTCTGCTGAATCAATTCTGGCCCAACCAAGACTGCTTCGCCCTCCTGGTACCAACATAAGGGAGTTCTGCATTTCCTCCCATACAGGGCTTCATATGGTGCCATCCCAATACTGGCGTGGTAACTATTATTATAGGTAAACTCCACCAGCGGCAATACCTCATCCCAACTTCCCAATTGATCCAAGACGCACGCCCTCAGCAGATCCTCCAAGGATTGGATTGTTCTCTCTGACTGTCCATCTGTTTGGGGATGATACGCAGAGCTCATCCTCAACCCAGTTCCCAAGCAATCTTGTAAGGTCTGCCAAAACCGTGAAGTGAACCTGGGATCTCTATCGGAAACAATGCTGGAAGGCACTCCATGCAACCTCACTATTTCTTGGATGTATAACTGTGCCAACTTGGCCATAGGCATTTTCATATTCACTGGAAGAAAGTGGGCACTCTTCGTCAGCCTATCAATGATGACCCAGATTGCATCATGACCCTTTACCGATCTGGGTAAGTGGGTGACAAAATCCATGGCGATGCTGTCCCATTTCCACTCAGGGATATCCAGTTGCTGTAACAACCCGCCAGGTCTTTGGTGTTCTACCTTTGCCTTCTGACACGTCAAGCAGGTAGCAACATACTGGGCGATGTCTCTCTTCATGCCCGACCACCAAAATGACTCCTTCAAGTCATGGTACATCTTGTTCATGCCTGGATGTAGGTTAAGGCGACTCTTGTGACCTTCATCTAGGATCATCTTCTTCAATTCTTCATTTGCAGGTATGCAAATTCTGCCATTAAATCTCAAGATCCCATCATCGCCCATCACAAAGTCTCTAGCCTGATCTGTCCCTAGTGACTCCACAGTACGCTTCAGACTAGGGTCCTCCAACTGCTTATCCCTCAACATCCCAAGGAAGTCATTAGTTATAGCCAGCTTACTACAACTAATGTGATTTACGTGAAATTCTACCCCAAGGTTTAAGTCTCTGAACTGCTCGATCAGTTTCTGTTCTTCCATCATCATGGTGGCTACTTGTATTGATTTTCTACTCAAAGCATCTGCCACTACATTGGCCTTCCCTGGATGATACATGAGTTGAAAATCGTAGTCCTTTAGAAACTCCATCCACCTTCTTTGTCTCATGTTTAGTTCCTTCTGATCGAACAGGTATTTCAGGCTCTTATGGTCACTGAACACCTGGAACCGAGCTCCATATAAATAGTGCCTCCAGATCTTCAAGGCAAATACTACAGCCGCCAACTCCAAGTCATGCGTAGGGTAGTTTCTCTCATGAACCTTGAGTTGCCTCGAAGCATATGCAACTGCTCTTTTCTCTTGCATCAAAACACATCCCAAACCCTGATGTGAAGCATCACAGTAGACATCAAAAGGTCTTCCTACCTCGGGGATCACCAGCACTGGAGCACTAGTCAACCTCTCCTTTAATTCCATGAAGCTCTGCTCACATCGGTCGGTCCAAGCAAAAGGTTGATCCTTGCGAGTCAGCTGTGTTAAAGGAGCCACTACCTTGGAAAAGTCCTCAATAAACCTCCGATAGTAGCCCGCCAAACCCACAAAGCTCCTTATCTCAGTGACTGTCTTAGGACGTTCCCACTGCAGCACTGCCTCTACCTTGGCTGGATCCACCGAGATCCCCTGGGCAGATATCACGTGTCCTAAGAAGTTGACTTCCTTCAGCCAGAACTCACACTTAGAGAACTTGGCATAGAGTTGCTTCTCCCTCAGTATCTCCAATACTGTCCTCAGGTGTTCTTCATGTTCTTCCTCGGTCCTTGAATAAATGAGGATGTCGTCTATGAAGACCACCACAAACTTATCCAAGAAAGGGCGAAAAATCCTATTCATGTAGTCCATGAACAGAGCTGGAGCATTTGTGACTCCAAACGGCATCACTACATACTCGTAGTGCCCATACCGAGACCTGAAAGCTGTCTTTTGAACATCTTCAGCCTTTACCAAAATTTGGTGGTACCCCGATCTCAGATCAATCTTGGAGAACACTGAGGCCCCATGTATTTGGTCCATCAAATCGTCAATTCTGGGTAGGGGGTACTTGTTCTTGATGGTCAACTTGTTCAACTGCCTGTAATCTATACACAGCCGAGACCCTCCATCCTTCTTCTTAACTAGGAGTACTGGAGCCCCCCATGGGGTCTGATGAATTGTTTCTCCAGCAACTCTTCCACTTGCTTCTTTAATTCCACCAACTCGGCTGGTGCCATCCTGTAGGGCGCCATAGACACTGGTCCAGCCCCAGGTACCAAATCAATAGAGAATTCCACTTCTCTCTTAGGGGGTAACCCAGGTACTTCTTCTGGAAATACATCCGTGAAATCTTTCACCACGTGTATTCTGCTTACGTCCCCTTCATTCTTCACTTCCAACCGAGCTAGCATCACGAAGCACCTCGCCCCTTCTTCCAACTCCGACTGCCCTTGCTGAGCAGATATCACATCTGACTCTGGGAGGTCTGGAAACGTTATCCTCTGACTACCGCAGTCTATGAGAACGTGATTGGCGGCTAGCCAATCCATTCCCAGGATAACATCCAGGTCTTGAAGAGGTAGGCAGATCAAGTTCACTTTGAATCTGCGTCCCTCTACTATCACTGGACATTCGGGGCAAACTGTAGAGGTCAACACCTGTCCTGACGCAGGTGTAGAGACCAACAGTTCGAAGGGTAACTCCTTCACTAGAAGACCCAACTCGGCTACACACAGGCTTGACACAAAGGAGTGTGTCGCTCCCGAATCAAACAAAGCTTTTACACCTCTACCAGCTATAAAACAAACACCTTGTATGAGGTTACCTGACTGAGATGCTTCTGCTCCAGACATGGCAAACACTCTTCCTGTCGCCTGAGGTCTGCTGCCTTCGTTTCTCATCTGCTGAGAGCCACTGGGTTGGGTCGCCCCATTCCGGTTAGGGCACTCTCTAGCAACGTGCCCCGTCTTTTGGCAGGTGTAGCACCTTTTCTCTGAACTCCTCTTGAAGCACGCGTTGGAGGCGTGTGGTCCACCACAATGGAAACACTTGGGTTTCCAAGGTTGCTGCTGCTGAAACTGGGATGACGTTGTTCCCGCCCGATGTGGTGGAGGTCTCGCATATGGCTTGCTGTGTGGATGCTGCACCTTAGCCTTCCCACTGAAAGAACCTCCTTGGTGTGACCTGACCACCCGAGAATCACCCTTTTCCAGGGTCTCCACCATCTTCGCCTTCTCCACTAAGGCGTGAAATTCCCTGATGCACATCGGGGCTATGGTCCTCTTCAGTCCATGCTTCAGCCCCTCTTCGAATTTCCTACACCTCCAGGCCTCGGAGGTCGCCTGGGTATAGAATCGGGCGAGGTACTCAAACCGAGCAGCATAGGCGTTCACAGACATATCCCCCTGCTCCAACTTTAGGAACTCAGCTTCCCTCGCAAACCTTGCGCTGTCTGGGAAGTATTTCTCTAAGAACCTCACCCTGAAGCTCTCCCAATCCAACACATCCTCTCGGGCCTCCATCATCTGCTGAGCTCCCATCCACCAGAACTCAGCTTCTCCTGATAGCAGATAGGTGGCGAACAACAATTTCTTCTCTTCAGGGCAGGAGGTCGCCCTAAAGATTTTCTCCAACTCTCTGACCCACTGATCTGCTTCATCAGGGGTGGCATTCCCACTGAACTTGGGTGGGTTGTGCCTCATGAACTCGGTCAGTCCCATCCGTTCCTGAGGCTGACCGACGTGGGAATTTGTTTCAGCAGATCGAGCAGTTTCCCAGTGTTGCATTGTAGCTTGATGGTTTTGAGCCATCGCTGCATTCTGTTGCTGAATGGCAGTTGCCATCATCTCGATGGCCTTGGCAATCTGGCTCATTTCTGAAGAAGGTTGGGGAGGGGTAGAAGGTCTACGTGCCATCTTTCTTCGTTCTCGGATTCTGAATCTATAGGTTTTCTATATTCCCTACAACTACAAGAATGAGATCGATAAGAAATCAATTCATTCAGGAGGTAACATCTAGACCTTACAAAGGTCAGCATCTCAAAATCATTAAGAATTTGAGCTCATCAACAGAAACATAATACTTATAACCTCAAACAAAACACCAGGACAGTCATTGGTGTACAATCATCATTTCAAACAACCACTCTCAGTCAATTACAAGAACACTCAATAAATCACACCAGAATTCAATGTAGGCTAAACATCAAACCTTTGGAATTAAGATTGAGAATTATCTCGATCCAGTTATGAGTGTGCACCCTCATTACTTTATCAAGATCCTCTCATTCTTAATACTAAGATTTTCAATTAGGGCATACATTCACTAAGACACACACAATTTCAATACAAAAACGTTTTGAAAACCTTTCACTATAGTTGTTATTCAAAACTCAAATAGATTTTATGAGCAGAAGAAACACAATGGATCCACAGCCCTCAGGTCATCCTAAGGACGAACTGCTCTGATACCATTAATGTAACATCCTGCCAAATTCTTTTCATAATTATAAAACGAAGTAGAGATAAAATAATAATATTGAAGTGAACATAATCGTATATATGTAATGAAGTTTTCTCCTCGCAGGGAGTTTAATACAAAATCGGTCAGTTTTCCAAAAACGTAAACTAAATACAGCAAAATAAGTAAAAACAGGCGATCTCCCAACAGAATAGGCGATCTCCTATCAGAAAAGGGCGATCTCCCTTCAGAATACAGAAAAGGGTGATCGCCTAACACAAACGTAAATGGGCGATCTGCTTCCGGCGACCACTCACTGAGGAGCACTACCACCTACAACCTCGTCTGCTCCCGTGTACAAATACACGATCATCACAGGTTTAAGAAAGCAATCACAATATCAGATAAAAGGGGTAAGCTAGATGTTTTAAAAACTTTAAATCCATAGAAAACGTGAATTTCCACTCCATACATAAGCCATATCAAATGCAACCATCAAGATTTCCATAATCCACATACTCGTCAAGTGTCTCTTTGCTACATTCAGTATTCAATATTCACACGTCAGACTTTCCACTGACCCACAATGCATAGACACATGACTCTACTTCCGGATTGACTCGTGCGTTGACTCAGGCTCAGAGATCTGCACCTGTCATACCATACCACTGTGAAATCCACACAGGGTCGCTGTGAAATCCACACAGCATGCGCATATATAATCTCAATGTTATCACTCTCCCGGTATGACAAGGTTAATTCATATAACAGGCCGAGCTCGTTCTTTTTCACACTACTCGCCCATTCATATGAACCTCCTCCGACTCTCCACAACTGAATAACTTCATCTACGTGATTCCATTATATCAGCAGAGTCAGGATATCTCCTTCTAGACAAGCCCCTAGTCAATACACATTACACAAATGATCTTACACGGTATTTCCTTTCCTGAAAATACTATGCCTTGATCTCACATTCACAACATTCAACACTCAAATGAATGATTCAAATCACAGCAGCAATCATTTCAAAGGTTCAAACTTTCGAATATCACATTTAAATCTCGAGCAGTCTCAAAACAACACCAAAAACAGGGGGTTCGCAAAACAACGCCAAAACCGGCGATCTGATTCAAAAGCAGGGGATTTCGAAATCTGTATTTAAAACCGGCGACCACGTCGCCCAAACGCATAAGAACAGAACATCATGAAAAAGGGATTTAAAACCGGCGACCACGTCGCCCAATCACATAGAACAGAGCATCGCGAAAAAGAATATGAAACCGGCGACCACGTCGCCCAAAATCATAGAACAGAGCATCACGAAAAAGAGTTTAAAACCGGCGACCACGTCGCCCTCACTTCAGAAACAGCTAATCTACGGCTTTTATTGAAAATAAAGCTAGCTTCCCTTACCTGGACTTGCGCAAAATACCAAGAGCTCCTAAATCCAACGAAGCTTGAAGAATGCCTTGGCTCTGTTTTTTCGTCTGGTTTGAAGGACTTGCAGAGAACTTCCCAGGTGCTCTAATGGTGGCTGTCGCTCGTCGTACTCTTGTGTGAAGGTGCCAGAATCGCAGCGCGAAGGAGAGAAATGGAGGAGAAAGGAGGTAGCTCACTCTTTCGTTCTTGAACAACTGCAACGTTCCTTTTTCCTCTCAGAAGTGGGTTTTTGCATCTTAAACTAACTTGTCCACAAAAGCCGCTGCCACCACCCACTCTGCAGGGAAGTTGCGTATACGCTGCACTGAACAGTACTACTAAGCGTGCCTCTGCGCAGGCTAACACTCTGAGGTCACTATTCTGAACCACCCTTTTTGTCTACGTGGCGCGCGTGCAGGACGTTTCATGCTGGGAGTCTGGGTCCCACCTTTTCTGCGTGCAACTCGACATCGCGCGATAACCTTTCGCCGATGACCACTGGCGCAAAGACAATCCACCGATGACCTCTCGCGTGAAGACTATCCACCGATGACCTCTCGCGCGAAGGCTATCCACCGATGACTTCATCCTGGTGGATAACCGATGTCTCCCCCTGGAAGATGCCCGCATGCCTCACGCCCTGGCGATGCCCGCATGCCTCGCGCCCTGATGATGCCCGCATGCCTCACGCCCTGGCGATGCCCGCATGCTTCGCGCCCTGGCGACGTCTGCATGCCTCGCGCCCTGGCGATGACGTGTAGTCTAGGCGACCGGCGATTATGTACTAACAAGGAAATCTTATAATCTACTAAACTACACTTTCCTCCCTTTTCATTTTAAATAAAAACATACTTAGAATTCATTTAAAATATACCCTTTTATTCCAATTTAATTTTACAGGTCCTTACATTCTCCCCATCAAGAAAAATTTTCGTCCCCGAAAATTGAATTACAAGGAAAAGAGGTATGGATAAGTTTCTCTCATGGGTTCTTCTAACTCCCAAGTTGAATCCCCCGATCTCTCATCCCACACCACTTTCACCATGTCGATGGTCTTGCCTCTGAGCTGTTTACTTTGTCGATCGTCAATCCTGACTGGTTTTGCTTCAAAGGACAAGTCATCCCTGATCTGCACATCGTCCACTTCCAGCACATGACTAGGGTCTGCCATGTACTTCCTCAGCTGTGATACGTGAAAGACATTGTGCAGATTCGCTAAATGGGGAGGTAGGGCGATCTCATAAGCCACTGGACCAATCCTTCTTAAGATCTGATATGGTCCCACGAACTTAGGGGACAACTTCTTTGACCTGATCGCCCGTCCTACACCCTTGGTTGGTGTCACTTTCATGAACACGTGGTCTCCAGCAACAAAATCCAAAGGCTTTCTTCTCTGATCTGCATAGGACTTCTGCCTACCTTGAGAAGCTTTCATCCTGCTTTGTATCTGTTGCACCTTCTCGGTCGTCTGCTGAATCAATTCTGGCCCAACCAAGACTGCTTCGCCCTCCTGGTACCAACATAAGGGAGTTCTGCATTTCCTCCCATACAGGGCTTCATATGGTGCCATCCCAATACTGGCGTGGTAACTATTATTATAGGTAAACTCCACCAGCGGCAATACCTCATCCCAACTTCCCAATTGATCCAAGACGCACGCCCTCAGCAGATCCTCCAAGGATTGGATTGTTCTCTCTGACTGTCCATCTGTTTGGGGATGATACGCAGAGCTCATCCTCAACCCAGTTCCCAAGCAATCTTGTAAGGTCTGCCAAAACCGTGAAGTGAACCTGGGATCTCTATCGGAAACAATGCTGGAAGGCACTCCATGCAACCTCACTATTTCTTGGATGTATAACTGTGCCAACTTGGCCATAGGCATTTTCATATTCACTGGAAGAAAGTGGGCACTCTTCGTCAGCCTATCAATGATGACCCAGATTGCATCATGACCCTTTACCGATCTGGGTAAGTGGGTGACAAAATCCATGGCGATGCTGTCCCATTTCCACTCAGGGATATCCAGTTGCTGTAACAACCCGCCAGGTCTTTGGTGTTCTACCTTTGCCTTCTGACACGTCAAGCAGGTAGCAACATACTGGGCGATGTCTCTCTTCATGCCCGACCACCAAAATGACTCCTTCAAGTCATGGTACATCTTGTTCATGCCTGGATGTAGGTTAAGGCGACTCTTGTGACCTTCATCTAGGATCATCTTCTTCAATTCTTCATTTGCAGGTATGCAAATTCTGCCATTAAATCTCAAGATCCCATCATCGCCCATCACAAAGTCTCTAGCCTGATCTGTCCCTAGTGACTCCACAGTACGCTTCAGACTAGGGTCCTCCAACTGCTTATCCCTCAACATCCCAAGGAAGTCATTAGTTATAGCCAGCTTACTACAACTAATGTGATTTACGTGAAATTCTACCCCAAGGTTTAAGTCTCTGAACTGCTCGATCAGTTTCTGTTCTTCCATCATCATGGTGGCTACTTGTATTGATTTTCTACTCAAAGCATCTGCCACTACATTGGCCTTCCCTGGATGATACATGAGTTGAAAATCGTAGTCCTTTAGAAACTCCATCCACCTTCTTTGTCTCATGTTTAGTTCCTTCTGATCGAACAGGTATTTCAGGCTCTTATGGTCACTGAACACCTGGAACCGAGCTCCATATAAATAGTGCCTCCAGATCTTCAAGGCAAATACTACAGCCGCCAACTCCAAGTCATGCGTAGGGTAGTTTCTCTCATGAACCTTGAGTTGCCTCGAAGCATATGCAACTGCTCTTTTCTCTTGCATCAAAACACATCCCAAACCCTGATGTGAAGCATCACAGTAGACATCAAAAGGTCTTCCTACCTCGGGGATCACCAGCACTGGAGCACTAGTCAACCTCTCCTTTAATTCCATGAAGCTCTGCTCACATCGGTCGGTCCAAGCAAAAGGTTGATCCTTGCGAGTCAGCTGTGTTAAAGGAGCCACTACCTTGGAAAAGTCCTCAATAAACCTCCGATAGTAGCCCGCCAAACCCACAAAGCTCCTTATCTCAGTGACTGTCTTAGGACGTTCCCACTGCAGCACTGCCTCTACCTTGGCTGGATCCACCGAGATCCCCTGGGCAGATATCACGTGTCCTAAGAAGTTGATTTCCTTCAGCCAGAACTCACACTTAGAGAACTTGGCATAGAGTTGCTTCTCCCTCAGTATCTCCAATACTGTCCTCAGGTGTTCTTCATGTTCTTCCTCGGTCCTTGAATAAATGAGGATGTCGTCTATGAAGACCACCACAAACTTATCCAAGAAAGGGCGAAAAATCCTATTCATGTAGTCCATGAACAGAGCTGGAGCATTTGTGACTCCAAATGGCATCACTACATACTCGTAGTGCCCATACCGAGACCTGAAAGCTGTCTTTTGAACATCTTCAGCCTTTACCAAAATTTGGTGGTACCCCGATCTCAGATCAATCTTGGAGAACACTGAGGCCCCATGTATTTGGTCCATCAAATCGTCAATTCTGGGTAGGGGGTACTTGTTCTTGATGGTCAACTTGTTCAACTGCCTGTAATCTATACACAGCCGAGACCCTCCATCCTTCTTCTTAACTAGGAGTACTGGAGCCCCCCATGGGGTCTGATGAATTGTTTCTCCAGCAACTCTTCCACTTGCTTCTTTAATTCCACCAACTCGGCTGGTGCCATCCTGTAGGGCGCCATAGACACTGGTCCAGCCCCAGGTACCAAATCAATAGAGAATTCCACTTCTCTCTTAGGGGGTAACCCAGGTACTTCTTCTGGAAATACATCCGTGAAATCTTTCACCACGTGTATTCTGCTTACGTCCCCTTCATTCTTCACTTCCAACCGAGCTAGCATCACGAAGCACCTCGCCCCTTCTTCCAACTCCGACTGCCCTTGCTGAGCAGATATCACATCTGACTCTGGGAGGTCTGGAAACGTTATCCTCTGACTACCGCAGTCTATGAGAACGTGATTGGCGGCTAGCCAATCCATTCCCAGGATAACATCCAGGTCTTGAAGAGGTAGGCAGATCAAGTTCACTTTGAATCTGCGTCCCTCTACTATCACTGGACATTCGGGGCAAACTGTAGAGGTCAACACCTGTCCTGACGCAGGTGTAGAGACCAACAGTTCGAAGGGTAACTCCTTCACTAGAAGACCCAACTCGGCTACACACAGGCTTGACACAAAGGAGTGTGTCGCTCCCGAATCAAACAAAGCTTTTACACCTCTACCAGCTATAAAACAAACACCTTGTATGAGGTTACCTGACTGAGATGCTTCTGCTCCAGACATGGCAAACACTCTTCCTGTCGCCTGAGGTCTGCTGCCTTCGTTTCTCATCTGCTGAGAGCCACTGGGTTGGGTCGCCCCATTCCGGTTAGGGCACTCTCTAGCAACGTGCCCCGTCTTTTGGCAGGTGTAGCACCTTTTCTCTGAACTCCTCTTGAAGCACGCGTTGGAGGCGTGTGGTCCACCACAATGGAAACACTTGGGTTTCCAAGGTTGCTGCTGCTGAAACTGGGATGACGTTGTTCCCGTCCGATGTGGTGGAGGTCTCGCATATGGCTTGCTGTGTGGATGCTGCACCTTAGCCTTCCCACTGAAAGAACCTCCTTGGTGTGACCTGACCACCCGAGAATCACCCTTTTCCAGGGTCTCCACCATCTTCGCCTTCTCCACTAAGGCGTGAAATTCCCTGATGCACATCGGGGCTATGGTCCTCTTCAGTCCATGCTTCAGCCCCTCTTCGAATTTCCTACACCTCCAGGCCTCGGAGGTCGCCTGGGTATAGAATCGGGCGAGGTACTCAAACCGAGCAGCATAGGCGTTCACAGACATATCCCCCTGCTCCAACTTTAGGAACTCAGCTTCCCTCGCAAACCTTGCGCTGTCTGGGAAGTATTTCTCTAAGAACCTCACCCTGAAGCTCTCCCAATCCAACACATCCTCTCGGGCCTCCATCATCTGCTGAGCTCCCATCCACCAGAACTCAGCTTCTCCTGATAGCAGATAGGTGGCGAACAACAATTTCTTCTCTTCAGGGCAGGAGGTCGCCCTAAAGATTTTCTCCAACTCTCTGACCCACTGATCTGCTTCATCAGGGGTGGCATTCCCACTGAACTTGGGTGGGTTGTGCCTCATGAACTCGGTCAGTCCCATCCGTTCCTGAGGCTGACCGACGTGGGAATTTGTTTCAGCAGATCGAGCAGTTTCCCAGTGTTGCATTGTAGCTTGATGGTTTTGAGCCATCGCTGCATTCTGTTGCTGAATGGCAGTTGCCATCATCTCGATGGCCTTGGCAATCTGGCTCATTTCTGAAGAAGGTTGGGGAGGGGTAGAAGGTCTACGTGCCATCTTTCTTCGTTCTCGGATTCTGAATCTATAGGTTTTCTATATTCCCTACAACTACAAGAATGAGATCGATAAGAAATCAATTCATTCAGGAGGTAACATCTAGACCTTACAAAGGTCAGCATCTCAAAATCATTAAGAATTTGAGCTCATCAACAGAAACATAATACTTATAACCTCAAACAAAACACCAGGACAGTCATTGGTGTACAATCATCATTTCAAACAACCACTCTCAGTCAATTACAAGAACACTCAATAAATCACACCAGAATTCAATGTAGGCTAAACATCAAACCTTTGGAATTAAGATTGAGAATTATCTCGATCCAGTTATGAGTGTGCACCCTCATTACTTTATCAAGATCCTCTCATTCTTAATACTAAGATTTTCAATTAGGGCATACATTCACTAAGACACACACAATTTCAATACAAAAACGTTTTGAAAACCTTTCACTATAGTTGTTATTCAAAACTCAAATAGATTTTATGAGCAGAAGAAACACAATGGATCCACAGCCCTCAGGTCATCCTAAGGACGAACTGCTCTGATACCATTAATGTAACATCCTGCCAAATTCTTTTCATAATTATAAAACGAAGTAGAGATAAAATAATAATATTGAAGTGAACATAATCGTATATATGTAATGAAGTTTTCTCCTCGCAGGGAGTTTAATACAAAATCGGTCAGTTTTCCAAAAACGTAAACTAAATACAGCAAAATAAGTAAAAACAGGCGATCTCCCAACAGAATAGGCGATCTCCTATCAGAAAAGGGCGATCTCCCTTCAGAATACAGAAAAGGGTGATCGCCTAACACAAACGTAAATGGGCGATCTGCTTCCGGCGACCACTCACTGAGGAGCACTACCACCTACAACCTCGTCTGCTCCCGTGTACAAATACACGATCATCACAGGTTTAAGAAAGCAATCACAATATCAGATAAAAGGGGTAAGCTAGATGTTTTAAAAACTTTAAATCCATAGAAAACGTGAATTTCCACTCCATACATAAGCCATATCAAATGCAACCATCAAGATTTCCATAATCCACATACTCGTCAAGTGTCTCTTTGCTACATTCAGTATTCAATATTCACACGTCAGACTTTCCACTGACCCACAATGCATAGACACATGACTCTACTTCCGGATTGACTCGTGCGTTGACTCAGGCTCAGAGATCTGCACCTGTCATACCATACCACTGTGAAATCCACACAGGGTCGCTGTGAAATCCACACAGCATGCGCATATATAATCTCAATGTTATCACTCTCCCGGTATGACAAGGTTAATTCATATAACAGGCCGAGCTCGTTCTTTTTCACACTACTCGCCCATTCATATGAACCTCCTCCGACTCTCCACAACTGAATAACTTCATCTACGTGATTCCATTATATCAGCAGAGTCAGGATATCTCCTTCTAGACAAGCCCCTAGTCAATACACATTACACAAATGATCTTACACGGTATTTCCTTTCCTGAAAATACTATGCCTTGATCTCACATTCACAACATTCAACACTCAAATGAATGATTCAAATCACAGCAGCAATCATTTCAAAGGTTCAAACTTTCGAATATCACATTTAAATCTCGAGCAGTCTCAAAACAACACCAAAAACAGGGGGTTCGCAAAACAACGCCAAAACCGGCGATCTGATTCAAAAGCAGGGGATTTCGAAATCTGTATTTAAAACCGGCGACCACGTCGCCCAAACGCATAAGAACAGAACATCATGAAAAAGGGATTTAAAACCGGCGACCACGTCGCCCAATCACATAGAACAGAGCATCGCGAAAAAGAATATGAAACCGGCGACCACGTCGCCCAAAATCATAGAACAGAGCATCACGAAAAAGAGTTTAAAACCGGCGACCACGTCGCCCTCACTTCAGAAACAGCTAATCTACGGCTTTTATTGAAAATAAAGCTAGCTTCCCTTACCTGGACTTGCGCAAAATACCAAGAGCTCCTAAATCCAACGAAGCTTGAAGAATGCCTTGGCTCTGTTTTTTCGTCTGGTTTGAAGGACTTGCAGAGAACTTCCCAGGTGCTCTAATGGTGGCTGTCGCTCGTCGTACTCTTGTGTGAAGGTGCCAGAATCGCAGCGCGAAGGAGAGAAATGGAGGAGAAAGGAGGTAGCTCACTCTTTCGTTCTTGAACAACTGCAACGTTCCTTTTTCCTCTCAGAAGTGGGTTTTTGCATCTTAAACTAACTTGTCCACAAAAGCCGCTGCCACCACCCACTCTGCAGGGAAGTTGCGTATACGCTGCACTGAACAGTACTACTAAGCGTGCCTCTGCGCAGGCTAACACTCTGAGGTCACTATTCTGAACCACCCTTTTTGTCTACGTGGCGCGCGTGCAGGACGTTTCATGCTGGGAGTCTGGGTCCCACCTTTTCTGCGTGCAACTCGACATCGCGCGATAACCTTTCGCCGATGACCACTGGCGCGAAGACAATCCACCGATGACCTCTCGCGCGAAGACTATCCACCGATGACCTCTCGCGCGAAGGCTATCCACCGATGACCTCTCGCGCGAAGGCTATCCACCGATGACCTCATCCTGGCAGATAACCGATGTCTCCCCCTGGAAGATGCCCGCATGCCTCACGCCCTGGCGATGCCCGCATGCCTCGCGCCCTGATGATGCCCGCATGCCTCACGCCCTGGCGATGCCCGCATGCTTCGCGCCCTGGCGACGTCTGCATGCCTCGCGCCCTGGCGATGACGTGTAGTCTAGGCGACCGGCGATTATGTACTAACAAGGAAATCTTATAATCTACTAAACTACACTTTCCTCCCTTTTCATTTTAAATAAAAACATACTTAGAATTCATTTAAAATATACCCTTTTATTCCAATTTAATTTTACAGGTCCTTACAATAGGTGCGGCAGGAACCCTAGAAGGGCTATATAACAAGCAGTAAGGCATTCCCAAAGGTACGCAGCATTTGAGACTAGAACTCTTTGCTATACATTGGTGTTTCTTGCCCTAATCTTGACTTGAGTGTCGGAGTGCAAACGGCCGTTAGGGCGCCCATCTTTCTTTCTTTGCAGGTTCAGCTATTCTGAGCCAAAGGGAAGGGAGAAGGTGCAAGCGATCGTAGAAGTCAACTGACGGGAGAGTCAACCGGTGAGAACATCTGGCGCCCACCGTGGGGCCCGTTAAAACTAGGTCCCATCGACAGTAGCAACTAGTAGAATCAATCAACATGAGGAGTACGAGGCAAGGTGGTTCTGGAAGAGATGAGGGTGATCATACGGCTACCATCCAGGAGCTCATGGAGACCATCCGCAACCTCCAGTAAGCGTTCGCTGCATCCCACATTGACCAGGCCCTTAGGCAGGATTAGTTTAGGGTAGAGTTGAACGCTTCATTGGCGGCCAATGAGGAGTTGCGAAGAGCTAACGAAGAGTTGAGAAGAGGGATAGGAGAGCGGACTGCAGCGGAGCAAGGAGCCACACCCCCAGTCAAGGCCCGTCCAATGCCTTTTTCACGAGAAATCATGGAGACGGTGATACTTGCCTCTTTCGTGATCCCAAAAATTACCTTCACAAGGGTCGAGGACCCAGAGGCCCACATAACAGCCTTCCACACCTAGATGATGATTTCGGGGGGCACAGATGCCATGCACTGTAAGTTGTTCATGAGTACTTTTGTAGGAACGACATTAAACTGGTTCGTGGGGCTCCCAGACGGGTACATCACGTCTTTTGAACAGTTTTTGGAGTTGTTCAAAAAGCAATTCATTGTGAATCGTGCGCGGACCCCCGTTGCTTTTGACCTTTTCGATGTGAAGCAATTCCAGGAGGAGCCGCTGAAAGACTTCCTCAACTAGTTTGGAGCGTTGGTGGTGAAATTGCAGACCAAAGATGAGGCCATGATTGTGCATGCCTTTGAGAGAGGAATCCTTCCAGGACCCTTTAGTGACGCTCTGATACGGTGTCCCGCAAGGACATTTGATGAGATCCAGTGTAGGGCGGTCGCCCACATCACAGCGGAAGAACGGGTGGCAGAGAAGCATGCAAGGATCGATCTGTCCAAACCTCACGCAACGGGACGTGCTCAACCCCCAAGGGTCCACGCCACCGTCGTTGAGAAAAAGGCGAGGACCGCGCCTTATGAGTCTAAGAGGCCCAAACCTACTAGGCACAGCTTCAGAATCGGGCTCAAGGAACTCATAGCGCTCCCAGAGGTGGCAGGCAGGTTAAAGGCTCCCCCAAAGTCTGATAAGCAATTGGGCCCCCGCAAAAACCAGTGGTGTGATTTCCATCAGGCACACGGTGACACCTTGAGCAATTGCCTTGGCTTGGGGTATCAGCTGGATGATCTAGTAAGAAATGGTTTCTTAACGCCTTACTTGCAGGAATCACAGGGAGATATGGTGATAGTAGCCCCAATAGGGGATCAAGGGCACGAAGTGCCCATCCATGGGGAAATCAACACCATTGCGGGGGGATTCTCGGGAGGAGGATACACTGCCTCCCAGAGGAGAAGATATGCTAGGGAGGTTGATCCGGCCGCTTGACTCGAGCGCTAGAACTTCGCCTTCTTTGACCTCGTCTCCACCAGCTTCACGCCAAATGCCTCAGTGACCTTCGCCTGAAGCTCCTCCAAGAAACCTGAAAGAACAAGATGGCGCCTCTGCGACCGTTGTAGCTCCGACGCTCAAGTCAGTGATTGGATCATTCAAGAAAACTCAGAGAAAAGCTCAAGACCGCGTATCAGTGAAACACCAAAAAGTGCATCTCCCCCCCTTTCTGTTAAGGATTAGCTATATATACCTGAGTCTTTCTCTCTCCTGACGGTTACTCCTCTTGACACGTGGACATCATCTGGTCATTCACGTGTCACCATCTGGAGTACCTGCAGCTAAAACGCTACTTTCACCTTGATCCTGCGACTAAGTTATCCACACAGGGAGTAGCTTAGTGCACAGGCTACTCTGGGCACAACCTTAACCTGGCGATCTGGTTAACACTGGGTATCACAGCTCACACAAGTCTTCTCAAACACTCGGCGATGTGCTCCTTTCGGCGACTTGCTGACAACCTGATCTCCTGATCTTCACACCCGGCGATCATGTGAACACCCGGCGATGTGCATACCTGCAGGCGATAGGCGACCACTTATATCTTCACACACATGGCGATAGGCGATCACTTATATCTTCACACACATGGCGATAGGCGATCACTTATATCTTCGCACGCATGGCGATAGGCGATCACTTATATCTTCGCACACATGGCGATAGGCGATCACTACTCTTTACACGCGGTGATAGGCGACTACCGATCTGTGCTTCTTTACTTCTCGCGCTTTTCTTCCAGGCGCTCTCTTAACACTGGGTGATCGCCTTAGCCACTGACAACCAATCACCATTCTGGGTGATCGCCTCTCCAACTGGCTTACTATCCTCTACCACGTGACACCCCTTGAACAGTCAACATGGTCAACTGCTGGCGACGTCATCCATTACTGATGACGGACCGGATCACAAGCCCCCCAGGCTCGAGTTGTGACTTGTCTCAACGAAGAGTCTTACAACTCGCCTGATAGCTATTGACCCGACCGGGCTGTCACCTCTTGGCCGACGACCGAGGTCTTGCCACTACGTAAACGTTCTTACTTCTGCCTCTTTCCCTTCGACGACCATCATCTGCTTGTAATGAATTATACACCTTGTCTTTACAACTTGAATCACTCTTCTCCTTCCTAGCTCAACCTTCACCTTGTGTGGGTTGCTTGGTGACCGTACTAACTGATGTGGTGCTATCTCTACTTCTTGACTCGTGCTGGTTTCCTTGGGCGATTAATCTTTGAAGCCCCCCTTCTCGACTGGCAAGCTCCAGAATACCTCTTGTTTATACTCTGGTGATGGGAGATTCCTCCTGAGTCGACCTTGGCTGATAAGCTAAGGAGAACCTCTTCAGTGGATGCCTCCCTGTTCTTGTTCGAAGCCAAAAATCCTGGAGATCACCTCTGGGTAAGCCTGAATGGGAATTGCTGTAACGTCCTTCTTCTTGGTGGCTTTCCCTTGCACTGGGTGGAGAAGGGAAATAAAAGCTCCAAGGATAGCTTCACGAGGGCAAGGAGTCCTGACAACGTGGGAGCACTGGACAGAGACCTCTACCCTTTCTTTTGCTCTCTTCACTCAGCCTTGTTACTTTGTACGCTTAACTGCATGCCAGGCGTTCTGCATCATCGCCGGGAATTCCTCTGATCTGGTACTCGCCGCCTTAATGTTGGGCGATGTTGCCTTCTTTATTCAAAATAAGGCGTCCATGGTGGGATCACCTTTTGCAACCTTCTATTCACCTTTTCACCTGTCGTTCTTTTATATGAACCCTTCTCGCCTGCACCATGGCTTTCCTCTGTCACCTACACTTGCTCAAAGGCAAGGAGGATTTCTTATACCTCGCCTACACTTGCTCAAAGGCAAGGAGGACTTCTCATATCTCGCCTACACTTGCTCAAAGGCAAGGAGGACTTCTTATATCTCGCCTACACTTGCTCAAAGGCAAGGAGGACTTCTCATATCTCGCCTACACTTGCTCAAAGGCAAGGAGGACTTCTTATATCTCGCCTACACTTGCTCAAAGGCAAGGAGGACTTCCTCTTCTCTCGCCTGCACTTGCTCAAAGGCAAGGAGGACTTCTTATATCTCGCCTACACTTGCTCAAAGGCAAGGAGGACTTCTCATATCTCGCCTACACTTGCTCAAAGGCAAGGAGGACTTCTTATATCTCGCCTACACTTGCTCAAAGGCAAGGAGGACTTCCTCTTCTCTCGCCTGCACTTGCTCAAAGGCAAGGAGGACTTCCTCTTCTCTCGCCTGATCGCCTGATGCCATCGACTACCGATGACCGATTAGAGGCGTTTGTTGCCTCAGGATGCGCGGGAGCCTTGAGGACTTGGAACTTCGCTGGATGCCTCCAATCGCCAAAGGACGAGGAGGACTTTGGAAACTCTTCACTCGTGCCTCTGATCACCCAAGGGCGAGAGGACTTCCTCTGTTGCCTACACTTGCTCAAAGGCAAGGAGGACTTCCTCTTCTCTCGCCTGCACTTGCTCAAAGGCAAGGAGGACTTCCTCTTCTCTCGCCTGCACTTGCTCAAAGGCAAGGAGGTCTTCCTCTGTTGCCTCCACTTGCTCAAAGGCAAGGAGGACTTCCTCTTCTCTCGCCTGCACTTGCTCAAAGGCAAGGAGGACTTCCTCTTCTCTCGCCTGCACTTGCTCAAAGGCAAGGAGGTCTTCCTCTGGTGCCTACACTTGCTCAAAGGCAAGGAGGTCTTCCTCTTTTCTCGCCTGATCGCCTGATGCCATCGACTACCGATGACCGATCAGACCACACCTGTTACCTCAAGATGCGCGAGAGCCTTGAGGACTTTGAACTTCGCTGGATGCCTCCAATCGCCAAAGGACGATGAGGACTTTGAAAGCTCTTCACTCATGCCTCTGATCGCCTAAGGGCGAGAGGACTTTCGCTGGATGCCTCCGATCGCCAAAGGACGATGAGGACTTTGAAAACCTTCAACTTGTGCCTCTGATCGCCTAAGGGCGATGAGGACTTTGGAAACCTTCTCCTTGTGCCTTTGATCGCCTAAGGGCGATGAGGACTTTTACTAGAGGCCTCCGATCGCCTAAGGACGATGAGGACTTTGAAAACTTTTTACTTGCGCCTATGATCACCTAAGGGCGAGAGGACTTTCGTTGGATGCCTCTGATCGCCAAAGGACGATGAGGTCTTAAAACTTTTACTTATAACGTGGGCAATCATTTTACCTCTACCTTGAATCACTTTAGGTGATAAGGTTTTTCCCTTCTTCACAACAATACACATACACACTTTAGTTTGAATATCTTGTTTCTTGGGTGGCCTCGTTGAAAACCTTTCTTAGGGAACAAAGATAGCCCCCTTGCAACTGTTCTTACAAAACTGTTTATGATTACACTGAGTTCATAATGCTTACGAAGCTTTAACTGAAATAAGACATGAGGCGTGTGGCGTTCCTCATCACCAGATCGCCGCTTCTGGACTGCCTCGATATTCCTCTAAAACTGTATCTTCGTTCTATTCCTCTTTCACCGCTTTAGCTTTCACACTCACTTCCTCTCTGACCTCATCCAGTAAATCCAGGTTCATTCTTCTCTTTTCATTTGATTTCTCTGCTACAAAGTGTTGAAAATTCGGCGATCTCTCCTGGATTTCAACTGGAACCATCGCGTCGCAGCTACGCACTAAACTGGAAGGGGTTTAGTGGTGTCCACATCTGACGAGTGGTCCTCGAATGCTTCCACTGCCATCACAGGTCGAGCACATTTCTTGTGCTGTGACGCAATGCACCCACCTCCTGAGTACCCCCAGCTATAGCGTGGATTTCCCCGTAGATAGGCACTTCATGTTGTTGGCCCTCACTGCTCGCCGGCTGGGAGCTCGACGCACTGGCCGCCTTCTTCTCCATCAAAAAGGCCTTCAGAAATCCACCTCTAACCAACTCGTCGAGCTGATATCCCAGTGACAGGCAGGAGTCAAGGGTGTGGCCAAAACCTTTGTGGAATTCACACCATGCGTCTGGCTTTGGCCCCAACATCTTATCTGACACCTTTTCAGGCGCCTTCAACTTTGCAGCTATATGGGGAATGGTGATCAGGTCCACCAATCCCATCACAAACTCATGCCTTGGAGGGCGCTTGAGTTCCCTCGGGCGACCTGGCCCTCTTCCTCTACTACTGTCATCACCTTTGTTTTTCTTCTGATCATAAGGATGGTATGCCCTTTGATCCTTCGTCAGCATCGTCGACTCCAGCACCCACTGAGGTTGAGGCTTGGCTTGGGTGTGTGGTTTCACAGGAGCCATATTCCCTCTCTTCTCAATCACTTCATTCTCAGCGGCGATGTGAGCCACAGCACGTCGCCGGATCTCTACAAACGTTGTGGGGTGGCTCCTGATTAATGATTCGCTGAAGGGTCCAGGCAGCACGCCCTTCTTGAAGGCGTGCACGAACATCTCCTCATCCTTTTCGGGTAACCGGACTATCTGAGCTCCAAACCTATTCATATAGTCCTTCAGAGATTCCCCCTGGAACTGCTTTACGTCAAACAGGTCGTACAACACCATAGGTGGCGCCTTATTCACACTGTACTGATCGACGAAGAGCTTGGAGAACTGCTGAAAACTGGAAATGTGTCCAGTAGGTAGGCTTACAAACCAATCCAACGCTGTGCTGTGGAGAGTGCTCATGAACATCTTGCAATAAACCTCATCCGATCCTCCCGACAGCATCATCTGTGTATGGAACGTGGTAAGATGAGCCTCTGGATCTTCCACTCCAGTGAAGGAGGCCTTAACCGCCGTGGTGCTTGTAGGAATCACAGCATCCATGATCGCCTGCGAGAATGGCATCGGAAAAACTCGTGGTGGAGACGGTGGCGCACCTCCACTGGTCGCAGCACTCTCCCTCTGCTCGCGAAGAGCCTGACGTAACTCTTCATTGACCTTACTCAGCTCTTCGCTTCTGGCCTGAGAAGCTACCAGGTCGTCGTGCATCTTCGCTTGCTCGACGCGCGATGCTGCCACATCTTCTTGCAAAGCGCGCATCATCTCCAGCATTTGCGTCATCGTCACGTTGTTCTCCCCAGATTGTGGCGCAGCTGAACCAGATCTCGTTGCTCTCATTTTCCTCATGAAACTTTTACCCACGCAGTTGCCTTTCAATACGCACAAGCTAACTCGTAACAACGCTAAAGAAACATTTCCACCTCCTTCGCACAACGATTCTTCCAAGATCGGTAGAAATCCCCGAAAATCACTCTTCACCGTTTGAACTTCAATTCAAACAGCTACAATTTCCAAAAAACAATTGCAGCAGCAAACAATCGAACAGAAACTACCGAAAACCTTACCAACTCAACTGTGGATGGGAATCACAATTTACACGGCCCCACGGTGGGCGCCAAATGATCCGGCCGCTTGACTCGAGCGCTAGAACTTCGCCTTCTTTGACCTCGTCTCCACCAGCTTCACGCCAAATGCCTCAGTGACCTTCGCCTGAAGCTCCTCCAAGAAACCTGAAAGAACAAGATGGCGCCTCTGCGGCCGTTGTAGCTCCGACGCTCAAGTCAGTGATTGGATCATTCAAGAAAACTCAGAGAAAAGCTCAAGACCGCGTATCAGTGAAACACCAAAAAGTGCATCTCCCCCCCTTTCTGTTAAGGATTAGCTATATATACCTGAGTCTTTCTCTCTCCTGACGGTTACTCCTCTTGACACGTGGACATCATCTGGTCATTCACGTGTCACCATCTGGAGTACCTGCAGCTAAAACGCTACTTTCACCTTGATCCTGCGACTAAGTTATCCACACAGGGAGTAGCTTAGTGCACAGGCTACTCTGGGCACAACCTTAACCTGGCGATCTGGTTAACACTGGGTATCACAGCTCACACAAGTCTTCTCAAACACTCGGCGATGTGCTCCTTTCGGCGACTTGCTGACAACCTGATCTCCTGATCTTCACACCCGGGATCATGTGAACACCCGGCGATGTGCATACCTGCAGGCGATAGGCGACCACTTATATCTTCACACACATGGCGATAGGCGATCACTTATATCTTCACACACATGGCGATAGGCGATCACTTATATCTTCGCACGCATGGCGATAGGCGATCACTTATATCTTCGCACACATGGCGATAGGCGATCACTACTCTTTACACGCGGTGATAGGCGACTACCGATCTGTGCTTCTTTACTTCTCGCGCTTTGCTTCCAGGCGCTCTCTTAACACTGGGTGATCGCCTTAGCCACTGACAACCAATCACCATTCTGGGTGATCGCCTCTCCAACTGGCTTACTATCCTCTACCACGTGACACCCCTTGAACAGTCAACATGGTCAACTGCTGGCGACGTCATCCATTACTGATGACGGACCGGATCACATCTGATGACGGACCGGATCAGAGGTCATGACAGTGGAGGAAGTTGAGGCCGATCAGTTCCCAAAACCCGACCTGATCTTCACAAGGGCAGATCGTCTGGACGTGATACCTGTAAGGACCTGTGAAATTAAATTGGAATAAAAGGAATATATATTAAATGAATTCTAAGCATGTTTTTATTTAAAATAAAAAGGAAGGAGAGTGTAGAGTAGAAGACTATGAGATCGCCTGGTTAGTACATAATCGCCTGTCGCCTAGACTACACATGCGGACATCGCCAGGGCGCGAGGCATGGGGGCATCGCCAGGGCGCGAGAGGCATGCGAGCATCGCCAGGGCGCGAGAGACATGCGGACATCGCCAGGGCGCGAGGCATAGGGGCATCGCCAGGGCGCGAGAGACATGCGGGCATCGCCAGGGATACATCGGTCGTCTTCCAGGGATAGACATCGGTCGTCTTCCAGAGGGAGACATCGGTCGTCTTCCAGGGATAGACATCGGTCGTCTTCCAGAGGGAGACATCGGTCGCCTCCCAGGGAAAGACATCGGTCGTTCGCCAGGATGAGTCAGCGGTGGAAAGTTGTCGCGCGACGTCGAGTTTCACACAGATAAGGTGGGGCCCAGGCTCCCAGCATGAAACGTCCTGCACGCGCGACACGTAGACAAAAAGGGTGGTTCAGAATAGTGACATCAGAAAGTTGGCATGCACAAGAGACACACACGGCCGTACTGTTCAGGGAAGTGGTTGGCATGCGCAAGAGACACCGTGGCCGTACTGTTCAGGGAAACGTACACTCAGGCTTTCCTGCAGAGTGGGTGGTGGCAGCAGCATGTGTGGACAAGTTAGTGTAGATTCAAAAACCCATTTTGGGGAGGCAAAGAACGTTGCAGTGGTTCAAGAGTGAAAGAGTGAGTTCACCTTCATCCCTCTCCTTTCTCTCCTTCGCGCTGCGATTCAGGCAACCTCAAACACTAGTACGACGAGCGACGACTGCCCTTGGACACTTGGGAGGTTCTCTGCAAGTTCTCCAGACAGGGACGCTAAAACAGAGTGAAAGCATCTTTAAGCTTCGTTGGGTTTCGGAGCTCTTGGTGTTTTGCGTTAGTCCAGGTAAGGGAAGCTAGCTTTTTTCTCGTTTATAAAAACGTTAGGCGAGTAGGTTCTGAAGTGAGGGCGACGTGGTCGCCGGTTTTCATATGCTTTTCACGATACTCTGTTTTTATGTGTGGGGTGACATGATCGCCGATTTTAATACTGTTTTCGAAATCCCCTGTTTTAGTGTCGTTTGAACTGTTTGAGATTTAAATGTGAAATGCATGTGATATTCGAAACTTTGAACCGTGGAATGATTATTGCTATGTTTAAAATCGTTCATTAAGTGTTGTATGATGTGTTGAATGTTGTGAATGTGGAATCAAGGCATAGTATTTTCAGGAAAGAAAATACCGTGTAAGATTGTTGTAGAATGTGCATTGATCGGTGATTTCTATAATGAGATATCCTGACTCTCCTGATATAATGGACTCATATAGAGGAAGTCATTCAGGCGTTGAGAGTCGATGGAGGTTCATATGTATGGGTAAGTGGTTTGAAAAATAACCACTTGACCTGTTGTATGGATTCACCCTGTCATACTAGGTGAGTGATGAGATTGAGATTGAGATTATGTTGATGCGCATAGCTGTGGGAACTTTACAGCAGTGTGGTATGACAGGTGCAGATCTCTGAGTCTAGTCAATGCACGAGTCTTCCGGAAGTAGTGTCAAGTGTCTGTGTGTGACGAGTCAGCGGAAGGTCTGACGTGTGAACCATGAATGTTGAATGTAGTGAATAGACACTTGACGAGTTGGTGGAATATGGGGATATTGATGGTTGCAATTGATATAGATTATGAATGGTGTGAAGATTTATGTTTTCTATAGATATAAAGTTTCATATTTAAAGTTTTTGCAAATATCTAGCTTACCCTTTTATCTTGTATCGTGGTTGTTTTTCTTAAACCTGTGATGATCGTGTATATTTACACGGGAGCAGATGAGGCTGCAGGTAGTAGAGCTCCTCTGTGAGTGGTCGCCGGGAGGAGATCGCCTGTTTCTGTTTCTGTTAGGAGATCGCCGTTTTCTGTTTTCCATCAGGAGATCGCCTGTTTTTTTTATTTTGCTGTATTTTGTTTAAGTTTTGGAATTGACCGATTATGTATTTAAACTCCCTGTGAGGAGAAACTTCATTACATATATATAATTATGTTCACTTCAATATATTTGTTTACCTTTATTTCATTATATAAATATGAAAAGGATTTGGCGGGATGTTACAATACCCCACGACAATGACCCAATTGTGATTTCTGTAGTCACTGTCGGTAGGAGGGTCCACCGCGTCCTCGTGGACCAGGGAAGCTCCGCAGATGTGATGTTCTGTTCCACCTTCCAGAAGCTATAGTTATCTCCTGATCAGCTGAGGCCATACGATGGCTGCTTATATGGGGTCGCAGGAGACCAGGTAGAGGTCAGGGGGCACATTGAGTTGAGAACAACGTTCACGGATGGTCAGAGATCTCGTACTGTGGACATCAGGTACCTCGTAGTCAATGCTCCTTCAGCTTACAACATTCTATTGGGTTGGCCAGCATTAAATAGGTTAGGAGAGGTACCCTCGTCAATGCACATGAAGATGAAGCTGCCCTCCCTTGAGCGAATGGTCATCACCATCAAGTCTGACTAGAAAATAGCTAAGAAGTGTTACGAAAACAGCCTCAAAACAAAAAGGGGGGTATGCTCAGTAACGTTCCACTCACCCACTGGGAAGCACTCAGACCCGGAAGAGGTCGCCCCAGATAGAAGACCAGAACCCGTGGGAGAGGTGTTGGAGCGGGTGATCGAAGGCAAGACCTTCAAGCTCGGAAAGGCATTGAGCCAGGAGGACTAGGACCAGATAGCAACTGTTCTGTCATGACACCTGGGCTCCTTCGCATGGTCTGCAGCCGACATGCCAGGGATTGAACCCGACTTCCTATGCCACCACCTCACTTTGCAACCCTAGGTCTGCCCAGTGCGCCAGAGACGTCAGAAGTTTAATGAAGAAAGTTGGCAGGTCATCAGAGAAGAGACTCAAAAACTGCTAAAGGCGGGCCACATCAGGGAAATTCAGTACCCTAAGTGGCTGGTCAATGTGGTACTAGTAAAGAAGGCAAGTGGCAAGTGGAGAATGTATGTTGATTTCACGGACCTCAATAAAGCTTGTCCTAAGGACTCGTACCCTCTGCCCAACATCGGCTCTTTGGTCGACAACGTGTCAGGCTATAAGCTACTAAGCTTTCTGGACGCCTTCTTGGGGTACAACCAGATACGGATGCACCCCCGCGATGAGGAAAAAACAGCGTTCATGACTGAATTGTCTAGCTACTGCTACAAGGTGATGCCCTTTGGATTGAAGAACGCAGGGGCGACGTACCAAAGATTGATGGACCACATACTCGCCCCAATGTTGGGTCGAAACATCCAGGCATACGTAGATGACATGGTGATCACGTCTCGGGAAAGGAGTCAACATGTGACCGATTTGGAGGAACTCTTCAGCACCATCGCCAGGTACAATTTAAAGTTGAATCCCGAGAAATGCGTGTTCGGGGTGGAGGCAAGAAATTTTCTAGGGTTCTTGCTAACAGAGTGAGGGATAGAGGCCAACCCAGAGAAATGCGCAACCATCATGGCAATGAGGAGCCCGGCCATGGTCAAGGAAGTCCAACAAATGACAGGTCAGATGGCCGCCCTCTCACGCTTTGTCTCTGCAGGAGGAGAAAAGAGGTATCCTTACTTCCAGTGCCTCAAGCGGAACAACAGATTTTCGTGGACCAGCGAATGCGAGGACGCTTTCCTCAAATTGAAGGAGTACCTAGCTAGCTCTCCGGTACTGTGTAAACCGGTGTTGGGCATCCCACTTCGCCTTTACTTTGCCATCACAGATCGAGCAATCAGCTCGGTCCTCGATCATTATCAGGAGCAGGTACAAAGGCCTATCTATTTTGTCAGCAAGGTCCTACAGGGGCCTGAGGTACAGTACCAGGTAATCAAAAAGGTAGCCCTAGCAGTGGTATTCTCATCAAGAAGGTTGCGTCATTACTTCCACAGTTTTACTATCATAGTGATGACAGACCTCCCCATCTGCAAGGTCTTGCAAAAGCCTGACGTAGCAGGACGCGTGGTTTGTTGGGCAATAGAGCTGTCCGAGTTCGAGATTCAATATGAACCCCTGGGGCCCCATCAAGAGACATGTTTACGCTGATTTTGTAGCCGAGCTCACCTCGGCGGCTCCACCCCAGAGAGGGATAGGATGTAAATGGGTCCTTTTGGTTGACGGCTCATCCAACCTACAAGGCAGCGGTGCCAGGGTTATACTAGAAGGTCCAGATGGTGTCTTGATAGAACAGGCTCTGCATTTCACTTTCAAAGCAAGTAATAACCAGGCGGAGTACGAAGCCTTAATAGCAGGGATGTTGTTGGCAAAAGAAATGGGCGCAGGAAACTTGCTGGCAAAAAGTGACTCATTCTTGGTCACAAGACAGGTCACTGGCGAGTACCAAGCCAAGGACCCATAATTGGCTGCTTATCTCAACTATGTACAGTTATTGAAAGGCACATTTCTAGAGTTCGAGCTGCTACATGTTCCTCGAGAGCAAAATGCCAGAGCTGACTTGTTAGCAAAACTCGTCAGCTCAGGCAAGGGGGGCAGATAGAGGACAGTAATACAGGAAACTTTAAGAGCACCTCGAACAGTTGCAGGAGATCCCGCGGATGTACAAATGATAAACGTTGTGCATGAGGGAGGAAGGAGTCATAGGTCACTGACACAAGAAACGCTGAAAGCACCTTGCATAAATTCCTATGGCCTGCCAGCTGAAGTGTCGTTGCAAGTTTGTTTGGTGGAAGAAGGAGAGACTTGGATGACGCCCTATCAATGTTACCTAGCAGACGAGACACTTTCGTTAGACCCCGCGGAAGCAAGAGTTGTGAAGAAGAATGCACCCCACTACACTTTGATTGACGGTAACCTATTCAGACACAGCTATTCCCATCCTCTATTGATATGCGTAAGTGGGACACAGTGCACTCGCATAATAGCAGAACTTCATGAAGGAATATGCGGAAGCCACATCAGGGGACGAGCCTTAGCAGCAAAGGCCATCTACGCAGGGTATTATTGGCCCACAATGAGAGAATACTGCATAAGGTATGCACAGCGGTGTAAGAAGTCTCAAGAGCACGCGGACTGGCATCGCGTGCCACTAGAGGAGCTGAGATCCCTCCATAGTCCATGGCCCTTCCATACGTGGGGAATCGACATCCTGGGACCTTTCCCACTCGCGATCAGAAAGATGAAATATCTTGTGGTGGCTATAGAATACTTCACCAAATGGATCAAAGCTGAGCCAGTGGCACAAATTACGGCGCATAAGGTCCAATATTTCGTGTGGAAGAATATTGTGTGTCGTTTTGGAATCCTGAGGCGTCTAGTATCTGACAATGGTACCCAGTTTGCAAGTCAGAAATTGGGAAAGTTGTGCTTGGAGCTCGGCATCAAACAGGTGTTTGCATCAGTCGAGCACCCCCAGACAAATGGGCAGGTCGAGTCGGCCAACAGGGTCCTGCTCAGAGGCCTGAAGAGGAGGCTCGAGAAAGCTAAAGGGACTTGGGCAGAAGAGGTCCCCAAGATTGTGTGGGCGTACCACACCACTTCACAATCCACCACTAAAGAAACGCCCTTCAGCCTAGTATACGGTCAGATGCCATGATTCCAGTAGAGATACAGGAAAGCTCACCTCGATTCCAGAACTTTGTGGTAGAGGAATCAAATAAAGAAAGAAGGGTGAATCTAGACCTACTGGACGAGGTCAGGGAGGAGGCCCGCGTTAAGTTTGAAGCGTTAAAGAGGAGAGTAGAACACCAATACAGGTCAAAGTTGAGACCTCGGCAGTTCCAAGTCGTCGATCTGGTAATGCGGAAGGCCCACTCCTACCAGTTAGAAAACAAACTATCCCCCAAGTGGACAGGCCCGTTTCGAGTAACGAAGGCCCTGGGAAATGGGGCATACAGGTTGGAGACCTTAGAAGGCGGTGTGATTCCATGCACATGGAATGGTGCCAACCTCAAGTTTTATTTTAGTTAGTAAAGTTGTATTTGAACACAATTGTATCATTCAGTTAAGGGGACACTCTTTTTCCCTACAGGGTTTTTTAACGAGGTCACCCAATAAAAGAAAGAAAAAGAATTAAGAAGGATATATTTGTGTTAAACAGTGAAATGAACCTCTTCTACCTTGTTAAAAAGAGGGGAAGAATAGTACGGTTCGCAGTAGAAATCCTCCTCCTCTTCTACCTCGTCCTCGACTTTTTACAGCGAGGTCGAAGGAAGTTAAATGAACCTCTTCTACCTTGTTAAAGAAAGGGGAAGAATAGTATGGTTCACAGTGAAAGTCCTCTTCCTCTTATAGCGAGGCTGGGGCAAGAAGAATGAGCCTCTTCTACCTTGTTAAAGAAAGGGGAAGAATAGTATGGTTCACAGTGAAAGTCCTCTTCCTCTTATAGCGAGGCTAGGGCAAGAAGAATGAGCCTCTTCTACCTTGTTAAAGAAAGGAGAAGAATAGTATGGTTCACAATAATCGTTTTCCTTGATTTCTACAGGGTCAAAAACAGGAGGAATTTTTCAGTTTACACAGCAAGGAGTAAGACAAGAAGGAGGTCTTCCTTGGCTTATCAGGCGAGGTCGACAGAGAAAGAGGTCTTCCTTGGCTTATCAGTCGAGGTCGACAGGGAAAAAGGTCTTCCTTGGCTTATCAGTCGAGGTCGACAGAGAAAGAGGTCTTCCTTGGCTTATCAGTCGAGGTCCACAGAGAAAGAGGTCTTCCTTGGCTTATCAGTCGAGGTCGACAGAGAAAGAGGTCTTCCTTGGCCCGTCAGTCGAGGTCGGCAGAAAAGAAATTATTATCAAAGAAAACATGTATAGATGAAGGAACCAAAGAGGCAAGAACAGAAGGTGAGAAGGGTGCTAAGTGCACCATAAGTCGAAGTATTCAGCCATACACAAAAATATAAAGTTAACATGGGAAGACGAAAGTGTTGAAGAATAAATTCATTAAGTTGAAGTGTACAAATATTTACAAGAGGCTGTTTATGTTGAAGACAGAAAGAAGAAAGGAGGGCTAAAGGGTCGACAGGAGAGTCCACCAGCTGCCCATCAAGGATGACTTTGTCTAAACCGGTTTGGGAGATGATGGAGGAGGGCCAAGCACATCTAACCAAGGAAGCCAAGGCTCAAACCAAGAAGACCGTCTAGACCAAGAGGAGCGTCTAGCTCCAAGAAGTGAGCGTCTAGGACGTGAAGGAGGGAGGCTATCCATGGAGCTAGACCGTCTAGGACCTCTCACAAGATCCATGGCTAAACATATCCAAGCACACATAGAAGAAGCCACGGATGGGAGGGAGAAGACCTTGTACATGCTACTTGGAGGCCCATTAGGGGTAGCTTAGTAGATTAGTGTAGTGTAGAAAGCAAAACTTGCTAACTTAGGGGTGTGCTATCAAAAAGGTGCCCTTAGCAATAGAAGGAGGGGTGTGCTAGCAAATAGGTGCCTTTAGCAAAAGAGGGAGGGGTGTACTATCAAATGTTGCATTTTTGACCTATCTTCTAGAATATTAGGATGATGGTGTGGTTTGACTAAAGTCAATACCCTAGGCAGCCCCCACTTTTTGTATTTCCATCCCTACCCTTTAAGCTTGCTCACCAAGGCTCCTAAATCTATAAATAAGGAGGCCTACCTCATGTATTTTCAAGTTTATTTGAGTAATGTTATGCTGCCATTTTTGTGCACAAGCTTTACTCCTCCTAGAAATCTAGGCTATAAACTTCAATCCTTTCACCTTCTCCCTTGAGCTGGCCGAACCACTCAACCCATACTCATCATGCACCTTCAAGACCAACACAACTCCTAGGAGGGTCTTGTTTCACTCATCCATTGCTTCCGCTCCATCTATTTCTACTTTGATTCAAGAAGAACACATGAAAATGCCATCATTTGGTATCAGAGCTTTTGGTTCTTCAAGATGAGTAGCTTGTCTTTTTAAATTTTCAGTTCTTCTTTATTTTCATCTTGTCATTTCAATTCCATAATTGTCTTGCTGTTTTTTTTTTTTTACATTTTAAATTGTTCTTGGTGTGCTTATGGAAGATCCAACCGAAGCATATGTGTTCAATTGATCTTGAACATTTTCTTGTGCAATTGTGATAGGATTCCTTACACATTGAGTGGCTGTTTTCTTTTAGGAATTTGAGTCTTTATTGCTTTCTTATAATTGCTTCATTTTATGCTTTGAGTCTTTATTTTCTGAATCTATAAATGTTGTGTCAAGTCATGTGAATCCATAATTGTCATCAATTCTTAGTAGTCCTATTTTTGGCTTGATTGTTTCTTATTTTTGGGTCTCTTTAATTTGCCTTAATCTGCTGTTATTTTGATCCTTTGCTGCCTTTTTAATTTTAGTTTGAGTTCATAATTGTGTCTTAGTTCTTACACAATTTTCTTTCTTACATTTTCCTTTGTGTTAAATTTTGGTATCTTGCTTTTATTTTTTCCAGTTTTCCAGATTTCCCCTGTTTCTCTCTCTGTCTGGCTGTTTTTTGTTTCAAAAATTATTTCCACTCATAGGAAATTTGTGATTCTCTGGAAAATGCAAGTTTGAAGTGTTACAAAAAGGACAAAAAAAAGAATCAGATCAAAAAAGGCAACAGAAAAAATATGATAAATCTTACAAAATCAGAGTGCAAATCTTGAGCGCTCCAGCTGGCCTAACTGCACACCAAATTTGCAAAAATTATTAAAAAAAAATGGTGCATGCGTTTTAGGTGATTCCAAAGCCATTGTTTAGATAAGATCCTGAATTTTCTTGCATATAAAATTCAGAGACAAATTTTAAAAATACAGCTCAGCATAAATCGGGGAACAAACACGTTTTCTGGCCCACAACAATTTTCAGTGGTGCTGTTTTTTTTTTATTTTTTATTTGGTCATCTAATCTAGTGCTTTTCTTTAGGAATTCCTTTTGTGTGCCAACTTTTTTTTGAGTACCTTTAATTGTTTGCTTTAATTTCTTGACTCTCTTTCTAAGTTGTCATATTATAAATCCTTTTGGTGGTACTGTTTTTATTCAATTAAATTTGTTTCTTGCTTTTGTTTCTTGACCTCTCTTTTGGGTGCTGGAATTTAATTCTCCTTGGTGCATATGTGCATGGAACTTGACTTGGTTTAGGTTTAGCTCTTGTGAATAGGTGCTGGAAATTGGAGAATTAAAGCCATCATTTTAAGGAGGAGACAAAGCTAAAGCCGAAACAAGGTTGCTTGAAACAAACAATACAAACACCTAGAAGATCAAAAAAAAAAAAAAAATTTCAAGACAACAAGGAAGTGCACTAACCCAAAAGAGGATCAACAAAGGGAGTCTTCTTTTCCTTTGCAACTTGGTTTATTGTTAATTACCTCTTTAATTACGTTTAGACGGTGAGTGTGTCTTCAAGGGCTCAAAGTGTCCAAGAAGCCTCACCTAGGGCCGAATAGCATAGTAAATTTTTTGCTTAGTAATTTGTTGCTTGTTTGAACTTGTTTTCTATTGTTTTGGTAGAAACGTTTTGCATGATTAGTTTAGTTTAATTTGTGCTAAAACCGACTAGTTTGTTGCATATCTTTTTTTTTAGCTTACATAGTTTTATTGCTTTTTGATTTCTCAACTTCTTGTGTTTTAAGTGTTTCACTAAGAGAAATTTTTGTGAGAAGGCATTGGAGACTAGTTTTTGGCAAGGAAAAGGCTTGGTACTTAAGTAGTCCTTTGAGACTCACCTCCCTTACCTGGAAAACTACCTTCTTTATCTTCCCTAATCTTTCTCAAAGTAAAAACGCCTAAATACACAAAGGTCTAGCCATGTCTTCTTCTTCTCATTCTCCAAAGTCTATAGAATGTGAAGTAAAATCTTTGAAAACCCTTTTGAAAGAGGTATCCCAAGCGGTACAATTAATCTCTTCTAGGCAATTGGAGAATGAAAACAAGATTAATGAGTTGGCTAGAGCTCAAGAAGAGAAATCCCAAAAATCTCAAAAATCAAAAAAAACAAATACTCATGCATCCCAAAGCATTGCAACTCTAGGGGAGGGAAGCCTTAGAATTAATGACTACTACCAACCACCCCCTAGAAGAACTAGGCAAAGGGAACAAGAGGTGCCAAGGGAAACTAGAGTAGACCTGCCTCATTTTCATGGAAAGGAAAATGTAGAAATATATCTAGATTGGGAGATGAAGGTAGAGCAACTCTTTGCTTGCCATAGGGTAAGTGAGGAACGAAAAGTACCCTTAGCCACCCTTAGTTTCCAAGGAAATGCCATGTATTGGTGGACCTCTTTAGAAAGAGACCGACGTCTTCATAGGGAACCTCCCATAGAATATTGGAATGACCTTAGGGGAGCCCTAAGACGTCGACATATACCTTCTTACTACCATAGGGAGTTGATGGATAAGCTCCAAAGACTCCAACAAAAGAATATGAGTGTAGAAGAGTATAGGCAAAAGATGGAGCTCTATATGATGAGAGCCTCTATTAGAGAGGAAGAGGAAACCACCATATCTAGGTTCCTTAGTGGCCTATCACTTGAGATAAGAGATAGCGTAGAGCTCTTACCTTATCAAGACTTGAATGATTTGGTTCAACTTTGCATTAAAGTTGAGCAACAAAATTTGCGCAAAACATCAAGTCAAAAGGTGAGCCCCTATTCTAACTTTTATCCCAAGAGAGAGTTTAAAAGGGAGGGTAGTACATCTAAGGAAAAACCAAAAGAACCTACCAAACCCTTCACCAAAGAAACCTCAACCCCACCCATCCGAGCTAGAGATGTTAAATGTTTTAAGTGCTATGGTAGGGGGCATGTGCAAGCACAATGTCCAAACCAAAGGACTTTGTTTCTTAAAGGTGTAGACGAATACACTAGTGGCGAGGATGAGCTTAGTGAGAAAGAGGAAGGGGGAGAGGATGAGAGGGTAGCTCCATTAGAGGGAGAATTGCTTATGATTAGGAGAACCCTCAACAATCACCCTAGCACATCCATTGAAACACAAAGGGAGAACATATTTCATACAAGATGCAATGTTTTAGAAAATATATGTTCCCTCATTGTGGATAGTGGATCTAGTTGTAATTGTTGTAGTGCTAGGATGGTTGAAAAGCTTAAGCTACAAGTGGTTCCTCACCCAAAACCTTACAAACTTCAATGGCTTAATGAAAATGGGGAACTACATGTAGATAAGCAAGTGGAAATCAAGTTTTCCATAGGGAAATACAAAGATAAAGTTTTATGTGATGTAGTGCCTATGGAAGCTTGCCATATCTTATTAGGGAGGCCATGGCAATTTGACAAGAAAACCTTGCATGATGGTCTCACTAACGAGATTTCCTTCACCCATAAATATAAGAAGTTTGTACTTAGTCCTTTACCACATTCTCAAGTGGTGAAAGACCAAATACAAATGAAACAAAAGAGGGATGAGGAAAACAAAAAAAAAAGAGTGCTAGAAAAAGAGAAAATCCTTAGGGATAGGAAGGCGTGGGAGAAGAGTGTTCCTTCCCACAAGGTTGGTCTACAAGAAAAGCCTTTTGAAAATGTTTTAGAAAACTTGCTTCTTGTTGAACAACCAAGCCTTATCTTTTGTAAAGGAGCACTTACATGCACTGCCACAAGTAATGAACTCACGGTTTTACCTCCTCAAATAGAAAACCTTTTGAGTGAATTTGACGATCTATTCTCACAAGAAGGACCCAATGGGCTTCCTCCTCTTAGGGGGATAGAACATCAAATTGACTTCATTCCGGGGGCAAGCCTACCAAATAGGCCTGCTTATAGAACCAACCCCGAGGAAACAAAGGAGATAGAATCACAAGTTCAAGACTTGTTGGAGAAGGGTTGGGTTCAAAAGAGTCTAAGCCCTTGTGCTGTACCTGTCTTGTTGGTGCCTAAAAAAGATGGAAAATGGCGCATGTGTTGTGATTGTAGAGCAATCAACAACATCACCATCAAGTATAGGCATCCAATCCCAAGGCTTGATGATATGCTTGATGAATTGCATGGGTCAACTCTATTCTCCAAAATTGACCTTAAAAGTGGATATCACCAAATTCGAATCAAGGAGGGTGATGAGTGGAAAACCGCTTTTAAGACCAAATTTGGATTATATGAGTGGTTGGTGATGCCCTTTGGACTCACTAACGCTCCAAGCATATTCATGAGGCTTATGAATCACACCTTGAGGGATTGTATAGGTAAATATGTAGTAGTTTACTTTGATGATATCTTAGTATATAGTAAAACCCTAGAAGACCATCTAAGTCACCTTAGGGAAGTCTTTCTAGTTCTTAGGAAAAATAGTCTTTTTGCAAATAGGGATAAGTGTACCTTTGGTGTAGATAGTGTAGTCTTTTTAGGCTTTATAGTAAACAAAACGGGGGTACATGTAGATCCCGAGAAAATCAAAGCCATCCAAGAGTGGCCAACTCCACAAAATGTAAGTGATGTAAGAAGTTTTCATGGGTTAGCTAGCTTCTATAGAAGGTTTGTGCCTAATTTTTCTAGCCTAGCTTCTCCTTTGAATGAACTTGTTAAAAAAGATGTTGCATTTTGTTGGAATGAAAAGCATGAGCAAGCCTTTCAAAGGCTAAAAGCTCAACTCACCAATGCACCCATCCTATCTCTCCCAAATTTTTCCAAAACTTTTGAGATAGAGTGTGATGCATCGGGAGTAGGCATAGGCGCGGTATTGTTGCAAGGTGGACACCCCATTGCTTATTTTAGTGAAAAACTCCATGGTGCCACCCTCAACTACCCCACTTATGACAAAGAGCTCTATGCTCTTGTGAGAGCCCTAAATGATGGCCTTCACATGTTGAGCTCTCCTTGGATGTTGAAGATGGTGCGGAAGCAATGGTTTAAATGAGCAAGACCCTCCTAGGAGTGATGGTGATCTTGAAGGTGCATGATGTGTATGAAAATGAGAGAGGTTTGGCCAGCTCTCTTTGGTGGTGAAGGAGTGAAGATTAAAACCATAAATCAAGAGATTTAGGCAAGGGAGTAAGTATGGCACAAATTTGGCAGCACAACTTTACTCAAATTAATCTTGAAAATACATGAGGTAGGCCTCCTTATTTATAGATTTAGGAGCTTTGGTGAGCAAGCTTAAAGGGTAGGGATGGAAATACAAAAAGTGGGGGCTGCTAGGGTATTGACTTTAGTCAAACCACACCATCATCCTAATATTCTAGAAGATAGGTAAAAAATGCAACATTTAATAGTACACCCCTCCTTCTTTTGCTAAAGGCACCTATTTGCTAGCACACCCCTCCTTCTATTGCTAAGGGCACCTTTTTGATAGCACACCCCTAAGTGAGCAAGTTTTGCTTTCTACACTACACTAATCTACTCAGCTACCCCTAATGGGCCTCCAAGTAGCATGTACAAGGTCTTCTCCCTCCCATCCGTTGCTTGACTTGTTTGGGCGTGAATGTGCTTGGCCATGGACCTTGTGAGAGGTCCTAGACGGTCTAGGCTCCCTCCTAGACGCTCCTCATGTAGCTCCCCCTTGTCTTGTGTTAGACGCTCTCCATGTGGTTCTAGACGGTCTAGTCTTGGCCCTTGGCTTTCATGGTGGGGTGAGCTTGGCCTCTCTCCATCATCCCCTCCCCCTTGGAAAGGATTTGTCCTCAAATCCAAGTCGTCATTGGTACCTACAAATGGAGATAGGTCAATTAGATTAAATGTGTCATGCACTCCATATTCAAGAGGTAGGTCCAACTTGTATGCATTGTTGTTGACTCTCTTGAGGACATGAAAGGGTCCATCTTTTTTGGGCACCAACAAGACAGGTACAGCACAAGGGCTTAGGCTCTTTTGAACCCAACCCTTCTCCAACAAGTCTTGAACTTGTGACTCTATCTCCTTGGTCTCCTCGGGGTTAGTTCTATAGGCGGGCCTATTTGGTAGGCTTGCCCCCGGAATCAAGTCAATTTGGTGTTCTATACCTCTAATGGGAGGGAGTCCATTGGGCCCCTCATTAGAGAATACATCATCAAATTCACTTAAAAGTTTTTCTACTTTAGGAGGTAGACTCATAAGTTCACTACTTGTGGCAGTGCATGCAAGTTGTAGTGGCCAGAGCTCGGTCGTCCGGAACACAGAGAGGGGTGATCGGTCATCAGCCTGTTCTCACAGAGAGGGGGTGATCGGTCATCAGCCTGTTCTCACAGAGAGGGGTGATCGGTCATCAGCCTGTTCTCACAGAGAGGGGTGATCGGTCATCAGCCTGTTCCCGCAGAGAGGGAGATCGGTCATCAGCCTGTTCTCACAGAGAGGGGTGATCGGTCATCAGCCTGTTCCCGCAGAGAGGGAGATCGGTCATCAGCCTGTTCTCACAGAGAGGGTGATAGCGGCCTATCAGTGTTTGCACTCCAGAGAAGGAAACCCTATGTGCTAGATTACCCCAAGACTGGGTGATAGCGGCGCAAGGGTATTCCAGTAAACCCTAAATATGGCTAGCAGCGCAGTAAACCCTAATTAGGGTTAGCGGCATAGCCAGGCTATATAAGGAACAGTAATATACTTCACAGAGGTACGCAATTCTAGACCTAAACACAGAGAGAATTCAGACTTTAATGTTTCTTGCCCCGTTCTGACTTGAGCGTCGGAGTGCACACGGCCGCGAGGGCGCCCCCCTTTTCTCTTTTGCAGGTGCGATCATACCACCACAGGCTAGGTGAGGAAGGAGGTGCGTGGCGGCTGCAGAAGTCAGCTGACGCAGGGTCAACCGGCAGGAACATTAGGCGCCCACCGTGGGGCCGAGTAAATCAAGGTCCCATCCACAGTTGTGAAGAGGAAAGCCAGACAGCATGAGAAGCACTAGGCAAGGTACCGCTGGAGGAGGCGACGGTAATCACACCGCCACCATCCAGGAGCTAATGGAGACAATCCGCAATCTCCAGCAGGCGTTCACCGCCTCCAGCGCTGATCAGGCCTTGAAGCAGGAGCAGTTTAGGGCCGACCTGAACGCGTCTTTGGCGGCGAATGAGGAGCTGCGGAGAGCCAACGAGGAACTGAGGAGAGGAATGGGAGAAAGGGCCGCAGCGGGACAGGGGGCCATGCCTCCAGCCAGGCCCCGACCCATGCCTTTCTCGCAGGAGATCATGCAGACAGTAATACCAGCGTCTTTCGTAATCCCAAAGATTACCTTTACAGGCGTAGAAGATCCAGAAGCCCACATCACAGCGTTCCATACGCAGATGATGATCTCTGGGGGGACTGATGCCATGCACTGCAAGCTGTTCATGGGTACCTTTGCAGGGACAGCGCTAAACTGGTTCGTGGGACTCCCAGACGGACACGTTACATCCTTCGAGCAGTTTGCAGAATTGTTCAAAAGGCAGTTCATTGTCAATCGGGCTCGGATGCCGGTTGCGTTCGACCTCTTTGATGTAAAGCAGTTCCAGGAAGAACCACTGAAGGATTTCCTCAACCGGTTCGCGGCATTGGTGGTGAGACTGCCAACCAAGGACGACGCCGTGATAGTGCATGCCTTCGAGAGGGGCATCCTTCCTGGACCATTCAGCGACGCACTCATACGATGTCCAGCAAGGACATTTGATGAGATACAGTGCAGGGCGCTCGCCCACATCACGGCAGAAGGAAGAGTCGCCGAAAAGCGTACGAGGGGCGACCTCTCCAAACCTCGCGCCCCAGTACGCGCCCAACCCCTAAGGGTGCATGTGGCCGCTGAGAAGAAGGATAGACACGCACCCTACGAGTCCAGAAGGCCCAGACCAACCCGGCACAGCTTCAAGGTCAGCCTCAAGGAGCTCATCGCCATCCCTGAGGTGGCAAGCAAGTTGAAGCCTCCCCAGAAGGCCGAGGGACCAGTCGGACCTCGGAAAAGCCATTGGTGTGATTTCCATCAAGCCCAAGGCCACAATCTGCGCAACTGCCTCAGCTTAGGTTATCAGTTAGATGACCTAGTAAAAAGCGGCTTTTTAGCGCCCTACCTGCAGGAATCACAGGGAGACACGGCGACAACAAACCCAACGGGAGACGAGAGGCACGAGGTGCCCATTCATGGAGAAATCTACACCATCTCAGGGGGATTTTCAGGAAGAGGAGCACGCCTCCCAGAGGAGCATGCCTCCCAGTAAAGCACGCCTCCCAGAGGAGCACGCCTCCCAGAGGAGCACGCCTCCCAGAGGAGCACGCCTCCCAGAGGAGCACGCCTCCCAGAGGAGCACGCCTCCCAGCGGAGCACGCCTCCCAGAGGAGCACGCCTCCCAGAGGAGCACGCCTCCCAGAGGAGCACGCCTCCCAGAGGAGCACGCCTCCCAGAGGAGCACGCCTCCCAGAGGAGCACGCCTCCCAGAGGAGCACGCCTCCCAGAGGAGCACGCCTCCCAGCGGAGCACGCCTCCCAGAGGAGCACGCCTCCCAGAGGAGCACGCCTCCCAGAGGAGCACGCCTCCCAGCGGAGCTCGCCTCCAAGTTTTATTTCAGTTAATAGATACATGTTTTAACACAATTGTATTTTTCAGTCTAGGGGACACTCTTTTTAACGAGGTCACCCAATAAAGAGAAGAATTTAGACAGACATGTTTGACCATGTTGACTGTTCAAAGGGTGTCACGGGGTAGAGGATAGTAAGCCAGTTGGAGAGGCGATCACCCAGAATGGTGATTGGTTGTCAGTGGCTAAGGTGATCACCCAGTGTTAAGAGAGCGCCTGGAAGCAAAGCGGGAGAAGTAAAGAAGCACAGATTGGTAGTCGCCTATCACCGCGTGCAAAGAGTAGTAATCGCCTATCGCCATGTGCGAAGATACAAGTGATCGCCTACCGCCATGTGTGTGAAGATACAAGTGACCGCCTATCGCCAGGTGTGCGAAGATATAAGTGATCGCCTATCGCCATATGTGAAGATACAAATAATCGCCTATCGCCAGGTGTGTGAAGATACAAGTGATCGCCTATCGCCATATGTGAAGATACAAGTAATCGCCTATCGCCAGGTATTCACATCGCCGGGTGTGAAGATTTGGAGATCAGGTTGTCAGCAAGTCGCCGAAAGGAGCACATCGCCGAGTGTTTGAGAAGACTTGTGTGAGCTGTGATACCCAGTATTAACCAGATCGCCAGGTTAAGGTTGCGCCCAGAGTAACCTGTGCCCTAAGCTACTCCCTGTGTGGATAACTTAGTCGCAAGGTCAAGGTGAAAGTAGCGTTTTAGCTGCAGGTACTCCAGATGGTGACACGTGAATGACCAGATGATAAAAGTCCTCACCTCGTCCTTTTACAGCGAGGCTGAGGCGAGAAGATAAGAAAGTCCTCACCTCGTCTTTTTACAGCGAGGCTGAGGCGAGAAGAGTCGAAAGTCCTTGATCCGGTCGGTCATCAGCAGTTGACCACGTCGAGTCATGCCACATAGGTCCACTGGGCGAGTTGTAAGGCTCTTCGTTGAAGCAAGCCACAACTCGAGCCTGGGGGGCTTGTGTAGTGGCCAGAGCTCGGTCGTCCGGAACACAGAGAGGGGTGATCGGTCATCAGCCTGTTCTCACAGAGAGGGGGTGATCGGTCATCAGCCTGTTCTCATAGAGAGGGGTGATCGGTCATCAGCCTGTTCTCACAGAGAGGGGTGATCGGTCATCAGCCTGTTCCCGCAGAGAGGGAGATCGGTCATCAGCCTGTTCTCACAGAGAGGGGTGATCGGTCATCAGCCTGTTCCCGCAGAGAGGGAGATCGGTCATCAGCCTGTTCTCACAGAGAGGGTGATAGCGGCCTATCAGTGTTTGCACTCCAGAGAAGGAAACCCTATGTGCTAGATTACCCCAAGACTGGGTGATAGCGGCGCAAGGGTATTCCAGTAAACCCTAAATATGGCTAGCAGCGCAGTAAACCCTAATTAGGGTTAGCGGCACAGCCAGGCTATATAAGGAACAGTAATATACTTCACAGAGGTACGCAATTCTAGACCTAAACACAGAGAGAATTCAGACTTTAATGTTTCTTGCCCCGTTCTGACTTGAGCGTCGGAGTGCACACGGCCGCGAGGGCGCCCCCCTTTTCTCTTTTGCAGGTGCGATCATACCACCACAGGCTAGGTGAGGAAGGAGGTGCGTGGCGGCTGCAGAAGTCAGCTGACGCAGGGTCAACCGGCAGGAACACAAGTGTTCCTTTACAAAAGACAAGGCTTGGTTGTTCAACAAGAAGCAAATTTTCCAAGATGTTTTCACAAGGCTTCTCTTGTTGAGCAACCTTGGAGGAAGGAACACTCTTCTCCCTCTCCTTCCTATCCCTAAGGACCTTTTCTTTTTTTAAGCTCTCTTTTCTTTTTCTTTTCCTCATCCCTCTTTTCTTTCATTTGTATTTGATCTTTAACCACTTGGGAATGTGGTAAAGGACTAAGTACAAACTTTTTATGCTTATGGGTGAAGGAAATCTCATTAGTAAGACCATCATGCAAGGTTTTTTTATCAAATTGCCATGGTCTTCCTAAGAGTATATGGCAAGCTTCCATAGGCACTACATCACATAAAACCTTGTCTTTATAGTTCCCTATGGAAAACTTGATTTCCACTTGCTTATCTACACTTAGTTCCCCATTTTCATTTATCCATTGCAACTTGTATGGCTTAGGATGAGGAACTACTTGTAGATTGAGCTTTTCAATCATTCTAGAGCTACAACAATTGCAGCTTGATCCACTATCCACAATGAGAGAACATATATTTTCTAAAACTTTACATCTTGTGTGAAAGATGTTCTCTCTTTGTGTCTCCATAGATGCACTAGGATGATTGTTGAGGGTTCTCCTAATCATTAGCAATTCTCCCTCTAATGGATCTACCCTCTCATCCTCTCCCCCTTCCTCTCTTTCACTTGGCTCATCCTCGCCACTAGTGTATTCATCGACACCTTTCAAAAACAAAGTCCTTTGGTTTGGGCATTGTGCTCGCACATGCCCTCTTCCATGGCACTTAAAGCACTTAACGTCCCTAGCTCGGATGGGTGGGGTGGAGGCATCTTTGGCTAAGGGTTTGGTAGTTTCCCTAGGTTTTTCTTTTGATGTACTACCCTCCCTTCTATATTCTCTCTTGGGATAGAGGTTAGAGTAGGATCCAACCTTTAGACTTGAAGTTTTGCGCAAATTTTGTTGCTCAACTTTAATGCAAAGTTGGACCAAGTCATTCAAGTCTTGGTATGGAAGGAGTTCTACTCTATCCCTTATCTCAAGCGAGAGGCCACTAAGGAACCTAGCTATGGTGATATGTAACTGATCCGGTCGGTCATCAGTAGTTGATGACGTCAGCAGCCGTTGACTACGTGGACCATGAACAGGGTGGCATGTCGTAGAAAGAGCAAGTGAATCAGGGAGGAGATCACCTAGAATGGTGATCGGTAGTCAGATATCAAGTGGCCACCACTCCCAATTCAGAGCATAGATAAGCGCCTAAAAGCCCCGCACGGACGTCGGTGGATATTCAGGAGGCACCGCACGGACGTCGGTGGCAAGTCATGAGGGACCGCCCGGGTGTCGGTGGCAGGTCATGAGGCACCGCACGGACGTCGGTGGATATTCATGAGGCACCGCACGGACGTCGGTGGCAAGTCATGAGGGACCGCCCGGGTGTTGGTGGCAGGTCATGAGGCATCGCACGGACGTCGGTGGATATTCATGAGGGACCGCCCGGGTGTCTGCATGAGGAGCGCGATCGGGCGTTAAGAGGGAGATCGGTCGTAATTGCATGCAGAGGGAGGTTGGTCATCGGGGTTCCCAGCAAGAACGCTACGCATGCACCTCGCATGATGCCCCACTCAGAGGACGTGCGGTGAGGCCATGCAGGCAGGATGTGCCTGGCGCTCTCCTGGGAGCATGCGGCACGCACAGAGAGAAGCGCAGAAGCCCTCCAGGTGTGACGCGTGTACGGTAGATTCAAGCTGGTGCCTCCACGTGTCACCATCTGGGAGCGAGACGCGGCTCAGGTATAAAGCACTCCACGTCAGGTAAAGGGGAGATTCCTTTCATCCTTTTCCAAGTTTACACAGGCTCTCTACACTGGGATTCTGAGTCACTGTGAGAGCGTTTTTACACGTGGCACAGTGATAACAGAAAACAGTTATAGAGAGAGAAAGTGGATCTGAGAGCACACACGAGTCTCACAGAGAGATTCAGTGATAGATTTGGTGTTCCTGTTGCCTGACTTGAGCGTCGAAGCTACAACGGCCGCTAGAGGCGCCGTTCGTGTGTTTTGCAGGCAGCGTTTGGAGTTCCAGTGGTGGTTCTTGGAGCGTTCCTGCAGACCAGAGGGCTAGACGAAGGAGTGACGAGGCAATCCTCCACGTTCGAGTCAAGCGGCAGGATCAGTAACATCCCGCAAAATTCTTTTCATATTTATATAATAAAATAAGCGTAGACATTTATTTATAAAATCAACATATGTATATATATTGAAAGTACATCATCCCATACATTGTATCTCAAAAAGAAACGTCCCTCTTATAGGGGTTTTAATACATTCCATCAACTATTTCAAAATAAAACCAAAATACAGCATAAAAAGAAAACAGGCGATCTCTTCCTCCAACTGCTCACTGAGGAGCTCGGCTACCTGCAACATCATCTGCTCCCGTGTAAAATACACGATCATCACAGTTTTAAGAAAAACAGCCACAGAACAAAACGCAGGGTAAGCTAGATATTTTAAAGAGAATTTAGATATGAAACTTTAAAATCAAGATAAAACAAATTTAAGACACCCACGTAAAACCATCAATTTCCCATTCATTTCACACACTTCACAATTTCATCAAGAGTTATTTGTTTCACATAAAACATCAAATGCCTATCAAATCTCAATATTTCTCTTTCTCACGTCCGACTTCCACGGACTCACCACACATAGACACATACCACACCACTGTAAAGTCCACACAGGACAGCTAGTGAAGTCCACACAGGACAGCTAATGAAGTCCACACAGGACAGCTAATGAAGTCCACACAGGACAGCTAGTGAAGTCCACACAGGACAGCTAATGAAGTCCACACAGGACAGCTACTGAAGTCCACACAGGACAGCTACTGAAGTCCACACAGGACAGCTATTTAACATCAATTCACCCAATGCACCATACAACACTTAAATGAACACAGCAACAATCATTCCACGGTTCAGATTTTCGAATATCACATGCATTTCACATTTAAATCTCAAACAGTCTCAACGACACTAAAACAGGGGAGTTCGAAATCAACAATATTAAAACCGGCGATCACATCCAAAACAGGGGATTTTGCAATAACAGTTGAAAAACCGGCGACCACGTCGCCCCATCACCAAAACAGAGCATCGTGACAATAGGATTTTAAAAACCGGCGACCACGTCGTCCAAACACATAGAACAGAGCATTCACGAAGATGAAAACGAAACCGGCGACCACGTCGCCCTCACTTCAGAAACAGCTAATCTATGGCTTGTATTGAAAATGAAGGCTAGCTTCCCTTACCTGGACTTGCGTAGACTTCACTAAGAGTTCCAACCCAACGAGCTTCAAGGATGCCTTAACTCTGCTTTAGCGTCTGGTTTGGGGGACTTGCAGAGAACCTCCCAGGTGCTCTATGGCAGTCGTCGATAGCCAAGCAGGGACGTGATAAGGCCTGAATCGTAGAGTGAAGGAGAGAAAAGAGAAGGATGAAGGTAGACTCACTCTGTCCCTCTTGAACCACATCGACGTTCTCCCTCTCAGAAGTGGTTTTTGAATCTAAACCAACTTGTCCACAAATGCCGCTGCCACCACCCACTCTGCAGGGAAGGTTGCGTGTACGCTTCCTGAACAGTACGACTACGCATGCCTCTGCGCAGGCTAAAACTCTGAGGTCACTATTCTGAACTACCCTTTTTGTCTACGTGTCGCGCGTGCAGTACGTCTGATGCTGAGAGCCTGGGTCCCAACTTATCTGCATGAAACTCGACATCGTGCGTTAACCTTCCACCGATGACTCAACCTGGAAGACATGGCGTTCCCTTGGAAGCTAAGGGTGGCTAGAGGTACTTTGCATTCTTCACTCACCCTATGGCAAGCAAAGAGTTGCTTTACTTTCATCTCCCAATCTAGGTAGGTTTCTACACTCTCCTTACCATGGAAATGAGGTAGGTCTACTCTAACCTCCCTTGGGCCCTCTTGCTCCCTTTGCCTATTTCTTCTAGGGGGTGGTTGGTAGTAGTCATACATTCTAAGGCTTCCCTCCCCTAGAGACTCTTGGACTTGTGAATGAGATGCATGAGTTTGAGATTTTTTTGATTTTTGTGACTTCTCTTCTTGGGCTTTAGTCAACTCATTAATTTTAGACTCATTCTCCAATTGTCTAAAAGAAATCATTTGCACGGCTTGTGAAACTTCTTCCAAAAGAGTTTTCATAGATTTTAATTCATTTTCAATAGGCTTTGGAGAATGAGAAGAAGAAGACATGACTAAAGCTTTGTGTGTAGAAGTATTTTACCTTGAGAAAATTTAGGGAAGTCAAAGAAGGTAGTCTTCCAGGTAAGGGAGGTGAGTCACAATGGACTACTTAAATACCAAGCCTTGCCTTAGCCAAAGACTATTCCTCAATGTCTTCACACAAAGTTTTCTCTTAGTAAACCACTTAAAACACAATTAAGTTGAAGAAATCCTTTTTGATGCAAGAAAACAATGCAAACTAGCTAATTAACCAAGCAAAGAATTAACAAACTTAAACAAGGAAAGACAATTAGCAAACATAATTAATTAAGCAAGGAAAACAATTAAAAACAATTAACACATGCTAAACCAATTAAAGTCTATACTAGTCGGCCCTAGGTGAGGCTTCTTGGACACTTGGAGCCCTTGAAGACACACTCACCGTCTAATCACGTAATTAAAGAAGTAATTAAAAAGGTTAAGTTGCAAAGAAGATTAAGAAAACCCCCTTTTGTTGATCCTTGTTTTGCTATTGGCACTCCCTTGGTTGTCTTTTTCTTTGTTGGGCCCTCCAAGTGTTTGTGGTGTTTTTTTTTTTTGGGTAATATTTGTTTGCTGCCCTTGCTTTGGCTCCTCTTAGAATTAGGAAATTAATTCTCCAATCCAGCACCTATCACACAAGCTAGACCTCACTCAAGTTAAATTTCTACTCAAATAGGCACCAATTGAGAAACAATTCCAGCACCAAATTTAGAGGCCAAAGGATTAAAGCAAGAAACAAATTAATTGCAAAAAATAGGACCACACAAATGGAGTTATAATGTGACACAACTAGGAAGAGTTGCAATAAAATGTGACAAGCAAATAAAAGGTACACAAATAAAGTGGGCACACAAAAGGAATCCTAGAATGGTACTAGAATTGATTTGAAAAACCAAAACAGCACTACTGAAAAAGTTTCCCTGGCACAAAAAGCGTCACTTAAAACGTGTGTACTGAGCTGGATATTCTGACTTTGCTTTTGAAATTTGAGAAACAATTAGGTCAAGATCTTAACAAACTTTTGGAGTTGGTTTCACGCCAAACGCATGCACCAATTAATTTTGATAAATTTTTTACTACCAGTGCTCATTTTCCGCCAGCTGGAACAACAGATTGCACACTTTTTTTGTATGATTTATCATTTTTTTTCTATTTGTTTTTTTGACCTGATTCTTTTTGTATTCTTTTGCTAAGATCTCAAGTGACTCAAATCCAGAGGCTCATAAATTTCTTGTGACGTATTTAATTTTAACACATAAAAACAGCCAGGCCAGTTGCAGTGAAAACAGGGGATCCTAAAGCTGGAACCAAAAACAGCAAAGAAAATTTTTCAAGAACACAATGGAGTGAAGATATAGGAATTTGCGTGGATCTAACACCCAAATATGAACTCAAACTAAAAGAAAAATGCACCAAAAGATCATCCAAAACAGCAAAATAAAAACTGGACCCAAAATAAAGCAAGAAACCAAATCATCAAGAACAAGTACCACTAAGATTTTGATGACAAATTTGGAAACACATGACTTAGACAAAACATATGGATTCATAAAATAAAAAGACTCAAAGCATCATATGACCCAAAAGAAAATAAAAACAAGCAAGACTCAAATACCTAAAAATAAAAACAGCAACACAAAGGTGTATGGAATCCTACCAAAAATTGCACAAAGATTGCTCAAGAACAATTGAACAAGATGCACCAATTGGAATTTCCAAACAGCACACCAATGCAAATTAAAAATTAAAAAAACAGCAAGACAAGTATGGAAAACAAAGATGAACAACAAGGATTAAAGAAGAACTCAAAATGAAAAAGGACCAAGAACTACTCATCTTTGAAGAACCCCATGCTCATGATACCAAATGATGGCCTTCACATGTTGAGCTCTCCTTGGATGTTGAAGATGGTGCGGAAGCAATGGTTTAAATGAGCAAGACCCTCCTAGGAGTGATGGTGATCTTGAAGGTGCATGATGTGTATGAAAATGAGAGAGGTTTGGCCAGCTCTCTTTGGTGGTGAAGGAGTGAAGATTAAAACCATAAATCAAGAGATTTAGGCAAGGGAGTAAGTATGGCACAAATTTGGCAGCACAACTTTACTCAAATTAATCTTGAAAATACATGAGGTAGGCCTCCTTATTTATAGATTTAGGAGCTTTGGTGAGCAAGCTTAAAGGGTAGGGATGGAAATACAAAAAGTGGGGGCTGCTAGGGTATTGACTTTAGTCAAACCACACCATCATCCTAATATTCTAGAAGATAGGTAAAAAATGCAACATTTAATAGTACACCCCTCCTTCTTTTGCTAAAGGCACCTATTTGCTAGCACACCCCTCCTTCTATTGCTAAGGGCACCTTTTTGATAGCACACCCCTAAGTGAGCAAGTTTTGCTTTCTACACTACACTAATCTACTAAGCTACCCCTAATGGGCCTCCAAGTAGCATGTACAAGGTCTTCTCCCTCCCATCCGTTGCTTGACTTGTTTGGGTGTGAATGTGCTTGGCCATGGACCTTGTGAGAGGTCCTAGACGGTCTAGGCTCCCTCCTAGACGCTCCTCATGTAGCTCCCCCTTGTCTTGTGTTAGACGCTCTCCATGTGGTTCTAGACGGTCTAGTCTTGGCCCTTGGCTTTCATGGTGGGGTGAGCTTGGCCTCTCTCCATCACTAAAGACTTGGGAACACTATCTTGTGTCCAAAGAATTTGTTATCCATAGTGATCACGAGTCTTTAAAATATTTAAAGGGCCAACACAAGCTCAATAAGAGACATGCAAAATGGATGGAATTTCTTGAACAATTTCCTTATGTAATCAAATACAAGAAAGGAAGCACCAATATAGTGGCCGATGCTCTTTCAAGACGCCACACACTCTTTTCAAAATTGGGTGCCCAAATTCTTGGATTTGACCACATAAGAGAGCTTTACCAAGAAGATCAAGAACTTTCATCCATCTATGCCCAATGTCTACATAGAGCGCAAGGAGGTTACTATGTGTCCGAGGGATATCTTTTTAAAGAAGTAAAACTTTGCATTCCCCAAGGAACACATAGAAAACTCCTTGTCAAAGAATCACATGAAGGGGGACTCATGGGCCATTTTGGAGTTGATAAGACTCTAGATCTTTTGAAAGCAAAATTTTGTTGGCCACACATGAGGAAAGATGTCCAACGCCATTGCTCTAGATGTATCTCATGTTTAAAAGCAAAGTCTAGAACAATGCCGCATGGACTCTATGATAGCATTCCTATGAGCTCTTCTTTGGATTTTGGAGTTCCTTGGTGATGATGGATGCGGAAGCTTATGGAGGAGGTGAGCAAGGCCTTCCTAGGAAGCATGGGTGCCTTGAAGGTGCATGAAGAGTGAGGAAATGGGGAGGTTTGGCCAGCCCCTTTGGTAGTGATGAATTGAAGACTAAAACCTAAGTGTTAGGCAAGGAGTAGTGTATGGCACAATTTGGCAGCATAACAATACTCTATTTAATCTTGAAAATACAAGGTGTAGGCTCCTCCTTTTATAGGCTAAGGAGGACCATAATGCAACCCTAATGCTAGCCAAATGAAATGTAAATGTGAAGCACATGGGCCACATGGAAAGTGTGAGCACATGGGGAGGGGTGTGTCTAGTTTGTAAGTTCACCCCCTCCATGGGCTTTCTAGAATAGTGGGAAGGTTAACTTCTCCTTAATTCTAATGTGCCGAAAAATAAACATTTGTCCACATGGCTATGCTATTTACACCCCAATTAAAGCTAAACTACATTTGATGGGCCTTCACGGAATATGTGCTAGAATGCCACTCTCCCATTCATAGCTTTGATCCAAGTCTTCTTGTCCTAGACGCTTCTAGCTTGGCCTTCTCGTCCTAGACGCTCCTAGCTTGTCTTAGACGCTCCTAGCTTGGTCTTAGACGCTCTTGACTTGGCTCTTGCCTTTCATGGAAGGTTGTGCTTGGCCCTCTTCCATCATCCCCTCCCTCTTGAAAAAGGATTTGTCCTCAAATCCCTTGCTTTGTCTTCAACTAGGGGGATGGATGGGGCTGGATGGTGTCCATCATCTCCTCCTCCTTTGAGAAGATCTATCCTCAGATCTACAGATTTGATCTCGGATAGCAGCCTATTGTTTCGGCAAGGCTTGTCCTCCCGGATCAAACGTCCACCTATGGAAATCATCAAACAAAGTAAAGGTGTTAGTGTGAGCAATTGGAGAGAACTTAATTGTATGAAGTTGCCATTTTTGTTTTTCTTTTGTTTTTGGCAACTTTGTACAATATTTCTCTTTTGATGGTTCTATGTGTTCTCTAATCCTCTTATGTATTTGAAAATTTTCAATATTGGTTACCTTTTCCTTAGGCACAATACCTTTAGGAAAGGGTAACAACTTAAAAAGCGAAAGAGGATTAAGTCCACATGCAATTTCAAATGTAGAAATATTAGTAGTCTTGTGGACTACTCCATTGTATGCATGCTCAAAAGGATACTCATCCCAAGAATTGTGATTGTCTTTCATGATTTCTCTAGGCATAGTAAAAAGAGCTATGTTTTCAATTTTATTTTGACCATTCTTTTGAGGATAAAAATTTGAAGAGTACAATTTAATTTCAAGTTTTTCTAAAAGATTCCTCAAATGATGGTTTTCAACTTTTGGAGCTCTATCCAATACTATGCTTGAAGATAAACCATGAAGACTTGTCACTTCTATATAGAAGAGATTATCCATATCCATAAAAATGGAATCAAAACCTTTTGTTGTCCTAGGAAGCTCTAAGATAAAATTGAGGTTTATGTCTTCCCAAGGATCATTTGCAAAAGGTAAAGGAGTATAGAGTTCATGAGACATCACCTTAGGTGTATTTTTAAAACAAGAAATGTATCTAGGGTAATGTCTTTGAACATCTTTTCTCATGGGTGACAAAAGTTTTCCTTTTAAAAGCTCTAGAGTTTTATCAACTCTAATTTGGTCCATGAGTTCTCCTTCATGAAGAATTTTTCTCTTATGTGTAAAGATAGTCTCGTTGTTACAACCATTGTTTATGAGAAGTTGCACACTTGGCAATGGTTGTCTCAATAGGACATGACAAGTTTCTTTAGGCACTACTTCACATAAAAATTTGTTTTTGTAGATGCTTGTAAATAACTTGACATTCACTTGGTGATATCCTAGCACATATGAGAAATAATCCACTTTATCTTTATCTATGCAAGCTTCTTTTAAAGACTCTTTTTTTGTTACTATGCTTGCAAGTGTTCCTTTACAAAAGGAAAGGCTAGGTTGTTCAACAAGACGCATATTTTCAAAGGTATTTTTAAATCTTTTGTCTTGTTGAATGACCTTGTGAGAAGGAACACTATTCTCCCACGCCTTTTGTTTCTCAAGGGTCTTCTCATGCTTTTCTTTTTCTTTTTCTCTTTCTTTTTCTTTTTCTTTAGCTTCCCTTTCGGCTTCCTCTTTTTTCTTTTGTATCTTTCTTTCCTTTCTTTCTTTATGGGAAGCAAACAATTTTTCTACCCTCATTTCCCAATCTAGGCAAGTTTCTATATTTTCTTTTCCATGGGAATGGGGTAGGTCTACCCTAACCTCTCTTGGGCTTTCTTGTTCTTTTCTATCTCTTCTATGTCTTCCCTCCCCAAAAGAATCATGCTTTTTAGAGATAGATGCATGAGAAGGTAATTTTTTTGAAATGTGAGACTTCTCATCCTTTGATTTAGTCAATTCATTAGTTTTGGCCTCATTCTCCAATTGTTTAGATGAAATTGATTGAATATTCTCGGAAAGTTGTTCCAAAAGAGATTTCAAGGATTTCACCTCACTTTTAAGAGATTTAAAGGAATGAGAAGACATGACTAGACCTTTGTGTATAGAAATATTTTACCTTGAGAAAATTTAGGGAAGTCAAAGAAGGTAGTCTTCCAGGTAAGGGAGGTGAGTCACAATGGACTACTTAAATACCAAGCCTTGCCTTAGCCAAAGACTATCCCTCAATGTCTTCACACAAAGCTTTCTCTTAGTAAACCACTTAAAACACAATTAGGATGAAGAAATCAAATTTTTAATGCAAGAAAACAATGCAAGCTATGAAAGCCTTAAACAAGATTAAACAAGAAATTAACGAAGTGATTAAAGCAAGTTGGTTCAATTAAAGCAATTAACAAAAACAAATTAAGCTAGACGGCCCTAGGTGAGGCTTCTTGGACACTTGGAGCCCTTGAAGACACACTCACCGACTAATTGCGTGATTAACAAGTAATTAACACAAGCAAGATTGCAAAGAAATTAAATGACACTCCCTTTGTTGCTTTTACTATTTGCACCCCTTTTGTTGTTCTTCTAGTTGCACCCCTTTTGTTGCTTTTCTACTTGTTGGGCCTTCCAAAGTGTGTGGTGTATTTGTAGTATGGTGTTTGTTGCTGCCCTTTGCCTTTGTTCCTCTTGGAATTAGGTCAATAAAATCTTCAATCCAGCACCTATTAAGCAAGCTAGACTCCCCTCAAGTCAAATTCTCACTCAACAAGTACAAATTGATATTTAATCCACCAACAAGCTTAGAGGCCAAAGAAAGAAAGCAAGAAACAAATTAATTTGAAAAACAGTACCACACAAATGGAATTTAAATGTGACACAACTAGAAAGAGTTCAAATGAAATTAGACAAGCAAATAAAAGGTACTCAAATAATGGATGGCACACAAAAAGGAACCTAGGAATAGCACTAGATTTGATTTAAAAACCAAAAAACAGCACCACAGAAAAGCACAAATTGTTGTGGTCCAGAAAGCGTATCTTTAAAAGATTTATGCTGAGCTGACCCTTTTGTATTTGCTTCTGAAAATTGAGACACAATCAGAACAAGATCTTAACAAACTTTTGGCGTTGGTTTCACTCCAAACGCATATACCAATTAATTTTGGTAAATTTTATAAAATCAGTGCTCAGAGCTGCCAGCTGGAACGTCAGGATTGCACACTTTTTTTGTAATATTTATCTTTTTTTTTCTATTTCTTCTTTTCAGATGGTTCTTTTTTTGTCCTTTTTCTAACACCTCAAATTTGTGAAATCCAGAGGCTCAGAAATTTTTGATGATGTATGTAATTTTCATAAGACAAAACAGTCAGCACAGAAATGTGAAAACAGGGGTTCTGAAAACTGGAATCAAAAACAGAATGATATACCTCAAAAACACAATGGAGTTAATATGATGGAATTTGTGTGGATCTAACACACAAATAAGAACTCAAACTAAAATTAAAAATGCACCAAAGGATCAACACAAAACAGATTTCAGGTCAAACATTCAGACCAAAAACAAGAAACAAATAAATCAAAAAGAGTACTACTAGGATTTGATGACAAATATGGAAACACATGACTTAGACAAAACTTATGGATTCATAAAATGAAAAGACTCAAGAACATCATATGACCCAAATGAAATTTCAAGGACGACTCAAATACCTAAAAATAAAAACAGCAACACAAATATATCAAGAATCCTACACAAAATTGAAAATAGATGTTCAAGCACAAGTTTGAACAAACCCACCAAATGAAATGAATAAACAAGCATTCAAATCATATTAAAACACAAAAAACAGCAAGACAACTTGGAATAAAGATAAACAACTTGGAGAAAGAAGAACTCAAAAAAAATAAAATGAAGAGACACTCATCTTTGAAGAACCATAGCTCATGATACCAAATGATAGCATTCCTATGAGCTCTTCTTTGGATTTTGGAGTTCCTTGGTGATGATGGATGCGGAAGCTTATGGAGGAGGTGAGCAAGGCCTTCCTAGGAAGCATGGGTGCCTTGAAGGTGCATGAAGAGTGAGGAAATGGGGAGGTTTGGCCAGCCCCTTTGGTAGTGATGAATTGAAGACTAAAACCTAAGTGTTAGGCAAGGAGTAGTGTATGGCACAATTTGGCAGCATAACAATACTCTATTTAATCTTGAAAATACAAGGTGTAGGCTCCTCCTTTTATAGGCTAAGGAGGACCATAATGCAACCCTAATGCTAGCCAAATGAAATGTAAATGTGAAGCACATGGGCCACATGGAAAGTGTGAGCACATGGGGAGGGGTGTGTCTAGTTTGTAAGTTCACCCCCTCCATGGGCTTTCTAGAATAGTGGGAAGGTTAACTTCTCCTTAATTCTAATGTGCCGAAAAATAAACATTTGTCCACATGGCTATGCTATTTACACCCCAATTAAAGCTAAACTACATTTGATGGGCCTTCACGGAATATGTGCTAGAATGCCACTCTCCCATTCATAGCTTTGATCCAAGTCTTCTTGTCCTAGACGCTTCTAGCTTGGCCTTCTCGTCCTAGACGCTCCTAGCTTGTCTTAGACGCTCCTAGCTTGGTCTTAGACGCTCTTGACTTGGCTCTTGCCTTTCATGGAAGGTTGTGCTTGGCCCTCTTCCATCACTCTACACCCCTTTGCCGATTGCAAATGCTCCTTGGGAAGACATTAGCATGGATTTCATTTTAGGACTTCCTAGGACTGCAAGAGGCCATGACTCTATCTTTGTGGTAGTGGACCGTTTTAGATAAATGTCTCACTTTATTCCATGCCACAAAGTAGATGATGCTCAAAATATTTCTAAACTCTTCTTTAGAGAAGTGGTGAGACTCCATGGTCTCCCTAGAAGTATAGTGTCCGATAGAGATCCCAAGTTTATAAGTCACTTTTGGAAAACTCTTTGGGGTAAACTTGGAACAAGACTACAATTTTCAACTTCTTGTCATCCTCAAACGGATGGGCAAACCGAAGTAGTCAATAGATCTCTTGGAACTATGCTTAGGGCTATCATGAAGGGCAGCCACAAATCTTGGGATGAGTACCTTCCCCACATTGAATTTGCTTACAATAGAGTAGTTCACAAGACTACTAATGCTTCTCCTTTTGAGGTAGTATATGGTTTTAATCCTCTCACGCCCATGGATTTAATTCCTCTTCCTAATCCACAAGATTTTGTGCATAAGGAAGGAGTAATCAAGGCTGATTTTGTCAAGAAAATGCATGAGAAGATTAAAATTCAAATACAACAACAAAATGAGAAGTACACAAAACACAACAACAAAGGGAAGAGAGAAATAATTTTTGAGGAAGGAGACTTAGTTTGGCTTCATCTTCGAAAAGAAAGATTTCCAAATCAAAGGAAGTCCAAACTAAGTCCCCGAGGTGAGGGACCCTTCCAAGTCCTTAAGCGAGTCAACAACAATGCATATAAATTGGACCTACCTCTTGAATATGGAGTACATGACACATTTAATGTAATTGATCTTTCTCCATTTGTAGGTACCAATGACGATGACGAGCTGGATTTGAGGACAAATCCTTTCCAAGGGGGAGGGGATGATGGAGGAGGGCCAAGCACATCTAACCAAGGAAGCCAAGGCCCAAACCAAGAAGACCGTCTAGACCAAGAGGAGTGTCTAGCTCCAAGAAGTGAGCGTCTAGGACGTGAAGGAGGGAGGCTATCCATGGAGCTAGACCGTCTAGGACCTCTCACAAGATCCATGGCTAAACATATCCAAGCACACATAGAAGAAGCCACGGATGGGAGGGAGAAGACCTTGTACATGCTACTTGGAGGCCCATTAGGGGTAGCTTAGTAGATTAGTGTAGTGTAGAAAGCAAAACTTGCTAACTTAGGGGTGTGCTATCAAAAAGGTGCCCTTAGCAATAGAAGGAGGGGTGTGCTAGCAAATAGGTGCCTTTAGCAAAAGAGGGAGGGGTGTACTATCAAATGTTGCATTTTTTGACCTATCTTCTAGAATATTAGGATGATGGTGTGGTTTGACTAAAGTCAATACCCTAGGCAGCCCCCACTTTTTGTATTTCCATCCCTACCCTTTAAGCTTGCTCACCAAGGCTCCTAAATCTATAAATAAGGAGGCCTACCTCATGTATTTTCAAGTTTATTTGAGTAATGTTATGCTGCCATTTTTGTGCACAAGCTTTACTCCTCCTAGAAATCTAGGCTATAAACTTCAATCCTTTCACCTTCTCCCTTTAGCTGGCCGAACCACTCAACCCATACTCATCATGCACCTTCAAGACCAACACAACTCCTAGGAGGGTCTTGTTTCACTCATCCATTGCTTCCGCTCCATCTATTTCTACTTTGATTCAAGAAGAACACATGAAAATGCCATCAGGAGAGGTCCACCCTCGGATGCGCGCAGGCAACCTGGCCCATGGCATCACCAAACCCCATGCTGTAGGCTTCAGCTGCCTCATCGCTAAGCTCCTCTCTGGACTTCCGATAGAGCTCCTCCCTTCGAGCCATCTCCGCCTTCAGCTCTGCTGCCTCCTCCTTCACCCTGACCAGCTCGACGTCCCGCTGGGCCAGGTCGTCATCACGACGCGCCAGTTCTTCCTTCAGATCTGCAATGGCTTCCTCTTGGCGACTCGCCTCACCCTTTAGGTCCTCCACGGCCAAGCGAAATTCATTACACTTTGCGTGGGCTCGCAGGGCCTCCTGAGACTTAGAGAATAGGAGGTCCCTGACCTCTTTATCTGACTTTCGCAACTCGGCCACCTCCAGGGTGAGGCTCGGGATGCGATGTTCTGCCCCCACAGCAGCCGCTGCCTGATGCTTGGCTTCCTGGTGTGCCTTCATCATTTTTGTGAAGAGGAGGCTTGCACTCCCAAGAGCCTTACCAAAGGCCCGGGCCACCTGGTCCATCAGCGGCCCTACCTCCAAGCTCTCCACCTCCTCAATCTCCTGGGAGGATTTTAGGGTACGTTGCAGAAATGGCGCCAGGGAGGTAGGGGGGCTCAGCTACCCTTCCACTGGGACGCTCTCTCCCTGCTCCACGGCGACGCAAGGGGAGGAGGAAACGCCCAAGGGGGCCCGAGGACCCTCTCCCTCTGAGCCAGATGAGGGAAGCGCCACAGTGTCTTGCGTGCGTCTTCGCTTGAACACCAGCCCGGAGCAGGTTCCCTCGTTGTCTGAAGGAGCAGCTTCGGCAGCTGCAATCTGGGGAGGAGCGATGGTTTCTGCGGCGGCCGCGGCTGGCAGAGGCGCGGCGTCGAGAGCCATGTCGTCAGTAGAAGGAGGGGCTTCCTCCTGGACAGATCGGGACGAGCTAGCGTCGCTCTTCTTCTTCAGGGCACGCGCGGCCAACTGTCTTGTTCGCTCGGCCCCGATTGTCATTTCTGCAACAAACATGAAGTCAGGACAGTGAGTGTAAGAAGTATAACAGAAGAAACTACACAAATAGAAGTAGTTAAGAGAAAGAGAAGAGTTGCAAAGAAGATGGCCTAAGGCCCTACCTATGCACCCCCGCAAGCTCTTAGGCAGGTACTCATGTTGGATGAGTTTGGTAGTGTTGAACACCGCCTCGAGGCTAGACAGAAATTCACAGACTTCCCTATCTTGCGGGTGCAAGTCCGTCAGGGCCCTGGGTTTGGCCAGATTGGGCTTCTCCACCCAGTAGAGCGGGAACCCGTCCAGGAGGGTAGGGTCAGTAGGGAGGCAGCGGATCTTCAGGAATTTGCCCTTAAATCCCTTGTAAGATTGCTGGAAGAGGGTCAGGAGTGCTCTCCTAGCAACCCCGTTTAGGCTGACCCAGAGGTTTTTCCTAGGGCTATTGGCTTCAAAAAAATAAAGGAAGGAGTCTACTGAGGGCAGGTGCCCAAAGTAGTTGTAGAGGATGGCGTAGGCGCGCATGAAGGCCCAGCCATTTGGGTGAAGGTGGGCTGGGGCCACGTTCATCTCCGTCAGCAACGCCCTCTCGAAGCCATTGAGGGCTAAACGAAGGCAGACCCTTTTGAAGATGGTGGAGTATATGAAATAGAAGGGGGCCTCCTGCCCCGAGGTCTCGTCACAACACACGGGTTTGCCTGCGGTGCAAAGACCACCCCAACGTACTTATCATTGTCTTTCCCAAAGACACGATTAGCGTGGCTGCTTCTGCTTCGCACCTCAGCCTTCCTGTAGGTGACAATGGACTCGGAGGTAGTGAAATCAGAGGATTCCTTGAGAAGCCCTTCAGGGGCCCAGGGGTACAGAAGTTGATAGTAGTCTGAGTAGAGCCCTAGAACTACTTGATGGGCAGAAGATTGGGGGGAGTCCGATTCAGACCCCGAATGGGAGGAGGAAGACTGGTCCATTTTGAAGACTAAAACACAAGGGTAGACAAAAAAGATAAGCTCAGAAAGAGGGAAAGGATAGCGTGTTCCAGGAAAACGCGGTGGAACAGTAAGGTAGGGCAAAGCAAAACGAAGATGAGAATCAAAAAACAATCCCAGGCAGTTACAGGTAAACAAAGAACATCGTAGTAACAAAACGAAGATAGAGGAGGCCGAAAGAACATACCTTTGTCTGATGAAGGGATGAAAGGTTGAAGTTTGAGAGGAGTTGTAGGTGCTTGAAGAACAGTTCGAAGAGAAGAGAAATGAAGGAATGAGAGGGAATGAAACAGTAGGGAGCGTAGGGAGTAAGGGAGTAACGTATAAAAGAGAGCATGAAGCATCAAGCCATCCTAGCCGTTAAAGATTGGCACGTGTACGCTCCAGGGAAAGTGCGCGAAAATGTCACTTCTTGGTACGGCACGCATCAAGTCACTCAGGACTATAACAAGGACGCGTGGGCCAGTGCTGCTGAGGTCGACTAGGCGAGTTGTAAGGCTCTTCACTGGAACAAGTCCCAGCTCAAGCCTAGGGGCTTGTGTAGTGGCCAGACCTCGGACGTCGGCCACTGAGTGAGAGGTCGGCACAGTAGAGGTCGGTATGATGGGACCCATAGAGGGGCCCACGGAATCACACGTGTAAGGATATAAACCAGATTCACGGATACGTCATGCACGCAGGGTTTCCATGTGACGTAAGGCTTTGGCATAGAGGATCTGTCCTTAAGAGGAAGAAACACATAAAAAGGCACGTGAGTATTTAACTTAAGACAGAAGATTTGGCCGTTTGACGCGAGGGTTACAGTGTATGTCCTCGCGCCCACACTTAAGTTAATCACTCCAGGAAAGGAAGGTTGCCACGAGAGTTGCACTCCAAGAATGGAAGGTTGCCGCGAGACACGCAGGGAAATTGTGTGATGGAGTCCCAGAAAGGTAACCGTAAATTCGCTAGGAGCCAACGCACGGACACGAGGATAGGTGCGGCAGGAACCCTAGAAGGGCTATATAACAAGCAGTAAGGCATTCCCAAAGGTACACAGCATTTGAGACTAGAACTCTTTGCTATACATTGGTGTTTCTTGCCCTAATCTTGACTTGAGTGTCGGAGTGCAAATGGCCGCTAGGGTGCCCATCTTTCTTTCTTTGCAGGTTCAGCTATTCTAAGCCAAAGGGAAGGGAGAAGGTGCAAGCGATCGTAGAAGTCAACTGACGGGAGAGTCAACCGGTGAGAACATTAGCTTTCTCCTTTGTCTAGCCTCTCTAGGATAAACACCTTTTGATCTCTTTCCTCTTTTCCAATTTGGCCTCACCAATCACTCTCCCTACACCTCACGACTAATTAATGCAATCCATGGCTTCTTAGAAGCTCTCCTTGCCTCATTCATCCATTAAGCCTCCTTCAGTTTCATGCAACCTGAAGAAGATGATGTTATCATTTGGTATCTAGGGCTTTGATTCATCAAGAGCTAAGTGTCTTCTTCTTCTAAGATTTTGTTCTTATTTTTGTGTTGTTTCAATTGTGTTATTAATTGTCTTGATTTTGTTTCAATTAAATTTTCTTACCATTTTATGGTGCTGTTTTTATTTCTATTCGGTTCACTTCAATTAGGATCATGGCTTCTGATCCTGCCGCGGACTTGAACGTGGAGGATGTTCCTTGTCACTCCTTCGTCTAGCCTTCTGCAACTGCGCGTTCTGCAAGAACGCTCCAAGAACCTCCTCTGGAACTCCAAACGATGCCTGCAAAACAACACAGACGGCGCCTCTAGCGGCCGTGTTCACTCCGACGCTCAAGTCAGGCAACAGGAACAACAAAAACTCTCACTGAATCTCTCTGTGAGACTCGTGTGTGCTCAGATCCACTTCCTCTCTCTGTGTCACTCAATTCTGTTATCACTGTGCAACGTGTATAAACGTCCCCACAATGACTCAGAAACTGTGTGTAGTGTAAAAACTGTAAGAAGTGTAATTCTCTGTCAGACTGTGTGTACCTTATATGAGGTGGAGTACCTTTATACTGGGTCGCGCCTTTCTCTCAGATGGTGACACATGGAGGCATGCAGCTGACATCTAACCGTACACGTGTCACATCTGAAGGGCTTTCTGCGCTTTTCTCTGTGCGGCTAAGTTATCCTCTTGCGGAGTAACTTAGCGCGTTCCTTCTCTCTGAGTGAGTCGCATGCTCCCAGGAGAGCACCAGGTGTGGCTGGTCTGAGCACACTCACCAGGCGCATCCTGCCTGCATGGCCTCGCCGCACGTCCTCTGAGTGGATGCATGCTCCCAGGAGAGCACCGGGTGTGGCTGTTCTAAGCACACTCACCAGGCGCATCCTGCCTGCATGGTCTCACCGCACGTCCTCTGAGTGGGCATCATGCGAGGTGCATGTGGAACGCTCTCGCTGGGAACTTGGGTCCCAGCTTAACACGTGTTGGCAAGAACACCGATGACCGATCTAGCTCTGCATGCACTAACGACCGAGCGGTGCCTCATGACCTTCCACCGATGACCGTGCGGTGCCCATTACTTTCCACCGACGTCCGTGCGGTGCCTCATTACTTTCCACCGACGTCCATGCGGTGCCTCATGACCTTCCACCGACGTCCTAGTGGTGCCTCATTGCTTTCCACCGACGTCCGTGCGGTGCCTCATTACTTTCCACCGACGTCCGTGCGGTGCTTCCAGGCGCTTATCTAGGCACCGCTCTGGGGGTGGTGGCCACTTGGTAACTGACCACCGATCACCATTCTAAGTGGTCTCCTCCCTGATTGCCTGCCATCTCATGCCACGTGTTACCCTGTGACTGGTCCACGTGGTCATCTACTGCTGATGTCATCGCCTACCAATGACCGACCGGATCAGCTTCAGTGCCATATGTTAAGATGTAAGGAGTTTCCTGGGTGGTTGTTTGCGGAGTTCACCGATATGCCCATAGGACTTCAACTAAGTCTTCAGTTCACTTCCCTTTGGTCGTGCTGAGTCTCTATTTTAATTCATTAAGAATAACCTTGTTTGTTACCTCGACCTGTCCATTACTTTGAGGATGTTCTACGGAACTAGTGATACGTTTGATGCATAGTCTGTAACAAAATTCAGCTAACCCTCGATTGATAAATTGCCAATCGTTTTCTGTAATGATCATATAAGAAATTCAAAATGACATATGATATTTTTCCATACGAAGTTTTGTACATTCGTAGTCGTAATTGCCGCAAGTGGTTCAACTTTTATCCACTTAGTAAAATAGTAAACTTTTACATTGCTCCTTCCCTGGACTACAAGGCTCAATGATATCCATTCCCCACATTGCAAAAGGCCAGGGGGATAGAATATAATGTAGGTTCTCAAGTTTTAAATCGGATTGTGCACCGTGCTCTTGACATTTTAAGCATTTTCAAACATACTTGACCAATAATACCCAGCATTGAGTACTTTAGCAGCCATCGTTTGGGCTTCCGAGTGATTTCCACAAATTCCCTCATGAATCTCTTTCATGATATAGTCAACCTGATCTTTTGAAAGGCATTTTAACAAAGGTCTAGTATATCCCCTTCGGTATAAGTCGTTATCGATAAGAACAAATTGTGCACTTTGTTGTTTCGCAGTTTTCTCTTCATTTGCTCCATATTTTCCATTTTCTTGGAAATTTTGGATGGATGTCATACATGTTTCTTCTTCAATAACGGTCATGCACTCATCCGAATTTACACTTGGATTTTTTAGCACCACGTAAATGATCAAACAATGGAATCCCTTCTTTTTGCTTGTAGCCAGTCTTGACAGCAAATCAACTCTAACATTATGTTCACCTCGAATATGTTCGATATGGACTGAGTCAAACTTGGAGATTAAATTAAGAAAAGGTGATTTCTTTTTGCAGAAAAGGCTCATTCCCCTTGAACTCTCCCTTGACTTGTTCGACCATTTAACTAGGATTCGTTTTTGGACAGTACCTAGCGAACTTCCATATCATTTGTTAGTGTTAGCCTCACAAGTATGGCCTCATATTCAACTTGATTATTTAATGTTTTGAAGTCAAACTTCAAAGATTATTCCAAAAGGACCCCATCTGGACCCTCCAGAACTACTCCTACTCCAGATGACTTGTCATTGAAGGATCCACCCACGTGTAGTTTCCAACGTAGGTTTGCATCGTCGGTTGGCTTAGGGCTCAATTTTGTTGTGAAATCAACTATTGTCTGGGACTTGATCACCCTTCTTGATGTGAGTTGATTTTAGGTTTATTAATATTGTGACACTTTTTAAGAATTAGAATCAAGATTCTTAGTAGTTTAAGGTGAGTCACCTAACGAAAATCCCCACTAGACATTAACTTAACAAGTGTTAATGATGTGAGTTCATTATGAACCTTTCTTAGTTTGGGTTGAGTTGATATAGGTTACATTGTATTCATGACACTTTCAAGAATTAGGATCAAAATTCTAAAGAACAATTAATAGAGTTTCTACTCAAGAAAACAAAGGTTCATACTAAAAACAAATGAATAGGTAACTTGTAGTGTAAGATAACAATGGAATATGAATGGGTAATTCAAGAACAGTACCAAACTTCAAAGGAAACACAAGAACAACATAAGAACACCAATGATGGAGATAGTGTAGAAGAGGATTTCACTAATGGAGGAAGAGGCCATCCACCCAAGCATTTAAAATTCTTCTTACTAGTCTTCTTAAAAAGTAGAACATTTTGGGTTCTCTTGAAAATTCAAAAGATAGTAGTATAAATTAATCTTTGTAAATACTCATATATAAATTTGTAAATAATATAGAAATAGCCTTAGGAGTATGCCAAAGAGGAAAACCAAAAGAAACCTCTAAATGTAAGGCATTTTAGGCACTTTCTTTAGGAAAAAGTGGACAAAAGTGACTCTTCTACTCCTTTCTCTCTTAGGCACTAGAAGGAGCTAGAAGAGTGACTCTTCCCACTCCTTCCCCTTCGTAACATGTCCAGCCCTCCTTATTATAAATAGGAGTGCTTGGTTCTTAATAAAAAAAAAGTTGAAAGTTAGAAGAAAAGAAACTATCTTGAAATTGAGAGAGAGAGAGTTTGTGAGACTTGTCTCTTCTTCTCCTCCATGTCTTATCCTGTGAGCTTTGGAGACTCTCAAGTGGCGGCACCACCAACTCATCTTGGAAGAACCACCCTCCAAGTGGCGTGAATCACATCTCCAAAAGGCTACAACCACATAAGTGATTTCTATTCATCTTCTAAAACTACCCATTTGTGTTTTCTTGTAGTTTTTCCATTTTTAATCGGTTCAATCTTTTCCATGAGTTGTTTTCCTTTCATTTGTTGCCATTGTTCTGCACTTTGTTTGGTTTATTTACTTGTTTTCTTGCTGTTTTAATTTCGTCCAAACCATGGGTTTCCATATACTTGTGTTTTTCTTGTTTTCCATCCATGGGTTTTTGTTCTTTGATGAGTTTCTTTGTGATTTTCTAATTCCTATTGAATTTGAATCAGTATTTTCACTTGTTCTTGGTGTTCTTATGTTGTTCTTGTGTTTCCTTTGAAATTTGGTACTGTTCTTGAATTACCCATTAATATTCCATTGTTATCTTACACTACAAGTTACCTATTCATGTGTTTTTAGTATGAACCTTTGTTTTCTTGAGTAGAAACTCTATTAATTGTTCTTTAGAATTTTGATCCTAATTCTTGAAAGTGTCATGAATACAATGAAACCTATATCAACTCAACCCAAACCAAGAAAGGTTCATAATGAACTCACATCAACCAAGAACAAGTGAAAATACTGATTGAAATTTAATAGGAATTAGAAAATCACAAAGAAACTCATCAAAGAACAAAAACCCATGGATGGAAAACAAGAACAACACATGTATATGGAAACCCATGGTTTGGACGAAATTAAAACAGCAAGAAAACAAGGAAATAAACCAAACAAAGTGCAGAACAATGGCAGCAAATGAAAGGAAACAACTCATGGAAAAGATTGAACCGATTAAAAATGGAAAAACTACAAGAAAACACAAATGGGTATTTTTAGAAGATGACTAGAAATGACTTATGTGGTTGTAGCCTTTTGGAGATGTGATTCACGCCACTTGAAGGGTGGTTCTTCCAAGATGAGTGGGTGGTGCCGCCACTTGAGAGTCTCTAAAGCTCACAAGATAAGACATGGAGGAGAAGAAGAGACAAGTCTCACAAACTCACTCTCTCTCAATTTCAAGATAGTTTCTTTTCTTCTAACTTTCAACTTTTTTTTTATTAAGAACCAAGCACTCCTATTTATAATAAGGAGGGCTGGACATGTTACAAATGGGAAGAGTCACTCTTCTAGCTCCTTCTAGTGCCTAAGAGAGAAAAGAGTAGAAGAGTCACTTTTGTCCACTTTTTCCTAAAGAAAGTGCCTAAAATGCCTTACATTTAGAGGTTTCTTTTGGTTTTCCTCTTTGGCATTCTCCTAAGGCTATTTCTATATTATTTACAAATTTATACAAGAGTATTTACAAAGATTTATTTATACTACTATCTTTTTGAATTTTCAAGAGAACCCAAAATGTTCTACTTTTTAAGAAGACTAGTAAGAAGAATTTTAAATGCTTGGGTGGATGGCCTCTTCCTCCATTAGTGAAATCCTCTTCTACTTGATCTCCATCATGCTCCCCAGGTTGGAGAGAATTCATCCACGAATTTAGAATCCCTGCATATAACAAAGTCAGTTTGCTATCAAATAAAGCAGTGGATGATAATAAAGGCAAACTTGACTTAACATTATGAATCATTGGGATGTCAGAAAACGAAGTCCTATAGACAGACCATGTTGGAAAAAAAGGTGTGGGAATGATTATTTTCTTAGGAAAAATTCCCTTTAAAGGGTAAAAACCATTAGTAGGTATGGAAAAATCATCCCTAACATTTTTCAACCAATATGGAGTGCAAGTAGGAACTTTTGGTCATGAAAAAGACAAAGAAGAAGAATACCTTGGATGTTCAAATTGAGGCATAGCATGAGTCAAAAACATTGATTTAGTTGATAAGGTATTATGACTCATTTTATCATTTTCTTCTTTTTCATTTTCTCTTTTATTTTTCATTTTTAGTTGGTCCTCATGAACTTCTTGTGGAGAGAGGGATTTTAAGGTAATCTTGTGCCCTTGGAAGGAAAAAGACATTATATTGGTGAGGCCATCATGCAAAACATGTCTATCAAATTGCCAAGGCCTCCCTAAAAGAATATGGGTTGCTTCCATAGGCACAACATCACATAAAACCTCATCTTTATACTTTCCTATTTCAAAATTTATGAGGACTTGTTTATTAACCATGATTTCTCCCTTTTTAGTAAGCCATTGGAGCTTATAGGGCTTGGGATGAGAGATAGTGGGTAACACAAGCTTCTCCACCACTCTTGTACTAGCCACATTTGTACAACTACCCCCATCAATTATCATGGAACATAACTTTTTGTTGATAAGGCACCGGGTATGGAAAATATTTTCTCTTTGGGTATCATCCAAAGGTTTTTGAATTGTGCCCATCATGCGCCTTATCACCAATAAGTCACCTTCACGTGGTATTTCACATTCATTATCACTAGGGCTAGGGGAAGGGGAGTTAGATTTAGAAGAATTATCACTATGTTCACTTACAACTATACCCCCTTTTACCATCATGGTTCCTTTTGTTGGACAATTTGCGGCTATATGACCATAACCTAAACACTTAAAATATTTCTTACTTGAGGTTTTGGTTGGTGATTTAGAAATAGAAGAATTATGAGAGTCCTTTTGTTGAGTGGATTCTTTAAAAGATTTGGAAGGAGTATCAAGTTTTGAAATGTGATTTTTACCCTTCCAAGTTGAGTTATAGAAACCATCATTATGAGTTTTCTTAAAAGAATTTTTCTTCAAAATTTATGATTCAACCTTGATGGCTAGGTGAACCAATTTTTCCAAAGAAGTGTACTCATAAAGTTCTACAACATTTTGAATATCTTGTCTTAATCCACTTACAAAACGAGCCATCTTAGATTCTTCACTTTCATGCATGTTAATATGAGTTAAAAGCGTTTCAAGTTCTTTATAATAAGCATCCACACTAAGCGTGCCTTGATGAAGCCTTTAGAGCTTCGACAAAAGGTCTTTCCTATAATGTGGAGGCACAAATCTAGCGCGCATGCATTCTTTCAAATCATTCCAAGAGACCACGGGAGGCCTCTTGTTTAGCCCAATGTCCATAAGAGTTTTATGCCACCATTGCATGGCATAGTCTAGAAATTCTAAAGTAGCTAGTTTTACCCTGTGGTCTTCTTGGACCTCATGTACATGAAAAATTTGTTCAACCTTTGCTTCCCACCCCAAATATACATTTGGATCACCTTCACCACTAAAGCTAGGTAATTTTACAAAAGGCATATAAGGCTTTGCCACATGTTGGCGCCTTTCTTCATAATGAGGATGCCTCCTCCATTCAGTTTCATCTTCATGTCCATGATAGTTGGAAGAATTTCTTGATGAATGCCTTGAAGAATGGCGTCTTCTATGGTGTGTATGGCTGGACCTTTCATTAGTCACTTCAAGCCTTTGCAATCTTTCTTCCAATTGTCTTATAGCTTCATCTTTTTGTGCAAGTGACCTTTTGGCTTCTTTTAATTCACCAAGAATGAAAGCTTTTTGTGGAGAGTGTGGTTTGGAAGATTCACAACTTGAAAATTGAGCCATTTTCAAAACAGTACAGCAAACACAAATAGCAAACAATTAAAGAAACAATGTTAGAAAACAAAGAAAATATGGTGCGGTTTTGGACAAAAAATAAAGGCACTCAAAATCACTCCAAGAAATTATACTTCCCTCAACCAAGCTTCTCTTGTGGAATGGAGTAACCTCAAATGAAAGATGCCAAAGCAAGCAACCACTCATCCAAAAATAACCACCACAAAACTCAAAGAACAATAAAAGACAAGCCAGAAAAAGGTACAAAACAAGAAAGGGTAGTGCAAAAGGAAGACAAGATATATGACAAAACTTAAGAAATAAAAGACAAGCAGTAAAAGGCATACAATAAGACTCAAAGAATACTCACTAAACTTTATAATCAAGAAAGGAAGTACAACTCATAAACTTGTCAAAATACAAGGATCAAAAGTTCCACAAAGTAGACAACAATTTGCCAATCACTATGAATCCAACTTTGGTATGAAAATTAATGTTCTAAAGAATGAATAGATGTAACATCCCGCCAAATCCTTTTCATATTTATATAATGAAATAAAGGTAAAACAATAATATCGAAGTTGATCTCGCCGCGGACTCGAGCGTGGGGAAATGCCTCGTCACTCCTTCGTCTAGCTTTCCAGCTGCTGCGCGTTCTGCAAGGAGGCTCCAGGAACCTTCGACGGAACTCCGAACGATGCCTGCAAAACACACAGACGGCGCCTCTAGCGGCCGTTGTAGCTCCGATGCTCAAGTCAGGCAACGGGAACACCAAAACTCTCTCTCGGATCTCTCTCTGTGTGAGACCCGTGTGTGTGTGCCCTCAGTCCCCTTTGATTCGGAAACTGAGTGTTCTTCGTTTTTGTGTTGTGTATTCTGAGACAAAAAACTCATACCTGGTTTGGTGCTCTTCTTCCTCATATAAACCGGCGTAGCCCCTACAGGCTACCTCTAGGGCCACTCGATTACTCTGCACTGTCGTTTCCACTCCCCAGGACTACCTTGCGTGCCAGCCTTCTTCACTTGAGTGCAAAGTCTGACAGGGGAGGCTGCGTGGGTGCCTCTGGACCCCTCAACTTCTGTGCCTATCTGCCCTACCTATTCTCTGGGAATATCTTCACGGTCCACGTGGCATGCATGCAAGCTCACTGGGAGACTCTAGCCTTGATGGGTTCTCGTCCCAGCAGGATTCTGCACCTGCCTGCGTCTTCTCATCTTCATGCATGGTCGTCTCGTGACTAAGGCCACTCCCTGCCTCTGAGCGATTTACTGGTCATTGGTCGCGTTGTTCACATCGCGCGGCCGATGTCGCCTCGACACACACCGATGACCGAGGTATCTCTCATCTTGGCCGATGTCCAATGGCGCTTCTTCACGTTGTCGTGCTCTGCTTATGGAATCAGGCGAGGTCCTTGGGTAACGTTCTCGCTGGGAGCCTGGGTCCCAGTTTAACACGCGTTGGCAAGGAACCCCCGACGACTGATCACTCTGCATGCACCGACGACTGATCACTATGTATATACCGATGACTGATCACGATGTATATACCGATGACTGATCACTCTTTATACACCGATGACTGATCACTCTGTATATACCGATGACTGATCATTCTGTATACACCGATGATTGATCACTCTGTATACACCGATGACTGATCGGTGCTTCATCACTCTCGCGCTCTGCTTCCAGGCGCTCATGTAGGAGTCGATCTCCACCCTTGTTCATCTGCTATCTCATGCCACGTGTTGCTCTGTGACTGGCCCACGTGGTCATCTGCTGCTGACGTCATTGGATACCGATGACCGACCGGATCACAAGCCCCCCAGTCTCGAGCTGTGAACCTGTTCTCAGCGAAGAGATTAAGTGCTCTCCGTTGCCAAAGAGAAGTAGGAGCTCGAAGCCGATGTACCTGAGACCATGGCTGCTGGTGCCGAGGCTCTGCTAGATGGGTTCCATGGGCTGGCAGCAGGTTCACTGCGTCCTTCCAGACTTGGACTCTACCCAACCTAGCCTCCACCATTCAGTGGTCGATGGCAAGCTCATTCCTCCTCCTTGAGCTTCTTCCCTTGCAACTTCTCCTTTTGTGTAATCTCTTTTTCTCAGCTACCTTTCTCTCTCTCCATCTTTAACTCACTCCGCATGTGGCCAACTGTTAACTGGCTTAGGCTTCAGCGCGATCTCACTGTGACCTAACTTGATCGCGACCAACTGTACCTTAGCATTCTCTTTAACAGTTTTTATGCATAAATTCATGTTGGATGACTGACCTGATGGTGTCTAAATGCTTCGAATGATCGCCCAAGGGCTTGTTTGGGGAAGCTTTCATACTCAGAGCTTTGCTACCGACCACCGACTAGCATGTTAGCGCACCACCGATCAGTCAGCGTGTAAGGACCTGGAAAATCTTATTGGAATAAAAGTGTCATATTTAAATGGATTCGAAGCATGTTGTATTTAAAATGAAAAGGAAAGAAAGTGTAGTTTAGAAGACTATGAGATCGCCTGGAACATGATCGCCGGTCGCCTACTACACATGATCGCCAGGGCGCGAGAGGCATGCGGACATCGCCAGGGCGCGAGAGGCATGTGGGCTTTGCCTGGGCGCGAGAGGCATGCGGGTGTCGCCAAGAGGAGACCTCGGTCGGTCTCCAGGAGGAAGAGACCTCGGTCGGTCTCCAGGAGGAAGAGACATCGGTCGTCTTCCAGAGAGAGACATCGGTCGTCCTCCAGGATGGGTCATCGGTGGAGAGTCTTCGCGAGTGGTCATCGGCGAAAGGTTATCGCGCGATGTCGTGTTTCACGCAGTTGAAGTGGGGCCCTGGTTTCCAGAACGAACGTGCTGCATGTGCGACATGTAGGCAGTGAAAGTCCTTCGGAACAGTAGCTCCATGTGCGCAGAGACGCCACGTGGCCATACTGTCAGGTTGCATTTAATTCGAGGAAGAAAACCCACACTGAAGGGTTAGTTAGGGAGTAGGCAATGATAGCTACATGGCAGGCCTATGTTCCTAGTATCAGAAGGCACCGCCTCTTAGTGAGTTTAGAAAAAGCAGTGAGAGTATAAAAGGTGACAGAGTGAGTTCACCTTCAGCTTTCTCTTTTCTCTCCTTTGCACTGCGACTCAGAAATTTCAGGCACCAGTTAAATTACCAGCGATTGCCATAGAGCATTTGAGAAGGTTCTCTGCAAGTTTTACCAATTAGAACGCTTAGGCAGAGTTCAGGCATCCTTTACGTTCGGCGGTTTAGAGCTTGAAGTGAGATTTCACGCTGATCCAGGTAAGGGAAGCTAGTCTTTTTCCAACGAAAACGTTATATTTGCTGATTGAGATGTTGGGGCGACGTAGTCGCGGGTTCTTGCTTTCGTTCTGGGGTTCTGATGTTGAAATGCGAAGTGTTTACTGTAATCGATTTCTGTTTTGATGTTAAGGGCGACGAGGTCGCCGGTTTCAAAATGTTCTTGTTTAAAACCCAGTTTTGTTCGTGATCGCCGGTTTCTGGAGGTGATCGCCGGTTTTCATCTGTTATTGAAATATCCTCTGTTCTTGTGATTATTTGGAACTGTTTGAGATTTAAATGTGATATTCGAAAATCTGAACCTTGGCATGAGTTTTTCTGTGACTGGAATCATTTGTTGAAATGTTATGTGATGTGTGAATGTTGTGAATGTGGGATCGAGGCATAGTATTTTCAGGAAAGGAAATACCGTGTAAGATCTGTGTAGGATGTGTATTGATCAGTGAGTGTCCTGGTGTAATGAGACGATCCTGACTCTACTGAGGTAATGAAATCACATAGAAGAAGTTACTCAGTTGTGGAGAGTCGAAGGAGGTCATACGTATGGGTGTCTCGTGTGAAACAGAACGAGTTCGGCCTGTAGTATGGATTTACCCTGTCATGCTGTGATAATGATGATATTGAGATTGTGTAATGCGCATGGCTGAGGGCACTTTCCAGCCTTTTAGCATGACAGGTGCATGTCTCAGGACGCTAAGTTCAATGCACGTGTTTTCCGGAATAGTGATCAAGTGTCTGGTGTGATGAGTCAGTGGAAAGTCTGACGTGTGAAATATTGAGAAATTGAATTGATAGACACTTGATTGCTGATGTGAATTGAGAGACTCTGGAATTGATTTGTGAGTTATGTGATTATCGAATGGTTTGGTGGAATATGAGAAAGTTGATGGTTTTATGTGGATGTCTTAAATTGATTTCATCTTGATTTTTTAAGTTCATTTTGAAACTCTCTTTTAAATGTCTAGCTTACCCCTTTGCGTTTTGGTTCTATGGCTGTTTTCTTAAAACCTGTGATGATCGTGTAATCTTTACACGGGAGCAGATGACGTTACAGGAAGTTGAGATCGCCGGTTTGATAGGAGATCGCCTGCCTGATAGGAGATCGCCTGGTTGATAGGAGATCGCCTGCCTGATAGGAGATCGCCCTTTTTATGTTGGGAGATCGGTTGTTTGGTTGTTTTTGCTGTTTTTATGTTTAAGTTTTGGAAAATGACCGTTTTGTATTAAACTCCCTGCGAGGACAAACATCATTACATATATATAATTATGTTCATTTCAACACTTTGGTTTTACGTATATTTTCATTTTATATATTTGTGAAACGTTTTGGCGGGATGTTACACAGCGCGCTTCAGGTTTCACATTACTTCTGTCTCACTCCAGCGCTAGGTGCATAGAGGGCCCGAACGCCAAGGATGATGCCTGTGTTTCGGGGAATGCTTCTTGATGACCCCTCTTGCCTCAGCCTCGCTGTAAGAAGTCGAGGTGAGGTCTTTCTCCTCTCGCCTCAGCCTCGCTGTACTAAGTCGCGGTGAGGACTTTTTATCTCGCCTCAACCTTGCTGTAAAAAGCAGAGGAAGAGGACTTTCTCTGTTGCCTTAACCTTGCTGTATGAAGCAGAGGAGAAGGACTTGGATCTCTTGCCTCAACCTTGCTATAAGAAGCAGAGGAAGAGGACTTTTCTCTCGCCTCAACCTTACTGTAATAAGCAGAGGAAGAGGACTTTCTCTGCCTGCACCCCGCTGTACAAAGTCGAGGGTGAGGACTTTCTCCTCTAAGTGGGTGCATGCTCCCGGGGGAGCACCAGGGGTGGCTGTCTAAGCGCACACGCCAGGCGCATCCCCGCCTGCATGGTATCACCGCACGCCCTTTGAGTGGGCAACTCCTCTTCTGGTTTGAAATCATGCGGGGCGCATGCGTAACGCTCTCGCTGGGAGCCTGGGTCCCAGCTTAACACGTGTTGGCAAGACCCCGATGACCAACCTTCTTCTGGAATCATGCGAGGTGCATGCGTAACGCTCTCGCTGGGAGCCTGGGTCCCAGCTTAACACGTGTTAGCAAGACCCCGACGACCATGCACCGACGGTTGATCGTGCGTTGGATGCACCGATCACTGATCGCGCTCTGCTTCCTGGTGCTTAAACGCGAAGATGATGTCTTGCTACGGGGAAGAAGAGTTTTTCTTGTTGACCCCTCTTGCTTGCCCCGAGGTCATCGACCTTTAGGTCTGGTTCCTGTTTGGACGTTTTCTCGAAATCTTCCCTTTCCCTCTCTCGGTCTTACTAGTACTCCCGAGTTCCCAAACTTTGGTCACCTGCACTCACCCCTGGGGTGAGGAGAATATAGGTCAGTGGTCCGTACTCGCGCCTGGGGCGAGCAGGCTCCAACCGATCCCTTGGACTCGCATTTGGGGCCAGCGGAACTTGAAACTGGGAAACATGTGCACACTTGACATACTGAAATCTTTTTTATTGGGTGGCCTCGTTAAAAACCCTCATCGGGAAAAGAGTGCCCCCTGACCTGTTCAACTATTTACAGTACATACATTGGGTGTGTGTGCAGCGCAAGAACGCATCTACTTTACAACTTAACTGAAGTAGAATCTTAAGTGTGTAGCGTTCCATGTCCTGGGGATAGGTGCTCCATCCAGAGTCTCCAGCCGATAAGCTCCATTCTCCAACGCCTCAACTACTCTATATGGACCCGTCCACTTTGGAGATAACTTGTTCTCCATCTCATTCTGGTGTGCTTTCCTCATCACCAGGTCGCCCTCCTGGAAACGCCTGGGCCTCACCTTGGAATTGTGCCTCCATTCTACTCTTCTCTTGACAGCTTCAGCACTAATCCTGGCTCGCTCTCGCACTTCGTCCAGGAGGTCCAGATTCACCTTTCGCTCTTGATTGGACTCTTCGGCGATAAAGTTCAGGAATCTAGGTGAGCTCTCCTGTATCTCCACGGGGATCATAGCATCCGTCCCATAGACAAGACTAAAGGGTGTCTCTTGGGTGCTAGACTGTGGGGTGGTATGGTAGGACCATACAATTCTGGGAACCTCTTCTGCCCACTTCCCCTTGGCTTTCTCTAATCTTCGCTTTAATCCCCTAAGCAGCACTCGGTTGGCGGACTCCACCTGCCCGTTGGTCTACGGGTGTTCTACTGAGGCGAACACTTGTTGTATCTTCAGTTCTTCGCACATCTTTCTCAACTGGTGACTGGTGAACTGAGTGCCGTTGTCGGATACCAGCCTCTTGGGTACTCCGAAACGACAGATAATATTCTTCCAGACAAAATGCTCGATCTTCTGAGCGGTGATGTGGGCCACTGGTTCCGCCTCCACCCATTTTGTGAAATACTCGATGGCCACTATGAGGAACTTCATCTGCCTGATCGCCAGAGGAAAGGGTCCCAGGATGTCGATTCCCCACGTGTGAAATGGCCACGGGCTATGGATGGACTTCAATTCCTCCGGGGGTGCCTTATGCCAGTCTGCATGAAGTTGGCATTTTTTGCATCGATGAGCGTACTTTACACAGTCTTCTTTCAGCGTTGGCCAGTAATACCCTGCGCGGAGGATCCTACTTGCTAGAGCGCGACCACCGACGTGGCTTCCGCACACCCCTTCGTGCAACTCTGACATGAGCCTGGTGCATTGCTCTCCATGCACGCACATTTGTACTGGATGGGAAAAGCCAAATCTAAACAAATTCCCGTCGATTAGAGTAAACTTACTCGAGCTCTTCTTTATCTTCTTTGCCTCTGTTGAGTCCAGTGGGAGCACACCATCCTCTAGGTACAACTGGTACGGCGTTATCCACGTATCGGGCCCCTTGACAGCGCAGACTTCCATCGCCTCATCGGACCTTGTCGGTCGCGCCCTCACCCTCGGTGCTTTCAGCGTTTCTTGAGTCAGGGACCGATGACTGATCACCAGACGCTTCACTGACTTGGATACTTGAAGTATCTGATTGTCTGATACGAACGCTCGTGGTACCTTTAAAGTCTCTTGAATGACGGTCCTCTGTTTTCCCCCCTTGCCTGAGCTGGCCAGCTTGGCGAGCAGATCTGCTCTGGCATTTTGCTCGCGGGGCACATGCACCAACTCAAACTCATCGAAGGATGTCTTCATGAGCTGGACGTACTCCAGGTAGGCTGCCATCTGAGGATCTTTCGCCTGGAACTCCCCTGTAACTTGCCCAGTGACCAGCAACGAATCACTCTTAGCCACCAGATTTCTTGCTCCCATCTCTTTTGCCAGCAACATTCCTGCGATCAGGGCTTCATACTCCGCCTGATTGTTGCTAGCCTTGAAGGCGAAGCGAAGGGATTGTTCGATCAGCACCCCGTTCGGGCCTTCTAGAATGACTCCAGCACCGCTTCCCTGCTGATTGGAGGAGCCATCCACCGATAACACCCATCGAAAAACTACGCCTTCTGCAGGTGTCGCGACCGACGACAGTTCAACCACGAAGTCGGCGAACACCTGCCCCTTGATCGATCCTCGGGGCTCGTACCGGATGTCGAACTCTGAGAGTTCCACAGCCCACTTGACCATCCTTCCTGCTACGTCTAGCTTCTTCAACACATTCTGGATGGGCAAGTCTGTCATGACCACTATGGTGAAGCTGTGGAAATAGTGTCTGAGCCTTCTGGCTGAAAAAACCACCGCCAGTGCTGCCTTCTCCAGGGTCTGATACCTCGTTTCTGGGCCTCGCAGTACCTTACTTACAAAATACACAGGTTTCTGGACCTGACCTTGCTCTTGTACCAGGACCGAGCTGACCGCCCTCTCTGTTACAGCAAAATACAAGCGAAGGGGGGTGCCCATTTGCGGTTTACACAATACTGGTGGGCTCGCCAGATACTCCTTCAGCTCCAAGAAGGCTTCTTCGCATTCCGGTGTCCACACGAATCTACTGTTGCACTTGAGACATTGGAAAAACGGATGACCCTTCTCTCCTCCAGCAGACATGAACCGTGACAAGGCGGCCAACCGACCAGTGAGCTGCTGCACCTCCTTCACCGTCGTTGGGCTCCTCATTGCCATGATTGCTGCGCACTTCTCCCGGTTTGCCTCGATTCCACGCTCCGTTAGGAGGAAACCCAAGAACTTCCCGGCCTCCACACCGAAGATGCACTTCTCAGGGTTGAGCTTCAACTCATACTTGGCGATGGTGGTGAAAAGTTCCTCCAGATCAACTACATGGTGCGCCTTCTCCCGCGACGTGACCACCATGTCATCTACGTATGCATGCACGTTCCTTCCAAGCATGGGCGAGAGCACCCTATCCATAAGTCTCTGATAGGTAGCTCCTGCGTTCTTCAACCCGAATGGCATTACCTTGTAGCAGTAGCAAGATCGTTCCATCATGAAAGCAGTCTTGCACTCGTCCATGGGGTGCATCCTTATCTGGTTGTAGCCTGAGAAGGCGTCCAGAAAGCTGAGGAGCTTCCCCCCTGACGCGCTGTCCACCAACGCATCTATACTAGGGAGAGGGTAGGAGTCCTTGGGGCAGGCCTTATTGAGATCAGTGAAGTCCACACACATCCTCCATTTGCCATTTGACTTCTGCACCAGCACCACGTTTGCCAGCCACTCGGGGTACTGGATCTCTCTGATATGTCCAGTAGTAAGGAGCTTCTGCGTCTCGTCATGGATCACCTTCTTCTTCTCTTCATTGAATCTCCTTCGTCTTTGGCGCACTGGTCGCGCCTTGGGGTCCATTGACAGGTGGTGGCAAAGGAAATCAGGGTCGATCCCCGGCATGTCAGAAGCTGACCACGCAAAAGCGCCCATGTGCTTCTCAATCACACAGGCGATCTGTGATCGGTCCTCCGCAGTGAGCGATTCCCCCAACTTAAACCTTTTTCCCCTTATCTCCATCTCTTTCCATCCCTCAGCTGGATGGGACCTCCTTTCATGGGCGATGACTGCCCTAGCGATGTCTAACTCACGGGGATCGATCACGCTCCTTGCCTCCACTTCGACTTGAGCTACCTGAGAGCCCCCCAGCGTAGCATCTTCCATTATCTGATCTGCCTGTGCCCCACGAACCACCGATCTCTCCTGGAGCACGCCTGCTGGTGGTGTCGTAGTGACATGGCAGACGCTTCTCTTCTGCTTGAGGCTGTTCTCATAACAGCGCCTAGCCTCAGCCTGATCTGACTTGATGGTAATGACAGCCCTTTCCACTGACGGCAGCTTCAACTTCATGTGCCTCGTTGATGGCACCGCACCCAACCTGTTGAGCGTGGGTCTTCCCAACAAGATATTGTATGCAGATGGGGCGTTCACCACCAAGAACTTTATCTTCTCTGTGCGGGACGCCACTCCATCGGTGAACGTCGTCCTCAGCTCTATGTAGCCCCGCACCTCGACCTGGTCCCCCGCGAAACCATATAGACACCCAACATATGGCCTTAACTGATCGGGGGACAGTTGTAACTTGTTGAACGTCGGCCAGAACATGACGTCTGCTGAGCTTCCTTGGTCTACGAGTGCCCTGTGCACTCGTCTTCCTGCTGCCACCAGGGAGATGACCACCGGGTCGTTGTTGTGGGGTATTACGTCTTGCAAATCAGCCCTTGTGAAGGTGATGTCTACCTCGGGAAAATTGCCTCCATCCACCGAGTCCACGGCCATCACCGACCGTGCATACCTTCTTCTCTGCGACCTGGAACACCCTCCGCCGGAAAAACCTCCCGCAATGGTCATCACCTCCCCATGCACAGGGATTTCGTGTTGCTGATCGCCGGCTTGAGACCCCGAAGCGCGATCACTCTGCTCTCCCCGTAGGTAATCGGTCAGGAGACCTGTCTTCACCAACTCAGCGAGTTGACGTCCCAACGCCAGGCAGGTGCGGAGTGTATGTCCATAGGCATGATGGAACTCACACCACTCATCCTTCTTCCTTCCAAGTACCCTGTCGGTCTTTTCTGGTACTCGGAGCCTTGCAGCCACGGCAGGGATGGCGATCAGCTCTGCCAACTCCACAATGAAATCGTACCTAGGGGGTTCGTCCTGCTCCCTCGCACGCCCCCTGACCTGGTCTTTCCTGGGTGTATAGGGACGAGGCCTCCCTTGCACCCTCTTTCCTTCCTTGGTCTCATACACCCTCACCTGTTGCTGTTGTTTCCCATGACTCCCGCGTGGCTTTGATGGTGCAACACTGCTTCTCTTCTCAGAGACTTCTGTCTCCGCTACTATGTGCGCCACCGCTCGTCGCCGAATCTCAGCGAAGGTGGCAGGGTGGCTCCTGATAAGCGATTCATTGAAAGGGCCAGGTAGCACGCCTTTCTTGAATGCATGCACCAGCATGCTCTCATCCTTGTTGGGCAATCTCACCACCTGCGCGCCAAAGCGGTTGAGGAAGTCCTTCAGTGACTCCCTGGTTCTGGCGCACGTCGAACAGGTCGTAAGTCACCACTGGCGGCGCTCTATTGACTACATACTGCTCCGTGAATAGCTTTGAGAACTGATGGAAGGAGGTGATGTGGCCCTCCGGCAAGCTCACGAACCACTCCATGGCTACTCCGCTCATCGTACTCATAAGCATTTTGCAGTACACTGCGTCTGAACCTCCAGACAGCATCATCTGAGTGTGGAAGGCTGTCAAATGTGCCTCTGGGTCTTCCACCCCCGTGAACGACGCTTTCACTCCCACCAGGTTGGGGGGCACCACCGTGTTCATGATCTCGGGGGAGAAGGGCATAGGAAATTCTCTAGGGGGCAACGGCGGCATCGACGTCCTATCCTCGGATACGCGCTCATTCTGCGCCTGCAACTTCCTACGCAGCTCCTCGTTGACGCGGTTCAACTCTTCATTCCTGCTATGCGATGCAGTCAGCTCTGCATGCATCTTCTCCTGCTCAACTCTCGACGCCGCGACGTTATCCTGCAACGCGCGCATCATCTCCATGACTTGCGCCATGGTCACAGTTCCTTCACCAGTAGGCGGTGGAGGTGTCGTTTGTCTGGTTCTTCTACTCATCTGTGCGATTCCTACTCTCGTTCTTGTGTATGGGGGCTTCGTTTTACTTCGGGCCCCACGGTGGGCGCCAAATGATCTCGCCGCGGACTCGAGCGTGGGGAAATGCCTCGTCACTCCTTCGTCTAGCTTTCCAGCTGCTGCGCGTTCTACAAGGAGGCTCCAGGAACCTTCGACGGAACTCCGAACGATGCCTGCAAAACACACAGACGGCGCCTCTAGCGGCCGTTGTAGCTCCGACGCTCAAGTCAGGCAACGGGAACACCAAAACTCTCTCTCGGATCTCTCTCTGTGTGAGACCCGTGTGTGTGTGCCCTCAGTCCCCTTTGATTCAGAAACTGAGTGTTCTTCGTTTTTGTGTTGTGTATTCTGAGACAAAAAACTCATACCTGGTTTGGTGCTCTTCTTCCTCATATAAACCGGCGTAGCCCCTACAGGCTACCTCTAGGGCCACTCGATTACTCTGCACTGTCGTTTCCACTCCCCAGGACTACCTTGCGTGCCAGCCTTCTTCACTTGAGTGCAAAGTCTGACAGGGGAGGCTGCGTGGGTGCCTCTGGACCCCTCGACTTCTGTGCCTATCTGCCCTACCTATTCTCTGGGAATATCTTCACGGTCCACGTGGCATGCATGCAAGCTCACTGGGAGACTCTAGCCTTGATGGGTTCTCGTCCCAGCAGGATTCTGCATCTGCCTGCGTCTTCTCATCTTCATGCATGGTCGTCTCGTGACTAAGGCCACTCCCTGCCTCTGAGCGATTTACTGGTCATTGGTCGCGTTGTTCACATCGCGCGGCCGATGTCGCCTCGACACACACCGATGACCGAGGTATCTCTCATCCTGGCCGATGTCCGATGGCGCTTCTTCACGTTGTCGTGCTCTGCTTATGGAATCAGGCGAGGTCCTTGGGTAACGTTCTCGCTGGGAGCCTGGGTCCCAGTTTAACACGCGTTGGCAAGGAACCCCCGACGACTGATCACTCTGCATGCACCGACGACTGATCACTATGTATATACCGATGACTGATCACGATGTATATACCGATGACTGATCACTCTTTATACACCGATGACTGATCACTCTGTATATACCGATGACTGATCATTCTGTATACACCGATGACTGATCACTCTGTATACACCGATGACTGATCGGTGCTTCATCACTCTCGCGCTCTGCTTCCAGGCGCTCATGTAGGAGTCGATCTCCACCCTTGTTCATCTGCTATCTCATGCCACGTGTTGCTCTGTGACTGGCCCACGTGGTCATCTGCTGCTGACGTCATTGGATACCGATGACCGACCGGATCAGAAGTGAACATATATATATATATATGTAATGAAATTTCTCCTCACAGGGAGTTTAATACATATCCAGTCAGTTTCCAAAACTTAAACAAAATACAGCAAAATAGAAAACAGGCGATCTCCTAACAGAAACAGAAAAAGGCGATCTCCTTCCGGCGACCACTCACTGAGGAGTTCTACTTCCTGCAACATCATCTGCTCCCGTGTAAATTATACACGATCATCACAGGTTTAAGAAAACATCCACAAAACAAAAACGCAGGGTAAGCTAGATATTTTAAAGAGAATTTAGATATGAAACTTTAAAATGAAGATAAAACAAATTTAAGACACCCACGTAAAAACCATCAACTTTCTCATTCCCTTCACATGACCATCAAGTAATCACATATTTCACAATTTCCTCAAGAGTCGTTCAATTCACATAATCCATCAAGTGTCTATCAATTTCAGTGTTTCTCATTTCTCACGTCAGACTTCCACTGACTCATCACACATAGACACTTGACACTACTTCCGGAAGACACGTGCATTGACTAGACTCAGAGATCTGCACCTGTCATACTGCACCACTGTGAAATCACGCACATTCACAGGGTTGCTGTGAAATCACACACATTCACAAGCGTATAATTGAATCTCAATATCATCACTATCCTAGCATGACAGGGTTAATCCATACAACGGGTCAAGCTCGTTCTCTTTCAAACAACTCACCCATACATATGAACCTCCTTCGACTCTCAACGCCTGAATAACTTCATCTATATGATTCCATTATATCAGGAGAGTCAGGATATCTCATAATAAATGAATCACCGGTCAATGCACACCCTACACGATCTTACACGGTATTTTCTTTCCTGAAAATACTATGCCTTGATCCCACATTCACCACATTCCATACATCATACCACACATAAAGAACAATTCCATCATAGAATACTTTGAATCTTTTCTTAAACAACCCCACTCACAAAAACAAGCATACCACCGTTCAGGTTTTCGAATAGCATATACATTTTCCATTTCAATCTCAACAAGTTCAAAGCGACACTAAAACAGGGGAGTTCGAAAACAACATTAAAATCGGCGATCACATCCAAAAACAGGGGATTATGCAATAACAGTTGAAAACCGGCGACCACGTCGCCCCATCATCAAAATCATCTAACTTAAGGTTTTCGTTGGAAATAAGGCTAGCTTCCCTTACCTGGACTTGCGTAAAATCTCACTACGAGCTCTAACCCACCGAACTTAAGGATACCCGAACTGATAGCATTCCTATGAGCTCTTCTTTGGATTTTTGAGTTCCTTGGTGATGATGGATGCGGAAGCTTATGGAGGAGGTGAGCAAGGCCTTCCTAGGAAGCATGGGTGCCTTGAAGGTGCATGAAGAGTGAGGAAATGGGGAGGTTTGGCCAGCCCCTTTGGTAGTGATGAATTGAAGACTAAAACCTAAGTGTTAGGCAAGGAGTAGTGTATGGCACAATTTGGGCAGCATAACAATACTCTATTTAATCTTGAAAATACAAGGTGTAGGCTCCTCCTTTTATAGGCTAAGGAGGACCATAATGCAACCCTAATGCTAGCCAAATGAAATGTAAATGTGAAGCACATGGGCCACATGGAAAGTGTGAGCACATGGGGAGGGGTGTGTCTAGTTTGTAAGTTCACCCCCTCCATGGGCTTTCTAGAATAGTGGGAAGGTTAACTTCTCCTTAATTCTAATGTGCAGAAAAATAAACATTTGTCCACATGGCTATGCTATTTACACCCCAATTAAAGCTAAACTACATTTGATGGGCCTTCACGGAATATGTGCTAGTATGCCATTCTCCCATTCATAGCTTTGATCCAAGTCTTCTTGTCCTAGACGCTTCTAGCTTGGCCTTCTCGTCCTAGACGCTCCTAGTGTAACATCCCGCCAAATTCTTTTCATAATTATAAAACGAAGTAGAGATAAAATAATAATATTGAAGTGAACATAATCGTATATATGTAATGAAGTTTTCTCCTCGCAGGGAGTTTAATACAAGGTCGGTCGGTTTTCCAAAAACGTAAACTAAATACAGCAAAATAAGTAAAAACAGGCGATCTCCCAACAGAATAGGCGATCTCCTATCAGAAAAGGGCGATCTCCCTTCAGAATACAGAAAAGGGTGATCGCCTAACACAAATGTAAATGGGCGATCTGCTTCCGGCGACCACTCACTGAGGAGCACTACCACCTGCAACCTCGTCTGCTCCCGTGTACAAATACACGATCATCACAGGTTTAAGAAAGCAATCACAACAACAGATAAAAGGGGTAAGCTAGATGTTTTTTTAAAAACTTTAAATCCATAGAAAACGTGAATTTCCACTCCATACATAAGCCATATCAAATGCAACCATCAAGATTTCCATAATCCACATACTCGTCAAGTGTCTCTTTGCTACATTCAGTATTCAAGATTCACACGTCAGACTTTCCACTGACCCACAATGCATAGACACATGACTCTACTTCCGGATTGACTCGTGCGTTGACTCAGGCTCAGAGATCTGCACCTGTCATACCATACCACTGTGAAATCCACACAGGGTCGCTGTGAAATCCACACAGCATGCGCATATATAATCTCAATGTTATCACTCTCCCGGTATGACAAGGTTAATTCATATAACAGGCCGAGCTCGTTCTTTTTCACACTACTCGCCCATTCATATGAACCTCCTCCGACTCTCCACAACTGAATAACTTCATCTACGTGATTCCATTATATCAGCAGAGTCAGGATATCTCCTTCTAGACAAGCCCCTAGTCAATACACATTACACAAATGATCTTACACGGTATTTCCTTTCCTGAAAATACTATGCCTTGATCTCACATTCACAACATTCAAAACATCATACCACTCAATCGAATGATTCAAATCACAGCAACAATCATTTCAAAGGTTCAAACTTTCGAATATCACATTTAAATCTCAAGCAGTCTCAAAACAACACCAAAAACAGGGGAGTTCTCAAAACAACGCCAAAACCGGCGATCTGATTCAAAAGCAGGGGATTTCGAAATCTGTATTTAAAACCGGCGACCACGTCGCCCAAACGCATAAGAACAGAACATCATGAAAAAGGGATTTAAAACCGGCGACCACGTCGCCCAACCACATAGAACAGAGCATCGCGAAAAGAATATGAAACCGGCGACCACGTCGCCCAAAATCATAGAACAGAGCATCACGAAAAAGAGTTTAAAACCGGCGACCACGTCGCCCTCACTTTAGAAACAGCTAATCTATGGCTTTTATTGAAAATGAAGGCTAGCTTCCCTTACCTGGACTTGCGCAAAACACCAGGAGGTCCGAAACCCAACGAAGCTTAAAGAATGCCTTGGCTCTGTTTTTGCGTCTGGTTTGAAGGACTTGCAGAGAACTTCCCAGGTGCTCTAATGGTGGCCGTCGCTCGTCGTACTCTTGTGTGAAGGTGCCAGAATCGCAGCGCGAAGGAGAGAAATGGAGGAGAAAGGAGGTAACTCACTCTTTCGCTCTTGAACAACTGCAATGTTTCTTTCCCTCAGCAGTGGGTTTTTTCCATCTTAAACCAACTATTCCACAAAAGCCGCTGCCACCACCCACTCTGCAGGGAAGGTTGCGTGCACGCTTCCTGAACAGTACGACTACGCATGCCTCTGCGCAGGCTAAAACTCTGAGGTCACTATTCTGAACTACCCTTTTTGTCTACGTGTCGCGCGTGCAGTACGTCTGATGCTGAGAGCCTGGGTCCCAACTTATCTGCATGAAACTCGACATCGTGCGTTAACCTTCCACCGATGACTCAACCTGGAAGACGACCGATATCTCTCTCTGGAAGACGACCGATGTCTCTCTCTGGGAGACGACCGATGTCTATCCCTGGCGACGCCCGCATGTCTCTCGCGCCCTGGCGATGCCCGCATGCCTCGCGCCCTGACGATGCCCGCATGCCTCTCGCGTCCCGGCGATGCCCGCATGCCTCTCGCGCCCTGGCGATGCCCGCATGCCTCTCGCGCCCCGGCGATGCCCGCATGCCTCTCGCGCCCCGGCGATGCCCGCATGCCTCTCGCGCCCTGGCGATGCCCGCATGCCTCTCGCGCCCCGGCGATGCCCGCATGCCTCTCGCGCCCTGGCGATGCCCGCATGCCTCTCGCGCCCTGGCGATGTCCGCATACCTCGCGCCCTGGCGATGTCCGCATACCTCGCGCCCTGGCGATGTCCGCATACCTCGCGCCCTGGCGATGCCCGACGACACATCGCCACGCCTTCCTGAAGGTTCTTCATTCCACTATGTTACGTCAAATGTATTATCTCCACAAGGCTTGGTGACGTCGGTAGCTTCACATTCCAAGAGAAGATCAGCACCACTCCTCTTGCGCCCATGCATGCAACACTAAGGACGATCTCTTTTGCTCAAGCATAGAGCTTTGCATGCACAGCGTATCTAAGGCTTAACCCACACCTTGATACGCGTGGTTGTTGGAACCCACTCTGGTTGATCCAGTATCTTGACCACATACTACGTGCACTCCCGTCGATCACGTACGCCCTAAACGATTGGCGGTCATGTCTCCTCTAGGCAACAGGCGATTATGTGCCAGAGAAGTCGGAGATCGCCTCCGTCTTCACTAACGACGATCTCGTAGAAGACTTCTTAGCTACACTTTTCCTCCTTTACTCTTCTTGATCCACATGTCAGTCGACCGACCTCTACCAGCTGACCCCAGACCTTGGGTGACGTCCGATGTCCGACTACTACGAAGCTTCATTTACCAACTCTTTGTATTTTAAATAATGACATCTTCTGAAATTATTTAAATATAACACTTTTATTCCAATTTAATTTTACAGGTCCTTACATTCTCCCCATCAAGAAAAATTTTCGTCCCCGAAAATTGAATTACAAGGAAAAGAGGTATGGATAAGTTTCTCTCATGGGTTCTTCTAACTCCCAAGTTGAATCCCCCGATCTCTCATCCCACACCACTTTCACCATGTCGATGGTCTTGCCTCTGAGCTGTTTACTTTGCCGATCGTCAATCCTGACTGGTTTTGCTTCAAAGGACAAGTCATCCCTGATCTGCACATCGTCCACTTCCAGCACATGACTAGGGTCTGCCATGTACTTCCTCAGCTGTGATACGTGAAAGACATTGTGCAGATTCGCTAAATGGGGAGGTGGGACGATCTCATAAGCCACTGGACTGATCCCCCTACCACTGCCCTTAGCTGCAGTTACAACGCCTTCCCACCATCCATCACACCACCAGGCATACACTGCTGATTCAAACTCAAGAGGGCGACCTGAAAGGCGTTGAGGGGAGCATGGCTTGACTATTAAGTGGTCCCTCTTTATCAAGCAAATCATCGTACTGGACCTTCAGCAGCCTTGGAGGCACACTCCAGATTTTTCATCTGAACCAGCATTCTCTAACGCCACCATCACGTCAGAGTACCCCTATGCTAGCACCGACCTGGATTAGCAGATTAGGCTTTGGTCCACATTTTGTCAGTTCATTGGTAGGAGTAGAGTCTTGCAGACTAGAAAACCTTTCTCAAATACTTGATCCTTACAACTTCTAATTCCTCTTGTTTTAGATGTCCTTCATTGGCATGAACTGATCTGCAATGACTTGGGTTGACATCGACATTATTATTCTGTCTAGAAACTGCAGAGATGGAGTTTCTTCCAGGATTTTCTTTTCAGTTCAGAAACAATCGGTTTGTAGCTTGACTCCACATTAGGCACCATTTCTTGTCAAACCGATGGTGAAACAGCAAAAGCTTGAGGGAACACGGTTCCTTTCTTCAGGCGCCCCTCTGGTTCGTTTCTCCTTTGGTTACTAATAGTAGATCAGGAAAAACCCACCCTTTTTGCAGATGGTTGGGGTTTCAGAGCTGCTAACTCAGGAATTCCAATGGATGTATCCGTATTAGCATTGCATGGGGTCTCAAGGTGCTCAGTATACATCACGCAGATCGTAACTCCCTCACTGTGTTCAGGGTGAGGACTTGTTGCCACCGCTGACAATGCAGCATTGTTTCTAGGATCAGAACCGAAACGCTGACCACCACAACTGCCCATTTAAAGGATTGGCTGCAAATCCCATCCCATTAGGAACACAAGGCACGGAAGTTCCGCTTCCACATCCAACTTTCTGAAATTTACCACATCGCTAGAAGAACTCAACATCATCATGACACGGTTTACCCTCATTCTCATCCACAGCCATTACCCCCTTCCCTTCTACATTCACAGTCCGAACTGCATCTTCATTTGCCAAATTTAGGAGGCTTACGGCTTCGGAAGCCTTTTATCTCAACCCACCATTTCCATAATCATCTTTCAAATCACGATCAACAAAACAGTATCCATCCTGCGTGAAGCTTAAGCTAGAATCATCTCATGCTGTTTCATCGACATGAACATCTTCCAAGCTTCAAAAGAAAAAATTCATTCTTTCATTCTTGGAACCTAACTCTGGTACTTCCCATGGATACACATGCTTAAGCTTTAAACCCCCAACATACTGCTTATTTACTCTCCATAACTTATATGTAGCTGAAACTAAACCTTGGTACAACTAGATCTAACTTACACTTGCTTCTTTAATTCCATCTATTCAGCTGGGCCATTATGTAGGGAGCCATGGACACTGGTCCAACTCCAGGTACCAAACAATAGAGAATTCCATCTCTCTCTTAGGAGGTAGTCCAGGTATTTCTTCTGGAACTACATCCATGAAATCCTTCACCACGGTATACAGCCCATCTCTTCATCATTCCTCACTCCCCCTTGAGCTAGGATTACAAGGCACGCCGCCCTTCTATCAACCCCGACCATACACACTGAGCAGATGTCATATCTGACTCTCGGAGATCTGGAAACACCACTTCCTGCCTACTGCAATCTATGAGAATGTGATTGGTAGATAGCTAATCCATTCCCAGGATAACATCCAGATCCTGAAGAGGTAGACAGATCAAATTCACTTTGAACCTGCGTCCCTCTACTATCACTGGACATTCAGAGCAAACTGGGGAGGTCAAAACCTGTCCTGATGCAGGTGTAGAGATCAACCGTCCAAACGACAGCTCCTTCACTAGAAGGCCCAGTTCGGTTGCACACCGATTTGACACAAAAGAGTGTGTCGCTCCAGAATCAAACAAAACTCTAACGTATCTACCAGCTATAAACAAGCACCTTGTACTAGGTTACCTGACTGAGATGCTTCTGCTCCAGACATGGCAAACACTCTTCCTGTCGCCTGAGGTCTGCTGCCTTCGTTTCTCATCTGCTGAGAGCCACTGGGTTGGGTCGCCCCATTCCGGTTAGGGCACTCTCTAGCAACGTGCCCCGTCTTTTGGCAGGTGTAGCACCTTTTCTCTGAACTCCTCTTGAAGCACGCGTTGGAGGCGTGTGGTCCACCACAATGGAAACACTTGGGTTTCCAAGGTTGCTGCTGCTGAAACTGGGATGACGTTGTTCCCGCCCGATGTGGTGGAGGTCTCGCATATGGCTTGCTGTGTGGATGCTGCACCTTAGCCTTCCCACTGGAAGAACCTCCTTGGTGTGACCTGACCACTCGAGAATCACCCTTTTCCAGGGTCTCCACCATCTTCGCCTTCTCCACTAAGGCGTGAAATTCCCTGATGCACATCGGGGCTATGGTCCTCTTCAGTCCATGCTTCAGCCTCTCTTCGAATTTCCTACACCTCCAGGCCTCGGAGGTCGCCTGGGTATAGAATCGGGCGAGGTACTCAAACCGAGCAGCATAGGCGTTCACAGACATATCCCCCTGCTCCAACTTTAGGAACTCAGCTTCCCTCGCAAACCTTGCGCTGTCTGGGAAGTATTTCTCCAGGAACCTCACCCTGAAGCTCTCCCAATCCATCACTTCTTCTCGGGCCTCCATCATCTGCTGAGTTCCCATCCACCAGAACTCAGCTTCTCCAGACAAAAGATATGTGGCAAACACCAACTTCTTGTCTTCAGGGCAGGAGGTCGCCCTGAAGATTTTCTCTAACCCCCTGACCCACTGATCTGCTTGATCGGGGGTAACGTTCCCACTGAACTTAGGTGGGTTGTGCCTGAGGAACTCGGTCAGTCCCATCTGCTCCTGAGGCTGACCGACGTTGGGAGTCGTTGCGGCCGATCTGGCGGTCTCCAAATGTTGCATTGTAGCTTGGTGATTTTGAGACATCGTCGCATTCTGCTGCTGGATGGCACTTGCCATCATCTCGATGGCCTTGGCGATCTGACCCATTTCAGAAGAAGGTTGGGGAGGGGTAGAGGGTCTACGTGCCATCACTCTCCGTTTCGGATCTTGAAACTATGAGTTTTCTATATTCCCTACAACTACAAGAATGAGATCGATAAGAAATCAATTCATTCAAGGGGTAACAGCTAGACCTTACAAAGGTCAGCATCTCAAAGTCATTAAGAATTTGAGTTCATCAACAGAATCATAACACTTATAACCTCAAACAAAACACCAGGACAGTTACTGGTGTACAATCATCAATCCAAACAACCACTTTCAATCAATTACAAAAACATTCACTAAAATGAAATAAATCACACCCGAATTCATTATATGCTAAACATCAGACCTTTAGAATTAAGATTGAGAATCATCTCGATCCAGTTATGAGTGTGCACCCTCATTACTTTATCAAGATCCTCTCATTCTTAATACTAAGATTTTCAATTAGGGCATACATTCACTAAGACACACACAAAATTTCAATACAAAAACGTTTTGAAAACCTTTCACTATAGTTGTTATTCAAAACTCAAATAGATTTTATGAGCAGAAGAAACACAATGGATCCACAGCCCTCAGGTCATCCTAAGGACGAACTGCTCTGATACCATTAATGTAACATCCCGCCAAATTCTTTTCATAATTATAAAACGAAGTAGAGATAAAATAATAATATTGAAGTGAACATAATCGTATATATGTAATGAAGTTTTCTCCTCGCAGGGAGTTTAATACAAGGTCGGTCGGTTTTCCAAAAACGTAAACTAAATACAGCAAAATAAGTAAAAACAGGCGATCTCCCAACAGAATAGGCGATCTCCTATCAGAAAAGGGCGATCTCCCTTCAGAATACAGAAAAGGGTGATCGCCTAACACAAATGTAAATGGGCGATCTGCTTCCGGCGACCACTCACTGAGGAGCACTACCACCTGCAACCTCGTCTGCTCCCGTGTACAAATACACGATCATCACAGGTTTAAGAAAGCAATCACAACAACAGATAAAAGGGGTAAGCTAGATGTTTTTTTAAAAACTTTAAATCCATAGAAAACGTGAATTTCCACTCCATACATAAGCCATATCAAATGCAACCATCAAGATTTCCATAATCCACATACTCGTCAAGTGTCTCTTTGCTACATTCAGTATTCAAGATTCACACGTCAGACTTTCCACTGACCCACAATGCATAGACACATGACTCTACTTCCGGATTAACTCGTGCGTTGACTCAGGCTCAGAGATCTGCACCTGTCATACCATACCACTGTGAAATCCACACAGGGTCGCTGTGAAATCCACACAGCATGCGCATATATAATCTCAATGTTATCACTCTCCCGGTATGACAAGGTTAATTGATATAACAGGCCGAGCTCGTTCTTTTTCACACTACTCGCCCATTCATATGAACCTCCTCCGACTCTCCACAACTGAATAACTTCATCTACGTGATTCCATTATATCAGCAGAGTCAGGATATCTCCTTCTAGACAAGCCCCTAGTCAATACACATTACACAAATGATCTTACACGGTATTTCCTTTCCTGAAAATACTATGCCTTGATCTCACATTCACAACATTCAAAACATCATACCACTCAATCGAATGATTCAAATCACAGCAACAATCATTTCAAAGGTTCAAACTTTCGAATATCACATTTAAATCTCAAGCAGTCTCAAAACAACACCAAAAACAGGGGAGTTCTCAAAACAACGCCAAAACCGGCGATCTGATTCAAAAGCAGGGGATTTCGAAATCTGTATTTAAAACCGGCGACCACGTCGCCCAAACGCATAAGAACAGAACATCATGAAAAAGGGATTTAAAACCGGCGACCACGTCGCCCAACCACATAGAACAGAGCATCACGAAAAGAATATGAAACCGGCGACCACGTCGCCCAAAATCATAGAACAGAGCATCACGAAAAAGAGTTTAAAACCGGCGACCACGTCGCCCTCACTTTAGAAACAGCTAATCTATGGCTTTTATTGAAAATGAAGGCTAGCTTCCCTTACCTGGACTTGCGCAAAACACCAGGAGGTCCGAAACCCAACGAAGCTTAAAGAATGCCTTGGCTCTGTTTTTGCGTCTGGTTTGAAGGACTTGCAGAGAACTTCCCAGGTGCTCTAATGGTGGCCGTCGCTCGTCGTACTCTTGTGTGAAGGTGCCAGAATCGCAGCGCGAAGGAGAGAAATGGAGGAGAAAGGAGGTAACTCACTCTTTCGCTCTTGAACAACTGCAATGTTTCTTTCCCTCAGCAGTGGGTTTTTTCCATCTTAAACCAACTATTCCACAAAAGCCGCTGCCACCACCCACTCTGCAGGGAAGGTTGCGTGCACGCTTCCTGAACAGTACGACTACGCATGCCTCTGCGCAGGCTAAAACTCTGAGGTCACTATTCTGAACTACCCTTTTTGTCTACGTGTCGCGCGTGCAGTACGTCTGATGCTGAGAGCCTGGGTCCCAACTTATCTGCATGAAACTCGACATCGTGCGTTAACCTTCCACCGATGACTCAACCTGGAAGACGACCGATCTCTCTCTCTGGAAGACGACCGATGTCTCTCTCTGGGAGACGACCGATGTCTATCCCTGGCGACGCCCGCATGTCTCTCGCGCCCTGGCGATGCCCGCATGCCTCGCGCCCTGACGATGCCCGCATGCCTCTCGCGTCCCGGCGATGCCCGCATGCCTCTCGCGCCCTGGCGATGCCCGCATGCCTCTCGCGCCCCGGCGATGCCCGCATGCCTCTCGCGCCCCGGCGATGCCCGCATGCCTCTCGCGCCCTGGCGATGCCCGCATGCCTCTCGCGCCCCGGCGATGCCCGCATGCCTCTCGCGCCCTGGCGATGCCCGCATGCCTCTCGCGCCCTGGCGATGTCCGCATACCTCGCGCCCTGGCGATGCCCGACGACACATCGCCACGCCTTCCTGAAGGTTCTTCATTCCACTATGTTACGTCAAATGTGTTATCTCCACAAGGCTTGGTGACGTCGGTAGCTTCACATTCCAAGAGAAGATCAGCACCACTCCTCTTGCGCCCATGCATGCAACACTAAGGACGATCTCTTTTGCTCAAGCATAGAGCTTCGCATGCACAGCGTATCTAAGGCTTAACCCACACCTTGATACGCGTGGTTGTTGGAACCCACTCTGGTTGATCCAGTATCTTGACCACATACTACGTGCACTCCCGTCGATCACGTACGCCCTAAACGATTGGCGGTCATGTCTCCTCTAGGCAACAGGCGATTATGTGCCAGAGAAGTCGGAGATCGCCTCCGTCTTCACTAACGGCGATCTCGTAGAAGACTTCTTAGCTACACTTTTCCTCCTTTACTCTTCTTGATCCACATGTCAGTCGACCGACCTCTACCAGCTGACCCCAGACCTTGGGTGACGTCCGATGTCCGACTACTACAAAGCTTCATTTACCAACTCTTTGTATTTTAAATAATGACATCTTCTGAAATTATTTAAATATAACACTTTTATTCCAATTTAATTTTACAGGTCCTTACACCTAGCTTGTCTTAGACGCTCCTAGCTTGGTCTTAGACGCTCTTGACTTGGCTCTTGCCTTTCATGGAAGGTTGTGCTTGGTCCTCTTCCATCATCCCCTCCCTCTTGAAAAAGGATTTGTCCTCAAATCCCTTGCTTTGTCTTCAACTAGGGGGATGGATAGGGCTGGATGGTGTCCATCATCTCCTCCTCCTTTGAGAAGATCTATCCTCAGATCTACAGATTTGATCTCGGATAGCAGCCTATTGTTTCGGCAAGGCTTGTCCTCCCGGATCAAACGTCCACCTATGGAAATCATCAAACAAAGTAAAGGTGTTAGTGTGAGCAATTGGAGAGAACTTAATTGTATGAAGTTGCCATTTTTGTTTTTCTTTTGTTTTTGGCAACTTTGTACAATATTTCTCTTTTGATGGTTGTATGTGTTCTCTAATCCTCTTATGTATTTGAAAATTTTCAATATTGGTTACCTTTTCCTTAGGCACAATACCTTTAGGAAAGGGTAACAACTTAAAAAGCGAAAGAGGATTAAGTCCACATGCAATTTCAAATGTAGAAATATTAGTAGTCTTGTGGACTACTCCATTGTATGCATGCTCAAAAGGATACTCATCCCAAGAATTGTGATTGTCTTTCATGATTTCTCTAGGCATAGTAAAAAGAGCTATGTTTTCAATTTTATTTTGACCATTCTTTTGAGGATAAAAATTTGAAGAGTACAACTTAATTTCAAGTTTTTCTAAAAGATTCCTCAAATGATGGTTTTCAAATTTCGGAGCTCTATCCAATACTATGCTTGAAGATAAACCATGAAGACTTGTCACTTCTATATAGAAGAGATTATCCATATCCATAAAAATGGAATCAAAACCTTTTGTTGTCCTAGGAAGCTCTAAGATGAAATTGAGGTTTATGTCTTCCCAAGGATCATTTGCAAAAGGTAAAGGAGTATAGAGTTCATGAGACATCACCTTAGGTGTATTTTTAAAACAAGAAATGTATCTAGGGTAATGTCTTTGAACATCTTTTCTCATGGGTGACAAAAGTTTTCCTTTTAAAAGCTCTAGAGTTTTATCAACTCTAATTTGGTCCATGAGTTCTCCTTCATGAAGAATTTTTCTCTTATGTGTAAAGATAGTCTCGTTGTTACAACCATTGTTTATGAGAAGTTGCACACTTGGCAATGGTTGTCTCAATAGGACATGACAAGTTTCTTTAGGCACTACTTCACATAAAAATTTGTTTTTGTAGATGCTTGTAAATAACTTGACATTCACTTGGTGATATCCTAGCACATATGAGAAATAATCCACTTTATCTTTATCTATGCAAGCTTCTTTTAAAGACTCTTTTTTTGTTACTATGCTTGCAAGTGTTCCTTTACAAAAGGAAAGGCTAGGTTGTTCAACAAGACGCATATTTTCAAAGGTATTTTTAAATCTTTTGTCTTGTTGAATGACCTTGTGAGAAGGAACACTATTCTCCCACGCCTTTTGTTTCTCAAGGGTCTTCTCATGCTTTTCTTTTTCTTTTTCTTTTTCTTTAGCTTCCCTTTCGGCTTCCTCTTTTTTCTTTTGTATCTTTCTTTCCTTTCTTTCTTTATGGGAAGCAAACAATTTTTCTACCCTCATTTCCCAATCTAGGCAAGTTTCTATATTTTCTTTTCCATGGGAATGGGGTAGGTCTACCCTAACCTCTCTTGGGCTTTCTTGTTCTTTTCTATCTCTTCTATGTCTTCCCTCCCCAAAAGAATCATGCTTTTTAGAGATAGATGCATGAGAAGGTAATTTTTTTGAAATGTGAGACTTCTCATCCTTTGATTTAGTCAATTCATTAGTTTTGGCCTCATTCTCCAATTGTTTAGATGAAATTGATTGAATATTCTTGGAAAGTTGTTCCAAAAGAGATTTCAAGGATTTCACCTCACTTTTAAGAGATTTAAAGGAATGAGAAGACATGACTAGACCTTTGTGTATAGAAATATTTTACCTTGAGAAAATTTAGGGAAGTCAAAGAAGGTAGTCTTCCAGGTAAGGGAGGTGAGTCACAATGGACTACTTAAATACCAAGCCTTGCCTTAGCCAAAGACTATCCCTCAATGTCTTCACACAAAGCTTTCTCTTAGTAAACCACTTAAAACACAATTAGGTTGAAGAAATCAAATTTTTAATGCAAGAAAACAATGCAAGCTATGAAAGCCTTAAACAAGATTAAACAAGAAATTAACGAAGTGATTAAAGCAAGTTGGTTCAATTAAAGCAATTAATAAAAACAAAATTAAGCTAGACGGCCCTAGGTGAGGCTTCTTGGACACTTGGAGCCCTTGAAGACACACTCACCGACTAATTGCGTGATTAACAAGTAATTAACACAAGCAAGATTGCAAAGAAATTAAATGACACTCCCTTTGTTGCTTTTACTATTTGCACCCCTTTTGTTGTTCTTCTAGTTGCACCCCTTTTGTTGCTTTTCTACTTGTTGGGCCTTCCAAAGTGTGTGGTGTATTTGTAGTATGGTGTTTGTTGCTGCCCTTTGCCTTTGTTCCTCTTGGAATTAGGTCAATAAAATCTTCAATCCAGCACCTATTAAGCAAGCTAGACTCCCCTCAAGTCAAATTCTCACTCAACAAGTACCAATTGATATTTAATCCACCAACAAGCTTAGAGGCCAAAGAAAGAAATCAAGAAACAAATTAATTTGAAAAACAGTACCACACAAATGAAATTTAAATGTGACACAACTAGAAAGAGTTCAAATGAAATTAGACAAGCAAATAAAAGGTACTCAAATAATGGATGGCACACAAAAAGGAACCTAGGAATAGCACTAGATTTGATTTAAAAACCAAAAAACAGCACCACAGAAAAGCACAAATTGTTGTGGTCCAGAAAGCGTATCTTTAAAAGATTTATGCTGAGCTGACCCTTTTGTATTTGCTTCTGAAAATTGAGACACAATCAGAACAAGATCTTAAAAAACTTTTGGCGTTGGTTTCACTCCAAACACATATACCAATTAATTTTGGTAAATTTTATAAAATTAGTGCTCAGAGCTGCCAGCTGGAACGTCAGGATTGCACACTTTTTTTGTAATATTTATCTTTTTTTTTTCTATTTCTTCTTTTCAGATGGTTCTTTTTTTGTCCTTTTGCTAACACCTCAAATATGTGAAATCCAGAGGCTCAGAAATTTTTGATGATGTATGTCATTTTCATAAATCAAAACAGTCAGCACAGAAAAGTGAAAAACAAGGGGTTCTGAAAACTGGAATGAAAAACAGAATGATATACCTTAAAAACACAATGGAGTTAATATGATGGAATTTGTGTGGATCTAACACACAAATAAGAACTCAAACTAAAATTAAAAATGCACCAAAGGATCAACACAAAACAGATTTCAGATCAAACATTCAGACCAAAAACAAGAAACAAATAAATCAAAAAGAGTACTACTAGGATTTGATGACAAATATGGAAACACATGACTTAGACAAAACTTATGGATTCATAAAATGAAAAGACTCAAGAACATCATATGACCCAAATGAAATTTCAAGGAAGACTCAAATACCTAAAAATAAAAACAGCAACACAAATATATCAAGAATCCTACACAAAATTGAAAATAGATGTTCAAGCACAAGTTTGAACAAACCCACCAAATAAAATGAATAAACAAGCATTCAAATCATATTAAAACACAAAAAACAGCAAGACAACTTGGAATAAAGATGAACAACTTGGAGAAAAGAAGAACTCAAAAAGAAAATGAAAAGAGATACTCATCTTTGAAGAACCATAGCTCTAGATACCAAATGATAGCATTCCTATGAGCTCTTCTTTGGATTTTTGAGTTCCTTGGTGATGATGGATGCGGAAGCTTATGGAGGAGGTGAGCAAGGCCTTCCTAGGAAGCATGGGTGCCTTGAAGGTGCATGAAGAGTGAGGAAATGGGGAGGTTTGGCCAGCCCCTTTGGTAGTGATGAATTGAAGACTAAAACCTAAGTGTTAGGCAAGGAGTAGTGTATGGCACAATTTGGGCAGCATAACAATACTCTATTTAATCTTGAAAATACAAGGTGTAGGTGATGGCATTTTCATGTGTTCTTCTTGAATCAAAGTAGAAATAGATGGAGCGGAAGCAATGGATGAGTGAAACAAGACCCTCCTAGGAGTTGTGTTGGTCTTGAAGGTGCATGATGAGTATGGGTTGAGTGGTTCGGCCAGCTCAAGGGAGAAGGTGAAAGGATTGAAGTTTATAGCCTAGATTTCTAGGAGGAGTAAAGCTTGTGCACAAAAATGGCAGCATAACATTACTCAAATAAACTTGAAAATACATGAGGTAGGCCTCCTTATTTATAGATTTAGGAGCCTTGGTGAGCAAGCTTAAAGGGTAGGGATGGAAATACAAAAAGTGGGGGCTGCCTAGGGTATTGACTTTAGTCAAACCACACCATCATCCTAATATTCTAGAAGATAGGTCAAAAATGCAACATTTGATAGTACACCCCTCCCTCTTTTGCTAAAGGCACCTATTTGCTAGCACACCCCTCCTTCTATTGCTAAGGGCACCTTTTTGATAGCACACCCCTAAGTTAGCAAGTTTTGCTTTCTACACTACACTAATCTACTAAGCTACCCCTAATAGGCCTCCAAGTAGCATGTACAAGGTCTTCTCCCTCCCATCCGTGGCTTCTTCTATGTGTGCTTGGATATGTTTAGCCATGGATCTTGTGAGAGGTCCTAGACGGTCTAGCTCCATGGATAGCCTCCCTCCTTCACGTCCTAGACGCTCACTTCTTGGAACTAGACGCTCCTCTTGGTCTAGACGGTCTTCTTGGTTTGGGCCTTGGCTTCCTTGGTTAGATGTGCTTGGCCCTCCTCCATCATCCCCTCCCCCTTGGAAAGGATTTGTCCTCAAATCCAGCTCGTCATCGTCATTGGTACCTACAAATGGAGAAAGATCAATTACATTAAATGTGTCATGTACTCCATATTCAAGAGGTAGGTCCAATTTATATGCATTGTTGTTGACTCGCTTAAGGACTTGGAAGGGTCCCTCACCTCGGGGACTTAGTTTGGACTTCCTTTGATTTGGAAATCTTTCTTTTCGAAGATGAAGCCAAACTAAGTCTCCTTCCTCAAAAATTATTTCTCTCTTCCCTTTGTTGTTGTGTTTTGTGTACTTCTCATTTTGTTGTTGTATTTGAATTTTAATCTTCTCATGCATTTTCTTGACAAAATCAGCCTTGATTACTCCTTCCTTATGCACAAAATCTTGTGGATTAGGAAGAGGAATTAAATCCATGGGCGTGAGAGGATTAAAACCATATACTACCTCAAAAGGAGAAGCATTAGTAGTCTTGTGAACTACTCTATTGTAAGCAAATTCAATGTGGGGAAGGTACTCATCCCAAGATTTGTGGCTGCCCTTCATGATAGCCCTAAGCATAGTTCCAAGAGATCTATTGACTACTTCGGTTTGCCCATCCGTTTGAGGATGACAAGAAGTTGAAAATTGTAGTTTTGTTCCAAGTTTACCCCAAAGAGTTTTCCAAAAGTGACTTATAAACTTGGGATCTCTATCGGACACTATACTTCTAGGGAGACCATGGAGTCTCACCACTTCTCTAAAGAAGAGTTTAGAAATATTTTGAGCATCATCTACTTTGTGGCATGGAATAAAGTGAGACATTTTGCTAAAACGGTCCACTACCACAAAGATAGAGTCATGGCCTCTTGCAGTCCTAGGAAGTCCTAAAATGAAATCCATGCTAATGTCTTCCCAAGGAGCATTTGCAATCGGCAAAGGGGTGTAGAGTCCATGCGGCATTGTTCTAGACTTTGCTTTTAAACATGAGATACATCTAGAGCAATGGCGTTGGACATCTTTCCTCATGTGTGGCCAACAAAATTTTGCTTTCAAAAGATCTAGAGTCTTATCAACTCCAAAATGGCCCATGAGTCCCCCTTCATGTGATTCTTTGACAAGGAGTTTTCTATGTGTTCCTTGGGGAATGCAAAGTTTTCCTTCTTTAAAAAGATATCCCTCGGACACATAGTAACCTCCTTGCGCTCTATGTAGACATTGGGCATAGATGGATGAAAGTTCTTGATCTTCTTGGTAAAGCTCTCTTATGTGGTCAAATCCAAGAATTTGGGCACCCAATTTTGAAAAGAGTGTGTGGCGTCTTGAAAGAGCATCGGCCACTATATTGGTGCTTCCTTTCTTGTATTTGATTACATAAGGAAATTGTTCAAGAAATTCCATCCATTTTGCATGTCTCTTATTGAGCTTGTGTTGGCCCTTTAAATATTTTAAAGACTCGTGATCACTATGGATAACAAATTCTTTGGACACAAGATAGTGTTCCCAACTCTTTAGGGCTCTCACAAGAGCATAGAGCTCTTTGTCATAAGTGGGGTAGTTGAGGGTGGCACCATGGAGTTTTTCACTAAAATAAGCAATGGGGTGTCCACCTTGCAACAATACCGCGCCTATGCCTACTCCCGATGCATCACACTCTATCTCAAAAGTTTTGGAAAAATTTGGGAGAGATAGGATGGGTGCATTGGTGAGTTGAGCTTTTAGCCTTTGAAAGGCTTGCTCATGCTTTTCATTCCAACAAAATGCAACATCTTTTTTAACAAGTTCATTCAAAGGAGAAGCTAGGCTAGAAAAATTAGGCACAAACCTTCTATAGAAGCTAGCTAACCCATGAAAACTTCTTACATCACTTACATTTTGTGGAGTTGGCCACTCTTGGATGGCTTTGATTTTCTCGGGATCTACATGTACCCCCGTTTTGTTTACTATAAAGCCTAAAAAGACTACACTATCTACACCAAAGGTACACTTATCCCTATTTGCAAAAAGACTATTTTTCCTAAGAACTAGAAAGACTTCCCTAAGGTGACTTAGATGGTCTTCTAGGGTTTTACTATATACTAAGATATCATCAAAGTAAACTACTACATATTTACCTATACAATCCCTCAAGGTGTGATTCATAAGCCTCATGAATGTGCTTGGAGCGTTAGTGAGTCCAAAGGGCATCACCAACCACTCATATAATCCAAATTTGGTCTTAAAAGCGGTTTTCCACTCATCACCCTCCTTGATTCGAATTTGGTGATATCCACTTTTAAGGTCAATTTTGGAGAATAGAGTTGACCCATGCAATTCATCAAGCATATCATCAAGCCTTGGGATTGGATGCCTATACTTGATGGTGATGTTGTTGATTGCTCTACAATCACAACACATGCGCCATTTTCCATCTTTTTTAGGCACCAACAAGACAGGTACAGCACAAGGGCTTAGACTCTTTTGAACCCAACCCTTCTCCAACAAGTCTTGAACTTGTGATTCTATCTCCTTTGTTTCCTCGGGGTTGGTTCTATAAGCAGGCCTATTTGGTAGGCTTGCCCCCGGAATGAAGTCAATTTGATGTTCTATCCCCCTAAGAGGAGGAAGCCCACTGGGTCCTTCTTGTGAGAATAGATCGTCAAATTCACTCAAAAGGTTTTCTATTTGAGGAGGTAAAACCGTGAGTTCATTACTTGTGGCAGTGCATGTAAGTGCTCCTTTACAAAAGATAAGGCTTGGTTGTTCAACAAGAAGCAAGTTTTCTAAAACATTTTCAAAAGGCTTTTCTTGTAGACCAACCTTGTGGGAAGGAACACTCTTCTCCCACGCCTTCCTATCCCTAAGGATTTTCTCTTTTTCTAGCACTCTTTTTTTTTTGTTTTCCTCATCCCTCTTTTGTTTCATTTGTATTTGGTCTTTCACCACTTGAGAATGTGGTAAAGGACTAAGTACAAACTTCTTATATTTATGGGTGAAGGAAATCTCGTTAGTGAGACCATCATGCAAGGTTTTCTTGTCAAATTGCCATGGCCTCCCTAATAAGATATGGCAAGCTTCCATAGGCACTACATCACATAAAACTTTATCTTTGTATTTCCCTATGGAAAACTTGATTTCCACTTGCTTATCTACATGTAGTTCCCCATTTTCATTAAGCCATTGAAGTTTGTAAGGTTTTGGGTGAGGAACCACTTGTAGCTTAAGCTTTTCAACCATCCTAGCACTACAACAATTACAACTAGATCCACTATCCACAATGAGGGAACATATATTTTCTAAAACATTGCATCTTGTATGAAATATGTTCTCCCTTTGTGTTTCAATGGATGTGCTAGGGTGATTGTTGAGGGTTCTCCTAATCATAAGCAATTCTCCCTCTAATGGAGCTACCCTCTCATCCTCTCCCCCTTCCTCTTTCTCACTAAGCTCATCCTCGCCACTAGTGTATTCGTCTACACCTTTAAGAAACAAAGTCCTTTGGTTTGGACATTGTGCTTGCACATGCCCCCTACCATAGCACTTAAAACATTTAACATCTCTAGCTCGGATGGGTGGGGTTGAGGTTTCTTTGGTGAAGGGTTTGGTAGGTTCTTTTGGTTTTTCCTTAGATGTACTACCCTCCCTTTTAAACTCTCTCTTGGGATAAAAGTTAGAATAGGGGCTCACCTTTTGACTTGATGTTTTGCGCAAATTTTGTTGCTCAACTTTAATGCAAAGTTGAACCAAATCATTCAAGTCTTGATAAGGTAAGAGCTCTACGCTATCTCTTATCTCAAGTGATAGGCCACTAAGGAACCTAGATATGGTGGTTTCCTCTTCCTCTCTAATAGAGGCTCTCATCATATAGAGCTCCATCTTTTGCCTATACTCTTCTACACTCATATTCTTTTGTTGGAGTCTTTGGAGCTTGTCCATCAACTCCCTATGGTAGTAAGAAGGTATATGTCGACGTCTTAGGGCTCCCCTAAGGTCATTCCAATATTCTATGGGAGGTTCCCTATGAAGACGTCGGTCTCTTTCTAAAGAGGTCCACCAATACATGGCATTTCCTTGGAAACTAAGGGTGGCTAAGGGTACTTTTCGTTCCTCACTTACCCTATGGCAAGCAAAGAGTTGCTCTACCTTCATCTCCCAATCTAGATATATTTCTACATTTTCCTTTCCATGAAAATGAGGCAGGTCTACTCTAGTTTCCCTTGGCACCTCTTGTTCCCTTTGCCTAGTTCTTCTAGGGGGTGGTTGGTAGTAGTCATTAATTCTAAGGCTTCCCTCCCCTAGAGTTGCAATGCTTTGGGATGCATGAGTATTTGTTTTTTTTGATTTTTGAGATTTTTGGGATTTCTCTTCTTGAGCTCTAGCCAACTCATTAATCTTGTTTTCATTCTCCAATTGCCTAGAAGAGATTAATTGTACCGCTTGGGATACCTCTTTCAAAAGGGTTTTCAAAGATTTTACTTCACATTCTATAGACTTTGGAGAATGAGAAGAAGAAGACATGGCTAGACCTTTGTGTATTTAGGCGTTTTTACTTTGAGAAAGATTAGGGAAGATAAAGAAGGTAGTTTTCCAGGTAAGGGAGGTGAGTCTCAAATGACTACTTAAGTACCAAGCCTTTTCCTTGCCAAAAACTAGTCTCCAATGCCTTCTCACAAAAATTTCTCTTAGTGAAACACTTAAAACACAAGAAGTTGAGAAATCAAAAAGCAATAAAACTATGTAAGCTAAAAAAAAAAAGATATGCAACAAACTAGTCGGTTTTAGCACAAATTAAACTAAACTAATCATGCAAAACGTTTCTACCAAAACAATAGAAAACAAGTTCAAACAAGCAACAAATTACTAAGCAAAAAATTTACTATGCTATTCGGCCCTAGGTGAGGCTTCTTGGACACTTTGAGCCCTTGAAGACACACTCACCGTCTAAACGCAATTAAAGAGGTAATTAACAATAAACCAAGTTGCAAAGGAAAAGAAGACTCCCTTTGTTGATCCTCTTTTGGGTTAGTGCACTTCCTTGTTGTCTTGAATTTTTTTTTTTGATCTTCTAGGTGTTTGTATTGTTTGTTTCAAGTAACCTTGTTTCGGCTTTAGCTTTGTCTCCTCCTTAAAATGATGGCTTTAATTCTCCAATTTCCAGCACCTATTCACAAGAGCTAAACCTAAACCAAGTCAAGTTCCATGTACATATGCACCAAGGAGAATTAAATTCCAGCACCCAAAAGAGAGGTCAAGAAACAAAAGCAAGAAACAAATTTAATTGAATAAAAACAGTACCACCAAAAGGATTTATAATATGACAACTTAGAAAGAGAGTCAAGAAATTAAAGCAAACAATTAAAGGTACTCAAAAAAAGTTGGCACACAAAAGGAATTCCTAAAGAAAAGCACTAGATTAGATGACCAAATAAAAAAAAAAAAAAAACAGCACCACTGAAAATTGTTGTGGGCCAGAAAACGTGTTTGTTCCCCGATTTATGCTGAGCTGTATTTTTAAAATTTGTCTCTGAAATTTATATGCAAGAAAATTCAGGATCTTGTCTAAACAATGGCTTTGGAATCACCTAAAACGCATGCACCATTTGTTTTTAATAATTTTTGCAAATTTGGTGTGCAGTTAGGCCAGCTGGAGCGCTCAAGATTTGCACTCTGATTTTGTAAGATTTATCATATTTTTTCTGTTGCCTTTTTTGATCTGATTCTTTTTTTTTTCTTTTTGTAACACTTCAAACTTGCATTTTCCAGAGAATCACAAATTTCCTATGAGTGGAAATAATTTTTGAAACAAAAAACAGCCAGACAGAGAGAGAAACAGGGGAAATCTGGAAAACTGGAAAAAAAAAACAGCAAGATACCAAAATTTAACACAAAGGAAAATGTAAGAAGGAAATTGTGTAAGAACTAAGACACAATTATGAACTCAAACTAAAATTAAAAAGGCAGCAAAGGATCAAAATAACAGCAGATTAAGGCAAATTAAAGAGACCCAAAAACAAGAAACAATCAAGCCAAAAATAGGACTACTAAGAATTGATGACAATTATGGATTCACATGACTTGACACAACATTTATAGATTCAGAAAATAAAGACTCAAAGCATAAAATGAAGCAATTATAAGAAAGCAATAAAGACTCAAATTCCTAAAAGAAAACAGCCACTCAATGTGTAAGGAATCCTATCACAATTGCACAAGAAAATGTTCAAGATCAATTGAACACATGTGCTTCGGTTGGATCTTCCATAAGCACACCAAGAACAATTTAAAATGTAAAAGAAACAGCAAGACAATTATGGAATTGAAATGACAAGATGAAAATAAAGAAGAACTGAAAATTTAAAAAGACAAGCTACTCATCTTGAAGAACCAAAAGCTCATGATACCAAATGATGGCATTTTCATGTGTTCTTCTTGAATCAAAGTAGAAATAGATGGAGCGGAAGCAATGGATGAGTGAAACAAGACCCTCCTAGGAGTTGTGTTGGTCTTGAAGGTGCATGATGAGTATGGGTTGAGTGGTTCGGCCAGCTCAAGGGAGAAGGTGAAAGGATTGAAGTTTATAGCCTAGATTTCTAGGAGGAGTAAAGCTTGTGCACAAAAATGGCAGCATAACATTACTCAAATAAACTTGAAAATACATGAGGTAGGCCTCCTTATTTATAGATTTAGGAGCCTTGGTGAGCAAGCTTAAAGGGTAGGGATGGAAATACAAAAAGTGGGGGCTGCCTAGGGTATTGACTTTAGTCAAACCACACCATCATCCTAATATTCTAGAAGATAGGTCAAAAATGCAACATTTGATAGTACACCCCTCCCTCTTTTGCTAAAGGCACCTATTTGCTAGCACACCCCTCCTTCTATTGCTAAGGGCACCTTTTTGATAGCACACCCCTAAGTTAGCAAGTTTTGCTTTCTACACTACACTAATCTACTAAGCTACCCCTAATAGGCCTCCAAGTAGCATGTACAAGGTCTTCTCCCTCCCATCCGTGGCTTCTTCTATGTGTGCTTGGATATGTTTAGCCATGGATCTTGTGAGAGGTCCTAGACGGTCTAGCTCCATGGATAGCCTCCCTCCTTCACGTCCTAGACGCTCACTTCTTGGAACTAGACGCTCCTCTTGGTCTAGACGGTCTTCTTGGTTTGGGCCTTGGCTTCCTTGGTTAGATGTGCTTGGCCCTCCTCCATCAGTAGGCTCCTCCTTTTATAGGCTAAGGAGGACCATAATGCAACCCTAATGCTAGCCAAATGAAATGTAAATGTGAAGCACATGGGCCACATGGAAAGTGTGAGCACATGGGGAGGGGTGTGTCTAGTTTGTAAGTTCACCCCCTCCATGGGCTTTCTAGAATAGTGGGAAGGTTAACTTCTCCTTAATTCTAATGTGCAGAAAAATAAACATTTGTCCACATGGCTATGCTATTTACACCCCAATTAAAGCTAAACTACATTTGATGGGCCTTCACGGAATATGTGCTAGTATGCCATTCTCCCATTCATAGCTTTGATCCAAGTCTTCTTGTCCTAGACGCTTCTAGCTTGGCCTTCTCGTCCTAGACGCTCCTAGCTTGTCTTAGACGCTCCTAGCTTGGTCTTAGACGCTCTTGACTTGGCTCTTGCCTTTCATGGAAGGTTGTGCTTGGCCCTCTTCCATCACGAACTCTGTTTTAGCGTCTTGATCGGAAAACTCGCAGAGAACTTCCCAGGAGTCCAAGGGCAGTCGTCGCTCGTCGTACTGGTGCTTGAGGATGCCTGAATCGCAGCGCGAAGGAGAGAAAAGAGAAGGATGAAGGTAAACTCACTCTGTCACTCTTGAACCACAGCAACGTTCTTTGCCTCTCAGAAGTGAGTTTTTGAATATAAACCAACTTGTCCACAATTGCCGCTGCCACCACCCACTCTGCAGGAAAGCTTGCGTGCACACTTCCTTGAACAGTATGGTCACGTGTGTCTCTGCGCATACCAACTCTCTGACGCTAACTATTCTGAAACACCCTTTTTGTCTACATGTCGCGCATGCAAGACGTCTCATGCTGGGAGTCTGGGTCCCACCTTATCTGTGTGCAACACGACATCGCGCGATAACCTTCCACCAATGACTGCTCGCGCGATGACTATCCACCGATGTCTCATCCTGGCGGACGAACGATGTCTCTCCCTGGAAGACGACCGATGTCTCTCCCTGGAAGACGACCGATGTCTCCCCTCATCCTGGCGATGACCGTCTGTCTCTCGCCCTGGCGTTGCCCGCGTGTCTCTCGCCCTTGCGATGCCCACATATCTCTCGCCCTGGCGATGCCCGCATGTCTCTCGCCCTGGCGATGCCCGCATGTCTCTCATCCCGGCGATGACTGATGACACATCGCCACGCCTTGCTGAAGGTTCTTCATCCCACTATGTTACGTCCAAGGTATCACCTCCACATGACTTGGTGAGGTCGGTAGCTTCACATTTCCAAGAATAGATCAGCACTACTCCTCGTGCACCCATGCATGCAACACTAAGGACGATTTCTTATGCTCAAGCATAGAGCTTCGCATGCACAGCGTATCTAAGGCTTAACCCACACCTTGATACGCGTGGTTTTTGGAACCCACTATGGTTGATCCAGTATCTTGACCACATACTAAGTGCACTTTCGGCAATCATGTACACTATGGGCGATTGGCGTTCACGTGTAATCTAGGCGACAGGCGATTATGTGCCAGATGATGGAGGAGGGCCAAGCACATCTAACCAAGGAAGCCAAGGCCCAAACCAAGAAGACCGTCTAGACCAAGAGGAGCGTCTAGCTCCAAGAAGTGAGCGTCTAGGACGTGAAGGAGGGAGGCTATCCATGGAGCTAGACCGTCTAGGACCTCTCACAAGATCCATGGCTAAACATATCCAAGCACACATAGAAGAAGCCACGGATTGGAGGGAGAAGACCTTGTACATGCTACTTGGAGGCCCATTAGGGGTAGCTTAGTAGATTAGTGTAGTGTAGAAAGCAAAACTTGCTAACTTAGGGGTGTGCTATCAAAAAGGTGCCCTTAGCAATAGAAGGAGGGGTGTGCTAGCAAATAGGTGCCTTTAGCAAAAGAGGGAGGGGTGTACTATCAAATGTTGCATTTTTGACCTATCTTCTAGAATATTAGGATGATGGTGTGGTTTGACTAAAGTCAATACCCTAGGCAGCCCCCACTTTTTGTATTTCCATCCCTACCCTTTAAGCTTGCTCACCAAGGCTCCTAAATCTATAAATAAGGAGGCCTACCTCATGTATTTTCAAGTTTATTTGAGTAATGTTATGCTGCCATTTTTGTGCACAAGCTTTACTCCTCCTAGAAATCTAGGCTATAAACTTCAATCCTTTCACCTTCTCCCTTGAGCTGGCCGAACCACTCAACCCATACTCATCATGCACCTTCAAGACCAACACAACTCCTAGGAGGGTCTTGTTTCACTCATCCATTGCTTCCGCTCCATCTATTTCTACTTTGATTCAAGAAGAACACATGAAAATGCCATCATTTGGTATCATGAGCTTTTGGTTCTTCAAGATGAGTAGCTTGTCTTTTTAAATTTTCAGTTCTTCTTTATTTTCATCTTGTCATTTCAATTCCATAATTGTCTTGCTGTTTTTTTTTTACATTTTAAATTGTTCTTGGTGTGCTTATGGAAGATCCAACCGAAGCACATGTGTTCAATTGATCTTGAACATTTTCTTGTGCAATTGTGATAGGATTCCTTACACATTGAGTGACTGTTTTCTTTTAGGAATTTGAGTCTTTATTGCTTTCTTATAATTGCTTCATTTTATGCTTTGAGTCTTTATTTTCTGAATCTATAAATGTTGTGTCAAGTCATGTGAATCCATAATTGTCATCAATTCTTAGTAGTCCTATTTTTGGCTTGATTGTTTCTTGTTTTTGGGTCTCTTTAATTTGCCTTAATCTGCTGTTATTTTGATCCTTTGCTGCCTTTTTAATTTTCGTTTGAGTTCATAATTGTGTCTTAGTTCTTACACAATTTCCTTCTTACATTTTCCTTTGTGTTAAATTTTGGTATCTTGCTGTTTTTTTTTTCCAGTTTTCCAGATTTCCCCTGTTTCTCTCTTTGTCTGGCTGTTTTTTGTTTCAAAAATTATTTCCACTCATAGGAAATTTGTGATTCTCTGGAAAATGCAAGTTTGAAGTGTTACAAAAAGAAAAAAAAAAGAATCAGATCAAAAAAGGCAACAGAAAAAATATGATAAATCTTACAAAATCAGAGTGCAAATCTTGAGCGCTCCAGCTGGCCTAACTGCACACCAAATTTGCAAAAATTATTAAAAAAAAATGGTGCATGCGTTTTAGGTGATTCCAAAGCCATTGTTTAGATAAGATCCTGAATTTTCTTGCATATAAATTTCAGAGACAAATTTTAAAAATACAGCTCAGCATAAATCGGGGAACAAACACGTTTTCTGGCCCACAACAATTTTCAGTGGTGCTGTTTTTTTTTTTTATTTGGTCATCTAATCTAGTGCTTTTCTTTAGGAATTCCTTTTGTGTGCCAACTTTTTTTGAGTACCTTTAATTGTTTGCTTTAATTTCTTGACTCTCTTTCTAAGTTGTCATATTATAAATCCTTTTGGTGGTACTGTTTTTATTCAATTAAATTTGTTTCTTGCTTTTGTTTCTTGACCTCTCTTTTGGGTGCTGGAATTTAATTCTCCTTGGTGCATATGTGCATGGAACTTGACTTGGTTTAGGTTTAGCTCTTGTGAATAGGTGCTGGAAATTGGAGAATTAAAGCCATCATTTTAAGGAGGAGACAAAGCTAAAGCCGAAACAAGGTTGCTTGAAACAAACAATACAAACACCTAGAAGATCAAAAAAAAAATTCAAGACAACAAGGAAGTGCACTAACCCAAAAGAGGATCAACAAAGGGAGTCTTCTTTTCCTTTGTAACTTGGTTTATTGTTAATTACCTCTTTAATTACGTTTAGACGGTGAGTGTGTCTTCAAGGGCTCAAAGTGTCCAAGAAGCCTCACCTAGGGCCGAATAGCATAGTAAATTTTTTGCTTAGTAATTTGTTGCTTGTTTGAACTTGTTTTCTATTGTTTTGGTAGAAACGTTTTGCATGATTAGTTTAGTTTAATTTGTGCTAAAACCGACTAGTTTGTTGCATATCTTTTTTTTTTAGCTTACATAGTTTTATTGCTTTTTGATTTCTCAACTTCTTGTGTTTTAAGTGTTTCACTAAGAGAAATTTTTGTGAGAAGGCATTGGAGACTAGTTTTTGGCAAGGAAAAGGCTTGGTACTTAAGTAGTCATTTGAGACTCACCTCCCTTACCTGGAAAACTACCTTCTTTATCTTCCCTAATCTTTCTCAAAGTAAAAACGCCTAAATACACAAAGGTCTAGCCATGTCTTCTTCTTCTCATTCTCCAAAGTCTATAGAATGTGAAGTAAAATCTTTGAAAACCCTTTTGAAAGAGGTATCCCAAGCGGTACAATTAATCTCTTCTAGGCAATTGGAGAATGAAAACAAGATTAATGAGTTGGCTAGAGCTCAAGAAGAGAAATCCCAAAAATCTCAAAAATAAAAAAAAACAAATACTCATGCATCCCAAAGCATTGCAACTCTAGGGGAGGGAAGCCTTAGAATTAATGACTACTACCAACCACCCCCTAGAAGAACTAGGCAAAGGGAACAAGAGGTGCCAAGGGAAACTAGAGTAGACCTGCCTCATTTTCATGGAAAGGAAAATGTAGAAATATATCTAGATTGGGAGATGAAGGTAGAGCAACTCTTTGCTTGCCATAGGGTAAGTGAGGAACGAAAAGTACCCTTAGCCACCCTTAGTTTCCAAGGAAATGCCATGTATTGGTGGACCTCTTTAGAAAGAGACCAACGTCTTCATAGGGAACCTCCCATAGAATATTGGAATGACCTTAGGGGAGCCCTAAGACGTCGACATATACCTTCTTACTACCATAGGGAGTTGATGGACAAGCTCCAAAGACTCCAACAAAAGAATATGAGTGTAGAAGAGTATAGGCAAAAGATGGAGCTCTATATGATGAGAGCCTCTATTAGAGAGGAAGAGGAAACCACCATATCTAGGTTCCTTAGTGGCCTATCACTTGAGATAAGAGATAGAGTAGAGCTCTTACCTTATCAAGACTTGAATGATTTGGTTCAACTTTGCATTAAAGTTTAGCAACAAAATTTGCGCAAAACATCAAGTCAAAAGGTGAGCCCCTATTCTAACTTTTATCCCAAGAGAGAGTTTAAAAGGGAGGGTAGTACATCTAAGGAAAAACCAAAAGAACCTACCAAACCCTTCACCAAAGAAACCTCAACCCCACCCATCCGAGCTAGAGATGTTAAATGTTTTAAGTGCTATGGTAGGGGGCATGTGCAAGCACAATGTCCAAACCAAAGGACTTTGTTTCTTAAAGGTGTAGACGAATACACTAGTGGCGAGGATGAGCTTAGTGAGAAAGAGGAAGGGGGAGAGGATGAGAGGGTAGCTCCATTAGAGGGAGAATTGCTTATGATTAGGAGAACCCTCAACAATCACCCTAGCACATCCATTGAAACACAAAGGGAGAACATATTTCATACAAGATGCAATGTTTTAGAAAATATATGTTCCCTCATTGTGGATAGTGGATCTAGTTGTAATTGTTGTAGTGCTAGGATGGTTGAAAAGCTTAAGCTACAAGTGGTTCCTCACCCAAAACCTTACAAACTTCAATGGCTTAATGAAAATGGGGAACTACATGTAGATAAGCAAGTGGAAATCAAGTTTTCCATAGGGAAATACAAAGATAAAGTTTTATGTGATGTAGTGCCTATGGAAGCTTGCCATATCTTATTAGGGAGGCCATGGCAATTTGACAAGAAAACCTTGCATGATGGTCTCACTAACGAGATTTCCTTCACCCATAAATATAAGAAGTTTGTACTTAGTCCTTTACCACATTCTCAAGTGGTGAAAGACCAAATACAAATGAAACAAAAGAGGGATGAGGAAAACAAAAAAAAAAGAGTGCTAGAAAAAGAGAAAATCCTTAGGGATAGGAAGGCGTGGGAGAAGAGTGTTCCTTCCCACAAGGTTGGTCTACAAGAAAAGCCTTTTGAAAATGTTTTAGAAAACTTGCTTCTTGTTGAACAACCAAGCCTTATCTTTTGTAAAGGAGCACTTACATGCACTGCCACAAGTAATGAACTCACGGTTTTACCTCCTCAAATAGAAAACCTTTTGAGTGAATTTGACGATCTATTCTCACAAGAAGGACCCAATGGGCTTCCTCCTCTTAGGGGGATAGAACATCAAATTGACTTCATTCCGGGGGCAAGCCTACCAAATAGGCCTGCTTATAGAACCAACCCCGAGGAAACAAAGGAGATAGAATCACAAGTTCAAGACTTGTTGGAGAAGGGTTGGGTTCAAAAGAGTCTAAGCCCTTGTGCTGTACCTGTCTTGTTGGTGCCTAAAAAAGATGGAAAATGGCGCATGTGTTGTGATTGTAGAGCAATCAACAACATCACCATCAAGTATAGGCATCCAATCCCAAGGCTTGATGATATGCTTGATGAATTGCATGGGTCAACTCTATTCTCCAAAATTGACCTTAAAAGTGGATATCACCAAATTCGAATCAAGGAGGGTGATGAGTGGAAAACCGCTTTTAAGACCAAATTTGGATTATATGAGTGGTTGGTGATGCCCTTTGGACTCACTAACGCTCCAAGCACATTCATGAGGCTTATGAATCACACCTTGAGGGATTGTATAGGTAAATATGTAGTAGTTTACTTTGATGATATCTTAGTATATAGTAAAACCCTAGAAGACCATCTAAGTCACCTTAGGGAAGTCTTTCTAGTTCTTAGGAAAAATAGTCTTTTTGCAAATAGGGATAAGTGTACCTTTGGTGTAGATAGTGTAGTCTTTTTAGGCTTTATAGTAAACAAAATGGGGGTACATGTAGATCCCGAGAAAATCAAAGCCATCCAAGAGTGGCCAACTCCACAAAATGTAAGTGATGTAAGAAGTTTTCATGGGTTAGCTAGCTTCTATAGAAGGTTTGTGCCTAATTTTTCTAGCCTAGCTTCTCCTTTGAATGAACTTGTTAAAAAAGATGTTGCATTTTGTTGGAATGAAAAGCATGAGCAAGCCTTTCAAAGGCTAAAAGCTCAACTCACCAATGCACCCATCCTATCTCTCCCAAATTTTTCCAAAACTTTTGAGATAGAGTGTGATGCATCGGGAGTAGGCATAGGCGCAGTATTGTTGCAAGGTGGACACCCCATTGCTTATTTTAGTGAAAAACTCCATGGTGCCACCCTCAACTACCCCACTTATGACAAAGAGCTCTATGCTCTTGTGAGAGCCCTAAAGACTTGGGAACACTATCTTGTGTCCAAAGAATTTGTTATCCATAGTGATCACGAGTCTTTAAAATATTTAAAGGGCCAACACAAGCTCAATAAGAGACATGCAAAATGGATGGAATTTCTTGAACAATTTCCTTATGTAATCAAATACAAGAAAGGAAGCACCAATATAGTGGCCGATGCTCTTTCAAGACGCCACACACTCTTTTCAAAATTGGGTGCCCAAATTCTTGGATTTGACCACATAAGAGAGCTTTACCAAGAAGATCAAGAACTTTCATCCATCTATGCCCAATGTCTACATAGAGCGCAAGGAGGTTACTATGTGTCCGAGGGATATCTTTTTAAAGAAGTAAAACTTTGCATTCCCCAAGGAACACATAGAAAACTCCTTGTCAAAGAATCACATGAAGGGGGACTCATGGGCCATTTTGGAGTTGATAAGACTCTAGATCTTTTGAAAGCAAAATTTTGTTGGCCACACATGAGGAAAGATGTCCAACGCCATTTGATGGAGGAGGGCCAAGCACATCTAACCAAGGAAGCCAAGGCCCAAACCAAGAAGACCGTCTAGACCAAGAGGAGCGTCTAGCTCCAAGAAGTGAGCGTCTAGGACGTGAAGGAGGGAGGCTATCCATGGAGCTAGACCGTATAGGACCTCTCACAAGATCCATGGCTAAACATATCCAAGCACACATAGAAGAAGCCACGGATGGGAGGGAGAAGACCTTGTACATGCTACTTGGAGGCCCATTAGGGGTAGCTTAGTAGATTAGTGTAGTAAGCAAAACTTGCTAACTTAGGGGTGTGCTATCAAAAAGGTGCCCTTAGCAATAGAAGGAGGGGTGTGCTAGCAAATAGGTGCCTTTAGCAAAAGAGGGAGGGGTGTACTATCAAATGTTGCATTTTTTGACCTATCTTCTAGAATATTAGGATGATGGTGTGGTTTGACTAAAGTCAGTACCCTAGGCAGCCCCCACTTTTTGTATTTCCATCCCTACCCTTTAAGCTTGCTCACCAAGGCTCCTAAATCTATAAATAAGGAGGCCTACCTCATGTATTTTCAAGTTTATTTGAGTAATGTTATGCTGCCATTTTTGTGCACAAGCTTTACTCCTCCTAGAAATCTAGGCTATAAACTTCAATCCTTTCACCTTCTCCCTTGAGCTGGCCGAACCACTCAACCCATACTCATCATGCACCTTCAAGACCAACACAACTCCTAGGAGGGTCTTGTTTCACTCATCCATTGCTTCCGCTCCATCTATTTCTACTTTGATTCAAGAAGAACACATGAAAATGCCATCATTTGGTATCATGAGCTTTTGGTTCTTCAAGATGAGTAGCTTGTCTTTTTAAATTTTCAGTTCTTCTTTATTTTCATCTTGTCATTTCAATTCCATAATTGTCTTGCTGTTTCTTTTACATTTTAAATTGTTCTTGGTGTGCTTATGGAAGATCCAACCGAAGCACATGTGTTCAATTGATCTTGAACATTTTCTTGTGCAATTGTGATAGGATTCCTTACACATTGAGTGGCTGTTTTCTTTTAGGAATTTGAGTCTTTATTGCTTTCTTATAATTGCTTCATTTTATGCTTTGAGTCTTTATTTTCTGAATCTATAAATGTTGTGTCAAGTCATGTGAATCCATAATTGTCATCAATTCTTAGTAGTCCTATTTTTGGCTTGATTGTTTCTTGTTTTTGGGTCTCTTTAATTTGCCTTAATCTGCTGTTATTTTGATCCTTTGCTGCCTTTTTAATTTTAGTTTGAGTTCATAATTGTGTCTTAGTTCTTACACAATTTCCTTCTTACATTTTCCTTTGTGTTAAATTTTGGTATCTTGCTGTTTTTTTTTTCCAGTTTTCCAGATTTCCCCTGTTTCTCTCTCTGTCTGGCTGTTTTTTGTTTCAAAAATTATTTCCACTCATAGGAAATTTGTGATTCTCTGGAAAATGCAAGTTTGAAGTGTTACAAAAAGAAAAAAAAAAGAATCAGATCAAAAAAGGCAACAGAAAAAATATGATAAATCTTACAAAATCAGAGTGCAAATCTTGAGCGCTCCAGCTGGCCTAACTGCACACCAAATTTGCAAAAATTATTAAAAAAAAATGGTGCATGCGTTTTAGGTGATTCCAAAGCCATTGTTTAGATAAGATCCTGAATTTTCTTGCATATAAATTTCAGAGACAAATTTTAAAAATACAGCTCAGCATAAATCGGGGAACAAACACGTTTTCTGGCCCACAACAATTTTCAGTGGTGCTGTTTTTTTTATATTTTATTTGGTCATCTAATCTAGTGCTTTTCTTTAGGAATTCCTTTTGTGTGCCAACTTTTTTTGAGTACCTTTAATTGTTTGCTTTAATTTCTTGACTCTCTTTCTAAGTTGTCATATTATAAATCCTTTTGGTGGTACTGTTTTTATTCAATTAAATTTGTTTCTTGCTTTTGTTTCTTGACCTCTCTTTTGGGTGCTGGAATTTAATTCTCCTTGGTGCATATGTGCATGGAACTTGACTTGGTTTAGGTTTAGCTCTTGTGAATAGGTGCTGGAAATTGGAGAATTAAAGCCATCATTTTAAGGAGGAGACAAAGCTAAAGCCGAAACAAGGTTACTTGAAACAAACAATACAAACACCTAGAAGATAAAAAAAAAAAAAATTCAAGACAACAAGGAAGTGCACTAACCCAAAAGAGGATCAACAAAGGGAGTCTTCTTTTCCTTTGCAACTTGGTTTATTGTTAATTACCTCTTTAATTACGTTTAGACGGTGAGTGTGTCTTCAAGGGCTCAAAGTGTCCAAGAAGCCTCACCTAGGGCCGAATAGCATAGTAAATTTTTTGCTTAGTAATTTGTTGCTTGTTTGAACTTGTTTTCTATTGTTTTGGTAGAAACGTTTTGCATGATTAGTTTAGTTTAATTTGTGCTAAAACCGACTAGTTTGTTGCATATCTTTTTTTTTTTAGCTTACATAGTTTTATTGCTTTTTGATTTCTCAACTTCTTGTGTTTTAAGTGTTTCACTAAGAGAAATTTTTGTGAGAAGGCATTGGAGACTAGTTTTTGGCAAGGAAAAGGCTTGGTACTTAAGTAGTCATTTGAGACTCACCTCCCTTACCTGGAAAACTACCTTCTTTATCTTCCCTAATCTTTCTCAAAGTAAAAACGCCTAAATACACAAAGTTCTAGCCATGTCTTCTTCTTCTCATTCTCCAAAGTCTATAGAATGTGAAGTAAAATCTTTGAAAACCCTTTTGAAAGAGGTATCCCAAGCGGTACAATTAATCTCTTCTAGGCAATTGGAGAATGAAAACAAGATTAATGAGTTGGCTAGAGCTCAAGAAGAGAAATCCCAAAAATCTCAAAAATCAAAAAAAACAAATACTCATGCATCCCAAAGCATTGCAACTCTAGGGGAGGGAAGCCTTAGAATTAATGACTACTACCAACCACCCCCTAGAAGAACTAGGCAAAGGGAACAAGAGGTGCCAAGGGAAACTAGAGTAGACCTGCCTCATTTTCATGGAAAGGAAAATGTAGAAATATATCTAGATTGGGAGATGAAGGTAGAGCAACTCTTTGCTTGCCATAGGGTAAGTGAGGAACGAAAAGTACCCTTAGCCACCCTTAGTTTCCAAGGAAATGCCATGTATTGGTGGACCTCTTTAGAAAGAGACCGACGTCTTCATAGGGAACCTCCCATAGAATATTGGAATGACCTTAGGGGAGCCCTAAGACGTCGACATATACCTTCTTACTACCATAGGGAGTTGATGGACAAGCTCCAAAGACTCCAACAAAAGAATATGAGTGTAGAAGAGTATAGGCAAAAGATGGAGCTCTATATGATGAGAGCCTCTATTAGAGAGGAAGAGGAAACCACCATATCTAGGTTCCTTAGTGGCCTATCACTTGAGATAAGAGATAGAGTAGAGCTCTTACCTTATCAAGACTTGAATGATTTGGTTCAACTTTGCATTAAAGTTGAGCAACAAAATTTGCGCAAAACATCAAGTCAAAAGGTGAGCCCCTATTCTAACTTTTATCCCAAGAGAGAGTTTAAAAGGGAGGGTAGTACATCTAAGGAAAAACCAAAAGAACCTACCAAACCCTTCACCAAAGAAACCTCAACCCCACCCATCCGAGCTAGAGATGTTAAATGTTTTAAGTGCTATGGTAGGGGGCATGTGCAAGCACAATGTCCAAACCAAAGGACTTTGTTTCTTAAAGGTGTAGACGAATACACTAGTGGCGAGGATGAGCTTAGTGAGAAAGAGGAAGGGGGAGAGGATGAGAGGGTAGCTCCATTAGAGGGAGAATTGCTTATGATTAGGAGAACCCTCAACAATCACCCTAGCACATCCATTGAAACACAAAGGGAGAACATATTTCATACAAGATGCAATGTTTTAGAAAATATATGTTCCCTCATTGTGGATAGTGGATCTAGTTGTAATTGTTGTAGTGCTAGGATGGTTGAAAAGCTTAAGCTACAAGTGGTTCCTCACCCAAAACCTTACAAACTTCAATGGCTTAATGAAAATGGGGAACTACATGTAGATAAGCAAGTGGAAATCAAGTTTTCCATAGGGAAATACAAAGATAAAGTTTTATGTGATGTAGTGCCTATGGAAGCTTGCCATATCTTATTAGGGAGGCCATGGCAATTTGACAAGAAAACCTTGCATGATGGTCTCACTAACGAGATTTCCTTCACCCATAAATATAAGAAGTTTGTACTTAGTCCTTTACCACATTCTCAAGTGGTGAAAGACCAAATACAAATGAAACAAAAGAGGGATGAGGAAAACAAAAAAAAAAGAGTGCTAGAAAAAGAGAAAATCCTTAGGGATAGGAAGGCGTGGGAGAAGAGTGTTCCTTCCCACAAGGTTGGTCTACAAGAAAAGCCTTTTGAAAATGTTTTAGAAAACTTGCTTCTTGTTGAACAACCAAGCCTTATCTTTTGTAAAGGAGCACTTACATGCACTGCCACAAGTAATGAACTCACGGTTTTACCTCCTCAAATAGAAAACCTTTTGAGTGAATTTGACGATCTATTCTCACAAGAAGGACCCAATGGGCTTCCTCCTCTTAGGGGGATAGAACATCAAATTGACTTCATTCCGGGGGCAAGCCTACCAAATAGGCCTGCTTATAGAACCAACCCCGAGGAAACAAAGGAGATAGAATCACAAGTTCAAGACTTGTTGGAGAAGGGTTGGGTTCAAAAGAGTCTAAGCCCTTGTGCTGTACCTGTCTTGTTGGTGCCTAAAAAAGATGGAAAATGGCGCATGTGTTGTGATTGTAGAGCAATCAACAACATCACCATCAAGTATAGGCATCCAATCCCAAGGCTTGATGATATGCTTGATGAATTGCATGGGTCAACTCTATTCTCCAAAATTGACCTTAAAAGTGGATATCACCAAATTCGAATCAAGGAGGGTGATGAGTGGAAAACCGCTTTTAAGACCAAATTTGGATTATATGAGTGGTTGGTGATGCCCTTTGGACTCACTAACGCTCCAAGCACATTCATGAGGCTTATGAATCACACCTTGAGGGATTGTATAGGTAAATATGTAGTAGTTTACTTTGATGATATCTTAGTATATAGTAAAACCCTAGAAGACCATCTAAGTCACCTTAGGGAAGTCTTTCTAGTTCTTAGGAAAAATAGTCTTTTTGCAAATAGGGATAAGTGTACCTTTGGTGTAGATAGTGTAGTCTTTTTAGGCTTTATAGTAAACAAAACGGGGGTACATGTAGATCCCGAGAAAATCAAAGCCATCCAAGAGTGGCCAACTCCACAAAATGTAAGTGATGTAAGAAGTTTTCATGGGTTAGCTAGCTTCTATAGAAGGTTTGTGCCTAATTTTTCTAGCCTAGCTTCTCCTTTGAATGAACTTGTTAAAAAAGATGTTGCATTTTGTTGGAATGAAAAGCATGAGCAAGCCTTTCAAAGGCTAAAAGCTCAACTCACCAATGCACCCATCCTATCTCTCCCAAATTTTTCCAAAACTTTTGAGATAGAGTGTGATGCATCGGGAGTAGGCATAGGCGCGGTATTGTTGCAAGGTGGACACCCCATTGCTTATTTTAGTGAAAAACTCCATGGTGCCACCCTCAACTACCCCACTTATGACAAAGAGCTCTATGCTCTTGTGAGAGCCCTAAAGAGTTGGGAACACTATCTTGTGTCCAAAGAATTTGTTATCCATAGTGATCACGAGTCTTTAAAATATTTAAAGGGCCAACACAAGCTCAATAAGAGACATGCAAAATGGATGGAATTTCTTGAACAATTTCCTTATGTAATCAAATACAAGAAAGGAAGCACCAATATAGTGGCCGATGCTCTTTCAAGACGCCACACACTCTTTTCAAAATTGGGTGCCCAAATTCTTGGATTTGACCACATAAGAGAGCTTTACCAAGAAGATCAAGAACTTTCATCCATCTATGCCCAATGTCTACATAGAGTGCAAGGAGGTTACTATGTGTCCGAGGGATATCTTTTTAAAGAAGGAAAACTTTGCATTCCCCAAGGAACACATAGAAAACTCCTTGTCAAAGAATCACATGAAGGGGGACTCATGGGCCATTTTGGAGTTGATAAGACTCTAGATCTTTTGAAAGCAAAATTTTGTTGGCCACACATGAGGAAAGATGTCCAACGCCATTGCTCTAGATGTATCTCATGTTTAAAAGCAAAGTCTAGAACAATGCCGCATGGACTCTACACCCCTTTGCCGATTGCAAATGCTCCTTGGGAAGACATTAGCATGGATTTCATTTTAGGACTTCCTAGGACTGCAAGAGGCCATGACTCTATCTTTGTGGTAGTGGACCGTTTTAGCAAAATGTCTCACTTTATTCCATGCCACAAAGTAGATGATGCTCAAAATATTTCTAAACTCTTCTTTAGAGAAGTGGTGAGACTCCATGGTCTCCCTAGAAGTATAGTGTCCGATAGAGATCCCAAGTTTATAAGTCACTTTTGGAAAACTCTTTGGGGTAAACTTGGAACAAGACTACAATTCTCAACTTCTTGTCATCCTCAAACGGATGGGCAAACCGAAGTAGTCAATAGATCTCTTGGAACTATGCTTAGGGCTATCATGAAGGGCAGCCACAAATCTTGGGATGAGTACCTTCCCCACATTGAATTTGCTTACAATAGAGTAGTTCACAAGACTACTAATGCTTCTCCTTTTGAGGTAGTATATGGTTTTAATCCTCTCACGCCCATGGATTTAATTCCTCTTCCTAATCCACAAGATTTTGTGCATAAGGAAGGAGTAATCAAGGCTGATTTTGTCAAGAAAATGCATGAGAAGATTAAAATTCAAATACAACAACAAAATGAGAAGTACACAAAACACAACAACAAAGGGAAGAGAGAAATAATTTTTGAGGAAGGAGACTTAGTTTGGCTTCATCTTCGAAAAGAAAGATTTCCAAATCAAAGGAAGTCCAAACTAAGTCCCCGAGGTGAGGGACCCTTCCAAGTCCTTAAGCGAGTCAACAACAATGCATATAAATTGGACCTACCTCTTGAATATGGAGTACATGACACATTTAATGTAATTGATCTTTGTCCATTTGTAGGTACCAATGACGATGACGAGCTGGATTTGAGGACAAATCCTTTCCAACGGGGAGGGGATGATGGAGGAGGGCCAAGCACATCTAACCAAGGAAGCCAAGGCCCAAACCAAGAAGACCGTCTAGACCAAGAGGAGCGTCTAGCTCCAAGAAGTGAGCGTCTAGGACGTGAAGGAGGGAGGCTATCCATGGAGCTAGACCGTCTAGGACCTCTCACAAGATCCATGGCTAAACATATCCAAGCACACATAGAAGAAGCCACGGATGGGAGGGAGAAGACCTTGTACATGCTACTTGGAGGCCCATTAGGGGTAGCTTAGTAGATTAGTGTAGTAAGCAAAACTTGCTAACTTAGGGGTGTGCTATCAAAAAGGTGCCCTTAGCAATAGAAGGAGGGGTGTGCTAGCAAATAGGTGCCTTTAGCAAAAGAGGGAGGGGTGTACTATCAAATGTTGCATTTTTTGACCTATCTTCTAGAATATTAGGATGATGGTGTGGTTTGACTAAAGTCAATACCCTAGGCAGCCCCCACTTTTTGTATTTCCATCCCTACCCTTTAAGCTTGCTCACCAAGGCTCCTAAATCTATAAATAAGGAGGCCTACCTCATGTATTTTCAAGTTTATTTGAGTAATGTTATGCTGCCATTTTTGTGCACAAGCTTTACTCCTCCTAGAAATCTAGGCTATAAACTTCAATCCTTTCACCTTCTCCCTTGAGCTGGCCGAACCACTCAACCCATACTCATCATGCACCTTCAAGACCAACACAACTCCTAGGAGGGTCTTGTTTCACTCATCCATTGCTTCCGCTCCATCTATTTCTACTTTGATTCAAGAAGAACACATGAAAATGCCATCACCATTGCTCTAGATGTATCTCATGTTTAAAAGCAAAGTCTAGAACAATGCCGCATGGACTCTACACCCCTTTGCCGATTGCAAATGCTCCTTGGGAAGACATTAGCATGGATTTCATTTTAGGACTTCCTAGGACTGCAAGAGGCCATGACTCTATCTTTGTGGTAGTGGACCGTTTTAGCAAAATGTCTCACTTTATTCCATGCCACAAAGTAGATGATGCTCAAAATATTTCTAAACTCTTCTTTAGAGAAGTGGTGAGACTCCATGGTCTCCCTAGAAGTATAGTGTCCGATAGAGATCCCAAGTTTATAAGTCACTTTTGGAAAACTCTTTGGGGTAAACTTGGAACAAGACTACAATTTTCAACTTCTTGTCATCCTCAAACGGATGGGCAAACCGAAGTAGTCAATAGATCTCTTGGAACTATGCTTAGGGCTATCATGAAGGGCAGCCACAAATCTTGGGATGAGTACCTTCCCCACATTGAATTTGCTTACAATAGAGTAGTTCACAAGACTACTAATGCTTCTCCTTTTGAGGTAGTATATGGTTTTAATCCTCTCACGCCCATGGATTTAATTCCTCTTCCTAATCCACAAGATTTTGTGCATAAGGAAGGAGTAATCAAGGCTGATTTTGTCAAGAAAATGCATGAGAAGATTAAAATTCAAATACAACAACAAAATGAGAAGTACACAAAACACAACAACAAAGGGAAGAGAGAAATAATTTTTGAGGAAGGAGACTTAGTTTGGCTTCATCTTCAAAAAGAAAGATTTCCAAATCAAAGGAAGTCCAAACTAAGTCCCCGAGGTGAGGGACCCTTCCAAGTCCTTAAGCGAGTCAACAACAATGCATATAAATTGGACCTACCTCTTGAATATGGAGTACATGACACATTTAATGTAATTGATCTTTCTCCATTTGTAGGTACCAATGACGATGACGAGCTGGATTTGAGGACAAATCCTTTCCAAGGGGGAGGGGATGATGGAGGAGGGCCAAGCACATCTAACCAAGGAAGCCAAGGCCCAAACCAAGAAGACCGTCTAGACCAAGAGGAGCGTCTAGCTCCAAGAAGTGAGCGTCTAGGACGTGAAGGAGGGAGGCTATCCATGGAGCTAGACCGTCTAGGACCTCTCACAAGATCCATGGCTAAACATATCCAAGCACACATAGAAGAAGCCACGGATGGGAGGGAGAAGACCTTGTACATGCTACTTGGAGCCCCATTAGGGGTAGCTTAGTAGATTAGTGTAGTGTAGAAAGCGAAACTTGCTAACTTAGGGGTGTGCTATCAAAAAGGTGCCCTTAGCAATAGAAGGAGGGGTGTGCTAGCAAATAGGTGCCTTTAGCAAAAGAGGGAGGGGTGTACTATCAAATGTTGCATTTTTGACCTATCTTCTAGAATATTAGGATGATGGTGTGGTTTGACTAAAGTCAATACCCTAGGCAGCCCCCACTTTTTGTATTTCCATCCCTACCCTTTAAGCTTGCTCACCAAGGCTCTTAAATCTATAAATAAGGAGGCCTACCTCATGTATTTTCAAGTTTATTTGAGTAATGTTATGCTGCCATTTTTGTGCACAAGCTTTACTCCTCCTAGAAATCTAGGCTATAAACTTCAATCCTTTCACCTTCTCCCTTGAGCTGGCCGAACCACTCAACCCATACTCATCATGCACCTTCAAGACCAACACAACTCCTAGGAGGGTCTTGTTTCACTCATCCATTGCTTCCGCTCCATCTATTTCTACTTTGATTCAAGAAGAACACATGAAAATGCCATCACCAGAGAAGTCGGAGGTCGCCTCCGTCTTCAACAACGGTGATCTTGTAGACTTCTTAGCTACACTTTTCTTCCTTTACTCTTCTTGATCCACATGTCTTCCTCGAGCACACCCACGTGATTTCCTCACGATAAAGTCATCGCACCTGACTACTTGGTTAATACAATGGTCAGCCGACCGACCTCTACCAGCTGACCCCAGACCTTGGGCGACGTCCGAGGTCTGACTACTACGAAACTTCTATTACCAGCTCTTTGTATTTTAAATAATAACATCTTCTGAAATTATTTAAATATAACACTTTTATTCCAATTAAAGTTTCTAGGTCCTTACAATAGATGCCAATACCAAACTGTTTTGAAGGATTTAAAAACAGAATTGGTTTTGTTTTGTTCTGTTTCAGTTCTATTTTTTTTTTTTTTTTATATACCAAAGGAAACTTATGTAGTGAAAGAACCATAATATGCATCATATGTAAGTTGAAACATCAATCAAATTGCACAAAAATTTTATGAAGGATTCAAGACAATTGAACACTTGAAATCAAATGTTTGGAACCTCTAATCACAAGTACTAAAACAAATTCAAGAGAAACACAAACTTTCAAAATCAAAAGCAAGCAAGTAGAGACAAGATTTGGACACCTAGAACACTATGAACATAAAACTCAAAGCAAAAAGTATGATCAATGAAAAGGCACAACTAAAACATATTCAAACCAAAAAAAAGTATGAATATAAGGTGCTGGAAAAACAAGAAACACGAAATTATAGGTGCTAGAAAAAAAATTGCCCAAAAAGAAAGTGTCTATTCAACTCACAATCAACAAATCAACACCATGGCTTTAGATACCACATGATGTGAACCGATTAAAAATGGAAAAACTACAAGAAAACACAAATGGGTATTTTTAGAAGATGAATAGAAATGACTTATGTGGTTGTAGCCTTTTGGAGATGTGATTCACGCCACTTGGAGGGTGGTTTTTCCAAGATGAGTGGGTGGTGCCGCCACTTGAGAGTCTCTAAAGCTCACAAGATAAGACATGGAGGAGAAGAAGAGACAAGTCTCACAAACTCAGTCTCTCTCAATTTCAAGATAGTTTCTTTTCTTCTAACTTTCAACTTTTTTTTTATTAAGAACCAAGCACTCCTATTTATAATAAGGAGGGCTGGACATGTTACAAATGTGAAGAGTCACTCTTCTAGCTCCTTCTAGTGCCTAAGAGAGAAAGGAGTAGAAGAGTCACTTTTGTCCACTTTTTCCTAAAGAAAGTGCCTAAAATGCCTTACATTTAGAGGTTTCTTTTGGTTTTCCTCTTTGGCATTCTCCTAAGGCTATTTCTAGATTATTTACAAATTTATACAAGAGTATTTACAAAGATTTATTTATACTGCTATCTTTTTGAATTGTCAAGAGAACCCAAAATGTTCTACTTTTTAAGAAGACTAGTAAGAAGAATTTTAAATGCTTGGGTGGATGGCCTCTTCCTCCATTAGTGAAATCCTCTTCTACTTGATCTCCATCAGTTAAGTAGATGTGAAGGTTCATTTCCAAATGTCCAAGGTAAAATCACAATTATAGGTGAGGAATGATGACAATTAGGAGCTGTAAAAGAAGGAAAACAATTCGGTACAAGTGGAGGAACTTAAGGAAACATCAATGGAGCTTTAAGTCTTCCAAATGATGAACCAAACTCATGACATGAGTGCCATTCCACAAACCGATTCACAACAACAATACAAATGTAAACCGAAAGGAAACACAAGGAATTAAACACAATTACCGAATGAAAACAAGATTAAAGTGCAGAATTGAAAAGGAAACACATCAACAAAGACATTGAACCGATTAAAATTGAAGAACAAGACAAAACAACCGATTGAAATTGACAAACAAGATGTAGAAATGGAAAAGGAAGATGAAACAAGAAGAACTTATGTGGTTGAAGCCATGGAAGGTGTAGTGGCCAGACCTTGGTCGTCGAGAACAGATAGTAAAGGATGATCAGTCATCGGTGTGTTCCCTCAGAGAAGGGTGATCAGTCGACGGTGTGTCCCCTCGGAGAAGGGTGATCAGTCATCGGTGTGTCCCCTCAGAGAAGAGTGATCAGTGTGTCCCCTCAGAGAAGGGAGATCAGTCGTCGGTGTGTCCCCTCAGAGAAGGGTGATCAGTCATCGGTGTGTCCCCTCAGAGTAGAGTGATCAGTGTGTCCCCTCAGAGAAGGGTGATCAGTCATCGGTGTGTTCCCTCAGGGAAGGGTGATTACCAGAAGAGATTGATGTTTCCTTGTTGCACCGCAGGCTGATCAGTCCTCGGCCCTATAGAGGTCGGCCTAGTAGGGCCAATAGTGGATCCCAGGAACCACACGTGTCAAGAGATGAATTGGGCCCTAGATACGCCATGCATGCGGGATATATGCGAAACGCTAAGCTTTGGCATAAGAGATTTATCCTTAGAGTTGCATGTAATGGCACGTGAAGGGTTTAAGGGCACGTGAGAGATTAGTTTAAATCATAAGGATAGACCCCGCAACGTTAGGGTTAACAGTATACTGTGATATTCGTTCATAAAGATAATTGCTTGAAGATAGAAGGTTACCGCCATACACGCCAAAAGATTAAGAGATAAAAGATATTGTTCCTAGTAATATGTTATTGATATGCAGGTGACGGCAGTAGCACTCCAAATATACAAAGATACGCTGTTAAAGATTACGCCCATATAACAGCATTCTCTCACTCACTAAATATTTTCCTTCTAAAGATAAAGTTCCATGCAGGGAAAGTTGGTTACTAGAGATAACCTAATGACACCCTATAAAAGGGGCTTAAGGCTCCAGGGGAAGGTACGCAGTTTTTGAGACTAACACTCTTTTACTATACACTTGGTGTTTTTTGCCCTAGTTTTGACTTGAGCGTCTGAGTGCACACGGCCGCGAGGGCGCCTCTCTTTCTTTCTTTTGCAGGCAAGCTATTTTACAGTGAAGGAGGAGGAAGAAGGTGCTAGCGATCGTAGAGTTTGACCAACAGCAAGTCAACCGGCAAGAACAGAAGGGAAGAACACGCCACTTGGAAGGTGATTGATCCAAGATAAGTGCAAGATGTCGCCACTTGAGAGCTTCCCAAACACTCACAAGATGAGACTAGATTAGGAGAAACAATTCTCACAATTCTCTCACAATTTGTGTACAGTTTCTTTACTTCAAATTCAATGTAATTTTACAAGAGCCAAGCACCTCTATTTATAATGTGAGAGGGCTGAATTTGAAGAGGGAAAATTCAAATTCTAAGATCTTGAAATCGGCGCCTATTCCAAGTCACAAGGGAGGTGTGACTTGGTTTCTTACTTTGGCACCTCTTAAAACTACACCTACACCTTCTTTTTATGTCACATGGAAGGTGTGACTTATCTTTGTACATTGGCACCCCTTATTTTTATATCTACACCTTCCTTTAATATTCTACTAAAAACTAATTAAAAGAAATTATAAAGAGAGTCGTCCATTGATGCTCATCTCCCAAAGCCTTGGCCTTTCTCCTAGTAATCCTTTGAGGCATGAAGGATGTTGAGCTCATGGGTTGGGCTTAGGCCCCAACTTGGGCTTGGGCTTCTCGGGCTTGGGCCTCAGGCGCCTCCTCTACCATGTCTTCATCACTTCTCGGTTGGTACTGGATTTCGATAATAGAATAGTGAGTCTTTACAATAATTTGATGATTTTGAAAATACATCCTTATCATTCGAGCAGTTATCACAAGTGTTAAAGCAACTTTTTCTAACATTTGATGCCGGACCTTGGCACCATGTAGTATTCAGCTAATGAAGTATACCGACCGCTTTTCTTTTTCTATTTCTTGGAATAATGTTGCGCTAACTATCTTTTTTGATACTGACAAGTAGACTATAATCGGTCGTTAAGTATTTGGTTTTTGTATTACCAGTGGTGCTGCTAGGAAAGCTTTTAAGTGAAGGAAAATTTCTTCACATTCAAGGTTCCAATTTAACTTTGTCACTTTCCTCAGTAGTTGACCGATTGGTTTGGTTTTTTTTGCCAATTTAGGAACAAATATTGACAAAGTCGTCAATCGCCTGATCAACTTCTGTATTTCTTTGGTGTTTTTAGGGTTTCACATTTCAGTGATCGCTTTACACTTCTCTTGGTTTTCTTTAATGCCACGATGAGTTAGCATGAATCCAAAGAATTTACCTCCTTCTACCCCAAATGCACATAGGGTTTGGCCACATTCCTTGTTCTCTTAATTAGTGCCTTAAAGACATTTTGAAGGTCTTCCACTATTGTACGCATGTAGAAGATCTAACCACAATGTCATCTACGTATACCTCGACATTCCAGTTGAGCATTCCCTTAAATATCTAATCCATCAATCTTTGGTAAGTGGCTTCGACATTTTTCAAACTGAATGCCATTACCTCATAATAAAAATCAACACAGTCAGTGATGAAGGTAGTCTTTTCTTTGTCCCTCAAATGCATTCGGGTTTGGTTGTAACTAGAATAAGCATCTAAGAAACTCAAGATATGGTGATCAACCGCACCATCAACCAAGCGATCTATGCTTGTAATGGATAGGTATCCTTCAGACAGGTTTTGTTCAGATTTGTATAACACGTTCTCCATTTACCATTATACTTTTTCACCATAACCACATTGGCTAACCATGTGGTGTAATGTGCCTCTTTAATGAACCCGACCTCCAATAACTTATCGGTTTCATTCCTCACAACATTGCGCTTTTCTTCACCTATTTTTCTCTTCTTTTGGGTGACTGTCTGATGTGAGTTGATTTTAGATTGACACATTTTATGGGTTGCACTTTTGTTTAATATTTTTCGAGATTAGAAATTATGGTGAGAAACCCAAAGAATATTCTCACTGACACGAACTTAACCAAGTGGTTAAGTAAGTGTGAAGGTTCACTTCTAGCGGGCAAAGAGAAAAACACAATATTGTGATTATGATGATGAAGATAAATTGCGGAAATGGAAAGAACATAAGATGAAGAAAGACAAGTGATAACCAAAATTAAAAGAAAAAATCATAAAGAGGAATAGAATGGATGGCGTAAAAGGAAGATAAAAAGAGGATGGGATGAAGAAAGCTTATGGAAGAAGAAAGGATGTCGCCACTTGGAGAAGGAGGCACTCCAAGATGAGTGGTGAAAGAGCCGCCACTTGAAGTGCTCACTCTCAAGACAAGACCCATTATGAGAACTCTTAATTCTCACAAAAACACTTATGCAGAGTTTCTTTACTATTGATCCTGCCGCTTGACTCGAACGTGGAGGATTGCCTCGTCACTCCTTTGTCTAGCCCTCTGTTCTGCAGGAACGCTCCAAGAACCACCACCAGAACTCCAAACGCTGCCTGCAAAACACACAGACGGCGCCTCTGGTGGCCGTTGTAGCTCTGACGCTCAAGTCAGGCAACAGGAACACCAAATCTATCACTGAATCTCTCTGTGAGACTCGTGTGTGCTCTCAGATCTACTTTCTCTCTCTATAACTGTTTTATGTTATCACTGTGCAACGCGTAAGAACGCTCTCACAGTGACTCCGAAACTCAGTGTAGTGAGCATGTGTAAACTTATAATCTCAGAAAGAATCCCCTTACCTTACATGACGTGGAGTGCTTTATACCTGAGCCGCGCCTCTCTCCCAGATGGTGACACGTGGAGGCACCAGCTGGAATCTACCGTACACGCGTCACACCTGGAGGGCTTCTGCGCTTCTCTTTGTGCGGGCCGCATGCTCCCAGGAGAGCGCCAGGCGCATCCTGCCTGCATGGCCTCGCCGCACGTCCTCTGAGTGGGCATCATGCGAGGTGCATGCGTAGCGTTCTCGCTGGGAACCCCGATGACCGACCTCCCTCTGCATGCACTTACGACCGATCTCCCTCTTAACGCCCGATCGCGCTCTTCATGCAGTCACACCATATCGGTGCCTCATAACTTCCACCGATGACCGGGCAGTGCATCATAACTTCCCCTGATGACCGGGCGGTGCCTCATGACTTCCCCTGATGACCGGGCGGTGGCTCATGACTATCCACCGACGTCCGTGCGGTGCCTCATGTGATGGAAGAGGCCCAAGCTCCAACCCAAGTTCAGGCCCAACACAAGGTCCATGGCCAAGCACATTCACGCCCAAATGAGTCAAGCCACGGATGGGAGGGAGAAGACCTTGTACATGCTACTTGGAGGCCCATTAGGGGTAGCTTAGTAGATTAGTGTATTGTAGAAAGCAAAACTTGCTCACTTAGGGGTGTGCTATCAAAAAGGTGCCCTTAGCAATAGAAGGAGGGGTGTGCTAGCAAATAGGTGCCTTTAGCAAAAGAAGGAGGGGTGTACTATCAAATGTTGCATTTTTGACCTATCTTCTAGAATATTAGGATGATGGTGTGGTTTGACTAAAGTCAATACCCTAGGCAGCCCCCACTTTTTGTATTTCCATCCCTACCCTTTAACCTTGCTCACCAAGGCTCCTAAATCTATAAATAAGGATGCCTACCTCATGTATTAACAAGATTAAATAGAGTATTGTTATGCTGCCCAAATTGTGCCATACACTACTCCTTGCCTAACACTTAGGTTTTAGTCTTCAATTCATCACTACCAAAGGGCCTGGCCAAACCTCCCCATTTCCTCACTCTTCATGCACCTTCAAGGCACCCATGCTTCCTAGGAAGGCCTTGCTCACCTCCTCCATAAGCTTCCGCATCCATCATCACCAAGGAACTCCAAAATCCAAAGAAGAGCTCATAGGAATGCTATCATTTGGTATCATGAGCTATGGTTCTTCAAAGATGAGTGTCTCTTCATTTTATTTTTTGAGTTCTTCTTTTCTCCAAGTTGTTCATCTTTATTCCAAGTTGTCTTGCTGTTTTTTATGTTTTTGTAACATCCCGCCAATTTCTTTCCATATTTATATAATAAAATAAGCGTAGACATTTATTTATAAAATCACATATGTATGTATATTGAAAGTACATCATCCCATACATTGTATCTCAAAAAGAAACGTCCCTCTTATAGGGGTTTTAATACATTCCATCAACTGTTTCAAAATAAAACTAAAATGCAGCATAAAAAGAAAACAGGCGATCTCTTCCTCCAACTGCTCACTGAGGAGCTCGACTACCTGCAACATCATCTGCTCCCGTGTAAAATACACGATCATCACAGTTTTAAGAAAAACAGCCACAGAACAAAAACGCAGGGTAAGCTAGATATTTTAAAGAGAATTTAGATATGAAACTTTAAAATCAAGATAAAACAAATTTAAGACACCCACGTAAAATCCATCAATTTCCCATTCATTTCACACACTTCACAATTTCATCAAGAGTTATTTGTTTCACATAAAACATCAAATGCCTATCAAATCTTAATATTTCTCTTTCTCACGTCCGACTTCCACGGACTCACCACACATAGACACATACCACACCACTGTAAAGTCCACACAGGACAACTACTGAAGTCCACACAGGACAGCTACTGAAGTCCACACAGGACAGCTAATGAAGTCCACACAGGACAGCTACTGAAGTCCACACAGGACAGCTAATGAAGTCCACACAGGACAGCTACTTAACATCAATTCACCCAATGCACCATACAACACTTAAATGAACACAGCAACAATCATTCCACGGTTCAGATTTTCGAATATCACATGCATTTCACATTTAAATCTCAAACAGTCTCAACGACACTAAAACAGGGGAGTTCGAAATCAACAATATTAAAACCGGCGATCACATCCAAAACAGGGGATTTTGCAATAACAGTTGAAAAACCGGTGACCACGTCGCCCCATCACCAAAACAGAGCATCGTGACAATAGGATTTTAAAAACCGGCGACCACGTCGTCCAAACACATAGAACAGAGCATTCACGAAGATGAAAATGAAACCGGCGACCACGTCGCCCTCACTTCAGAAACAGCTAATCTATGGCTTGTATTGAAAATGAAGGCTAGCTTCCCTTACCTGAACTTGCGCCAAAACACCAAGAGCTCCAACACCCACCGAAGCTTAAAGATGTCCTAACTCTGTTCTAGAGTCCTGACGGAAAACTCGCAGAGAACTCCCCAGGTATCCAAGTGCAGTCGTCGCTCGTCGTACTGGTGTTTGGGGATGTCTGAAATGCAGCGCGAAGGAGAGAAAAGAGAAGGATGAAGGTAGACTCACTCTGTCACTCTTGAACCACCGCAACGTTCTCCCTCTCAGAAGTGGTTTTTGAATCTAAACCAACTTGTCCACAAATGCCGCTGCCACCACCCACTCTGCAGGAAGGCTTGCGTGCACGCTTCCTTGAACAGTACGGCCACGTGTGTCTCTGCGCATGCCAACTCTCTGATGTCACCCTTCTGAAACACCCTTTTTGTCTACGTGTCGCGCGTGCAGGACGTTTCATGCTGGGAGCCTGGGTCCCACCTTATCTGTGTGAAACACGACATCGCGCGATAACCTTCCACCGATGACTCATCCTGGCGAACGACCGACGTCTCTCTCTAGAAGACGACCGATCTCTCTCTCTGGAAGACCACCGATGTCTCTCCCTGCAAGACGACCGATCTCTCTCTCTGGAAGACCACCGATGTCTCTCCCTGCATGACGACCGATGTCTCTCTCTATAAAACGACCGATGTCTCTCACCCTGGCGATGTCCGCATGTGTCTCGCCCCCTGGCGATGCCCGCATGTGTCTCGCCCCCTGGCGATGCCCGCATGTCTCTCGCGCCCTGGCGATGCCCGCATGCCTCGCGCCCTGGTGATGTCCGTGTGCCTCTCGCGCCCCGGCGATGCCCCCATGCCACGCGCCCTGGCGATGTCCGCATGCCTCACGCCCTGGCGATGCCCGCATGCCTCGCGCCATGGCGATGTCCGTGTGCCTCTCGCGCCCCGGCGATGCCCGCATGCCTCACGCCCTGGCGATGTCCGCATGCCTCTCGCGCGCGGGCGATATCCTCATGTCTCGCGCCCTGGCGATGACTGATGGCAATCGCCACGCCTGGCTGAAGGTTCTTCATCCCACAATGTTACGTCCAAGGTATCACCTCCACATGATTACCTCACGATAAAGTCATCGCACCTGACTACTTGGTTAATAAAATGGTCAGCCGACCGACCTCTACCAGCTCTTTGTATTTTAAATAATAACATCTTCTGAAATTATTTAAATATAACACTTTTATTCCAATTAAAGTTTCTAGGTCCTTACATTCTCCCCAACAAGAAAAATTTTCGTCCTCGAAAATTGAATTACAAGGAAAAGAGGTAGGGATAGGCTTATATCATGGTTTCTTCTAACTCCCAAGTTGAATCCCCTGATCTGTCATTTCATTGGTTGAAGTGGAGACTTGCAGACCAGAAAACCTGTCTCAAATACTTGATCCTTAAAACTCCTAATTCCTCTTGTTTTAGATGTCCTTCATTGGCATGAACTGATCTGCGATGACTTGGGTGACATCAACATTATTATTCTGTCTAGAAACTGCAGAGATGGAGTTTCTTCCAGGATTTTTATTTTTCAGTTCAGAAACAACCGGTTTGTAGCTTGGCTTCACATTAGACACCGTTTCTTGTCAAACCGATGGTGGAACAGCAAAAACTTGAGGGAGCACGATCTCTTTCTTCAGGCGCCCCTCTGGTTCATCTCTTCTTTGATTACTAATAGCAGATCAGGAAAAACCCACCCCTTTAACAGATGGTTGGGATTTCAGAGCTGCTAACTCAGGAATTCCAATGGATACATCCATATTAGCATTGCATGGGCTCTCAAGGTGCTCAGTATTCAACACACAGATCATAAATCCCTCACTGTGTTCAGGGTGAGGACTTGTTGCCACAGCTGACAATGCAGCAGTGTTTTTAGGATCAGAAACGAAACGCTGACCACCACAACTGCCCATTTAAAGGATTAGCTGTAAATCCCATCCCATTAGAAACACAAGGCACGGAAAGTTCTGCTTCCACATCCAATTTTCTGCAATTTACTAACATCGCTAGAAGAACTCAACATCATCATAACACGGCTTACCCTTATTCTTATCCATAGCTATTTCCTCCTTCCCTCCTACATTCACAGGCAGAACTGCATCCTCATTTGCCAAGTTCAGGAGACTTACGGCATCAGGAGCCTTTAATCTCAACACACCATTTCCATACTCATCTTTCAAATCACGATCAACAAAACCGCATCCATTCTGCGTGAAGCTTTCTCTCTTATCCCAGTAACTCCTCTACCTAGTATTTTTCAGCAAATTTCTCTGTCTAATTGAACTTTAGACATAAATACAATATCTCATCTTTCCTTTTAAGCTTGTGGTTAAGCTAGAGCCATCTCATGCTGTTTCATCGACATAACCATCTTCCAAGCTTCAATTAAAAGAAAATTCATTCTTTCATTCTTAGAACTTAACCCTGGTACTTCCCATGGATACACATGCTTAAGTCTTTAAACCCTCAACATACTGCTTATTTACTCTCCATAACTTATGTGTAGCTGAAACTAAACCTTGGTACAACTAAATCTAACTTACACTTGCTTCTTTAATTCCATCAACTCTGCTGGAGCCATTGACACTGGTCCAGCTCCAGGTACCAAAACAATAGAGAATTCCATCTCTCTCTTAGGAGGTAGTCCAGGTATTTCTTCTGGAAATACATCCATGAAATCCTTCACCACATGTATACTGCCCATATCTTCATCATTCTTCACTCCCCCTTGAGCTAGGATCACAAGGCACGTCGCCCCTTCTTTCAACTCCGACCATACATGCTGAGCAGATATCATATCTGTCTCTTGGAGATCTGGAAACACCACTTCCTGCCTACTGCAATCTACGAGAATGTGATTGGCAGATAGCCAATCCATTCCCAGGATAACATCCAGATCCTGAAGAGGTAGACAGATCAAATTCACTTTGAACCTGCGTCCCTCTACTATCACTGGACATTCAGAGCAAACTGGGGAGGTCAAAACCTGTCCTGATGCAGGTGTAGAGATCAACCGTTCAAACGGCAGCTCCTTCCCTAGAAGGCCCAGTTCGGTTGCACACCGATTTGACACAAAAGAGTGTGTCGCTCCAGAATCAAACAAAACTCTAACGTATCTACCAGCTATAAACAAGCACCTTGTACTAGGTTACCTGACTGAGATGCCTCCGCTCCAGACATGGCAAACACTCTCCCTGCTGCCTGAGGTCTGCTGCCTTCGTTCCTCAACTGCTGGGAACCACTGGGTTGAGTCGCCCTATTCCCGTTAGGACACTCTCTAGCAAGGTGTCCCGTCTCTCGGCAGATGTAGCATCTTCTCCCTAAATCTCTCTTGGGGCACACATTGGATGTGTGTGGTCCACCACAATGGAAACATCTGAGTTTCCAGGGCTGTTGCTGCTGAAACTGGGGAGGTGCTGCTTCTGCCCTATGCTGTGGAGGTCTCGCATAAGGCTTATTCTGCTGTTGCTGCACCTTGGCCTTCCCATTGGAAGAACCCCCTGGGTATGACCTGATCACCCGGGAGTCACTCTTCTCCAGTGTCTCCACCATCTTCGCCTTCTCCACTAAGGCGTGAAATTCTCTTATGCACATAGGTGCTATGGTCCTCTTTAGCTCATGCTTCAGTCCTTCTTCAAATTTCCTACACCTCCAAGCCTCAGAGGTCGCCTGGGTATAGAATCTGGCGAGGTACTCAAACCGAGCAGCATAAGCATTCACTGACATCTCCCCCTGTTCCAACCTAAGGAATTCAGCTTCCTTGGCAAACCTCGCACTATCTGGGAAGTATTTCTCCAGGAATCTCACCCTGAAGCTCTCCCAGTCTAAAACATCAGCTCTGGCTTCCATCATCTGCTGAGCTCCCATCCACCAGAACTCGGCTTCTCCAGATAGCAGATAGGTGGCGAATACCCATTTCTTCTCTTCAGGGCAGGAGGTCGCCCTAAAGATTTTCTCCAACTCCCTGACCCACTGATCTGCTTGATCAGGGGTAGCATTCCCACTGAACTTGGGTGGGTTGTGCCTCATGAACTCGGTCAGTCCCATCTGTTCCTGAGGCTGACCGACGTGAGAAGTTGTTTCAGCCGACCGAGCAGTTTCCCAATGGTGCATTGCAGCTTGATGATTTTGAGCCATTGCTGCATTCTGTTGTTGGATAGCACTCGCCATCATCTCAATGGCCCTGGCGATCTGGCCCATCTCCGAAGAAGGTTGGGGAGAGGTAGGAGGTCTACGAGTCATTCTTCTCTGTAGAAGATTAGGAAAAGAACTATTATTCTCTACTCATATTCCTATAAAATGAACTTGATAAAGAATCAATTCATTTAGAAGACCACACTAGGTCTTACAAGGCCAGCATCTCAAATTCATCAAGAATTTTGAGTTTATCAGCCGATCATGATACTTACAGCAGCAAGCATAACACCAAAACAGCCACTGGTATAAAACCATCAGTCCAAACAACCACTTTCAATCAATTACAAAGACACTCAACAAAGTGAAATAATTCACACCAGAATCCAATATATGCTAAACATCAAACTTTCAGGACTAAGATTGAGAATCATCTTGATCCAGTTATGAGTGTGCACCCTCACTACTTTATCAAGATCCTTTCATTCTTAATACTAAAATTTTCAGTTAGGGCATATATTCACTAAAGCACACACAAAATTTCAATACAAAAACGTTTGAAAACCTTTCACTATAGTTTTTATTTAAAACTCAATTAAATTTTATGAGCAGAAGAAACACAATGGATCCACAGCCCTCAGGTCATCCTAAGGACGAACTGCTCTGATACCATTAATGTAACATCCCGCCAATTTCTTTCCATATTTATATAATAAAATAAGCGTAGACATTTATTTATAAAATCACATATGTATGTATATTGAAAGTACATCATCCCATACATTGTATCTCAAAAAGAAACGTCCCTCTTATAGGGGTTTTAATACATTCCATCAACTGTTTCAAAATAAAACTAAAATGCAGCATAAAAAGAAAACAGGCGATCTCTTCCTCCAACTGCTCACTGAGGAGCTCGACTACCTGCAACATCATCTGCTCCCGTGTAAAATACACGATCATCACAGTTTTAAGAAAAACAGCCACAGAACAAAAACGCAGGGTAAGCTAGATATTTTAAAGAGAATTTAGATATGAAACTTTAAAATCAAGATAAAACAAATTTAAGACACCCACGTAAAATCCATCAATTTCCCATTCATTTCACACACTTCACAATTTCATCAAGAGTTATTTGTTTCACATAAAACATCAAATGCCTATCAAATCTTAATATTTCTCTTTCTCACGTCCGACTTCCACGGACTCACCACACATAGACACATACCACACCACTGTAAAGTCCACACAGGACAGCTACTGAAGTCCACACAGGACAGCTACTGAAGTCCACACAGGACAGCTAATGAAGTCCACACAGGACAGCTACTGAAGTCCACACAGGACAGCTAATGAAGTCCACACAGGACAGCTACTTAACATCAATTCACCCAATGCACCATACAACACTTAAATGAACACAGCAACAATCATTCCACGGTTCAGATTTTCGAATATCACATGCATTTCACATTTAAATCTCAAACAGTCTCAACGACACTAAAACAGGGGAGTTCGAAATCAACAATATTAAAACCGGCGATCACATCCAAAACAGGGGATTTTGCAATAACAGTTGAAAAACCGGCGACCACGTCGCCCCATCACCAAAACAGAGCATCGTGACAATAGGATTTTAAAAACCGGCGACCACGTCGTCCAAACACATAGAACAGAGCATTCACGAAGATGAAAATGAAACCGGCGACCACGTCGCCCTCACTTCAGAAACAGCTAATCTATGGCTTGTATTGAAAATGAAGGCTAGCTTCCCTTACCTGAACTTGCGCCAAAACACCAAGAGCTCCAACACCCACCGAAGCTTAAAGATGTCCTAACTCTGTTCTAGAGTCCTGACGGAAAACTCGCAGAGAACTCCCCAGGTATCCAAGTGCAGTCGTCGCTCGTCGTACTGGTGTTTGGGGATGTCTGAAATGCAGCGCGAAGGAGAGAAAAGAGAAGGATGAAGGTAGACTCACTCTGTCACTCTTGAACCACCGCAACGTTCTCCCTCTCAGAAGTGGTTTTTGAATCTAAACCAACTTGTCCACAAATGCCGCTGCCACCACCCACTCTGCAGGAAGGCTTGCGTGCACGCTTCCTTGAACAGTACGACCACGTATGTCTCTGCGCATGCCAACTCTCTGATGTCACCCTTCTGAAACACCCTTTTTGTCTACGTGTCGCGCGTGCAGGACGTTTCATGCTGGGAGCCTGGGTCCCACCTTATCTGTGTGAAACACGACATCGCGCGATAACCTTCCACTGATGACTCATCCTGGCGAACGACCGACGTCTCTCTCTGGAAGACGACCGATCTCTCTCTCTGGAAGACCACCGATGTCTCTCCCTGCAAGACGACGATCTCTCTCTCTGGAAGACGACCGATGTCTCTCCCTGCATGACGACCGATGTCTCTCTCTGTAAAACGACCGATGTCTCTCGCCCTGGCGATGTCCGCATGTGTCTCGCCCCCTGGCGATGCCCGCATGTGTCTCGCCCCCTGGCGATGCCCGCATGTCTCTCGCGCCCTGGCGATGCCCGCATGCCTCGCGCCCTGGTGATGTCCGTGTGTCTCTCGCGCCCCGGCGATGCCCCCATGCCACGCGCCCTGGCGATGTCCGCATGCCTCACGCCCTGGCGATGCCCGCATGCCTCGCGCCATGGCAATGTCCGTGTGCCTCTTGCGCCCCGGCGATGCCCGCATGCCTCACGCCCTGGCGATGTCCGCATGCCTCTCGCGCGCGGGCGATATCCTCATGTCTCGCGCCCTGGCGATGACTGATGGCAATCGCCACGCCTGGCTGAAGGTTCTTCATCCCACAATGTTACGTCCAAGGTATCACCTCCACATGATTACCTCACGATAAAGTCATCGCACCTGACTACTTGGTTAATAAAATGGTCAGCCGACCGACCTCTACCAGCTCTTTGTATTTTAAATAATAACATCTTCTGAAATTATTTAAATATAACACTTTTATTCCAATTAAAGTTTCTAGGTCCTTACAGTTTTAATATGATTTGAATGCTTGTTTATTCATTTCATTTGGTGGGTTTGTTCAAACTTGTGCTTGAACATCTATTTTCAATTTTGTTTAGGATTCTTGATATATTTGTGTTGCTGTTTTTATTTTTAGGTATTTGAGTCTTGCTTGAAATTTCATTTGGGTTATATGATGTTCTTGTGTCTTTTCATTTTATGAATCCATAAGTTTTGTCTAAGTCATGTGTTTCCATATTTGTCATCAAATCCTAGTAGTACTCTTTTTGATTTATTTGTTTCTTGTTTTTGGTCTGAATGTTTGATCTGAAATCTGTTTTGTGTTGATCCTTTGGTGCATTTTTAATTTTAGTTTGAGTTCTTATTTGTGTGTTAGATCCACACAAATTCCATCATATTAACTCCATTGTGTTTTTAAGGTATATCATTCTGTTTTTCATTCCAGTTTTCAGAACCCCTTGTTTTTCACTTTTCTGTGCTGACTGTTTTGATTTATGAAAATCACATACATCATCAAAAATTTCTGAGCCTCTGGATTTCACAAATTTGAGGTGTTAGAAAAAGGACAAAAAAAGAACCATCTGAAAAGAAGAAATAGAAAAAAAAAAGATAAATATTACAAAAAAAGTGTGCAATCCTGACGTTCCAGCTGGCAGCTCTGAGCACTGATTTTATAAAATTTACCAAAATTAATTGGTATATGCGTTTGGAGTGAAACCAACGCCAAAAGTTTGTTAAGATCTTGTTCTGATTGTGTCTCAATTTTCAGAAGCAAATACAAAAGGGTCAGCTCAGCATAAATCTTTTAAAGATACGCTTTCTGGACCACAACAATTTGTGCTTTTCTGTGGTGCTGATTTTTGGTTTTTAAATATAATCTAGTGCTATTCCTAGGTTCCTTTTTGTGTGCCATCCATTATTTGAGTACCTTTTATTTGCTTGTCTAATTTCATTTGAACTCTTTCTAGTTGTGTCACATTTAAATTCCATTTGTGTGGTACTGTTTTTCAAATTAATTTGTTTCTTGCTTTCTTTCTTTGGCCTTTAAGCTTGTTGGTGGATTAAATATCAATTGGTACTTGTTGAGTGAGAATTTGACTTGAGGGGAGTCTAGCTTGCTTAATAGGTGCTGGATTGAAGATTTTATTGACCTAATTCCAAGAGGAACAAAGGCAAAGGGCAGCAACAAACACCATACTACAAACACACCACACACTTTGGAAGGCCCAACAAGTAGAAAAGCAACAAAAGGGGTGCAACTAGAAGAACAACAAAAGGGGTGCAAATAGTAAAAGCAACAAAGGGAGTGTCATTTAATTTCTTTGCAATCTTGCTTGTGTTAATTACTTGTTAATCACGCAATTAGTCGGTGAGTGTGTCTTCAAGGGCTCCAAGTGTCCAAGAAGCCTCACCTAGGGCCGTCTAGCTTAATTTGTTTTTGTTAATTGCTTTAATTGAACCAACTTGCTTTAATCACTTCGTTAATTTCTTGTTTAATCTTGTTTAAGGCTTTCATAGCTTGCATTGTTTTCTTGCATTAAAAATTTGATTTCTTCATCCTCATTGTGTTCTAAGTGTTTTACCTAAAGAAGGACTTGTGTAAAGGTTTTGAAGGGATAGTTTTTGGCTAAGGCAAGACTTGGTATTTAAGTAGTCCATTGTGACTCACCTCTCTTACCTGGAAAGCTACCTTCATTAACTTTCCTCTTCTTTCTTAAAAGTAAAACATTTCTATACACAAAGTTCTAGTCATGTCTACTCACTCTTCCAAGTCCATTGAAAGTGATGTAAGGTCCATAAAATCTCTTTTGAAACAACTTGCCAAGGATGTACAACATCTTTCATATAGACAATTGGAAAATGAATCTAAAATCAATGAATTGGCTAGAGCAAGGAAAGAGAAATCACAAAATTCAAAAAAATCTCATTCACATGCATCTCATTCTCAACTCCAAGAGTCTCTAGGAGAGGTAAGCATTAGAAACCATGAGTATTACCAACCACCACCTAGAATACTTAGGCAAAGAGAGGAAGAAGCCCCAAGGGAAGTAAGGGTAGACCTACCACATTTCTATGGTAAGGACAATGTAGAAGTTTACCTAGATTGGGAAATGAAAGTGGAACAACTCTTTGCATGTCATAGGGTGAGTGAAGAGAGAAAGGTACCCTTAGCAACCCTTAGTTTTCAAGGAAATGCCATGTATTGGTGGACCTCTCTAGAGAGAGATAGATGTCTTCATAGGGACCCTCCCATAGAGTATTGAAATGACCTTAGGGGAGCCCTAAGACGTCGCCACATACCTTCCTACTACCATAGGGAGCTAATGGACAAGCTCCAAAGGCTCCAACAAAAGAACATGAGTGTGGAAGAGTATAGGCAAAAAATGGAGCTATACATGATGAAAGCCTCTATTAGAGAGGAAGAGGTCACCACCATATCTTGGTTTTTAAGTGGACTCAACCTTGATATAAGAGATAAAGTAGAGCTTCTTCCCTACCAAGACTTGAATGATTTGGTTCAACTTTGCATTAAAGTTGAACAACAAAATTTGCGCAAAACTTCAAGTCAAAGGGTGGGAATCTACTCTAACTCTTATCCTAAGAGAGAGTATAGAAGAGAAATGGAGGATAGTTTTTCAAAGGATAAATCCAAAGAAACTCCCAAGAGTGTAGGAAAAGATGTGTCTACCTCACAACCCCGCAGTAGAGACACCCAGTGCTTCAAGTGTCTTGGTAGAGGCCATATAGCATCCCAGTGCCCAAATAGGAGAACCATGATCTTAAGAGGGAGGGATGAGTATAGCAGCCAAGATGAAGAGTCTAGTGGGGAAGAAGAGAAGGAAAGTAGTGAGGGGGCATATCCTTGTGAGGGAGAATTAATGATGATCAGAAGAACCCTCAACAATCAACCTAGTGTGAACCATGAAACACAGAGAGAGAACATCTTTCATACAAGATGTAAAGTTTCAGAAAACATTTGTTCTCTCATTGTGGATAGTGGCTCTTGCTGCAATTGTTGTAGCACTAGGATGGTTGAAAAGCTTAATCTACAATTAATACCTCATCCAAAACCTTACAAACTTCAGTGGATAAATGAAGATGGGGAATTAACTGTAGATAAGCGGGTAAAAATCAGTCTTTCTGTGGGAACTATAAAGATGAGATTTTATGTGATGTAGTACCCATGGAAGCCTGCCACATCTTATTGGGAAGACCATTTGACAAGAAAAATGGTCTTACCAACGAGATAACTTTTACCCATAGGGAGAAAAAGTTTGTACTCTATCCTTTAACACCTTCACAAGTGGTAAAGGACCAAGTACAAATGAAAATAAAAAGAGAAAATGAGAAAAAGAAAAAAGAATTAAAGGAAAATCCTTTGTTTGGAGTTGAACCAGGCATTGACTTAAATTCTTCTTCCACAGAAAACCCTTGTGAGAATATGCTTGAAGATAAATTTGTGTCTGGAGCTGAACCAGATATAGATATAAACCTTTCCTCCACAGAAAAGCCAAGTGAGGGGTTGTTTGAAAAAGAAGAAGAGGAATCTAGAAAGAATGAAGAGTATCTTACAACACCTCCTACAAGCATAGTGGGAAAAGAATCCTTAAAGGGGGATTGCAATAATTTTAACTCTTCTTTTCCTTTGAATCATGATGCTTACTCTTATTTTCAAAAATCACAAAAACAACACTTTGTGATGTTGTTGCTTATCTTGGGCAATGAACAACACAAAGGAAGCAAAAATATTTTTGTAAAGGGCCCTATTTCTTTCCAACAAAACTTTTATAAAAATAGCAAAGGGGCTTATTTCCTAACTATTTTATTTGAATACACTAGTCTTAATTTTCTTATCTCACTTTTCTTTGATGTTTATTGTAGGTTAATATTTGATCCTGGAGGACAAGCATAGTTTTCAAAGCAAGAATAAGGCTGTTGTTTGAGATCAACCCTGTAGATCTGAGGACAGATCCTCTCAAGAAGGAGGGGATGATGGAAGAGGCCCAAGCTCCAACCCAAGTTCAGGCCCAACACAAGGTCCATGGCCAAGCACATTCACGCCCAAATGAGTCAAGCCACGGATGGGAGGGAGAAGCCTTGTACATGCTACTTGGAGGCCCATTAGGGGTAGCTTAGTAGATTAGTGTATTGTAGAAAGCAAAACTTGCTCACTTAGGGGTGTGCTATCAAAAAGGTGCCCTTAGCAATAGAAGGAGGGGTGTGCTAGCAAATAGGTGCCTTTAGCAAAAGAAGGAGGGGTGTACTATCAAATGTTGCATTTTTGACCTATCTTCTAGAATATTAGGATGATGGTGTGGTTTGACTAAAGTCAATACCCTAGGCAGCCCCCACTTTTTGTATTTCCATCCCTACCCTTTAAGCTTGCTCACCAAGGCTCCTAAATCTATAAATAAGGATGCCTACCTCATGTATTAACAAGATTAAATAGAGTATTGTTATGCTGCCCAAATTGTGCCATACACTACTCCTTGCCTAACACTTAGATTTTAGTCTTCAATTCATCACTACCAAAGGGGCTGGCCAAACCTCCCCATTTCCTCACTCTTCATGCACCTTCAAGGCACCCATGCTTCCTAGGAAGGCCTTGCTCACCTCCTCCATAAGCTTCCGCATCCATCATCACCAAGGAACTCCAAAATCCAAAGAAGAGCTCATAGGAATGCTATCATCATGACTATCCACCGACGTCCGTGCGGTGCCTCATGACTATCCACCGACGTCCGTGCGGTGCTTCCAGGCGCTTATCTATGCTCTGAACTGGGAGTGGTGGCCACTTGGTATCTGACTACCGATCACCGTTCTAGGTGATCTGCTCCCTAATTCACTTGCTCTTTCTACCACGTGCCACCCTGTGCATGGTCCACGTGGTCAACGGCTGCTGACGTCATCAACTACTGATGACCGATCGGATCAACTATATTCAAATTCAATGAGTCAACGAGGCAAGGCACCCTTTATATAGGAGAGAGTGACTTGGAGAGCAAGATAGAGGGGTAGAGTTGTCATTTATGAGAAACCTTCTAGAAGGTAGGTCAAAGAAACCCTAAACCTAGGTGCACATATCATAAAATGTGGGCTTGGCACAAACCCAAATTACTAAGCACACCCTACTCAAATTACTAAGTACACCCTAATCTAGCTTATTCTTCTATTTGACACCACTAAAGTGAGCCTAATTTATTTATAAACATTTTTCTTATAAGAAGATCGGAAGAAAGAACATATGATGCTCTAGTCTATGGCCCGTTCTTCTTCTGCTGAGGTCCTTCCGTTATTTGGTGGGGCCTTGTCTTGTATGCTAAGATGACTGATCAAAGTGTGAAGTGTCTCTTTTGTCCTTGGTCATCTGCTTGGCTAATTGGGTTGTATACCGTTCGTGCTTCTTTATGCACCGATAGCCGGTGCGTAATGATGTCAGGGCTCACCCCCGGTGATAGAAGAGGCGCAAGCCCAAGCCCAAGTCTAAGCCCAAGTCCAAGCCCAAACCCATGTTCAAGTCCAAGACCAAGCTCAAGCCCACCAAATAGAGGATATGGTGATGGGTTGTTCTTCATGACCAATGTTCTTCTTTGAGGAAATAAGGTGAAAAGGTGGCGGAAGCAATGGAGGTGATGGATCAAGGATGGCTCATATAGAGCTATGGGTTCCTTGTAGGTGCATGAAAGCTATGGAGAGTGATAGGTTAGGCCAAATCACTTGGAGGAAGACGAAGATGAAGATCAAAGTGTCTAACCTAGAGAGACTAGGCAAAGAGTAGAAGCTAGCATAATTGTGGCAGCATTACTCATATAAATTGATCTTCAAAAAAACATGAGCCAAGCACCTTTATTTATAGGTGCAAGTGCCTTGGAGAGCAGGGAGCAAGGGTAGGATGGGGAATACACAAAAGAGGGGGCTGCTAGGGTATTGACTAAAGTCAATGCAACACCTTAGGAACAAAGTTCTAGAAGCTAGGTCAACTTCCTACCCTAAAATGCTCTACTCAAGCTACAATGATAAGCACACCTCCTATATTTTGCTAAATGCACCTTATTCTAACCTATCTTGCTATTTGGACCCCCAAAGTGAGCCCTACTCTACTGAAAATACAAATAAACTAAAATTACAAATAAAGAAACTAGCTCCCATGGCTTGGGCTTTACTTCTTGTGGTCCTCTGAGGAATCTTCGAACATATAAAGAAAAGTTTCTCTGCCATTAGTAGCAGAGTCTCAATCTTCTTGAATCCTCTTTGCCATGGACCTGGTTGTTAGGCTTGAACTTGGGTCGGAGCTTGGGCCTCTTCCATCATATGGGCCAACTACAAGGGCTATGGCAAGAAGAATACAAGAGGATTAGGACACTGCTACTGATGGCAGAGAGACTTTCCTCTACATGATAAAGATGCCATAAGTTTAGTGTAAAAGTAGAATTTAATTTTCTTGTCAAAATTAGAATGGGAAAATAATTGTAATTTTCTTAGAATTAATTTTGGCACCTAAAACACCAACCTAGGTTAATTTAGGGTTTTTAAAACCACTAAATTAACCAAGGCCAATTTGGAAAGCCTAGAGAGGGTGAGCGTGAAACACTAATGATCCAGCCTCTTGACCAAAGCGCTAGAGCTTCTCCTTCTCGAACCTCGTCCTTACCAGCTTCACGCCAAATACACCAATGACCTCCACCTTCAACTCCTCCAAGACACCTGAAAGAACAATATGGCGCCTCTGCGGCCGGTTGCGCTCCGACGCTCAAGTCAGTGATTGAATCAATAAAGAACTTCAAAGAAAACTTAGAACCGTGTACCAGTGAATCACAACTGAAAATGAATCTCCCCCTAATTCTTTTAAGAATTTCGTATATATACCTGAGTCTTTCTCTCTCCTGACGGTTATTCCTCTTGACACGTGGATAACATCTGGTCATACACGTGTCACCATCTGGAGTGCCTGCAGCTGAAACGTTACTTCCACTTTGCTCCTGCGACTAAGTTATCCACACAGGGAGTAGCTTAGTGCACAGGCTACCCTGGGCGCAACCTTAACATGATGAACTGATTGAGACTGGGTATCCCGACTCATAGTACACATGGTGGCAGATATGCCACTTATCCTCTGTATTTAGACCATGCAACAAGTGCTTGCCAAGTCTTCTCAAATACCCGGCGACTTGCTGACCACCTGATCTCCTAACCTTCACACACGACGATCATGTGCAATCTAGGCGATTACTCATCCTCAAGGCGATAGGCGATTACTCATCCTTAAGGCGATAGGCGATTACTCATCCTCACAGGCGATAGGCGATTACTCATCCTCACAGGCGATAGGCGATTACTCATCCTCACAGGCGATAGGCGATTACTCATCCTCACAGGCGATAGGCGATTACTCATCCTCACCGGCGACAGGCGACTACTGATCTGTACTTCTTGCGTAACGCTCTCGCTGGGAGCCTAGGTCCCAGCTTAACTGTGTGTTAACAGGAAACCCCTGATGACTGATCAGTACTTCTTTACTTCTCGCGCTCTGCTTCCAGGCGCTCATCACGCTCTGCCTCCAGGCGCTGATCTGCGGGTGATGGTCCCTTAACCACCGACCACCAATCACCATTCTGAGTGATCGCCTCCCTGATTCACCTGCTATCCTCTACCACGTGTCACCCCGTGAACAGTCCACGTGGTCAACTGCTGCTGACATCCTCGACTACCGATGACCGACCGGATTACAAGCCCCCCAGTCTCGAGCTGTGACTGGTCCAGCGAAAAGGCTAGGAAATCGTCTTCTGGCGGTCTACAGGAGCGCACACTCTGGCACTAACACTATTTGTTGATCTGATGTTTCACCACCCCCCTTTAATTGCATGACACGTGGACACACCAACGACCCTCTTTAACTGTCGTTTCCGCTTCTTATAACGTTCGAAACCCTTAAAACACTCGCGCCATTCACTGTTTCATACCTTCTTCTTCGCCTTTAGACTTTCAAATCATTTCTCTGTGAGACCCCTCGACTTCTTCAACCTCCAACCTCTGTGACGCTTTTCTGATCATCCAAAGGTAACTCCTTTATCTCTTCTACTGATGATTGCTGCATTTTAACCGATTTACATCATCCTTTATCTATCTGGTGCATACGCTATGGGCTGCCTTCTTATCTTTCTCGTAACTTAGGGTTTTTCTGACGACCCCTGTTCTTATAAACCCCTTGTTTGTTCATTCTTCCTTCCTCTTCGAGCCTTTCCTTTGAGTCACTTGCCCTCATCTCTTCCTTTTTCTTTCTTTGCAGTTTCTTCAATGGTTCGCTATAGAACAACTGATAACCCTCCTCCATCGTCGTGGAATCCTCCGCCTAAGACTCGTAGAGCCTTGCCCATAACAAACCCTTCGTCGTCGCGCGTCTCCCCAAGAATCTCTGGGGCTCCAGCAACTCAAGCTGAGAGACCTGCTACCTCCTCTCGCCCTAATCCATCCCCGGCCACGCCTCCTCCAGCCGGAGGGGCTGCTCCACCTTCCCCTGACTACCGAGCGTTATATCCCTGGGCTTCACCAACGTTGCTGAAGGAGACCTCCTCAGTAACTTCTGCCCTTGAGATTTTGCGTCTCAAGAGAGGGGATAAGCCTAATCTCTCATTCCATAAAGAACACGACGACAACCTCACCGTCGTCCCATGCTTTCCTGGAGAACCCATCTGCGCGGATGACAGAGTTAGCAATGGCGAGCCATTCTGCTTCGTCTACGTGACGATGTTCAAAAAGGTGAAGGTTAGGTTCCCCTTCACCCGATTTGAGAGGGAGCTCTTAACCGAGCTTGACGTTGCCCCTGCCCAGCTTCACCCAAATAGCTGGGCGTTCGTGAGGGCATTCGAGATCCTCTATGCACATCTGGGATTACTTGCTTCAGTGGATGTTTTCCTGTTCTTATTCGAAGCCAAAAATCCTGGAGATCGCCTCTGGGTAAGCCTGAACGGTATTGCGGGAAGGTCTTTCTTCTCGATATTCCAGCAATCTTACAAGGATTGGAAAGGAAAGTTTGTAAAGGTTTGCGAAAACGACGAAGACCCTTCCTTGCTCGATGGCTTTCCCTTGTACTGGGTGGACAAGGGAAATAGGGGCTCCAAGGATGGCTTCAGGAGGGCAAGGAGCCCTGACAACATGGGAGAACTGGACAGAGACCTCTGCCTTTTCTGGAAAAGCGTAGCCGCCTCCAACATCATTCTTCCCACAGCGTCTATCATCAGCTTTGAGTTTCTCGAGGGCCAGCTAGACAAGCATATAGGTTATCCTTCGCTCTCTTCACTTAGCCTTGTTTCTCAATAACTGTATTGTTCTTCTGCTGGGTTTTTCAACTTCTGTACCTAAGCTTGCATAACTGCTCATATACACCCAGTGCATGATCGTCTTTACTCATATTTACTTGAATTGCGAACTGCTGCTGTTGTCTGATTGTTCATCTCTTTTGTTCTTGCTTTTGTCATATGCAGACATGATGCTGGGGAAAAACAAAATAGCTCAACTTCGCGCACTGGCTAAGAAGCACAAACTCGCGGCGGGCTCCCAGACTATCCCTAACTCGGTTGCTGAGGACGCCGCTTTTCATGGGAGAACCCCCCCAGGAGGCTCTTCTCCTGCCCCCCCAGAAGGCTCTTCTCCTGCCCCAACTCTACCTCCTCAAGCTAGGAAGAAACTGGCTCCCCAAAAGCTTAAAAGAAAAACTCCTCAAGCAGCATCTGAAGACGAGGAGGAAAATGACACCGAAGATGTCCTCATTACTAAACGCCAAAGGCTAACTGCCTCCAAGCCACCAAACCCCCCGACAACAGCACCATCAGGTCTTCCTCCACCAACACTCCCAAAAAACAACATACCTACCACAGACCTTCCCTCACTGACTTCACCAGACCATACGATGACACTACCAGCCCTTCCTGCTCCCTCAGAAATAGTCCAAGCTCCGCCACTAGCCGCCGTTCCACCTTCAACTGAAGGTGGAAGTCCCAACTTTGCAGAACACCCTCCAAGTGCTTCCACTCCTTTCCATTCTGCCGGGGAGGGGGCTCAATCTCAGGCCTCTACTCCTAGCCCCATCCTGCTTGAGATTGAGGACACTGAGGCCTCTCCCCTTCCTGCAGCTGGAAGATCTACCTCACCGCCACCCCTAGAAGCCCCCCTTGCCATCCAAGCAACAGAGGGTGGTGGTGAAAGTCAGCCTCAGGTGCTTCCAGAAGGCCTAACTCCTGCCTTGCCCATTCCCAGTTTCCTCACCGAGTTGTTGGGGTCTTTATCCTCACAAGTGGGCAAGCTAATAGAAGGGCAAGCCAGTTTGATCTTCAAAGGCATGCAAGAGTTCATCCACAAGCTCCAAAGCGAAAATCTTCGTTTACAGGAGGAGCATCACTCCTTGAAAGCTGAGGCAAGCAAGCTTTCCTGTGATATGATGGTGTGAGAACTCGTGCACACAAGACTGGAAGACGCCTTGAATGCTGAAATTCGAGTGGCTCACCACGAGACAGCTGACTTCCGCCAAAGACTCCAAGCCAAAACTATTGAAAACATCGAGCTTGAGAGCAAACTCGCTCCCATGCGGGCCCAAGTGGCGGATCTGCAAGCTAAACAGAAGGAGGATGCCACGAGGGTAGAAAAGCTGGAGAAGAAGTCAACCAAACGAGAAGTCCTCTTGGGGGTGGTTGAGAGCGATAGAGATAAGGCCCTCGCCGAACTTGCCAAGGCCCATGAAGAGAACAACAGGATGACCTCAGAACTTGGCAAAGCTCAGGAGGAAAACAAAAGAATAACCACCGGGTTCGACAAGGCCCAAAAAGAAGCTCAAAGACTTACTGCAGAACTTGCCCAGACTCGGGAGGATCAACAGAAAACTACTGACGATCTCGCTCATGCTCTCAAGGAGAGAAGGGAACTGACCCAACAGATCGACGAGCTTGACCAGAGTTCTACACAAATCCTCAACTCAGGGTTCGACGCAGCTTTGGAGCAAATGGCGTGCCAATACCCCGAGCTGGACCTCTCCATGATCTCTATATGCAACGAGGTGGTAGACGGGAAGATTGTACCTTCTGTTTATTAGAAACTCCCTTTACTGCTTTATCTCCACGCCCACATCTATCTTTTAATTTGTATAACTGTAATTTGAATATTTTTATCAATTTCAACGTTCACCTTTATTACCTTGTCACTGGCCTCATATTTGTTTCTTTGTGCGTTTGACTAATGCAACAGGTGAAACACACTTAATCGAATGTAACTTCAATGTAACTGAAACTTTGACTTTTCACACCCTGCTTGAAACTAAATAAACTACTAACTTAAAATTATCAAATTGTTCAGATATTAACTCTGGAAGATGACATCCAATAGAAATCGTGGACTTAAGGTGAAAAACCTCAACACACAAACCAACTTTCCACTAGGAAACAAACTTTAATCTTATCTGGTAATAAAAATACAACTTACCCAACCTGCCAAGTGTTCTGCATCATCGCCAGGAATTCTTCTGATATGGTACTTGCCAAGTTAAATATGGGCGATCACCTTTTGCAAACTTCTATTCACTTTTCCACCTGTCGCTCCTTTATATGGACTCTTCTCGCCTGCACTTGCTCAAAGGCAAGGAGGACTTCCTCTATCGCCTACACTTGCTCAAAGGCAAGGAGGACTTCCTCTATTGCCTTCACTTGCTCAAAGGCAAGGAGGTCTTCCTCTATTGCCTACACTTGCTCAAAGGCAAGGAGGACTTCCTCTATTGCCTACACTTGCTCAAAGGCAAGGAGGACTTCCTCTATTGCCTACACTTGCTCAAAGGCAAGGAGGACTTCCTCTGTTGCCTACACTTGCTCAAAGGCAAGGAGGTCTTCCTCTGTTGCCTACACTTGCTCAAAGGCAAGGAGGTCTTCCTCTGTTGCCTACACTTGCTCAAAGGCAAGGAGGACTTCTTCTTTCTCGCCTGCACTTGCTCAAAAGCAAGGAGGACTTCCTCTTTTGCCTCAAGATGCGCGAGAACATCGAGGACTTTGAACTTCGCTGGATGCCTCCGATCGCCCCCAGGCGATGAGGACTTTAAAAACTTTTCACTTGTGCCCCTAATCGCCTGAGGGTGATGAGGACTTTAAAACTTTCCACTTGTGCCCCTAATCGCCTAAGGGCGATGAGGACTTTAAAACTTTTCACTTAAAACGTGCACACTCATTTTACTTCTACCTCGCATCACTTTAGGTGATAAGGTTTTTCAGAAACTTCTTTAAGACGATATGCACACAAACTTCAGTATACTTCAAAATTTCAATTTTGAATATCTTATTTCTTGGGTGGCCTCGTTAAAAACCCTCCTTAAGGAAAAAAGAGTGCCCCCTTGTAACTGTTTTTACAAAACTGTTTATGATTCCCCTAAGTTTGCACTACTTACAAAGCTTTAACTAAAATAAAATTTGAGGTGTGTGGCGTTCCAAGTACGAGGAATTGCCCCTCCTTCTAGTGTCTCCAAGCGATAGGCGCCGTTCCCGAGTGCTTCGATTATTCTAAACGATCCTGTCCACTTGGGTGACAACTTATTCTCCATCTCGTACTGGTGGGCCTTCCTCATCACCAGATCGCCGCTTCTGAACTGCCTCGGTATTACTCTAGAACTGTGCCTTCGTTCTATTCTTCTTTTTACCGCTTCAGCTTTCACTCTTGCTTCCTCTCTGACCTCATCCAGTAAATCTAGGTTCATTCTTCTCTCTTCATATGACTCTTCTGCTACAAAGTGTTGAAATCTCGGCGAGCTCTCCTGGATTTCGACTGGAATCATCGCGTCACAGCCATACACTAAACTAAAAGGGGTTTCATGGGTGCCTGACTGCTCAGTTGTGTGGTATGCCCAAATTATGCGAGGTACCTCATCAGCCCACGATCCTGGTAGATGGTGAGTTGTACAGGTTCGGGTTCACACACCCACTCCTGGTATGTATACACGGGGAGAAATGCACAAGGATTATGGCTGAGCTCCATGAAGGTATTTGCGGAAGTCACATTGGGGGTCGAGCTCTAGCCGCTAGAACTCTTCGTGCAGGATATTATTGGCCGTCGATGAGAGAGGATTGCAAGAAGTACGCCCAGTGCTGCAAGCAGTGCCAGCAGCACACCGATTGGCATAAGTCGCCCCCAGAAGAGCTTAACTCAATTTATAGCCCTTGGCCATTTCATACATGGGGAATCGATATTCTGGGGCCCTTCCCGATGGCGATCAGGCAGAGGAAGTACTTGGTGGTGGCGATCGAGTACTTCACTAAGTGGATTGAAGCGGAGCCAGTTGCCCAAATCACGGCACCCAAGATCGAAAACTTTGTGTGGAAGAACATTGTGTGCCGATTTGGGGTGCCTAAGCGTCTAGTATCGGACAATGGGACTCAGTTTGCAAGCCACCTGTTGAAGAAGCTGTGTGAGGATGTGGGAATTCAACAAGTGTTTGCATCCGTGGAGCACCCACAGACGAATGGCCAGGTAGAATCCGCTAATCGGGTTCTGTTGAGAGGTTTGAAGAAGAGGTTAGAGAAAGCTAAAGGATTGTGGGTTGATGAGGTACCTCGCATAATTTGGGCATACCACACAACTGAGCAGTCAGGTACCCACGAAACTCCTTTTAGTTTAGTGTATGGCTGTGACGCAATGATTCCCGTTGAGATCCAGGAGAGCTCGCCGAGATTTCAACACTTTGTAGCAGAAGAATCAAATGAAGAGAGAAGAATGAACCTGGATTTACTAGATGAGGTCAGAGAGGAAGCAAGAGTGAAAGCTGAAGCGGTGAAAAGAAGAATTGAACGAAGATACAATTCTAAGGTAATGCAGAGGCAGTTTAAAACCGGCGATCTGGTGATGAGGAAAGCCCACCAGTACGAGATGGAGAATAAGTTGTCGCCCAAGTGGACAGGACCGTTTAGAATAACCGAAGCACTCGGGAACGGCGCCTACCACTTGGAGACACTAGAAGGAGGGGCGATTCCTCGTACTTGGAACGCCACTCACCTCAAGTTTTATTTCAGTTAAAGCTTTGTAAGTAGTACAAACTCAGAGGAATCATTAACAGTTTTGTAAAAACAGATGCAAAGGGGGCACTCTTGTTTCCCTAAGGAGGGTTTTTAACGAGGCCACCCAAGAAATAAGAAAGTCAAAATTGAAATTTTGAAGTATAGTAAAGTGTGAGTGCTTATCGATTTAAAGAAGTTTTTGAAAAAAACCTTATCACCTAAAGTGATTCAAGGTAGAAGTAAAATAAGTGCGCACGCTTCAAGTGAAAAAGTTTTAAAGTCCTCATCGCCCTCAGGCGATGAGAGGCACAAGTGAAAAGTTTTAAAGTCCTCATCGCCCTCAGGCGATGAGAGGCACAAGTGAAAAGTTTTAAAAGTCCTCATCGCCCTTAGGCGATCAGGGGCACAAGTGAAAGGTTTTTAAAGTTCTCATCGTCCTTTGGCGATCGGAGGCATCCAGCGAAGTTCAAAGTCCTCCTTGCCTTTGAGCAAGTGTAGACACCAGAGGAAGACCTCCTTGCCTTTGAGCAAGTGTAGGCACCAGAGGAAGACCTCCTTGCCTTTGAGCAAGTGTAGGCACCAGAGGAAGTCCTCCTTGCCTTTGAGCAAGTGCAGGCGAGAACAGAGGAAGACCTCCTTGCCTTTGAGCAAGTGTAGGCACCAGAGGAAGTCCTCCTTGCCTTTGAGCAAGTGCAGGCGAGAAAGGAGAAGTTCTCCTTGCCTTCGAGCAGGTGCAGGCAAGAGGAGTTCGTATAAAGGAATGACAGGTGAAAAAGTGAATAGAAGGTTGCAAAAGGTGATCCCACAGAGGACGTCTTATTTGGGTAAAGAAGGCAACATCGCCCGAATTTAATTCGGCGAGTACCAGATCAGAGGAATTTCTGGTGATGATGCAGAACACTTGGCATGACAGTCAAACACACAAAGAAACAAGGCTAAGTGAAGAGAGCGGAAGATGACCTTTACAAACAACCCACACAAGGTGAAAGTTGAGTTGTAAAGGAGAAAGAGTACTTCGAATTGTAAAGACAAGATTTATCATTCATTTGTTACATGACCTCGGTCATCGGCAAAAAGGTGAGAGCCCGTCAGCCCGGTAGGTCCGATAGCGATCAGGCGAGTTGTAAGGCTCTTCGTTGAGACAAGTTACAACTCGAGCCTGGGGGGCTTGTGTAGTGGCCAGACCTCGGTCGTCGAGAACAGATAGCAAAGGGTGATCCATGTCAGCTGGGTCCCGCAGCATGGACCAAAGCCATGTGGAGTGGACCTAGCAGGCAGCTTGGATTAGCGGGTGATCAGTCGTCCGTAGAAGAGATAAGAGGTTACCTTTGGGTGATCAGAAAGACGTCGGACGAAGGTTGGAGGTTGAAGAAGTCGAAAGGTGTCACAGAGAGATGCTTTGAATGTCTGAAGGCGAAGAAGAAGAAATGAAACAGTGTTATTGCCAGAGTGTGTGCTCCTGTAGACCGCCAGAAGACGACTTCTTAGTCTCTTTGCTGTGAACAGGTTCACAGCTCGAGACTGGGGGGCTTGTGTTCCAGTCGGTCATCAGTAGTTGATGACGTCAGCAGCAGGTGACCACATGGACCATACACAGAGTGGCACGTGGTAGAAAGAGCAAGTGAATCAGGGAGGATATTGCTTACAACGGTGATCGGTAGTCAGATACCTAGTGGCCGCCACCCCCAGAGCGGTGCCTAGATAAGTGCCTGGAAGCACCGCACGGGCGTCGGCGGATAGTCATGAGCCACCGCACGGACGTCGGTGGATAGGCACGAGGCACCGCCCGGTCATCGGGGGAAGTTATGCGGCACCGCACGGACGTCGGTGGATAGTCAGGAGGCACCGCATGGACGTCGGTGGATAGTCAGGAGGCACCGCACGTACGTCGGTGGATGGTCATGAGGCACCGCACGGACGTCGGTGGATCGTCAGGAGGCACTGCACGGACGTCGGTGGATAGTCAGGAGGCACCATACGGACGTCGGTGGATGGTCATGAGGCACCGCACGGACGTCGATGGATAGTCATCAGGCACCACACGGACGTCGGTGGATAGTTATGAGGCACCGGTCGGTCGTAAGCGCATGTAGAGCGCGATCGGTCATCGGGGTTCTTGCCAACGCGTGTTAAGTTGAGACCAAGGTTCCCGGCGAGAACTGATACGGTCGGTCATCGGTAGTCGATGACTTCAGTAGTAGATTGCCACGTGGACCAATCACAGAGTGCCACGTGGAACGACATGGCGGGAGAATGCATGGATCAAGAAGGGCAAGAGAAAAGAGAATGTAGCTTGGAAGTTGAGGGAATCGCCGTTTGTTGAAGAAGGCGGCGGTCTCCTACTTCTCTCGTATGAGATCAGTAAACGCCTGGATTGCACGTGATCGCCGTATGTGAGGACATCGCCGAGAGAGGACATCGCCGAAAGATGACATCGCCGGGTATTGGAGAAGACTTGGTGAACGTTTATTACATGGTCTAAATACAGGAGATAAGTGGTATATTGGCCCGTGTGCTCTGAGAACCGTAATAACCAGTGTTAGCCAGCTTTAAGGCTGTGACCAGAGTAGCCTGCATGCTAAGTTACTCCCTGTGTGGATAACTTAGTCGCAGGAGTAAAGGGAAAGTAATGTTTCAGTTGCAGGTACTCCAGATGGTGACACGTGTACGACCAGATGCGGTCCACGTGTCGAGAGGAATAACTATCAGGAGAGAGAAAAACACAAGTATATATACAGAATTCCTAACGGTATTGAGGGGAGGATTCATTTTAGTAGCAACTCACTTGCACGGTTCCTAGTTTTCTTTGAGAGAATTTGTTGATTTGTCCACTGACTTGAGCATCGGAGCTACACCGGCCGCAGAGGCGCCTTTCTGTTCTTTCAGGTTTCTTGGAGGGTTTGGAGCTGAGGAGGAGGAGTGTTGACGTTCGAGTCAAGCGGCTGGATCAATGTTCATCCTATGTTTTTGGATTCTTTTGGCCTCATGAGCCTCTGGACATGTTAAGGTAAGACAAAGGTATGAATGCTTTATGCATTTCCCATCAATTTGAAAGGTGATTTGCTTTCTCAGAAAAACAACCGATTGTTTTCACGAAACAACTGATTGTTTTACTTCTGGCACATTCGAATAAAGCTGCTGTGAATTCTTATGCATGGTTATAGCCGTTTCTTTCAAAACTCTTTGTGTACCAAATATAGAGAAGTATAAAGAAGTATATTGTGCCTCTGAATGAAATTATAAAGAAGTATATTCTTTGTTTTCCTTGAAATTCAAAGTTTTGTTGTATAGCTATCACATTGGTGTGATTACATTTGAAGTCTTCATCTTGCTTGGGTTTGTTATGTTGATTGCTTGCGGGTCCTTGGGTTGTGTGAGCTGGAAGTGTTGCCCAAGGATAAGTGGTTGTAAGTGGTTTTGTTATAGTGACTGCAATCAAATGTATGTGGCTCTACAAAATTCAGTTTCTGCAGAAGCAGACATTATATCAGCTTCAAGCTAAAACTATATTTTGTTGATGAATATCTTCTTGAGATGCAAAGGCTGAGAGCTCTACATTGTCAAACACACATCTGGAAATATTTGTTGATTGTTTTATTGGAACTGTTAGCAGTATTGAAGAAGATGATGAAAACACCTTTCTGCACAAGCTGGAATGCTGTCCAGAAAAACAACAGGTTGATTATGCGAAACAACCGACTGGAATTTTGCAACAGGATGATCTGCCTAAGATACTGAGACCAACTTGGAGATGAACCTTTTGAAGTGCTCTATTGCTGGTATTGCATATGGTGTGCACTCTAGTGAGGTTGAACTTATTGCAGCAAAGCAAACAGCTTCTGTTTTTGGGGACCAAGATACAAGGTTTTATAAAGAAGTGTCAATGAAGGTGAACTTGTTATTCTTGGGTCATTCCTGTATCAGAAATATGTTTGGGTCATGCTCATAAGGGAGATTTAGACTAATATGCTTGCAATATGGAATTGAAAATATCCAAGAAAGATGGTTTCAACTGCTATCCTACAAATGTCAAAAAGAAGTATTCATGGTTGTGTTGGCATTGCTGGAACTAATACCTTGATGAAGCAATACTTTGATGTCTTCCATAAAGGAGGATTGCTGGATGAAGAAAAGATAGGGGGAGAAATTGTGGTCTCCGTGTTGAAATTTCTGAGGTCTATGGTACTCTAATTCTGCTGCTGTCACAGCTCTGATACATCATAGATTTCTGCTGCAATTCTGGTATGGTATCACATGTTTTATGCACTAAGACATGAACTTGGTATAGTTGACTTACATGCTTTATCTTAAGTGTATGCTTTTAATCCTTCCTTTTGTCTATTTGATAAGACAAATAGGGGGAGAATTAGTGTGGTTTCTTTGGTTTGTAATATTATATGTTTTAAATTGTTTTAATTCACTCTGCATTAGATAGAAGGTTTTGCTGCTCTGATAGGTTTAACCGGTTATATCTGCGGAAGCACCTATGGTTTGGTTTTCTCTCTGTTTGAATGTAAAAAACGTTTTATGGTGCCCTAACCTTTGGAAAAGAATATTGTGTGCTTTATCTGTGACTGCACGTGATCAAAATTCTAAAACATCTCTTCCAAAGCAACCAGGGATTTGTCTTCATCAAATAGGGGGAAAATGTTGGAACCAAAGGCTTTGATGAATCAAATCTGTGAAGAATATGTGCAGAGCTTGGTTGCTGTGATGAAGTTAGGTTTAGATGTTTTGTTTCTGTTTCAGAATTTGTTCTATTCATCTTTGGTTCATAACGCTAGCTTGAGCAAACTTGTTTTTAAAAGAGAAAATGTTTTTTGAAAAGCTAAGTGATAAACAACCGGTTATTTTCTTGTTTTAACCGATTGTTCCTCACTGGCCTGTTTGATGGGTTTTTTTAACTATTTTATAACAACTTTAACCGAATCAACCGGTTATTTTGAAACTTCAATCGGTTGAATTTTGAAAATTTGTTTTGCACAATTACAGTTGGTTTTCCTAACATATTCAAACGGGCATTTTGTGAGGTTTATAAATAGAGACTCTCTTATCTTTTGAAAATATAGAAAAAGCGAAATACATTTTGAGATATAGAAAGAATTTGCAAAAGAGAGTTTTACAGAGATCTGAAAAAGTTTTGAGAAATCAGTTTTAAGAAGAGCTTTTGTTGAAAGTTTCAAGATTGCTCAATAGTTTATGTTCTGATCATTACACGAATCTAGGAACGTTTAAACTAGGTGTTTTCTATTCTTTTCTTTGTTCCTGAGATTAGAATCTTGTAAATCTTGTAAGTGTGTAAAAATCCTGTAAAATCAGAGGTTGTTCTGATTTGATGTGTGTGTGGTTGACAAAGAGTGTGTGTGTGATCTTAGGTGTAAAAGATCCTCTCTTTGTATTGTTGTGTGTATGTAATCTGTTGTGTATTACATAGTGGAACTCAGAAGGTTTTTCTGAAGAACTAGATGTAGCTCAGGGGTAGAGTGAACCAGTATAATTGTTGTGTGTAAATCTGTCTTTCTCTGTCTTGGTTTATCTTGTTAATGTTTTTGTATCTGATATAAACAACCGGTTATGTTGTTATAGCAATCGGTTATAATTTTGATATATAGCATTGTTGTTAACTCTGTAATAATATCAATTGGTTATTTCGATATTATAATCAGTTAAAATTCTGTCTTGTACATTGCTTACAGCTTGACTTTGCTTGAATGGTAAGAACAATCGGTTATATCATAATATCAACCGTCTAATATTCTGCTGCGTATTTTGAAAGCTTGATTTCATTTGGCTTCTCTGATCTTTTCTTTATGAATTGATAAAGGAATTCATTCTTGATCAAACACTTGCGAAAAGCTTTAAAAAAAAATTCACCCCCCTCTTGTTTTAGCCATATATTCTAACATAAAGTTGCTTAGTCTTTCATACCATTGTCTTGGTGCCTGCTTTAATGCATATAGAGCCTTTTTGAGCTTGAACACACGGTCTGGAAATTTATGATCTTCAAACCCAGGTGGTTGTTAAACGAATACTTCCTCATTTATGTAACTGTTCAGGAAGACACATTTACCATCTATTTGAAATAGTTTAAAACCTTTCATGCATGAAAAAGCTAGGAGAAGTCTTATTGCTTCCAACCTTACTACTGGAGCATAGGTTTCATTATAATCAATGCCTTCTTCCTGGTTATATCCTTTGGCTACCAGCCTTGTCTTATTCCTTGTGATGATACCATGCTCATCCATTTTGTTTCTATATACCCACTTAGTGCCTATGATATTCATCTTGGATGTTCTTGGAACCAGAGACCATTCCTCATTTCTTGTGAACTGATTTAACTTTTTTTACAAGGCCAAGATCCAATTGTTGTCTTGTAGAGCTTTGTTTAGATTTTTGGGCTCCACTTGAGAAATAAATGCCATCATCTCACAGATGTTATTTAGAGAATTTCTTGTTGAAACTCCTTTCTCGATGTTACCAATCACATTTTCAAGTGTTAAGTCTTTAGGAGTTCTCCATTCTCTGGGCAATTATGTAGGCACAACAGGTTCTTTGGTCGCACTTGAATAAGTTGTATTTGAATCATTCAATTGATCCTTTTGAAGTATGATTCTTAAATCATCCATTTCAAGTTCATCTACTATAGATTTAAGCAGGTAATTGTCAGATTCATCAAACACTAAATGAATAGATTCCTCCATAGTCAACACTCTTTTATTGTAAACCCTGTAAGCATGTCTGATGGTAGAGCCTCCAGCCACACACATCCACATAATAAGGAGGATGAAGACCTATAGGTTGTTTATGGATTTATTTGCAAATATGGGTCTAATTGGACTTTTTTTCTTTTTGTAGGCCCAATCAAGAGGACAACTCTAGGGTGAAGGAATGTACAAACATATCCAAGAAGACCTCCAAGTCATCAAAACATAAACTAAAGCTTTGGTCAGAAGAACACAATAAAACTGAGTTTTTGCTGACTAGTCAACATTATTTTTGGGCCAATCTTTAGCTTAAGTAAATTGTATAAAGTTGTTTAGGATTTCATGGGCCATGTATTGGGCCTAGTAGCATAAAATAATTGGACCACATATTTGGGCTCAGTAGCATAGGTTTTTGGGCCAATAGTAAAATAGGTCTAGTGAGGGTTAAAAGTGACTAGTTAGGGTAACAATTGGGCTTCTTTGAGCCGAATGTAACCCTAAAACGTCTAGGATATATTAGAGAACGAAAATCACCTTGGCATGGAGCACATGGACGTCCACATGGCAACCTAGGCGTGGAGAGGATTTAGCATGGAAGGCGTGAGCTAAATACGGTGTTCTTGCTGGTTGACTCGGTCGTTGTTGACTCTGAGGTAGACGGTGGCTCCTCCTATCTCTCGATGATTCTCCAAACGTGGCTCTGTTGAAACGGGGGGGCCCTACCTGTGATTGCACTCCGATGCTCAAGTCAGTATAGGGCAAGAAACATCAAATAACTAAGGTATCTCAAGCCAAGAGTGTGTAAGAAACTCTAAGCTTGCAAAGAATTGTGTCTGTGTGTGAACCTGTGTTTACCTTGGGCGTTACCCTATTATATAGCTATTTTTAGGTTACCTGCCGCATATGTGCTCTTGTACAAGCGTTGCCACTAGCGAATTTAGGGTTACCCTTTTGGGATTCTACCGCACAATCTTAGTGCAATCCCGTGGCAACCTTCCTTTCATAGAGTGCAACTCTCGTGGCGACATTCCTTTCCTGGAGTGCACAACTTAAGGTGTGGCTGCTAGGGTTTCAGCGCCTACCCCAGCGTTGCCCACTCAAACGTGTCTAATAACTTAATATCTCACGTGCCTTAAAACCTTCACGTCCCTCACATGCGTTTCTAAGGATAATTCTATTGTGTCCGAACCTTACATCTTGGACACATCCTACATGCATGGCGTATCTGTGAATCTGGTTTTGCGCCTTGACACGTGTAATTTTATGGGCCCCTCTGTGGGCCCTACCATGTCGACCTCTCCTGTGCCGACCTCTCACTCATGTGCCAACGTCCGAGGTCTGACCACTACATATGGAAAGCATGACTCCGCATGGCACCTTCTCATTGGAGAGTTTTATTTTGAATTTTCAAATTTTGGCTCCAAAATGTTCAGTCATCTCTCGTATAAATGAGATGCTTGGCTCTCATTTTTTTAAGATCAATTTTATGAGTAAATTGCTGCCAAGTTTGCATGCTTTCTCACTCCCTTGTCTAGTCTTTGTAGGATAGACACCTTGATATTCTTCTTCATCTTCTTCAAGTGATATGGCCCAACCAATCACTCGCCATACCTATCATGCACCTTCAAGGAAACCGTAGATCCATTGGAACCATCCTTGTCCGCCACTTCCATTGATCTTCTGCAATCCACCACAAAAATTCAAACAAAATGAAGGCAATGCTATCATTTGGTATCTAGAGACAAGGTTCTTCAAGTGATAAGTACCTTCTCTTCTTTTACTTTTTGTGTTGTTCTTAAGTCCATGTTTTTCATCATTTTCTTAATTGTCTTGCTGTTTTTAATTTTGATTTTAGTTTGTGTTGATGAATTTTTGCACTTACCAGACATTGGTCGTTGGCCAACAGACGTTGGACATCGGTATGGGCCACGTATGCGGGCCCCAGATATATTAGTAAGATATCATCCAGAATAGAAAAGACCAAAATTCACGAGAGGATTTATGCATGTGATGCGTATAGCTTGTTCAGGGGCTGGCACGAGTAAGTATTCCCTGGAGACGCTAAGGCCCATGATGGTGGCATTCTTGAGTTCTTCATGGTGCGTTTTGGGTGATGAATGCAGCGGAAGTCCAATGGATGAAATGGGTCAAGCCCTCCTAAGAGTGGTGGTGGCTTGTAGGTGCATGAAGTGTATGAAAATGAGAGAGGTTTGTCTAACTCTCTTTGGTGGTGAAGGAGTGAAGATTAAAACCATAAATCAAGAGATTTAGGCAAGGGAGTAAGTATGGCACAAATTTGGCAACATAACTTTACTCATATTAATCTTAAGTTTCATGAAGGAGGCTACCCCTTTTATAAGCTAAGGAGTACCTTAAATGTTACCCTAGATGCTAACCAAATGTGTTTGAAATGAAATGAAAAAGTGGGCACAAACTTGCCAAGCAAGATAGGTTAAGTCTTGAAAGAAAAATGCTATTTACACCACATAAACTAAGCTAATTTCATGATGGGCCTTCTTGCAACATGTATAGGTATCTTTCTCTCCCATCCTTAGCTTGGGCCGTCTCCTCTTGGATTTGTTTGGCCATGGACCTTGTGATAGGTCCTTGATCTCGCCGCGGACTCGAGCGTGGGGAAATGCCTCGTCACTCCTTCGTCTAGCTTTCCAGCTGCTGCGTGTTCTGCAAAGAGGCTCCAGGAACCTTCGTCGGAACTCCAAACGATGCCTGCAAAACACACAGACGGCGCCTCTAGCGGCCGTTGTAGCTCCGACACTCAAGTCAGGCAACGGGAACACCAAAACTCTCTCTCGGATCTCTCTGTGTGAGACCCGTGTGTGTGTGCCCTCAGTCCCCTTTGATTCGGAAACTGAGTGCTCTTAGCTTTGTGTTGTGTATTCTGAGGCAAAAAACTCATACCTGGTTTGGTGTTCTTCTTCCTCATATAAACCGGTGTAGCCCCTACAGGCTACCTCTAGGGCCACTTGATTACTCTGCACTGTCGTTTCCACTCCCCAGGACTACCTTGCACGCCAGCCTTCTTCACTTAAATGCAAAGTCTGATAGGGGAGGCTGCGTGGGTGTCTCTGGACCCCTCGACTTCTGTGCCTACCTGCCCTACCTATTCTCTAGGAACATCTTCACGGTCCACGTGGCATGCGTGCAAGCTCACTGGGAGACTCTAGCCTTGATGGGTTCTCGTCCCAGCAGGATTCTGCACCTGCCTGTGCCTTCTCATCTTCATGCATGGTCGTCTCGCGACTATGGCCATTCCCTGCCTCTGAGTGCTTTACTGGTCACTGGTCGCGTTGTTCACATCGCGCGGCCGATGTCGCCTCGACACACACCGACGACCGAGGTATCTCTCATCCTGGCCGATGTCCGATGGCGCTTCTTCACGTTGTCGTGCTCTGCTTATGGAATCAGGCGAGGTCCTTGGGTAACGTTCTCGCTGGGAGCCTGGGTCCTAGTTTAACACGCGTTGGCAAGGAACCCCCGACGACTGATCATTCTATATACACCGATGACTGATCACTCTATATACACCGATGACTGATCACTCTGTATACACCGATGACTGATCAATCTGCATGCACCGATGACTGATCACTCTGTATATACCGATGACTGATCATTCTGTATACACCGATGACTGATCGGTGCTTCATCACTCTCGCGCTCTGCTTCCAGGCGCTCATGTAGGAGTCGATCTCCACCCTTGTTCATCTGCTATCTCATGCCACGTGTTGCTCTGTGACTGGCCCACGTGGTCATCTGCTGCTGACGTCATTGGATACCGATGACCGACCAGATCACAAGCCCCCCAGTCTCGAGCTGTGAACTTGTTCTCAGCGAAGAGACTAAGTGCTCTCCGTTGCCAAAGAGAAGAAGGAGGTCGAAGCCGATGTACCTGAGACCATGGCTGCTGGTGTCGAGGCTCTGATAGATGGGTTCCATGGGCTGGCAGCAGGTTCACTGCGTCCTTCCAGACTTGGACTCTACCCAACCTAGCCTCCACCATTCAGTGGTTGATAGCAAGCTCATTTCTCCTCCTTGGGCTTCTTCTCTTGCGGCTTCTCCTCTTGTGTAATCTCTTTTTCTCAACTGCCTTTCTCCCTCTCTATCTTTAACTCACTCTGCCTGTGGCCAACTGTTAACTGGCTTAGGCTTCAGCGCGATCTCACTGTGACCCTTCAAACTTGGCCTCTGATGGTGTCTAAGTGCTTCGACTGAACGCCAAAGAGCTTATTTGGGGAAGCTCTCCTACTCAGAGCTTTGCTACCGACCACCGACTAGCATGTTAGCGCACCACCAATTAGTCACCGTGCTTCAGGTTTCGCATTACTTCTGTGTCACTCCAGCGCTAGTTGCATAGAGGGCCCGAACGCCAAGGATGATGTCTGTGTTTTGGGGAATGCTTCTTGATGACCCCTCTTGCCTCAGCCTCGCTGTAAGAGGTCAAGTGAGGTCTTTCTCCTCTCGCCTCAGCCTTGCTGTAAAAGCAGAGGAAGAGGACTTTCTCTGTTGCCTTAACCTTGCTGTATGAAGCAGAGGAGAAGGACTTGGATCTCTTGCCTCAACCTTGCTGTAAGAAGCAGAGGAAGAGGACTTTCTCTGCCTGCACCCCGCTGTACAAAGTCGAGGTGAGGACTTTCTTCTCTGGCCCATGCCTCGCTATACGAAGTCGAGGGAGAGGACTTTCTCTCGCCTGCACCCCGCTGTATAAAGTCGAGGGCGAGGACTTTTTTATCTGGCCCATGCCTCGCTGTACGAAGTCGAGGGAGAGGATTTTCTCTCGCCTGCACCCCGCTGTACAAAGTCGAGGGTGAGGACTTTCTTCTCTGAGTGGGTGCATGCTCCCAGGGGAGCACCAGGGGTGGCTGTCTAAGCGCACTCGCTAGGCGCGTCCCTGCCTGCATGGTATCACCGCACGTCCTCTGAGTGGGCAACTCCTCTTCTTCTGGTTTGAAATCATGCGGGGCGCATGCGTAACGCTCTCACTGGGAGCCTGGGTCCCAGCTTAACACGTGTTGGCAAGACCCCGATGACCAACCTTCTTCTGGAATCATGCGAGGTGCATGCGTAACGCTCTCGCTGGGAACCTGGGTCCCAGCTTAACACGTGTTAGCAAGACCCCGATGACCATGCACCGCCGGTTGATCGTGCGTTGGATGCACCGATCACTGATCGCGCTCTGCGCCCCTGGTGCTTAAACGTGGAGATGATGTCTTGCTACGGGGAAGAAGAGTTTTCTTGTTGACCCCTCTTGCTTGCCCCGAGGTCATCGTCCTTTAGGTCTAGTTCCTGTTTGGACGTTTCTCGAAATCTTCCCTTTCCCTCTCTCGGTCTTACTAGTACTCCTGAGTCCCCAAACTTTGGCCACCTGCACTCACCCCTGGAGTGAGGGGAATATAGGTCAGTGGTCCGTACTCGCGCCTGGGGCGAGCAGGTTCCAACCGATCTCTTGGACTTGCATTTGGGGCAAGCGGAAATTGAAATTGGGAAACATGTGCACACTTGACATACTAAAATCTTTTTTATTGGGTGGCCTCGTTAAAAACCCTCATCGGGAAAAGAGTGCCCCCTGACCTGTTCAACTATTTACAGTACATACATTGGGTGTGTGTGCAGCACAAGAACGCATCTACTTTCTAACTTAACTGAAGTAGAATCTTAAGTGTGTAGCGTTCCATGTCCTGGGGATCGGTGCTCCATCCAGAGTCTTCAGCCGATAAGCTCCATTCTCCAACGCCTCAACCACTCTATATGGACCCGTCCACTTTGGAGATAACTTGTTCTCCATCTCATTCTGGTGTGCTTTCCTCATCACCAGATCACCATCTTGGAAACGCCTGGGCTTCACCTTGGAATTGTGCCTCCATTCTACTCTTCTCTTGACGGCTTCGGCACTAATCCTGGCTCCCTCTCGCACTTCGTCCAGGAGGTCCAGATTCACCTTTCGCTCTTGATTGGACTCTTCGACGATAAAGTTCAGGAATCTAGGGGAGCTCTCCTGTATCTCCACGGGGATCATAGCATCCGTCCCATAAACAAGACTAAAGGGTGTCTCTTGGGTGCTAGACTGTGGGGTGGTATGGTAGGACCATACAATTCTGGGAACCTCTTCTGCCCACTTCCCCTTGGCTTTCTCTAATCTTCGCTTTAGTCCCCTAAGCAGTACTCGGTTGGCGGACTCCACCTGCCCGTTGGTCTGCGGGTGCTCTACTGAGGCAAACACTTGTTGTATCTTCAGTTCTTCGCACATCTTTCTCAACTGGTGACTGGTGAACTGAGTGCCGTTGTCGGATACCAGCCTCTTGGGTACTCCGAAACGACAGACAATATTCTTCCAGACAAAATGCTCGACCTTCTGAGCGGTGATGTGGGCCACTGGTTCCGCCTCCACCCATTTTGTGAAATACTCGATGGCCACTATGAGGAACTTCATCTGCCTGATCGCCAGAGGAAAGGGTCCCAGGATGTCGATTCCCCACGTGTGAAATGGCCACGGGCTATGGATGGACTTCAACTCCTCCGGGGGTGCCTTATGCCAGTCTGCATGAAGTTGGCATTGTTTGCACCGCTGAGCGTACTTCACACAGTCTTCTTTCAGCGTTGGCCAGTAATACCCTGCGCGGAGGATCCTACTTGCCAGAGCGCGACCACCGACGTGGCTTCCGCACACCCCTTCGTGTAACTCTGACATGAGCCTGGTGCATTGCTCTCCATGCACGCACATTTGTACTGGATGGGAAAAGCCAAATCTAAACAAATTCCCGTCGATTAGAGTAAACTTACTCGAGCTCTTCTTTATCTTCTTTGCCTCTGCTGAGTCCAGTGGGAGCACACCATCCTCTAGGTACAACTGGTACGGCGTCATCCACGTATCGGGCCCCTTGACAGCGCAGACTTCCATCGTCTCATCGGTCCCTGCCGGTCGCGCCCTCACCCTCGGTGCTTTCAGCGTTTCTTGAGTCAGGGATCGATGACTGATCGCCAGACGCTTCACCGACTTGGATACTTGAAGTATTTGATTGTCTGATACGAACGCTCGGGGTGCCTTTAAAGTCTCTTGAATGACGGTCCTCTGTTTTCCCCCCTTGCCTGAGCTGGCCAGCTTGGCAAGCAGATCTGCTCTGGCATTTTGCTCGCGTGGCGCATGCACCAACTCAAACTCATCGAAGGATGTCTTCATGAGTTGGACGTACTCCAGGTAGGCTGCCATTTGAGGATCTTTCGCCTGGAACTCCCCTGTAACTTGCCCAGTGACTAGCAACGAATCACTCTTAGCCACCAGACTTCTTGCTCCCATCTCTTTTGCCAGCAACATTCCCGCGATCAGGGCTTCATACTCCGCCTGATTGTTGCTAGCCTTGAAGGCGAAACGAAGGGATTGTTCGATCAGCACCCCGTTCGGGCCTTCCAGAATGACTCCAGCACCGCTTCCCTGCTGATTGGAGGAGCCATCCACTGATAAGACCCATCGAAAAACCACGCCTTGTGCAGGTGTCGCGACCGACGACAGTTCAACCACGAAGTCGGCGAACACCTGCCCCTTGATCGGTCCTCGGGGCTCGTACTGAATATCGAATTCTGAGAGTTCCACAGCCCACTTGACCATTCTTCCTGCTACGTCTGGCTTCTTCAACACATTCTGGATGGGCAAGTCTGTCATGACCACTATAGTGAAGCTGTGGAAATAGTGTCTGAGCCTTCTGGCTGAAAAAACTACCGCCAGTGCCGCCTTCTCCAGGGCCTGATACCTTGTTTCTGGGCCTCGCAGTACCTTACTCACAAAATACACAGGTTTCTGGACCTGACCTTGCTCTTGTACTAGGACCGAGCTAACCGCCCTCTCTGTTACAGCAAAATACAAGCGAAGGGGGGTGCCCACTTGCGGTTTACACAATACTGGTGGGCTTGCCAGATACTCCTTCAGCTTCAAGAAGGCTTCTTCGCATTCCGGTGTCCACACGAATCTACTGTTGCGCTTGAGACATTGGAAGAACGGATGACCCTTCTCTCCTCCAGCAGACATGAACCGTGACAAGGCGGCCAACCGACCAGTGAGCTGCTGCACCTCCTTCCCCGTCGTTGGGCTCCTCATTGCCACGATGGCCGCGCACTTCTCCCGGTTCGCCTCGATTCCACGCTCCGTTAGGAGGAAACCCAAGAACTTCCCGGCCTCCACACTGAAGATGCACTTCTCAGGGTTGAGCTTCAAACCATACTTGGCGATGGTGGTGAAAAGTTCCTCCAGATCAACTACATGGTGCGCCTTCTCCCGCGACGTGACCACCATGTCATCTACGTATGCATGCACGTTCCTTCCAAGCATGGGCGAGAGCACCCTATCCATAAGTCTCTGATAGGTAGCTCCTGCGTTCTTCAACCCGAATGGCATCACCTTGTAGCAGTAGCAAGATCGTTCCGTCATGAAAGCAGTCTTGCACTCGTCCATGGGGTGCATCCTTATCTGGTTGTAGCCTGAGAAGGCGTCTAGAAAGCTGAGGAGCTTCCCCCCTGACGCGCTGTCCACCAACGCATCTATGCTAGGGAGAGGGTAGGAGTCCTTGGGGCAGGCCTTATTGAGATCAGTGAAGTCCACACACATCCTCCACTTGCCATTTGACTTCTGCACTAGCACCACGTTTGCCAGCCACTCGGGGTACTGGATCTCTCTGATATGTCCAGCAGTAAGGAGCTTCTGCGTCTCGTCACGGATCACGTTCTTCTTCTCTTCATTGAATCTCCTTCGTCTTTGGCGCACTGGTCGTGCCTTGGGGTCCATTGACAGGTGGTGGCAAAGGAAATCAGGGTCGATTCCCGGCATGTCAGAAGCTGACCATGCAAAAGCGCCCATGTGTTTCTCGATCACACAGGCGATCTGTGCTTGGTCTTCCGCAGTGAGCGATTCCCCCAACTTAAACCTTTTTCCCCTTATCTCCATCTCTTTCCATCCCTCAGCTGAATGGGACCTCCCTTCATGGGCGATGACTGCCCTGGCGATGTCTAATTCGCGGGGATCCATCACGCTCCCTGCCTCCGCTTCGACTTGAGCTACCTGAGAGCCCCCCAGTGTAGCATCTTCCATTATCTGATCTTCCGGTGCCCCACGAACCACCGATTTCCCCTGGAGCACGCCTGCTGGTGGTGTCGTAGTGACATGGCAGATGCTTCTCTTCTGCTTGAGGCTGTTCTCATAACAGCGTCTAGCCTCAGCCTGATCTGACTTGATGGTAATGACAGCCCCTTCTACCGACGGCAGCTTCAACTTCATGTGCCTCGTCGATGGCACCGCGCCCAACCTGTTGAGTGTGGGTCTTCCCAACAAGATATTGTATGCAGACGGGGCGTTCACCACCAAGAACTTTATCTTCTCTGTGCGGGACGCCACTCCATCGGTGAACGTCGTCCTCAGCTCTATGTAGCCCTGCACCTCAACCTGGTCTCCCGCGAAACCATATAGACACCCAACGTATGGCCTCAAGTGATCGGGGGACAGTTGTAACTTGTTGAATGTCGGCCAGAACATGACGTCCGCTGAGCTTCCTTGGTCTACGAGTGCCCTGTGCACTCGTCTTCCTGCTGTCACCAGGGAGATGACCACCGGGTCGTTGTTGTGGGGTATTACGTCTTGCAAATCAGCCCTTGTGAAGGTGATATCTACCTCGGGAAAATTGCCTTCATCCACCGAGTCCACAGCCATCACCGACCGTGCATACCTTCTTCTCTGCGACCTGGAACACCCTCCGCCGGAAAAACCTCCCGCAATGGTCATCACCTCCCCATGCACAGGGATTTCGTGTTGCTGATCGCCGGCTTGAGACCCCGAAGCGCGATCACTCTGCTCCCCCCGTAGGTAATCGGTCAGGAGACCTGTCTTCACCAACTCAGCGAGTTGACGTCCCAACGCCAGGCAGGTGCGGAGTGTGTGTCCATAAGCATGATGGAACTCACACCACTCATCCTTCTTCCTTCCAAGTACCCTGTCGGTTTTCTCTGGTGCTTGGAGCCTTGCGGCCACGGCAGGGATGGCGATCAGCTCTGCCAGCTCTACAATGAAATCGTACCTGGGGGGTGCGTCCTGCTCCCTCGCACGCCCCCTGACCTGGTCTTTCCTGGGGGTATAGGGACGAGGCCTCCCTTGCACCTTCTTTCCTTCCTTGGTCTCATACACCCTCACCTGTTGCTGTTGTTTCCCATGACTCCCGCGTGGCCTTGATGGTGCAACGCTGCTCCTCTTCTCAGAGACTTCTGTCTCCGCTACTATGTGCGCCACCGCTCGTCGCCGAATCTCAGCGAAGGTGGCGGGGTGGCTCCTGATAAGCGATTTGCTGAAAGGTCCAGGTAGCACGCCTTTCTTGAATGCATGCACCAGCATGCTCTCATCCTTGTTGGGCAATCTCACCACCTGCGCACCAAAGCGGTTGAGGAAGTCCTTCAGTGACTCCCCCTGGTTCTGGCGCACGTCGAACAGGTCGTAAGTCACCACCGGCGGCGCTCTGTTGACTATATACTGCTCCGTAAATAGCCTTGAGAACTGATGGAAGGAGGTGATGTGGCCCTCCGGCAAGCTCACGAACCACTCCATGGCTACCCCGCTCAGCGTGCTCATAAGCATTTTGCAGTATACTGCGTCTGAACCTCCAGACAGCATCATCTGAGTGTGGAAGGCTGTCAAATGTGCCTCTGGGTCTTCCACCCCCGTGAACGACGCTTTCACTCCCACCAGGTTGGGTGGCACCACCGTGTTCATGATCTCGGGGGAGAAGGGCATAGGAAATGCCCTAGGGGGCGACGGCGGCATCGACGTCCTATCTTCGGATACGCGCTCATTCTGCGCCTGCAACTCCCTACGCAGCTCCTCGTTGACGCGGTTCAACTCTTCATTTCTGCTATGCGATGCAGTCAGCTCTGCATGCATCTTCTCCTGCTCAACTCTCGACGCCGCGACGTTATCCTGCAACGCGCGCATCATCTCCATGACCTGCGCCATGGTCACAGTTCCTTCACCAGCGGGTGGTGGAGGTGTCGTTTGTCTGGTTCTCCTACTCATCTGTGCGGTTCCTGCTCTCGTTCTTGTGTATGGGGGCTTCGTTTTACCTCGTGCCCCACGGTGGGCGCCAAATGATCTCGCCGCGGACTCGAGCGTGGGGAAATGCCTCGTCACTCCTTCGTCTAGCTTTCCAGCTGCTGCGTGTTCTGCAAAGAGGCTCCAGGAACCTTCGCCGGAACTCCAAACGATGCCTGCAAAACACACAGACGGCGCCTCTAGCGGCCGTTGTAGCTCCGACGCTCAAGTCAGGCAACGGGAACACCAAAACTCTCTCTCGGATCTCTCTGTGTGAGACCCGTGTGTGTGTGCCCTCAGTCCCCTTTGATTCAGAAACTGAGTGCTCTTAGCTTTGTGTTGTGTATTCTGAGGCAAAAAACTCATACCTGGTTTGGTGTTCTTCTTCCTCATATAAACCGGTGTAGCCCCAACAGGCTACCTCTAGGGCCACTTGATTACTCTGCACTGTCGTTTCCACTCCCCAGGACTACCTTGCACGCCAGCCTTCTTCACTTAAATGCAAAGTCTGACAGGGGAGGCTGCGTGGGTGTCTCTGGACCCCTCGACTTCTGTGCCTACCTGCCCTACCTATTCTCTAGGAACATCTTCACGGTCCACGTGGCATGCGTGCAAGCTCACTGGGAGACTCTAGCCTTGATGGGTTCTCGTCCCAGCAGGATTCTGCACCTGCCTGTGCCTTCTCATCTTCATGCATGGTCGTCTCGCGACTATGGCCATTCCCTGCCTCTGAGTGCTTTACTGGTCACTGGTCGCGTTGTTCACATCGCGCGGCCGATGTCGCCTCGACACACACCGACGACCGAGGTATCTCTCATCCTGGCCGATGTCCGATGGCGCTTCTTCACGTTGTCGTGCTCTGCTTATGGAATCAGGCGAGGTCCTTGGGTAACGTTCTCGCTGGGAGCCTGGGTCCCAGTTTAACACGCGTTGGCAAGGAACCCCCGACGACTGATCATTCTATATACACCGATGACTGATCACTCTGTATACACCGATGACTGATCACTCTGTATACACCGATGACTGATCAATCTGCATGCACCGATGACTGATCATTCTGTATATACCGATGACTGATCATTCTGTATACACCGATGACTGATCGGTGCTTCATCACTCTCGCGCTCTGCTTCCAGGCGCTCATGTAGGAGTCGATCTCCACCCTTGTTCATCTGCTATCTCATGCCACGTGTTGCTTTGTGACTGGCCCACGTGGTCATCTGCTGCTGACGTCATTGGATACCGATGACCGACCGGATCAGTCCTAGACGCTCCATGCAAGGTGCTAGACGGTCTTCCTCTTGGTCTAAACGCTCTTGATCTATCCTTTCAAGCTCACGTCTTGGCACTAGAGGGGGTGTGACTAGCCGTCCTCCATCATCCCCTCCCCCTTGAAAAGGATTTGTCCTCAAATCTAAGTCTTCATTGGTACCTACAAATGGAGATAAGTCTGTTACATTGAAAGTATCATGTACTCCATATTCTAGAGGTAGGTCCAACTTGTATGCATTTTTGTTGACTCTCTTGAGGACTTGAAAGGGTCCATCTCCTCGGGGACTTAGTTTGGACTTCCTTTGAGTGGGAAATCTATCTTTGCGAAGGTGAAGCCAAACTAAGTCTCCTTCTTCAAAAATGATTTCTCTCTTCCCCTTATTGTGGTATTTTGCATACTTTTCATTTTGTTGTTGGATTTGGAGTTTAATCTTCTCATGCATTTTCTTAACAAAATCGGCTTTGATTACTCTTTCCTTATGCACAAATTCTTGTGGATTAGGTAAAGGTAACAAATCCAAAGGTGTGAGAGGATTAAACCCATATACAACTTCAAAAGGAGAAGCATTAGTAGTCTTGTGGACTACTCTATTGTAAGCAAACTCAATATGGGGAAGATACTCATCCCAAGATTTGTGGTTTCCCTTCATGATAGCCCTAAGCATAGTTCCAAGAGATCTATTGACTACTTCAGTTTGACCATCCGTTTGAGGATGACAAGAAGTTGAAAATTGTAGTCTCGTACCAAGTTTGCCCCAAAGAGTTTTCCAAAAGTGGCCTACAAACTTGGGATCTCGATCGCACACTATACTTCTAGGTATACCATGGAGTCTCACCACTTCTTTAAAGAAGAGTCTAGAAATATTTTGAGCATCATCTATCTTGTGGCATGGAATAAAATGGGACATTTTGCTAAAATGGTCCACCACCACAAAGATAGAATCATGGCCTCTTGCAGTCCTAGGGAGTCCTAAAATGAAATCCATGCTAATGTCTTCCCAAGGAGCATTTGCAATCGGCAAAGGGGTGTAGAGTCCATGAGGCATTGCTCTAGACTTTGCTTTCAAACATGATATGCATCTAGAACAATGTCTTTGGACATCCTTTCTCATGAGTGGCCAATAAAATTTTTCTTTTAAAAGATCTAAAGTTTTATCAACTCCAAAATGGCCCATGACACCCCCTTCATGTGATTCTTTTACAAGGAGCTTCCTATGTGTGCCTTGGGGAATACAAAGTTTTCCTTCTTTAAAGAGATACCCTTCGGCCACATAGTAACCTCCTTGTGCTCTATGTTTGCACTTAGCATAGATGGATGAGAATTCTTGGTCTTCTTGGTAAAGTTCTTTTATATGATCAAATCCAAGAATTTGGGCACCCAATTTTGAAAAGAGAATATGCCTCCTTGAGAGAGCATCGGCTACTATATTGGTGCTTCCTTTCTTGTATTTGATTACATAAGGAAATTGTTCAAGAAACTCCATCCATTTAGCATGTCTTTTGTTGAGCTTGTGTTGGCCTTTTAAGTACTTTAGGGACTCATGATCACTATGGATAACAAACTCTTTTGAAATGAGATAATGTTCCCAAGTCTTTAAGGCCCTCACAAGTGCATAAACTCTTTGTCATAAGTGGGGTAGTTAAGGGTGGCACCATGTAGCTTTTCACTAAAATATGCAATGGGGTGTCCACCTTGTAACAACACCGCACCTATGCCCACTCCCGATGCATCACATTCTATCTCAAAAGTTTTAGAAAAATTTGGGAGAGCTAGAATGGGAGCATGGGTGAGTTGAGCTTTTAGCCTCTGAAAGGCTTGTTCATGCTTTTCATTCCAAAAAAATGCAACATCCTTTTTAACAAGTTCATTGAGAGGGGCAGCTAAACTTGAAAAATTAGGCACAAACCTTCTATAGAAGCTAGCTAACCCATGAAAACTTCTTACTTGACTTATATTTTGTGGAGTGGGCCACTCTTTGATGGCTTGGGTTTTCGCAGGATCAACATGCACCCCCTTTTGGTTAACTATGAAACCTAAGAAAACTACACTATCTACACAGAAGGTACACTTATCCTTATTGGCAAACAAACTATTTTTCCTAAGCACTAGAAGGACTTCCCTAAGGTGACTTAGATGGTCTTCTAGGGTTTTGCTATACACTAGGATATCATTAAAGTAAACTACTACATATTTACCCATGCAATCACTTAAGGTATGATTCATGAGCCTCATGAATGTACTAGGAGCATTAGTAAGGCCAAAAGGCATCACTAACCACTCATATAATCCAAATTTGGTCTTAAAAGCAGTTTTCCACTCATCACCCTCTTTGATCCTAATTTGGTGATAACCACTTTTAAGGTCAATCTTGGAAAATATGGTGGATGCATGTAGTTCATCAAGCATGTCATCAAGCCTTGGGATTGGGTGCCTGTACTTGATGGTGATGTTGTTGATTGCTCGGCAATCACAACACATGCGCCATTTTCCATCTTTTTTTGGCACCAACAAGACAGGTACAGCACAAGGACTAAGGCTCTTTTGAACCCAACCCTTATCCAACAAGTCTTGAACTTGTGACTCTATCTCCTTGGTTTCCTCGGGGTTAGTTCTATAAGCTGGCCTATTTGGTAGGCTAGCCCTCGGGATAAAGTCAATTTGATGTTCTATACCTCTAATGGGAGGAAGACCATGGGGTCCCTTACTAGAGAATACATCATCAAATTTACTCAAAAGATTTTCCACTTGAGGAGGTAGACTCATAAGTTCACTACTTGTGGCAGTGCATGCAAGTGTTCCCTTACAAAAAACAAGGCTTGGTTGTTCAACAAGAAGCAAGTTTTCCAAAATGTTTTCAAAAGATCTTTCTTGTTGAGCAACCATGTGGGAAGGAACACTCTTCTCCCACTCCTTTCTATCCTTAAGAACTTTCTCTTTTTCTATCTCTCTTTGTTTTTCTTTCTTCTTTCTCTTATTTTCTTCATCCCTCTTTTCTCTCATTTGTATTTGGTCTCTCACCACTTGAGAATGTGGTAAGGGACTAAGTACAAATATTTTTTGCCTATGGGTGAAGGAAATCTCATTAGTTAGACCATCATGCAAGGTTTTTTTATCAAATTGCCATGGTCTACCTAACAAGATATGGCAAGCTTCCATTGGTACTACATCACATAAAACTTTATCTTTGTAGTTACCTATGGAAAACTTGATTTCTACTTGCTTATCTACACTTAGTTCCCCATTCTCATTGATCCATTGCAACTTGTATGGCTTAGGATGAGGAACTAATTGTAGATTGAGCTTCTCAACCATCCTAGAGCTACAACAATTGCAACTTGATCCACTATCCACAATAAGAGAACATATATTTTCTAAAACATTACACCTTGTGTGAAAGATGTTCTCTCTTTGTGTTTCCATGGATGTGCTAGGATGATTGTTGAGGGTTCTCCTAATCATGAGTAATTCTCTTTCTAAAGGACTAACCCTCTCATCCTCTCCCCCTTCTTCTTCTTCTACACTAGGCTCATCCTCACCACTAGTGTACTCATCCTTGCCTATTAATAACATGGTCCTTTGGTTTGGGCATTGGGCTTGCACATGTCCTCTTACAAAACACTTAAAGCACTTGATGTCCCTAGCTCGGATGGGTGGGGTAGAGGTGTCTTTGGTTATGGGCTTGGTAGTTTCCTTTGGTTTTTCTCTAGATGTACTACCCTCCCTTTTATATTCTCTCTTGGGATAGGAGTTAGAGTAGATTCCCACCCTTTGACTTGAAGTTTTGCGCAAATTTTGTTGTTCAACTTTAATGCAAAGTTGAACCAAATCATTCAAGTCTTGGTAGGGAAGAAGCTCTACTTTATCTCTTATCTCAAGGTTGAGTCCACTTAAAAACCGAGATATGGTGGTGACCTCTTCCTCTCTAATAGAGGCTCTCATCATGTATAGCTCCACCTTTTGCCTATACTCTTCCACACTCATGTTCTTTTGTTGGAGCCTTTGGAGCTTGTCCATTAGCTCCCTATGGTAGTAGGAAGGTATGTGGCGACGTCTTAGGGCTCCCCTAAGGTCATTCCAATACTCTATAGGAGAGTCCCTATGAAGACGTCTATCTCTCTCTAGAGAGGTCCACCAATACATGGCATTTCCTTGAAAACTAAGGGTGGCTAAGGGTACCTTTCTCTCTTCACTCACCCTATGACAAGCAAAGAGTTGTTCCACTTTCATTTCCCAATCTACGTAAACTTCTACATTGTCCTTACCATAGAAATGTGGTAGGTCTACCCTTACTTCCCTTGGGGCTTGTTCCTCTCTTTGCCTAAGTCTTTTAGGTGGTGGTTGGTAATACTCATGGTTTCTAATGCTTACCTCTCCTAGAGACTCTTGGAGTTGAGAATGAGATGCATGTGAATGAGATTTTTTTGAATTTTGTGATTTCTCTTTCCTTGCTCTAGCCAAATCATTGATTTTAGATTCATTTTCCAATTGTCTATATGAAAGATGTTGTACATCCTTGACAAGTTGTTTCAAAAGTGATTTAATGGACTTTTCATTACTATCACTAGACTTGGATGCATGAGAAGACATGGTTAAAACATTGTGTATATAAATGTTCTTCTTCAAGAAAGAATAGGGAAGTTAATGAAGGTAGCTTTCCAGGTAAGAGAGGTGAGTCACAAAGGACTTCTTAAGTACCAAGTCTTGCCTTAGCCAAAAACTATCCCACAAAATCTTCACACAATCCTCTCTTTAGGTTAAACACTTAGAACACAATGAGAAAACAAATTTTTTTTTTATGCAAATGAAAGCTTATGCAAAGCCCAAAACAAAACGCGCAAATAGCAAGATTAAACAAGATTAAGCAAATCCCAAAGAAATTGAAATAGCAACAATTAATTCTAGGCGGCCCTAGGTGAGGCTTCTTGGACACTTGGAGCCCTTGAAGACACACTCACCGTCTAAAACGTGATTAACAAGTAATTAATAGAAAGTTAATCTTGCAAGAAAGTTAAAGAACACTCCCTTTGTTGCTTGACTATATGCACTCCCCCTTTTTGTTGTCTTTCTACTTGTTGGGCCTTCCAAAGTGTATGGGTATTTGTGGTATGTATTTGTTTCTGCACCTTTGGCCTTTGTTCCTCTTGAAATTAGGTCAATAAAATCCTCATTCCAGCACCTATTAAGCAAGCTGGACAGCCCATGTCAAAATCTCACTCAACAAGCACCAAATGAAAATTTCATCCACCACAAAAACTTAGAGGTCAAGGAAATAAAGCAAGAAACAAATTAATTGCAAAAAATAGGACCACACAAATGGAGTTATAATGTGACACAACTAGGAAGAGTTGCAATAAAATGTGACAAGCAAATAAAAGGTACACAAATAAAGTGGGCACACAAAAGGAATCCTAAAATGGTACTAGAATTGATTTGAAAAACCAAAACAGCACTACTGAAAAAGTTTCCCTGGCACAAAAAGCGTCACTTAAAACATGTGTACTGAGCTGGATATTTTGAATTTGCTTTTGAAATTTGGGACAAAATTAGGTCAAGATCTTAACAAACTTTTGGAGTTGGTTTCACGCCAAACGCATGCACCAATTAATTTTGATAAATTTGTTTCTACCAGTGCTCATTTTCCACCAGCTGGAACAACAGATTGCACATTTTTTTTGTATGATTTATCATTTTTTTTCTATTTGTCCTTTTCAACTGATTCTTTTTGTATTCTTTTGCTAAGATCTCAAATGACTCAAATCCAGAGGCTCATAAATTTATTGTGACGTATTTAATTTTAACACATAAAAACATCCAGGCCAGTTGCAGTGAAAACAGGGGATCCTAAAGCTGGAACCAAAAACAGCAAAGAAAATTTTCAAGAACACAATGGAGTGAAGTTATAGGAATTTGCGTGGATCTAACACCCAAATATGAACTCAAACTAAAAGAAAAATGCACCAAAAGATCATCCAAAACAGCAAAATAAAAACTGGACCCAAAATAAAGCAAGAAACCAAATCATCAAGAACAAGTACCACTAAGATTTTGATGACAAATTTGGAAACACATGACTTAGACAAAACATATGGATTCATAAAATAAAAAGACTCAAAGCATCATATGACCCAAAAGAAAATAAAAACAAGCAAGACTCAAATACCTAAAAATAAAAGACAGTCACACAAATATAGCAAGAAACCTACAAAAAAATTTGACAAGAGATGCTCAAGCACAAATTGAACAATTCTACCGATTGAAATGCCAAGAATAGCATCCAATGCAAAAATAAAAAGCAAAAAAACAGCAAGACAACTTGGAGCCAAGATGAACAACTTGAATATAAGAAGAACTCAAAAAAAATAAAATGAAGAGACACTCATCTTTGAAGAACCATAGCTCATGATACCAAATGGTGGCATTCTTGAGTTCTTCATGGTGCGTTTTGGGTGATGAATGCAGCGGAAGTCCAATGGATGAAATGGGTCAATCCCTCCTAAGAGTGGTGGTGGCTTGTAGGTGCATGAAGTGTATGAAAATGAGAGAGGTTTGGCCAACTCTCTTTGGTGGTGAAGGAGTGAAGATTAAAACCATAAATCAAGAGATTTAGGCAAGGGAGTAAGTATGGCACAAATTTGGCAGCATAACTTTACTCATATTAATCTTAAGTTTCATGAAGGAGGCTACCCCTTTTATAAGCTAAGGAGTACCTTAAATGTTACCCTAGATGCTAACCAAATGTGTTTGAAATGAAATGCAAAAGTGGGCACAAACTTGCCAAGCAAGATAGGTTAAGTCTTGAAAGAAAAATGCTATTTACACCACATAAACTAAGCTAATTTCATGATGGGCCTTCTTGCAACATGTATAGGTATCTTTCTCTCCCATCCTTAGCTTGGGCCGTCTCCTCTTGGATTTGTTTGGCCATGGACCTTGTGATAGGTCCTAGACGCTCCATGCAAGGTGCTAGACGGTCTTCCTCTTGGTCTAGACGCTCTTTGATGGAAGAGGGCCAAGCACAACCTTCCATGAAAGGCAAGAGCCAAGTCAAGAGCGTCTAAGACCAAGTTAGGAGCGTCTAAGACAAGCTAGGAGCGTCTAGGACGAGAAGGCCAAGCTAGAAGCGTCTAGGACAAGAAGACTTGGATCAAAGCTATGAATGGGAGAGTGACATACTAGCACATATTCCGTGAAGGCCCATCAAATGTAGTTTAGCTTTAATTGGGGTGTAAATAGCATAGCCATGTGGGCAAATGTTTATTTTTTCTGCACATTAGAATTAAGGAGAAGTTAACCTTCCCACTATTCTAGAAAACCCATGGAGAGGGTGAACTTACAAACTAGACACACCCCTCCCCATGTGCTCACACTTTCCATGTGGCCCATGTGCTTCACATTTACATTTCATTTGGCTAGCATTAGGGTTGCATTATGGTCCTCCTTAGCCTATTAAAGGAGGAGCCTACACCTTGTATTTTCAAGATTAAATAGAGTATTGTTATGCTGCCAAAATTGTGCCATACACCACTCTTTGCCTAACACTTAGGTTTTAGTCTTCAATTCATCACTACCAAAGGGGCTGGCCAAACCTCCCCATTTCCTCACTCTTCATGCACCTTCAAGGCACCCATGCTTCCTAGGAAGGCCTTGCTCACCTCCTCCATAAGCTTCCGCATCCATCATCACCAAGGAACTCCAAAATCCAAAGAAGAGCTCGTAGGAATGCCATCATTTGGTATCTAGAGCTATGGTTCTTCAAAGATGAGTATCTCTTTTCATTTTCTTTTTGAGTTCTTCTTTTCTCCAAGTTGTTCATCTTGGCTCCAAGTTGTCTTGCTGTTTTTTGCTTTTTATTTTTGCATTGGATGCTATTCTTGGCATTTCAGTCGGTTGAATTGTTCAATTTGTGCTTGAGCATCTCTTGTCCAATTTTTTTGTAGGTTTCTTGCTATATTTGTGTGGCTGTCTTTTATTTTTAGGCATTTGAGTCTTGCTTGTTTTTATTTTCTTTTGGGTCATATGATGCTTTGAGTCTTTTTATTTTATGAATCCATATGTTTTGTCTAAGTCATGTGTTTCCAAATTTGTCATCAAAATCTTAGTGGTACTTGTTCTTGATGATTTGGTTTCTTGCTTTATTTTGGGTCCAGTTTTTATTTTGCTGTTTTGCATGATCTTTTGGTGCATTTTTCTTTTAGTTTGAGTTCATATTTGGGTGTTAGATCCACGCAAATTCCTATATCTTCACTCCTTTGTGTTCTTGAAAATTTTTCTTTGCTGTTTTTGGTTCCAGCTTTAGGATCCCCTGTTTTCACTGCAACTGGCCTGGCTGTTTTTATGTGTTAAAATTAAATACGTCACAAGAAATTTATGAGCCTCTGGATTTGAGTCATTTGAGATCTTAGCAAAAGAATACAAAAAGAATCAGTTGAAAAGGACAAATAGAAAAAAAATGATAAATCATACAAAAAAAGTGTGCAATCTGTTGTTCCAGCTGGCGGAAAATGAGCACTGGTAGTAAAATATTTATCAAAATTAATTGGTGCATGCGTTTGGCGTGAAACCAACTCCAAAAGTTTTTTAAGATCTTGACCTAATTTTGTCTCAAATTTCAAAAAGCAAAGTCAGAATATCCAGCTCAGTACACACGTTTTAAGTGACGCTTTTTGTGCCAGGGAAACTTTTTCAGTAGTGCTGTTTTGGTTTTTCAAATCAATTCTAGTACCATTCTAGGATTCCTTTTGTGTGCCCACTTTATTTGTGTACCTTTTATTTGCTTGTCTAATTTCATTTGAACTCTTTCTAGTTGTGTCACATTTAATTCCATTTGAGTGGTACTGTTTTTTCAAATTAATTTGTTTCTTGCTTTCTTTCTTTGGCCTCTAAGCTTGTTGGTGGATTAAATATCAATTGGTACTTGTTGAGTGGGAATTTGACTTGAGGGGAGTCTAGCTTGCTTAATAGGTGCTGGATTGAAGATTTTATTGACCTAATTCCAAGAGGAACAAAGGCAAAGGGCAGCAACAAACACCATACTACAAATACACCACACACTTTGGAAGGCCAAACAAGTAGAAGAGCAACAAAAGGGGTGCAACTAGAAGAACAACAAAAGGGGTGCAAATAGTAAAAGCAACAAAGGGAGTGTCATTTAATTTCTTTGCAATCTTGCTTGTGTTAATTACTTGTTAATCACGCAATTAGTCGGTGAGTGTGTCTTCAAGGGCTCCAAGTGTCCAAGAAGCCTCACCTAGGGCCGTCTAGCTTAATTTTGTTTTTATTAATTGCTTTAATTGAACCAACTTGCTTTAATCACTTCGTTAATTTCTTGTTTAATCTTGTTTAAGGCTTTCATAGCTTGCATTGTTTTCTTGCATTAAAAATTTGATTTCTTCAACCTAATTGTGTTTTAAGTGGTTTACTAAGAGAAAGCTTTGTGTGAAGACACTGAGGGATAGTCTTTGGCTAAGGCAAGGCTTGGTATTTAAGTAGTCCATTGTGACTCGCCTCCCTTACCTGGAAGACTACCTTCTTTGACTTCCCTAAATTTTCTCAAGGTAAAATATTTCTATACACAAAGGTCTAGTCATGTCTTCTCATTCCTTTAAATCTCTTAAAAGTGAGGTGAAATTCTTGAAATCTCTTTTGGAACAACTTTCCAAGAATATTCAATCAATTTCATCTAAACAATTGGAGAATGAGGCCAAAACTAATGAATTGACTAAATCAAAGGATGAGAAGTCTCACATTTCAAAAAAATTACCTTCTCATGCATCTATCTCTAAAAAGCATGATTCTTTTGGGGAGGGAAGACATAGAAGAGATAGAAAAGAACAAGAAAGCCCAAGAGAGGTTAGGGTAGACCTACCCCATTCCCATGGAAAAGAAAATATAGAAACTTGCCTAGATTGGGAAATGAGGGTAGAAAAATTGTTTGCTTCCCATAAAGAAAGAAAGGAAAGAAAGATACAAAAGAAAAGAGAGGAAGCCGAAAGGGAAGCTAAAGAAAAAGAAAAAGAAAAAGAAAAGCATGAGAAGACCCTTGAGAAACAAAAGGCGTGGGAGAATAGTGTTCCTTCTCACAAGGTCATTCAACAAGACAAAAGATTTAAAAATACCTTTGAAAATATGCGTCTTGTTGAACAACCTAGCCTTTCCTTTTGTAAAGGAACACTTGCAAGCATAGTAACAAAAAAAGAGTCTTTAAAAGAAGCTTGCATAGATAAAGATAAAGTGGATTATTTCTCATATGTGCTAGGATATCACCAAGTGAATGTTAAGTTATTTACAAGCATCTACAAAAACAAATTTTTATGTGAAGTAGTGCCTAAAGAAACTTGTCATGTCCTATTGAGACAACCATTGCCAAGTGTGCAACTTCTCATAAACAATGGTTGTAACAACGAGACTATCTTTACACATAAGAGAAAAATTCTTCATGAAGGAGAACTCATGGACCAAATTAGAGTTGATAAAACTCTAAAGCTTTTAAAAGGAAAACTTTTGTCACCCATGAGAAAAGATGTTCAAAGACATTACCCTAGTTACATTTCTTGTTTTAAAAATACACCTAAGGTGATGTCTCATGAACTCTATACTCCTTTACCTTTTGCAAATGATCCTTGGGAAGACATAAACCTCAATTTTATCTTAGAGCTTCCTAGGACAACAAAAGGTTTTGATTCCATTTTTATGGATATGGATAATCTCTTCTATATAGAAGTGACAAGTCTTCATGGTTTATCTTCAAGCATGGTATTGGACAGAGCTCCAAAATTTGAAAACCATCATTTGAGGAATCTTTTAGAAAAACTTGAAATTAAGTTGTACTCTTCAAATTTTTATCCTCAAAAGAATGGTCAAAATAAAATTGAAAACATAGCTCTTTTTACTATGCCTAGAGAAATCATGAAAGACAATCACAATTCTTGGGATGAGTATCCCTTTGAGCATGCATACAATGGAGTAGTCCACAAGACTACTAATATTTCTACATTTGAAATTGCATGTGGACTTAATCCTCTTTCGCTTTTTAAGTTGTTACCCTTTCCTAAAGGTATTGTGCCTAAGGAAAAGGTAACCAATATTGAAAATTTTCAAATACATAAGAGGATTAGAGAACACATACAACCATCAAAAGAGAAATATTGTACAAAGTTGCCAAAAACAAAAGAAAAACAAAAATGGCAACTTCATACAATTAAGTTCTCTCCAATTGCTCACACTAACACCTTTACTTTGTTTGATGATTTCCATAGGTGGACGTTTGATCCGGGAGGACAAGCCTTGCCGAAACAATAGGCTGCTATCCGAGATCAAATCTGTAGATCTGAGGATAGATCTTCTCAAAGGAGGAGGAGATGATGGACCCCATCCAGCCCCATCCATCCCCCTAGTTGAAGACAAAGCAAGGGATTTGAGGACAAATCCTTTTTCAAGAGGGAGGGGATGATGGAAGAGGGCCAAGCACAACCTTTCATGAAAGGCAAGAGCCAAGTCAAGAGCGTCTAAGACCAAGTTAGGAGCGTCTAAGACAAGCTAGGAGCGTCTAGGACGAGAAGGCCAAGCTAGAAGCGTCTAGGACAAGAAGACTTGGATCAAAGCTATGAATGGGAGAGTGACATACTAGCACATATTCCGTGAAGGCCCATCAAATGTAGTTTAGCTTTAATTGGGGTGTAAATAGCATAGCCATGTGGGCAAATGTTTATTTTTTCTGCATATTAGAATTAAGGAGAAGTTAACCTTCCCACTATTCTAGAAAGCCCATGGAGAGGGTGAACTTACAAACTAGACACACCCCTCCCCATGTGCTCACACTTTCCATGTGGCCCATGTGCTTCACATTTACATTTCATTTGGCTAGCATTAGGGTTGCATTATGGTCCTCCTTAGCCTATTAAAGGAGGAGCCTACACCTTGTATTTTCAAGATTAAATAGAGTATTGTTATGCTGCCAAAATTGTGCCATACACCACTCTTTGCCTAACACTTAGGTTTTAGTCTTCAATTCATCACTACCAAAGGGGCTGGCCAAACCTCCCCATTTCCTCACTCTTCATGCACCTTCAAGGCACCCATGCTTCCTAGGAAGGCCTTGCTCACCTCCTCCATAAGCTTCCGCATCCATCATCACCAAGGAACTCCAAAATCCAAAGAAGAGCTCGTAGGAATGCCATCACTCTTGATCTATCCTTTCAAGCTCACGTCTTGGCACTAGAGGGGGTGTGACTAGCCATCCTCCATCACATGAGGTTAGGGTTTCTAGGGAAGGCAGCATGCATGGCACGTGAATACTTAGGGCACCTACAAAACAGATGGCCCCGCAGCGCTGGTGCATGACTTGGTACCCTGGCGGCCACACTGTGAAGACTTCACACTCCAAGAAAGGAAGGTTCTGTGCGACGACTACACTAAGCATGCGCAACGTGTAACATCCCGCCAAAACGTTTCACAAATATATAAAATGAAAATATACGTAAAACCAAAGTGTTGAAATGAACATAATTATATATATGTAATGATGTTTCTCCTCGCAGGGAGTTTAATACAAAACGGTCATTTTCCAAAACTTAAACATAAAAACAGCAAAAACAACCAAACAACCGATCTCCCAACATAAAAAGGGCGATCTCCTATCAGGCAGGCGATCTCCTATCAACCAGGCGATCTCCTATCAGGCAGGCGATCTCCTATCAAACCGGCGATCTCAACTTCCTATAACGTCATCTGCTCCCGTGTAAAGATTACACGATCATCACAAGTTTTAAGAAAACAGCCATAGAACCAAAACGCAGGGTAAGCTAGACATTTAAAAGAGAGTTTGAATATGAACTTAAAAACCAATCATGAAACCAATTTAAGACATCCACATAAAACCATCAACTTTCTCATTTTCCACAAAACCATTCGATAATCACATATCTCACAAATCAATTCCAGAGTCTCAAAATTCACATCAGCAATCAAGTGTCTATCAATTCAATTTCTCATTTCACACGTCAGACTTTCCACTGACTCATCACACCAGACACTTGACCACTATTCCGGAGACTCGTGCATTGAACTTAGCGTCCTGAGACATGCACCTGTCATGCTAAAAGGCTGGAAAGTGCCCTCAGCCATGCGCATTACACAATCTCAATATCATCATTATCACAGCATGACAGGGTAAATCCATACTACAGGCCGAACTCGTTCTGTTTCACACGAGACACCCATACGTATGACCTCCTTCGACTCTCCACAACTCAGTAACTTCTTCTATGTGATTTCATTACCTCAGTAGAGTCAGGATCGTCTCATTACACCAGGACACTCACTGATCAATACACATCCTACACAGATCTTACACGGTATTTCCTTTCCTGAAAATACTATGCCTCGATCCCACATTCACAACATTCACACATCACATAACATTTCAACAAATGATTCCAGTCACAGAAAAACTGATGCCAAGGTTCAGATTTTCGAATATCACATTTAAATCTCAAACAGTTCCAAATAATCACAAGAACAGAGGATATTTCAATAACAGATGAAAACCGGCGATCACGAACAAAACTGGGTTTTAAACAAGAACATTTTGAAACCGGCGACCTCGTCGCCCTTAACATCAAAACAGAAATCGATTACAGTAAACACTTCGCATTTCAACATCAGAACCCCAGAACGAAAGCAAGAACCCGCGACTACGTCGCCCCAACATCTCAATCAGCAAATATAACGTTTTCGTTGGAAAAAGACTAGCTTCCCTTACCTGGATCAGCGTGAAATCTCACTTCAAGCTCTAAACCGCCGAACGTAAAGGATGCCTGAACTCTGCCTAAGCGTTCTAATTGGTAAAACTTGCAGAGAACCTTCTCAAATGCTCTATGGAAATCGCTGGTAATTTAACTGGTGCCTGAAATTTCTGAGTCGCAGTGCAAAGGAGAGAAAAGAGAAAGCTGAAGGTGAACTCACTCTGTCGCCTTTTATACTCTCACTGCGTTTTCTAAACTCACTAAGAGGCGGTGCCTTCTGATACTAGGAACATAGGCCTGCCATGTAGCTATCATTGCCTACTCCCTAACTAACCCTTCAGTGTGGGTTTTCTTCCTCGAATTAAATGCAACCTGACAGTATGGCCACGTGGCGTCTCTGCGCACATGGAGCTACTGTTCCGAAGGACTTTCACTGCCTACATGTCGCACATGCAGCACGTTCGTCCTGGAAACCAGGACCCCACTTCATCTGCGTGAAACACGACATCGCGCGATAACCTTTCGCCGATGACCACTCGCGCAAAGACAATCCACCGATGACCTCTCGCGCGATGATAAACCACCGATGACCCATCCTGGAGGACGACCGATGTCTCTCTCTGGAAGACGACCGATGTCTCCTCCTCCTGGAGACCGACCGAGGTCTCTTCCTCCTGGAGACCGACCGAGGTCTCTTCCTCCTGGAGACCGACCGAGGTCTCTTCCTCCTGGAGACCGACCGAGGTCTCCTCTTGGCGACACCCGCATGCCTCTCGCGCCCAGGCAAAGCCCACATGCCTCTCGCGCCCTGGTGATGCCCGCATGCCTCTCGCGCCCTGGCGATGTCCGCATGCCTCTCACTCCCTGGCGATGCCCACATGCCTCGCGCCCTGGCGATGCCCGCATGTCTCTCGCGCCCTGGCGATGCCCACATGCCTCGCGCCCTGGTGATCATGTGTAGTAGGCGACCGGCGATCATGTTCCAGGCGATCTCATAGTCTTCTAAACTACACTTTCTTTCCTTTTCATTTTAAATACAACATGCTTCGAATCCATTTAAATATGACACTTTTATTCCAATAAGATTTTCCAGGTCCTTACAATCTCCCTAACAACAAAAATTTTCGTCCTCGAAAATTGAATTACAAGGAAAAGAGATGTGGATAGCCCTTTTTCATGGTCTCTTCCAACTCCCAAGTTGAATCACCCGATCTCTCATTCCACACCACTTTCACCATGTTGATGGTCATACCTCTGAGCTGTTTACTTCGCTGATCGTCAATCCTTACTGGTTTTACTCCAAAGGAAAAGTCATCCCTGATCTGCCATCGTCCTCTCCCAGCACATAACTAGGGTCTGCCATGTACTTCCTCAGCTGTGATATGTGAAGGACATTATGCAGATTCGCCAAAAGGGAAGATAGGGCGATCTCGTACGCTACAGGACCTTTCTTCCTCAAAATCTGGTATGGTCCAACAAACTTAGGAGACAGCTTCTTTGATCTGATAGCTCGTCCTACACCCTTGGTTGGTGTCACTCTCATAAACACATGGTCTTCAGCAGCAAACTCCAAAGGTCTTCTCCTCTGAATCTGCCGACTTTGAGAAGCTCTCATTCTGCCTTGTATCATCTTCAGCTCCTCGGTTGTCTGCTGAACTAACTCTTACTACTCCAATACTTCATCAAATTCCATTCCCTTTCTCATCACTCATCATTCACCACTTCCATTTCGCCAAAAGAGCAAAGTTAAATTTTCTGTTATCCCTTAAATCATTCATTTACTGGTATGCAAATTTTTTTTTTTTGCCCTTAATCTTAATATCCCATCTTCACCCATTACAAAGCCTTTAGCTTGCTCGGTGCCTAGAACTCCCATAATACGCTTCAGACTAGGCTCCCCTAATTGTTCAATCAAAACTGGTTCGCCCTCCTGGTTCCAACAATAAGGGAGTTCTGCATTTTCCCCCATACAGAGCTTCATACAATCACTGACTTCAAAACCCCATAACACCACTGATCCAGCCCTTTGACCAGACGCCAGAGCTTCTTCTTCTAGCCTCCTCCTTCTCACCAGCTTCGCGCCAAGCACCTCAATGACTTCACCTGAAAGAACAAGTTGGCGCCTCTGAATCTTTCTCTCTCCTGACGGTTATCCCTCTTGACACGTGGAGGATATCTGGTCACACACGTGTCGTCATCTGGAGAACCTACAACTGAGTCGTTACTTCTACTTTGCTCCTGCGGCTAAGTTATCCATACAGGGAGTAGCCTAGTGCGCTAGCTACTGTGGGCGCAGCCTTAACACGATGAACTGGCAGCCTTAACGTGATGAACTAATCTTCTCAAATGTACGGCGATGTGAAAACCCCGGCGATCTGAATATCAGGCGATGTGCTCCTTTCGGCGTTTTGTTGACCACTGATCTCGTATTCTCCACACACGGTCGATAGGCGTGTACTGATTTTCTCTCCCGGCGATAGGCGTGTATTGATCCACACGGCGATAGGCGTGTTCTATTCTTAACACACGGCGATAGGCGATTGCTACTCTGTGTTTCTTTACTTCTCGGGTTCAGCTTACAGGCGCTCGCCTGATACTGATCCGCAAGTGTTGGTCCCTTAACCACCCCAACCAATCACCATTCTGGGCGATCGCCTCTCCGATTCACTTGCCACCCTCTACCACATGACTCCTTTGAACGATCTACGTAATCAACTGTTGCTGGCATCATCTACTGCTGATAGCCAACCAGATCAACCACTACCACTGCCGATTCTAAATCATAAGTAGAATAATTATCTCTCATGAACTTTGAGTTGCCTTGAAGCATATGCAACCACTCTCTTCTCTTGCATCCAAAACGCATCCCAAACCTTGATGTGAAGCACCACAGTAGACGTCAAAAGGTCTTCCGACCTCTGGAATTACCAGCACTGGAGTACCTCATGGAGATACGCTGGATTTGATGAAAGGCTTCCCCAACAGCTCTTCCACTTGCTTCTTCAATTCTACCAACTCGGCTGGAGTCATCCTGCAAGGTGCCATTGACACTGGTCCAGCTACAGGTACCAAATCAGTAGAGAATTCCACTTTTCTCTTAGGAGGTAACCCAGGTACTCCTCCTGGAAATACATCCATCAAACTTTTCACCACATGAATCCTTCTTACGTCCTCTTCGTTCTTCACTTCCCACCGAGCTATGATCACGAAACACCTCGCCCCTTCTTCCAACTCTGATCGTCCATGCCGAGCAGATCTCACATCTGGCTCTTGGAGATCGGGAAACACCACTTTCTGCCTACCGCAGTCTATGAGAACGTGATTGGCAGACAGCCAATCCATTCCTAGGATAACATCCAGATCCTGCAGAGGTAGACAGATCAAATTCACTTTGAATCTGCGTCCCTCTACTATCACTGAACATTCGGGGCAACTGTAGAGGTCAACACCTACCCTGACACAGGTGTAGAGACCAACAGTTTCGAAGGGTAACTCCTTCACTAGAAGGTCCAGCTCGGCTACACCGACTTGACACAAAAGAGTGTGTCGCTCAGAAACAAACAAGGCTCTTATACTTCTACCAGCAATAAAACAAGCATCTTACACCAAATTACCTGACTGGGACGCCTCAGTTCCTGCCATGGCAAACACTCTCCCTGTTGCCTGAGGTCTGCTACTTTCATTCCTCTACCGCCGAGGTCCCCTGGGTTGAGTCATCTCTTTTCTGTTGGGGCAATTTCTAGAAATGTGCCCCATCCTTTTGCACGTGAAACATCTGGGTTCCCAAGGTGATTGCTGCTGAGGCTGGGGCGGTGCTGCTCTTGCCCTATGCTGTGGAGGTCTCTCATAAGGCTCAAACTGCTGTTGCTGCATCCTTGTCTTCCCACTGGAAGAACCCCCTGGGTGCGACCTGATCACCCGGGGATCACCCTTTTCCAGGGTCTCCACCATCTTCGCCTTTTCTACCAAGGCGTGAAATTCCCTGATGCACATCGGGGCTATCGTCCTCTTCAGCCCGTGCTTCAGCCCTTCCTCAAACTTCCTGCACCTCCAAGCTTCGGAGGTCGCCTGGGTATAAAATCTGGCGAGGTACTCAAACCGAGCAGCATAGGCGTTCACAGACGTCTCCCCCTGCTCCAACTTTAAGAACTCAGCTTCCCTCGCAAACTTTGCGCTGTCAGGGAAGTATTTCTCCAAGAACCTCACCCTGAAGCTCTCCCAGTCCAACACCTCCTCTCTGGCCTCCATCATTTGCTGAGCTCCCATCCACCAGAATTCTGCTTCACCAGATAGCAGATAGGTGGCGAACAACAACTTCTTCTCTTCAGGGCAGGAGGTCGCCCTAAAGATTTTCTCCATTTCCCTGACCCACTGATCTGCTTGATCAGGGGTAGCATTCCCACAGAACTTGGGTGGGTTGTGCCTCATGAACTCGGCCAGTCCCATCCGTTCCTGAGGCTGACCGACGGGCGAATTCGTATCAGCCGACCGAGCAGCTTCCCAGTGGTGCATGGTATCTTGATGGTTCTGAGCCATCGCCGCATTCTGTTGCTGGATGGCACCTGCCATCATCTCAATGGCCCTGGCGATCTGGCCCATCTCAGAAGAAGGTTGGGAAGGGGTAGGAGGTCTACGAGTCATCTTCTTCGTTCTAAGATTCTGAAACCACTAGCTTCTATATTCCCTACAACTACAAGAATGAAATCGATAAGGAAATCAATTCATTCAAGGGGGATAACATCACGACCTTACAAGGTCAGCTTCTCAAATTCCTTAGGAATTTGAGTCCATCTACAGAACCATAAAGCTTATAACCTCAAGCAAAACACCAGAACAGCTACTGGTGTGCAACCATCAATCCACACAGCCACTCACAATCAATTACAAGAACACTCAATAACATGAAATAGATCACACCAGAATTCAAAGTATGCTAAACATTAAACCTCTGGAATTTAGATTGAGAATCACCCCGATCCGGTCATGAGTGTGCACCCTCACCACCTTATCAAGACCCTCTCATTCTAAATACTAAGATTTTCAGTTAGGCATACATTCACTACAGCACACACAAAAAGTTCAATACAAAAACGTTTGAAAACCTTTCACAATAGTTGTCACTTAAAACTCAAATAAGTTTTCATGAGCAGAAGAAAACACAATGGATCCATAGCCCTCAGGTCATCCAAAGGACGAACTGCTCTGATACCATTAATGTAACATCCCGCCAAAACGTTTCACAAATATATAAAATGAAAATATACGTAAAACCAAAGTGTTGAAATGAACATAATTATATATATGTAATGATGTTTCTCCTCGCAGGGAGTTTAATACAAAACGGTCATTTTCCAAAACTTAAACATAAAAACAGCAAAAACAACCAAACAACCGATCTCCCAACATAAAAAGGGCGATCTCCTATCAGGCAGGCGATCTCCTATCAACCAGGCGATCTCCTATCAGGCAGGCGATCTCCTATCAAACCGGCGATCTCAACTTCCTGTAACGTCATCTGCTCCCGTGTAAAGATTACACGATCATCACAGGTTTTAAGAAAACAGCCATAGAACCAAAACGCAGGGTAAGCTAGACATTTAAAAGAGAGTTTGAATATGAACTTAAAAACCAATCATGAAACCAATTTAAGACATCCACATAAAACCATCAACTTTCTCATTTTCCACAAAACCATTCGATAATCACATATCTCACAAATCAATTCCAGAGTCTCAAAATTCACATCAGCAATCAAGTGTCTATCAATTCAATTTCTCATTTCACACGTCAGACTTTCCACTGACTCATCACACCAGACACTTGACCACTATTCCGGAGACTCGTGCATTGAACTTAGCGTCCTGAGACATGCACCTGTCATGCTAAAAGGCTGGAAAGTGCCCTCAGCCATGCGCATTACACAATCTCAATATCATCATTATCACAGCATGACAGGGTAAATCCATACTACAGGCCGAACTCGTTCTGTTTCACACGAGACACCCATACGTATGACCTCCTTCGACTCTCCACAACTGAGTAACTTCTTCTATGTGATTTCATTACCTCAGTAGAGTCAGGATCGTCTCATTACACCAGGACACTCACTGATCAATACACATCCTACACAGATCTTACACGGTATTTCCTTTCCTGAAAATACTATGCCTCGATCCCACATTCACAACATTCACACATCACATAACATTTCAACAAATGATTCCAGTCACAGAAAAACTCATGCCAAGGTTCAGATTTTCGAATATCACATTTAAATCTCAAACAGTTCCAAATAATCACAAGAACAGAGGATATTTCAATAACAGATGAAAACCGGCGATCACGAACAAAACTGGGTTTTAAACAAGAACATTTTGAAACCGGCGACCTCGTCGCCCTTAACATCAAAACAGAAATCGATTACAGTAAACACTTCGCATTTCAACATCAGAACCCCAGAACGAAAGCAAGAACCCGCGACTACGTCGCCCCAACATCTCAATCAGCAAATATAACGTTTTCGTTGGAAAAAGACTAGCTTCCCTTACCTGGATCAGCGTGAAATCTCACTTCAAGCTCTAAACCGCCGAACGTAAAGGATGCCTGAACTCTGCCTAAGCGTTCTAATTGGTAAAACTTGCAGAGAACCTTCTCAAATGCTCTATGGAAATCGCTGGTAATTTAACTGGTGCCTGAAATTTCTGAGTCGCAGTGCAAAGGAGAGAAAAGAGAAAGCTGAAGGTGAACTCACTCTGTCGCCTTTTATACTCTCACTGCGTTTTCTAAACTCACTAAGAGGCGGTGCCTTCTGATACTAGGAACATAGGCCTGCCATGTAGCTATCATTGCCTACTCCCTAACTAACCCTTCAGTGTGGGTTTTCTTCCTCGAATTAAATGCAACCTGACAGTATGGCCACGTGGCGTCTCTGCGCACATGGAGCTACTGTTCCGAAGGACTTTCACTGCCTACATGTCGCACATGCAGCACGTTCGTCCTGGAAACCAGGACCCCACTTCATCTGCGTGAAACACGACATCGCGCGATAACCTTTCGCCGATGACCACTCGCGCAAAGACAATCCACCGATGACCTCTCGCGCGATGATAAACCACCGATGACCCATCCTGGAGGACGACCGATGTCTCTCTCTGGAAGACGACCGATGTCTCCTCCTCCTGGAGACCGACCGAGGTCTCTTCCTCCTGGAGACCGACCGAGGTCTCTTCCTCCTGAAGACCGACCGAGGTCTCCTCTTGGCGACACCGGCATGCCTCTCGCGCCCAGGCAAAGCCCACATGCCTCTCGCGCCCTGGTGATGCCCGCATGCCTCTCGCGCCCTGGCGATGTCCGCATGCCTCTCACTCCCTGGCGATGCCCACATGCCTCGCGCCCTGGCGATGCCCGCATGTCTCTCGCGCCCTGGCGATGCCCACATGCCTCGCGCCCTGGTGATCATGTGTAGTAGGCGACCGGCGATCATGTTCCAGGCGATCTCATAGTCTTCTAAACTACACTTTCTTTCCTTTTCATTTTAAATACAACATGCTTCGAATCCATTTAAATATGACACTTTTATTCCAATAAGATTTTCCAGGTCCTTACACAACGCGCATGCTTTGTGATGGAAGAGGCCCAAGCCCAAGCCCAAGTCCAAGCCCAAACCCATGTTCAAGTCCAAGACCAAGCTGAAGCCCACCAAATAGAAGATATGGGCCAACTACAAGGGCTATGGCAAGAAGAATACAAGAGGATTGGGACACTGCTACTAATGGCAGAGAGACTTTCCTCTACATGATAAAGATGCCATAAGTTTAGTGTAGGAGTAGAATTTAATTTTCTTGTCAAAATTAGAATAGGAAAATAATTATAATTTTCTTAAAATTAATTTTGGCACCTAAAACACCAACCTAGGTTAATTTAGGGTTTTTAAAACCATTAAATTAACCAAGGCCGGTTTGGAAAGCCTAGAGAGGGTGAGCGTGAAACACTAATCACACCCCTCCCATGTGCTCTCATTTTTAGGTGCCACCTTGAGGAGAATTTCATTTTGAATTTCCCTCCACTTTCATTTGAATTTTCAGCCCTCTAAACACTACAAATAAGAGGGCTTGTGATGGAAGAGGGCCAAGCACAACCTTCCATGAAAGGCAAGAGCCAAGTCAAGAGCGTCTAAGACCAAGCTAGGAGCGTCTAAGACAAGCTAGGAGCGTCTAGGACGAGAAGGCCAAGCTAGAAGCGTCTAGGACAAGAAGACTTGGATCAAAGCTATGAATGGGAGAGTGACATACTAGCACATATTCCGTGAAGGCCCATCAAATGTAGTTTAGCTTTAATTGGGGTGTAAATAGCATAGCCATGTGGACAAATGTTTATTTTTCTGCACATTAGAATTAAGGAGAAGTTAACCTTCCCACTATTCTAGAAAGCCCATGGAGGGGGTGAACTTACAAACTAGACACACCCCTCCCCATGTGCTCACACTTTCCATGTGGCCCATGTGCTTCACATTTACATTTCATTTGGCTAGCATTAGGGTTGCATTATGGTCCTCCTTAGCCTATTAAAGGAGGAGCCTACACCTTGTATTTTGAAGATTAAATAGAGTATTGTTATGCTGCCAAATTGTGCCATACACTACTCCTTGCCTAACACTTAGGTTTTAGTCTTCAATTCATCACTACCAAAGGGGCTGGCCAAACCTACCCATTTCCTCACTCTTCATGCACCTTCAAGGCACCCATGCTTCCTAGGAAGGCCTTGCTCACCTCCTCCATAAGCTTCCGCATCCATCATCACCAAGGAACTCCAAAATCCAAAGAAGAGCTCATAGGAATGCTATCATTTGGTATCATGAGCTTTTGGTTCTTCAAGATGAGTAGCTTGTCTTTTTAAATTTTCAGTTCTTCTTTATTTTCATCTTGTCATTTCAATTCCATAATTGTCTTGCTGTTTTTTTTTTTTACATTTTAAATTGTTCTTGGTGTGCTTATGGAAGATCCAACCGAAGCACATGTGTTCAATTGATCTTGAACATTTTTCTTGTGCAATTGTGATAGGATTCCTTACACATTGAGTGGCTGTTTTCTTTTAGGAATTTGAGTCTTTATTGCTTTCTTATAATTGCTTCATTTTATGCTTTGAGTCTTTATTTTCTGAATCTATAAATGTTGTGTCAAGTCATGTGAATCCATAATTGTCATCAATTCTTAGTAGTCCTATTTTTGGCTTGATTGTTTCTTGTTTTTGGGTCTCTTTAATTTGCCTTAATCTGCTGTTATTTTGATCCTTTGCTGCCTTTGTAATTTTAGTTTGAGTTCATAATTGTGTCTTAGTTCTTACACAATTTCCTTCTTACATTTTCCTTTGTGTTAAATTTTGGTATCTTGCTGTTTTTTTTTCCAGTTTTCCAGATTTCCCCTGTTTCTCTCTCTGTCTGGCTGTTTTTTGTTTCAAAAATTATTTCCACTCATAGGAAATTTGTGATTCTCTGGAAAATGCAAGTTTGAAGTGTTACAAAAAGGACAAAAAAAGAATCAGATCAAAAAAGGCAACAGAAAAAATATGATAAATCTTACAAAATCAGAGTGCAAATCTTGAGCGCTCCAGCTGGCCTAACTGCACACCAAATTTGCAAAAATTATTAAAAAAAAATGGTGCATGCGTTTTAGGTGATTCCAAAGCCATTGTTTAGATAAGATCCTGAATTTTCTTGCATATAAATTTCAGAGACAAATTTTTAAAAATACAGCTCAGCATAAATCGGGGAACAAACACGTTTTCTGGCCCACAACAATTTTCAGTGGTGCTGTTTTTTTTTTTTTTTATTTGGTCATCTAATCTAGTGCTTTTCTTTAGGAATTCCTTTTGTGTGCCAACTTTTTTTTGAGTACCTTTAATTGTTTGCTTTAATTTCTTGACTCTCTTTCTAAGTTGTCATATTATAAATCCTTTTGGTGGTTCTGTTTTTCTAATTAATTTGTTTCTTGCTTTAATCCTTTGGCCTCTAAATTTGGTGCTGGAATTATTTCTCAATTGGTGCCTATTTGAGTAGAAATTTAACTTGAGTGAGGTCTAGCTTGTGTGATAGGTGCTGGATTGGAGAATTAATTTTCTAATTCTAAGAGGAGCCAAAGCAAGGGCAGCAAACAAAGATTACTCAAAAACACGACAAACACTTGGAGGGCCCAACAAAGAAAAGACAACCAAGGGAGTGCCAATAGCAAAACAAGGATCAACAAAGGGGGTTTTCTTAATCTTCTTTGTAACTTAACCTTGTTAATTACTCTTTAATTACGTGATTAGACGGTGAGTGTGTCTTCAAGGGCTCCAAGTGTCCAAGAAGCCTCACCTAGGGTCGACTAGTGTAGACCTTACTTGTTTTAGCATGTGTTAATTGTTTTAATTGCTTTCCTTGCTTAATTAGTTACATTTGGTAATTGTTTTGTTTTGTTTAAGTTCGTTAATTCTTTTGCTTGGTTAATTAGCTAGTTTGCATTGTTTTCTTGCATCAAAATTTGATTTCTTCAACCTAATTGTGTTTTAAGTGGTTTACTAAGAGAAAGCTTTGTGTGAAGACATTGAGGGATAGTCTTTGGCTAAGGCAAGGCTTGGTATTTAAGTAGTCCATTGTGACTCACCTCCCTTACCTGGAAGACTACCTTCTTTGACTTCCCTAAATTTTCTCAAGGTAAAATATTTCTATACACAAAGGTCTAGTCATGTCTTCTCATTCCTTTAAATCTCTTAAAAGTGAGGTGAAATTCTTGAAATCTCTTTTGGAACAACTTTCCAAGAATATTCAATCAATTTCATCTAAACAATTGGAGAATGAGGCCAAAACTAATGAATTGACTAAATCAAAGGATGAGAAGTCTCACATTTCAAAAAAATTACCTTCTCATGCATCTATCTCTAAAAAGCATGATTCTTTTGGGGAGGGAAGACATAGAAGAGATAGAAAAGAACAAGAAAGCCCAAGAGAGGTTAGGGTAGACCTACCCCATTCCCATGGAAAAGAAAATATAGAAACTTGCCTAGATTGGGAAATGAGGGTAGAAAAATTGTTTGCTTCCAATAAAGAAAGAAATGAAAGAAAGATACAAAAGAAAAGAGAGGAAGCCGAAAGGGAAGCTAAAGAAAAAGAAAAAGAAAAAGAAAAAGAAAAGCATGAGAAGACCCTTGAGAAACAAAAGGCGTGGGAGAATAGTGTTCCTTCTCACAAGGTCATTCAACAAGACAAAAGATTTAAAAATACCTTTGAAAATATGCGTCTTGTTGAACAACCTAGCCTTTCCTTTTGTAAAGGAACACTTGCAAGCATAGTAACAAAAAAAGAGTCTTTAAAAGAAGCTTGCATAGATAAAGATAAAGTGGATTATTTCTCATATGTGCTAGGATATCACCAAGTGAATGTCAAGTTATTTACAAGCATCTACAAAAACAAATTTTTATGTGAAGTAGTGCCTAAAGAAACTTGTCATGTCCTATTGAGACAACCATTGCCAAGTGTGCAACTTCTCATAAACAATGGTTGTAACAACGAGACTATCTTTACACATAAGAGAAAAATTCTTCATGAAGGAGAACTCATGGACCAAATTAGAGTTGATAAAACTCTAGAGCTTTTAAAAGGAAAACTTTTGTCACCCATGAGAAAAGATGTTCAAAGACATTACCCTAGATACATTTCTTGTTTTAAAAATACACCTAAGGTGATGTCTCATGAACTCTATACTCCTTTACCTTTTGCAAATGATCCTTGGGAAGACATAAACCTCAATTTTATCTTAGAGCTTCCTAGGACAACAAAAGGTTTTGATTCCATTTTTATGGATATGGATAATCTCTTCTATATAGAAGTGACAAGTCTTCATGGTTTATCTTCAAGCATGGTATTGGACAGAGCTCCAAAATTTGAAAACCATCATTTGAGGAATCTTTTAGAAAAACTTGAAATTAAGTTGTACTCTTCAAATTTTTATCCTCAAAAGAATGGTCAAAATAAAATTGAAAACATAGCTCTTTTTACTATGCCTAGAGAAATCATGAAAGACAATCACAATTCTTGGGATGAGTATCCCTTTGAGCATGCATACAATGGAGTAGTCCACAAGACTACTAATATTTCTACATTTGAAATTGCATGTGGACTTAATCCTCTTTCGCTTTTTAAGTTGTTACCCTTTCCTAAAGGTATTGTGCCTAAGGAAAAGGTAACCAATATTGAAAATTTTCAAATACATAAGAGGATTAGAGAACACATACAACCATCAAAAGAGAAATATTGTACAAAGTTGCCAAAAACAAAAGAAAAACAAAAATGGCAACTTCATACAATTAAGTTCTCTCCAATTGCTCACACTAACACCTTTACTTTGTTTGATGATTTCCATAGGTGGACGTTTGATCCGGGAGGACAAGCCTTGCCGAAACAATAGGCTGCTATCCGAGATCAAATCTGTAGATCTGAGGATAGATCTTCTCAAAGGAGGAGGAGATGATGGACACCATCCAGCCCCATCCATCCCCCTAGTTGAAGACAAAGCAAGGGATTTGAGGACAAATCCTTTTTCAAGAGGGAGGGGATGATGGAAGAGGGCCAAGCACAACCTTCCATGAAAGGCAAGAGCCAAGTCAAGAGCGTCTAAGACCAAGCTAGGAGTGTCTAAGACAAGCTAGGAGCGTCTAGGACGAGAAGGCCAAGCTAGAAGCGTCTAGGACAAGAAGACTTGGATCAAAGCTATGAATGGGAGAGTGGCATACTAGCACATATTCCGTGAAGGCCCATCAAATGTAGTTTAGCTTTAATTGGGGTGTAAATAGCATAGCCATGTGGACAAATGTTTATTTTTCTGCACATTAGAATTAAGGAGAAGTTAACCTTCCCACTATTCTAGAAAGCCCATGGAGGGGGTGAACTTACAAACTAGACACACCCCTCCCCATGTGCTCACACTTTCCATGTGGCCCATGTGCTTCACATTTACATTTCATTTGGCTAGCATTAGGGTTGCATTATGGTCCTCCTTAGCCTATTAAAGGAGGAGCCTACACCTTGTATTTTGAAGATTAAATAGAGTATTGTTATGCTGCCAAATTGTGCCATACACTACTCCTTGCCTAACACTTAGGTTTTAGTCTTCAATTCATCACTACCAAAGGGGCTGGCCAAACCTACCCATTTCCTCACTCTTCATGCACCTTCAAGGCACCCATGCTTCCTAGGAAGGCCTTGCTCACCTCCTCCATAAGCTTCCGCATCCATCATCACCAAGGAACTCCAAAATCCAAAGAAGAGCTCATAGGAATGCTATCAGCTTGGCTCATGTAATTCTCAAGATTAATGTTGAGTGAAATTGCTGCCAACTTTGTGCCAATTATTACTCTTGTCTCCTACCTCTAGGATAGACACCTTTAATCTTCATTCTTCATCTAGTCAAGTGAGATGGCCTCACCACTCACTATGCACACCTAAGACTTCACCTTCAAGGAAAGCACAACTTCTAGGAGCTCCTTGCACGTCTTCAACCATAGCTTCCGCCACCTTCAAATTCGTTTTTAGCTCATGGAAGAAAGCACTCAAGCTAGGCTACATCAAGTGGTATCTAGAGCCATGGTTCTTCAATAGCTAAGTGTCTTCTTCTCATTTTTTTTGATTTTGTGTTGTTCTTCATATTTCCGTGTTGTCCTTGATTAGATCCTTGAATGTCTTGCTGTTTTTGCAACTTCATTTTGATTTGAATGCTGTTTGGATGAATCCAATCGGTAGAATGTGTTCAACTTGTTCTTAAGCTTCTAATTTCAATTTTGTGTAGGATTCTTGTGTGTTTTGGTGTGCTATTTGATTTTATTAGGATTATGAGTCTTTCTTGCACATTTTAATCGGTTCAATTTGTTTTAATTTGAGTCATTGTGATTTTGAAATCTATACATATTTTGTCAAGTCATGTTTCTCCAAGAAATGTCATCAAATCCTAGTAGTACTTTTCTTGATTGATTTTGTTTCTTGATTGAGTCCAGTTTCTAATCTAAATTGTTTGATCCTTTGGTACATTTTTTCTTTTACATTTGAGTTCATATTTCTGTGATAGATCCACACAAATTCTTATACAACCATTCTATTGTGTCTTTGCAAGTTTTCAATTCTGTTTTGAATTCTAGATTAGGATTTCTAAACTGTGCTGGCTGTTTTTCATTGTAAAAATTAATTTCGTTGGAGAAAAATTCTGGAAATCTGGATTTGAGAATTTTAATGTCTTAGAATAAAAGGAAAAAAAAGGTGAATCAAAATTCAAAGTGAAAAAAAAAATGATAAATCAAACAAAATTAGTGGTCAAAACTGGCGCGAAAAAAAATAGTAATCTGGCACCAGATTTAAAAATTTTATTGTAATTAATTAGTGCATGTGTTTTGAGTGATTCCAGCACCAAAATTTGGATAACATCTTGAAGTATCTGAGTTTCAAAATTCAAATTCAAATTTGAAAAATACAGTTCAGCATAAACTTTTTAAGTCACGCTTTTGGACACTTCAATTCCTGTAGTTCAGTTTTGGTTTTTGTAATCCAATTCTAGTACCTTTCCCTAGGTTTATTTTGTGTGCTAGCTTTGGTGATTAGGTTATTTTGATTAATTGTCAATTTTCTCTTCAATATTTCTTCTAGTTTTGTCACATTTAAATCCCTTTGTTGTTGTCCAAATTGAAATTGAGCTTTTGTTGCTTTAATTTTTGTTGACCTCTTAAGTGGTGGAAGTTTTCAAAAGGTGCTTGTTAAGTTTGGAGCTAACCTTTGTGGTGAGTGCCATTTTTACTTAGTAGGTGCTGAATTGATTACTTTAGTGACTATCCTAAAAGAGGTAAAGCAAGAGTGCAGCAACGAAATAGACAAACATATACCAAAGAGAGGAGTGCAAAGCAAAAAGGAGGAGTACCAAAAAGAAAAGGAAGCATAGAATAGGATTCTAAACTTTTGTAATTCAAAATTTCCATTGTATTTCTTTTGAGTTGTAAGTTGTTAAACATTCAACAATTAGTGGAATTAATCACGCCAATTAGACGGTGAGTGTGTCTTCAAAGGTTCTAAGTGGCAAAGAAGCCTCATCATTAGGAATTCGACTAGTTTAAAAGCATTCTAGTTAGAATTAATTACTTTGTGATTAATTGCTTTAGCATTCTTGTTTTTATATAGTTTTGTGCTTTCATTCTTGCTTGTGATCTAATTAAATCACTTAGAGAAAGATTTGTGAAAGTTGTGGGGGATAGAATCTGGCTAAGGAAACGCTTGGTACTTAAGTAATCCAAGTGATTCACCTCCCTTTCCTGGGATTTTACCTACACTACTCCACCTATTTTTCTTGAAGTAAATTACTTTTAACACATCACTTTAACCATATTAGCTCATTCTTCTAATTCTAGTGAAAGTGATAGAAAGTCAATTAAATCTCTTTTAAAACAACTAGCAAGAGACTTTCAATCACTCTCATATAGACAATTAGAACATGAGGCCCGATCCAAAGAAAGGGATGCTCATTTTGCATTGATGGAAAAAGAACTAAAAATGGTTAAAGAAAGGGATGAATACACTCATAAATCTAAAAAAGTGTTCACATGCATCTAGTTCTAGGGGTAATGATTCTTTTGGGGAAGATAGCCTTAGGATAAATGAATACTATCAACCACCCCCTAGGAGAACTAGAAGAGAAAGGAAAGAAAAAGAAAGTGTTAAGGAGGTTAGGGTAGATCTGCCTTATTTCCATGGGAAAGAGAACGTAGAAGCTTACTTAGACAGGGAAATGAAGGTAGTCGTCAGCCGATCAATGATGACCCAGATTGCATCATGACCCTTTACCGATTTGGGTAAATGGGTAACAAAATCCATGGCAATGCTGTCCCATTTCCACTCAGGGATATCTAGTTGTTGTAACAACCCGCCAGGTCTTTGATGCTCTATCTTCGCCTTCTGACATGTTAAGCAGGTTGTAACGTACTGGGCGATATCTTTCTTCATGCCCGACCACCAAAATGACTCCTTCAAGTCATGGTACATCTTGTTCATGCCTGGATGTAGGCTAAGGCGACTCTGGTGACCTTCCTCTAGGATCATCTTCTTCAACTCTTCATTTGCAGGTATGCAAATTCTGCCATTAAATCTCAAGACCCCATCATCGCCCATCACAAAGTCTTTAGCTTGGTCGGTCCCTAGTGACTCCACAGTACGCTTCAAACTAGGGTCCTCCAACTGCTTATCCTTTATCACTCCAAGGAAGTCATTAGTTATAGCCAGCTTACTACAACTAATGTGATTTACATGAAATTCTACCCCAAGGTTTAAGTCTCTGAATTGCTCGATCAGTTTCTGCTCTTCCATCATCATGGTGGCTACTTGTATTGATTTTCTACTCAAAGCATCTGCCACTACATTGGCCTTCCCTGGATGATACATGAGTTGAAAATCATAGTCCTTTAGAAACTCCATCCACCTTCTTTGTCTCATGTTTAGTTCCTTCTGATCGAATAGGTATTTCAGGCTCTTATGGTCACTGAACACCTGGAACCGAGCTCCATATAAATAGTGCCTCCAAATCTTCAAGGCAAACACCACAGCCGCCAACTCCAAATCATGAGTAGGATAGTTTCTCTCATGAACCTTGAGTTGCCTTGAAGCATATGCAACCACTCTTTTCTCTTGCATCAAAACACATCCCAAACCCTGATGTGAAGCATCACAGAAGACATCAAAAGGTCTTCCTACCTCTGGGATCACCAGCACTGGAGCACTAGTCAACCTTTCCTTTAGTTCCATGAAGCTCTGCTCACATCGGTCGGTCCAAGCAAAAGGTTGATCCTTGCGGGTCAACTGTGTTAAAGGAGCCACTACCTTGGAAAAGTCCTTAATGAACCTCCGATAGTAGCCTGCTAAGCCCACAAAACTCCTTATATCCGTAACTGTCTTAGGACGTTCCCACTGAAGCACTGCCTCCACTTTGGCTGGATCCACCGAGATCCCCTGGGCAGATATCAGATGTCCTAAGAAGTTAACTTCCTTCAGCCAGAACTCACACTTAGAGAACTTGGCATATAATTGCTTCTCCCTCAGGATCTCCAATACGGTCTTCAGATGTTTTTCATGTTCTTCCTCGGTCCTTGAATAAATGAGTATGTCGTCTATGAAGACTACCACAAACTTATCCAAGAAAGGGAGAAAAATCCTATTCATGTAGTCCATGAACAGAGCTGGAGCATTTGTTACTCCAAACGGCATCACCACATACTCATAGTGCCCATAACGAGACCTAAATGCTGTCTTTTGAACATCTTCAGCTTTTACCAAAATTTGGTGGTACCCCGATCTCAGATCAATCTTTGAGAATACCGAGGCCCCATGTATTTGATCCATCAAATCGTCAATTCTAGGTAGGGGGTACTTGTTCTTGATGGTCAACTTGTTCAACTGCCTGTAATCTATACACAGCCGAGACCCTCCATCCTTTTTCTTAACTAGGAGCACTGGAGCCCCCCATGGAGATACACTGGGTCTGATGAATTGTTTCTCCAACAACTCTTCCACTTGCTTCTTTAATTCTACCAACTCGGCTGGAGCCATCCTGTAAGGTGCCATTGACACTGGTCCAGCTCCAGGTACCAAATCAATAGAGAATTCCACTTCCCTCTTAGGAGGTAATCCAGGTACTTCTTCTGGAAATACATCCATGAAATCTTTCACCACATGTATCCTGCTTACGTCCCCTTCATTCTCCACCTCCAACCGAGCTAGGATCATGAAGCACCTCGCTCCTTCTTCCAACACCGACCACCCTCGCTGAGCAGATATCACGTCTGACTCTTGGAGGTCTGGAAACGCTATCTTCTGACTACCGCAGTCTATGAGAACGTGATTGGCAGATAGCCAATCCATTCCCAGGATAACATCCAGGTCCTGAAGAGGTAGGCAAATCAAGTTCACTTTGAATCTGCGTCCCTCTACTATCACTGGACATTCGGGGCAAACTGTAGAGGTCAACACCTGTCCTGACGCAGGTGTAGAGACCAACAGTTCGAAAGGTAACTCCTTCACTAGAAGGCCCAACTCGGCTACACACAGGCTTGACACAAAGGAGTGTGTCGCTCCAGAATCAAACAAGGCTTTTACACCTCTACCAGCTATAAAACAAACACCTTGCACGAGGTTACCTGACTGAGACGCCTCCGCTCCTGTCATGGCAAACACTCTCCCTGCTGCCTGAGGTCTGCTGCCTTCCTTCCTCAACTGCTGAGGACCAATGGGTTGAGTCATCCTATTCCTGCTTGGGCAATCTCTAGAAATGTGCCCCATCTTTTGGCACGTGAAACATCTGGGTTTCCAAGGTTGTTGCTGCTGAAACTGGGATGACGCTGCTCCCGCCCGATGAGGTGGAGGTCTCGCATAGGGCTTGCTTTGTGGGTGCTGCACCTTGGCCTTCCCACTGGAAGAACCCTCTGGGTGTGACCTGATCACCCGAGAATCACCCTTTTCCAGGGTCTCCACCATCTTCGCCTTCTCTACTAAGGCGTGAAATTCTCTGATGCACATAGGGGCTATGGTCCTCTTCAGCCCATGCTTCAGCCCTTCTTCAAACTTCCTGCACCTCCAAGCCTCGGAGGTCGCCTGGGTATAAAATCGGGCGAGGTACTCAAACCGAGCAGCATACGCATTCACTGACATATCCCCCTGTTCCAACCTTAGGAACTCAGCTTCCTTCGCAAACTTTGCACTATCTGGGAAATATTTTTCCAGAAACCTCACCCTGAAACTCTCCCAGTCTAACACTTCAGCTCTGGCTTCCATCATCTGCTGAGCTCCCATCCACCAGAACTCGACTTCTCCAGATAGCAAATAGGTGGCGAACACCAACTTCTTCTCTTCAGGGCAGGAGGTCGCCTTAAAGATTTTCTCCAACTCTCTGACCCACTGATCTGTCTGATCAGGGGTAGCATTCCCACTGAACTTGGGTGGGTTGTGCCTCATGAACTCGGTCAGTCCCATCTGTTCTTGAGGCTGACCGACGTGGGAATTGGTTTCCGCAGACCGAGCAGTTTCCCAATGGTGCATTGCAGCTTGGTGATTCTGAGCCATTGCTGCATTCTGTTTTTGGATGGCAGTTGCCATCATCTCAATAGCCTTGGCAATCTGGCTCATTTCCGAAGAAGGTTGGGGAGGGGTAGGAGGTCTACATGCCATCTTCTTCGTTTCAGATTTTGAAACTATAGGTTTCTATATTCCCTACAACGACAAGAATGAGATCGATCAGAAATCAATTCATTCAGGAGGTAACATCTAGACCTTACAAAGGTCAACATCTCAAAGTCATTAAGAATTTGAGTTCATCGACAGAATCATGATGCTTATAACCTTAAGCAAAACACCAGAACAGCTACTGGTATACAACCATCAATCCAAACAACCACTTTCAATAAACTACAAAAGCACTCAATAAAATGAAATAAATCACACCAGAATTCAATGTATGCTAAACATCAAACCTTTGGAATTAAGATTGAGAATCATCTCGATTCAGTTATGAGTGTGCACCCTCACTACTTTATCAAGATCCTCTCATTCTTAATACTAAGATTTTCAGTTAGGGCATATATTCAATAAAGCACACACAAAATTTCAATACAAAAACGTTTGAAAACCTTTCACTATAGTTGTTATTTGAAAACTCAACTAGATTTTATGAGCAGAAGAAACACAATGGATCCACAGCCCTCAGGTCATCCTAAGGACGAACTGCTCTGATACCATTAATGTAACATCCCGCCAAAATGCTTTTCATATTTATATAATGAAAATAAAGGTAAACAAATATATTGAAGTGAACATAATTATATATATGTAATGAAGTTTCTCCTCACAGGGAGTTTAATACATAATCGGTCAATTCCAAAACTTAAACAAAATACAGCAAAATAAAAAAAAACAGGCGATCTCTTGATAGATAACAGAAAACGGCGATCTCCTAACAGATAAGGCGATCTCCTATCAGAAAACAGAAAAAGGGGTGATCGCCTAACAGAAACAGAAACAGGCGATCTCCTTCCGGCGACCCCTCACTGAGGAGCTCTACTTCCTGCAACATCATCTGCTCCCGTGTAAAATCATACACGATCATCACAGGTTTAAGAAAACATCCACAAACAAGAACACAGGGTAAGCTAGATATTTTAAAGAGAATTTAGATATGAGACTTTAAAATCAAGATAAAACAAATTTAAGACACCCACGTAAAAACCATCAACTTTCTCATTCCCATCACATGACCATCAAGTAATCACATATTTCACAATTTCCTCAAGAGTCTTTCAATTCACATAATTCATCAAGTGTCTACCAATTTCATTGTTTCTCATTTCTCACGTCAGACTTCCACTGACTCATCACACACCGACACTTGACACTACTTCCGGAAGACTCGTGCGTTGAACTTAGCATCCAGAGACCTGCACCTGTCATACTTCATTGCTGTAATGTTCCCACAGCCATGCGCATCAACATAATCTCGATCTCAATCTCAATATCCTCACTCTCACAGTATGACAGGGTTAATCCATATAACAGGTCAAGTCAGTTATCTTTCAAACGACTTACCCATACATATGGACCTCCTTCGACTCTTACCAACTAAATGACTTCATCTATGTGACTCCATCATATCAGCAGAGTCAGGATCGTCTCATTCACAGGATACTCACTGATTAATACACCTCATAACCAATCTCAACACGGTATTTCCTTTCCTGAAAATACTATGTCTTGATCCCACATTCACAACATTCAACACATCATATAACACTTAAATGAACGATTCCAATCACAGCAACAATCATTCTAAGGTTCAGATTTTAAAATATCACATTTCAATCTCAAACAATTTCAAACGACACTAAAACAGGGGATTTCGAAAAACAACGCCAAAATCGGCGATCTCGTCCAAAAACAGGGGATTATGCAATAACAGTTGAAAACCGGCGACCACGTCGCCCCATCATCAAAATCATCTAATATAAGGTTTTTCGTTGGAAATAAGGCTAGCTTCCCTTACCTGGACTAGCGCAAAACACCAAGAGCTCCGAAAACCCACCGAAGCTTAAAGATGCTTTCACTCTGTTTTAGCGTCCCGGTTTGGAGAACTTGCAGAGAACCTCCCAGGTGTCCAAGGGCAGTCGTCGCTCGTCGTACTGGTGCTTGAGGGTGCCTAAATCGCAGCGCGAAGGAGAGAAAAGAGAAGGGTGAAGGTGAACTCACTCTTTCGCTCTTGAACTACTGCAACGTTCTTTGCCTCCCCGAAGTGGGTTTTTGAATCTACACTAACTTGTCCACACATGCTGCTGCCACCACCCACTTTGCAGGAAAGCCTGAGTGTACGTTTCCCTGAACAGTACGACCATGCTGTCTCTTGCGCATGCAAACCACTTCCCTGAACAGTACGGCCGTGGGTGTCTCTTGCGCATGCCAACTTTCTGATGTCACTATTCTGAACCACCCTTTTTGTCCACGTGGCGCGCGTGCAGGACGTTTCATGCTGGGAGCCTGGGTCCCACCTTATCTGTGTGAAACACGACATCGCGCGATAACCTTCCACCGATGACTCATCCTGGAGGACGACCGATGTCTCTCTCTGGAGGACGACCGATGTCTCTCTCTGGGAGACGACTGATGTCTATCCCTGGCGACGCCCGCATGTCTCTCGCGCCCTGGCGATGCCCGCATGCCTCGCGCCCTGACGATGCCTGCATGTCTCTCGCGCCCCGGCGATGCCCGCATGCCTCTCGCGCCCCGGCGATGTCCGCATACCTCGCGCCCTGGCGATGTCCGCATATGTAGCCTAGGCGACAGGCGATTATGTACTAACCAGGCGATCTCATACTCTTCTAAGCTACACTTTCCTTCCTTTTTATTTTAAATAAAAACATACTTAGAATTCATTTAAAATATATTCCTTTTATTCCAATTTAATTTTACAGGTCCTTACAAACCCCGATGACCGATCGCCCTCTGCATGCACTTACGACCGACCTCCCTCTGCATGCACTTATGACCGATCTCCCTCTTAACGCCCGATCGCGCTCTTCATGCAGTCACACCCGATCGGTGCATCATAACTTCCACCGATGACCGGGCGGTGCCTCATAACTTCCCCTGATGACCGGGCGGTGCCTCATGACCATCCACCGACGTCCGTGCGGTGCCTCATGACTATCCACCGACGTCCGTGCGGTGCCTCATGACTATCCACGGACGTCCGTGCGGTGCCTCCAGGCGCTTATCTATGCTCTGAACTGGGAGTGGTGGCCACTTGTTATCTGACTACCGATCACCGTTCTAGGTGATCTCCTCCCTGATTCACTTGCTCTTTCTACCACGTGCCACCCTGTGCATGGTCCACGTGGTCAACGGCTGCTGACGTCATCAACTACTGATGACCGACCGGATCAACTTACATGCACTGCCACATCTTCTGAAGCTAGTATTCTACCTCCTCAGGTAAAGGAACTTTTAAAAGAGTTTGTGATTTACTCCCTAAGGAAGGACCATTGGGACTTCCCCCTTTTAGAGGAATAGAACATCAAATAGATTTAGTTCCAGGAGCCAGTCTTCCTAATAGACCAGCTTATAGAACTAATCCTGAGGAAACCAAGGAGATAGAATCATAAGTTCAGGATTTGTTGGAGAAGGGTTGGGTTCAAAAGAGCCTCGGTCCTTGTGCTATACCTGATGGGTTACTCTTCATGACCAATGTTCTTCTTAGAGGAAATGAGGTGAAAAGGTGGCGGAAGCAATGGAGGTTGATCTCGCCGCGGACTCGAGCGTGGGGAAAATGCCTCGTCACGCCTTCGTCTAGCTTCCTAACTGCTGCGCGTTCTGCAAGGAGGCTCCAGGAACCTTCGACGACTCTCCGAACGATGCCTGCAAAACACACAGACGGCGCCTCTAGCGGCCGTTGCAGCTCTGACGCTCAAGTCAGGCAATGGGAACACCAAAACTCTCTCTCGGATCTCTCTCTGTGTGAGACCCGTGTGTGTGTGCCCTCAGTCCCCTTTGATTCGGAAACTGAGTGTTCTTAGTTTTGTGTTGTGTATTCTGAGGCAAAAGACTGCATACCTGGTTTGGTGTTCTTCTTCCTCATATAAACCCGCGTAGCCCCTACTGGCTACCTCTAGGGCCACTTGATTACTCTGCACTGTCGTTTCCACTTCCCCGGGCCACCTTGCGTGCCAGCCTTCTTCACTTAAATGCAAAGTCTGACAGGGGAGGCTGCGTGGGTACCTCTGTACCCCTCGACTTCTGTGCCTATCTACCCTACCTATTCTCTGGGAAAATCTTCTCCGTCCACGTGGCAGACATGCAACCCCACTGGGAGACTCTAACCTTGATGGGTTCTTGTCCCAGCAGGATTCTGCATCTAACTGCGTCTTCTCGTCTTCATGGGTGGTCGCCTCGCGACTAAGGCCATTCCCTGCCTCTGGGCGCTTTACTGATCATTGGTTGCGTTGTTCACATCGCGCGGCCGATGTCACCTCGACACACACCGATGACCGAGGTATCTCTCATCCTGGCTGATGTCCGATGGCGCTTCTTCACGTTGTCGTGCTCTGCTTATGGGATCAGGCGAGGTCCTTAGGTAACGTTCTCGCTGGGAGCCTGGGTCCCAGTTTAACACGTGTTGGCAAGGAACCCCCGACGACTGATCACTCTGCATTCACCGACGACTGATCACTATGTATATACCGATGACTGATCACGCTGTATATACCGATGACTGATCACTCTTTATACACCGATGACAGATCACTCTTTATACACCGATGACTGATCGGTGCTTCATCACTCTCGCGCTCTGCTTCCAGGCGCTCATGTAGGAGCCGATCTCCACCCTGGTTCATCTGCTATCTCATGCCACGTGTTGCTCTATGACTGGCCCAAGTAGTCATCTGCTGCTGACGGCATCGACTACCGATGACCGACCGGATCACAAGCCCCCCAGTCTCGAGCTGTGAACTTGTTCTCAGCGAAGAGACTAAGTGGTCTCCCTTGCCAAAGAGAAGAAGGAGCTCGAAGCCGATGTACCTGAGACCATGGCTGCTGGTGCCGAGGCTCTGATAGATGGGTTCCATGGGCGGGCAGCAGGTTCACTGCGTCCTTCCAGACTTGGACTCTACCCAACCTAGCTTCCACCATTCAGTGGTTGATAGCAAGCTCATTTCTCCTCCTTGAGCTTCTTCTCTTGCGGCTTCTCCTCTTGTGTAATCTCTTTTTCTCAACTGCCTTTCTCCCTCTCCACCTTTAACTCACTCTGCCTGTGGCCAACTATTAACTGGCTTAGGCTTCAGCGCGATCTCACTATGACCCTTCAAACTTGGCCTCTAACTTGATCGCGACCAACTGTACCTTAGCATTTTCTTTAACAGTTTTTATACATGAATTCATGTTGGATGACTGACCTGATGGTGTCTAAATGTTTCGATTGATCACCCAAGAGTCAGAGCTTTGCTACCGACCACTGACTAGCATGTTAGCGCACCACCGATCAGTCACCGCGCTTCAGTTTTCGCATTACTTCTGTGTCACTCCAGCGCTAGTTGCATAGAGGGCCCGAACGCCAAGGATGACGCCTGTGTTTTGGGGAATGCTTCTCGATGACCCCTCTTGCCTCAGCCTCGCTGTAAGAAGTCGGGGTGAGGTCTTTCTCCTCTCGTCTCAGCCTCGCTGTACTAAGTCGAGGTGAGGACTTTTTATCTCGCCTCAGCCTCGCTGTATAAAGTCGAGGTGAGGACTTTTTCACTCGCCCCAACCTTGCTGTAAAAAGCAGAGGAGGAGGACTTGGTTCTCTTGCCTCAACCTTGCTGTGAAAAGCAGAGGAAGAGGACTTTTCTCTGTCTGCACCTCGCTGTACAAAGTCGAGGTGAGGACTTTCTTCTCTGGCCCATGCCTCGCTGTACGAAGTCGAGGGAGAGGACTTTCTCTCGCCTGCACCCCGCTGTATAAAGTCGAGGGTGAGGACTTTCTCCTCGCCTCAACCTTGCTGTAAAAAGCGGAGGAAGAGGACTTTCTCTGCCTGCACCCCGCTGTACAAAGTCGAGGGTGAGGACTTTCTCCTCTGAGTGGGTGCATGCTCCCAGGGGAGCACCAGGGGTGGCTGTCTAAGCGCACTCGCTAGGCGCATCCCTGCCTGCATGGTATCACCGCACGTCCTTTGAGTGGGCAACTCCCCTTCTTCCGGTTTGGAATCATGCGAGGTGCATGCGTAACGCTCTTGCAGGGAGCCTGGATCCCAGCTTAACACGTGTTGGCAAGACCCCGATGACCAACCTTCTTTCTGGAATCATGCGAGGTGCATGCGTAACGCTCTCGCTGGGAACCTGGGTCCCAGCTTAACACATGTTAGCAAGACCCCGATGACCAACCTTCTTCTGGAATCATGCGAGGCGCATGCGTAACGCTCTCGCTGGGAACCTGGGTCCCAGCTTAACACGTGTTAGCAAGACCCCGATGACCATGCACCGACCGAGTGCTCTGCTTCGGGTGCACCGATGACTGATCGTCCTTTGGGTGCACCGATGAATGATCACGTTCTGCTCCTTAGTGATTAAACGCGAAGATGATGTCTTGCTTTGGGGAAGAAGAGTTTTTCTTGTTGGCCCCTATCGGTCGTCCGTGCTCGCGTCTGGGGCGAGCAGGCTCCAACCGATCACTTGCACTTTCATCCGGGGCAAGTAGGACTTGAAACTGGAAAACACGTGCACACTTGGTATACTGAAATCTTTTTTATTGGGTGGCCTCGTTAAAAACCCTCATCGGGAAAAGAGTGCCCCCTAATCTGTTCAACTATTTACAGTATGTACATTGGGTGTGTGTACAGTGCGAGAACGCATCTACTTTATAACTTAACTGAAGTAGAATCTCAAGTGTGTAGCGTTCCATGTTCTGGGGATAGGTGCTCCATCCAGAGTCTCCAGCCGATAAGCTCCATTCTCCAATGCCTCAACTACTCTATATGGACCCGTACACTTTAGAGATAACTTGTTCTCCGTCTCATTCTGGTGTGCTTTCCTCATCACCAGATCGCCTTCTTGGAAACGCCTGGGCTTCACCTTGGAATTGTGCCTCCGTTCTACTCTTCTCTTGACAGCTTCAGCACTAACCCTGGCTCCTTCTCGCACTTCGTCCAGGAGGTCCAGATTCACCTTTCGCTCTTGATTGGATTCTTCGACGATAAAGTTCAGGAATCTAGGGGAGCTCTCCTGTATCTCCACGGGGATCATAGCATCCGTCCCATAGACAAGACTAAAGGGCGTCTCTTGGGTGCTAGACTGTGGGGTGGTATGGTAGGACCATACAATTCTGGGAACCTCTTCTGCCCACTTCCCCTTGGCTTTCTCTAATCTTCGCTTTAGTCCCCTAAGCAGCACTCGGTTGGCTGACTCCACCTGCCCGTTGGTCTGCGGGTGTTCTACTGAGGCGAACACTTGTTGTATCTTCAGTTCTTCGCACATCTTTCTCAACTGGTGACTGGTGAACTGAGTGCCGTTGTCGGATACCAGCCTCTTGGGTACTCCGAAACGACAGACAATATTCTTCCAGACAAAATGCTCGACCTTCTGAGCAGTGATGTGGGCCACTGGTTCCGCCTCCACCCATTTTGTGAAATACTCGATGGCCACTATGAGGAACTTCATCTGCCTGATCGCCAGAGGAAAGGGTCCCAGGATGTCGATTCCCCACGTGTGAAATGGCCACGGGCTATGGATGGACTTCAACTCCTCCGGGGGTGCCTTATGCCAGTCTGCATGAAGTTGGCATTGTTTGCACCGCTGAGCGTACTTCACACAGTCTTCTTTCAGCATTGGCCAGTAATACCCTGCGCGGAGGATCCTACTTGCCAGAGCGCGACCACCGACGTGGCTTCCGCACACCCCTTCGTGCAACTCTGACATGAGTCTGGTGCATTGCTCTCCATGCACGCACATTTGTACTGGATGGGAAAAGCCAAATCTAAACAAATTCCCATCGATTAGAGTAAACTTACTCGAGCTCTTCTTTATCTTCTTTGCCTCTGTTGAGTCCAGTGGGAGCACACCATCTTCTAGGTACAACTGGTACGGCATTATCCACGTATCGGGCCCCTTGACAGCGCAGACTTCCATCGCCTCATCGGACCTTGCCGGTCGCGCCCTCACCCTCGGTGCTTTCAGCGTTTCTTGAGTCAGGGACCGATGACTGATCACCAGACGCTTCACCGACTTGGATACTTGAAGTATTTGATTGTCTGATACGAACGCTCGTGGTACCTTTAAAGTCTCTTGAATGATGGTCCTCTGTTTTCCCCCCTTGCCTGAGCTGGCCAGCTTGGCAAGCAGATCTGCTCTGGCATTTTGCTCGCGGGGCACATGCACCAACTCAAACTCATCGAAGGATGTCTTCATGAGCTGGACGTACTCTAGGTAGGCTGCCATCTGAGGATCTTTCGCCTGGAACTCCCCTGTAACTTGCCCAGTGACTAGCAATGAATCACTCTTAGCCACCAGACTTCTTGCTCCCATCTCTTTTGCCAGCAACATTCCTGCGATCAGGGCTTCATACTCCGCCTGATTATTGCTAGCCTTGAAGGCAAAGCGAAGGGATTGTTCGATCAGCACCCCGTTCGGGCCTTCCAGAATGACTCCAGCACCGCTTCCCTGCTGATTGGAGGAGCCATCCACTGATAAGACCCATCGAAAAACTACGCCTTCTGCAGGTGTCGCGACCGACGACAGTTCAACCACGAAGTCGGCGAACACCTGCCCCTTGATCGGTCCTCGGGGCTCGTACTGGATGTCGAATTCTGAGAGTTCCACAGCCCACTTGACCATCCTTCCTGCTACGTCTGGCTTCTTCAACACATTCTGATGGGCAAGTCTGTCATGACCACTATGGTGAAGGTGTGGAAATAGTGTCTGAGCCTTCTGGCTGAAAAAACTACCGCCAGTGCTGCCTTCTCCAGGGTCTGATACCTCGTTTCTGGGCCTCGCAGTACCTTACTTACAAAATACACAGGTTTCTGGACCTGACCTTGCTCTTGTACCAGGACCGAGCTGACCGCCCTCTCTGTCACAGCAAAATACAAGCGAAGGGGGGTGCCCATTTGCGGTTTACACAATACTGGTGGGCTCGCCAGATACTCCTTCAGCTTCAAGAAGGCTTCTTCGCATTCCGGTGTCCACACGAATCTACTGTTGTGCTTGAGACATTGGAAAAACAGATGACCCTTCTCTCCTCCAGCAGACATGAACCGTGACAAGGCGGCCAACCGACCAGTGAGCTGCTGCACCTCCTTCACCGTCGTTGGGCTCCTCATTGCCACGATTGCCGCGCACTTCTCCCGGTTCGCCTCGATTCCACGCTCCGTTAGGAGGAAACCCAAGAACTTCCCGGCCTCCACACCGAAGATGCACTTCTCAGGGTTGAGCTTCAACCCATACTTGGCGATGGTGGTGAAAAGTTCCTCCAGATCAACTACATGGTGCGCCTTCTCCCGCGACGTGACCACCATGTCATCCACGTATGCATGCACGTTCCTTCCAAGCATGGGCGAGAGCACCCTATCCATAAGTCTCTAATAGGTAGCTCTTGCGTTCTTCAACCCGAATGGCATTACCTTGTAGCAGTAGCAAGATCATTCCGTCATGAAAGCAGTCTTGCAGTCGTCCATGGGGTGCATCCTTATCTGGTTGTAGCCTGAGAAGGCGTCCAGAAAGCTGAGGAGCTTCCCCCCTGACGCGCTGTCCACCAACGCATCTATACATGGAGAGGGTAGGAGTCCTTGGGGCAGGCCTTATTGAGATCAGTGAAGTCCACACACATCCTCCACTTGCCATTTGACTTCTGCACCAGTACCACGTTTGCCAGCCAGTCGGGGTACTGGATCTCTCTGATATGTCCAGCAGTAAGGAGCTTCTGCGTCTCGTCATGGATCACCTTCTTCTTCTCTTCATTGAATCTCCTTCGTCTTTGGCGCACTGGTCGCGCCTTGGGGTCCATTGACAGGTGGTGGCAAAGGAAATCAGGGTTGATCCCCGGCATGTCAGAAGCTGACCACGCAAAAGCGCCCATGTGCTTCTCAATCACACAGGCGATCTGTGCTCGGTCTTCCGCAGTGAGCGATTCCCCCAACTTAAACCTTTTTCCCCTTATCTCCATCTCTTTCCATCCCTCAGCTGGATGGGACCTCCTTTCATGGGCGATGACTGCCCTGGCGATGTCTAACTCACGAGGATCGATCACGCTCCCTGCCTCCGCTTCGACTTGAGCTACCTGAGAGCCCCCCAGCGTAGCATCTTCCATTATCTGATCTGCCTGTGCCCCACGAACCACCGATCTCTCCTGGAGCATGCCTGCTGGTGGTGCTGTAGTGACATGGCAGATGCTTCTCTTCTGCTTGAGGCTGTTCTCATAACAGCGCCTAGCCTCAGCCTGATCTGACTTGATGGTAATGACAGCCCCTTCCACTGACGGCAGCTTCAACTTCATGTGCCTCGTCGATGGCACTGCGCCCAACCTGTTGAGCGTGGGTCTTCCCAACAAGATATTGTATGCAGATGGGGCATTCACCACCAAGAACTTTATCTTCTCTGTGCGGGACGCCACTCCATCGGTGAACGTCGTCCTCAGCTCTATGTAGCCCCGCACCTCGACCTGGTCTCCCGCGAAACCATATAGACACCCAACATATGGCCTCAACTTATCCGGGGACAGTTGTAACTTGTTGAACGTCGGCCAGAACATGACGTCCGCTGAGCTTCCTTGGTCTACGAGCGCCCTGTGCACTCGTCTTCCCGCTGTCACCAGGGAGATGACCACTGGGTCGTTGTTGTGGGGTATTACGTCTTGCAAATCAGCCCTTGTGAAGGTGATGTCTACCTCGGGAAAATGGCCTTCATCCACTGAGTCCACGGCCATCACCGACCGTGCATACCTTCTTCTCTGCGACCGAGAACACCCTCCGCCGGAAAAACCTCCCGCAATGGTCATCACCTCCCCATGCACAGGGATTTCGTGTTGCTGATCGCCAGCTTGAGACCCCGAAGCGCGATCACTCTGCTCTCCCCGTAGGTAATCGGTCAGGAGACCTGTCTTCACCAACTCAGCGAGTTGACGTCCCAACGCCAGGCAGGTGCGGAGTGTGTGTCCATTAGCATGATGGAACTCACACCACTCATCCTTCTTCCTTCCAAGTACCCTGTCCTCAAATCCAGCTCGTCATCGTCATTGGTACCTACAAATGGAGAAAGATCAATTACATTAAATGTGTCATGTACTCCATATTCAAGAGGTAGGTCCAATTTATATGCATTGTTGTTGACTCGCTTAAGGACTTGGAAGGGTCCCTCCCCTCGGGGACTTAGTTTGGACTTCCTTTGATTTGGAAATCTTTCTTTTCGAAGATGAAGCCAAACTAAGTGATGGAGATCAAGTAGAAGAGGATTTTACTAATGGAGGAAGAGGTCATCCACCCAAGCATTTAAAATTCTTCTTACTAGTCTTCTTAAAAAGTAGAACATTTTGGGTTCTCTTGAAAATTCAAAAGATAGTAGTATAAATAAATCTTTGTAAATACTCTTGTATAAATTTGTAAATAATATAGAAATATCCTTAGGAGTATGCCAAAGAGGAAAACCAAAAGAAACCTCTAAATGTAAGGCATTTTAGGCACTTTCTTTAGGAAAAAGTGGAAAAAGTGACTTTTCTACTCCTTTCTCTCTTAGGCACTAGAAGGAGCTAGAAGAGTGACTCTTCCCACTCCTTCCCCTTTGTAACATGACCAGCCCTCTCCATTATAAATAGGGGTGCTTGGTACTTTGAATAAGAAAAGTTGAAAGTTAGAAGAAAAGAAACTATCTTGAAATTGAGAGAGAGTGAGTTTGTGAGACTTGTCTCTTCTTCTCCTTCATGTCTTATCTTGTGAGCTTTGGAGACTCTCAAGTGGCGGCACCACCCACTCATCTTGGAAGAACCACCCTCCAAGTGGCGTGAATCACATCTCCAAAAGGCTACAACCACATAAGTCATTTCTATTCATCTTCTAAAAATACCCATTTGTGTTTTCTTGTAGTTTTTCCATTTTTAATCGGTTCAATCTTTTCCATGAGTTGTTTCCTTTCATTTGCTGCCATTGTTCTGCACTTTGCTGGTTTATTTCCTTGTTTTCTTGCTGTTTTAATTTCGTCCAAACCATGGGTTTCCATATACATGTATTGTTCTTGTTTTCCATCCATGGGTTTTTGTTCTTTGATGAATTTCTTTGTGATTTTCTAATTCCTATTGAATTTCAATCAGTATTTTCACTTGTTCTTGGTGTTCTTATGTTGTTCTTGTGTTTCCTTTGAAGTTTGGTACTGTTCTTGAATTACCCATTCATATTCCATTGTTATCTTACACTACAAGTTACCTATTCATGTGTTTTTAGTATGAACCTTTGTTTTCTTGAGTAGAAACTCTATTAATTGTTCTTTAGAATTTTGATCCTAATTCTTGAAAGTGTCATGAATACAATGAAACCTATATCAACTCAACCCAAACCAAGAAAGGTTCATAATGAACTCACATCATGTGGTATCTAGAGCCATGGTGTTGATTTGTTGATTGTGAGTTGAATAGACACTTTCTTTTTGGGCAATTTTTTTTTCCAGCACCTATAATTTTGTGTTTCTTGTTTTTCCAGCACCTTATATTCATACTTTTGTTTGGTTTGAATATGTTTTAGTTGTGCCTTTTCATTGATCATACTTTTTGCTTTGAGTTTTATGTTCATAGTGTTCTAGGTGTCCAAATCTTGTCTCTACTTGCTTGCTTTTGATTTTGAAAGTTTGTATTTCTCTTGAATTTGTTTTAGTACTTGTGATTGGAGGTTCCAAACATTTGATTTCAAGTGTTCAATTGTCTTGAATCCTTCATAAAATTTTTGTGCAATTTGATTGATGTTTCAACTTCCATATGATGCATATTATGGTTCTTTCACTACATAAGTTCCATTTGGTATAAAAAAAAAAGAAAAAAAAAACAGAACTGAAACAGAACAAAACAGAACCAATTCTGTTTTTAAATCCTTCAAAACAGTTTGGTATTTGCATCTATTCATTCTTTTGCACATTAATTTTCATACCAAAGTTGGATTCATAGTGATTGGCAAATTGTTGTCTACTTTGTGGAACTTTTGATCCTTGTATTTTGACAAGTTTATGAGTTGTACTTTCTTTCTTGATTATAAAGTTTAGTGAGTATTCTTTGAGTCTTATTGTGTGCCTTTTATTGCTTGTCTTTCATTTCTTAAGTTTTGTCATATATCTTGTCTTCCTTTTGCACTACCCTTTCTTGTTTTGTACCTTTTTCTTGCTTGTCTTTTGTTGTTCTTTAAGTTTTGTGGTGGTTATTTTTGGATGAGTGGTTGAGTGCTTTGGCATCTTTCATTTGAGGTTACTCCATTCCACAAGAGAAGCTTGGTTGAGGGAAGTATAATTTCTTGGAGTGATTTTGAGTGCCTTTATTTTTTGTCCAAAACCGCACCATATTTTCTTTGTTTTCTAACATTGTTTCTTTAATTGTTTGCTATTTGTCTTTGCTGTACTGTTTTGAAAATGGCTCAATATTCAAGTGGTGAATCTTCCAAACCACACTCTCCACAAAAAGCTTTCATTCTTGGTGAATTAAAAGAAGCCAAAAGGTCACTTGCACAAAAAGATGAAGCTATAAGACAATTGGAAGAAAGATTGCAAAGGCTTGAAGTGACTAATGAAAGGTCCAGCCATACACACCATAGAAGATGCCATTCTTCAAGGCATTCATCAAGAACTTTTTCCAACTATCATGGACATGAAGATGAAACCGAATGGAGGAGGCATCATCATTATGAAGAAAGGCGCCAACATGTGGCAAAGCCTTATATGCCTTTTGTAAAATTACCTAGCTTTAGTGGTGAAGGTGATCCAAATGTATATTTGGGGTGGGAAGCAAAGGTTGAACAAATCTTTCATGTACATGAGGTCCAAGAAGACCAAAGGGTAAAACTAGCTACTTTAGAATTTCTAGACTATGCCATGCAATGGTGGCATAAAACTCTTATGGACATTGGGCTAAACAAGAGACCTCCCGTGGTTTCTTGGAACAATTTGAAAGAGTGTATGCGCGCTAGATTTGTTCCACCACACTTTAGGAAAGACCTATTGTTGAAGCTCCAAAGGCTTCACCAAGGCACGCTAAGTGTGGATGCTTATTTTGAAGAGCTAGAAACGCTTATGCTTAAAGTTGATATACATGAAAGTGATGAAGCTAAGATGGCTAGATTTGTAAGTGGTCTTAGAAGGGACATTCAAGATGTTGTTGAACTTTATGAGTACTCTTCTTTAGAAAACTTGGTTCACCTTGCCATCAAGGTTGAAACCCAAATTGCAAAGAAACTTGCTTTCAAAAATACTCATAATGATGGCTATTACAACAACTCTTGGAAAAATAAAAACAAGTCTTTGTCCAAATTTCCTTCTAAAGATTCATCTTTCAAATCCAAGGATTCAAAGCCTTCCACTTCAACTAATAAATCACCAACCAAAACCTCAAGTAAGAAATGTTTTAAGTGTTTAGGTTATGGTCATATAGCCGCAAATTGTCCAACAAAAAGAACCATGATGGTAAAAGGGGGTTTAGTTGTAAGTGAACATAGTGATAATTCTTCTAAATCTAACTCCCCTTCCCCTAGCCCTAGTGATAATGAATGTGAAATACAATGTGAAGGTGACTTATTGGTGATAAGGCGCATGATGGGCACAATTCAAAAACCTTTGGATGATACCCAAAGAGAAAATATTTTCCATACCCGGTGCCTTATCAACAAAAAGTTATGTTCCATGATAATTGATGGGGGTAGTTGTACAAATGTGGCTAGTACAAGAGTGGTGGATAAGCTTGTTTTACCCACTATCTCTCATCCCAAGCCCTATAAGCTCCAATGGCTTACTAAAAAGGGAGAAATCATGGTTAATAAACAAGTCCTCATAAATTTTGAAATAGGAAAGTATAAAGATGAGGTTTTATGTGATGTTGTGCCTATGGAAGCAACCCATATTCTTTTAGGGAGGCCTTGGCAATTTGATAGACATGTTTTACATGATGGCCTCACCAATATAATGTCTTTTTCCTTCCAAGGGCGCAAGGTTACCTTAAAACCCCTATCTCCACACGAAGTTCATGAGGACCAATTAAAAATGAAAAATAAAAGAGAAAATGAAAAAGAAGAAAATGATAAAATGAGTCATAATACCTTATCAACTAAATCAATCTTTTTTACTCATGCTATGCCTCAATTTTAGCATCCAAGGTATTCTTCTTCTTTGTCTTTTTCATTACCAAAAGTTCCTACTTGCACTCCATATTGGTTGAAAAATGTTAGGGATGATTTTTCCATACCTACTAATGGTTTTTACCCTTTAAAGGGAATTTTTCCTAAGAAAATAATCATTCCCCCGCATTTTTTTCCAACATGGTCTGTCTATAGGACTTCTTTTTCCGACATCCCAATGATTCATAATGCTAAGTCAAGTTTGCCTTTATTATCATCCACTGTTTTATTTGATAGCAAACTGACTTTGTTATATGTAGGGATTTTGAATTCGCGGACGAATTCTCTCCAACCTGGGGAGCATGATGGAGATCAAGTAGAAGAGGATTTTACTAATGGAGGAAGAGGTCATCCACCCAAGCATTTAAAATTCTTCTTACTAGTCTTCTTAAAAAGTAGAACATTTTGGGTTCTCTTGAAAATTCAAAAGATAGTAGTATAAATAAATCTTTGTAAATACTCTTGTATAAATTTGTAAATAATATAGAAATATCCTTAGGAGTATGCCAAAGAGGAAAACCAAAAGAAACCTCTAAATGTAAGGCATTTTAGGCACTTTCTTTAGGAAAAAGTGGAAAAAGTGACTTTTCTACTCCTTTCTCTCTTAGGCACTAGAAGGAGCTAGAAGAGTGACTCTTCCCACTCCTTCCCCTTTGTAACATGACCAGCCCTCTCCATTATAAATAGGGGTGCTTGGTACTTTGAATAAGAAAAGTTGAAAGTTAGAAGAAAAGAAACTATCTTGAAATTGAGAGAGAGTGAGTTTGTGAGACTTGTCTCTTCTTCTCCTTCATGTCTTATCTTGTGAGCTTTGGAGACTCTCAAGTGGCGGCACCACCCACTCATCTTGGAAGAACCACCCTCCAAGTGGCGTGAATCACATCTCCAAAAGGCTACAACCACATAAGTCATTTCTATTCATCTTCTAAAAATACCCATTTGTGTTTTCTTGTAGTTTTTCCATTTTTAATCGGTTCAATCTTTTCCATGAGTTGTTTCCTTTCATTTGCTGCCATTGTTCTGCACTTTGCTGGTTTATTTCCTTGTTTTCTTGCTGTTTTAATTTCGTCCAAACCATGGGTTTCCATATACATGTATTGTTCTTGTTTTCCATCCATGGGTTTTTGTTCTTTGATGAATTTCTTTGTGATTTTCTAATTCCTATTGAATTTCAATCAGTATTTTCACTTGTTCTTGGTGTTCTTATGTTGTTCTTGTGTTTCCTTTGAAGTTTGGTACTGTTCTTGAATTACCCATTCATATTCCATTGTTATCTTACACTACAAGTTACCTATTCATGTGTTTTTAGTATGAACCTTTGTTTTCTTGAGTAGAAACTCTATTAATTGTTCTTTAGAATTTTGATCCTAATTCTTGAAAGTGTCATGAATACAATGAAACCTATATCAACTCAACCCAAACCAAGAAAGGTTCATAATGAACTCACATCACTAAGTCTCCTTCCTCAAAAATTATTTCTCTTTTCCCTTTGTTGTTGTGTTTTGTGTACTTCTCATTTTGTTGTTGTATTTGAATTTTAATCTTCTCATGCATTTTCTTGACAAAATCAGCCTTGATTACTCCTTCCTTATGCACAAAATCTTGTGGATTAGGAAGAGGAATTAAATCCATGGGCGTGAGAGGATTAAAACCATATACTACCTCAAAAGGAGAAGCATTAGTAGTCTTGTGAACTACTCTATTGTAAGCAAATTCAATGTGGGGAAGGTACTCATCCCAAGATTTGTGGCTGCCCTTCATGATAGCCCTAAGCATAGTTCCAAGAGATCTATTGACTACTTCGGTTTGCCCATCCGTTTGAGGATGACAAGAAGTTGAAAATTGTAGTCTTGTTCCAAGTTTACCCCAAAGAGTTTTCCAAAAGTGACTTATAAACTTGGGATCTCTATCGGACACTATACTTCTAGGGAGACCATGGAGTCTCACCACTTCTCTAAAGAAGAGTTTAGAAATATTTTGAGCATCATCTACTTTGTGGCATGGAATAAAGTGAGACATTTTGCTAAAACGGTCCACTACCACAAAGATAGAGTCATGGCCTCTTGCAGTCCTAGGAAGTCCTAAAATGAAATCCATGCTAATGTCTTCCCAAGGAGCATTTGCAATCGGCAAAGGGGTGTAGAGTCCATGCGGCATTGTTCTAGACTTTGCTTTTAAACATGAGATACATCTAGAGCAATGGCGTTGGACATCTTTCCTCATGTGTGGCCAACAAAATTTTGCTTTCAAAAGATCTAGAGTCTTATCAACTCCAAAATGGCCCATGAGTCCCCCTTCATGTGATTCTTTGACAAGGAGTTTTCTATGTGTTCCTTGGGGAATGCAAAGTTTTCCTTCTTTAAAAAGATATCCCTCGGACACATAGTAACCTCCTTGCGCTCTATGTAGACATTGGGCATAGATGGATGAAAGTTCTTGATCTTCTTGGTAAAGCTCTCTTATGTGGTCAAATCCAAGAATTTGGGCACCCAATTTTGAAAAGAGTGTGTGGCGTCTTGAAAGAGCATCGGCCACTATATTGGTGCTTCCTTTCTTGTATTTGATTACATAAGGAAATTGTTCAAGAAATTCCATCCATTTTGCATGTCTCTTATTGAGCTTGTGTTGGCCCTTTAAATATTTTAAAGACTCTTGATCACTATGGATAACAAATTCTTTGGACACAAGATAGTGTTCCCAAGTCTTTAGGGCTCTCACAAGAGCATAGAGCTCTTTGTCATAAGTGGGGTAGTTGAGGGTGGCACCATGGAGTTTTTCACTAAAATAAGCAATGGGGTGTCCACCTTGCAACAATACCGCGCCTATGCCTACTCCCGATGCATCACACTCTATCTCAAAAGTTTTGGAAAAATTTGGGAGAGATAGGATGGGTGCATTGGTGAGTTGAGCTTTTAGTCTTTGAAAGGCTTGCTCATGCTTTTCATTCCAACAAAATGCAACATCTTTTTTAACAAGTTCATTCAAAGGAGAAGCTAGGCTAGAAAAATTAGGCACAAACCTTCTATAGAAGCTAGCTAACCCATGAAAACTTCTTACATCACTTACATTTTGTGGAGTTGGCCACTCTTGGATGGCTTTGATTTTCTCGGGATCTACATGTACCCCCGTTTTGTTTACTATAAAGCCTAAAAAGACTACACTATCTACACCAAAGGTACACTTATCCCTATTTGCAAAAAGACTATTTTTCCTAAGAACTAGAAAGACTTCCCTAAGGTGACTTAGATGGTCTTCTAGGGTTTTACTATATACTAAGATATCATCAAAGTAAACTACTACATATTTACCTATACAATCCCTCAAGGTGTGATTCATAAGCCTCATGAATGTGCTTGGAGCGTTAGTGAGTCCAAAGGGCATCACCAACCACTCATATAATCCAAATTTGGTCTTAAAAGCGGTTTTCCACTCATCACCCTCCTTGATTCGAATTTGGTGATATCCACTTTTAAGGTCAATTTTGGAGAATAGAGTTGACCCATGCAATTCATCAAGCATATCATCAAGCCTTGGGATTGGATGCCTATACTTGATGGTGATGTTGTTGATTGCTCTACAATCACAACACATGCGCCATTTTCCATCTTTTTTAGGCACCAACAAGATAGGTACAGCACAAGGGCTTAGACTCTTTTGAACCCAACCCTTCTCCAACAAGTCTTGAACTTGTGATTCTATCTCCTTTGTTTCCTCGGGGTTGGTTCTATAAGCAGGCCTATTTGGTAGGCTTGCCCCCGGAATGAAGTCAATTTGATGTTCTATCCCCCTAAGAGGAGGAAGCCCATTGGGTCCTTCTTGTGAGAATAGATCGTCAAATTCACTCAAAAGGTTTTCTATTTGAGGAGGTAAAACCGTGAGTTCATTACTTGTGGCAGTGCATGTAAGTGCTCCTTTACAAAAGATAAGGCTTGGTTGTTCAACAAGAAGCAAGTTTTCTAAAACATTTTCAAAAGGCTTTTCTTGTAGACCAACCTTGTGGGAAGGAACACTCTTCTCCCACGCCTTCCTATCCCTAAGGATTTTCTCTTTTTCTAGCACTCTTTTTTTTTTGTTTTCCTCATCCCTCTTTTGTTTCATTTGTATTTGGTCTTTCACCACTTGAGAATGTGGTAAAGGACTAAGTACAAACTTCTTATATTTATGGGTGAAGGAAATCTCGTTAGTGAGACCATCATGCAAGGTTTTCTTGTCAAATTGCCATGGCCTCCCTAATAAGATATGGCAAGCTTCCATAGGCACTACATCACATAAAACTTTATCTTTGTATTTCCCTATGGAAAACTTGATTTCCACTTGCTTATCTACATGTAGTTCCCCATTTTCACTAAGCCATTGAAGTTTGTAAGGTTTTGGGTGAGGAACCACTTGTAGCTTAAGCTTTTAAACCATCCTAGCACTACAACAATTACAACTAGATCCACTATCCACAATGAGGGAACATATATTTTCTAAAACATTGCATCTTGTATGAAATATGTTCTCCCTTTGTGTTTCAATGGATGTGCTAGGGTGATTGTTGAGGGTTCTCCTAATCATAAGCAATTCTCCCTCTAATGGAGCTACCCTCTCATCCTCTCCCCCTTCCTCTTTCTCACTAAGCTCATCCTCGCCACTAGTGTATTCGTCTACACCTTTAAGAAACAAAGTCCTTTGGTTTGGACATTGTGCTTGCACATGCCCCCTACCATAGCACTTAAAACATTTAACATCTCTAGCTCGGATGGGTGGGGTTGAGGTTTCTTTGGTGAAGGGTTTGGTAGGTTCTTTTGGTTTTTCCTTAGATGTACTACCCTCCCTTTTAAACTCTCTCTTGGGATAAAAGTTAGAATAGGGGCTCACCTTTTGACTTGATGTTTTGCGCAAATTTTGTTGCTCAACTTTAATGCAAAGTTGAACCAAATCATTCAAGTCTTGATAAGGTAAGAGCTCTACTCTATCTCTTATCTCAAGTGATAGGCCACTAAGGAACCTAGATATGGTGGTTTCCTCTTCCTCTCTAATAGAGGCTCTCATCATATAGAGCTCCATCTTTTGCCTATACTCTTCTACACTCATATTCTTTTGTTGGAGTCTTTGGAGCTTGTCCATCAACTCCCTATGGTAGTAAGAAGGTATATGTCGACGTCTTAGGGCTCCCCTAAGGTCATTCCAATATTCTATGGGAGGTTCCCTATGAAGACGTCGGTCTCTTTCTAAAGAGGTCCACCAATACATGGCATTTCCTTGGAAACTAAGGGTGGCTAAGGGTACTTTTCGTTCCTCACTTACCCTATGGCAAGCAAAGAGTTGCTCTACCTTCATCTCCCAATCTAGATATATTTCTACATTTTCCTTTCCATGAAAATGAGGTAGGTCTACTCTAGTTTCCCTTGGCACCTCTTGTTCCCTTTGCCTAGTTCTTCTAGGGGGTGGTTGGTAGTAGTCATTAATTCTAAGGCTTCCCTCCCCTAGAGTTGCAATGCTTTGGGATGCATGAGTATTTGTTTTTTTTGATTTTTGAGATTTTTGGGATTTCTCTTATTGAGCTCTAGCCAACTCATTAATCTTGTTTTCATTCTCCAATTGCCTAGAAGAGATTAATTGTACCGCTTGGGATACCTCTTTCAAAAGGGTTTTCAAAGATTTTACTTCACATTCTATAGACTTTGGAGAATGAGAAGAAGAAGACATGGCTAGACCTTTGTGTATTTAGGCGTTTTTACTTTGAGAAAGATTAGGGAAGATAAAGAAGGTAGTTTTCCAGGTAAGGGAGGTGAGTCTCAAAGGACTACTTAAGTACCAAGCCTTTTCCTTGCCAAAAACTAGTCTCCAATGCCTTCTCACAAAAATTTCTCTTAGTGAAACACTTAAAACACAAGAAGTTGAGAAATCAAAAAGCAATAAAACTATGTAAGCTAAAAAAAAAAAGATATGCAACAAACTAGTCGGTTTTAGCACAAATTAAACTAAACTAATCATGCAAAACGTTTCTACCAAAACAATAGAAAACAAGTTCAAACAAGCAACAAATTACTAAGCAAAAAAAATTTACTATGCTATTCGGCCCTAGGTGAGGCTTCTTGGACACTTTGAGCCCTTGAAGACACACTCACCGTCTAAACGTAATTAAAGAGGTAATTAACAATAAACCAAGTTGCAAAGGAAAAGAAGACTCCCTTTGTTGATCCTCTTTTGGGTTAGTGCACTTCCTTGTTGTCTTGAATTTTTTTTTTGATCTTCTAGGTGTTTGTATTGTTTGTTTCAAGTAACCTTGTTTCGGCTTTAGCTTTGTCTCCTCCTTAAAATGATGGCTTTAATTCTCCAATTTCCAGCACCTATTCACAAGAGCTAAACCTAAACCAAGTCAAGTTCCATGCACATATGCACCAAGGAGAATTAAATTCCAGCACCCAAAAGAGAGGTCAAGAAACAAAAGCAAGAAACAAATTTAATTGAATAAAAACAGTACCACCAAAAGGATTTATAATATGACAACTTAGAAAGAGAGTCAAGAAATTAAAGCAAACAATTAAAGGTACTCAAAAAAAATTGGCACACAAAAGGAATTCCTAAAGAAAAGCACTAGATTAGATGACCAAATAAAAAAAAAAAACAGCACCACTGAAAATTGTTGTGGGCCAGAAAACGTGTTTTTTCCCCGATTTATGCTGAGCTGTATTTTTAAAATTTGTCTCTGAAATTTATATGCAAGAAAATTCAGGATCTTATCTAAACAATGGCTTTGGAATCACCTAAAACGCATGCACCATTTTTTTTTAATAATTTTTGCAAATTTGGTGTGCAGTTAGGCCAGCTGGAGCGCTCAAGATTTGCACTCTGATTTTGTAAGATTTATCATATTTTTTCTGTTGCCTTTTTTGATCTGATTCTTTTTTTTTTTTTTTGTCCTTTTTGTAACACTTCAAACTTGCATTTTCCAGAGAATCACAAATTTCCTATGAGTGGAAATAATTTTTGAAACAAAAAACAGCCAGACAGAGAGAGAAACAGGGGAAATCTGGAAAACTGGAAAAAAAAACAGCAAGATACCAAAATTTAACACAAAGGAAAATGTAAGAAGGAAATTGTGTAAGAACTAAGACACAATTATGAACTCAAACTAAAATTAAAAAGGCAGCAAAGGATCAAAATAACAGCAGATTAAGGCAAATTAAAGAGACCCAAAAACAAGAAACAATCAAGCCAAAAATAGGACTACTAAGAATTGATGACAATTATGGATTCACATGACTTGACACAACATTTATAGATTCAGAAAATAAAGACTCAAAGCATAAAATGAAGCAATTATAAGAAAGCAATAAAGACTCAAATTCCTAAAAGAAAACAGCCACTTAATGTGTAAGGAATCCTATCACAATTGCACAAGAAAATGTTCAAGATCAATTGAACACATGTGCTTCGGTTGGATCTTCCATAAGCACACCAAGAACAATTTAAAATGTAAAAAAAACAGCAAGACAATTATGGAATTGAAATGACAAGATGAAAATAAAGAAGAACTGAAAATTTAAAAAGACAAGCTACTCATCTTGAAGAACCAAAAGCTCATGATACCAAATGATGGCATTTTCATGTGTTCTTCTTGAATCAAAGTAGAAATAGATGGAGCGGAAGCAATGGATGAGTGAAACAAGACCCTCCTAGGAGTTGTGTTGGTCTTGAAGGTGCATGATGTGATGGCATTCCTATGAGCTCTTCTTTGGATTTTGGAGTTCCTTGGTGATGATGGGTGCGGAAGCTTATGGAGGAGGTGAGCAAGGCCTTCCTAGGAAGCATGGGTGCCTTGAAGGTGCATGAAGAGTGAGGAAATGGGGAGGTTTGGCCAGCCCCTTTGGTAGTGATGAATTGAAGACTAAAACCTAAGTGTTAGGCAAGGAGTAGTGTATGGCACAATTTGGGCAGCATAACAATACTCTATTTAATCTTGAAAATACAAGGTGTAGGCTCCTCCTTTTATAGGCTAAGGAGGACCATAATGCAACCCTAATGCTAGCCAAATGAAATGTAAATGTGAAGCACATGGGCCACATGGAAAGTGTGAGCACATGGGGAGGGGTGTGTCTAGTTTGTAAGTTCACCCCCTCCATGGGCTTTCTAGAATAGTGGGAAGGTTAACTTCTCCTTAATTCTAATGTGCAGAAAAATAAACATTTGTCCACATGGCTATGCTATTTACACCCCAATTAAAGCTAAACTACATTTGATGGGCCTTCACGGAATATGTGCTAGTATGCCACTCTCCCATTCATAGCTTTGATCCAAGTCTTCTTGTCCTAGACGCTTCTAGCTTGGCCTTCTCGTCCTAGACGCTCCTAGCTTGTCATAGACGCTCCTAGCTTGGTCTTAGACGCTCTTGACTTGGCTCTTGCCTTTCATGGAAGGTTGTGCTTGGCCCTCTTCCATCATGATGAGTATGGGTTGAGTGGTTCGGCCAGCTCAATGGAGAAGATGAAAGGATTGAAGTTTATAGCCTAGATTTCTAGGAGGAGTAAAGCTTGTGCACAAAAATGGCAGCATAACATTACTCAAATAAACTTGAAAATACATGAGGTAGGCCTCCTTATTTATAGATTTAGGAGCCTTGGTGAGCAAGCTTAAAGGGTAGGGATGGAAATACAAAAAGTGGGGGCTGCCTAGGGTATTGACTTTAGTCAAACCACACCATCATCCTAATATTCTAGAAGATAGGTAAAAAATGCAACATTTGATAGTACACCCCTCCCTCTTTTGCTAAAGGCACCTATTTGCTAGCACACCCCTCCTTCTATTGCTAAGGGCACCTTTTTGATAGCACACCCCTAAGTTAGCAAGTTTTGCTTTCTACACTACACTAATCTACTAAGCTACCCCTAATGGGCCTCCAAGTAGCATGTACAAGGTCTTCTCCCTCCCATCCGTGGCTTCTTCTATGTGTGCTTGGATATGTTTAGCCATGGATCTTGTGAGAGGTCCTAGACGGTCTAGCTCCATGGATAGCCTCCCTCCTTCACGTCCTAGACGCTCACTTCTTAGAGCTAGACGCTCCTCTTGGTCTAGACGGTCTTCTTGGTTTGGGCCTTGGCTTCCTTGGTTAGATGTGCTTGGCCCTCCTCCATCACTGTCGGTCTTCTCCGGTACTCGGAGCCTTGCAGCCACGGCAGGGATGGCGATCAGCTCTGCCAACTCTACAATGAAATCGTACCTAGGGGGTGCGTCGTGCTCCCTCGCGCGCCCCCTGACCTGGTCTTTCCTGGGTGTATAGGGACGAGGCCTCCCTTGCACCCTCTTTCCTTCATTGGTCTCATACACCCTCACCTGTTGCTGTTGTTTCCCATGACTCCCGCGTGGCTTTGATGGTGCAACACTGCTTCTCTTCTCAGAGACCTCTGTCTCCGCTACTATGTGCGCCACCACCCGTCGCCGAATCTCAGCGAAGGTGGCAGGGTGGCTCCTGATAAGCGATTCACTGAAAGGGCCAGGTAGCACGCCTTTCTTGAATGCATGCACCAGCATGCTCTCATCCTTGTTGGGCAATCTCACCACCTGCGCACCAAAGCGGTTGAGGAAGTCCTTCAGTGACTCCCCCTGGTTCTGGCGCACGTCGAACAGGTCGTAAGTCACCACCGGTGGCGCTCTATTGACTATATACTGCTCCGTGAATAGCTTTGAGAACTGATGGAAGGAGGTGATGTGGCCCTCCGACAAGCTCACGAACCACTCCATGGCTACTCCGCTCAGCGTGCTCATAAGCATTTTGCAGTACACTGCGTCTGAACCTCCAGACAGCATCATCTGAGTGTGGAAGGCTGTCAAATGTGTCTCTGGGTCTTCCACCCCCGTGAACGACGCTTTCACTCCCACCAGGTTGGGGGGCACCACCGTGTTCATGATCTCGGGGGAGAAGGGCATAGGAAATGCTCTAGGGGGCGACGGCGGCATCGACGCCTTATCTTCGGATACACGCTCATTCTGCGCCTGCAACTCCCTACGCAGCTCCTCGTTGACGCGGTTCAACTATTCATTCCTGCTATGCGATGCAGTCAGCTCTGCATGCATCTTCTCCTGCTCAACTCTCGACGCCGCGACGTTATCCTGCAGCGCGCGCATCATCTCCATGACCTGCGCCATGGTCACAGTTCCTTCACCAGCAGGTGGTGGAGGTGTCGTTTGTCTGGTTCTTCTACTCATCTGTGCGATTCTTACTCTCGTTCTTGTGTATGGGGGCTTCGTTTTACTTCGTGCCCCACGGTGGGTGCCAAATGATCTCGCCGCGGACTCGAGCGTGGGGAAAATGCCTCGTCACACCTTCGTCTAGCTTCCTAACTGCTGCGCGTTCTGCAAGGAGGCTCCAGGAACCTTCGACGACTCTCCGAACGATGCCTGCAAAACACACAGACGACGCCTCTAGCGGCCGTTGCAGCTCCGACGCTCAAGTCAGGCAACGGGAACACCAAAACTCTCTCTCGGATCTCTCTCTGTGTGAGACCCGTGTGTGTGTGCCCTCAGTCCCCTTTGATTCGGAAACTGAGTGTTCTTAGTTTTGTGTTGTGTATTCTGAGGCAAAAGACTGCATACCTGGTTTGGTGTTCTTCTTCCTCATATAAACCCGCGTAGCCCCTACTGGCTACCTCTAGGGCCACTTGATTACTCTGCACTGTCGTTTCCACTTCCCCGGGCCACCTTGCGTGCCAGCCTTCTTCACTTAAATGCAAAGTCTGACAGGGGAGGCTGCATGGGTACCTCTGTACCCCTCGACTTCTGTGCCTATCTACCCTACCTATTCTCTGGGAAAATCTTCTCCGTCCACGTGGCAGAAATGCAACCCCATTGGGAGACTCTAACCTTGATGGGTTCTTGTCCCAGCAGGATTCTGCATCTAACTGCGTCTTCTCGTCTTCATGCGTGGTCGCCTCGCGACTAAGGCCATTCCCTGCCTCTGGGCGCTTTACTGATCATTGGTTGCGTTGTTCACATCGCGCGGCCAATGTCACCTCGACACACACCGATGATCGAGGTATCTCTCATCCTGGCCGATGTCCGATGGCGCTTCTTCACGTTGTCGTGCTCTGCTTATGGGATCAGGCGAGGTCCTTGGGTAACGTTCTCGCTGGGAGCCTGGGTCCCAGTTTAACACGTGTTGGCAAGGAACCCCCGACGACTGATCACTCTGCATTCACCGACGATTGATCACTATGTATATACCGATGACTGATCACGCTGTATATACCGATAACTGATCACTCTTTATACACCGATGACAGATCACTCTTTATACACCGATGACTGATCGGTGCTTCATCACTCTCGCGCTCTGCTTCCAGGCGCTCATGTAGGAGCCGATCTCCACCCTGGTTCATCTGCTATCTCATGCCACGTGTTGCTCTATGACTGGCCCAAGTAGTCATCTGCTGCTGACGGCATCGACTACCGATGACCGACCGGATCAGAGGTGATGGATCAAGGATGGCTCATATAGAGCTATGGGTTCCTTGTAGGTGCATGAAAGGTATGGAGAGTGATAGGTTAGGCCAAATCACTTGGAGGAAGATGAAGATGAAGATGAAGATCAAAGTGTCTAACCTAGAGAGACTAGACAAAGAGTATAAGCTAGCATAATTTTGGCAGCATTACTCATATAAATTGATCTTAAAAAAACATGAGCCAAAGCACCCTATTTATAGGAGATGGTGCCTTGGAGAGTAAGGAGCAAGGGTAGGATGGGGAATACATAAAAGAGGGGGCTGCTAGGGTGTTGACTAAAGGTCAATGCAGCCCCTTAGCATGCTTCTAGAAGGTAGGGCTACATTCCTACCCTAAAAGGCCAAGGTACAAGCTAAATTGTTAAATACAGCCCCACTATTGTGCTAATTGAACCCTACTCTACTAAATTGTTAAATACACCCCCGATTGTGCTAAATGAACCCTACTCTACTGAAATTACAAATAAACTAAAATTAATTTATTCTCAGCTCCCATGGCTTGGGCTTTACTCCTTGTGGTCCACTGAGGGGTCTTTGAATATGTAGAGAAAAGTTTCTCTGCCATCAATAGCAGAGTCCCACTCTTCTTGAATCCTCTTTGCCATGGACCTAGTTGTTGGGCCTGAGCTTAGGCCTCTTCCATCAGTACCTTTCTTGTTGGTGCCTAAAAAAGATGGCAAGTGGAGAATGTGCTATGATTGTAGGGCCATCAATAACATCACCATCAAGTACAGGCATCCAATCCCAAGACTAGATGACATGCTTGATGAATTGCATGGGTCCACTATATTTTCCAAAATTGATCTTAAGAGCGGATATCACCAAATACGAATTAAAGAGGGTGATGAGTGGAAAACCGCTTTTAAAACCAAATTTGGACTATATGAGTGGTTAGTGATGCCTTTTGGTCTCACTAATGCACCTAGCACATTCATGAAGCTAATGAATCATGTCTTGAGAGATTGTATAGGTAAATATATAGTAGTTTATTTTGAATATATGCTAAGATATCACTAACAAGTGAACATCAAGTTATCTGTAGGCATCTATAAAGATAAAATTTTATGTGATGTAGTGCCTATAGAAACTTGTCCTATCTTATTGAGACGACCATGGCAATTTGTTAAAAACTCCATGCATAATCGTCTTACCAATGAGATTACCTTCACACATGAAAAAATAAATATCTTTTTTATCCTTTAACACCTTCTCAGGTGTTAGATGGTCAAAAAAGATTAAAAATGAAAATAAAAATTGAAAAATCGCTAGCTCTTCTAGAACAAAAGGTAGTGTCTAAAGAGTCTAGTAATAAAAATCTAGAACAGAGGAGGAAAAACTTAGAAAATAAAATTATGTACTCCTCTCCAAAGAAATCTTGTAAAAAGTTGCCAAAAACAATAGAAAAACAAGAGGAATGGCAACTTAATCAAACTGATATTTATACAACTGCTAAAACTAACTCATTTGACTTGTTTGATGACTCCAACAGATGAATATTTGATCCTGGAGGACGAACCTAGTTCAAAGCAGGAATAAGGCTGCTGTTCGAGATCAACCCTATAGATCCGAGAACAGATCCTCTCAAGAAGGAGGGGATGATGGAAACCATCCAGCCACACACAACAACATAATAAGGCAATGATGAAGAAGAGGCAGAAGCATTGGATTTGAGGTCAAATCCTTTTCAAGAGGGAGGGAATGATGGAAGAGGCCCAAGCCCAAGCCCAAGTCCATGCCCAAACCCATGTTCAAGTCCAAGACCAAGCTCAAGCCCACCAAATAGAAGATATGGGCCAACTATAAGGGCTATGGCAAGAAGAATACAAGAGGATTGGGACACTGCTACTGATGGCAGAGAGACTTTCCTCTAAAAGATAAAGATGCCATAAGTTTAGTGTAGAAGTAGAATTTAATTTTCTTGTCAAAATTAGAATAGGAAAATAATTGTAATTTTCTTAGAATTAATTTTGGCATCTAAAACACCAACCTAGGTTAATTTAGGGTTTTTAAAACCATTAAATTAACCAAGGCCGGTTTGGAAAGCCTAGAGAGGGTGAGCGTGAAACACTAATCACACCCCTCCCATGTGCGCTCATTTTTAGGCACCACCTTGAGGAGAATTTCATTTTAAATTTCCCTCCACTTTCATTTGAATTTTCAGCCCTCTAAACACTATAAATAAGAGGTCTTGGCTCATGTAATTCTCAAGATTAATGTTGAGTGAAATTACTGCCAACTTTGTGCCAATTATCACTCTTTTCTCCTACCTCTAGGATAGACACCTTTAGTCTTCATTCTTCATCTAGTCAAGTGAGATGGCCTCACCACTCACTCTGCAGACCTAAGACTTCACCTTCAAGGAAACCACAACTCCTAGGAGCTCTTTGCACTTCTTCAACCATAGCTTCCGCCACCTTCAAATTCGTTTTTAGCTCATGGAAGAAAGCACTCAAGCTAGGCTACATCAAGTGGTATCTAGAGCCGTGGTTCTTCAAGAGCTAAGTGTCTTCTTCTCATTTTTTTGATTTTGTGTTGTTCTTCATATTTCCGTGTTGTTCTTCATTAGATCCTTGAATGTCTTGCTATTTTTGCAACTTCATTTTGATTTGAATGCTATTTGGATGAATCCAATCGGTAGAATGTGTTCAACTTGTTCTTGAGCTTCTAATTTCAATTTTGTGTAGGATTCTTGTGTGTTTTGCTGTGCTGTTTGATTTTATTAAGATTTTGAGTCTTTCTTGCACATTTTAATTGGTTCAATTTGTTTTAATTTGAGTCATTTTGATTTTGAAATCTATACATGTTTTGTCAAGTCATGTTTCTCCAAGAAATGTCATCAAATCCTAGTAGTACTTTTCTTGATTGATTTTGTTTTTTGATTTGATCTTGAGTCCAGTTTCTAATCTGAATTGTTTGATCCTTTGGTGCATTTTTCTTTTATATTTGAGTTCATATTTGTGTGATAGATCCACACATATTCTTATACAATCATTCTATTCTGTCTTTGCAAGTTTTCAACTCTGTTTTTAATTCTAGATTAGGATTTCTAAACTATGTTGGCTGTTTTTTCATTGTGAAAATTAATTCCGTTGGAAAAAATTCTGGAAATCTGGATTTGAGAAGTTTGATGTCTTAGAAAAAAAAAAGGAAAAAAAAAAGTGAATCAAAATTCGAAGTGAAAAAAAAAATGATAAATCAAACAAAATTGGTGTTCAAAACTGGCGCGAAAAAAAAACGGTAATCTGACACCGTATTTGAAAATTTTATTGTAATTAATTGGTGCATATTTTTTGAGTGATTCCAGCACCAAAATTTGGTTAACATCTTGAAGTATCTGTGTTTAAAAATTCAAATTCAAATTTGAAAAATACAGTTCAGCATAAATTTTTTTAAGTCATGCGTTTTGACACTTCAATTCTTGTAGTTCAGTTTTGGTTTTTGTAATCCAATTCTAGTACCTTTCCCTAGGTTTATTTTGTGTGCTAGCTTTGTTGATTACGTTTTTTTGCTTAATTGTCAATTCTTTCTTCAATATTCTTTCTAGTTTTGTCATATTTAAATCCCTTTGTTGTTGTCCAAATTCAAATTGAGCTTTTGTTGCTTTAATTTTTGTTGACCTCTTAAGTGGTGGAAGTTTTCAAAAGGTGCTTGTTAAGTTTGGAGCTAACCTTTGTGGTGAGTGCCATTTTTACTTAGTAGGTGCTGAATTGATTACTTTAATGACTATCCTAAAAGAGGTAAAGCAAGAGTACAACAACAAAATATACAAACATACACCAAAGAGAGGAGTGCAAAGCAAAAAGGAGGAGTACCTAAAAGAAAAGGAAGCATAGAATAGGATTCTAAACTTTTGTAATTCAAAATTTCCATTGTATTGATTTTGAGTTGCAAGTTGTTAAACATTCAATAATTAGTGGAATTACTCACGCCAATTAGACAGTGAGTGTGTCTTCAAAGGTTCTAAGTGCCAAAGAAGCCTCACCTTAGGAATTCGCCTAGTTTAATGCTTTTGAATTAGAGTTAATTGTTCATTGTGATTAATTGTTTTTAAGTAGTTTCATTTTCTTGTACTAAAGCTTGTGTTTTCATTCTTGAGTGTGATCTAAGTGAAATACTTAGAGAAAGGTTTGTGAAAGCTTTGTGGGATAAACTCTGCTAAGGAAAGGCGTGGTACTTAAGTAATCCAAGTGATTCACCTCCCTTTCTTGGGATTTTACCTACACTACTCCTATTTTTCTTGAAGTAAATTACTCTTAACAGATCACTTTAACCATGTCAACTCATTCTTCTAATTCTAGTGAAAATGATAGAAAGTCAATTAAATCTCTTTTAAAACAACTAGCAAGAGACTTTCAATTACTTTCATATAGACAATTAGAACATGAGGCCCGATCCAAAGAAAGGGATGCTCATTTTGCATTGATGGAAAAAGAACTGAAAATGGTTAAAGAAAGGGATGAATACACTCATAAATCTAAAAAAAGTTCACATGAATCTAGTTCTAGGGGTAATGATTCTTTTGGGGAAGATAGCCTTAGGATAAATGAATACTATCAACCACCCCCTAGGAGAACTAGAAGAGAAAGGAAAGAAAAAGAAAGTGTTAAGGAGGTTAGGGTAGATCTGCCTTATTTTCATGGGAAAGAGAATGTAGAAGGCTACTTAAATTGGGAAATAAAGGTAAGAACAGTTGTTTGCGTGCCATAGGGTAAGTAAGGAAAGAAAGGTACCCTTTGCCACCCTAAGCTTCGAAGGAAATGCTATGTATTGATTGACTGCCTTAGAAAGAGACAGGCGCCTTCATAAGGATCCTCCCATAGAATATTGGAATGACCTTAGGGGAGCCTTAAGACGCCGACATATACCTTTATATTATAATAGGGAGTCGATGGAAAAACTCCAGAGACTCCAACAGAAAACCATGATTGTGGAAGAGTATAGGCAGAAGATGAAATTATATATGATGCGAGCTTCCATTAGGGAACATGAGACCACCACCATAGCTAGATTCTTGAGTGGACTCAATCTTGAGATTAGAGATAGAGTTGAACTTTTACCCTACCAAGACTTAAATGATTTAATTTAACTTTATCTCAAAGTTGAACAACAAATTTTAAGGAAAGTATCAAGTCGTAGGGAAAGTTCATATTCTAACTCCAATCCTAAGAGAGAAGGGGAGGAAACTATAAAAGAGAAACCAAAAGAAACTCCCAAGAAAATAGAATTAGATACCTCTAGCTCACAACCCTGTAGCAAAGACACTAAATGTTTTAAGTGCTTTGGTAGAGGTCACATAGCTGCCCAATGCCCAAACAAGAGAAACATACTCTTAAGAGGGAGGGACGAATATAGTAGCCAAAGTGAAGAAGTTAGCAGGGGAGAGGAGAAAGTAAATAGCTAGAGAGTGTATCCATATGAAGGCGAGTTAATAATGATTCGTAAAATCCTCAACAACGAACCTAGTGTGGACCAAGAGACACAAAAGGAGAGCATTTTTTATACAAGATGTAAAGTTTTTGAAAATGTGTGTTCTCTCATTGTGGATAGTGGTTCTTGCTGCAATTGTTGTAGCAACAGGCTGGTTGAAAAGCTGAATCTACGGGTAATACCTCATCCTAAAACATATAAACTTCAGCGGATAAACGAAGATGGGGCATTAACTGTAGATAAGTAAGTGAAAGTCGAGTTATCTATGGGAAACTATAAAGACAAAGTTTTATATGATGTAGTTCCCATGGAAGCTTGACACATCTTGTTGGGTAGACCTTGGCAATTTGACAAGAAAACTATGCACAATGGTTTTACCAATGAGATTACTTTCACCCATAAAGAAAAGAAGTTTATACTTTATCCCTTATCATATTCCCAAGTGATAACGGATCAAGTACAAATGAAAATAACAAAAGAGGAAGAGAAAAAAAAAAGAGAAAATAAAAACTGAAAATTCACTAGCTCTTCTAGAACAAAAGGTAGTGCCTAAAGAGTCTAGTAATAAAAATATAAAACAAGGGAGGAAAAACTTCGAAAAGAAAATTATGTACTCCTTTTCCTTTCTAAAGAAATCTTGTGAAGAGTTGCCAAAAACAATAGACAAACAAGAGGAATGGTTACTTAATAATTCTGATTTCAATACAACTACTGAAACTAACTCATTTGATTTGTTTAAAGACTACAACAGATGGACATATGATCCTGGAGGACGAACCTAGTTCAAAGCAGGAATAAAGCTGCTGTTCGAGATCAATCTTGTAGATCTGAGGACAGATCCTCTAAGAGGGAGGGGATGATGGCAGAGCCTCCAGCCATACACAACCACATAATAAGGAGGATAAAGACCAAGAGGTTATTTTGGGATTTACTCGTAAATATGGGTCTAATTGGGCTTTTGTTTCTTTTATAGGCCTAATCAAGAAGGAATGTACAAACATAACCAAGAAGACCTCCAAGTCATTAAAATATAAACATAAAGATGATGGAATAAGTCTAAGTCCAAAGTCAAGCCCAAGGCCAAGCCCAAGTTATACAACTAGAAGATCTGGGCCAACCACAAGAGCTATGGCAAGAAGAATACAAGAGGATTGGGATAATGCTACTGATGGCAGAGAGACCTTTCTCTACATGTTACAAAGGCCATAAGCTTAGTGTAGAAGTAGATTTTATTTTTCTTGTCAAAATTAGAATAGGGAAATTATTTGTAATTTTTCTTAGAATTAATTTTGGCACCTAAAACCAACCTAGGTTTAATTAGGGTTTCTAAAACTCCTAAATTAAACATAGGTTGGTCAAGAGAGCACATATTTAACACATGTGCCATGAGTTAAATGTACTGCACACATGATACATATTTTACATGTGCTAAATGTTTTACAACACATGTTAAATAAGTTTCATGAGCTACATGTGCTCTTAAGAATTAGGCGCCACTTTTTCAAATGGGATTCATTTGAATCTCCCTCCAATTTCATTTGAATCTCCCTCCAATTTCATTTGAATTTTCAACCCTCTAAACACTATGAATAAGAGGGCTTGGCTCATGTATTTCTCAAGATTAATTTGAGTGAAATTGCTGCCAACTTCATTCCAATTATCACTCTTGTCTCCTACCTCTAGGATAGATACCTTTAGTCTTCATTATTCATCTAGTCAAGTGAGATAGCCTCACCACTCACTCTTCACACCTAACACTTCACCTTCAAGGAAACCACAACTCCTAGGAGCTTTTTGCACGTCTTCAACCATAGCTTCCACCACCTTCAAATTCGTTTTTAGCTTATGGAAGAAAGCACTAAAGCTAGGCTACATCATTGTGTACCAACCAATCCTCAGACACCGAGAACAGCTAGTAATTGTGAGCCACGTGAGCTGGGCCCCACAAGTAGCATGGGCCAGAGCCACGTGGGCTGGGCCCCATGAACGGTGTAACATCCCGCCAAAATAAAACCATACATACATGTATAATGAAAATAAAGGTAAACAAATAATATTGAAGAGTACATGATAATATATATATAAGTAATGAAGTTGCTCCTCTTAGGGAGTTTAATACATAACCAGTCAAATGTTTTCAAAATTTAACGAAATTCAATCAAATACAACGAGACCGGCGGTCTCCATACATGAACCGGCGATCTGGTAACAGAAGGCCCCAAAACAGGCGATCTGCCAGCAGGACATAAAACCGGCGATCACCACCAAGAGATAGAAACCGGCGATCTCTTCCTCGGCGACCACTCACTAGGGAGCTCTGCTTCCTGGAAGATCATCTGCTCCCGTGTAAGTTATACACGATCATCACAGTTTTAAGAGAAAAACAGCCAACGAGCAGAACACGCAGGTAAGCTAGATATTTTAAGGAGAGTTTAAATAAGGATAATTAAATTAAAATCAAGGTAAACAATTTCAAGATATTCACGTATCACTATCAAGTTTCTCATACCCTTCACCTAATCGCCCAGAAATCACACATTTCACAATATTTTCAAGAGTCATTCTATTTCACAAACTGCATCAAGTGTCTATAAATTTCAAGTTCCTCATTTCACATGTCAGACCACCACTGACTCAGCACACAAGACACTTGACACTACTTCCGGAAGACTCATGCATTGATTAGACTCAGAGATCTGCACCTGTCATACTAAACAGCTGTAATGTTTCCCAGCTATGCGCATCAACACAAATCTCGATCTCAAGTTCATCATTCTCACAGTATGACAGGGTTAATCCATAGAACAGGCCGAGCTCGTTCTTTTTCACACGAGTCACCCATTCATATGAACCTCCTTCGACTCTCACCAACTGAGTAACTTCCTCTATGTGATTCCATTACCTCAGCAGAGTCAGGATATCCCCTGAGGAATCACCGATCAATGCACATCCTACACGATCTTACACGGTATTTTCTTTCCTGAAAATACTATGCCTCGATCCCACATTCACAACACCCAAGACATCATACCACTTAAATAAATGATTCAAGTCACAGCAACATTCGTTTAAAGATTCAGATTTTCGAAGATCACCTTTAAGCTTCAACAGTTCAAAGTAACACCAAAAACAGGGAGTTCGCAAACATCGCCCAAACCGGCGACCTGATTCAAAACAGGGTATTTCGAAGTTTGTATTTAAAAACCGGCGACCACGTCGCTCAAAAACACACAGAACAGAGCATTCACGAAGATGAAAACGAAACCGGCGACCTCGTCGCCCTCACTTCCGAAATAGCTAAACTACGACTTGTATTGAAAATGGAGGCTAGCTTCCCTTACCTGGACTTGCGCAAACACCAGGAGCTCTGAAATCCAACGAAGCCTAAAGAACGCCTTGGCTCTGTTTTTTGCGTCTGGTTTGAAGGACTTGCAGAGAACTTCCCAGGTGCTCTAATGGTGGCTGCCGCTCGTCGTACTCTTGTGTGAAGGTGCCAGAATCGCAGCGCGAAGGAGAGAAAAGGAGAAGAATGGAGGTAAACTCACTCTTTTGCTCTTGAACCACCGCAACGTTTTTTTTTCTCAGAAGTGGGTTTTTGAATCTTAAACCAACTTGCCCATAAAAGCCGCTGCCACCACCCACTCTGCAGGGAAGTTTGCGTGTACGCTTCCCTGAACAGTACAACTACGCGTGCCTCTGCGCAGGCTGACACTCTGAGGTCACTATTCTGAACCACCCCTTTTGTCTATGTGGCGCACGTGCAGGACGTTTCATGCTGGGAGTCTGGGTCCCACTTTATCTGAGTGAAACTCGACATCGCGCGATAACCTTTCACCGATGACCACTGGCGCGAAGACTATCCACAGATGACCTCTCGCGCGAAGGCTATCCACCGATTACCTCTCGCGCGAAGGCTATCCACCGATGACCTCTCGTGCGAAGACTAACCCCCCGATGTCCTCTCGCGCGAAGACTAACCCCCCGATGTCCTCTCGCGCGAAGACTATCCACCGATGACATCTCGCGCGATGACTAACCCCGCATGCCTCGCGCCCTGGCGATCACGTGTAGTCTAGGCGACCGGCGATTATGTGTTAACAAGGAACTCTTGTAGTCTTCTAAGCTACACTTTCCTTCCTTTTTATTTTAAATAAAAACATACTTAGAATTCATTTAAAATATACCCTTTTATTCCAATTTAATTTTACAGGTCCTTACATTCTCCCCATCAAGAAAAATTTTCGTCCCCGAAAATTGAATTACAAGGAAAAGAGGTATGGATAAGCCTCTCTCATGGGTTCTTCTAACTCCCAAGTTGAATCCCCCGATCTCTCATCCCACACCACTTTCACCATGTTGATGGTCTTGCCTCTGAGCTGTTTACTTTGCCGATCGTCAATCCTGACTGGTTTTGCTTCAAAGGACAAGTCATCCCTGATCTGCACATCGTCCACTTCCAGTACATGACTAGGGTCTGCCATGTACTTCCTCAGCTGTGATACGTGAAAGACATTGTGCAGATTCGCTAGATGGGGAGGTAGGGCGATCTCATAAGCCACTGGACCAACCTTTCTTAAGATCTGATATGGTCCCACGAACTTAGGGGACAACTTCCTTGACGTGATCGCCCGTCCTACACCCTTGGTTGGTGTCACTTTCATGAACACGTGGTCTCCAGCAGCAAACTCCAAAGGCTTTCTCCTCTGATCTGCATAGGACTTCTGCCTACTCTGAGAAGCTTTCATTCTGCTTTGTATCTGTTTCACCTTCTCGGTCGTCTGCTGAATCAACTCTGGCCCAACCAAGACTGCCTCGCCCTCCTGGTACCAACATAAGGGAGTTCTGCATTTCCTCCCATACAGGGCTTCATATGGTGCCATCCCAATACTGGCGTGGTAGCTATTATTATAGGTAAACTCCACCAGTGGCAACACCTCATCCCAACTTCCCAATTGATCCAAGACGCACGCCCTCAGCAGATCTTCCAAGGATTGGATCGTTCTCTCTGACTGACCATCTGTTTGGGGATGATATGCAGAGCTCATCCTCAACTTAGTTCCCAAGCACTCTTGCAAGGTCTGCCAAAACCGTGAAGTGAACCTGGGATCTCTATCTGAAACGATGCTGGAAGGCACTCCATGCAACCTCACTATTTCTTGGATGTATAACTGTGCCAGCTTGGCCATAGGCATCTTCATATTCACTGGAAGGAAGTGGGCACTCTTCGTCAGCCTATCAATGATAACCCAGATTGCATCATGACCCTTTACCGATCTGGGTAAATGGGTGACAAAATCCATGGCGATGCTGTCCCATTTCCACTCAGGGATATCCAGTTGCTGCAACAGCCCGCCAGGTCTTTGATGCTCTACCTTCGCCTTCTGACACGTTAAGCAGGTTGCAACATACTGGGCGATGTCCCTCTTCATGCCCGACCACCAAAATGACTCCTTCAAGTCATGATACATCTTGTTCATGCCTGGATGAAGGTTAAGGCGAGTCTTATGACCTTCTTCTAGGATCATCTTCTTCAACTCTTCATTTGCAGGTATGCAAATTCTGCCATTAAATCTCAAGATCCCATCATCGCCCATTGCAAAGTCTCTCGCCTGATCTGTCCCTAGTGACTCCATAGTACGCTTCAAACTAGGGTCCTCCAACTGCTTATCCTTTAACATCCCAAGGAAGTCATTAGTTATAGCCAGCTTACTACAACTAATGTGATTTACGTGAAATTCTACTCCAAGGTTTAAGTCTCTGAACTGCTCGATCAGTTTCTGCTCTTTCATCATCATGGTGGCGACTTGTATTGATTTTCTACTCAAAGCATCTGCCACTACATTGGCCTTCCCTGGATGATACATGAGTTGAAAATCGTAGTCCTTTAGAAACTCCATCCACCTTCTTTGTCTCATGTTTAGTTCCTTCTGATCGAACAGGTATTTCAGGCTCTTATGGTCACTGAACACCTGGAACCGAGCTCCATATAAATAGTGCCTCCAGATCTTCAAGGCAAAAACCACAGCCGCCAACTCTAAGTCATGCGTAGGGTAGTTTCTCTCATGAACCTTGAGTTGCCTTGAAGCATATGCAACCACTCTCTTTTCTTGCATCAAAACACATCCCAAGCCCTGATGTGAAGCGTCACAGAAGACATCAAAAGGTCTTCCTACCTCGGGGATCACCAGCACTGGGGCACTGGTCAACCTCTCCTTTAGTTCCATGAAGCTTTGCTCACATCGGTCGGTCCAAGCAAAAGGTTGGTCCTTGCGGGTCAGCTGTGTTAAAGGAGCCACTACCTTGGAAAAATCCTCAATAAACCTCCGATAGTAGCCCGCCAAACCCACAAAGCTTCTTATCTCAGTGACTGTCTTAGGACGTTCCCACTGCAGCACTGCCTCCACCTTGGCTGGATCCACCGAGATCCCCTGGGCAGATATCACGTGTCCTAGGAAGTTGACTTCCTTCAGCCAGAACTCACACTTGGATAACTTGGCATAGAGTTGCTTCTCTCTCAGTATCTCCAATACTGTCCTCAGGTGTTCCTCATGCTCTTCCTCGGTCCTTGAATAAATGAGTATGTCGTCTATGAAGACCACCACAAACTTATCCAAGAAAGGGCGAAAAATCCTATTCATGTAGTCCATGAACAGGGCTGGAGCATTGGTGACTCCAAACGGCATCACTACATACTCATAGTGCCCATACCGAGACCTAAAAGCTGTCTTTTGAACATCTTCAGCTTTTACCAAAATTTGGTGGTACCCCGATCTCAGATCAATCTTGGAGAACACCGAGGCCCCATGTATTTGATCCATCAAATCATCAATCCTAGGTAGGGGGTACTTGTTCTTGATGGTCAACTTGTTCAACTGCCTGTAGTCTATACACAACCGAGACCCTCCATCCTTCTTCTTGACTAGGAGCACTGGAGCTCCCCATGGAGATACACTGGGTCTGATGAATTGTTTCTCCAGCAACTCTTCCACTTGCTTCTTTAATTCTACCAACTCGGCTGGTGCCATCCTGTAGGGCGCCATAGACACTGGTCCAGCCCCAGGTACCAAATCAATAGAGAATTCCACTTCTCTCTTAGGGGGTAACCCAGGTACCTCTTCTGGAAATACATCCGTGAAATCTTTCACCACGTGTATTCTGCTTACGTCCCCTTCATTCTTCACCTCCAACCGAGCTAGCATCACGAAGCATGTAAGGACCTGGAAAATCTTATTGGAATAAAAGTGATATATTTTAAGTGAATTCTAAGTATGTTTTTATTTAAAATAAAAGTAAAGGAAAGTGTAGTTAGAAAGCCATGAGATCGCCTGGAACATGATCCCCAGGGCGCGAGAGGCATGCGGGCATCGCCAGGGCGCGAGAGGCATGCGGACATCGCCAGGGCGCGAGAGACATACGGGCATCGCCAGGGCGCGAGATGCATGTGGGCTTTGCCTGGGCGCGAGAGGCATGCGGGTGTCGCCAAGAGGAGACCTCGGTCGGTCTCCAGGAGGAAGAGACCTCGGCCGGTCTCCAGGAGGAAGAGACCTCGGTCGGTCTCCAGGAGGAAGAGACCTCGGTCGGTCTCCAGGAGGAGGAGACATCGGTCGTCTTCCAGAGAGAGACATCGGTCGTCCTCCAGGATGGGTCATCGGTGGAGAGTCTTCGCGAGGAAGGTCATCGGTGGATTGTCTTTGCGCGAGTGGTCATCGGCGAAAGGTTATCGCGCGATGTCGTGTTTCACGCAGATGAAGTGGGGCCCTGGTTTCCAGGATGAACGTGCTGCATGTGCGACATGTAGGCAGTGAAAGTCCTTCGCAACAGTAGCTCCATGTGCGCAGAGACGCCACGTGGCCATACTGTCAGGTTGCATTTAATTCGAGGAAGAAAACCCACCCAGGAGGGTTAGTTAGAGAATAGGTAATGATAGCTACATGGCAGGCCTATGTTCCTAGTATCGGAATGCACCGCCTCTTAGTGAGTTTAGAAACACAGTGAGAGTATAAAAGGTGACAGAGTGAGTTCACCTTCATCTTTCTCTTTTCTCTCCTTTGCGCTGCGACTCAGTAATTCCAGGCACCAGCTTGACTACCAGTGATTGCCATAGAGCATTTGAGAAGGTTCTCTACAAGTTTTACCAATTAGAACGCTTAGGCAGAGTTCAGGCATCCTTTACGTTCGGTGGTTAGAGCTTGAAGTGAGTTTCACGCTGATCCAGGTAAGGGAAGCTAGCCTTACTTCTAATGAAAACTGTATGTGTGATGATTTTTGATGTTGGGGGCGACGTGGTCGCCGGGTGTTCAAACTGTTCTTGCTTTAAACCCAGTTTTGTTCGTGATCGCCGGTTTTTCATCTGTTATTGAAATATCCCCTGTTTTATGCTGTTTCAAAAGTGTTTGAGATTTTAAATGTGGTTTTCGAAAATTTGAACCTTGGTATGAGTTTTGCTGTGATTGAAATCGTTCATTGAAGTGTTATGTGATGTGTTGAATGTTGTGATTGTGGATCGAGGCATAGTATTTTCAGGAAAGAAAATACCGTGTAAGGTCGTGTGATAGGTGTATTGATCGGTGATCCTATAATGAGACATCCTGACTCTACTGAGGTAATGAAATCACATAGAGGAAGTTACTCAGTTGTGGAGAGTCGATGGAGGTTCATACGTATGGGTGTCTCGTGTGAAACAGAACGAGTTCGGCCTGTTGTATGGATTAACCTTGTCATACCGTGATAATGAGAGTATTGAGATGGTGTGATGCGCATGGCTGAGGGCACTTTCCAGCCTTTTGGTATGACAGGTGCGAATCTCTGGGTCTAATCAACGCACGAGTCTCCGGAAATAGTGGTCAAGTGTCTGGTGTGATGAGTCAGTGGAAAGTCTGACGTGAGAAATGAGAAATTGAATTAATAGACACTTGATTGCTGATGTGAATTGAAATACTCTTGGATTGATTTGTGAAAGATGGGATTTCCTGATAGTCTTGTGGAATATGGAAATGTGATGGCTGATATTGATATGGTTCATGTATGTTGGGAAGTTCTTATGTATGCTCTTGATTCAAAGTTTTCTTAAATATATAGCTTACCCTGTATTTTGTTTCTGTGGCTGTTTTCTTAAACCTGTGATGATCGTGTAACTTTACACGGGAGCAGATGAGGTTGCAGGAAGTGGAATTCCCCTGTGAGTGATCGCCGTATGTGGTCGCCGGTTTTCTGTTCTTGCTGGGCGATCGCCCCCTTTTGCCATTTTTCCGATAGGCGATCTCCGTTTTCTGTTAGGAGATCGGTAGTTTTGTATTTTGCTGTCTTTATGTTTAAGTTTTGTAAAACGACCGATTTGTATTAAACTCCCTGCGAGGAGAACTCCTTTGTATATATATACAATTATGTTTATTTCAATATATTTGTTTTACCGTTATTTCATATTACGAAAATGAAAAAAAAAAATGCGAAATGTATTTGGCGGGATGTTACAAAGCACCTCGCCCCTTCTTCCAACTCTGACTGCCCTTGCTGAGCAGATATCACATCTGACTCTGGGAGGTCTGGAAACGCTACCTTCTGCCTACCGCAGTCTATGAGAACGTGATTGGCAGCTAACCAATCCATTCCCAGGATAACATCCAGGTCCTGAAGAGGTAGGCAGATCAAGTTCACTTTGAATCTGCGTCCCTCTACTATCACTGGACATTCGGGGCAAACTGTAGAGGTCAACACCTGTCCTGACGCAGGTGTAGAGACCAACAGTTCGAAAGGTAATTCCTTCACTAGGAGGCCCAACTCGGCTACACACAGGTTTGACACAAAGGAGTGTGTCGCTCCAGAATCAAACAAAGCTTTTACACCTCTACCAGCAATAAAACAAACACCTTGGATGAGGTTACCTGACTGAGATGCCTCTGTTCCAGACATGGCAAACACTCTCCCTGTTGCCTGAGGTCTGCTGCCTTCGTTTCTCATATGCTGGGAGCCACTGGGTTGGGTCGCCCCATTCCTGCTAGGGCACTCTCTAGCAACGTGCCCTGTCTTTTGGCAGACAAAACATCTCCTCTCTGAAGTCTTCTTGAAGCATGCATTGGAGGCGTGTGGTCCACCACAATGGAGACACTTGGGTTTCCAAGGTTGCTGCTGTTGAAACTGGGGAGGTGCTGCTCCTGCCCGATGTGGTGGAGGTCTCGCATAGGGCTTGCTTTGTGGGTGCTGTGCCTTAGCTTTCCCACTGGAAGGACCTCCGGGGTGTGACTTGATCACCCGAGAATCACCCTTTTCCAGGGTCTCCACCATCTTCGCCTTTTCTACTAAGGCGTGAAATTCCCTGATGCACATCGGGGCTATGGTCTTCTTCAACCCATGCTTCAGCCCCTCTTCGAACTTCCTACACCTCCAGGCCTCGGAGGTCGCCTGGGTATAGAACCAGGCGAGGTACTCAAACCGAGCAGCATAGGCGTTTACTGACATATCCCCCTGCTCCAACTTTAGGAACTCAGCTTCCCTCGCAAACTTGGCGCTGTCTGGGAAGTATTTCTCCAAGAACCTCACCCTGAAGCTCTCCCAATCCAATACATCCTCTCGGGCCTCCATCATCTGCTGAGCTCCCATCCACCAGAACTCAGCTTCTCCAGTTAGTAGGTAGGTGGCAAACAACAGTTTCTTCTCTTCAGGGCAGGAGGTCGCCCTAAAGATTTTCTCCAACTCTCTGACCCACTGATCTGCCTGATCAGGGGTAGCATTCCCACTGAACTTGGGTGGGTTGTGTCGCATGAACTCGGTCAGTCCCATCTGTTCTTGAGGCTGACCGACGTGGGAGTTTGTTTCCGCAGATCGAGCAGTTTCCCAGTGTTGCATTGTAGCTTGATGGTTCTGTGCCATCGCTGCATTCTGCTGTTGAATGGCAGTTGCCATCATCTCAATGGCCTTAGCAATCTGGCTCATCTCCGAAGAAGGTTGGGGAGGGGTAGAAGGTCTACGTGCCATCTCTTCTTCGTTTCAGACTTTGAATCTGTAGGTTTTCTATATTCCCTACAACTATAAGAATGAGATCGATCAGAAATCAATTCATTCAGGAGGTACCATCTAGACCTTACAAAGGTCAGCATCTCAAAATCATTAAGAATTTGAGTTCATCAACAGAATCATAATACTTATAACTTCAAACAAAACACCAGAACAGTTCTTGGTGTACAATCATCAATCCAAACAGCCACTTTCAGTCAATCACAAGGACACTCAATAAATCACACCAGAATTCAATGTAGGCTAAACATCAAACCTCTGGAATTAAGATTGAGAATCATCTCGATCCAGTTATGAGTGTGCACCCTCATCACTTTATCAAGATCCTCTCATTCTTAGTACCAAGATTTTCAATTAGGGCATACATTCTCTAAGGCACACACAAAATTTCAATACAAAAACGTTTTGAAAACCTTTCACTATAGTTGTTATTTGAAACTCAAATAGATTTTATGAGCAGAAGAAACACAATGGATCCACAGCCCTCAGGTCATCCTAAGGACGAACTGCTCTGATACCATTAATGTAACATCCCGCCAAAATAAAACCATACATACATGTATAATGAAAATAAAGGTAAACAAATAATATTGAAGAGTACATGATAATATATATATAAGTAATGAAGTTGCTCCTCTTAGGGAGTTTAATACATAACCAGTCAAATGTTTTCAAAATTTAACGAAATTCAATCAAATACAACGAGACCGGCGGTCTCCATACATGAACCGGCGATCTGGTAACAGAAGGCCCCAAAACAGGCGATCTGCCAGCAGGACATAAAACCGGCGATCACCACCAAGAGATAGAAACCGGCGATCTCTTCCTCGGCGACCACTCACTAGGGAGCTCTGCTTCCTGGAAGATCATCTGCTCCCGTGTAAGTTATACACGATCATCACAGTTTTAAGAGAAAAACAGCCAACGAGCAGAACACGCAGGTAAGCTAGATATTTTAAGGAGAGTTTAAATAAGGATAATTAAATTAAAATCAAGGTAAACAATTTCAAGATATTCACGTATCACTATCAAGTTTCTCATACCCTTCACCTAATCGCCCAGAAATCACACATTTCACAATATTTTCAAGAGTCATTCTATTTCACAAACTGCATCAAGTGTCTATAAATTTCAAGTTCCTCATTTCACATGTCAGACCACCACTGACTCAGCACACAAGACACTTGACACTACTTCCGGAAGACTCATGCATTGATTAGACTCAGAGATCTGCACCTGTCATACTAAACAGCTGTAATGTTTCCCAGCTATGCGCATCAACACAAATCTCGATCTCAAGTTCATCATTCTCACAGTATGACAGGGTTAATCCATAGAACAGGCCGAGCTCGTTCTTTTTCACACGAGTCACCCATTCATATGAACCTCCTTCGACTCTCACCAACTGAGTAACTTCCTCTATGTGATTCCATTACCTCAGCAGAGTCAGGATATCCCCTGAGGAATCACCGATCAATGCACATCCTACACGATCTTACACGGTATTTTCTTTCCTGAAAATACTATGCCTCGATCCCACATTCACAACACCCAAGACATCATACCACTTAAATAAATGATTCAAGTCACAGCAACATTCGTTTAAAGATTCAGATTTTCGAAGATCACCTTTAAGCTTCAACAGTTCAAAGTAACACCAAAAACAGGGAGTTCGCAAACATCGCCCAAACCGGCGACCTGATTCAAAATAGGGTATTTCGAAGTTTGTATTTAAAAACCGGCGACCACGTCGCTCAAAAACACACAGAACAGAGCATTCACGAAGATGAAAACGAAACCGGCGACCTCGTCGCCCTCACTTCCGAAATAGCTAAACTACGACTTGTATTGAAAATGGAGGCTAGCTTCCCTTACCTGGACTTGCGCAAACACCAGGAGCTCTGAAATCCAACGAAGCCTAAAGAACGCCTTGGCTCTGTTTTTTGCGTCTGGTTTGAAGGACTTGCAGAGAACTTCCCAGGTGCTCTAATGGTGGCTGCCGCTCGTCGTACTCTTGTGTGAAGGTGCTAGAATCGCAGCGCGAAGGAGAGAAAAGGAGAAGAATGGAGGTAAACTCACTCTTTTGCTCTTGAACCACCGCAACGTTTTTTTTTCTCAGAAGTGGGTTTTTGAATCTTAAACCAACTTGCCCACAAAAGCTGCTGCCACCACCCACTCTGCAGGGAAGTTTGCGTGTACGCTTCCCTGAACAGTACAACTACGCGTGCCTCTGCGCAGGCTGACACTCTGAGGTCACTATTCTGAACCACCCCTTTTGTCTATGTGGCGCACGTGCAGGACGTTTCATGCTGGGAGTCTGGGTCCCACTTTATCTGAGTGAAACTCGACATCGCGCGATAACCTTTCACCGATGACCACTGGCGCGAAGACTATCCACCGATGACCTCTCGCGCGAAGGCTATCCACCGATTACCTCTCGCGCGAAGGCTATCCACCGATGACCTCTCGTGCGAAGACTAACCCCCCGATGTCCTCTCGCGCGAAGACTAACCCCCCGATGTCCTCTCGCGCGAAGACTATCCACCGATGACATCTCGCGCGATGACTAACCCCGCATGCCTCGCGCCCTGGCGATCACGTGTAGTCTAGGCGACCGGCGATTATGTGTTAACAAGGAACTCTTGTAGTCTTCTAAGCTACACTTTCCTTCCTTTTTATTTTAAATAAAAACATACTTAGAATTCATTTAAAATATACCCTTTTATTCCAATTTAATTTTACAGGTCCTTACAAACGGCATGGGCCAGTGTGCTGACTAGTTATCAGTATGTCAACCACCAGAGTAGGACGATGTTTCCTCATCACAAAGTAGGACGATGTCTCCTCGGTAACAGAGTAGGATGATGTGACATCGGCCTTTGGTGTTTCGAACAGTGGAACTAGACCGTGGAAGGTGGGTCCCAAGAACAATACCAGTTATCAGTAAAACACCTAGAGATAGGGGGAAGCCTAAGTCACGAAGTACCCATGCGTGTGGTGTGAAGGGCACTAGTAGGCGTGGAGTCTTGGAAGTCATGAATACCCGTCATGGTTAGGGTTTCCAAGAGAAGTTGCATGCATGGCACATGAATAGTTAGGGAACCCCCAGGACAGATGGCTCTAGAGATTAGGTGCACGAGTTGGTACCCGGGTGGCCATTCTGTTAGAGGTTGCACTTTAGTAAGAGGGACCTGATGTGCTAGATTACACTAAGACTGGGTAATGTGGCGCAACGACATTCCTCTAGAAACCCTAAATGCAGGTAATGGTAATAGAGGAAACCCTAGACTATATAAAGGGCAGTAAAAAACCTCAAAAGGTACGCAGCTTTTGAGACTAGAACTTTTACACACATACTCACTGTGTCTTTGCCCAAGTATTGACTTGAGTGTCAGAGTGCAAACGGCCTCTAGGGTGCCCCTTTGTCTTTGCAGGTACAAAGTGTTTCGATCTAGTGAAGCATCAACCTAAGAAGGAAGAAGAGGGTGCGAGATTGTCGTTAGAGTCAACCGACAGGAGAGTCAACTGGCAAGAACTCAACTTATAAAAAAGGGTGGTAGGAACCCTAGAAAGGTATGCAATTCTAAGCTTGAACTATTTTACTTACTCATTGTTTTCTAGCCCAACATTGACTTGATCGTCAGTGTGTAGTCAACAGGTAGGGCCCCCTTTGTTTCAACGGAGCTACTCTTGAGAGCACAGAAACCACCTGAAATATGAGGAGCCACCACTTGCCCTTGAAGTTAAGAGTGATTGAGTCAACCGGTGAGAACAATTTTGTTCGGTAATTTTGTGTTCAATTATTTTGAACATTCCAGTTTTACATTGTTTTAGGTTCAATTGAGTAAACTGTTTTGTTTTGTTTTTTGTTTTATTTTAATTGAGTCTTCTTGATAATTAAATCGGTGCAAACTATTTGGTATTTGAGTCATTTTAATTTTTTGAATCAATTCAAGTTCTGTCAAAGTCATGTTCATCCAAAATGGTTATAAATTCTATGTAGTACTTTTATTGTTAATTTTGGTTGCTTGTACAAGATATATTCTGAATTTGAGCTTTGGTGTCTTTTTATTTTTCCACATTTGATTTCATACTTGTTGTTAGTTTCATACAAGTTCATTTTTCCATCCAATTCTATTATGTTTTTGAAGTTTCAATGCTGTTTTTAATTCCAGTATAGGTTTTCCTCTGTTTCACAGTTTTTGTGCAGGCTTGAATTGTTTATAAAAATTAATTTTGTTGGTGAAAAATTATGAAAATATGTATTTGAGCAACTTGATGTGTTAAGAAAAAGTGAAAAAAAAGAAGTATATCAAAATTCAAAATAGAAAACAAATGGTAAATGAAAAACGGACAGAGTGCAAAACAATCTGACGTTGGAAAATTTGAATTGGCAGTGAAATTGAAAAAGTTATTGAAATTATTTGGCACACTATTTTTGTAAAATTCCAGTGCCAATTTTGAGATTAAACATTAAAGTGTTTATGGTTGAAATTTCAAATTCAAATTTAAAGTATTTTTTCTAGCATAAATTCGGGAAGTTGTGAAAATATTACACAAGAAAAAGAGAATTTGTAGTATTGTTTTGGTTTTATTCATCTATTCTAGTGCTATTCTCTAGGATTCCATTTTGTGTGCTACCTTTTCTTCGTGTACCTTAATTTTTTGCATGTCAATTTCTTGACCACTCTTTCAAGTCATGTCAAATACAAATTCCATTTGAAGTAGTTCTCCATTTTAAATTTGAGTTTTGTTGCTTTAAACTTGTTTGACCTCTCTTGGTGGAAGTGATCTTTAGTGCTTTGGTGAGTTATGGAGCTGAAAATTTTGGTGTAAGCTACATCACTAAAGAGGAGAAAATTGAATATCTAAGGTTGAATATCCTAAGGAGGCATAACAAGGGACAACAACAAATTTACTCAAAAATATACATAAAGGAAGCTACAACTATAAGAGTGCATAGAATAGGCCTTTAATTTTTTGTGCATCAAAATTGTTGATCTAATTTTCTTTGTATTTCTTTGAGTTGTAATTTGCAAAAGTTTGATTAATTAGTGGATTAAAATTCGCTTTACTTGGTGAGTGTGTCTTCAAGGTTCAAAGTGCCAAGAAGCCTCACCTTAGGAAACGCCTAGTTTAAAAGCTTTCTAATTAGCAATTTCTTTCAATTGTTTTTATTGCTTTGTATATTTCTTGCATAAAATTTTCTTTTCATCTTTGATTGTGCTCTAAGTAAATTTCTTAGAGAAAGGTTTTTGAAAGTGTTGGGGGTACTATCTGGCAAGGAAAGGCTTGGTACATAAGAGATCCTAGTGATCCACGTCCCTTTCCTGGGAAATTACCTACTTCACTCCATCCATCTTTCTTTTTGGGAATTACTTTTAGCACATAACTCTAAACATGTCAACTCATTCTTCAAGTCATAGTGAAAGTGATAGGAAATCTACAAAATCTCTTTTGAAACAATTGGCTAGAGATTTTCAATCACTATCACTAAGACAATTGCAACATGAGACTCAAATCATAGAAGAAAAGAAAGAAAGAGATGCCCATCTTGCACTTAAAGAAGAAGAATTGAAGATTGTTAGAGAAAAAGATGAATACATAAAAAATTAAAAAAAATCTTCACATGCATCTAGTTCTAGGTCTAGTGACTCTCATGCTAAGAAAGAGAGCCTTAGAATCATTGACTATTATCAACCTACACCTAGAAGAACTAGGAGAGAAAGCCAACCAATAGAGACTAGGGTTGACTTGCCTTATTTTTATGGTAAGGAAAATGTTGAGGTATGCTGTGAGTTGAATTTTTGATGTTTTCATTTAAGGTGACACTTTACTTTAGGATTGAGATTTTAGGAGTTTATGGTGATGACCTCAGGAAAATTCTCATTGGACACTAACTTAACCAAGTGGTTAAGTAGGTGTTAAGAGCATGATGTGAGTTGAATTTTAGATGTTTTCATTTAAGGTGACACTTTACTTTAGGATTGAGATTTTAGCAATTAAAGGTGAGGACCTAAGGAAGATTCCTACTGGACACGAACTTAACCAAGTGGTTAAGTGTCAAGGTTCACTTCACAGAGGCAAAGATGAAAAAACAAGATATAGTAAGGATAAGATGCAATTGCAAAATTGAAGAAAGGAAACTAGGAAACATCAATGGTGATCAGGGCCAACCAAATGATGAACCAAACTCATAATAATGAGCCCAAAACCGAGAGCAACAAATAAGAGTAAAAGAGACAAGAACATAAATGGAAGGAAATGGAATGAGTAAACTTATGGAGGTGGTGGAGATGATCACGCCACTTGGTGTGTGGAAACCACCAAGATAAGTGCTAGGCCGCCACTTGAGAGCTTCATTCTCATCAAGATAAGACCAAGGAAGAGGAGATAACACTCACTCAAGCTCACACAATATTTGTTCAGAGTAACTCTACTTCAATTTCAACTTGTAAAATACACTAGGTAGGCCTCCTATTTATAGGTGAAGGAGCCTTCGAAAACAAGTAAGAGGGGTAGGATGGGAAAAGGGAAAAAATGGGTAGCCTTAGGGTTTGATTAAGTCAATCCCGCATCTTAGGCTTGTCCTTCTAGAAACTAGGTCAGAAAACCTTCCAAAAGGGCTAGAAACAAGCTAAAATGATAACTACACCCCCTATTATGCTATATGCACCTATTCTAGGCTACTTTTGCTATTTTGGACCCCCGAAGTGAGCCCAATTTATTTTCATAATTTTCTCTTATGGAAAAATAAGAAGGAAGAATTTATGATATTTTGGTTTATAACTAGTTCTTCTTTTGCTGATGCTCTCTTGAGGTTTGGTGGGGTCCGACTTTGTATATTGAGATGACTGACCTTTTTGTGAAATGTTTGATGTGTCCTTAGTCATCTGCTAGTTGCTTTGGTTTGTATCATGCCCCCTAGGTTGGAAAGAATTCGTCCTCGAATTTAGAACTCCTGCAAATAACATAGTTAGTTTCTTCACTCGATTTATATATGTGAGTGGTGAAGCAAACTTATTGATCTGGTCGGTCATCGGTAGTCGATGACGACTGTAGCAGATGACCACGTGGACCATTCATAGGGTGACACGTGGAATAAGATAGCAGGTGAATCAGGGAGGAGATCACTCAGAACGGTGATTGGTGGTCAGTTACCGAGTGACCACAACCCCCAGATCAGTGCCTAGATGAGCGCCTGGAAACAGAGCGCGAGAAGTAATGAAGCACCGATCAGTCATCGGTGCATGGTCATCGGGGTTTCTTGCTACACGTAGTTAAACTAGGACCCAGGCTCCCAGCGAGAGCGTTATGCATGCACCTCGCATGATTCCAAACCAGAAGAAGAAGAGCTGCTCGCCAGTAGGGTCGTGCATGAGGATGGTACAGGAGAGCTAGTAAACTGGTCAGTGATCAGTGACTCTCTTAACCCATTGCGTGCATGGCACTGTGCGGTGAGATCATGCATGCAGGATGCAGCGCCTGGTGAGTGTGTTTAGACCAACCACACCTGGTGCTCTCTTGGGAGCATGCGACTCACTCAGAGGAAAGAAACGCGCTAAGTTACTCTGCAAGGGAATAACTTAGGCGCACAGAGAAAAGCGCAAAGGCCCTTCAGGTGTGACACGCGTATGGTTAGATGTAAGTTGCATGCCTCCACGTGTCACCATCTGAGAGAGAGGCACGGCCCAGGTATAAAAGCACTCCACGTCATGTAAGGTACACAATTTTTAACAGCTTTTAGAGATTTACAGAGGAATATTCATCACACACATTTCTGAGTCATTGTGAGCACGTTTTACACACGTTGCACAGTGATAACAGAATTCAGTGATAGAGAGAGAAAGTGGATCTGAGAGGACACACGAGTCTTACAGAGAGATTCAGAGAGAGTTTTTGGTAGTTCTGTTACCTGACTTGAGCGTGGGAGTGCCAACGGCCGCTAGAGGCATCGTCTGTGTTGTTTTGCAGGCATCATTTGGAGTTCCAAAGAAGGTTCTTGGAGCGTTCGTGTAGAACACACAGTTGCAAAAGGCTAGGCGAAGGAGTGACGAGGCATATCCTCCACATTCGAGTCAGCGGAAGGATCATTTGGCGCCCACCGTGGGGCCCATGTGAATCTTGTTCCCATCCACATTGCAGTTCTTGAAGTTTCTTGGAGTTTTTGTCGAAGGTTTTGCTGAGAAGATGAGTAGAAGAACCAGACAAACCACACCTGCGCCATCTGCTGAAGAAGGAGCTGTTACCATGGCGCAGGTCATGGAGATGATGCGCTCGCTGCAGGATAATGTCGCGGCATCGAGAGCTGAGCAGGAGAATATGCATGCAGAGCTGACTGCATCGCAGAGCAGAAATGAAGAGTTGAACCGTATAAACGAGGAATTGCGTAGGGAATTGCAGGCGCAGAAGGAACACGCAGTCGAAGATAGGACGTCGATGCCGCCATCGCCTCCTAGAGCATTCCCTATGCCTTTCTCCCCCGAGATCATGAACACAGTGGTGCCTCCCAACCTGGTGGGAGTGAAGGCGTCGTTCACGGGGGTGGAAGATCCATAAGCACATCTGACAGCTTTCCACACTCAGATGATGCTGTCTGGAGGCTCAGACATTGTGTACTGCAAAATGTTTATGAGTACACTGAGCGGAATAGCTATGGAGTGGTTCGTGAGCTTGCCAGAAGGCCACATCACCTCCTTCCATCAGTTTTCGAAGCTCTTCACCGAGCAGTATATCGTCAACAGAGCGCCACCGGTGGTATCCTACGATCTGTTCGACGTGCGCCAGTACCAGGGTGAGTCGCTGAAGGACTACCTCAACCATTTTGTTGCGCAGATGGTAAGATTGCCCAGCAAGGAAGAGAACATGCTGGTGCATGCATTCAAGACAGGCGTACTGCCTGGTCCTTTCAGTGAATCGCTCATCAGGAGCCACCCTGCCACCTTCGCTGAGATTCGGCGACACGCGGTGGCGCACATAGTAGCAGAGACAGAGGTCTCTGAGAAGAGAGGCAGTGCTGCACTGTCGAAGCCGCGCGGAGGTCAGGGGAAGCAGCAGCAACAGGCGCGGGTGCATGAGGCCAAGGAAGGGAAGAAGGCGCAGGAAAGGCCTCGTCCCTATGCACCCAGGAAGGACCAGACTAGTGGGCGTCCAAGGGAGAACAACGCACCCCCTAGGTATGATTTCATGGTAGAGTTGGTGGAGCTGATCGCCATCCCTGCCGTGGCTGCAAGAGTCCGAGTACCAGAGAAAACTGACAAGGTACTTGGAAGGAAGAAGGATGAGTGGTGTGAATTCCATCAGGCTTATGGACACAAGGAGGGGTGTGCTAGCTTTTATAGAAGGTTTGTGCCTAATTTTTCAAGTCTAGCTTCTCCTTTGAATGAACTTGTGAAAAAAAATGTTGCATTTTGTTGGAATGATAAGCATGAGCAAGCCTTCCAAAGGCTAAAAGCTCAACTCACCAATGCACCAATTCTAGCTCTCCCAAATTTTTCCAAAACTTTTGAGATAGAATGTGATGCATCTGGAGTAGGCATAGGTGCGGTATTATTGCAAGGTGGTCACCCCATTGCATATTTTAGTGAAAAACTCCATGGTGCCACCCTCAATTACCCCACCTATGACAAAGAGCTTTATGCTCTTGTGAGAACCCTAAAGACTTGGGAACACTACCTTGTGACCAAAGAAGTTGTAATCCATAGTGATCACGAGTCTTTAAAATATCTAAAGGGCCAACACAAGCTCAACAAGAGACATGCTAAATGGATGGAATTTCTTGAACAATTTCCTTATGTAATCAAGTACAAGAAAGGAAGCACTAATATAGTGGCCGATGCTCTTTCAAGACGGCACACACTCTTTTCAAAATTGGATGCTCATATTCTTGGATCACATAAGAGAGCTTTATCAAGATGATCAAGAATTTTCATCCATCTATGCCCAATGTCAACATAGAGCGCAAGGAGGTTACTATGTGTCCGAGGGATATCTTTTTAAAGAAGGAAAACATTGCATTCCCTAAGGCATACATAGGAAACTCCTTGTCAAAGAATCACATGAGGGGGGACTCATGGGCCATTTTGAAGTTGATAAGACTCTAGACATTTTGAAACTAAAATTTTGTTGGCCACACATGAGGAAAGATGTCCAAAGACATTGTTCTAGATGCATAGCATGTTTGAAAGCAAAATCTAGAGCAATGCCTCATGGACTCTACACTCCCTTGCCGATTGCAAATGCTCCTTCGGAAGACATTAGCATGGATTTCATTTTAGGACTCCCTAGGACTGCAAGAGGCCATGACTCTATCTTTGTGGTAGTGGACCGTTTTAGCAAAATGTCCCATTTTATTCCATGCCACAAGGTAGATGATGCTCAAAATATTTCTAGGCTCTTCTTTAGAGAAGTGGTGAGACTCCATGGTATACCTAGAAGTATAGTGTTCGATAGAGATCCCAAGTTTATAAGCCACTTTTGGAAAACTCTTTGGAGTAAACTTGGAACAAGACTACAATTTTCCACTTCTTGTCATCCTCAAACGGATGGTCAAACCGAAGTAGTCAATAGATCTCTAGGAACTATGCTTAGGGCTATCATGAAGGGAAACCACAAGTCTTGGGATGAGCATCTTCCCCACATTGAGTTTGCTTATAATAGAGTAGTCCACAAGACTACTAATGCTTCTCCTTTTGAAGTAGTATATGGATTTAATCCTCTCACACCTATGGACTTGTTACCCCTTCCTAACCCACAAGATTTTGTGCATAAGGAAGGAGCAATCAAGGCCGATTTTGTTAAGAAAATTCATGAGAAGGTTAAACTTCAAATACAACAACAAAATGAGAAGTATGCCAAATACCACAATAAGGGGCAGAGAGAAATGATTTTTGAGGAAGGAGACTTAGTTTGGCTTCATCTTCGAAAAGATAGATTTCCCACTCAAAGGAAGTCCAAACTAAGTCCCCGAGGAGATGGACCCTTTCAAGTCCTCAAGAGAGTCAACAACAATGCATACAAGTTGGACCTACCTCTTGAATATGGAGTGCATGACACATTTAATGTAATTGACCTATCTCCATTTGTAGGTACCAATGACGACTTGGATTTGAGGACAAATCCATTCCAAGAGGGAGGGGATGATGGAGAGAGGCCAAGCTCACCCCACCATGAAAGCCAAGGGCCAAGACTAGACCGTTTAGAACCACATGGAGAGCGTCTAGCACAAGACAAGGGGGAGCTACATGAGGAGCGTCTAGGAGGGAGCCTAGACCGTCTAGGACCTCTCACAAGGTCCATGGCCAAGCACATTCATGCCCAAATGAGTCAAGCCACGGATGGGAGGGAGAAGACCTTGTACATGCTACTTGGAGGCCCATTAGGGGTAGCTTAGTAGATTAGTGTAGTGTAGAAAGCAAAACTTGCTCACTTAGGGGTGTGCTATCAAGAAGGTGCCCTTAGCAATAGAAGGAGGGGTGTGCTAGCAAATAGGTGCCTTTAGCAAAAGAAGGAGGGGTGTACTATCAAATGTTGCATTTTTGACCTATCTTCTAGAATATTAGGATGATGGTGTGGTTTGACTAAAGTCAATACCCTAGGCAGCCCCCACTTTTTGTATTTCCATCCCTACCCTTTAAGCTTGCTCACCAAGGCTCCTAAATCTATAAATAAGGAGACCTACCTCATGTATTTTCAAGATTAATTTGAGTAAAGTTATGCTGCCAAATTTGTGCCAAGCTTTGCTCTCTCCTAGTTTCTAGGAATTGATCTTCATCTCCTTCACCTCACCAAGGGTTGGCCGAACCTCCCTACTCCCATACACATCATGCACCTTCAAGATCACCATCACTCCTAGGAGGGTCTTGCTCATTTCAACCATTGCTTCCGCACCATCTTCAACATCCAAGGAGAGCTCAACATGTGAAGGCCATCAGAAAGTGGATCTTAGAGGACACACGAGTCTCATAGAGAGATTCAGAGAGAGTTTTTGGTGGTTTTTTTACCTGACTTGAGCGTCGGAGTGCCAACGGCCGCTAGAGGCGCCGTCTGTGTTGTTTTGCAGGCATTGTTTGGAGTTCCAGAGAAGGTTCTTGGAGCATTCTTGTAGAACACGCAGTTGCAGAAGGCTAGGCGAAGGAGTGACGAGGCATATCCTCCACATTCGAGTCAGCGGCAGGATCACTTATGTTCATTGATTTTCCAGAGTTTGGGTGGAATGGTTCTAGTTACATGTAATGTTTGTAGAGAAAAGGGAACTTGGTGCGAAAAACTTCTTATAAGGTGTAAACCTTTAGAAGGGTTTTGAAAAAATTTCCCACATTTCTCTAACAAATATTGTATGTACTTAGAGCTATGAATAGATAAACAAGAGAAGGAAGGAAAGTAATGAAGTGAGCTGGCAGTTTTTATTACGGATTTGACCACTTTTGGTGGGGTGATGAGCCCTATCTCGTTATTTTTATCTTTTTTTTTTCATTTTTACTTGATCTTTATTTACCATCATGGTTTTTTTAGTTGGACAGTTGGATGCTATGTGTCTAAAATCTAAACATTTAAAACATTTTGTGCTTGAGAATTTGGTGGGTGACTTAGGAGGAGAAGGTTTATCTTTAGAATCTTTATGATGTGGGATGGTTTCTTTTGACAAATTAGAAGGAGAATCTTGGTTTTGAAATTTGGTTTTGTCCTTCCAAAATGTTTTGTAAAAGCCATCATTATGAGTATTTTTAAAAGAATTTTTCTTCAAAACTTGTGATCCAACCTTGATGGTTAGGTGAACCAATTTTTCTAAAGAAGTATACTCATAATTTTAAAACATCTTGTATTTCTTCTCGCAATAATCCACTCACAAATCTAGCAATCTTTGACTTTTCACTTTCATGCATATTAATTTTAGTCAAAGTTATTTCTAAGTCTTCAAAATATTCCTTTACCGTCCTAGGTCCTTGATGAAGCCATTGGAGCTTCAATAAGAGTTCCTTCCTATGAGGAGAAACAAACCGCGCGCGCTTACATTCTTTCAAATCATACCAAGAGACCATTGTTAGCCTCTTTTTTAGCCCAATGTCCATTACAGTTTGTTGCCACCATTGGTTGGTATAGTCTAAAAAAACTAGGGAACCTAACCTAACCTTTTGGTCCTCGGTGACCTTATACACATTAAAAGATGTTCAACTTTAGTTTCCCATTCTAAATACAAAGTAGGGTCATTGGACCTATTAAAACTAGGTAACTTTACAAAATCAAAAGAATGTTGTGGTTGTGGTTGGTGTTGATGGTGCGTTTATCAAAATTGTGCACTCGCCAATCATGTTCTTGACTCCCATAGTGCATGGAATGTCCGTTCTAGGCGGCTCCCATATCCTTTCTTGAGATTGCCTCTCTTGAGCTTCCTCTAGCCTTTGCATTCTTTCCACTAGTTGTCGCATTTTGTCTTCTTTGTGGGCCAAACTCCTCCGGGCATCCTTAAGCTCTCCCAAAAGACGTGCCTTGTGAGGAGATTGTGGTTTAGAAGATTTCCCTGAAGATAGATGATACATAATTCACAAGTGAACAAACATTTAGTGAAATAGAAGTTAGAAAATACTCTCTCAAGTTCGCGTCACTTTTGGTAAAAAGAAATCAAGAGGAGAACACTCAAAGCACTCAAAAATAATTTTATCCTCTTAGAAAGGTCTATCTTGGTGTTGAAAATTCTCAAATGAAAAAGGACAAAGCCCTAATCAGTTGATCTCAGAAGAACCACAACAAAAACTAAGATCTTTTAAAGACAAACAATAAAAGCTAAAAACAAAGTAAGCTAAACCAAATTCGGAAAAAGAGATTTTAACAAAACTTTTTAAAGAGAGACAAGCAAGAAAGAGGCACACAAAAAGACTCTAGGATACTTACTTAACTTCTAACAATGAAGTTCTATTCTTTTAGAATCTTGTAAAAGCAAAAGGATAAAATTTGCCAAATAAAATGAATCAACTTTGTCGAAAGATAATTTGGACAAGAAAAAAGGTGATGTTTTTGCGTCATTTTTTTTATCCTTGTTTTTCGTTTATGGAATTAAAATGCCCATAATTCATTTCATGCATATTTTCATTCACTTCCCATTGTCAAAAAGAAAGTTTGGGATTCAAATTTAAATGAACACTTGAAATCTACGTTTGGAACTAAATCCACTTCCACTTAAACAAATTTCTAGTTACTTTTATATCTTCACAATTAAAAGCAAAATAAGTAGAAGCAAAAAGAAAGACTCCTAGAACACTAAAGAACCTATGACTCAAAGCAAAAGAGGCAAGGACAATAATTGACACAAAATAAAATTCAAAAATGGAATTTAAAGTGCTAATGAATTAAAAAGTGGAATTGTAAATGACAAGAACGTAAAGGCGGAATTTAAATTACTTGAATGTAAAAGAAAGAAATTAAAGGTGCAAGGAAAGTAAACTGCCAAATCAACTCAAAGCAAAATGAAGCTCAAAGAACCAAAGCTCTGATAACCACATGATGTTAGTTGAATTTTAGATGTTTTCATTTAAGGTGACACTTTACTTTAGGATTGAGATTTTAGCAATTAAAGGTGAGGACCTAAGGAAGATTCCCACTGGACACGAACTTAACCAAGTGGTTAAGTAAGTGTGAAGGTTCACTTCACAGAGGCAAAGATGAAAAAACAAGATATAGTGAGGATGAGATGCAATTGCGGAATTCAAGAAAGGAAACTAGGAAACATCAATGGTGATCAAGACCAACCAAATGATGAACCAAACTCATAATAATGATCCCAAAACCGAGAGCAACACATAAGAGTAAAAGAGACAAGAACATAAATGGAATGGAAAATGGAAGGAAATGGAATGAGAAAACTTATGGAGGTGGTGGAGATGATCACACCACTTGTTGTGTGGAAACCACCAAGATAAGTGCTAGGTCACCACTTGAGAGCTTTATTCTCATCAAGATAAGACCAAGGAAGAGGAGATAACACTCACTTAAGCTCACACAATATTTGTGCAAAGTAACTTTACTTCAATTTCAACTTGAAAATACAAAGGGTAAGGTCTCCTATTTATAAATGAAGGAGCCTTTGAAAACAGGGAAGAGGGGTAGGATGGGAAGAGCAAAAATGGTGCGGCTATACTTTGATTGATGGCAACTTGTTTAGGCATGGCTATACCCATCCCATCTTGACCTGTGTAAGCGGAGCGCAGTGTACCTATATCATATCTGAGCTCCATGAAGGCATATGTGGAAGTCACATCGACGGCCGAGCTCGATCGTCCAAAGTTGTTCGAGTTGGGTACTACTGGCCAACTATAAGAGAAGATTGCGTGAGGTATGCACAACAGTGCAAGAAGTGCCAGCAGCACGTCGACTGGCATAATACGCCACCAGAGGAATTGAGGTTGATCCATAGCCCATGGCCTTTCCACACCTGGGGGATTGACATCGTGGGGCCTTTTCCTTTAGCGATTCGACAGATGAAGTACCTTGTGGTGGCCATAGATTTTATCAAGTGGATCGAGGCCGAGCCAGTGGCGCAAATTACAGCTCACAAAGTCCAACACTTCGTATGGAAGAATATAGTTTTCCGTTTTAGAATCCCGAAGCGATTGGTGTCTGACAATGGCACCTAGTTCGCAAGCTAGCAGTTAAGCAAGTTGTGCATTGAGCTCGGCATCAAGTAGGTATTTGCGTCATTCGAGCACCCCTAGACTAATGGGCAGGTCGAATCAGCCAACAGAGTCCTACTCAGAGGCTTAAAGAAAAGATTAGGAAAAGCTAAAGGAACTTGGGCAGACGAGGTTTCCAGGATTGTGTGGGGTATCACACCACCCCACAGTCCACTACCAAAGAAACACCCTTTAGCTTGGTGTATGGGTCAGATGCTATGATTCCCATAGAAATCCAGGAAAGCTTGCCTCGCTTTCAGAACTTTGTGGGTGAAGAATCTAACGAGGAAAGAAGAGTGAACTTAGACCTGCTAGATGAGGTCAGAGAAGAGGCCCGCATCAAATCTGAAGCTTTGAAGAGAAAGATAGAGTATAAGCACAAATCCAAGTTGAGACCTCGGCAATTCCAAGTGGCTGACTTGGTGATGCGGAAGGCTCATCCCTACCAGCTAGAGAACAAGTTGTCTCCCAAGTGGACTGGTCCATTCCGTGTGATAGAGGCCCTTGGGAACGAAGCATACAAGTTGGAGACCTTGGAAGGTGGGGCAATTCCTCGCACATGGAACGGTGCCAACCTCAAATTCTATTTTAGCTTATTATATTATATTCAGATTTCATTTAGTCACATTCAGCTAAATTGTATTTCAGATGTATTCAGTTAAGGGGGTACTCTTTTTCCCTACGGGGTTTTTTAACGAGGTCACCCAATAAAAGAAAAAAGAATTAAGAAAGATATGTTTGTGTTGAGTAGAAAGTGAACCTCTTCCTTGCCTTATATGCCAAGGACGAGAATAGTATGGTTCCACAGCGAAAGTCCTCTTCCTTGTCTTTGTACAGCAAGGTTGAGGCAAGTAAGAGGTCTTCCTTGACTTGTCAATCGAGGTCGACACAGTGAAAGTGAACCTCTCCCTTGCCTTATACGCCAAGGACGAGAATAGTATGGTTCCACAATGAAAGTCCTCTTCCTTATCTTTGTACAGCAAGGTTGAGGCAAGTAAGAGGTCTTCATTGACTTGCCAGTCGAGGTCGACACAGTGAACGTCTCCCTTGCCTTATACGCCAAGGAGGAGAATAGTATGGTTCCACAATGAAAGTCCTCTTCCTTGTCTTTGTACAGCAAGGTTGAGGCAAGTAAGAGGTCTTCCTTGACTTGTCAATCGAGGTCGACACAGTGAAAGTGAACCTCTCCCTTGCCTTATACGCCAAGGACGAGAATAGTATGGTTCCATAGTGAAAGTCCTCTTCCTTGTCTTTGTATAGCAAGGTTGAGGCAAGTAAGAGGTCTTCCTTGACTTGCTAGTCGAGGTCGACACAGTGAAAGTGAACCTTTCCCTTGCCTTATACGCCAAGGACGAGAATGTATGGTTCCATAGTGAAAGTCCTCTTCCTTGTCTTTGTACAGCAAGGTTGAGGCAAGTAAGAAGTCTTCCTTGGCATGTCAGTCAAGGTCGACACATTGAAAGTCCTCTTCTTTGTCTTTGTACAGCAAGGTTGAGGCAAGTAAGAAGTCTTCCTCGGCTTGTCAGTCGAGGTCGACGCAGTGAAAGTCCTCTTCCTTCTCTTTATACAGCAAGGTTGAGGCAAGTAAGAAGTCTTCCTCGGGTTGTCAGTCGAGGTCAACGCAGTGAAAGTCCTCTTCCTTGTCTTTATACAACAAGGTTGAGGCAAGAAAAAGGTCCTCCTTGACTAGTCAACCGAGGTCGACACCAGTACGAGTCCTTGCCCTGATCTTTGTACAGTAAGGTTGAGGTCAGCAAAAGGCCCTAGACTCATCAGCCAAGGTCGATACCAGCGAAATTTCCTACTGCAACTAACACGTCAAAGGAGAAGCCAGTGCACGATTCTCAAGTGGTGAGAGGCCAAATACAAATGAGAGAAAAGAGGGATGAAGAAAATAAGAGAAAGAAGAAAGAAAAACAAAGAGAGATAGAAAAAGAGAAATTTCTTAAGGATAGAAAGTGATCTCGCCGCGGACTCGAACGTGGGGAAAATGCCTCGTCGCTCCTTCGTCTAGCTTTCCAGCTGCTGTGCGTTCTGCAAGGAGGCTCTAGGAACCTTCGACGGGACTCCGAACGATGCCTGCAAAACATACAGACGGCGCCTCTAGCGGCCGTTGTAGCTCCGACGCTCAAGTCAGGCAACGGGAACACCAAAACTCTCTCTCGGATCTCTCTGTGTAAGACCCGTGTGTGTGTGCCCTCAGTCCCCTTTGATTCGAAAACTGAGTGTTCTTAGTTTTTGTGTGGTGTATTCTGAGGCAAAAAGACTGCATACCTGGTTTGGTGTTCTTCTTCCTCATATAAACCCGCGTAGCCCCTACAGGCTACCTCTAGGGCCACTTGATTACTCTGCACTGTCGTTTCCACTCCGCAGGGCTACCTTGCGTGCCAGCCTTCTTCACTTGAGTGCAAAGTCTGACAGGGGAGGCTGCGTGGGTGCCTCTGTACCCCTCGACTTCTGTGCTTATCTGCCCTACCTATTCTCTGGGAACATCTTCACCGTCCACGTGGCACACATGCAACCCCACTGGGAGACTCTTAAACTTGATGGGTTCTTGTCCCAGCAGGATTCTGCATCTAACTGCGTCTTCTCTGTTGAACCAAGTGGTGTTCAAGGTTTTGAAGAATCCAAATCCTTTGAAGGATGATGAAGCTTTTGCTGTGCTTGCTGTTGCTGTGCTGGTTTAGTTAGGATCTGGGTAGTTTGAGTTGTGTAACTCAACCTTTGATTGAATCTAAAGCTCAAGCATCTCAACTTTCAAACAAAGTAAAGTGTTTTTTCAAAATGAGTTAAAACAACCGATTGTTTTATCGAAACAACCGATTGTTTAAGCTTAGGTGTTTTGAAAACTGTTTTAAAGTGTGAAAATTGGTTAAGTAACAAAACAACCGATTGATTCGAGGAAACAATCGATTGTTTGTTATGTTTTTATAACAGAAAACAGTTTTAACTTTGACTGAGCTTTTAAATGCTTTTAATTCTTACGCTCCAGTCATTGAATGCTTTGACCAATCTTTCTGAAAGCTTTTATGGGTTTGTTAAGATTTGATAAACAAACTTCCTTTTATATAATTCAGAAAATCTCTTTTAAAAAGAGAAGAATGCTTTTGACAAAGAGCTGCTAAGAGAGTTTTGGAAAATTGCTGAGATTGCTTAAGAGCTAAAGAGATTGATCAAAGTGCTGAGATAGGATTCTCTTGTATTGATTTCAGATTGCTTCTGTAACAAGTGTAATCCTTGTAATTCTGTGAACTTTCGTTTTGTGCTGTTGCTAAGAAGAGCTGTGTGTTCTTGAGGGGATCAAGATCAGCTTTCTTAGTGTGGTGTGCTGACCAAGGAAAGTGTGTTTCTTGAGGGTGTTCAAGGTCACTTTCTTGGTTGTGTGTAAGTAATCTAATGTTGATTGCTTAGTGGATTTCCTCAGGGTTTCTGAGAAGACTGGATGTAGCTCTGGGTTGGAGTGAACCAGTATAAACATCTGTGTACAATCTCTCTATCCCTTACTCTTTAATTTCAGTTTATTTGTTGTTTGCTGGTATAAACAACCGATTGTTTCGAAGAAACAACCGATTGTTTTCCTGGCAGTGCTGTTTTGCTTGCTGTTTTGGCAAACTGAATTGCTTAATCATTTGATTTCTGAAAGATATTCATTCTAGCTTGGAAAAGTTTGCGAAAACCTCTTTAAACAATTCACCCCCCCCTCTAGTTTAAAGCCATCTTTCCTAACAATTGGCATCAAGAGCTTGGTTCTTGAAAGTCATTCAAGTTGATCCTAAAATCTTTTAAAATGGCTGATAGACTACCTTTTGGGGAAGGTGCTTCAATAAACAGACCACCCCTTTTCTGTGGTTTGAATTACCAGTTTTGGAAAGTTAGAATGAAAATTTTCATGGAATCTCTTGACAAAGGAATTTGGGATGCAATTGAAAATGGTCCTTTTATACCAAAGTTTGAAAAAGATGGTTCTGTCATTGAGAAGCCATGGTCTCAATGGACTGATGCTGAAAGCAAAAAGGCCAAATTTGATTGCATTGCCAAAAATATTATAACCTCTGCTTTAAATTCTGATGAGTTTTTCAGGGTATCACAATGTAAATCATCAAAGGAAATGTGGGATACTTTGGAGGTCACTCATGAAGGAACAAATGAAGTTAAAAGAGCTAGAAAGCATGCTCTAATCCAAGAGTATGAAATGTTCAGAATGCTTAAAGGTGAAACAATTGCTGAAGTACAGAAAAGGTTTACTCATATCATCAATCACCTTATGAGCCTAGACAAGACTTTTGACAAAGAAGAGCTAAACATCAAGATCTTGAAATGTCTTGATAGAGCATGGCAACCAAAGGTAACTGCAATTTCTGAATCTAAAGATCTAACATCCTTAAGTGTTGCTTCTTTGTTTGGAAAGCTTAGGGAACATGAGCTAGAGATGAATAGACTCAATGTTCAAGAGAATCAAGATAAGCACACAAGGAGCATAGCCTTGAAAGCATCCAAACACAAGGGAAAGCAAGATTCAAGTGATGATAGTGATGAGGAAAATCTGAGTTTGCTGTCAAGAAAATTCAGCAAATTCCTAAAGAGAAACCGCAACAAAGACAACAACAAGGATAGGTATGGAAACAAGAAATCCAATGATTTAAATTCAAATAACTATACTTGTTTTGGTTGTGGTGAGCAAGGTCACATAAAGGCAGATTGTCCCAACAAGAGCAAGGAGAAAAAGACAAGCTATAAGGAGAAGAAAGGCAAGACAAAAAGAGCCTACATAGCTTGGGATGAAAATGAAGTGTCTTCATCAAGTTCCTCATCAAGTGAAGATGAAAAAGCCAACATATGTTTAGTGGCTGAGGATGATGAAGATGTTTGCAGTTCAAGTGAAGTAAGTTCTTGTGCTTCCTTAAATGAACAAAATTATTGTGAATTGCTTGAAGCTTTTCAAGAAACTCATGATGAAGCTAATCGATTGGTGCTTTCAAACAATCGATTGAGAGATCTTAACAATGGGCTTGAAAAGAGAGTTAAATCACTTGAAGAGGATCTGAGAAAAGCAAAAATTGATTTTGAAAAGATGGAAAATCATTTCAAAAACACCTCTTGTAAATGTGATACTCTCATTTGTGAAAATTGTGAAAATCTTGAGAAAAAGGTTCAATATCTTGTTGAAACTGTGGACAAGCTTTCAAAAGGGAAATCAAACTTTGAGAATGTCTTGGCATCTCAAAGTTGTGTTTTTGGAAAGGCTGGTTTAGGCTTCAATCCACAGAACAAGCAAGATAGGTTTTCAAAAAGATTTTTAAGAAAACCAGAAAAACAACCGATTGTTAAGACGAAACAATCGATTGTTACATGCTTTTATTGCATGAAAAAGGGCCATTCGGTTAGATTCTGCAAAATAAGAAAGTTTTCTGTTCCAAGAGGCTACATGAAATGGATCCCTAAAGGATGTGAGGTTCCAAGTGTGAAAAAGAATCAAATTGGACCCACATTTGTGAAAGGACCAAATCTTGTTGCTTGAACTAATGTTTGTGCAGGAAAATAAATAGAAAAAGAGGAGCTGAGCCAACTGGTTAGACTGTTAAAGACAAAGGGAAATCATTGAAGCTGAATCAATGCTTTGCAGAAGATCAATTCAATGAAAAGAAGCCTTCTTGATCAACAAGCATTTGGCTCATTGAGGAAACAACACAAGGATGAGAATTTTTTTTTTTTGTCCTCAATTTCAGTATTAAAGTTCTTTCCTGTGATTAATTCCTCTTTGGTCAATGTTATCTGTTGTTATCTGCTTATGTTTTTGGTTAAAATTTCTTAAAATCAAGTTTTAACAGCTGCAGAAAAACAACCGATTGTTTCTTCGAAACAACCGATTGTTTTGAGTCTGACAGCACTGTGAAGAAATTGATTTCATTTTGAATTCTTCTTCTATCCGTTGCAGATCAAATTCAAAAGGGAGAATCTTGGTCAAAATATCTGTATTGAAAGCTGAACATGCTCAGAAAGTGGTTACAACATTCATAAAGGAATATATTCCAAATTCTTGGAAATTCAAGAGCCTTTATGACTAGTCAAAAGACCATGTGTTTTTCAGTTTCTTTTTCTGACATGTTCTGTGCAGAACAACCTTCTCTCTCTGAAAATCAGGTACCCATTGAATGGAATTAATCATAAATTGATTTTCGGATGATTATAAAATCAGGTGCAGATGAACAACCAATTGCAACATCTCTTGCAACATCTCTTGCACCATTTCTTGAGAAAATCTGTAAAGAAGAGCTGCCCTCTGTTTTCACATCTCTGCTGCCATGGAATCAACTCCTCCCACTTCTGGAAGAATCAAAACCAGAGCTGTAAGGTCTGGAGGAAGGCTGGAAGGATGGTTTTCTGGTGATAAAGATCTCATAGAAAAATATAGATATGAGACAAGCCTCAAGAAAATCAACAACCCCAAGGTTGTGAGTTTTGACTGGCTGAAAAGTCAAAAGCTGGACAATGTGAGGAAACTTCTCAAAGATCAGTATCTCAGAAGGTTTTTGGAGATGAAGGGCAACATATATCCAGACTTGGTGAAGGTTTTCTACACCAATTTGAAATTTGAGGGAAACAACCTAGTTTCTCATGTAAAAGGTGTGGACATGGAGATAACCCATGAGGTTTGGGCTGCTGTTGCTGGACTCAAGTTTTCTGGACTGCGAATCAGCAAAGGCAATCTTGGTGTGGTGGAGGATTTCAACAAAATTCAGTTCTACAGAAGCTGTTTGAAAAACACTCAAGCTCAAGTGAGTGCATGCTCAGTTGGAGGGTTGAAACTGGATGAGAGGCTGCTTGCTCTCATTGTGACATGGATTCTAACTCCAAGGGGGAGCAACCATTCTGTTTTGACTGAAGAAGATCTGGTTTACATCTTCTGCATCACCAAGAAGGTCAAGCTAAATTGGATCCACATCATCAAAGAGCACATGCAAAAAGCAATGAGGTTGGGTGACTATCACTATCCCTATGCTGTTTTGATATCTAAATTCCTAAACTATTTTGAAGTTAATCTGGAAGATGAGACTTCTGAGCTGGTCAAGTCAACTCAAGAGTTGAACAATGGATCACTCAGCAAGATGGGATTTACAAAAATAGGTGGAAAATGGGTAAGCAAGGATGGTGATCATGGTGCCTCCTCTAGTGGTGCTGCTCAAGAAGAACCTACAGATATGGATGTTGAACATGAAGATCCAACAGGAGAGTTTCAAGATGCTGGACCCAGTGCGGCTGCTGAACATCCAGAAGAAAGGATTCAATCAATGTCACCTTTTGAAAGGTTCATGATGAATAGGATGGATAGCTTTGCTGAAAACCAAAGAAACCTCCATGATCTGTGTGTTAGCAATTTCCAGAGGTTTGATACCAGGTTTGACAACATGGATGCAAGGTTCATGAGCCTGGATGAACAAATTGAAGCTGTTCAGAACCAAATCTTTGATCTTCAGTTTGGAGATAAGGAAGAATGAAGAAAAACAACCGATTGGATTGTCGAAACAATCGATTGTTTTTGCTGCTGTTGAAGTTTGATGTTCTTTTCTTTCCTTCTGCTGTTGCTTTTATAATTCTGATGTAATATGAACATTTTATGGCTTTATCTCTTATATTTGTCTATTTGTGAAGACAAATAGGGGGAGATTTTATGCTTGTTTGCTTATATGCTTGTTTAAGACTGCTTGTAGCTGTTTTTACTGATATTAGTTGTTTAAAGCTTTAACTGTGTATATATTTTCTAACAAAATATCAGAAGCTCTATGTCTGCTAAAAGTTCAATTGCAGGAACTGCTTCAGATCTAATCAGAACAACACAAGCATTAGGGATCAAGCATCAGGGATTTGTCTTCATCAAATAGGGGGAGATTGTTGAACCAAGTGGTGTTCAAGGTTTTGAAGAATCCAAATCCTTTGAAGGATGATGAAGCTTTTGCTGTGCTTGCTGTTGCTGTGCTGGTTTAGTTAGGATCTGGGTAGTTTGAGTTGTGTAACTCAACCTTTGATTGAATCTAAAGCTCAAGCATCTCAACTTTCAAACAAAGTAAAGTGTTTTTTCAAACTGAGTTAAAACAACCGATTGTTTTATCGAAACAACCGATTGTTTAAGCTTAGGTGTTTTGAAAACTGTTTTAAAGTGTGAAAATTGGTTAAGTAACAAAACAACCGATTGATTCGAGGAAACAATCGATTGTTTGTTATGTTTTTATAACAGAAAACAGTTTTAACTTTGACTGAGCTTTTAAATGCTTTTAATTCTTACGCTCCAGTCATTGAATGCTTTGACCAATCTTTCTGAAAGCTTTTATGGGTTTGTTAAGATTTGATAAACAAACTTCCTTTTATATAATTCAGAAAATCTCTTTTAAAAAGAGAAGAATGCTTTTGACAAAGAGCTGCTAAGAGAGTTTTGGAAAATTGCTGAGATTGCTTAAGAGCTAAAGAGATTGATCAAAGTGCTGAGATAGGATTCTCTTGTATTGATTTCAGATTGCTTCTGTAACAAGTGTAATCCTTGTAATTCTGTGAACTTTCGTTTTGTGCTGTTGCTAAGAAGAGCTGTGTGTTCTTGAGGGGATCAAGATCAGCTTTCTTAGTGTGGTGTGCTGACCAAGGAAAGTGTGTTTCTTGAGGGTGTTCAAGGTCACTTTCTTGGTTGTGTGTAAGTAATCTAGTGTTGATTGCTTAGTGGATTTCCTCAGGGTTTCTGAGAAGACTGGATGTAGCTCTGGGTTGGAGTGAACCAGTATAAACATCTGTGTACAATCTCTCTATCCCTTACTCTTTAATTTCAGTTTATTTGTTGTTTGCTGGTATAAACAACCGATTGTTTCGAAGAAACAACCGATTGTTTTCCTGGCAGTGCTGTTTTGCTTGCTGTTTTGGCAAACTGAATTGCTTAATCATTTGATTTCTGAAAGATATTCATTCTAGCTTGGAAAAGTTTGCGAAAACCTCTTTAAACAATTCACCCCCCCCTCTAGTTTAAAGCCATCTTTCCTAACAATTGGCATCAAGAGCTTGGTTCTTGAAAGTCATTCAAGTTGATCCTAAAATCTTTTAAAATGGCTGATAGACTACCTTTTGGGGAAGGTGCTTCAATAAACAGACCACCCCTTTTCTGTGGTTTGAATTACCAGTTTTGGAAAGTTAGAATGAAAATTTTCATGGAATCTCTTGACAAAGGAATTTGGGATGCAATTGAAAATGGTCCTTTTATACCAAAGTTTGAAAAAGATGGTTCTGTCATTGAGAAGCCATGGTCTCAATGGACTGATGCTGAAAGCAAAAAGGCCAAATTTGATTGCATTGCCAAAAATATTATAACCTCTGCTTTAAATTCTGATGAGTTTTTCAGGGTATCACAATGTAAATCATCAAAGGAAATGTGGGATACTTTGGAGGTCACTCATGAAGGAACAAATGAAGTTAAAAGAGCTAGAAAGCATGCTCTAATCCAAGAGTATGAAATGTTCAGAATGCTTAAAGGTGAAACAATTGCTGAAGTACAGAAAAGGTTTACTCATATCATCAATCACCTTATGAGCCTAGACAAGACTTTTGACAAAGAAGAGCTAAACATCAAGATCTTGAAATGTCTTGATAGAGCATGGCAACCAAAGGTAACTGCAATTTCTGAATCTAAAGATCTAACATCCTTAAGTGTTGCTTCTTTGTTTGGAAAGCTTAGGGAACATGAGCTAGAGATGAATAGACTCAATGTTCAAGAGAATCAAGATAAGCACACAAGGAGCATAGCCTTGAAAGCATCCAAACACAAGGGAAAGCAAGATTCAAGTGATGATAGTGATGAGGAAAATCTGAGTTTGCTGTCAAGAAAATTCAGCAAATTCCTAAAGAGAAACCGCAACAAAGACAACAACAAGGATAGGTATGGAAACAAGAAATCCAATGATTTAAATTCAAATAACTATACTTGTTTTGGTTGTGGTGAGCAAGGTCACATAAAGGCAGATTGTCCCAACAAGAGCAAGGAGAAAAAGACAAGCTATAAGGAGAAGAAAGGCAAGACAAAAAGAGCCTACATAGCTTGGGATGAAAATGAAGTGTCTTCATCAAGTTCCTCATCAAGTGAAGATGAAAAAGCCAACATATGTTTAGTGGCTGAGGATGATGAAGATGTTTGCAGTTCAAGTGAAGTAAGTTCTTGTGCTTCCTTAAATGAACAAAATTATTGTGAATTGCTTGAAGCTTTTCAAGAAACTCATGATGAAGCTAATCGATTGGTGCTTTCAAACAATCGATTGAGAGATCTTAACAATGGGCTTGAAAAGAGAGTTAAATCACTTGAAGAGGATCTGAGAAAAGCAAAAATTGATTTTGAAAAGATGGAAAATCATTTCAAAAACACCTCTTGTAAATGTGATACTCTCATTTGTGAAAATTGTGAAAATCTTGAGAAAAAGGTTCAATATCTTGTTGAAACTGTGGACAAGCTTTCAAAAGGGAAATCAAACTTTGAGAATGTCTTGGCATCTCAAAGTTGTGTTTTTGGAAAGGCTGGTTTAGGCTTCAATCCACAGAACAAGCAAGATAGGTTTTCAAAAAGATTTTTAAGAAAACCAGAAAAACAACCGATTGTTAAGACGAAACAATCGATTGTTACATGCTTTTATTGCATGAAAAAGGGCCATTCGGTTAGATTCTGCAAAATAAGAAAGTTTTCTGTTCCAAGAGGCTACATGAAATGGATCCCTAAAGGATGTGAGGTTCCAAGTGTGAAAAAGAATCAAATTGGACCCACATTTGTGAAAGGACCAAATCTTGTTGCTTGAACTAATGTTTGTGCAGGAAAATAAATAGAAAAAGAGGAGCTGAGCCAACTGGTTAGACTGTTAAAGACAAAGGGAAATCATTGAAGCTGAATCAATGCTTTGCAGAAGATCAATTCAATGAAAAGAAGCCTTCTTGATCAACAAGCATTTGGCTCATTGAGGAAACAACACAAGGATGAGAATTTTTTTTTTTTGTCCTCAATTTCAGTATTAAAGTTCTTTCCTGTGATTAATTCCTCTTTGGTCAATGTTATCTGTTGTTATCTGCTTATGTTTTTGGTTAAAATTTCTTAAAATCAAGTTTTAACAGCTGCAGAAAAACAACCGATTGTTTCTTCGAAACAACCGATTGTTTTGAGTCTGACAGCACTGTGAAGAAATTGATTTCATTTTGAATTCTTCTTCTATCCGTTGCAGATCAAATTCAAAAGGGAGAATCTTGGTCAAAATATCTGTATTGAAAGCTGAACATGCTCAGAAAGTGGTTACAACATTCATAAAGGAATATATTCCAAATTCTTGGAAATTCAAGAGCCTTTATGACTAGTCAAAAGACCATGTGTTTTTCAGTTTCTTTTTCTGACATGTTCTGTGCAGAACAACCTTCTCTCTCTGAAAATCAGGTACCCATTGAATGGAATTAATCATAAATTGATTTTCGGATGATTATAAAATCAGGTGCAGATGAACAACCAATTGCAACATCTCTTGCAACATCTCTTGCACCATTTCTTGAGAAAATCTGTAAAGAAGAGCTGCCCTCTGTTTTCACATCTCTGCTGCCATGGAATCAACTCCTCCCACTTCTGGAAGAATCAAAACCAGAGCTGTAAGGTCTGGAGGAAGGCTGGAAGGATGGTTTTCTGGTGATAAAGATCTCATAGAAAAATATAGATATGAGACAAGCCTCAAGAAAATCAACAACCCCAAGGTTGTGAGTTTTGACTGGCTGAAAAGTCAAAAGCTGGACAATGTGAGGAAACTTCTCAAAGATCAGTATCTCAGAAGGTTTTTGGAGATGAAGGGCAACATATATCCAGACTTGGTGAAGGTTTTCTACACCAATTTGAAATTTGAGGGAAACAACCTAGTTTCTCATGTAAAAGGTGTGGACATGGAGATAACCCATGAGGTTTGGGCTGCTGTTGCTGGACTCAAGTTTTCTGGACTGCGAATCAGCAAAGGCAATCTTGGTGTGGTGGAGGATTTCAACAAAATTCAGTTCTACAGAAGCTGTTTGAAAAACACTCAAGCTCAAGTGAGTGCATGCTCAGTTGGAGGGTTGAAACTGGATGAGAGGCTGCTTGCTCTCATTGTGACATGGATTCTAACTCCAAGGGGGAGCAACCATTCTGTTTTGACTGAAGAAGATCTGGTTTACATCTTCTGCATCACCAAGAAGGTCAAGCTAAATTGGATCCACATCATCAAAGAGCACATGCAAAAAGCAATGAGGTTGGGTGACTATCACTATCCCTATGCTGTTTTGATATCTAAATTCCTAAACTATTTTGAAGTTAATCTGGAAGATGAGACTTCTGAGCTGGTCAAGTCAACTCAAGAGTTGAACAATGGATCACTCAGCAAGATGGGATTTACAAAAATAGGTGGAAAATGGGTAAGCAAGGATGGTGATCATGGTGCCTCCTCTAGTGGTGCTGCTCAAGAAGAACCTACAGATATGGATGTTGAACATGAAGATCCAACAGGAGAGTTTCAAGATGCTGGACCCAGTGCGGCTGCTGAACATCCAGAAGAAAGGATTCAATCAATGTCACCTTTTGAAAGGTTCATGATGAATAGGATGGATAGCTTTGCTGAAAACCAAAGAAACCTCCATGATCTGTGTGTTAGCAATTTCCAGAGGTTTGATACCAGGTTTGACAACATGGATGCAAGGTTCATGAGCCTGGATGAACAAATTGAAGCTGTTCAGAACCAAATCTTTGATCTTCAGTTTGGAGATAAGGAAGAATGAAGAAAAACAACCGATTGGATTGTCGAAACAATCGATTGTTTTTGCTGCTGTTGAAGTTTGATGTTCTTTTCTTTCCTTCTGCTGTTGCTTTTATAATTCTGATGTAATATGAACATTTTATGGCTTTATCTCTTATATTTGTCTATTTGTGAAGACAAATAGGGGGAGATTTTATGCTTGTTTGCTTATATGCTTGTTTAAGACTGCTTGTAGCTGTTTTTACTGATATTAGTTGTTTAAAGCTTTAACTGTGTATATATTTTCTAACAAAATATCAGAAGCTCTATGTCTGCTAAAAGTTCAATTGCAGGAACTGCTTCAGATCTAATCAGAACAACACAAGCATTAGGGATCAAGCATCAGGGATTTGTCTTCATCAAATAGGGGGAGATTGTTGAACCAAGTGGTGTTCAAGGTTTTGAAGAATCCAAATCCTTTGAAGGATGATGAAGCTTTTGCTGTGCTTGCTGTTGCTGTGCTGGTTTAGTTAGGATCTGGGTAGTTTGAGTTGTGTAACTCAACCTTTGATTGAATCTAAAGCTCAAGCATCTCAACTTTCAAACAAAGTAAAGTGTTTTTTCAAACTGAGTTAAAACAACCGATTGTTTTATCGAAACAACCGATTGTTTAAGCTTAGGTGTTTTGAAAACTGTTTTAAAGTGTGAAAATTGGTTAAGTAACAAAACAACCGATTGATTCGAGGAAACAATCGATTGTTTGTTATGTTTTTATAACAGAAAACAGTTTTAACTTTGACTGAGCTTTTAAATGCTTTTAATTCTTACGCTCCAGTCATTGAATGCTTTGACCAATCTTTCTGAAAGCTTTTATGGGTTTGTTAAGATTTGATAAACAAACTTCCTTTTATATAATTCAGAAAATCTCTTTTAAAAAGAGAAGAATGCTTTTGACAAAGAGCTGCTAAGAGAGTTTTGGAAAATTGCTGAGATTGCTTAAGAGCTAAAGAGATTGATCAAAGTGCTGAGATAGGATTCTCTTGTATTGATTTCAGATTGCTTCTGTAACAAGTGTAATCCTTGTAATTCTGTGAACTTTCGTTTTGTGCTGTTGCTAAGAAGAGCTGTGTGTTCTTGAGGGGATCAAGATCAGCTTTCTTAGTGTGGTGTGCTGACCAAGGAAAGTGTGTTTCTTGAGGGTGTTCAAGGTCACTTTCTTGGTTGTGTGTAAGTAATCTAGTGTTGATTGCTTAGTGGATTTCCTCAGGGTTTCTGAGAAGACTGGATGTAGCTCTGGGTTGGAGTGAACCAGTATAAACATCTGTGTACAATCTCTCTATCCCTTACTCTTTAATTTCAGTTTATTTGTTGTTTGCTGGTATAAACAACCGATTGTTTCGAAGAAACAACCGATTGTTTTCCTGGCAGTGCTGTTTTGCTTGCTGTTTTGGCAAACTGAATTGCTTAATCATTTGATTTCTGAAAGATATTCATTCTAGCTTGGAAAAGTTTGCGAAAACCTCTTTAAACAATTCACCCCCCCCTCTAGTTTAAAGCCATCTTTCCTAACAATTGGCATCAAGAGCTTGGTTCTTGAAAGTCATTCAAGTTGATCCTAAAATCTTTTAAAATGGCTGATAGACTACCTTTTGGGGAAGGTGCTTCAATAAACAGACCACCCCTTTTCTGTGGTTTGAATTACCAGTTTTGGAAAGTTAGAATGAAAATTTTCATGGAATCTCTTGACAAAGGAATTTGGGATGCAATTGAAAATGGTCCTTTTATACCAAAGTTTGAAAAAGATGGTTCTGTCATTGAGAAGCCATGGTCTCAATGGACTGATGCTGAAAGCAAAAAGGCCAAATTTGATTGCATTGCCAAAAATATTATAACCTCTGCTTTAAATTCTGATGAGTTTTTCAGGGTATCACAATGTAAATCATCAAAGGAAATGTGGGATACTTTGGAGGTCACTCATGAAGGAACAAATGAAGTTAAAAGAGCTAGAAAGCATGCTCTAATCCAAGAGTATGAAATGTTCATAATGCTTAAAGGTGAAACAATTGCTGAAGTACAGAAAAGGTTTACTCATATCATCAATCACCTTATGAGCCTAGACAAGACTTTTGACAAAGAAGAGCTAAACATCAAGATCTTGAAATGTCTTGATAGAGCATGGCAACCAAAGGTAACTGCAATTTCTGAATCTAAAGATCTAACATCCTTAAGTGTTGCTTCTTTGTTTGGAAAGCTTAGGGAACATGAGCTAGAGATGAATAGACTCAATGTTCAAGAGAATCAAGATAAGCACACAAGGAGCATAGCCTTGAAAGCATCCAAACACAAGGGAAAGCAAGATTCAAGTGATGATAGTTGTTCCTGCCGGTTGACCCTGCGTCAGCTGACTTCTGCGGCCGCCACACACCTCCTTCCTCACCTAGTCTGTGCTGGTATGATCGCACCTGCAAAAGAGAAAGGGGGGCGCCCTCGCGGCCGTTTGCACTCCGACGCTCAAGTCAGAACGGGGCAAGAAACATTAAAGTCTGAATTTCTCTCTGTGTTTAGGTCTAGAATTTCGTACCTCTGTGAAGCATATTACTGTTCCTTATATACTTAGGGTTCTCTGCGCCGCTAACCCTAATTAGGGTTTATTGCGCTGCTGGACACACTTAGGGTTTACTGGAATGCCCCCTGCGCCACTCTTACCCAGTCTTTGGGATAACCTAGCGCATAGGGTTTCCTTCTCTGGAGTGCAAACTCTAACAGGATGAACACCTGTTCTGGGAGGGCCTTTACTGTTCACGTGCCATGCATGTAGCCTTCGTGATTCGGGACTCTCTTTACCTCTGGGAATATTTACTAATAATCTGCGGAGCAGGCGATGACCGATCACCCATCTCTCTGTGGAGCAGGCGATGACCGATCACCCATCTCTCTGTGGAGCAGGCGATGACCGATTACTCATCTCTCTGTGGAGCAGGCGATGACCGATTACCTCTGATGGGTCTACTCCACGTGGCTTTGGCCCATGCTGTGGGACCCATCTGACGTCCGAGGACCGATCAGTACACAAGCCCCCCAGTCTCAAGCTGTTAACTTGTTTCAGCGAAGAGACTAAGTCATTGACTCCTTTACTACCTGCTCTCGGTGCTCGAGGACCAGCATTTGGCATCATCGCCAGGAACTCTTCTGATCTGGTACTCGCCGAATTATCTTTAGGCGATTTCCTTTCTCTTACTCTTCTCGATCCACGTGTCCTCCTCAAGCACGCCTCTCACCTCAGCCTCGCTTTAAGAAGTCGAGGGCGAGGTCTTTCCTATCTCGCCTCACTTGCTCAAAGGCAAGGAGGTCTTCTTTCTCGCCTGCACTTGCTCCCAGGCAAGGAGGTCTTCCTCTGTTGCCTCAGCCTCGCTGTAAGGAGACGAGGTGAGGACTTTATATCCTCTTGCCTCAGCCTCGCTGTAAGAAGACGAGGTGAGGACTTTCTTATCTTCTCGCCTCAGCCTCGCTGTAAAAAGACGAGGTGAGGACTTTATACTTCTCGCCTCAGCCTCGCTGTAAAAAGACGAGGTGAGGACTTTATATCTTCTCGCCTCAGCCTCGCTGTAAAAAGACGAGGTGAGGACTTTATATCCTCTCGCCTCAGCCTCGCTGTAAGAAGACGAGGTGAGGACTTTCTTATCTTCTCGCCTCAGCCTCGCTGTAAAAAGACGAGGTGAAGACACTTTCTTATCTTCTCGCCTCAGCCTCGCTGTAAAAAGACGAGGTGAGGACTTTATATCTTCTCGCCTCAGCCTCGCTGTAAAAAGACGAGGTGAGGACTTTATATCTTCTCGCCTCAGCCTCGCTGTAAAAAGACGAGGTGAGGACTTTATATCCTCTTGCCTCGGATCGCCAAAGGGCGAGGAGGACTTTTATCATCTTGCCTCAGATCGCCAAAGGGCGAGGAGGACTTTTATCATCTTGCCTCAGCCTCGCTGTAAAAAGACGAGGTGAGGACTTTTATCATCTTGCCTCAGCCTCGCTGTAAAAAGACGAGGTGAGGACTTTCAACATCTTGCCTCAGCCTCGCTGTAAGAAGACGAGGTGAGGACTTTTATCATCTTGCCTCAGCCTCGCTGTAAAAAGACGAGGTGAGGACTTTTATCATCTTGCCTCGGATCGCCAAAGGGCGAGGAGGACTTTTATCATCTTGCCTCAGATCGCCAAAGGGCGAGGAGGACTTTTATCATCTTGCCTCAGCCTCGCTGTAAAAAGACGAGGTGAGGACTTTTATCATCTTGCCTCAGCCTCGCTGTAAAAAGACGAGGTGAGGACTTTCAACATCTGGATGCCTCCGATCGCCGAAGGGCGATGAGGACCCTAAAATCTCCTTACCTGGGCCTCTGATCGCCTAAGGGCGATGAGGTTTTTCCAAAACTTCTGAGTCTTTCTCTCTCCCGTCGGTTGCTCCTCTTGACACGTGGACATCATCTGGTCATTCACGTGTCACCATCTGGAGTACCTGCAGCTAAAACGCTACTTTCACCTTGATCCTGCGACTAAGTTATCCACACAGGGAGTAGCTTAGTGCACAGGCTACTCTGGGCACAACCTTAACCTGGCGATCTGGTTAACACTGGGTATCACAGCTCACACAAGTCTTCTCAAACAGTCGGCGATGTGCTCCTTTCGGCGACTTGCTGACAACCTGATCTCCTGATCTTCACACCCGGCGATCATGTGAACACCCGGCGATGTGAATACCTGCAGGCGATAGGCGACCACTTATATCTTCACACACATGGCGATAGGCGATCACTTATATCTTCGCATACATGGCGATAGGCGATCCCTTATATCTTCGCACACATGGCGATAGGCGATCACTTATATCTTCACACATGGCGAAAGGCGATCACTTATATCTTCGCGCACATGGCGATAGGCGATCACTTATATCTTCGCGCACATGGCGATAGGCGATCACTTATATCTTCGCACACATGGCGATAGGCGATCACTACTCTTTACACGCGGTGATAGGCGACTACCGATCTGTGCTTCTTTACTTCTCGCGCTTTGCTTCCAGGCGCTCTCTTAACACTGGGTGATCACCTCTCCAACTGGCTTACTATCCTCTACCACGTGACACCCCTTGAACAGCCAACATGGTCAACTGCTGGCGACGTCATCTATTACTGATGACGGACCGGATCACAAGCCCCCCAGGCTCGAGTTGTGACTTGTCTCAACGAAGAGTCTTACAACTCGCCTGATAGCTATTGGCCCGACCGGGCTGTCACCTCTTGGCTGACGACCGAGGTCTTGCCACTTACGTAAACGTTCTTACTTCTGCCTCTTTCCCTTCGACGACCATCATCTGCTTGTAATGAATTATAAACCTTGTCTTTACAACTTGAATCACTCTTTCTCCTCATAGCTCAACCTTCACCTTGTGTGGGTTGCTTGGTGACTGATGTGGTGCTATCTCTACTTCTTGACTCGTGCTGGTTTCCTTGGGCGATTAATCTTTGAAGCCCCCCTTCTCGACTGGCAAGCTCCAGAATACCTCTTGTTTATACTCTGGTGATGGGAGATTCCTCCTGAGTCGACCTTGGCTGATAAGCTAAGGAGAACCTCTTCAGTGGATGCCTCCCTGTTCTTGTTCGAAGCCAAAAAACCTGGAGATCACCTCTGGGTAAGCCTGAATGGGAATTGCTGTAACGTCCTTCTTCTTGGTGGCTTTCCCTTGCACTGGGTGGAGAAGGGAAATAAAAGCTCCAAGGATAGCTTCACGAGGGCAAGGAGTCCTGACAACGTGGGAGCACTGGACAGAGACCTCTACCCTTTCTTTTGCTCTCTTCACTCAGCCTTGTTACTTTGTACGTTTAACTGCATGCCAGGCGTTCTGCATCATCGCCGGGAATTCCTCTGATCTCATCCAGTAAATCCAGATTCATTCTTCTCTCTTCATTTGATTTCTCTGCTACAAAGTGTTGAAAACTCGGCGATCTCTCCTGGATTTCAACTGGAACCATCGCGTCACAGCTACGCACTAAACTGGAAGGGGTTTAGTGGTGTCCACATCTGACGAGTGGTCCTCGAATGCTTCCACTGCCATCATCTTTACTTTTCTTCGGATCATAAGGATGATATATCCTTTGGTCCTTCTTTACCGCTGCCGTCTCCAACACCCTCTGAGGCTGAGTCCTGGCTTGGGTGCGTGGTTTTGCGGGAGCCGTACTCCCCCTCTTTTCTATCACTTCGTTCTCGGCAGCGATGTGAGCCACAGCACGTCGCCGAATCTCTGCGAAAGTTGCAGGGCGACTCCTGATCAATGATTCGCTGAATGGCCCAGGTAGCACGCCTTTCTCAAAGGCGTGTACGAACATCTCCTCCTCTTTACCTGGTAGTCGGACTATCTGGGCCCCGAATCTGTTCAGATAATCCTTCAAAGATTCCCCCTGGAATTGCCTTAGGTCGAACAGGTCGTAGGACACCATAGGCGGCGCCTTATTCACGATGTACTGATCGACAAACAGCTTGGAAAATTGCCGGAAACTGGAAATATGTCCGGTAGGTAGACTCACAAACCAGTCCAACGCTGTGCTGTGGAGGGTGCTCATAAACATCTTGCAGTAGACCGCATCCGATCCTCCCGACAGCATCATCTGCGTATGGAAAGCGGTGAGATGCCTTTCGGGGTCTTCTTTCCCAGTGAACACGGTCTTAGGCCCTACGAAGGTGGCAGGGACCACCGTGTCCATGATTTCCTGGGAGAAAGGCATGGGAAAGGCCCTTGTGGGCGTTGGTGGAGCCCGATCCTCTCCCCCACAGTCTCCATCTTGCCGCACGTTTTGCAGACTCGCACGCAGCTCCTCGTTCGCTTTGTGCAACTCCTCATTCCTGGCCTGTGAGGCGGCCAGGTCTTCCTGCATCCGCGCTTGGTGCGCCCTGGACTCCGCCACCGTCTCCTGGAGGGCGCGCATTGTTTCCATGAGTTGCTGCATGGTAACGCTTTCGCCTCCATTCGGTGGAACGGAACCGTGCCTTGTCGTCCTCATCTTCTGTGGTTTCTCTCTCACTCTCGTGTATGGGACCTTGTTTTACTCGGCCCCACGGTGGGCGCCTAATGTTCCTGCCGGTTGACCCTGCGTCAGCTGACTTCTGCGGCCGCCACACACCTCCTTCCTCACCTAGTCTGTGCTGGTATGATCGCACCTGCAAAAGAGAAAGGGGGGCGCCCTCGCGGCCGTTTGCACTCCGACGCTCAAGTCAGAACGGGGCAAGAAACATTAAAGTCTGAATTTCTCTCTGTGTTTAGGTCTAGAATTTCGTACCTCTGTGAAGCATATTACTGTTCCTTATATACTTAGGGTTCTCTGCGCCGCTAACCCTAATTAGGGTTTATTGCGCTGCTGGACACACTTAGGGTTTACTGGAATGCCCCCTGCGCCACTCTTACCCAGTCTTTGGGATAACCTAGCGCATAGGGTTTCCTTCTCTGGAGTGCAAACTCTAACAGGATGAACACCTGTTCTGGGAGGGCCTTTACTGTTCACGTGCCATGCATGTAGCCTTCGTGATTCGGGACTCTCTTTACCTCTGGGAATATTTACTAATAATCTGCGGAGCAGGCGATGACCGATCACCCATCTCTCTGTGGAGCAGGCGATGACCGATCACCCATCTCTCTGTGGAGCAGGCGATGACCGATTACTCATCTCTCTGTGGAGCAGGCGATGACCGATTACCTCTGATGGGTCTACTCCACGTGGCTTTGGCCCATGCTGTGGGACCCATCTGACGTCCGAGGACCGATCAGTACAATAGTGATGAGGAAAATCTGAGTTTGCTGTCAAGAAAATTCAGCAAATTCCTAAAGAGAAACCGCAACAAAGACAACAACAAGGATAGGTATGGAAACAAGAAATCCAATGATTTAAATTCAAATAACTATACTTGTTTTGGTTGTGGTGAGCAAGGTCACATAAAGGCAGATTGTCCCAACAAGAGCAAGGAGAAAAAGACAAGCTATAAGGAGAAGAAAGGCAAGACAAAAAGAGCCTACATAGCTTGGGATGAAAATGAAGTGTCTTCATCAAGTTCCTCATCAAGTGAAGATGAAAAAGCCAACATATGTTTAGTGGCTGAGGATGATGAAGATGTTTGCAGTTCAAGTGAAGTAAGTTCTTGTGCTTCCTTAAATGAACAAAATTATTGTGAATTGCTTGAAGCTTTTCAAGAAACTCATGATGAAGCTAATCGATTGGTGCTTTCAAACAATCGATTGAGAGATCTTAACAATGGGCTTGAAAAGAGAGTTAAATCACTTGAAGAGGATCTGAGAAAAGCAAAAATTGATTTTGAAAAGATGGAAAATCATTTCAAAAACACCTCTTGTAAATGTGATACTCTCATTTGTGAAAATTGTGAAAATCTTGAGAAAAAGGTTCAATATCTTGTTGAAACTGTGGACAAGCTTTCAAAAGGGAAATCAAACTTTGAGAATGTCTTGGCATCTCAAAGTTGTGTTTTTGGAAAGGCTGGTTTAGGCTTCAATCCACAGAACAAGCAAGATAGGTTTTCAAAAAGATTTTTAAGAAAACCAGAAAAACAACCGATTGTTAAGACGAAACAATCGATTGTTACATGCTTTTATTGCATGAAAAAGGGCCATTCGGTTAGATTCTGCAAAATAAGAAAGTTTTCTGTTCCAAGAGGCTACATGAAATGGATCCCTAAAGGATGTGAGGTTCCAAGTGTGAAAAAGAATCAAATTGGACCCACATTTGTGAAAGGACCAAATCTTGTTGCTTGAACTAATGTTTGTGCAGGAAAATAAATAGAAAAAGAGGAGCTGAGCCAACTGGTTAGACTGTTAAAGACAAAGGGAAATCATTGAAGCTGAATCAATGCTTTGCAGAAGATCAATTCAATGAAAAGAAGCCTTCTTGATCAACAAGCATTTGGCTCATTGAGGAAACAACACAAGGATGAGAATTTTTTTTTTTTGTCCTCAATTTCAGTATTAAAGTTCTTTCCTGTGATTAATTCCTCTTTGGTCAATGTTATCTGTTGTTATCTGCTTATGTTTTTGGTTAAAATTTCTTAAAATCAAGTTTTAACAGCTGCAGAAAAACAACCGATTGTTTCTTCGAAACAACCGATTGTTTTGAGTCTGACAGCACTGTGAAGAAATTGATTTCATTTTGAATTCTTCTTCTATCCGTTGCAGATCAAATTCAAAAGGGAGAATCTTGGTCAAAATATCTGTATTGAAAGCTGAACATGCTCAGAAAGTGGTTACAACATTCATAAAGGAATATATTCCAAATTCTTGGAAATTCAAGAGCCTTTATGACTAGTCAAAAGACCATGTGTTTTTCAGTTTCTTTTTCTGACATGTTCTGTGCAGAACAACCTTCTCTCTCTGAAAATCAGGTACCCATTGAATGGAATTAATCATAAATTGATTTTCGGATGATTATAAAATCAGGTGCAGATGAACAACCAATTGCAACATCTCTTGCAACATCTCTTGCACCATTTCTTGAGAAAATCTGTAAAGAAGAGCTGCCCTCTGTTTTCACATCTCTGCTGCCATGGAATCAACTCCTCCCACTTCTGGAAGAATCAAAACCAGAGCTGTAAGGTCTGGAGGAAGGCTGGAAGGATGGTTTTCTGGTGATAAAGATCTCATAGAAAAATATAGATATGAGACAAGCCTCAAGAAAATCAACAACCCCAAGGTTGTGAGTTTTGACTGGCTGAAAAGTCAAAAGCTGGACAATGTGAGGAAACTTCTCAAAGATCAGTATCTCAGAAGGTTTTTGGAGATGAAGGGCAACATATATCCAGACTTGGTGAAGGTTTTCTACACCAATTTGAAATTTGAGGGAAACAACCTAGTTTCTCATGTAAAAGGTGTGGACATGGAGATAACCCATGAGGTTTGGGCTGCTGTTGCTGGACTCAAGTTTTCTGGACTGCGAATCAGCAAAGGCAATCTTGGTGTGGTGGAGGATTTCAACAAAATTCAGTTCTACAGAAGCTGTTTGAAAAACACTCAAGCTCAAGTGAGTGCATGCTCAGTTGGAGGGTTGAAACTGGATGAGAGGCTGCTTGCTCTCATTGTGACATGGATTCTAACTCCAAGGGGGAGCAACCATTCTGTTTTGACTGAAGAAGATCTGGTTTACATCTTCTGCATCACCAAGAAGGTCAAGCTAAATTGGATCCACATCATCAAAGAGCACATGCAAAAAGCAATGAGGTTGGGTGATTATCACTATCCCTATGCTGTTTTGATATCTAAATTCCTAAACTATTTTGAAGTTAATCTGGAAGATGAGACTTCTGAGCTGGTCAAGTCAACTCAAGAGTTGAACAATGGATCACTCAGCAAGATGGGATTTACAAAAATAGGTGGAAAATGGGTAAGCAAGGATGGTGATCATGGTGCCTCCTCTAGTGGTGCTGCTCAAGAAGAACCTACAGATATGGATGTTGAACATGAAGATCCAACAGGAGAGTTTCAAGATGCTGGACCCAGTGCGGCTGCTGAACATCCAGAAGAAAGGATTCAATCAATGTCACCTTTTGAAAGGTTCATGATGAATAGGATGGATAGCTTTGCTGAAAACCAAAGAAACCTCCATGATCTGTGTGTTAGCAATTTCCAGAGGTTTGATACCAGGTTTGACAACATGGATGCAAGGTTCATGAGCCTGGATGAACAAATTGAAGCTGTTCAGAACCAAATCTTTGATCTTCAGTTTGGAGATAAGGAAGAATGAAGAAAAACAACCGATTGGATTGTCGAAACAATCGATTGTTTTTGCTGCTGTTGAAGTTTGATGTTCTTTTCTTTCCTTCTGCTGTTGCTTTTATAATTCTGATGTAATATGAACATTTTATGGCTTTATCTCTTATATTTGTCTATTTGTGAAGACAAATAGGGGGAGATTTTATGCTTGTTTGCTTATATGCTTGTTTAAGACTGCTTGTAGCTGTTTTTATTGATATTAGTTGTTTAAAGCTTTAACTGTGTATATATTTTCTAACAAAATATCAGAAGCTCTATGTCTGCTAAAAGTTCAATTGCAGGAACTGCTTCAGATCTAATCAGAACAACACAAGCATTAGGGATCAAGCATCAGGGATTTGTCTTCATCAAATAGGGGGAGATTGTTGAACCAAGTGGTGTTCAAGGTTTTGAAGAATCCAAATCCTTTGAAGGATGATGAAGCTTTTGCTGTGCTTGCTGTTGCTGTGCTGGTTTAGTTAGGATCTGGGTAGTTTGAGTTGTGTAACTCAACCTTTGATTGAATCTAAAGCTCAAGCATCTCAACTTTCAAACAAAGTAAAGTGTTTTTTCAAACTGAGTTAAAACAACCGATTGTTTTATCGAAACAACCGATTGTTTAAGCTTAGGTGTTTTGAAAACTGTTTTAAAGTGTGAAAATTGGTTAAGTAACAAAACAACCGATTGATTCGAGGAAACAATCGATTGTTTGTTATGTTTTTATAACAGAAAACAGTTTTAACTTTGACTGAGCTTTTAAATGCTTTTAATTCTTACGCTCCAGTCATTGAATGCTTTGACCAATCTTTCTGAAAGCTTTTATGGGTTTGTTAAGATTTGATAAACAAACTTCCTTTTATATAATTCAGAAAATCTCTTTTAAAAAGAGAAGAATGCTTTTGACAAAGAGCTGCTAAGAGAGTTTTGGAAAATTGCTGAGATTGCTTAAGAGCTAAAGAGATTGATCAAAGTGCTGAGATAGGATTCTCTTGTATTGATTTCAGATTGCTTCTGTAACAAGTGTAATCCTTGTAATTCTGTGAACTTTCGTTTTGTGCTGTTGCTAAGAAGAGCTGTGTGTTCTTGAGGGGATCAAGATCAGCTTTCTTAGTGTGGTGTGCTGACCAAGGAAAGTGTGTTTCTTGAGGGTGTTCAAGGTCACTTTCTTGGTTGTGTGTAAGTAATCTAGTGTTGATTGCTTAGTGGATTTCCTCAGGGTTTCTGAGAAGACTGGATGTAGCTCTGGGTTGGAGTGAACCAGTATAAACATCTGTGTACAATCTCTCTATCCCTTACTCTTTAATTTCAGTTTATTTGTTGTTTGCTGGTATAAACAACCGATTGTTTCGAAGAAACAACCGATTGTTTTCCTGGCAGTGCTGTTTTGCTTGCTGTTTTGGCAAACTGAATTGCTTAATCATTTGATTTCTGAAAGATATTCATTCTAGCTTGGAAAAGTTTGCGAAAACCTCTTTAAACAATTCACCCCCCCCTCTAGTTTAAAGCCATCTTTCCTAACATTCTCGTCTTCATGCGTGGTCGTCTCGCGACTAAGGCCATTCCCTGCCTCTGGGCGCTTTACTGATCATTGGCTGCGTTGCTCACATCGCGCGGCCGATGTCGCCTCGACACACGCCGATGATCGAGGTATCTCTCATCCTGGCCGATGTCCGATGGCGCTTCTTCACGTTGTCGTGCTCTACTTATGGAATCAGGCGAGGTCCCTTGAGTAACGTTCTGGCTGGGAGCCTGGGTCCCAGTTTAACACGTGTTGGCAAGGAACCCCGACGACTGATCACTCTGCATGCACCGATGACTGATCACTTTGTATACACCGATGACTGATCGGTGCTTCATCACTCTCGCGCTTCTGCTTCCAGGCGTTCATGTAGGAGCCGATCTTCACCCTGGTTCATCTGCTATCTCATGCCACGTGTTGCTCTGTGACTGGCCCACGTGGTCATCTGCTGCTGACGTCATTGGATACCGATGACCGACCGGATCACAAGCCCCCCAGTCTCGAGCTGTGAACTTGTTCTCAGCGAAGAGACTAAGTGCTCTTCGTTGCCAAAGAGAAGAAGGAGCTCGAAACTGATGTACCTGAGACCATGGCTGCTGGTGCCGAGGTTCTGATAGATGGGTTCCATGGGCTGGCAGCAGGTTCACTTCGTCCTTCCAGACCTGGACTCTGCCCAACCTAGCCTCCACCATTCAGTGGTTGATGGCAAGCTCATTCCTCCTCCTTGAGCTTCTTCCCTTGCGACTTCTCCTTTTGTGTAATCTCTTTTTCTCAGCTGCCTTTCTCTCTCTCCACCTTTAACTCACTCTGCCTGTGGCCAACTGTTAACTGGCTTAGGCTTCAGCGCGATCTCACTGTGACCCTTCAAACTTGGCCTCTGATGGCGTCTAAATGCTTCGACTGATCGCCCAAGAGCTTGTTTGGGGAAGCTTTCATACTCAGAGCTTTGCTACCGACCACCGACTAGCATGTTAGCGCACCACCAATCAGTCACCGTGCTTCAGGTTTCGCATTACTTCTGTGTCACTCCAGCGCTAGTTGCATAGAGGGCCCGAACGCCAAGGATGACGCCTGTGTTTTGGGGAATGCTTCTCGATGACCCCTCTTGCCTCAGCCTCGCTGTAAGAAGTCGGGGTGAGGTCTTTCTCCTCTCGTCTCAGCCTCGCTGTACTAAGTCGAGGTGAGGACTTTTTATCTCGCCTCAGCCTCGCTGTATAAAGTCGAGGTGAGGACTTTTTCACTCGCCCCAACCTTGCTGTAAAAAGCAGAGGAGGAGGACTTGGTTCCCTTGCCTCAACCTTGCTGTGAAAAGCAGAGGAAGAGGACTTTTCTCTGCCTGCACCTCGCTGTACAAAGTCGAGGTGAGGACTTTCTTCTCTAGCCCATGCCTCGCTGTACGAAGTCGAGGGAGAGGACTTTTTTATCTGGCCCATGCCTCGCTGTACGAAGTCGAGGGAGAGGACTTTCTCTCGCCTGCACCCCGCTGTATAAAGTCGAGGGTGAGGACTTTCTCCTCACCTCAACCTTGCTGTAAAAAGCAGAGGAAGAGGACTTTCTCTGCCTGCACCCCGCTGTACAAAGTCGAGGGTGAGGACTTTCTCCTCTGAGTGGGTGCATGCTCCCAGGGGTGGCTGTCTAAGCGCACTCGCTAGGCGCATCCCTGCCTGCATGGTATCACCGCACGTCCTTTGAGTGGGCAACTCCCCTTCTTCCGGTTTGGAATCATGCGAGGTGCATGCGTAACGCTCTCGCTGGGAGCCTGGATCCCAGCTTAACACGTGTTGGCAAGACCCTGATGACCAACCTTCTTTCTGGAATCATGCGAGGTGCATGCGTAACGCTCTCGCTGGGAACCTGGGTCCCAGCTTAACACGTGTTAGCAAGACCCCGATGACCAACCTTCTTCTGGAATCATGTGAGGTGCATGCGTAACGCTCTCGCTGGGAACCTGGGTCCCAGCTTAACACGTGTTAGCAAGACCCCGATGACCATGCACCGACGGTTGATCGCGCGTTGGATACATCGATCACTGATCGCGCTCTGCTTCTTGGTGCTTAAACGCGAAGATGATGTCTTGCTACGGGGAAGAAGAGTTTTTCTTGTTGACCCCTCTTGCTTGCCCCGAGGTCATCGACCTTTAGGTCTGGTTCCTGTTTGGACGTTTCTCGAAATCTTCCCTTTCCCTCTCTCGGTCTTACTAGTACTCCCGAGTTCCCAAACTTTGGCCACCTGCATTCACCCCTGGGGTGAGGAGAATATAGGTCAGTGGTCCGTACTCGCGCCTGGGGCGAGCAGGCTCCAACCGATCCCTTGGACTTGCATCCGGGGCAAGCGGAACTTGAAACTGGGAAACATGTGCACACTTGACATACTGAAATCTTTTTTATTGGGTGGCCTTGTTAAAAACCCTTGTAACATCCCACCAAAATACATTTCACATTTATATAATGAAATAAAGATAAAACAAAATTTTCGAAGTGAACATATATATATATATATATAATGAAATTTCTCCCCATAGGGAAAATTAATACATATCCAGTCAGTTTTCCAAACTTAACAAAATACAGCCAAATAAAATGAAATCGGCGGTCTCCCAACATAAAACAGGCGATCTCCTATCAGGAGACCCAAAACAGCCGATCTGCTATCAGAACAGAAAACAGGCGATCACCACATAGAGACAGAAACAGGCGATCTCCTTCCGGCGACCACTCACTGAGGAGCTCTACTCCCTGGAAGATCATCTGCTCCCGTGTAAAATACACGATCATCACAGTTTTAAGAAAACATCCACACAACAAAAACACAGGGTAAGCTAGATATTTTTAAAACTTTAAATTATAAACTGGACAACCAACATAGATCAGCTCTTTTTAAACATTCACAAGAGTCCATCACTTTCTCATTCATATCACACAAGCATCAAGTGTCTATCAACAATTCTCAATATTTCACATTTCTCACGTCAGACTTCCACTGACTCATCACACATAGACACTTGACACTACTTCCGGAAGACACGTGCATTGACTAGACTCAGAGATCTGCACCTGTCATACTACATTGCTGTAAAGTTTCCACAGCTGTGCACATGAACATAATCTCAATCTCAATCTCATCACTCTCCTAGTATGACAGGGTTAATCCATGTAACAGGCCAAGCTCGTTCTTTTTCACACAACTCACCCATTCATGAACCTCCTTCGACTCTCAACGCCTGAATAACTTGCTCTATATGGTTCCATTATATCAGGAGAGTCAGGATATCTCATTATAGAAATCACCGATCAATGCACATCCTACACAATCTTACACGGTATTTTCTTTCCTGAAAATACTATGCCTTGATCCCACATCCACAACATTCAAAGCATCATTCCACACATAAAGAATAAATCCATCATAAAATACCTTGAATCTTTTCTTAAACCACCCCACTCACAAGAACAAGCATACCACCGATCAGGTTTTCGAATAGCATATACATTTTTCATTTCAATCTCAACAAGTTCAGAGCGACATTAAACAGGGGAGTTCGAACAACAATATTAAAACCGGCAATCACGTCGCCCAAATACATAAAAACAGAAGCATCGTGAAATAGAGTTTAAAACCGGCGACCACGTTGCCCAAACACATAGAACAGAGCGTCGTGAAATAGAGTTTAAAACCGGCGACCACGTTGCCCAAACACATAGAACAGAGCATCACGAAATAGAGCTTAAAACCGGCGACCACGTCGCCCTCACTTCAGAAACAGCTAATCTACGGCTTTTATTGAAAAACAAAGCTAGCTTCCCTTACCTGGACTTGCGTAAACTTCACTAAGAGTTCCAACCCAACGAGCTTCAAGGATGCCTTAACTCTGCTTTAGCGTCTGGTTTGGGGGACTTGCAGAGAACCTCCCAGGTGCTCTATGGCAGTCGTCGATAGCCAAGCAGGGACGTGATAAGGCCTGAATCGCAGAGTGAAGGAGAGAAAAGAGAAGGATGAAGGTAACTCACTCTGTCACTCTTGAACCACAGCAACCTTCTTTGCCTCTCTGAAGTGAGTTTTTAAAACTAAACCAACTTGTTCCACAAATGCCGCTGCCACCACCCACTCTGCAGGAAGGCTTGCGTGCACGCTTCCTTGAACAGTACGGCCACGTGTGTCTCTGCGCATGCCAACTCTCTGATGTCACTCTTCTGAAACACCCTTTTTGTCTACGTGTCGCGCGTGCAGGACGTTTCATGCTGGGAGCCTGGGTCCCACCTTATCTGTGTGAAACACGACATCGCGCGATAACCTTCCACCGATGACTCATCCTGGAAGACGACTGATGTCTCTCTCTGGGAGACGACCGATGTCTCTCTCTGGGAGACGACCGATGTCTCTCTCTGGGAGACGACCGATGTCTCTCTCTGGGAGACGACCGATGTCTCTCTCTGGGAGACGACCGATGTCTCTCTCTGGGAGACGACCGATGTCTCTCTCTGGGAGACGACCGATGTCTCTCTCTGGGAGACGACCGATGTCTCTCTCTGGGAGACGACCGGTGTCTATCCCTGGCGATGCCCGCATGCCTCGCGCCCTGGCGATGCCGCATGCCTCGCGCTCCGGCGATGCCCGCATACCTCGCTCCCTGGCGATGTCCGCATGCCTCGCGCCCTGGCGATGTCGCATGCCTCGCGCCCGGCGATGCCCGCATGCCTCACGCCCTGGCGATGCCCAACTACACATCGCCACGCCTTGCTGAAGGTTCTTCGTCCCACTATGTTACGTCCAAGGTATCATCTCCACATGACTTGGTGACGTCGGTAGCTTCACATTTCCAAGAGTAGATCAGCACTAGTCCTCGTGCGCCCATGCATGTAACACTAAGGACGATTTCTAATGTTCAAGCATAGAGCTTCGCATGCACAGCGTATCTAAGGCTTAACCCACCCCTTGATACGCGTGGTTTTTGGAACCCACAATGGTTGATCCAGCATCTTGACCACATACTAAGTGCACCTTCGGCGATCATGTACACCATAGGCGATTGGTGATCATGTGTACTCTAGGCGATAGGCGACTATGTACCAGAGAAGTCGGAGATCGCCTCCGCCTTCAAGAACGGCGATCTCGTACTTCTAGGCTACACTTTCCTTCCTTTACTCTTCTTGATCCACATGTCTTCCTCAAGCACACCCACGTGATTACCTCACGATAAGGTCATCGCACCTGACTACTTTGTTAATACAATAGTCAGCCGACCGACCTCTACCAGCTGACCCCAGACCTTGGGTGACGTCCGAGGTCCGACTACTACGAAACTTCTATTACCAGCTCTTTGTATTTTAAATAATAACATCTTCTGAAATTATTTAATATAACACTTTTATTCCAATTAAAGTTTCTAGGTCCTTACAACCCTCATCAGGGAAAAGAGTGCCCCCTGATCTGCTCAACTATTTACAGTATATACATTGAGTATGTGTACAGCGCAAGAACGCATCTACCTTACAACTTAACTGAAGTAGAAACTTGAGTGTGTAGCGTTCCATGTCCTGGGGATAGGTGCTCCATGCAGAGTCTCTGGCCAATAAGCTCCACTCTCCAACGCTTCAACCACTCTGTATGGACCCCTTCCTTTCATAGGCGATGACCGCCCTGGCGACGCCTTATTCATGAGGAGCTTCCTCCTGAGCTTCCTAGGACCCCCCCCAGCGTTGCATCCTCCATCACCTCACGTCCCCATGCATAGGGACCTCGTGTTGCTGATCGCCTGTCTGAGATCCCGAAGCGCAATCACCTTGCGCCTCCCGCAGGTAATCGGTCAGGAATCCTGTCTTCACCAACTCAGCGAGTTGATGCCCCAACGTCAGGCAGGATCGGAGCGTGTGTCCATAAGCCTGATGGAACTCACACCACTCGTCCTTCCTCCCTCCAAGTACCTTGTCGGTTTTCTCTGGTACTCGGAGTCTTGCAGCCACGGCAGGGATGGCGATCAGCTCTGCCAACTCTATCACGAAATCATACCTAGGGGGTGTGTTGTTCTCCCTTGCACGCCCCCTGGGCTGGTCCTTCCTGGGCGCATACGGACGAGGCCTTCCCTGCACCTTCCTCCCTTCCTTGGCCTCATATACCCGCACCTGCTGCTGCTGCTTCCCCTGACCTTCGCGCGGCTTCGTCGGCGCAGTGCTGCCTCTCTTCTCAGAGACCTCTGTCTCCGCTACTATGTGCGCCACCGCTCGTCGCCGAATCTCAGCAAAGGTGGCGGGGTGGCTCCTGATAAGGGATTCACTGAAAGGACCAGGCAGCACGCCTTTCTTGAACGCGTGCACTAACATGTTCTCATCCTTGCTGGGCAATCTCACCACCTGCACACCAAAGCGGTTGAGGAAGTCCTTCAGCGACTCCCCCTGGTTCTGGCGTACATCGAACAGATTGTAAGTCACCACCGGCGGCGCTCTATTGACTATATAGTGCTCCATGAATAGCTTTGAGAACTGATGGAAGGAGGTGATGTGGCCCTCCGGCAAGCTCACGAACCATTCCATAGCTACTCCGCTCAGCGTGCTCATAAGCATTTTGCAGTACACAGCGTCTAAACCTCCAGACAGCATCATCTGAGTGTGGAAGGCTGTCAAATGTGCCTCTGGGTCTTCCACCCCCGTGAACGACGCCTTCACTCCCACCAGGTTGGGGGGCACCACCGTGTTCATGATCTCGGGGGAGAAGGGCATAGGAAATGCTCTAGGGGGCGACGGCGGCATCGACGTCCTATCTTCGGATACGCGCTCATTCTGCACTTGCAACTCCCTACACAACTCCTCGTTGACGCGGTTCAACTCTTCATTCCTGCTATGCGATGCAGTCAGCTCTGCATGCATCTTCTCTTGCTCAACTCTCGACGCCGCGACATTCTCTTGCAGCGCGCGCATCATCTCCATGACCTGCGCCATGGTCACAGTTCCTGCACCAGCAGGTGGTGGAGGTGTCGTTTGTCTGGTTCTTCTACTCATCTGTGCGATTCCTACTCTCGTTCTTGTGTATGGGGGCTTCGTTTTACTTCGTGCCCCACGGTGGGCGCCAAATGATCTCGCCGCGGATTCGAGCGTGGGGAAAATGCCTCGTCGCTCCTTCGTCTAGCTTTCCAGCTGCTGCGCCTTCTGCAAGGAGGCTCCAGGAACCTTCGACGGGACTCCGAACGATGCCTGCAAAACATACAGACGGCGCCTCTAGCGGCCGTTGTAGCTCCGACGCTCAAGTCAGGCAACGGGAACACCAAAACTCTCTCTCGGATCTCTCTGTGTAAGACGCATGTGTGTGTGCCCTCAGTCCCCTTTGATTCGAAAACTGAGTGTTCTTAGTTTTTGTGTGGTGTATTCTGAGGCAAAAAGACTGCATACCTGGTTTGGTGTTCTTCTTCCTCATATAAACCCGCGTAGCCCCTACAGGCTACCTCTAGGGCCACTTGATTACTCTGCACTGTCGTTTCCACTCCCCAGGGCTACCTTGCGTGCCATCCTTCTTCACTTGAGTGCAAAGTCTGACAGGGGAGGCTGCGTGGGTGCCTCTGTACCCCTCGACTTCTGTGCCTATCTGCCCTACCTATTCTCTGGGAACATCTTCACCGTCCATGTGGCAGACATGCAACCCCACTGGGAGTGTAAGGACCTGTAAAATTAAATTTGGAATAAAAGGAATATATTTTAAATGAATTCTAAGTATGTTTTTATTTAAAATAAAAAGGAAGGAAAGTGTAGCTTAGAAGAGTATGAGATCGCCTGGTTAGTACATAATCGCCTATCGCCTAGACTACCCATGCGGACATCGCCGGGGCGCGAGGTATGCGGGCATCGCCAGGGCGCGAGAGACATCGGTCGTCTCCCAGAGAGATACATCGGTCGTCTCCCAGAGAGAGACATCGGTCGTCTTCCAGAGGGAGAGATCGGTCATCTTTCCGGATGAGTCATCGGTGAAAGGTTATCGCGCGATGTCGTGTTTCACACAGATAAAGTGGGACCCAGACTCCCAGCATGAAACGTCCTGCAGGCGCGCCACGTAGACAAAAAGGGTGGTTCAGAATAGTGACATCAGAAAGTTGGCATGCACAAGAGACACTCGCGGTCGTACTGTTCAGGGAAGTGGTTGGCATGCGCAAGAAGACAAAAAGGGTGGTTCAGAATAGTGACATCAGAAAGTTGGCATGCGCAAGAGACACCGTGGTCGTACTGTTCAGGGAAACGTACACTCTGGCTTTCCTGCAAAGTGGGTGGTGGCAGCAGCATGTGTGGACAAGTTAGTGGAGATTCAAAAATCCACTTCGGGGAGGCAAAGAACGTTGCTGTGGTTCAAGAGTGACAGAGTGAGTCTACCTTTGTAAGGACCTGTAAAATTAAATTGGAATAAAAGGGTATATTTTAAATGAATTCTAAGTATGTTTTTATTTAAAATAAAAAGGAAGGAAAGTGTAGCTTAGAAGACTACAAGAGTTCCTTGTTAACACATAATCGCCGGTCGCCTAGACTACACGTGATCACCAGGGCGAGAGGGCATCGGTGGAGATTCTTCGCGCGGAAGGTCATCGGTGGAGATTCTTCGCGTGGAAGGTCATCGGTGGAGAGTCTTCGCGCGGAAGGTCATCGGTGGAGAGTCTTCGCGCGAGACGACATCGGTGGAGAGTCTTCGCGCGGGAGGACATCGGTGGGGAGTCTTCACGCGGAAGGTCATCGGTGGAGAGTCTTCGCGCGAGAGGACATCGGTGGAGAGTCTTCGCGCGAGAGGACATCGGTGGGGAGTCTTCGCGCAAGAGGTCATCGGTGGAGGGTCTCCGCGCGAGAGGTCATCGGTGGATAGCCTTCGCGCGAGAGGCCATCGGTGGATAGCCTTCGCGTGAGATGTCATCGGTGGTTAGTCTTCGCGCCAGTGGTCATCGGTGAAAGGTGATCGCGCGATGTCGAGTTGCACACAGAGAAGGTGGGACCCAGACTCCCAGCATGAGACGCGCGGCACGCGCGACACGTAGACAAAAAGTGTTGGTTCGGAACAGTGACATCAGAATGTTGGCATGCGCAAGAGACACTCGCGGTCGTACTGTTCAGAGCAGTGGTTGGCATGCACAAGAGACAACCGTAGTCGTACTGTTTAGAGAAAGGTACACTCAGACTTCCTTGCAGAGTGGGTGGTGGCAGCTGCTTTTGTGGACAAGTTGGTTTAAGATGGAAAAACCCACTGCTGAGGGCACAAAAACATTTCAGTTGTTCAAGAGCGAAAGAGTGAACTACCTCCTTTCTCCTCCATTTCTCTCCTTCGCGCTGCGATTCTGGCACCTTCACACAAGAGTACGACGAGCGGCAGCCACCATTAGAGCACCTGGGAAGTTCTCTGCAAGTCCTTCAAACCAGACGAAAAAACAGAGCCAAGGCATTCTTCAAGCTTCGTTGGATTTAGGAGCTCTTGGTATTTTGCGCAAGTCCAGGTAAGGGAAGCTAGCTTTATTTTCAATACAAGCCATAGATTAGCTGTTTCTGAAGTGAGGGCGACGTGGTCGCCGGTTTCGTTTTCATCTTCGTGAATGCTCTGTTCTATGTGCCTGGGCGACGTGGTCGCCGGTTTTTAAAATCCTATTGTCACGATGCTCTGTTTTGGTGATGGGGCGACGTGGTCGCCGATTTTGGCGTTGTTTTTGCGAACTCCCCTATTTTGGTGTTGTTTTGAAACTGTTTGAGAAGTAAATGTGATATTCGAAAACATGAACCTTGGAGTGAGTTTTGCTGTGATGGAAATCATTCATTTAAGTGTGGTATGATGTGTTGAATGTTGTGAATGTGGGATCAAGGCATAGTATTTTCAGGAAAGAAAATACCGTGTAAGATCGTGTAGGATGTGCATTGATCGGTGATGTCTATAATGAGATTATCCTGACTCTCCTGAGATAATGAATTCATATAGATGAAGTTATTCAGGCGTTGAGAGTCGAAGGAGGTTCATATGAATGGGTGAGTCGTGTGAAAAAGAACGAGCTCGGCCTGTTATATGGATTAACCCTGTCATACTGTGAGAATGATGAACTTGAGATCCATTTATACGCTGGTGAATGTGTGTGATTTCCCAGCGACCCTGTGAATGTGTGTGATTTCACAGTGGTGCAGCATGACAGGTGCGGATCTCTGAGTCTAGTCAATGCACGTGTCTTCCGGAAGTAGTGTCAAGTGTCTTGTGTGCTGAGTCAGTGGTGGTCTGACATGTGAAATGAGGAACTTGAAATTTATAGACACTTGATGCAGTTTGTGAAATAGAATGACTCTTGAAAATATTGTGAAATGTGTGATTTCTGGGCGATCAAGTGAAGGGTATGAGAAACTTGTTAGCGATACGTGAATATCTTGAAATTGTTTACCTTGATTTTAATTTAATTATCCTTATTTAAACTCTCCTTAAAATATCTAGCTTACCCTGCGTGTTCTGCTCGTTGGCTGTTTTTCTCTTAAAACTGTGATGATCGTGTATAACTTACACGGGAGCAGATGATCTTCCAGGAAGCAGAGCTCCCTAGTGAGTGGTCGCCGAGGAAGAGATCGCCGGTTTCTATCTCTTGGTGGTGATCGCCGGTTTTATGTCCTGCTAGCAGATCGCCTGTTTTGGGGCCTTCTGTTACCAGATCGCCGGTTCATGTATGGAGACCGCCGATCTTGTTGTATTTGATTGAATTTCGTTAAATTTTGAAAACATTTGACTGGTTATGTATTAAACTCCCTAAGAGGAGCAACTTCATTACTTATATATATATTATCATGTACTCTTCAACATTATTTGTGTACCTTTATTTTCATTATACATGTATGTATGGCTTTATTTTGGCGGGATGTTACAACCTTCATCCTTCTCTTCTCTCTCCTTCACTCTGCGATTCAGGCCTTATCACGTCCCTGCTTGGCTATCGACGACTGCCATAGAGCACCTGGGAGGTTCTCTGCAAGTCCTCCAAACCAGACGCTAAAACAGAGTTAAGGCATCCTTGAAGCTCGTTGGGTTGGAGCTCTTAGTGAAGTTTACGCAAGTCCAGGTAAGGGAAGCTAGCTTTGTTTTTCAATAAAAGCCGTAGGCTAGCTGTTTCTGAAGTGGGGGCGACGTGGTCGCCGGTTTCATATTTTGTTTTCGTGATACTCTGTTCTATGTGTTTGGGCGACGTGGTCGCCGGCTTTAAACTCAATTTCACGATGCTCTGTTTTATGTGTGGGGGCGACGTGATCGCCGGTTTTAAACCCGTTTTTCATGATGCTCTGTTTTCATGAGCTTGGGCGACGTGATCGCCGGTTTTAAATACAGATTTCGAACTCCCCTGTTTTAGTGTCGTTGAGACTGTTTGAGATTTAAATGTGGAATGCATGTGATATTCGAAAATCTGAACCTTTGAAATGATTGTTGCTGTGATTTGAATCATTCATTTGAGTGGTATGACGTGTTGAATGTTGTGAATGTGGGATCAAGGCATAGTATTTTCAGGAAAGAAAATACCGTGTAAGATCGTGTGTAATGTGTATTGACTAGGGGCTTGTCTAGAAGGAGATATCCTGACTCTGCTGATATAATGGAATCACGTAGATGAAGTTATTCAATTGTGGAGAGTCGAAGGAGGTTCATATGTATGGGTGAGTCGTGTGAAAAAGAACGAGCTCGGCCTGTTATATGAATCAACCCTGTCATACCGGGAGAGTGTTGATATTGAGACTATGTATGCGCATGGCTGTGTGGATTTCACAGCGACCCTGTGTGGATTTCACAGTGGTGTGGTATGACAGGTGCAGATCTCTGAGCCTGAGTCAACGCACGAGTCTTCCGGAAGTAGTGTCAAGTGTCTATGTGTGATGAGTCAGTGGAAGTCTGACGTGAGAAATGTGAAATATTGAGAATTTGTTGATAGACACTTGATGGTTGTGTGATACGAATGAGAAAGTGATGGACTCTTGTGAATGTTTAAAAAGGGCTGATCTACGTTGGTTGTCCAGTTTATAATTTAAAGTTTTAAAAATATCTGGCTTACCCTTTGTATTGTTCTGTGGCTGTTTTCTCTTAAAACTGTGATGATCGTGTATTTTACACGGGAGCAGATGATCTTCCAGGGAGTAGAGCTCCTCAGTGAGTGGTCGCCGGAAGGAGATCGCCTGTTTCTGTCTCTATGTGGTGATCGCCTGTTTTCTGTTTTGATAGCAGATCGGCTGTTTTGGATCTTCTGATAGGAGATCGCCGGTTTATGTAGGGAGACCGCCGGTTTCATTTTATTTGGCTGTATTTTGTTTAAGTTTTGGAAAATTGACCGGTTATGTATTAAACTCCCTGTGAGGAGAAACTTCATTACATATATATAATTATGTTCACTTCAATATTATTGTTTTACCTTTATTTCTTTTTTTTTTATTTATTCCAAAGTATTTGGCGGGATGTTACATTAATGGTATCAGAGCAGTTCGTCCTTAGGATGACCTGAGGGCTGTGGATCCATTGTGTTTCTTCTGCTCATAAAATCTAATTGAGTTTTCAAATAACAACTATAGTGAAAGGTTTTCAAACGTTTTTGTTTTAAAATTTTGTGTGTGCCGTAGTGAATATATGCTCTAACTGAAAATTTTAGTATTAAGAATGAAAGGATCTTGATAAAGTAGTGGGGGTGCACACTCATAACTGGATCGAGATGTTCTCAATCTTAATTCCAAAGGTTTGATGTTTAGCATACATTGAATTCTGGTGTGATTTATTTCATTTTATTGAGTGTTTTTGTAGTTGATTAAAAGTGGTTGTTTGGATTGATGGTTGTATACCAGTAGCTGTTCTGGTGTTTTGCTTAAGGTTATAGGCATCATGATTCTGTCGATGAACTCAAATTCTTAATGACTTTGAGATGTTGACCTTTGTAAGGTCTAGATGTTACCTCCTGAATGAATTGATTTCTGATCGATCTCATTCTTGTAGTTGTAGGGAATATAGAAACCTATAGTTTCAAAACCTCAAACGAAGAAGATGGCACGTAGACCTTCTACCCCTCCCCAACCTTCTTCGGAAATGAGCCAGATTGCCAAGGCTATTGAGATGATGGCAACTGCCATCCAACAACAGAATGCAGCGATGGCTCAGAACCATCAAGCTACAATGCACCACTGGGAAACTGCTCGGTCGGCTGAAACAAATTCTCACGCCGGTCAGCCTCAGGAACAGATGGGACTGACCGAGTTCATGAGGCACAACCCACCCAAGTTCAGTGGGAATGCTACCCCTGATCAAGCAGATCAGTGGGTCAGGGAGTTGGAGAAAATCTTTAGGGCGACCTCCTGCCCTGAAGAGAAGAAATTGTTGTTCGCCACCTATCTACTATCTGGAGAAGCCGAGTTTTGGTGGATGGGAGCTCAGCAGATGATGGAGGCCCGAGAGGATGTGTTGGATTGGGAGAGCTTCAGGGTGAGGTTCCTGGAGAAATACTTCCCAGACAGCGCAAGGTTTGCAAGGGAAGCTGAGTTCCTAAAGTTGGAGCAGGGGGATATGTCTGTGAACGCCTATGCTGCTCGGTTTGAGTACCTCGCCCGATTCTATACCCAGGCGACCTCCGAGGCTTGGAGGTGCAGAAAGTTTGAAGAGGGACTGAAGCAAGGGCTGAAGAGGACCATAGCCCCGATGTGCATCAGAGAATTTCACGCCTTAGTAGAGAAGGCGAAGATGGTGGAGACCCTGGAAAAGGGTGATTCTCGGGTGATCAGGTCACACCCAGGGGGTTCTTCCAGTGGGAAGGCTAAGGTGCAGCACTCACATAGCAAGCCCTATGCGAGACCGCCACCACATCGGGCAGGAGCAACATCATCCCAGTTTCAGCAGCAGCAACCTTGGAAACCCAAGTGTTTCCATTGTGGTGGACCACACACCTCCAATGTGTGCTTCAAGAGTTCAGAGAAAAGGTGTTACACCTGCCAAAAGACGGGGCACGTTGCTAGAGAGTGCCCTAACCGGAATGGGGCGACTCAACCCAATGGTTCTCAGCAGTTGAGAAACGAAGGCAGCAGACCTCAGGCAACAGGGAGAGTGTTTGCCATGTCAGGAGCAGAAGCGTCTCAGTCAGGTAACCTCGTGCAAGGAGTTTGTTTTATAGCTGGTAGGGGTGTAAAAGCTTTGTTTGATTCTGGAGCGACACACTCTTTTGTGTCAAGCCTGTGTGTAGCCGAGTTGGGCCTTCTAGTGAAGGAGTTACCTTTCGAACTGTTGGTCTCTACACCTGCGTCAGGACAGGTGTTGACCTCTACAGTTTGCCCCGAATGTCCATTGATAGTAGAGGGACGCAGATTCAAAGTGAACTTGATCTGCCTACCTCTTCAGGACCTGGATGTTATCCTGGGAATGGATTGGCTATCTGCCAATCACGTTCTCATAGACTGCGGTAGTCAGAAGATAGCGTTTCCAGACCTCCAAGAGTCAGACGTGATATCTGCTCAGCGAGGGTGGTCGGTGTTGGAAGAAGGAGCGAGGTGCTTCATGATCCTAGCTCGGTTCGAGGTGGAGAATGAAGGGGACGTAAGCAGGATACATGTAGTGAAAGACTTCACGGATGTATTTCCAGAAGAGGTACCTGGGTTACCCCCTAAGAGAGAAGTGGAATTCTCTATTGATTTGGTACCTGGAGCTGGACCAGTGTCAATGGCACCTTACAGGATGGCACCAGCCGAGTTGGTAGAATTAAAGAAGCAAGTGGAAGAGTTGTTGGAGAAACAATTCATCAGACCCAGTGTATCCCCATGGGGGGCTCCAGTGCTCCTAGTTAAGAAAAAGGATGGAGGGTCTCGACTGTGTATAGATTACAGGCAGTTGAACAAGTTGACCATCAAGAACAAGTACCCCCTACCTAGAATTGATGATTTGATGGATCAAATGATGGCATTTTCATGTGTTCTTCTTGAATCAAAGTAGAAATAGATGGAGCGGAAGCAATGGATGAGTGAAACAAGACCCTCCTAGGAGTTGTGTTGGTCTTGAAGGTGCATGATGAGTATGGGTTGAGTGGTTCGGCCAGCTCAAGGGAGAAGGTGAAAGGATTGAAGTTTATAGCCTAGATTTCTAGGAGGAGTAAAGCTTGTGCACAAAAATGGCAGCATAACATTACTCAAATAAACTTTTAAATACATGAGGTAGGCCTCCTTATTTATAGATTTAGGAGCCTTGGTGAGCAAGCTTAAAGGGTAGGGATGGAAATACAAAAAGTGGGGGCTGCTAGGGTATTGACTTTAGTCAAACCACACCATCATCCTAATATTCTAGAAGATAGGTCAAAAATGCAACATTTAATAGTACACCCCTCCTTCTTTTGCTAAAGGCACCTATTTGCTAGCACACCCCTCCTTCTATTGGTAAGGGCACCTTTTTGATAGCACACCCCTAAGTGAGCAAGTTTTGCTTTCTACACTACACTAATCTACTAAGCTACCCCTAATGGGCCTCCAAGTAGCATGTACAAGGTCTTCTCCCTCCCATCCGTTGCTTGACTTGTTTGGGCGTGAATGTGCTTGGCCATGGACCTTGTGAGAGGTCCTAGACGGTCTAGGCTCCCTCCTAGACGCTCCTCATGTAGTTCCCCCTTGTCTTGTGTTAGACGCTCTCCATGTGGTTCTAGACGGTCTAGTCTTGGCCCTTGGCTTTCATGGTGGGGTGAGCTTGGCCTCTCTCCATCATCCCCTCCCCCTTGGAAAGGATTTGTCCTCAAATCCAAGTCGTCATTGGTACCTACAAATGGAGATAGGTCAATTACATTAAATGTGTCATGCACTCCATATTCAAGAGGTAGGTCCAACTTGTATGCATTGTTGTTGACTCTCTTGAGGACTTGAAAGGGTCCATCTTTTTTGGGCACCAACAAGACAGGTACAGCACAAGGGCTTAGGCTCTTTTGAACCCAACCCTTCTCCAACAAGTCTTGAACTTGTGACTCTATCTCCTTGGTCTCCTCGGGGTTAGTTCTATAGGCGGGCCTATTTGGTAGGCTTGCCCCCGGAATCAAGTCAATTTGGTGTTCTATACCTCTAATGGGAGGGAGTCCATTGGGCCCCTCATTAGAGAATACATCATCAAATTCACTTAAAAGTTTTTATACTTTAGGAGGTAGACTCATAAGTTCACTACTTGTGGCAGTGCATTCAAGTGTTCCTTTACAAAAGACAAGGCTTGGTTGTTCAACAAGAAGCAAATTTTCCAAGATGTTTTCACAAGGCTTCTCTTGTTGAGCAACCTTGGGGGAAGGAACACTCTTCTCCCTCTCCTTCCTATCCCTAAGGACCTTTTCTTTTTCAAGCTCTCTTTTCTTTTTCTTTTCCTCATCCCTCTTTTCTTTCATTTGTATTTGATCTTTCACCACTTGGGAATGTGGTAAAGGACTAAGTACAAACTTTTTATGCTTATGGGTGAAGGAAATCTCATTAGTAAGACCATCATGCAAGGTTTTTTTATCAAATTGCCATGGTCTTCCTAAGAGTATATGGCAAGCTTCCATAGGCACTACATCACATAAAACCTTGTCTTTATAGTTCCCTATGGAAAACTTGATTTCCACTTGCTTATCTACACTTAGTTCCCCATTTTCATTTATCCATTGCAACTTGTATGGCTTAGGATGAGGAACTACTTGTAGATTAAGCTTTTCAATCATTCTAGAGCTACAACAATTGCAGCTTGATCCACTATCCACAATGAGAGAACATATATTTTCTAAAACTTTACATCTTGTGTGAAAGATGTTCTCTCTTTGTGTCTCCATAGATGCACTAGGATGATTGTTGAGGGTTCTCCTAATCATTAGCAATTATCCCTCTAATGGATCTACCCTCTCATCCTCTCCCCCTTCCTCTCTTTCACTTGGCTCATCCTCGCCACTAGTGTATTCATCGACACCTTTCAAAAACAAAGTCCTTTGGTTTGGGCATTGTGCTTGCACATGCCCTCTTCCATGGCACTTAAAGCACTTAACGTCCCTAGCTCGGATGGGTGGGGTGGAGGCATCTTTGGCTAAGGGTTTGGTAGTTTCCCTAGGTTTTTCTTTTGATGTACTACCCTCCCTTCTATATTCTCTCTTGGGATAGAGGTTAGAGTAGGATCCAACCTTTAGACTTGAAGTTTTGCGCAAATTTTGTTGCTCAACTTTAATGCAAAGTTGGACCAAGTCATTCAAGTCTTGGTATGGAAGGAGTTCTACTCTATCCCTTATCTCAAGCGAGAGGCCACTAAGGAACCTAGCTATGGTGATATGCTCCTCTTCTCTAATGGAGGCTCTCATCATGTAGAGCTCCATTTTTTGTCTATACTCCTCAACACTCATATTGTTTTGCCTGAGTCTTTGGAGCTTGTCCATCAACTCCCTATGGTAGTATGAGGGTATGTGGCGACGTCTTAGGGCTCCCCTAAGGTCATTCCAATATTCAATTGGAGGTTCCCTATGAAGACGTCTTTCTCTTTCGAGAGAGGTCCACCAATACATGGCGTTCCCTTGGAAGCTAAGGGTGGCTAGAGGTACCTTGCGTTCTTCACTCACCCTATGGCAAGCAAAGAGTTGCTCTACTTTCATCTCCCAATCTAGGTAGGTTTCTACACTCTCCTTACCATGGAAATGAGGTAGGTCTACTCTAACCTCCCTTGGGCCCTCTTGCTCCCGTTGCCTATTTCTTCTAGGGGGTGGTTGGTAGTAGTCATACATTCTAAGGCTTCCCTCCCCTAGAGACTCTTGGACTTGTGAATGAGATGCATGAGTTTGAGATTTTTTTGATTTTTGTGACTTCTCTTCTTGGGCTTTAGTCAACTCATTAATTTTAGACTCATTCTCCAATTGTCTAAAACAAATCATTTGCACGGCTTGTGAAACTTCTTCCAAAAGAGTTTTCATAGATTTTAATTCATTTTCAATAGGCTTTGGAGAATGAGAAGAAGAAGACATGACTAAAGCTTTGTGTGTAGAAGTATTTTACCTTGAGAAAATTTAGGGAAGTCAAAGAAGGTAGTCTTCCAGGTAAGGGAGGTGAGTCACAATGGACTACTTAAATACCAAGCCTTGCCTTAGCCAAAGACTATTCCTCAATGTCTTCACACAAAGTTTTCTCTTAGTAAACCACTTAAAACACAATTAAGTTGAAGAAATCCTTTTTGATGCAAGAAAACAATGCAAACTAGCTAATTAACCAAGCAAAGAATTAACAAACTTAAACAAGGAAAGACAATTAGCAAACGTAATTAATTAAGCAAGGAAAACAATTAAAAACAATTAACACATGCTAAACCAATTAAAGTCTATACTAGTCGGCCCTAGGTGAGGCTTCTTGGACACTTGGAGCCCTTGAAGACACACTCACCGTCTAATCACGTAATTAAAGAAGTAATTAAAAAGGTTAAGTTGCAAAGAAGATTAAGAAAACCCCCTTTTGTTGATCCTTGTTTTGCTATTGGCACTCCCTTGGTTGTCTTTTTCTTTGTTGGGCCCTCCAAGTGTTTGTGGTGTTTTTTTTTTTTTTTTTTTTGGGTAATATTTGTTTGCTGCCCTTGCTTTGGCTCCTCTTAGAATTAGGAAATTAATTCTCCAATCCAGCACCTATCACACAAGCTAGACCTCACTCAAGTTAAATTTCTACTCAAATAGGCACCAATTGAGAAACAATTCCAGCACCAAATTTAGAGGCCAAAGGATTAAAGCAAGAAACAAATTAATTGCAAAAAATAGGACCACACAAATGGAGTTATAATGTGACACAACTAGGAAGAGTTGCAATAAAATGTGACAAGCAAATAAAAGGTACACAAATAAAGTGGGCACACAAAAGGAATCCTAGAATGGTACTAGAATTGATTTGAAAAACCAAAACAGCACTACTGAAAAAGTTTCCCTGGCACAAAAAGTGTCACTTAAAACGTGTGTACTGAGCTGGATATTCTGACTTTGCTTTTGAAATTTGAGACACAATTAGGTCAAGATCTTAACAAACTTTTGGAGTTGGTTTCACGCCAAACGCATGCACCAATTAATTTTGATAAATTTTTTACTACCAGTGCTCATTTTCCGCCAGCTGGAACAACAGATTGCACACTTTTTTTGTATGATTTATCATTTTTTTTTCTATTTGTTTTTTTGACCTGATTCTTTTTGTATTCTTTTGCTAAGATCTCAAGTGACTCAAATCCAGAGGCTCATAAATTTCTTGTGACGTATTTAATTCTAACATATAAAAACAGCCAGGCCAGTTGCAGTGAAAACAGGGGATCCTAAAGCTGGAACCAAAAACAGCAAAGAAAATTTTTCAAGAACACAATGGAGTGAAGATATAGGAATTTGTGTGGATCTAACACCCAAATATGAACTCAAACTAAAAGAAAAATGCACCAAAAGATCATCCAAAACAGCAAAATAAAAACTGGACCCAAAATAAAGCAAGAAACCAAATCATCAAGAACAAGTACCACTAAGATTTTGATGACAAATTTGGAAACACATGACTTAGACAAAACATATGGATTCATAAAATAAAAAGACTCAAAGCATCATATGACCCAAAAGAAAATAAAAACAAGCAAGACTCAAATACCTAAAAATAAAAACAGCAACACAAAGGTGTATGGAATCCTACCAAAAATTGCACAAAGATTGCTCAAGAACAATTGAACAAGATGCACCAATTGGAATTTCCAAACAGCACACCAATGCAAATTAAAAATTAAAAAAACAGCAAGACAAGTATGGAAAACAAAGATGAACAACAAGGATTAAAGAAGAACTCAAAATGAAAAAGGACCAAGAACTACTCATCTTTGAAGAACCCCATGCTCATGATACCAAATGATGGCATTTTCATGTGTTCTTCTTGAATCAAAGTAGAAATAGATGGAGCGGAAGCAATGGATGAGTGAAACAAGACCCTCCTAGGAGTTGTGTTGGTCTTGAAGGTGCATGATGAGTATGGGTTGAGTGGTTCGGCCAGCTCAAGGGAGAAGGTGAAAGGATTGAAGTTTATAGCCTAGATTTCTAGGAGGAGTAAAGCTTGTGCACAAAAATGGCAGCATAACATTACTCAAATAAACTTTTAAATACATGAGGTAGGCCTCCTTATTTATAGATTTAGGAGCCTTGGTGAGCAAGCTTAAAGGGTAGGGATGGAAATACAAAAAGTGGGGGCTGCTAGGGTATTGACTTTAGTCAAACCACACCATCATCCTAATATTCTAGAAGATAGGTCAAAAATGCAACATTTAATAGTACACCCCTCCTTCTTTTGCTAAAGGCACCTATTTGCTAGCACACCCCTCCTTCTATTGGTAAGGGCACCTTTTTGATAGCACACCCCTAAGTGAGCAAGTTTTGCTTTCTACACTACACTAATCTACTAAGCTACCCCTAATGGGCCTCCAAGTAGCATGTACAAGGTCTTCTCCCTCCCATCCGTTGCTTGACTTGTTTGGGCGTGAATGTGCTTGGCCATGGACCTTGTGAGAGGTCCTAGACGGTCTAGGCTCCCTCCTAGACGCTCCTCATGTAGCTCCCCCTTGTCTTGTGTTAGACGCTCTCCATGTGGTTCTAGACGGTCTAGTCTTGGCCCTTGGCTTTCATGGTGGGGTGAGCTTGGCCTCTCTCCATCATCAAATACATGGGGCCTCGGTGTTCTCAAAGATTGATCTGAGATCGGGGTACCACCAAATTTTGGTAAAAGCTGAAGATGTTCAGAAGACAGCATTTAGGTCTCGTTATGGGCACTATGAGTATGTGGTGATGCCGTTTGGAGTAACAAATGCTCCAGCTCTGTTCATGGACTACATGAATAGGATTTTTCGCCCTTTCTTGGATAAGTTTGTGGTAGTCTTCATAGACGACATACTCATTTATTCAAGGACCGAGGAAGAACACGAGGAACATCTGAGGACAATATTGGAGATTCTGAGGGAGAAGCAACTCTATGCCAAGTTCTCTAAGTGTGAGTTCTGGCTGAAGGAAGTCAACTTCTTAGGACACGTGATATCTGCCCGGGGGATCTCGGTGGATCCAGCCAAAGTGGAGGCAGTGCTTCAGTGGGAACGTCCTAAGACAGTTACGGAGATAAGGAGTTTTGTGGGCTTAGCAGGCTACTATCGGCGGTTTATTGAGGACTTTTCCAAGGTAGTGGCTCCTTTAACACAGCTGACCCGCAAGGATCAACCTTTTGCTTGGACCGACCGATGTGAGCAGAGCTTCATGGAACTAAAGGAAAGGTTGACTAGTGCTCCAGTGCTGGTGATCCCAGAGGTAGGAAGACCTTTTGATGTCTTCTGTGATGCTTCATGATCCGGTCAGTCATCAGTAGTTGATGACGTCAGCAGCCGTTGACGACGTGGACCATGAACAGGGTGGCATGTCGTAGAAAGAGCAAGTGAATCAGGGAGGAGATCACCTAGAATGGTGATCGGTAGTCAGATATCAAGTGGCCACCACTCCCAATTCAGAGCATAGATAAGTGCCTGAAAGCCCGCACGGACGTCGGTGGATATTCAGGAGGCACCGCACGGACGTCGGTGGCAAGTCATGAGGGACCGCCCGGGTGTCGGTGGCAGGCCATGAGGAACCGCACGGACGTCGGTGGATATTCATGAGGCACCGCACGGACGTCGGTGACAAGTCATGAGGGACCGCCCGGGTGTCTGCATGAGGAGCGCGATCGGGCGTTAAGAGGGAGATCGGTCGTGATTGCATGCAGAGGGAGGTCGGTCATCGGGGTTCCCAGCGAGAACGCTACGCATGCACCTCGCATGATGCCCACTCAGAGGACGTGCGGCGAGGCCATGCAGGCAGGATGTGCCTGGCGCTCTCCTGGGAGCATGCGGCCCGCACAGAGAGAAGCGCAGAAGCCCTCCAGGTGTGACGCGTGGACGGTAGATTCAAGCTGGTGACTCCACGTGTCACCATCTGGGAGTAAGACGCGGCTCAGGTATAAAGCTCTCCACATCATGTAAAGTAAGGGGATTCCTTTCATTCTTTTCCAAGTTTACACAGGCTCTCTACACTGGGATTCTGAGTCACTGTGAGAGCGTTTTTACACGTGGCACAGTGATAACAGAAAATAGTTATAGAGAGAGAAAGTGGATCTGAGAGCACACACGAGTCTCACAGAGAGATTCAGTGTTAGATTTGGTGTTCCTGTTGCCTGACTTGAGCGTCGGAGCTACAACGACCGCTAGAGGCGCCGTTCGTGTGTTTTGCAGGCAGCGTTTGGAGTTCCGGTGGTGGTTCTTGGAGCGTTCCTGCAGACCAGAGGGCTAGACGAAGGAGTGACGAGGCAATCCTCCACGTTCGAGTCAAGCGGCCGGATCATTTGGCGCCCACCGTGGGGCCCGTGTGAATTTTGTTCCCATCCACGTCGCAGTTCTTGAAGTTTCTTGAGGTTTCTTGGAGCTTCTTGATCATTTCGTCGAAGTGAAGTTACGTCGAAGTGCAGAGGAGATGAGTAGAAGAACCAGGCAAACCTCACCTGCGCCATCTGCTGAAGAAGGAGCTGTTACCATGGCGCAGGCAGTGGAGATGATGCGCGCGCTGCAAGATAGCGTCGCGGAATCGAGAGCTGAGCAAGAGAAAATGCGTGCAGAGCTGACTGCATCGCAGAGAAGAAACGAAGAGTTGAACCGTATGAATGAAGAGCTGCGTAGGGAATTGCAGGCGCAGAGGGAGCGCGCAGCTGAAGAAAGGACGTCGACGCCACCGTCGCCTCCGAGCGCCAGTGGTGTCCTACGACCTGTTTGACGTGCGCCAGTATCAGGGGGAGCCGTTGAAGGACTAACTCAATCGCTTTGGGACGCAGGTGGTGAGATTGCCCAGCAAGGACGAGGACATGCTGGTGCATGCGTTCAAGAGAGGTGTCCTCCCTGGTCCTTTCAGTGAATCGCTCATCAGGAGCCACCCTGCCACCTTCCCCGAGATACGGCGACGCGCGGTGGCACACATAGTAGCAGAGACAGAGGTCTCTGAGAAGAGAGGAAGTGCTGCACCGTCGAAGCCAAGTGGAGGTCAGGGGAATCAGCAGCAACAGGCGCGGGTGCATGAGATCAAGGAAGGGAGGAAGGAGCAGGGAAGGTCTCGCCCTTATGCACCAAGGAAGGACCAGACCAGGGGGCGTGCAAGCAACGCACCCCCCAAGTATGATTTCATGATAAGTTTGGCGGAGCTGATCGCCATCCCTGCTGTGGCAGCAAGACTCCATGTGCCAGAGAAAACCGACAGGGTACTTGGAGGGAGGACGTGATCCGGCCGCTTGACTCGAACGTGGAGGATTGCCTCGTCACTCCTTCGTCTAGCTCTCTGGTCTGCAGGAACGCTCCAAGAACCACCACCGGAACTCCAAACGCTGCCTGCAAAACACACGAACGGCGCCTCTAGCGGCCGTTGTAGCTCCGACGCTCAAGTCAGGCAACAGGAACACCAAATCTAACACTGAATCTCTCTGTGAGACTCGTGTGTGCTCTCAGATCCACTTCCTCTAGCGGCCGTTGTAGCTCCGACGCTCAAGTCAGGCAACAGGAACACCAAATCTAACACTGAATCTCTCTGTGAGACTCGTGTGTGCTCTCAGATCCACTTTCTCTCTCTATAACTGTTTTCTGTTATCACTGTGCCACGTGTAAAAACGCTCTCACAGTGACTCAGAATCCCAGTGTAGAGAGCCTGTGTAAACTTGGAAAAGAATGAAAGGAAATCCCCTTACCTTACCTGACGTGGAGTGCTTTATACCTGAGCCGCGTCTCGCTCCCAGATGGTGACACGTGGAGGCACCAGCTTGAATCTACCGTACACGCGTCACACCTGGAGGGCTTCTGCGCTTCTCTCTGTGCGGGCCGCATGCTCCCAAGAGAGCGCCAGGCACATCCTGCCTGCATGGCCTCACCGCACGTCCTCTGAGTGGGCATCATGCGAGGTGCATGCGTAGCGTTCTCGCTGGGAACCCCGATGACCGACCTCCCTCTGCATGCAATCACGACCGATCTCCCTCTTAACGCCCGATCGCGCTCCTCATGCAGACACCCAGGCGGTCCCTCATGACTTGTCACCGACGTCCGTGCGGTGCCTCATGAATATCCACCGACATCCGTGCGGTGCCTCATGACCTGCCACCGACACCCGGGCGGTCCCTCATGACTTGCCACCAACGTCCGTGCGGTGCCTCCTGAACTGCCACCGACACCCGGGCGGTGCTTCATGACTTGCCACCGACACCCGGGCGGTCCCTCATGACCTGCAACCGACGTCCGTGCGGTGCCTCCTGAACTGCCACTGACACCCGGGCGGTGCTTCATGACTTGCCACCGACACCCGGGCGGTCCCTCATGACCTGCAACCGACGTCCGTGCGGTGCCTCCTGAATATCCACCGACGTTCGTGCGGTGCTTCATGACTTGCCACCGACGTCCGTGCGGTGCCTCCCTAATATCCACCGACGTCCGTGCGGGGCTTTCAGGCGCTTATCTATGCTCTGAACTGGGAGTGGTGGCCACTTGATATCTGACTACCGATCACCATTCTAGGTGATCTCCTCCCTGATTCACTTGCTCTTTCTACGACATGCCACCCTGTTCATGGTCCACATAGTCAACGGCTGCTGACGTCATCAACTACTGATGACCGACCGGATCACAAGCCCCCCAGTCTCGAGCTGTGAACTTGTTCTCAGGGAAGAGACTAAGTACTCGCGCCCTCAGCCCACGTGGCAAGTGGGGCCACGCCACATGCTGCTCACGTATCTGCTCCTCGGCATCACGGCTTCCATACTTTATCTCTCGACACATGGACACGGTAATAGCCCCCACTGAGTGTCGCTACTGTTTCCTTCATTCAACCGAAGCGTGCGCATCCCTCTGGATCATCTAGAGGTTCACCCTCTCTGTTTTCTTCTTCTCAAACGCGCTAGGGTTCACTGTGTTTCTCCTCTTTAACTCTCTGCATGTGACTAACTGTTAACTAGCTTAGGCTTTAGCGCGATCCCACTGCAACCCCTCAAACTTGGCTTCTGACTTGATCGCGGCTAACTGTTACCTTAGCATTACCTTCAACATAACTTCATGCTGGATGACTGACTTAACGAGGCCTAAACGCTTCGGCTTCAAGCAGCAGAACTTCCTTCTACCACCGACCACCGACTAGCGTGTTAGCGCACCACCGATCAGTCATTGCGCGTCTGGCTTCGCTACACTTCTCTGCCACACCAGCACTGAGTGCATAGAGGGCCTGAACACCAACTATGACGCCTGTGTTTTGAGGAAGAAAAGTGCTTCTCGGTGACCCCTCTTGTCCCAACCTTGCTGTAAGAAGTCGTGGGTGAGGTCTTGGTTCTCCCACCTGAGCCTCGCTGTAAAAAACAGAGGGAAGGGACCTGGTTCTCTTGCCTCAACTTTGCTGTATGAAGCAGAGGAAGAGGACTTGGTTCTCTTGCCTCAACCTTGCTGTAAGAAGCAGAGGAAGAGGACTTGGTTCTCTCGCCTCAACCTTGCTGTAAAAAGCAGAGGAAAAGGACTTGATCTCTTGCCTCAACCTTGTTGTAAAAAGTCGAGGTGAGGACTTTCACTCGCCTACACCTCGCTGTACACAGTCGAGGGAGGACTTTCTTCTTTCTCGCCTGCACTCGCTCAAAGGCAAGGAGGTCTTCCTCTGGTGCCTACACTTGCTCAAGGGCAAGGAGGTCTTCCTCTGGTGCCTGCACTTGCTCAAAGGCAAGGAGGTCTTCCTCTGGTGCCTGCACTTGCTCAAGGGCAAGGAGGACTTCCTCTTTTCTCGCCTGCACTTGCTCAAAGGCAAGGAAGACTTCCTCTGGTGCCTGCACTTGCTCAAAGGCAAGGAGGTCTTCCTCTTTTCTCGCCTGCACTTGCTCAAAGGCAAGGAGGACTTCCTCTGGTGCCTGCACTTGCTCAAAGGCAAGGAGGTCTTCCTCTGGTGCCTGCACTTGCTCAAAGGCAAGGAGGACTTCCTCTGGTGCCTGCACTTGCTCAAAGGCAAGGAGGACTTCCTCTGGTGCCTGCACTTGCTCAAAGGCAAGGAGGACTTCCTCTGGTGCCTCAACCTTGCTGTAAAAAGCAGAGGGAGAGGACTTTCGCTCTTGATCCTGCGACTAAGTTATCCACACAGGGAGTAGCTTAGTGCACAGGCTACTCTGGGCACAACCTTAACCTGGCGATCTGGTTAACACTGGGTATCACAGCTCACACAAGTCTTCTCAAACACTCGGCGATGTGCTCCTTTCGGCGACTTGCTGACAACCTGATCTCCTGATCTTCACACCCGGCGATCATGTGAACACCCGGCGATGTGAATACTTGCAGGCGATAGGCGACCACTTATATCTTCACACACATGGCGATAGGCGATCACTTATATCTTCACACATGGCGATAGGTGATTACTACTCTTTACACGCGGTGATAGGCGACTACCGATCTGTGCTTCTTTAGTTATCGCGCTTTGCTTCCAGGCGCTCTCTTAACACTGGGTGATCGCCTTAGCCACTGACAACCAATCACCATTCTGGGTGATCGCCTCTCCAACTGGCTTACTATCCTCTACCACGTGACACCCCTTGAACAGTCAACATGGTCAACTGCTGGCGACGTCATCTATTACTGATGACAGACCGGATCACAAGCCCCCCAGGCTCGAGTTGTGACTTGTCTCAACGAAGAGTCTTACAACTCGCCTGATAGCTATTGACCCGACCGGGCTGTCACATCTTGGCCGATGACCGAGGTCTTGCCACTACGTAAACGTTCTTACTTCTGCCTCTTTCCCTTCGACAACCATCATCTGCTTGTAATGAATTATAAACCTTGTCTTTACAACTTGAATCACTCTTTCTCCTTCATAGCTCAACCTTCACCTTGTGTGGGTTGCTTGGTGACCGTACTAACTGATGTGGTGCTATCTCTACTTCTTGACTCGTGCTGGTTTCCTTGGGCGATTAATCTTTGAAGCCCCCCTTCTCGACTGGCAAGCTCCAGAATACCTCTTGTTTATACTCTGGTGATGGGGGATTCCTCCTGAGTCGACCTTGGCTGATAAGCTAAGGAGAACCTCTTCAGTGGATGCCTCCCTGTTCTTGTTCGAAGCCAAAAATCCTGGAGATCACCTCTGGGTAAGCCTGAATGGGAATTGCTGTAACGTCCTTCTTCTTGGTGGCTTTCCCTTGCACTGGGTGGAGAAGGGAAATAAAAGCTCCAAGGATAGCTTCACGAGGGCAAGGAGTCCTGACAACGTGGGAGCGCTGGACAGAGACCTCTACCCTTTCTTTTGCTCTCTTCACTCAGCCTTGTTACTTTGTACGTTTAACTGCATGCCAGGCGTTCTGCATCATCGCCGGGAATTCCTCTGATCTGGTACTCGCCGCCTTAATGTTGGGCGATGTTGCCTTCTTTATTCAAAATAAGGCGTCCATGGTGGGATCACCTTTTGCAACCTTCTATTCACCTTTTCACCTGTCGTTCTTTTATATGAACCCTTCTCGCCTGCACCATGGCTTTCCTCTGTCACCTACACTTGCTCAAAGGCAAGAAGGATTTCTTATATCTCGCCTACACTTGCTCAAAGGCAAGGAGGACTTCTTATATCTCGCCTACACTTGCTCAAAGGCAAGGAGGATTTCTTATACCTCGCCTACACTTGCTCAAAGGCAAGGAGGTCTTCCTCTGTTGCCTCCACTTGCTCAAGGGCAAGGAGGACTTCCTCTTCTCTCGCCTGCACTTGCTCAAAGGCAAGGAGGACTTCCTCTTCTCTCGCCTGCACTTGCTCAAAGGCAAGGAGGTCTTCCTCTGTTGCCTCCACTTGCTCAAAGGCAAGGAGGACTTCCTCTTCTCTCGCCTGCACTTGCTCAAAGGCAAGGAGGACTTCCTCTTCTCTCGCCTGCACTTGCTCAAAGGCAAGGAGGACTTCCTCTGTTACCTCCACTTGCTCAAAGGCAAGGAGGACTTCCTCTTCTCTCGCCTGCACTTGCTCAAAGGCAAGGAGGACTTCCTCTTCTCTCGCCTGCACTTGCTCAAAGGCAAGGAGGACTTCCTCTTCTCTTGCCTGCACTTGCTCAAAGGCAAGGAGGTCTTCCTCTGTTGCCTCCACTTGCTCGAAGGCAAGGAGGACTTCCTCTTCTCTCGCCTGCACTTGCTCAAAGGCAAGGAGGTCTTCCTCTGTTGCCTCCACTTGCTCAAAGGCAAGGAGGACTTCCTCTTCTCTCGCCTGCACTTGCTCAAAGGCAAGGAGGACTTCCTCTTCTCTCGCCTGATCGCCTGATGCCATCGACTACCGATGACCGATCAGACCACATTTGTTGCCTCAGGATGCGCGGGAGCTGATGGAAGAGGGCCAAGCACAACCTTCCATGAAAGGCAAGAGCCAAGTCAAGAGCGTCTAAGACCAAGCTAGGAGCGTCTAAGACAAGCTAGGAGCGTCTAGGACGAGAAGGCCAAGCTAGAAGCGTCTAGGACAAGAAGACTTGGATCAAAGCTATGAATGGGAGAGTGGCATACTAGCACATATTCCGTGAAGGCCCATCAAATGTAGTTTAGCTTTAATTGGGGTGTAAATAGCATAGCCATGTGGACAAATGTTTATTTTTCTGCACATTAGAATTAAGGAGAAGTTAACCTTCCCACTATTCTAGAAAGCCCATGGAGGGGGTGAACTTACAAACTAGACACACCCCTCCCCATGTGCTCACACTTTCCATGTGGCCCATGTGCTTCACATTTACATTTCATTTGGCTAGCATTAGGGTTGCATTATGGTCCTCCTTAGCCTATAAAAAGAGGAGCCTACACCTTGTATTTTCAAGATTAAATAGAGTATTGTTATGCTGCCCAAATTGTGCCATACACTACTCCTTGCCTAACACTTAGGTTTTAGTCTTCAATTCATCACTACCAAAGGGGCTGGCCAAACCTCCCCATTTCCTCACTCTTCATGCACCTTCAAGGCACCCATGCTTCCTAGGAAGGCCTTGCTCACCTCCTCCATAAGCTTCCGCACCCATCATCACCAAGGAACTCCAAAATCCAAAGAAGAGCTCATAGGAATGCTATCATTTGGTATCATGAGCTATGGTTCTTCAAAGATGAGTGTCTCTTCATTTTATTTTTTTTGAGTTCTTCTTTCTCCAAGTTGTTTATCTTTATTCCAAGTTGTCTTGCTTTTTTTTGTGTTTTAATATGATTTGAATGCTTGTTTATTCATTTCATTTGGTGGGTTTGTTCAAACTTGTGCTTGAACATCTATTTTCAATTTTGTGTAGGATTCTTGATATATTTGTGTTGCTGTTTTTATTTTTAGGTATTTGAGTCTTCCTTGAAATTTCATTTGGGTCATATGATGTTCTTGAGTCTTTTCATTTTATGAATCCATAAGTTTTGTCTAAGTCATGTGTTTCCATATTTGTCATCAAATCCTAGTAGTACTCTTTTTGATTTATTTGTTTCTTGTTTTTGGTCTGAATGTTTGACCTGAAATCTGTTTTGTGTTGATCCTTTGGTGCATTTTTAATTTTAGTTTGAGTTCTTATTTGTGTGTTAGATCCACACAAATTCCATCACATTAACTCCATTGTGTTTTTGAGGTATATCATTCTGTTTTTGATTCCAGTTTTCAGAACCCCTGTTTTCACATTTCTGTGCTGACTGTTTTGTCTTATGAAAATTACAGACATCATCAAAAATTTCTGAGCCTCTGGATTTCACAAATTTGAGGTGTTAGAAAAAGGACAAAAAAAGAACCATCTGAAAAGAAGAAATAGAAAAAAAAAGATAAATATTACAAAAAAAGTGTGCAATCCTGACGTTCCAGCTGGCAGCTCTGAGCACTGATTTTATAAAATTTACCAAAATTAATTGGTACATGCGTTTGGAGTGAAACCAACGCCAAAAGTTTGTTAAGATCTTGTTCTAATTGTGTCTCAATTTTCAGAAGCAAATACAAAAGGGTCAGCTCAGCATAAATCTTTTAAAGATACGCTTCCTGGACCACAACAATATGTGCTTTTCTGTGGTGCTGTTTTTTTTTGGTTTTTAAATCAAATCTAGTGCTATTCCTAGGTTCCTTTTTGTGTGCCATCCATTATTTGAGTACCTTTTATTTGCTTGTCTAATTTCATTTGAACTCTTTCTAGTTGTGTCACATTTAAATTCCATTTGTGTGGTACTGTTTTTCAAATTAATTTGTTTCTTGCTTTCTTTCTTTGGCCTCTAAGCTTGTTGGTGGATTAAATATCAATTGGTACTTGTTGAGTGAGAATTTGACTTGAGGGGAGTCTAGCTTGCTTAATAGGTGCTGGATTGAAGATTTTATTGACCTAATTCCAAGAGGAACAAAGGCAAAGGGCAGCAACAAGCACCATACTACAAATACACCACACACTTTGGAAGGCCCAACAAGTAGAAAAGCAACAAAAGGGGTGCAACTAGAAGAACAACAAAAGGGGTGCAAATAGTAAAAGCAACAAAGGGAGTGTCATTTAATTTCTTTGCAATCTTGCTTGTGTTAATTACTTGTTAATCACGCAATTAGTCGGTGAGTGTGTCTTCAAGGGCTCCAAGTGTCCAAGAAGCCTCACCTAGGGCCGACTAGTGTAGACCTTACTTGTTTTAGCATGTGTTAATTGTTTTAATTGCTTTCCTTGCTTAATTAGTTACGTTTGGTAATTGTTTTGTTTTGTTTAAGTTCGTTAATTCTTTTGCTTGGTTAATTAGCTAGTTTGCATTGTTTTCTTGCATCAAAATTTGATTTCTTCAACCTAATTGTGTTTTAAGTGGTTTACTAAGAGAAAGCTTTGTGTGAAGACATTGAGGGATAGTCTTTGGCTAAGGCAAGGCTTGGTATTTAAGTAGTCCATTGTGACTCACCTCCCTTACCTGGAAGACTACCTTCTTTGACTTCCCTAAATTTTCTCAAGGTAAAATATTTCTATACACAAAGGTCTAGTCATGTCTTCTCATTCCTTTAAATCTCTTAAAAGTGAGGTGAAATCCTTGAAATCTCTTTTGGAACAACTTTCCAAGAATATTCAATCAATTTCATCTAAACAATTGGAGAATGAGGCCAAAACTAATGAATTGACTAAATCAAAGGATGAGAAGTCTCACATTTCAAAAAAATTACCTTCTCATGCATCTATCTCTAAAAAGCATGATTCTTTTGGGGAGGGAAGACATAGAAGAGATAGAAAAGAACAAGAAAGCCCAAGAGAGGTTAGGGTAGACCTACCCCATTCCCATGGAAAAGAAAATATAGAAACCTGCCTAGATTGGGAAATGAGGGTAGAAAAATTGTTTGCTTCCCATAAAGAAAGAAAGGAAAGAAAGATACAAAAGAAAAGAGAGGAAGCCGAAAGGGAAGCTAAAGAAAAAGAAAAAGAAAAGCATGAGAAGACCCTTGAGAAACAAAAGGCGTGGAAGAATAGTGTTCCTTCTCACAAGGTCATTCAACAAGACAAAAGATTTAAAAATACCTTTGAAAATATGCGTCTTGTTGAACAACCTAGCCTTTCCTTTTGTAAAGGAACACTTGCAAGCATAGTAACAAAAAAAGAGTCTTTAAAAGAAGCTTGCATAGATAAAGATAAAGTGGATTATTTCTCATATGTGCTAGGATATCACCAAGTGAATGTCAAGTTATTTACAAGCATCTACAAAAACAAATTTTTATGTGAAGTAGTGCCTAAAGAAACTTGTCATGTCCTATTGAGACAACCATTGCCAAGTGTGCAACTTCTCATAAACAATGGTTGTAACAACGAGACTATCTTTACACATAAGAGAAAAATTCTTCATGAAGGAGAACTCATGGACCAAATTAGAGTTGATAAAACTCTAGAGCTTTTAAAAGGAAAACTTTTGTCACCCATGAGAAAGGATGTTCAAAGACATTACCCTAGATACATTTCTTGTTTTAAAAATACACCTAAGGTGATGTCTCATGAACTCTATACTCCTTTACCTTTTACAAATGATCCTTGGGAAGACATAAACCTCAATTTTATCTTAGAGCTTCCTAGGACAACAAAAGGTTTTGATTCCATTTTTATGGATATGGATAATCTCTTCTATATAGAAGTGACAAGTCTTCATGGTTTATCTTCAAGCATAGTATTGGATAGAGCTCCAAAATTTGAAAACCATCATTTGAGGAATCTTTTAGAAAAACTTGAAATTAAGTTGTACTCTTCAAATTTTTATCCTCAAAAGAATGGTCAAAATAAAATTGAAAACATAGCTCTTTTTACTATGCCTAGAGAAATCATGAAAGACAATCACAATTCTTGGGATGAGTATCCTTTTGAGCATGCATACAATGGAGTAGTCCACAAGACTACTAATATTTCTACATTTGAAATTGCATGTGGACTTAATCCTCTTTCGCTTTTTAAGTTGTTACCCTTTCCTAAAGGTATTGTGCCTAAGGAAAAGGTAACCAATATTGAAAATTTTCAAATACATAAGAGGATTAGAGAACACATACAACCATCAAAAGAGAAATATTGTACAAAGTTGCCAAAAACAAAAGAAAAACAAAAATGGCAACTTCATACAATTAAGTTCTCTCTAATTGCTCACACTAACACCTTTACTTTGTTTGATGATTTCCATAGGTGGACGTTTGATCCGGGAGGACAAGCCTTGCCGAAACAATAGGCTGCTATCCGAGATCAAATCTGTAGATCTGAGGATAGATCTTCTCAAAGGAGGAGGAGATGATGGACACCATCCAGCCCCATCCATCCCCCTAGTTGAAGACAAAGCAAGGGATTTGAGGACAAATCCTTTTTCAAGAGGGAGGGGATGATGGAAGAGGGCCAAGCACAACCTTCCATGAAAGGCAAGAGCCAAGTCAAGAGCGTCTAAGACCAAGCTAGGAGCGTCTAAGACAAGCTAGGAGCGTCTAGGACGAGAAGGCCAAGCTAGAAGCGTCTAGGACAAGAAGACTTGGATCAAAGCTATGAATGGGAGAGTGGCATACTAGCACATATTCCGTGAAGGCCCATCAAATGTAGTTTAGCTTTAATTGGGGTGTAAATAGCATAGCCATGTGGACAAATGTTTATTTTTCTGCACATTAGAATTAAGGAGAAGTTAACCTTCCCACTATTCTAGAAAGCCCATGGAGGGGGTGAACTTACAAACTAGACACACCCCTCCCCATGTGCTCACACTTTCCATGTGGCCCATGTGCTTCACATTTACATTTCATTTGGCTAGCATTAGGGTTGCATTATGGTCCTCCTTAGCCTATAAAAAGAGGAGCCTACACCTTGTATTTTCAAGATTAAATAGAGTATTGTTATGCTGCCCAAATTGTGCCATACACTACTCCTTGCCTAACACTTAGGTTTTAGTCTTCAATTCATCACTACCAAAGGGGCTGGCCAAACCTCCCCATTTCCTCACTCTTCATGCACCTTCAAGGCACCCATGCTTCCTAGGAAGGCCTTGCTCACCTCCTCCATAAGCTTCCGCACCCATCATCACCAAGGAACTCCAAAATCCAAAGAAGAGCTCATAGGAATGCTATCAGGAGCCTTGAGGACTTGGAACTTCGCTGGATGCCTCCAATCGCCAAAGGACGATGAGGACTTTGGAAACTCTTCACTCGTGCCTCTGATCGCCTAAGGGCGATGAGGACTTTCGCTGGATGCCTCCGATCGCCAAAGGACGATGAGGTCTTAAAAACTTTTACTTAAAACGTGGGCGATCATTTTACCTCTACCTTGAATCACTTTAGGTGATAAGGTTTTTCCCTTCTTCACAACAATACACATACACACTTTAGTTTGAATATCTTGTTTCTTGGGTGGCCTCGTTAAAAACCTTTCTTAGGGAACAAAGATAGCCCCCTTGCAACTGTTCTTACAAAACTGTTTATGATTACACTGAGTTCATAATGCTTACGAAGCTTTAACTGAAATGAGACATGAGGCGTGTGGCGTTTCTCATCACCAGATCGCCGCTTCTGGACTGCCTCGATATTCCTCTAAAACTGTATCTTCGTTCTATTCCTCTTTCACCGCTTTAGCTTTCACACTCACTTCCTCTCTGACCTCATCCAGTAAATCCAGGTTCATTCTTCTCTTTTCATTTGATTTCTCTGCTACAAAGTGTTGAAAACTCGGCGATCTCTCCTGGATTTCAACTGGAACCATCGCGTCACAGCTACGCACTAAACTGGAAGGGGTTTAGTGGTGTCCACATCTGACGAGTGGTCCTCGAATGCTTCCACTGCCATCACAGGTCGAGCACATTTCTTGTGCTGTGACGCAATGCACCCACCTCCTGAGTACCCCCAGCTATAGCGTGGATTTCCCCGTAGATAGGCACTTCATGTTGTTGGCCCTCACTGCTCGCCGGCTGGGAGCTCGACGCACTGGCCGCCTTCTTCTCCATCAAAAAGGCCTTCAGAAATCCACCTCTAACCAACTCGTCGAGCTGATATCCCAGTGACAGGCAGGAGTCAAGGGTGTGGCCAAAACCTTTGTGGAATTCACACCATGCGTCTGGCTTTGGCCCCAACATCTTATCTGACACCTTTTCAGGCGCCTTCAACTTTGCAGCTATATGGGGAATGGTGATCAGGTCCACCAATCCCATCACGAACTCATGCCTTGGAGGGCGCTTGAGTTCCCTCGGGCGACCTGGCCCTCTTCCTCTACTACTGTCATCACCTTTGTTTTTCTTCTGATCATAAGGGTGGTATGCCCTTTGATCCTTCGTCAGCATCGTCGACTCCAGCACCCACTGAGGTTGAGGCTTGGCTTGGGTGTGTGGTTTCACAGGAGCCATATTCCCTCTCTTCTCAATCACTTCATTCTCAGCGGCGATGTGAGCCACAGCACGTCGCCGGATCTCTACAAACGTTGTGGGGTGGCTCCTGATTAATGATTCGCTGAAGGGTCCAGGCAGCATGCCCTTCTTGAAGGCGTGCACGAACATCTCCTCATCCTTTCCGGGTAACCGGACTATCTGAGCTCCAAACCTATTCATATAGTCCTTCAGAGATTCCCCCTGGAACTGCCTTACGTCAAACAGGTCGTACAACACCATAGGTGGCGCCTTATTCACACTGTACTGATCGACGAAAAGCATGGAGAACTGCTGAAAACTGGAAATGTGTCCAGTAGGTAGGCTTACAAACCAATCCAACGCTGTGCTGTGGAGAGTGCTCATGAACATCTTGCAATAAACCTCATCCGATCCTCCCGACAGCATCATCTGTGTATGGAACGTGGTAAGATGAGCCTCTGGATCTTCCACTCCAGTGAAGGAGGCCTTAACCGCCGTGGTGCTTGTAGGAATCACAGCATCCATGATCGCCTGCGAGAATGGCATCGGAAAAACTCGTGGTGGAGACGGTGGCGCACCTCCACCGGTCGCAGCACTCTCCCTCTGCTCGCGAAGAGCCTGACGTAACTCTTCATTGACCTTACTCAGCTCTTCGCTTCTGGCCTGAGAAGCTACCAGGTCGTCGTGCATCTTCGCTTGCTCGACGCGCGATGCTGCCACATCTTCTTGCAAAGCACGCATCATCTCCAGCATTTGCGTCATCGTCACGTTGTTCTCCCCAGATTGTGGCGCAGCTGAACCAGATCTCGTTGCCCTCATTTTCCTCATGAAACTTTTACCCACGCAGTTGCCTTTCAACACGCACAAGCTAACTCGTAACAACGCTAAAGAAACATTTCCACCTCCTTCGCACAACGATTCTTCCAAGATCGGTAGAAATCCCAGAAAATCACTCTTCACCGTTTGAACTTCGATTCAAACAGCTACAATTTCCAAAAAACAATTGCAGCAGCAAACAATCGAACAGAAACTACCGAAAACCTTACCAACTCAACTGTGGATGGGAATCACAATTTACACGGCCCCACGGTGGGCGCCAAATGATCCGGCCGCTTGACTCGAGCGCTAGAACTTCGCCTTCTTTGACCTCGTCTCCACCAGCTTCACGCCAAATGCCTCAGTGACCTTCGCCTGAAGCTCCTCCAAGAAACCTGAAAGAACAAGATGGCGCCTCTGCGGCCGTTGTAGCTCCGACGCTCAAGTCAGTGATTGGATCATTTAAGAAAACTCAGAGAAAAGCTCAAGACCGCGTATCAGTGAAACACCAAAAAGTGCATCCCCCCCTTCTTTCTGTTAAGGATTAGCTATATATACCTGAGTCTTTCTCTCTCCTGACGGTTGCTCCTCTTGACACGTGGACATCATCTGGTCATTCACGTGTCACCATCTGGAGTACCTGCAGCTAAAACGCTACTTTCACCTTGATCCTGCGACTAAGTTATCCACACAGGGAGTAGCTTAGTGCACAGGCTACTCTGGGCACAACCTTAACCTGGCGATCTGGTTAACACTGGGTATCACAGCTCACACAAGTCTTCTCAAACACTCGGCGATGTGCTCCTTTCGGCGACTTGCTGACAACCTGATCTCCTGATCTTCACACCCGGCGATCATGTGAACACCCGGCGATGTGAATACCTGCAGGCGATAGGCGACCACTTATATCTTCACACACATGGCGATAGGCGATCACTTATATCTTCACACACATGGCGATAGGCGATCACTTATATCTTCACACATGGCGATAGGTGATTACTACTCTTTACACGCGGTGATAGGCGACTACCGATCTGTGCTTCTTTACTTCTCGCGCTTTGCTTCCAGGCGCTCTCTTAACACTGGGTGATCGCCTTAGCCACTGACAACCAATCACCATTCTGGGTGATCGCCTCTCCAACTGGCTTACTATCCTCTACCACGTGACACCCCTTGAACAGTCAAAATGGTCAACTGCTGGCGACGTCATCTATTACTGATGACAGACCGGATCAGGACGGATAAGTGGTGTGGATTCCATCAAGCTTATGGACATACACTCTGTAACTGCCTGGCGTTGGGGCGTCAGCTTGCTGGGTTGGTGGAGACAGGGTTCCTGACCGATTACCTGCAGAAGACACAAGGTGATAGCGCTTCGGGGTCCCAGGAAGGCGACCAGCAGCATGAACTCCCTGTGTTTGGGGAGGTGAGGTGATGGAAGAGGCTACACTAGGGGGGCTCCCAGAGCTGAAGCGGAAGGCATGATCGCCCCACGTGTGTCAATCGCCAGGGCGGTCATCGCCGGGTAAAGGAGACCCCATCCGGAGTGGTTGAGACGTTGGAGAATGGAGCTCATCGGCTGGTGACTCTGGACGTAACGACTATTCCCAGAACCTAGGACGCTACACGCTTCTTTCCTACTCTCGTTAAGTTGTAAAGTAGATGCGCTATCGCGTTGTACACATACCTGGTGTATTAAAACAGTTGAACAGATCAGGGGCACTCTTTTTAACGATGCCACCCAATAAAAGATTTTCAGTACATAAAGTGTGCGAGTGTTCCCAGTTTAAAGTTCTCCTTGCCCCAGGTGCAAGACCAGGTGATCGGTGGTGAGTTACCGAGTGGTCACCACCAGCAGATCAGCCCCTAGATAAGCGCTGGGATGTAGAGCGCGATCAGCCATCAGTGCCTGCAGACCGCGATCAGCCGTCGATGCATGTAGAGAGTGAGCGCTCGGTCGGTTCAGGGTCATCGGGGTCTTGCTAACACGTGTTGAGTTGGAACCCAAGTTCCCAGCGAGAGCGTTAAGCATGCACCTCGCATGATTCCAGAGAAGAGATCCTCGCCGGTCGGGACGTCGGTGAACGCGCGATGAGGCAATGCAGGCAGGGCGCGCCTGGCGAGTGCGCTCAGATCAGCCACGCCTGGCGCACCCCTGGGAGCGTGCACCCAAGAGAAAGTCCTCCCTCGACTTTGTACAGCGAGGTGCAGGCGAGAGAAAGTCCTCTTCCTTTGCTTTTTACAGCAAGGTTGAGGCAACAGAGAAAGTCCTCTTCCTCTGCTTTATACAGCAAGGTTGAGGCAAGAGAAAGTCCTTTTCCTTTGCTTTTTACAGCAAGGTTGAGGCAACAGAGAAAGTCCTCACCTCTGCTTTATAGAGCAAGGTTGAGGCAAGAGAAAGTCCTTTTCCTCTGCTTTTTACAGCAAGGTTGCAAGGTTGAGGCAACAGAGAAAGTCCTCACCTCTGCTTTATACAGCGAGGTTGAGGCAAGAGAAAGTCCTCTTCCTCTGCTTTTTACAGCAAGGTTGAGGCAACAGAGAAAGTCCTCACCTCGACTTTGTACAGCGAGGCTGAGGCAAGAGAAAGTCCTCTTCCTCTGCTTTATACAGCAAGGTTGGGACAAGAGCGAAAGTCCTCTTCCTCTGCTTTTTACAGCAAGGTTGAGGCAACAGAGGAAGTCCTCCTTGCCTTTGAGCAAGTGCAGGCGAGAAAAGAGGAAGACCTCCTTGCCCTTGAGCAAGTGTAGGCACTAGAGGAAGACCTCCTTGCCTTTGAGCAAGTGCAGGCACCAGAGGAAGTCCTCCTTGCCTTTGAGCAAGTGCAGGCGAGAAAAGAGGAAGACCTCCTTTCCTTTGAGCAAGTGTAGGCACCAGAGGAAGACCTCCTTGCCTTTGAGCAAGCGCAGGCACCAGAGGAAGACCTCCTTGCCCTTGAGCAAGTGTAGGCACCAGAGGAAGTCCTCCTTGCCCTTGAGCAAGTGCAGGCACCAGAGGAAGTCCTCCTTGCCTTTGAGCAAGTGCAGGCGAGAAAAGAGGAAGACCTCCTTGCCCTTGAGCAAGTGCAGGCACCAGAGGAAGTCCTCCTTGCCTTTGAGCAAGTGCAGGCACCAGAGGAAGTCCTCCTTGCCCTTGAGCAAGTGCAGGCACCAGAGGAAGTCCTCCTTGCCCTTGAGCAAGTGCAGGCACCAGAGGAAGTCCTCCTTGCCTTTGAGCAAGTGCAGGCGAGAAAAGAAGAAAGTCCTCCCTCGACTTTGTACAGCGAGGTGTAGGCGAGTGAAAGTCCTCACCTCGACTTTTTACAGCAAGGTTGAGGCAAGAGATCAAGTCCTTTTCCTCTGCTTTTTACAGCAAGGTTGAGGCGAGAGAACCAAGTCCTCTTCCTCTGCTTCTTACAGCAAGGTTGAGGCAAGAGAACCAGGTCCCTTCCCTCTGCTTTTTACAGCGAGGCTCAGGTGGGAGAAGCAAGACCTCACCCACGACTTCTTACAGCAAGGTTGGGACAAGAGGGGTCACCGAGAAGCACTTTTCTTCCTCAAAACACAGGGGTCATAGTTGGTGTTCAGGCCCTCTATGCACTCAGTGCTGGTGTGGCAGAGAAGTGTAGCGAAGCCAGAGGCGCGATGACTGATCGGTGGTGCACTAACACGCTAGTCGGTGGTCGGTGGTAGAAGGAAGTTCTGCTGCGTGAAGCCGAAGCGTTTAGGCCTCGTTAAGTCAGTCATCCAGCATGAAGTTATGTTGAAGGTAATGCTAAGGTAACAGTTAGCCGCGATCAAGTCAGAAGCCAAGTTTGAGGGGTTGCAGTGGGATCGCGCTAAAGCCTAAGCTAGTAAACAGTTAGTCACATGCAGAGAGTTAAAGAGGAGAAACACAGTGAACCCTAGCGCGTTTGAGAAGAAGAAAACAAAGAGGGTGAACCTCTAGATGATCCAGAGGGATGCGCACGCTTCGGTTGAATGAAGGAAACGGTAGCGACACTCAGTGGGGGCTATTACTGTGTCCATGTGTCGAGAGATAAAGTATGGAAGTCGTGACGCCGAGGAGCAGATACGTGAACAGCATGTGGCGTGGCCCCACTTGCCACGTGGGCCGAGGGCGCGACTACTTAGTCTCTTCGCTGAGAACAAGTTCACAGCTCGAGACTGGGGGGCTTGTGATCCGGTCAGTCATCAGTAGTTGATGACGTCAGCAGCCGTTGACGACGTGGACCATGAACAGGGTGGCATGTCGTAGAAAGAGCAAGTGAATCAGGGAGGAGATCACCTAGAATGGTGATCGGTAGTCAGATATCAAGTGGCCACCACTCCCAATTCAGAGCATAGATAAGTGCCTGAAAGCCCGCACGGACGTCGGTGGATATTCAGGAGGCACCGCACGGACGTCGGTGGCAAGTCATGAGGGACCGCCCGGGTGTCGGTGGCAGGTCATGAGGCACCGCACGGACGTCGGTGGATATTCATGAGGCACCGCACGGACGTCGGTGACAAGTCATGAGGGACCGCCCGGGTGTCTGCATGAGGAGCGCGATCGGGCGTTAAGAGGGAGATCGGTCGTGATTGCATGCAGAGGGAGGTCGGTCATCGGGGTTCCCAGCGAGAACGCTACGCATGCACCTCGCATGATGCCCACTCAGAGGACGTGCGGCGAGGCCATGCAGGCAGGATGTGCCTGGCGCTCTCCTGGGAGCATGCGGCCCGCACAGAGAGAAGCGCAAAAGCCCTCCAGGTGTGACGCGTGGACGGTAGATTCAAGCTGGTGACTCCACGTGTCACCATCTGGGAGTAAGACGCGGCTCAGGTATAAAGCTCTCCACATCATGTAAAGTAAGGGGATTCCTTTCATTCTTTTCCAAGTTTACACAGGCTCTCTACACTGGGATTCTGAGTCACTGTGAGAGCATTTTTACACGTGGCACAGTGATAACAGAAAACAGTTATAGAGAGAGAAAGTGGATCTGAGAGCACACACGAGTCTCACAGAGAGATTCAGTGTTAGATTTGGTGTTCCTGTTGCCTGACTTGAGCGTCGGAGCTACAACGGCCGCTAGAGGCGCCGTTCGTGTGTTTTGCAGGCAGCGTTTGGAGTTCCGGTGGTGGTTCTTGGAGCGTTCCTGCAGACCAGAGGGCTAGACGAAGGAGTGACGAGGCAATCCTCCACGTTCGAGTCAAGCGGCCGGATCACTTCACATCAGGGTTTGGGATGTGTTTTGATGCAAGAGAAAAGAGTGGTTACATATGCTTCAAGGCAACTCAAGGTTCATGAGAGAAACTATCCTACTCATGATTTGGAGTTGGCGGCTGTGGTGTTTGCCTTGAAGATTTGGAGGCACTATTTATATGGAGCTCGGTTCCAGGTGTTCAGTGACCATAAGAGCCTGAAATACCTGTTCGATCAGAAGGAACTAAACATGAGACAAAGAAGGTGGATGGAGTTTCTAAAGGACTATGATTTTCAACTCATGTATCATCCAGGGAAGGCCAATGTAGTGGCAGATGCTTTGAGTAGAAAATCAATACAAGTAGCCACCATGATGATGGAGGAACAGAAACTGATCAAGCAATTCAGAGACTTAAACCTTGGGGTAGAATTTCATGTAAATCACATTAGTTGTAGTAAGCTGGCTATAACTAATGACTTCCTTGGAGTGATAAAGGATAAGCAGTTGGAGGACCCTAGTCTGAAGCGTACTGTGGAGTCACTAGGGACCAACCAGGCTAAAGACTTTGTGATGGGCGATGATGGGGTCTTGAGATTTAATGGCAGAATTTGCTTACCTGCAAATGAAGAGTTGAAGAAGATGATCCTAGAGGAAGGTCACCAGAGTCGCCTTAGCCTACATCCAGGCATGAATAAGATGTACCATGACTTGAAGGAGTCATTTTGGTGGTCGGGCATGAAGAGGGACATCGCCCAGTATGTTACAACCTGCTTAACATGTCAGAAGGCGAAGATAGAGCATCAAAGACCTGGCGGGTTGTTACAACAACTGGATATCCCTGAGTGGAAATGGGATAGCATTGCCATGGATTTTGTTACCCATTTACCCAGATCGGTAGAGGGTCATGATGCAATCTGGGTCATCATTGATCGGCTGACGAAGAGTGCCCACTTTCTCCCAGTGAATATGAGGATGCCTATGGCCAAGTTGGCACAGTTGTACATTAAAGGAATAGTGAGGTTGCATGGAGTGCCTTCCAGCATTGTTTCGGATAGAGATCCCAGGTTCACTTCACGGTTTTGGCAGACCTTACAAGATTGCTTGGGAACCAAGTTGAGAATGAGCTCGGCATATCATCCTCAAACAGATGGACAGTCAGAGAGAACGATCCAGTCCTTGGAAGATCTGCTGAGGACGTGTGTCTTGGATCAATTGGGAAGTTGGGATGAGGTGTTGCCGCTGGTAGAGTTTACTTATAATAACAGTTACCACGCCAGTATTGGGATGGCACCATATGAAGCCCTGTATGGGAGGAAATGCAGAACTCCCTTATGTTGGTACCAGGAGGGCGGAGCAGTATTGGTTGGACCAGAGTTGATTCAGCAGACGACCGAGAAGGTGCAACAGATACAAGAAAGATTGAAAGCTTCTCAAAGCCGGCAGAAATCCTATGCAGATCAGAGGAGAAAACCTTTGGAGTTTGCTGCAGGAGACCATGTGTTCATGAGAGTGACACCAACCAAGGGTGTAGGACGGGCGATCAGATCGAAGAAGTTGTCCCCTAAGTTCGTGGGACCATATCAGATCTTAAGGAGGATTGGTCCAGTGGCCTATGAGATCGCCCTACCTCCCCATTTAGCGAATCTGCATAATGTCTTTCACGTATCACAGCTGAGGAAGTACATGGCAGACCCTAGTCATGTGCTGGAAGTGGACGATGTGCAGATCAGGGATGACTTGTCCTTTCAAGCGAAACCAGTCAGGATTGACGATCGTCAAAGTAAACAGCTCAGAGGCAAGACCATCAACATGGTGAAAGTGGTGTGGGATGAGAGATCGGGTGATTCAACTTGGGAGTTAGAAGAACCCATGAGAGAAGCTTATCCATACCTCTTTTCCTTGTAATTCAATTTTCGAGGACGAAAATTTTTCTTGTTGGGGAGAATGTAAGGACCTGTAAAATTAAATTTGGAATAAAAGGAATATATTTTAAATGAATTCTAAGTATGTTTTTATTTAAAAAAAAAGGAAGGAAAGTGTAGCTTAGAAGAGTATGAGATCGCCTGGTTAGTACATAATCGCCTGTCGCCTAGACTACCCATGCGGACATCGCCGGGGCGCGAGGTATGCGGGCATCGCCAGGGCGCGAGAGACATCGGTCGTCTCCCAGAGAGATACATCGGTCGTCTCCCAGAGAGAGACATCGGTCGTCTTCCAGAGAGAGAGATCGGTCATCTTTCCGGATGAGTCATCGGTGAAAGGTTATCGCGCGATGTCGTGTTTCACACAGATAAAGTGGGACCCAGACTCCCAGCATGAAACATCCTGCAGGCGCGCCACGTAGACAAAAAGGGTGGTTCAGAATAGTGACATCAGAAAGTTGGCATGCGCAAGAGACACTCGCGGTCGTACTGTTCAGGGAAGTGGTTGGCATGCGCAAGAAGACAAAAAGGGTGGTTCAGAATAGTGACATCAGAAAGTTGGCATGCGCAAGAGACACCGTGGTCGTACTGTTCAGGGAAACGTACACTCTGGCTTTCCTGCAAAGTGGGTGGTGGCAGCAGCATGTGTGGACAAGTTAGTGGAGATTCAAAAATCCACTTCGGGGAGGCAAAGAACGTTGCTGTGGTTCAAGAGTGACAGAGTGAGTCTACCTTCATCCTTCTCTTCTCCCTCCTTCACTCTGCGATTCAGGCCTTATCACGTCCCTGCTTGGCTATCGACGACTGCCATAGAGCACCTGGGAGGTTCTCTGCAAGTCCTCCAAACTAGACGCTAAAACAGAGTTAAGGCATCCTTGAAGCTCGTTGGGTTGGAGCTCTTAGTGAAGTTTACGCAAGTCCAGGTAAGGGAAGCTAGCTTTGTTTTTCAATAAAAGCCGTAGGCTAGCTGTTTCTGAAGTGGGGGCGACGTGGTCGCCGGTTTCATATTTTGTTTTCGTGATACTCTGTTCTATGTGTTTGGGCGACGTGGTCGCCGGCTTTAAACTCAATTTCACGATGCTCTGTTTTATGTGTGGGGGCGACGTGATCGCCGGTTTTAAACCCGTTTTTCATGATGCTCTGTTTTCATGAGCTTGGGTGACGTGATCGCCGGTTTTAAATACAGATTTCGAACTCCCCTGTTTTAGTGTCGTTGAGACTGTTTGAGATTTAAATGTGGAATGCATGTAATTCGAAAATCTGAACCTTTGAAATGATTGTTGCTGTGATTTGAATCATTCATTTGAGTGGTATGACGTGTTGAATGTTGTGAATGTGGGATCAAGGCATAGTATTTTCAGGAAAGAAAATACCGTGTAAGATCGTGTGTAATGTGTATTGACTAGGGGCTTGTCTAGAAGGAGATATCCTGACTCTGCTGATATAATGGAATCACGTAGATGAAGTTATTCAGTTGTGGAGAGTCGAAGGAGGTTCATATGTATGGGTGAGTCGTGTGAAAAAGAACGAGCTCGGCCTGTTATATGAATCAACCCTGTCATACCGGGAGAGTGTTGATATTGAGACTATGTATGCGCATGGCTGTGTGGATTTCACAGCGACCCTGTGTGGATTTCACAGTGGTGTGGTATGACAGGTGCAGATCTCTGAGCCTGAGTCAACGCACGAGTCTTCCGGAAGTAGTGTCAAGTGTCTATGTGTGATGAGTCAGTGGAAGTCTGACGTGAGAAATGTGAAATATTGAGAATTTGTTGATAGACACTTGATGGTTGTGTGATACGAATGAGAAAGTGATGGACTCTTGTGAATGTTTAAAAAGGGCTGATCTACGTTGGTTGTCCAGTTTATAATTTAAAGTTTTAAAAATATCTGGCTTACCCTTTGTATTGTTCTGTGGCTGTTTTCTCTTAAAACTGTGATGATCGTGTATTTTACACGGGAGCAGATGATCTTCCAGGGAGTAGAGCTCCTCAGTGAGTGGTCGCCGGAAGGAGATCGCCTGTTTCTGTCTCTATGTGGTGATCGCCTGTTTTCTGTTTTGATAGCAGATCGGCTGTTTTGGGTCTTCTGATAGGAGATCGTCGGTTTATGTAGGGAGACCGCCGGTTTCATTTTATTTGGCTGTATTTTGTTTAAGTTTTGGAAAATTGACCGGTTATGTATTAAACTCCCTGTGAGGAGAAACTTCATTACATATATATAATTATGTTCACTTCAATATTATTGTTTTACCTTTATTTCTTTTTTTTTTATTTATTCCAAAGTATTTGGCGGGATGTTATAGGGAGACTCTTAAACTTGATGGGTTCTTGTCCCAGTAGGATTCTGCATCTAACTGCGTCTTCTCATCTTCATGCGTGGTCGTCTCGCGACTAAGGCCATTCCCTGCCTCTGGGCGCTTTACTGATCATTGGCTGCGTTTCTCACATCGCGCGGCCGATGTCGCCTCGACACACGTCGATGACCGAGGTATCTCTCATCCTGGCCGATGTCCGATGGCGCTTCTTCACGTTGTCGTGCTCTGCTTATGGAATCAGGCGAGGTCCCTTGAGTAACATTCTTGCTGGGAGCCTGGGTCCCAGTTTAACACGTGTTGGCAAGGAACCCCGACGACTGATCACTCTGCATGCACCGATGACTGATCACTCTGTATACACCGATGACTGATCGGTGCTTCATCACTCTCGCGCTTCTGCTTCCAGGCGTTCATGTAGGAGCCGATCTCCACCCTGGTTGATCTGCTATCTCATGCCACGTGTTGCTCTGTGACTGGCCCACGTGGTCATCTGCTGCTGACGTCATTGGATACCGATGACCGACCGGATCAGAAAGGAGTGGGAGAAGAGTGTTCCTTCCCACATGGTTGCTCAACAAGAAAGATCTTTTGAAAAAATTTTGGAAAACTTGCTTCTTGTTGAACAACCAAGCCTTGTTTTTTGTAAGGGAACACTTGCACGCACTGCCACAAGTTGTGAACTTATGAGTCTACCTCCTCAAGTGGAAAATCTTTTGAGTAAATTTGATGATGTATTCTCTAGTGAGGGACCCCATGGTCTTCCTCCCATTAGAGGTATAGAACATCAAATTGACTTTATCCCAGGGGCTAGCCTACCAAATAGGCCAGCTTATAGAACTAACCCCGAGGAAACCAAGGAGATAGAGTCACAAGTTCAAGACTTGTTGGATAAGGGTTGGGTTCAAAAGAGCCTTAGTCCTTGTGTTGTACCTGTCTTGTTGGTGCCAAAAAAAGATGGAAAATGGCGCATGTGTTGTGATTGCCGAGCAATCAACAACATCACCATCAAGTACAGGCACCCAATCCCAAGGCTTGATGACATGCTTGATGAACTACATGGATCCACCATATTTTCCAAGATTGACCTTAAAAGTGGTTATCACCAAATTAGGATCAAAGAGGGTGATGAGTGGAAAACTGCTTTTAAGACCAAATTTGGATTATATGAATGGTTAGTGATGCCTTTTGGCCTTACTAATGCTCCTAGTACATTCATGAGGCTCATGAATCATACTTGATCCTGCCGCTTGACTCGAACATGGAGGATTGCCTCGTCACTCCTTTGTCTAGCCTTTTGTTCTGCAGGAACGCTCCAAGAACCACCATCGGAACTCCAAAACGCTTCCTGCAAAACACACAGACGGCGCCTCTAGCGGTCGTTATAGCTCCGACGCTCAAGTCAGGCAACAGGAACACCAAAACTATCACTGAATCTCTCTGTGAGACTCGTGTGTGCTCTCAGATCCACTTTCTCTCTCTATAACCATTTTCTGTTATCACTGTGCAACGTGTAAGAACACTCTCACAGTGACTCAGAAACTAAGTGTAGTGTAAACGGTAAAGTGTGTAAACTTGTAATCTGAAAAGAATCTGTAAAAAACTCCCCCTTATTTCGTTAAGAGTTTCGTATATATACCTGAGTCTTTCTCTCTCCTGACGGTTATTCCTCTTGACACGTGGATAACATCTGGTCATACACGTGTCACCATCTGGAGTACCTGCAGCTGAAACGTTACTTCCACTGTGCTCCTGCGACTAAGTTATCCACACAGGGAGTAGCTTAGTACACAGGCTACTCCCGGCGATGTGCTCCTTTCGGCGACTTGCTGACCATCTGATCTCCTAACCTTCACACACAGCGATCATGTGCAATCTAGGCGATTACTGATCCATACCGGCGATGAGCGATTACTCATCCTCAAGGCGATAGGCGATTACTCATCCTCAAGGCGATAGGCGATTACTCATCCTCAAGGTGATAGGCGATTACCATTCTGAGTGATCGCCTCCCTGATTCACCTGCTATCCTCTACCACGTGTTACCCTGTGAATGGTCCACGTGGTCAACTGCTGCTGATGTCATCGACTACCGATGACCGACCAGATCACAAGCCCCCCAGTCTCGAGCTGTGAACTTGTTCTCAGCGAAGAGACTAAGAAATCGTCTTCTGGCGGTCTACAAGAGCGCACACTCTGGTACTAACACTGTTTCATTCCTTCTTCTTCGCCTTCAAACATTCAAAGCATTTCTCTGTGAGACCCTTCGACTTCTTCAATCTCCAACCTTTGTGACGCTTCTCTGATTATCCAAAGGTAACCTTTTCACCTCTTCTACTGATGACTGATCACCCCTCCCCAAGGAGGCTCACCGATGACCGATCACTCGCTAAGCCAAGCTGCCTGGGAGGTCCACTCCACGTGGCTCTGGTCCATGCTGTGGGACCCAGTTGACGTGGTTCACCTTTTACTATCTGTTCTTCGACAACCGAAGTTTGGCCACTACACAAGCCCCCCCCAGGCTCGAGTTGTGACTTGTCTCAACGAAGAGCCTTACAACTCTCCCGATAAGCTCCAGAATACCTCTTGTTTATACTCTGGTGATGGGAGATTCTTCCTGAGTCGACCTTGGCTGATAAGCTGAGGAGGACCTCTTCAGTGGATGCCTTTCCCTTGTACTGGGTGGACAAGGGAAATAAAGGCTCCAAGGATAGCTTCAGGAGGGCGAGGAGCCCTGACAACATGGGAGCACTGGACAGAGACCTCTGCCTTTTCTGGAAAAACGTAGCCGCTTGCAACATCTCCCTTTCTACAATGTGTATCATTAGCTTTGAGTTTCTCGAAGACCAACTAGACAAGCACATAGGTTATCTTTCGTTCTCTTCACTTAGCCTTGTTTCTTTGTGCATTCAACTGGCATGCCAAGCGTCCCTCATCATCGCCAGAAATTCCTCTGATCTGGTACTCGCCGGATTAATTTTTGGCGATGTTGCCTTCTTTACCCCACATAAGGCGTCCTTTGTGGGATCACCTTTTGCAACCTTCTATTTGCTTTTTCAACTGTCGTTGCTTTATACGAACTCTTCTTGCCTGCACCTGCTCGAAGGCAAGGGGAACTTCTCCTTTCTCGCCTGCACTTGCTCAAAGGCAAGGAGGTCTTCCTCTTTCTCACTTGCACTTGCTCAAAGGCAAGGAGGTCTTCCTCTGTTGCCTACACTTGCTCAGAGGCAAGGAGGTCTTCCCCTGTTCTCGCCTGCACTTGCTCAAAGGCAAGGAGGACTTCCTCTTTCTCGCCTGCACTTGCTCAAAGGTAAGGAGGACTTCCTCTGTTGCTTGCACTTGCTAAAAGGCAAGGAGGACTTCCTCTGTTGCCTGCACTTGCTCAAAGGCAAGGAGGACTTCCTCTGTTGCCTGCACTTGCTAACAGGCAAGGAGGACTTCCTCTGTTGCCTGCACTTGCTCAAAGGCAAGGAGGACTTCCTCTGTTGCCTACACTTGCTCAAAGGCAAGGAGGACTTCCTCTGTTGCCTGCACTTGCTCAAAGGCAAGGAGGACTTCCTCTGTTGCCTACACTTGCTCAAAGGCAAGGAGGTCTTCCTCTGTTGCCTGCACTTGCTCAAAGGCAAGGAGGACTTCCTCTGTCTCGCCTGCACTTGCTCAAAGGCAAGGAGGTCTTCCTCTGTTGCCTACACTTGCTCAAAGGCAAGGAGGACTTCCTCTATTGCCTCAACCTTGCTGTAAAAAGCGGAGGAAGAGGACTTTCGCTCTTGCCCCAACCTTGCTGTATAAAGCAGAGGAAGAGGACTTTCTCTCGCCTGCACCTCGCTGTACAAAGTCGAGGGGACTTTCTTCTCTTGCCCCAACCTTGCTGTATAAAGCAGAGGAAGAGGACTTTCGCTCTTGCCCCAACCTTGCTGTATAAAGCAGAGGAAGAGGACTTTCTCTCGCCTGCACCTCGCTGTACAAAGTTGAGGGAGGACTTTCTTCTCTTGCCCCAACCTTGCTGTATAAAGCAGAGGAAGAGGACTTTCGCTCTTGCCCCAACCTTGCTGTATAAAGCAGAGGAAGAGGACTTTCTCTTGCCTCAACCTCGCTGTACAAAGCCGAGGTGAGGACTTTCTCTGTTGCCTCAACCTTGCTGTAAAAAGCAGAGGAAGAGGACTTTCTCTTGCCTCAGCCTCGCTGTATAAAGCCGAGGTGAGGACTTTCTCTGTTGCCTCAACCTTGCTGTAAAAAGCAGAGGAAGAGGACTTTCGCTCTTGCCCCAACCTTGCTGTATAAAGCAGAGGAAGAGGACTTTCTCTCGCCTGCACCTCGCTGTACAAAGTCGAGGAAGGACTTTCTCGTCGGTGCACGCTCCCAGGGGAGCGCCAGGCGTGGCTGTCTAAGCGCACTCACCAGGCGCACCCTGCCTGCATGGTCTCACCGCACGTTCTCTGGGTGAGTTCATGCTCCCAGGAGAGCACCTGGCGCTCCTGATCTGAGCGCACTCGCCAGGCATATCCTGCCTGCATGGCCTCATCGCGCGTTCTCTGAGTGAGTGCATGCTCCCAGGAGAGCACCTGGAGTGGCTGGTCTGAGCGCACTTGCCAGGCGTATCCTGCCTGCATGGCCTCATCGCGCGTTCTTTGCACGTCCCCACCGGTGAGGAGCTCTTCTTCTAGAATCATGCGAGGTGCATGCTTAACGCTCTCGCTGGGAACTTGGGTCCCAGCTTAACACGTGTTAGGAAGACCTCGATGACCATGCACCGACCGAGCTCTCACTCCCTACATGCACCGACGACTGATCACGATCTGCATGCACTGATGGCTGATCGCGCTCTACATACAAGTGCTTATCTAGGGGCTGATCTGCGGGCGGTGGCCACTTGATAACTGACCACCGATCACCTGGACCTGCACCTGGGGCAAGGAGAACTTTAAACTGGGAACACTCGCACACTTTATGTACTGAAAATCTTCTATTGGGTGGCATCGTTAAAAAGAGTGCCCCCTGATTTGCTCAACTGTTTAATACACTAAGTGTGTGTACAGCGCGATAGCGCATCTACTTTACAACTTAACCAGAGTAGGAAACAAGCGTGTAGCGTCCTGGGTTCTGGGAATAGCCGTTCCATCCAGAGTCTCCAGCCGACAAGCTCCATTCTCCAACGTCTCAACCACTCTGGATGGGGTCTCCTTTAACCGGCGATGACCGCCCTGGCGATGCACACACGTGGGGCGATCATTCCTTCCGCTTCGGCTCTGGGAGCCCCCCCAGTGTAGCCTCTTCCATCACCTCACCTCCCCAAACACAGGGAGTTCATGCTGCTGGTCGCCTGCCTGGGACCCCGAAGCGCGATCACCTTGTGTCTTCTGCAGGTAATCGGTCAGGAACCCTGTCTTCACCAACTCAGCAAGCTGAAGCCCCAACGCCAGGCAGGTACGGAGTGTATGTCCATAAGCTTGATGGAATTCACACCACTCATCCTTCCTCCCTCCAAGTACCCTGTCAGTTTTCTCTGGCAAATGGAGTCTTGGTGCCACAGCAGGGATGGCGATCAGCTCCGCCAAACTTATCATGAAATCATACTTGGGGGGTGTGTTGCTTGCACGCCCCCTGGTCTGGTCCTTCCTGGGTGCATAAGGGCGAGACCTTCCCTGCTCCTTCCTCCCTTCCTTGATCTCATGCACCCGCGCCTGTTGCTGCTGATTCCCCTGACCTCCAAGTGGCTTCGACGGTGCAGCACTTCCTCTCTTCTCAGAGACCTCTGTCTCTGCTACTATGTGTGCCACCGCGCGTCGCCGTATCTCGTTGAAGGTGGCAGGGTGGCTCCTGATGAGCGATTCACTGAAAGGACCAAGGAGGACACCTCTCCTGAACGCATGCACCAGTATGTCCTCGTCCTTGCCGGGCAATCTCACCACCTGCGCCCCAAAGCGATTGAGGTAGTCCTTCAACGGCTCCCCCTGATACTGGCGCACGTCAAACAGGTCGTAGGACACCACTGGCGCCGGTCGGTTGATGATGTACTGCTCCGTGAACAGCTTCGCAAACTGATGGAAGGAAGTGACGTGGCCCTCTGGCAGGCTCACGAACCACTCCATAGCCACTCCGCTCAGCGTACTCATGAACATCTTGCAGTACACAGCATCTGAACCTCCAGTCAGCATCATCTGAGTGTGGAAGGCTGTCAGGTGTGCTTCTGGATCTTCCACCCCCGTGAACAACGCCTTCAGTCCCACCAGATTGGGAGGCACCACCGTGTTCATGATTTCGGGGGAGAAAGGCATAGGGAATGCTCTCGGAGGCGACGGTGGCGTCGACATCCTCTCTTCAACTGCGCGCTCCTTTTGCGCCTGCAATTCCTTACACAGCTCTTCATTCATACGGTTCAACTCTTCGTTTCTTTTCTGCGATGCAGTCAGCTCTGCACGCATTTTCTCTTGCTCAGCTCTCGATTCCGCGACGCTATCTTGCAGCGCGCACATCATCTCCATGACCTGCGCCATGGTAACAACACCTTCTTCAGCAGGTGGCGTAGGTGAGGTTCGTCTGGTTCTTCTACTCATTTTCTCAAGAACCTCGACGAAAGCTTCAAGAAACTTCAAGAAACCTCAAGAAACTGCGACGTGGATGGGAACAAGATTCACACAGGCCCCACGGTGGGCGCCAGATGATCCTGCCGCTTGACTCGAACGTTGAGGATTGCCTCGTCACTCCTTCGTCTAGCCTTCTGTTCTACAGGAACGCTCCAAGAACCACCACCGGAACTCCAAACGCTGCCTGCAAAACACACAGACGGCGCCTCTGGCGGCCGTTGTAGCTCCGACGCTCAAGTCAGGCAACAGGAACACCAAAACTATCACTGAATCTCTCTGTGAGACTCGTGTGTGCTCTCAGATCCACTTTCTCTCTCTATAACCGTTTTCTGTTATCACTGTGCAACGTGTAAGAACGCTCTCACAGTGACTCAGAAACTAAGTGTAGTGTAAACGGTAAGTGTGTAAACTTGTAATCTGAAAAGCATCTGTAAAAAACTCCCCCTTATTTCGTTAAGAGTTTCGTATATATACCTGAGTCTTTCTCTCTCCTGACGGTTATTCCTCTTGACACGTGGATAACATCTGGTCATACACGTGTCACCATCTGGAGTACCTGCAGCTGAAACGTTACTTCCACTGTGCTCCTGCGACTAAGTTATCCACACAGGGAGTAGCTTAGTACACAGGCTACTCCCGGCGATGTGCTCCTTTCGGCGACTTGCTGACCACCTGATCTCCTAACCTTCACACACGGCGATCATGTGCAATCTAGGCGATTACTGATCCATACCGGCGATGAGCGATTACTTATCCTCAAGGCGATAGGCGATTACTCATCCTCAAGGCGATAGGCGATTACCATTCTGAGTGATCGCCTCCCTGATTCGCCTGCTATCCTCTACCACGTGTTACCCTGTGAATGGTCCACGTGGTCAACTGCTGCTGATGTCATCGACTACCGATGACCGACCAGATCAATACCTTAAGGGATTGCATAGGTAAATATGTAGTAGTTTACTTTGATGATATCCTAGTGTATAGCAAAACCCTAGAAGACCATCTAAGTCACCTTAGGGAAGTCCTTCTAGTGCTTAGGAAAAATAGTTTGTTTGCCAATAAGGATAAGTGTACCTTCTGTGTAGATAGTGTAGTTTTCTTAGGTTTCATAGTTAACCAAAAGGGGGTGCATGTTGATCCTGCAAAAATCCAAGCCATCAAAGAGTGGCCCACTCCACAAAATGTAAGTCAAGTAAGAAGTTTTCATGGGTTAGCTAGCTTCTATAGAAGGTTTGTGCCTAATTTTTCAAGTTTAGCTTCCCCTCTCAATGAACTTGTTAAAAAGGATGTTGCATTTTTTTGGAATGAAAAGCATGAACAAGCCTTTCAAAGGCTAAAAGCTCAACTCACCCATGCTCCCTCCCAAATTTTTCTAAAACTTTTGAGATAGAATGTGATGCATCGGGAGTGGGCATAGGTGCGGTGTTGTTACAAGGTGGACACCCCATTGCATATTTTAGTGAAAAGCTACATGGTGCCACCCTTAACTACCCCACTTATGACAAAGAGCTATATGCACTTGTGAGGGCCTTAAAGACTTGGGAACATTATCTCATTTCAAAAGAGTTTGTTATCCATAGTGATCATGAGTCCCTAAAGTACTTAAAAGGTCAACACAAGCTCAACAAAAGACATGCTAAATGGATGGAGTTTCTTGAACAATTTCCTTATGTAATCAAATACAAGAAAGGAAGCACCAATATAGTAGCCGATGCTCTCTCAAGGAGGTATATTCTCTTTTCAAAATTGGGTGCCCAAATTCTTGGATTTGATCATATAAAAGAACTTTACCAAGAAGACCAAGAATTCTCATCCATCTATGCTAAGTGCAAACATAGAGTACAAGGAGGTTACTATGTGGCCGAAGGGTATCTCTTTAAAGAAGGAAAACTTTGTATTCCCCAAGGCACACATAGGAAGCTCCTTGTAAAAGAATCACATGAAGGGGGTCTCATGGGCCATTTTGGAGTTGATAAAACTTTAGATCTTTTAAAAGAAAAATTTTATTGCCCACACATGAGAAAGGATGTCCAAAGACATTGTTCTAGATGCATATCATGTTTGAAAGCTGATCCGTTCGGTCATCGGTAGGCGATGACGTCAGCAGCAGATGACCACGTGGACCAGTCACAGGGTGACACGTGGCATGAGATGGCAGGCGAATCAGGGAGGAGACCACTTAGAATGGTGATCGGTGGTCAGTTACCAAGTGGCCACCACCCCCAGAGCGGTGCCTAGATAATGGCCTGGAAGCACCACACGGACGTCGGTGGAAAGTACTGAGGCACCGCACGGACGTCGGTGGAAGGCAATGGGGTACCGCACGGACGTCTGCTGAAGGTCATGAGGCACCGCACGATCATCGGTGGATAGTAATGAGGCACTGCTCGGTCGTTAGTGCATGCAGAGCGAGATCGGTCATCGGGGTTCTTGCCAACACGCGTTAAGCTGGGACCCAGGTTCCCAGCGAGAGCGTTAGGCATGGACCTCGCATGATGCCCACTCAGAGGACGTGCGGCGAGACCATGCAGGCAGGATGTGTAACATCCCACCAAAATACATTTCACATTTATATAATGAAATAAAGATAAAACAAAATTTTCGAAGTGAACATATATATATATATAATGAAATTTCTCCCCACAGGGAAAATTAATACATATCCAGTCAGTTTTCCAAACTTAACAAAATACAGCCAAATAAAATGAAACCGGCGGTCTCCCAATATAAAACAGGCGATCTCCTATCAGAAGACCCAAAACAGCCGATCTGCTATCAGAACAGCAAACAGGCGATCACCATATAGAGACAGAAACAGGCGATCTCCTTCCGGCGACCACTCACTGAGGAGCTCTACTCCCTGGAAGATCATCTGCTCCCGTGTAAAATACACGATCATCACAGTTTTAAGAAAACATCCACACAACAAAAACACAGGGTAAGCTAGATATTTTTTTTTTAAAACTTTAAATTATAAACTGGACAACCAACGTAGATCAGCCCTTTTTAAACATTCACAAGAGTCCATCACTTTCTCATTCATATCACACAAGCATCAAGTGTCTATCAACAATTCTCAATATTTCACATTTCTCACGTCAGACTTCCACTGACTCATCACACATAGACACTTGACACTACTTCCAGAAGACACGTGCATTGACTAGACTCAGAGATCTGCACCTGTCATGCTGCACCACTGTGAAATCACACACATTCACAGGGTCGCTGTGAAATCACACACATTCACAAGCGTATAAATGAATCTCAATATTATCACTATCCTAGCATGACAGGGTTAATCCACACAACGGGTCGAGCTCGTTCTCTTTCACACAACTCACCCATACCTGTGAACCTCCTTCGACTCTCAACGCCTGAATAACTTCATCTATGTGATTCCATTACGTCAGGAGAGTCAGGATATCTCATAAAACGAATCACCGGTCATTGCACACTCTACACGATCTTACACGGTATTTTCTTTCCTGAAAATACTATGCCTTGATCCCACATCCACAACATTCAAAGCATCATTCCACATATAAAGAATAAATCCATCATAGAATACCTTGAATCTTTTCTTAAACAACCCCACTCACAAGAACAAGCATACCACCGATCAGGTTTTCGAATAGCATATACATTTTTCATTTCAATCTCAACAAGTTCAGAGCGACATTAAACAGGGGAGTTCGAACAACAATATTAAAACCGGCGATCACGTCGCCCAAATACATAAAAACAGAACATCGTGAAATAGAGTTTAAAACCGGCGACCACGTCGCCCAAACACATAGAACAGAGCATCGTGAAATAGAGTTTAAAACCGGCGACCACGTCGCCCAAACACATAGAACAGAGCATCACGAAATAGAGCTTAAAACCGGTGACCACGTCGCCCTCACTTCAGAAACAGCTAATCTACGGCTTTTATTGAAAAACAAAGCTAGCTTCCCTTACCTGGACTTGCGTAAACTTCACTAAGAGTTCCAACCCAACGAGCTTCAAGGATGCCTTAACTCTGCTTTAGCGTCTGGTTTGGGGGACTTGCAGAGAACCTCCCAGGTGCTCTATGGCAGTCGTCGATAGCCAAGCAGGGACGTGATAAGGCCTGAATCGCAGAGTGAAGGAGAGAAAAGAGAAGGATGAAGGTAACTCACTCTGTCACTCTTGAACCACAGCAACCTTCTTTACCTCTCTGAAGTGGGTTTTTAAAACTAGACCAACTTGTTCCACAATTTCCGCTGCCACCGCCCACTCTGCAGGAAAAGCTTGCCTGCACCCTTCCTTGGATAGTGTGGCCACGTGGTTTTTGGGTCACTTTCCATACCAATTCCCTGGAGCCACTGTTCTGAAGTACGCTCCCTGACTACGTGTCGCGCATGCAAGACGCTCATGCTGGGGGCCTGGGCCCACTTCATCTGCGTGAAATACGACATCGTGCGTTAACCTTCCACCGATGACTCAACCTGGAAGACGACCGATCTCTCTCTCTGGAAGAGGACTGATCTCTCTCTCTTGGAGACGACCGATGTCTCTCTCTGGGAGACGACCGATGTCTATCCCTGGCGACGCCCGCATGTCTCTCGTGCCCTGGCGATGCCCGCATGCCTCGCGCCCTGACGATGCCCGCATGCCCCTCGCGCCCCGGCGATGCCCGCATGCCTCTCGCGCCCTGGCGATGCCCGCATGCTTCGCGCCCTGGCGATGTCCGCATACCTCGTGCCCTGGCGATGTCCGCATACCTCGCGCCTTGGCGATGTCCGCATACCTCGCGCCCTGGCGATGTCCGCATACCTCGCGCCTTGGCGATGTCCGCATACCTCGCGCCCTGGCGATGTCCGCATACCTCGCGCCCTGGCGACGTCCGCATGGGTAGTCTAGGCGACAGGCGATTATGTACTAACCAGGCGATCTCATAGTGTTCTAAGCTACACTTTCCTCCCTTTTTATTTTAAATAAAAACATACTTAGAATTCATTTAAAATATATTCCTTTTATTCCAATTTAATTTTACAGGTCCTTACATTCTCCCCAACAAGAAAAATTTTCGTCCTCGAAAATTGAATTACAAGGAAAAGAGGTATGGATAAGCTTCTCTCATGGGTTCTTCTAACTCCCAAGTTGAATCACCCAATCTCTCATCCCACACCACTTTCACCACGTTGGTGGTCTTGCCTCTGAGCTGTTTACTCTGCCGATCGTCAATCCTAACTGGTTTTGCTTCAAAAGACAAGTCATCCTTGATCTGTACATCGTCCACTTCCAGCACGTGACTAGGGTCTGCCGTGTACTTCCTTAGCTGTGATACATGAAAGACATTATGCAGGTTTGCTAATTGGGGAGGTGGGGCGATCTCATAAGCCACTGGACCGATCCTCTTCAGGATCTGATATGGCCCAACAAACTTAGGGGACAACTTCTTTGATCTGATAGCTCGTCCTACACCCTTGGTCGGGGTCACTTTCATAAACACATGATCTCCAGCTGCAAACTCCAAAGGTTTTCTCCTCTGATCTGCATAAGATTTCTGCCGACTTTGAGAAGCTTTCATTATGCCTTGTATCAGTTTCACCTTCTCAGTTGTCTGCTGAACCAACTCTTACTGCTCCAATACTTCATCAAATTCCATTGTACATCCCTGCATATGGAATATGCTGCTCCATTGAGCGCCAACTCCAGCATTCACACTCTACTTCCAACCTTGAAGACTTGGTCGAGCAAGTCCAGAACTAGGCCCTTAACAGAACCAGGACTAGCCCCTTTAGAGAAAAGTGAGCAAGATCCCTTCATCGGAAGGAAAGGGGACAACTGACTACTGCTCATGCCCCCTAGCCAAATCAAACTAGGATCCGAAATATCCTTCTAGGAATCAACTTCTGCGTCTTAATCAAAACCATCCATCGACCTCCCAACTGCTGATCTAATTCTCACGCTCCCTAAAGGAACACCTTTGGTTCACCACTATACTACATAATTCTGCACCTTATAAAGACAAAGTTCCTGTTGCTATTACTTTCTAAATCATTATTATGACTTCTTTTGCCAACTCGGCTTCCTGCTCCCATTATGACCTCCTTTTTCAATGTATACATTGAATGCATTGATTTGGGTTCAGGTGCCAATCCGAAAAGGCATACGAGAACGAACGCACCCTATATCTCAACCACAACCAAACAAGTAGTGGAGTCGATTGGAAGATTTCCTCTACATCCGGAATTTCTTGCTTAAAGACAACTCTATTCTTCTTCTCCCCGATACAACAGACTATTGCCACCCACATTCCCTTCCACACCTGATTCTACTTGGATGACATATGTATAAAATAAAAGTTCTCAAGGTGAGACCTCAAATCCTTATGTTGAACAAATAGAACACCTAACCACTTGAAGCACATAGACCAGCCACGTTGCGCAATGGTACAATCCAAGAAAAGTGTTGAGTGAATTCTTCTGACTCCCTACCCAGTGCACATGTAGAAGAATTTATTGCCACCCCTCTCCTGAGAAGGTTGAAACTTAGTTGAAATTTTGTCCAGTAGGATTCTCCACCCAGTGATTAGTGTTTTAGGCATTTCTTTTGCTTGCCATGGGCTGGAGAAAACTCCACCCGTAGGTTTGGTTAGCGAAGCGAACGTAAGCTGATTTCACAGGAAAGACCCCTTTGGTATCCCCTCTCCCAACAAGACGATCCTTGGATTCCTTGTTGATGTTGCCCCTGTTTATGTACGTCAACAAATTTTCCTCCAAGCCCAATTCCCATCCAAAACTATCCCTCTCCCAATTTAGCCGCCATTGCCAACCAGAATCCTCCCAAAAACTTACTTTTCCCATCGTCTTGCCTTGGTCCATAGAAATGGAGTAAAGTCTAGGGAACAAAGATTTAAAGTTAAAGTTAGTGGCCCACGCATCTTCCTAAAATCTCATATCCCCTCCGCCTCCAACTTTCCGAACAATAACTTTTTGGAACCAACCATCATCTTCACCCTCCTCGCCCACCTTACATACATCTCTCCACCACCACGATTGATATTTCAAATGAGCTCGGCTTCTCCCAAGTTCCGAGCCATATTTGGATACAAGAATATTTTTCCATTTCCCTTTTTCATCACTCATCATCCACCATTTCCATTTCGCCAGAAGAGAAAAGTTAAATTTTCTGTTATCTCTTAAATTCTTCATTTGCTAGTATGCAAATTCTGCCATTAATCTTAATATCTCATCTTCACCCATTATAAAGCCTTTAGCCTGATCGGTGCCTAGTAATTCCACAATACGTTTCAGACTAGGATCCTCTAATTGTTCAATCAAAACTGGTTCACCCTCCTGGTTCCAACAATAAGGGAGTTCTGCATTTCCCTCCCATACAAAGCTTCATACAATTACTGTCTTCAAATCTTCATAACAATACTACCACTGCCGATTCTAAATCATAAGTAGAATAATTTTCTCTCATGAAATTTGAGTTGCATTGAACATATACAACTCCTGTAGTCCATACACAATTGAGGTCCTTCATCTTCCCTTTCAACCAACAACGCTGGAAACCCCAAGGAGATATATTGGGCTTGACTAACTGCGTCTCTAAAACCTCTTCCACTTATTTTCTTCAATTTAATCAACTCGGCTGAACTTTGGAAACACTATCTTTCGTTGAGCATAACCTTTGAAAACGTGATTGACAGATCGCCAATCCCTTTTCTGGAATAACATCCAATTCATCTCCTACATACTCAACATAAACTAGGGTCCAAATTTCGAATCACATACTGCTTTCAAATCCAAATCAATTAAACAACATCCATTCTACGTGAAACTTTCTCTCTCATCCAAGCAATTTCTCCGCCTGTTGCTTTTCAACAATTTTCTTTGCCTAACTGTAACTTTAAACACAATTAAGATATTTCATCTTTCCTCTTTCCCAAAATCATTGATACATCTCAAGATGATATAATCATCTTGTAAACTTATTCTCCACCAAATCTCAAATTTCCTTTTAAGCCTTGTTGTCCAGCTAGAGCCATCTTATGTTGTGTTATTGACACTAACATCTTCCAAGCTCCAGGTCAAAGAAAATTCCTACTTTCATCTTGGAACTTAACTCCAGTACTCCCTATAGAAGCACGTGCTTAAATCTTTAAACCCTCAATATATTGCTGATTTACTCTTCATGACTTATATCTATCTGAAACTAAATCATGGCGCAACTAAATCTAACTTGCACTTGCTTTACACTTATTGGGTAACTATCCATTTTACTTTCTAGAGATCCTGAAACTATTGTTTTCCATATTTCCAACAACTATAAGAATGAAATCGATAAGAAATCAATTCATTCAGGAGGTGACATTTAGACCTTACAAAGGTCAGCATCTCAAAATCATTTAGAGTTTGAGTTCATCAACAGAATCATAATACTCAAAAGAGAAAGCATAACACCGAACAACTACTGGTATACCACCATCAATCCAAACAACCACTTTCAATCAATTACAAAAACACTCAATAGAATGAAATAATTCACACCAGAATTCATTGTATGCTAAACATCAACCTTTAGAATTAAGATTGAGAACATCTCGATCCAGTTATGAGTGTGCACCCTCACTACTTTATCAAGATCCTTTCATTCTCAATACTAAAATTTTCAGTTAGAGCATATATTCACTACAGCACACACAAAATTTCAATACAAAAACGTTTGAAAGCCTTTCACCATAGTTTTTGTTTAAAACTCAAATAAATTTTATGAGCAGAAGAAACACAATGGATCCACAGCCCTCAGGTCATCCTAAGGACGAACTGCTCTGATACCATTAATGTAACATCCCACCAAAATACATTTCACATTTATATAATGAAATAAAGATAAAACAAAATTTTCGAAGTGAACATATATATATATATAATGAAATTTCTCCCCACAGGGAAAATTAATACATATCCAGTCAGTTTTCCAAACTTAACAAAATACAGCCAAATAAAATGAAACCGGCGGTCTCCCAATATAAAACAGGCGATCTCCTATCAGAAGACCCAAAACAGCCGATCTGCTATCAGAACAGCAAACAGGCGATCACCATATAGAGACAGAAACAGGCGATCTCCTTCCGGCGACCACTCACTGAGGAGCTCTACTCCCTGGAAGATCATCTGCTCCCGTGTAAAATACACGATCATCACAGTTTTAAGAAAACATCCACACAACAAAAACACAGGGTAAGCTAGATATTTTTTTTTAAAACTTTAAATTATAAACTGGACAACCAACGTAGATCAGCCCTTTTTAAACATTCACAAGAGTCCATCACTTTCTCATTCATATCACACAAGCATCAAGTGTCTATCAACAATTCTCAATATTTCACATTTCTCACGTCAGACTTCCACTGACTCATCACACATAGACACTTGACACTACTTCCGGAAGACACGTGCATTGACTAGACTCAGAGATCTGCACCTGTCATGCTGCACCACTGTGAAATCACACACATTCACAGGGTCGCTGTGAAATCACACACATTCACAAGCGTATAAATGAATCTCAATATTATCACTATCCTAGCATGACAGGGTTAATCCACACAACGGGTCGAGCTCGTTCTCTTTCACACAACTCACCCATACCTGTGAACCTCCTTCGACTCTCAACGCCTGAATAACTTCATCTATGTGATTCCATTACATCAGGAGAGTCAGGATATCTCATAAAATGAATCACCGGTCATTGCACACTCTACACGATCTTACACGGTATTTTCTTTCCTGAAAATACTATGCCTTGATCCCACATCCACAACATTCAAAGCATCATTCCACACATAAAGAATAAATCTATCATAGAATACCTTGAATATTTTCTTAAACAACCCCACTCACAAGAACAAGCATACCACCGATCAGGTTTTCGAATAGCATATACATTTTTCATTTCAATCTCAACAAGTTCAGAACGACATTAAACAGGGGAGTTCGAACAACAATATTAAAACCGGCGATCACGTCGCCCAAATACATAAAAACAGAACATCGTGAAATAGAGTTTAAACCGGCGACCACGTCGCCCAAACACATAGAACAAAGCATCGTGAAATAGAGTTTAAAACCGGCGACCACGTCGCCCAAACACATAGAACAGAGCATCACGAAATAGAGCTTAAAACCGGCGACCACGTCGCCCTCACTTCAGAAACAGCTAATCTACGGCTTTTATTGAAAAACAAAGCTAGCTTCCCTTACCTGGACTTGCGTAAACTTCACTAAGAGTTCCAACCCAACGAGCTTCAAGGATGCCTTAACTCTGCTTTAGCGTCTGGTTTGGGGGACTTGCAGAGAACCTCCCAGGTGCTCTATGGCAGTCGTCGATAGCCAAGCAGGGACGTGATAAGGCTTGAATCGCAGAGTGAAGGAGAGAAAAGAGAAGGATGAAGGTAACTCACTCTGTCACTCTTGAACCACAGCAACCTTCTTTGCCTCTCTGAAGTGGGTTTTTAAAACTGGACCAACTTGTTCCACAATTTCCGCTGCCACCGCCCACTCTGCAGGAAAAGCTTGCCTGCACCCTTCCTTGGACAGTGTGGCCACGTGGGTTTTGGGTCACTTTCCGTACCAATTCCCTGGAGCCACTGTTCTGAAGTACGCTCCCTGACTACGTGTCGCGCATGCAAGACGCTCATGCTGGGGGCCTGGGCCCCACTTCATCTGCGTGAAATATGACATCGTGCGTTAACCTTCCACCGATGACTCAACCTGGAAGACGACCGATCTCTCTCTTTGGAAGACGACCGATCTCTCTCTCTTGGAGACGACCGATGTCTCTCTCTGGGAGACGACCGATGTCTATCCCTGGTGACGCCCGCATGTCTCTCGCGCCCTGGCGATGCCCGCATGCCTCGCGCCCTGACAATGCCCGCATGCCCCTCGCGCCCCGGCGATGCCCGCATGCCTCTCGCGCCCTGGCGATGCCCGCATACTTCGCGCCCTGGCGATGTCCGCATACCTCGCGCCCTGGTGATGTCCGCATACCTCACGCCCTGGCGATGTCTGCATACCTCGCGCCCTGGCGATCTCCGCATACCTCGCGCCCTGGCGACGTCCGCATGGGTAGTCTAGGCGACAGGCGATTATGTACTAACCAGGCGATCTCATAGTCTTCTAAGCTAAACTTTCCTCCCTTTTTATTTTAAATAAAAACATACTTAGAATTCATTTAAAATATATTCCTTTTATTCCAATTTAATTTTACAGGTCCTTACAGGATGCGCCTGGTGAGCATGCTCAGACCAGCCATACCTGGCGCTCTCCTAGGAGCATGCGACTCACTTAGAGAGAAGAAATGCGCTAAGTTACTCCGCAAGAGGATGACTTAGCCGCACAGAGAAAAGCGCAGAAGCCCTCCTGGTGTGACACGTGTACAGTAGATGCCAGCTGTAACATCCCGCCAAATGCTTTTCATATTTATATAATGAAATAAAGGTAAAACAATAATATCGAGTGAACATATATATATATATGTAATGAAATTTCTCCTCACAGGGAGTTTAATACATATCCAGTCATTTTCCAAAACTTAAACAAAATACAGCAAAATAGAAAACAGGCGATCTCCTAACAGAAACAGAAAACAGGCGATCTCCTTCCGGCGACCACTCACTGAGGAGCTCTACTTCCTGCAACATCATCTGCTCCCGTGTAAATTATACACGATCATCACAGGTTTAAGAAAACATCCACACAACAAAAACACAGGGTAAGCTAGATATTTTAAAGAGAATTTAGATATGAAACTTTAAAATCAAGATAAAACAATTTTAAGACACTCACGTAAAATCCATCAATTTTCCCATTCGTTTCACACACTTCACAATTTCATCAAGTGTTATTTGTTTCACATAAACATTCAAGTGTCTATCAAATTTCAACAATTCTCTTTCCCACGTTAGACTTCCACTAACTCACCACACATAGACACATACCACACCACAGTAAAGTCCACACAGGACAGCTAGTGAAGTCCACACAGGACAGCAAGTGAAGTCCACACAGGACAGCTAATGAAGTCCACACAGGACAGCTAATTAACATCAATTCACCCAATGCACCATACAACACTTAAATGAACGATTCCAATCACAGCAACAATCATTCCACGGTTCAGATTTTCGAATATCACATTCATTTCACATTTAAATCTCAAACAGTTTCAAACGACACTAAAACAGGGGATTTCGAAAACAGTATTAAAATCGGCGATCATGTCACCCCACACATAAAAACAGAGTATCGTGAAAAGCATATGAAAACCGGCGACCACGTCGCCCTCACTTCAGAACCTACTCGCCTAACGTTTTTATAAACGAAAATGCTAGCTTCCCTTACCTGAACTTGCGCCAAAACACCAAGAGCTCCAACACCCACCGAAGCTTAAAGATGTCCTAACTCTGTTCTAGCGTCCTGACGGAAAACTCGCAGAGAACTCCCCAGGTATCAAAGTGCAGTCGTCGCTCGTCGTACTGGTGCTTGGGGATGTCTGAAATGCAGCGCGAAGGAGAGAAAAGAGAAGGATGGAGGTAGACTCACTCTGTCACTCTTGAACCACAGCAACGTTCTCCCTCTCAGAAGTGGGTTTTTGAATCTAAACCAACTTGTCCACAAATGCCGCTGCCACCACCCACTCTGCAGGAAGGCTTGCGTGCACGCTTCCCTGAACAGTACGGCCATGTGTGTCTCTGCGCATGCCGACTCTCTGATGTCACTATTCTGAACCACCCTTTTTGTCTACGTGTCGTGCGTGCAGGACGTCTCATGCTGGGAGCCTGGGTCCCACCTTGTCTGTGTGAAACTCGACATCGCGCGATAACTCTCCACCGATGACTCATCCTGGCGGACGACCGATGTCTTTCCCTGGGAGACGACCGATGTCTATCCCTGGCGACGCCCGCATGTCTCTCGCGCCTTGGCGATGCCCGCATGCCTCGCGCCCTGGCGATGTCCGCATGCCTCTCGCGCCCTGGCGATGCCCGCATGCCTCGTGCCCTGGCGATGTCCGCATGTCTCGCGCCCTGGCGATGCCCGCATGTCTCGCGCCCTGGCGATGACTGATGACACATCGCCACGCCTTGCTGAAGGTTCTTCATCCCACTATGTTACGTCCAAGGTATCACCTCCACATGACTTGGTGACGTCAGTAGCTTCACATTTCCAAGAATAGATCAGCACTACTCCTCGTGCGCCCATGCATGCAACACTAAGGACGATTTCTTATGCTAAAGCATAGAGCTTCGCATGCACAGCGTATCTAAGGTTTAACCCACACCTCGATAGGCGTGGTTTTTGGAACCCACTATGGTTGATCCAGCATCTTGACCACATACTAAGTGCACTCCCGGCGATCACGTACACCATAGCCGATTGGCGATCATGTGTACTCTAGGCGACAGGCGATTATGTGTAACATCCCGCCAAATACATTTCGCATTTTTGCATTTTCGTAATATGAAATAACGGTAAAACGAATATATTGAAATAAACATAATTGTATATATATATACAAAGGAGTTCTCCTCGTAGGGAGTTTAATACAAAACGGTCGTTTTCCAAAAAAACTTAAACATAAAGACAGCAAAATACAAAACTACCGATCTCCTAACAGAAAGCGGAGATCGCCTATCAGAAAATGGCAAAAGGGGGCGATCGCCCAGCAAGAACAGAAAACAGGCGACCACATACGGCGATCACTCACAGGGGAATTCCACTTCCTGCAACCTCATCTGCTCCCGTGTAAAGATACACGATCATCACAGGTTTAAGAAAACAGCCACAGAAACAAAATACAGGGTAAGCTATATATTTAAGAAAACTTTGAATCAAGAGCATACATAAGAACTTCCCAACATCCATGAACCATATCAATATCAGCCATCACATTTCCATATTCCACAAGACTATCAGGAAATCCCATATTTCACAAATCAATCCAAGAGTATTTCAATTCACATCAGCAATCAAGTGTCTATTAATTCAATTTCTCATTTCTCACGTCACACTTTCCACTGACTCATCACACCAGACACTTGACCACTATTTCCGGAGACCCGTGCGTTGATTAGACCCAGAGATTCGCACCTGTCATACCAAAAGGCTGGAAAGTTCCCACAGCCATGCGCATCACACCATCTCAATATTCTCATTATCACGGTATGACAAGGTTAATCCATACAACAGGCCGAACTCGTTCTGTTTCACACGAGACACCCATACGTATGAACCTCCATCGACTCTCCACAACTGAGTAACTTCCTCTATGTGATTTCATTACCTCAGTAGAGTCAGGATGTCTCATTATAGGATCACCGATCAATACACCTCTTACACGACCTTACACGGTATTTTCTTTCCTGAAAATACTATGCCTCGATCCACAATCACAACATTCAACACATCACATAACACTTCAATGAACGATTTCAATCACAGCAAAATTCATACCAAGGTTCAGATTTTCGAATATTACATTTAAAATCTCAAACACTTTTGAAACAGCATAAAACGGGGGATATTTCAATAACAGATGAAAAACCGGCGATCACCTCCAGAAACCGGCGATCACGAACAAAACTGGGTTTTTAAACAAGAACATTTTTAAAACCGGCGACCACGTCGCCCCCAACATCCAAACAGAACTGTTATCGTAAACATCTCACATTTCAACATCAAACACCGTGAAAGCGAAGTAAAACCGGTGACCACGTCGCCCTATCATCACAAACATCAAATATCCAGTTATCGTTGGAAAAAGACTAGCTTCCCTTACCTGGATCAGCGTGAAATCTCACTTCAAGCTCTAACCCACCGAACGTAAAGGATGCCCGAACTCTGCCTAAGCGTTCAAATCGGTAAAACTTGTAGAGAACCTTCCCAAAAGCTCTATGGCAGTCGTCGCTCGTCTTGCTTTTGCTTGAAGGTGCCTGGGAAATACTGAGTCGCAGTGCAAAGGAGAGAAAAGAGAAAGATGAAGGTGAACTCACTCTGTCACCTTTTATACTCTCACTGCGTTTCTAAACTCACTAAGAGGCGGTGCATTCCGATACTAGGAACATAGGCCTGCCATGTAGCTATCATTACCTACTCTCTAACTAACCCTTCCGTGTGGGTTTCTTCCTCGAATTAAATGCAAACCTGACAGTATGGCCACGTGGCGTCTCTGCGCACATGGAGCTACTGTTCCGAAGGACTTTCACTGCCTAGATGTCGCACATGCAGCACGTTCATCCTGGAAACCAGGGCCCCACTTCATCTGCGTGAAACACGACATCGCGCAATAACCTTTCGCCGATGACCACTCGCGCAAAGACAATCCACCGATGACCTCTCGCGCGATGACAATCCACCGATGACCTTCCTCGCGAAGACTCTCCACCGATGACCCATCCTGGAGGACGACCGATGTCTCTCTCTGGAAGACGACCGATGTCTCCTCCTCCTGGAGACCGACCGAGGTCTCCTCCTCCTGGAGACCGACCGAGGTCTCCTCTTCCTGGAGACCGACCGAGGTCTCCTCTTGGCGACGCCCGCATGCCTCTCGCGCCCGGGCAAAGCCCACATGCATCTCGCGCCCTGGTGATCATGTTCCAGGCGATCTCATGGCTTTCTAACTACACTTTCCTTCATTTTTATTTTAAATAAAAACATACTTAGAATTCACTTAAAATATATCACTTTTATTCCAATAAGATTTTCCAGGTCCTTACAATTATGTGCCAGAGAAGTCGGAGATCGCCTCCGTCTTCAACAACAGCGATCTCGTAGACTTCTAAGCTATACTTTTCTTCCTTTACTCTTCTTGATCCACATGTCTTCCTCGAGCACCCCCACGTGATTACCTCACGATAAAGTCATCGCACCTGACTACTTGGTTAATACAATGGTCAACCGACTGACCTCTACCAGCTGACCCCAGACCTTGGGCGATGTCCGAGGTCCGACTACTACGAAACTTCTATTACCAGCTCTTTGTATTTTAAATAATAACATCTTCTGAAATTATTTAAATATAACACTTTTATTCCAATTAAAGTTTCTAGGTCCTTACACCAGCTGCATGCTTCCACGTGTCACCATCTGGGAGAGAGGCGCAGCCCAAGTATAAAGGTACTCCACCTTATGTCAGGGACACAAGTTTTTCAGATTACGAGTTTACACAAATTCACTACACTTAGTTTCTGAGTCATTGTGGGAGCGTTTATACACGTTGCACAGTGATAACAGAATTGAGTTACACAGAGAGAGAGACTGAATTTGAGCACACACGAGTCTCACAGAGAGATTCAGTGAGAGCTTTTGGTGTTCCTGTTGCCTGACTTGAGCGTCGGAGCTACAACAGCCGCCAGAGGCGCCGTCTGTGTGTTTTGCAAGCATCATTTGGAGTTCCAGCAAAGGTTCTTTGAGCGTTCTTGCAGAACACGCATTTGTAGAAGGCCAGACGAAGGAGTGACGAGGCACATCCTCCACGTTCAAGTCCGCGGCAGGATCATTTGGCGCCCACCGTGGGGCACGTGTGAATCTTGTTCCCATCCACATCCCAGTTCTTGAAGTTCTTGCAGTTTCTTGAAGCGTTCGTCAAAGTTCTTGAGAAGATGAGTAGGAGAACCAGACAAACCATACCTGCGCCACCTACGGAAGAAGGAGCTGTTACCATGGCGCAAGTCATGGAGATGATGCGCGCGTTGCAGGATAATGTCGCGGCATCGAGAGTGGAGCAGGAGAAGATGCGTGCAGAGCTGACTGCATCGCAGGGCAGAAATGAAGAGTTGAACCGTGCCAATGAGGAAGGCGTAGAGGGAGCGCGCAGTCGAAGATAGGACGTCGATGCCGCCGTCGCCTCCTAGAGCGTTTCCTATGCCTTTCTCCCCCGAACTCATGAACACAGCGGTGCCTCCCAATCTGGTGGGACTGAAGGCGTCGTTCACGGGGGTGGAAGATCCAGAAGCACACCTGACAGCCTTCCACACTCAGATGATGCTGTCTGGAGGTTCAGATGCTGTGTACTGCAAGATGTTTATGAGCACACTGAGCGGAGTAGCTATGGAGTGGTTCGTGAGCCTGCCAGAGGGCCACATCACCTCTTTCCATCAGTTTTTGAAGCTGTTCATGGAGCAGTAGATCGTCAACAGAGCGCCACCAGTGGTGTCTTATGATCTATTCGACGTGCGCCAGTACCAGGGGGAGTCGCTGAAGGACTTCCTCAATCATTTTGGTGCGCAGGTGGTGAGGTTGCCCAGCAAGGACGAGAGCATGTTGGTGCACGCATTCAAGAAAGGCGTACTGCCTGGCCTTTTCAGCGAATCGCTCATCAGGAGCCACCCTGCCACCTTTGCTGAGATTCGGCGACGTGCGGTGGCGCACATAGTAGCAGAGACAGAGGTCTCCGATGTAACGCCCCTAAAATTTTATTCATATTTATATATCATAAAATAAACATAAAACAATAATATCAAAATTAACATATGTATATATAATAAAATACATCCATCCCATACATTGTATTTCAAAATAATATCCCTTCTCTAGGGAATTTTAATACATAACCATCCAGTGTTTCAAAATAAAACAAAATACAGCATAAGAACAGGCGATCTCCTTGTCCAACCACTCACTGAGGAGCTCTACTACCTGCAACATCATCTGCTCCCGTGTAAATTACACACGATCATCACAGTTTTAAGAACACGAAACACAACACAAAACACAGGGTAAGCTAGCTATTCAAAAAAACTTGAAGTACGAAACTTTAAAATCAACATAAATAAGCTTTTAAATACCCACGTAAAATCCATCTTCTTTCTCATTCATATCACACAACCATCAAGTGTCTATCAACAATTTTCAATATTCATCTTTCTCACGTCAGAATTCCCACTGACTCACAACACATAGACACTTGACCCTACTTCCGGAAGACTCGTGCGTTGACTCAGACTCAGAGATCTGCACCTGTCATACTACACCACTGTGAATCCACACAGGGTCGCTGTGAATCCCCACAGCCATGTGTAAGGACCTATAAAATTTAATTGGAATAAAAGGGTATATTTTAAATGAATTCTAAGTATGTTTTTATGAAAAGGAAGGAAAGTGTAGTTTAGTAGATTATAAGATTTCCTTGTTAGTACATAATCGCCGGTCGCCTAGACTACACGTCATCGCCAGGGCGCGAGGCATGCGGGCATCGCCAGGGCGCGAGAGGCATGGGGACATCGCCAGGGAGAGACATCGGTCGTCCGCCAGGATGAGTCATCGGTGGATAGCCTTCGCGCGAGAGGTCATCGGTGGATAGCCTTCGCGCGAGAGGTCATCGGTGGATAGCCTTCGCGCGAGAGGTCATCGGTGGATAGTCTTCGCGCCAGTGGTCATCGGTGAAAGGTTATCGCGCGATGTCGAGTTTCACATAGATAAAGTGGGACCCAGACTCCCAGCATGAGCGTCTTGCATGCGCGACACGTAGTCTGGGAGCGTACTTCAGAACAGTGGCTCCAGGGAATTGGTACGGAAAGTGACCCAAAACCCACGTGGCCACACTGCTCAAGGAAGGGTGCAGGCAAGCTTTTCCTGCAGAGTGGGCGGTGGCAGCGGAAATTGTGGAACAAGTTGTCCTGCAGAGTGGGCGGTGGCAGCGAAAATTGTGGAACAAGTTGGTCTAGTTTTAAAAACCCACTTCTGAGGGGAAAAGAACGTTGCAGTGGTTCAAGAGCGAAAGAGTGAGTTACCTCCTTTCTCCTCCATTTCTCTCCTTCGTGCTGCGATTCTGGCACCTTCACACAAGAGTACGACGAGCGACGGCCACCATTAGAGCACCTGGGAAGTTCTCTGCAAGTCCTTCAAACCAGACGAAAAAAAACAGAGCCAAGGCATTCTTCAAGCTTCGTTGGATTTAGGAGCTCTTGGTATTTTGCGCAAGTCCAGGTAAGGGAAGCTAGCCTTCATTTTCAATACAAGCCATAGATTAGCTGTTTCTGAAGTGAGGGCGACGTGGTCGCCGGTTTCGTTTTCATCTTCGTGAATGCTCTGTTCTATGTGTCTGGGCGACGTGGTCGCCGGTTTTAAATACAGATTTCGAAATCCCCTGCTTTTGAATCAGATCGCCGGTTTTGGCGTTGTTTTGCGAACTCCCCTGTTTTTGGTGTTGTTTTGAGACTGCTTGAGATTTAAATGTGATATTCGAAAGTTTGAACCTTTGAAATGATTGTTGCTGTGATTTGAATCATTCGATTGAGTGGTATGATGTTTTGAATGTTGTGAATGTGAGATCAAGGCATAGTATTTTCAGGAAAGGAAATACCGTGTAAGATCATTTGTGTAATGTGCATTGACTAGGGGCTTGTCTAGAAGGAGATATCCTGACTCTGCTGATATAATGGAATCACGTAGATGAAGTTATTCAGTTGTGGAGAGTCGGAGGAGGTTCATATGAATGGGCGAGTAGTGTGAAAAAGAACGAGCTCGGCCTGTTATATGAATTAACCTTGTCATACCGGGAGAGTGATAACATTGAGATTATATATGCGCATGCTGTGTGGATTTCACAGCGACCCTGTGTGGATTTCACAGTGGTATGGTATGACAGGTGCAGATCTCTGAGCCTGAGTCAACGCACGAGTCAATCCGGAAGTAGAGTCATGTGTCTATGCATTGTGGGTCAGTGGAAAGTCTGACGTGTGAATCTTGAATACTGAATGTAGCAAAGAGACACTTGACGAGTATGTGGATTATGGAAATCTTGATGGTTGCATTTGATATGGCTTATGTATGGAGTGGAAATTCACGTTTTCTATGGATTTAAAGTTTTTAAAACATCTAGCTTACCCCTTTTTTCTGTTATTGTGATTGCTTTCTTAAACCTGTGATGATCGTGTATTTGTACACGGGAGCAGACGAGGTTGCAGGTGGTAGTGCTCCTCAGTGAGTGGTCGCCGGAAGCAGATCGCCCATTTACGTTTGAGTTAGGCGATCACCCTTTTCTGTATTTTGAAGGGAGATCGCCCTTTTCTGATAGGAGATCGCCTATTCTGTTGGGAGATCGCCTGTTGTTACTTATTTTGCTGTATTTAGTTTACGTTTTTGGAAAACTGACCGATTTTTGTATTAAACTCCCTGCGAGGAGAAAACTTCATTACATATATACGATTATGTTCACTTCAATATTATTATTTTATCTCTACTTCGTTTTATAATTATGAAAAGAATTTGGCGGGATGTTACATTAATGGTATCAGAGCAGTTCGTCCTTAGGATGACCTGAGGGCTGTGGATCCATTGTGTTTCTTCTGCTCATAAAAGTTATTTGAGTTTTAAATGAAAACTATAGTGAAAGGTTTTCAAACGTTTTTGGTACTGAAGTTTGGTGTGTGCTTTAGTGAATATATGCTTTAACTGAAAATTTTAGTATTAAGAATGAAAGGATCTTGATAAAGTAGTGAGGGTGCACACTCATAACTGGATCGAGATGGTTCTCAATCTTAATTCCAAAGGTTTGATGTTTAGCATACGTTGAATTCTGGTGTGATTTATTTCATGTTATTGAGTGTTTTTGTAATTGATTGAAAGTAGTTGTTTGGATTGAGGGTTGTGTACCAGTAGCTGTTTTGGTGTTTTGTTGAAGGTTATAAGTATTGCGATTCTGTTGATGAGCTCAAATTCTTAATGACTTTGAGATGCTGACCTTTGTAAGGTCTAGATGTTACCTCTTGAATGAATTGATTTCTTGTCGATTTCATTCTTATAGTTGTAGGGAATATAGAAGCTAGTAGTTTCAGAACCTGAGAACGAAGAAGATGGCATGTAGACCTCCTACCCCTCCCCAACCTTCTTCAGAGATGGGCCAGATCGCCAGGGCCATTGAGATGATGGCAAGTGCCATCCAGCAACAGAATGCAGCAATGGCTCAAAACCATCAAGCTGCAATGCACCACTGGGAGACTGCTCGGTCGGCTGAAACAGCCTCTCACGCTAGTCAGCCTCAGGAGCAGATGGGACTGACCGAGTTTCTCAGGCACAACCCACCTAAGTTCAGTGGGAACGTTACCCCTGATCAAGCAGATCAGTGGGTCAGGGGGTTAGAGAAAATCTTCAGGGCGACCTCCTGCCCTGAAGATAAGAAGCTGGTGTTTGCCACATATCTTCTCTCTGGAGAAGCTGAGTTCTGGTGGATGGGGGCTCAGCAGATGATGGAGGCCCGAGAGGAAGTATTGGATTGGGAGAGCTTCAGGGTGAGGTTCCTGGAGAAATACTTTCCAGACAGCGCAAGATTTGCGAAGGAAGCTGAGTTCCTGAGGTTGGAGCAGGGGGATATGTCTGTGAACACCTATGCTGCCCGGTTTGAGTACCTCGCCCGGTTTTACACCCAAGCTACCTCCGAGGCTTGGAGGTGCAGGAAGTTTGAAGAGGGACTGAAGCATGGGCTGAAGAGGACCATAGCCCCGATGTGCATCAGAGAATTTCACGCCTTAGTAGAAAAGGCGAAGATGGTAGAGACCCTGGAAAAGGGTGATTCTCGGGTGATTAGGTCACACCAAGGAGGTCCTTCCAGTGGGAAGGCTAAGGTGCAGCATCCACACAGCAAGCCATATGCGAGACCTCCACCACATCGGGCGGGAACAACGTCATCCCAGTTTCAGCAGCAGCAACCTTGGAAACCCAAGTGTTTCCATTGTGGTGGACCACACGCCTCCAACGCGTGCTTCAAGAGGAGTTCAGAGAAAAGGTGCTACACCTGCCAAAAGACGGGGCACGTTGCTAGAGAGTGCCCTAACCGGAATGGGGCGACCCAACCCAGTGGCTCTCAGCAGATGAGAAACGAAGGCAGCAGACCTCAGGCGACAGGAAGAGTGTTTGCCATGTCTGGAGCAGAAGCATCTCAGTCAGGTAACCTCATACAAGGTGTTTGTTTTATAGCTGGTAGAGGTGTAAAAGCTTTGTTTGATTCGGGAGCGACACACTCCTTTGTGTCAAGCCTGTGTGTAGCCGAGTTGGGTCTTCTAGTGAAGGAGTTACCCTTCGAACTGTTGGTCTCTACACCTGCGTCAGGACAGGTGTTGACCTCTACAGTTTGCCCCGAATGTCCAGTGATAGTAGAGGGACGCAGATTCAAAGTGAACTTGATCTGCCTACCTCTTCAAGACCTGGATGTTATCCTGGGAATGGATTGGCTAGCCGCCAATCACGTTCTCATAGACTGCGGTAGTCAGAGGATAACGTTTCCAGACCTCCCAGAGTCAGATGTGATATCTGCTCAGCAAGGGCAGTCGGAGTTGGAAGAAGGGGCGAGGTGCTTCGTGATGCTAGCTCGGTTGGAAGTGAAGAATGAAGGGGACGTAAGCAGAATACACGTGGTGAAAGATTTCACGGATGTATTTCCAGAAGAAGTACCTGGGTTACCCCCTAAGAGAGAAGTGGAATTCTCTATTGATTTGGTACCTGGGGCTGGACCAGTGTCTATGGCGCCCTACAGGATGGCACCAGCCGAGTTGGTGGAATTAAAGAAGCAAGTGGAAGAGTTGCTGGAGAAACAATTCATCAGACCCAGTGTATCTCCATGGGGGGCTCCAGTACTCCTAGTTAAGAAGAAGGATGGAGGGTCTCGGCTGTGTATAGATTACAGGCAGTTGAACAAGTTGACCATCAAGAACAAGTATCCTCTACCTAGGATTGATGATTTGATGGATCAAGTAAATGGGGCCTCAGTGTTCTCCAAGATTGATCTGAGATCGGGGTACCACCAAATTTTGGTAAAGGCTAAAGATGTTCAAAAGACAGCTTTCAGGTCTCGGTATGGGCACTACGAGTATGTAGTGATGCCGTTTGGAGTCACAAATGCTCCAGCTCTGTTCATGGACTACATGAATAGGATTTTTCGCCCTTTCTTGGATAAGTTTGTGGTGGTCTTCATAGACGACATCCTCATTTATTCAAGGACCGAGGAAGAACATGAAGAACACCTGAGGACAGTATTGGAGATACTGAGGGAGAAGCAACTCTATGCCAAGTTCTCTAAGTGTGAGTTCTGGCTGAAGGAAGTCAACTTCTTAGGACACGTGATATCTGCCCAGGGGATCTCGGTGGATCCAGCCAAGGTAGAGGCAGTGCTGCAGTGGGAACGTCCTAAGACAGTCACTGAGATAAGGAGCTTTGTGGGTTTGGCGGGCTACTATCGGAGGTTTATTGAGGACTTTTCCAAGGTAGTAGCTCCTTTAACACAGCTGACCCGCAAGGATCAACCTTTTGCTTGGACCAACCGATGTGAGCAGAGCTTCATGGAATTAAAGGAGAGGTTGACTAGTGCTCCAGTGCTGGTGATCCCCGAGGTAGGAAGACCTTTTGATGTCTACTGTGATGCTTCACATCAGGGTTTGGGATGGCACTGTAACATCCCGCCAAAATAAAACCATACATACATGTATAATGAAAATAAAGGTACACAAATAATATTGAAGAGTACATGATAATATATATATAAGTAATGAAGTTGCTCCTCTTAGGGAGTTTAATACATAACCAGTCAAATGTTTTCAAAATTTAACGAAATTTAATCAAATACAACAAGATCGGCGGTCTCCATACATGAACCGGCGATCTGGTAACAGAAGGCCCCAAAACAGGCGATCTGCTAGCAGGACATAAAACCGGCGATCACCACCAAGAGATAGAAACCGGCGATCTCTTCCTCGGCGACCACTCACTAGGGAGCTCTGCTTCCTGGAAGATCATCTGCTCCCGTGTAAGTTATACACGATCATCACAGTTTTAAGAGAAAAACAGCCAACAAGCAGAACACGCAGGGTAAGCTAGATATTTTAAAGAGAGTTTAAATAAGGATAATTAAATTAAAATCAAGGTAAACAATTTCAAGATATTCACGTATCGCTATCAAGTTTCTCATACCCTTCACTTGATCGCCCAGAAATCACACATTTCACAATATTTTCAAGAGTCATTCTATTTCACAAACTGCATCAAGTGTCTATCAATTTCAAGTTCCTCATTTCACATGTCAGACCACCACTGACTCAGCACACAAGACACTTGACACTACTTCCGGAAGACACGTGCATTGACTAGACTCAGAGATCCGCACCTGTCATACTAAACTGCTATAATGTTTCCACAGCTATGCGCATCAACACAATCTCGATCTCAAGTTCATCATTCTCACAGTATGACAGGGTTAGTCCATATAACAGGCCGAGCTCGTTCTTTTTCACACGACTCACCCATTCATATGAACCTCCTTCGACTCTCAACGCCTGAATAACTTCATCTATATGAATTCATTATCTTAGGAGAGTCAGGATAATCTCATTATAGACATCACCGATCAATGCACATCCTACACGATCTTACACGGTATTTTCTTTCCTGAAAATACTATGCCTTGATCCCACATTCACAACATTCAACACATCATACCACACTTAAATGAATGATTTCAATCACAGCAAAACTCACTCCAAGGTTCATGTTTTCGAATATCACATTTACATCTCAAACAGTTTCAAAACAACACCAAAACAGGGGAGTTCGCAAAAACAACGCCAAAACCGGCGACCTGGTTCAAAAACAGGGTATTTCGAAGTTTGTATTTAAAAACCGGCGACCACGTCGCTCAAAAACACACAGAACAGAGCATTCACGAAGATGAAAACGAAACCGGCGACCTCGTCGCCCTCACTTCCGAAATAGCTAAACTACGACTTGTATTGAAAATGGAGGCTAGCTTCCCTTACCTGGACTTGCGCAAAATACCAAGAGCTCCTAAATCCAACGAAGCTTGAAGAATGCCTTGGCTCTGTTTTTTCGTCTGGTTTGAAGGACTTGCAGAGAACTTCCCAGGTGCTCTAATGGTGGCTGCCGCTCGTCGTACTCTTGTGTGAAGGTGCCAGAATCGCAGCGCGAAGGAGAGAAATGGAGGAGAAAGGAGGTAGTTCACTCTTTCGCTCTTGAACAACTGAAATGTTTTTGTTCCCTCAGCAGTGGGTTTTTCCATCTTAAACCAACTTGTCCACAAAAGCAGCTGCCACCACCCACTCTGCAGGGAAGTCTGAGTGTACCTTTCTCTGAACAGTACGACTACGGTTGTCTCTTGTGCATGCCAACCACTGCTCTGAACAGTACGACCGCGAGTGTCTCTTGCGCATGCCAACATTCTGATGTCACTGTTCTGAACCAACACTTTTTGTCTACGTGTCGCGCGTGCCGCGCGTCTCATGCTGGGAGTCTGGGTCCCACCTTCTCTGTGTGCAACTCGACATCGCGCGATCACCTTTCACCGATGACCACTGGCGCGAAGACTAACCACCGATGACATCTCACGCGAAGGCTATCCACCGATGGCCTCTCGCGCGAAGGCTATCCACCGATGACCTCTCGCGCGGAGACCATCCACCGATGACCTCTTGCGCGAAGACTCCCCACCGATGTCCTCTCGCGCGAAGACTCTCCACCGATGTCCTCTCGCTCGAAGACTCTCCACCGATGACCTTCCGCGCGAAGACTCTCCACCGATGACCTTCCACGCATCTCCACCGATGACCTTCCGCGCGAAGAATCTCCACCGATGCCCTCTCGCCCTGGTGATCACGTGTAGTCTAGGCGACCGGCGATTATGTGTTAACAAGGAACTCTTGTAGTCTTCTAAGCTACACTTTCCTTCCTTTTTATTTTAAATAAAAACATACTTAGAATTCATTTAAAATATACCCTTTTATTCCAATTTAATTTTACAGGTCCTTACAGGCACCATATGAAGCCCTGTATGGGAGGAAATGCAGAACTCCCTTATGTTGGTACCAGGAGGGCGAAGCAGTCTTGGTTGGGCCAGAATTGATTCAGCAGACGACCGAGAAGGTGCAACAGATACAAAGCAGGATGAAAGCTTCTCAAAGTAGGCAGAAGTCCTATGCAGATCAGAGAAGAAAGCCTTTGGAGTTTGTTGCTGGAGACCACGTGTTCATGAAAGTGACACCAACCAAGGGTGTAGGACGGGCGATCAGGTCAAAGAAGTTGTCCCCTAAGTTCGTGGGACCATATCAGATCTTAAGAAGGATTGGTCCAGTGGCTTATGAGATCGCCCTACCTCCCCATTTAGCGAATCTGCACAATGTCTTTCACATATCACAGCTGAGGAAGTACATGGCAGACCCTAGTCATGTGCTGGAAGTGGACGATGTGCAGATCAGGGATGACTTGTCCTTTGAAGCAAAACCAGTCAGGATTGACGATCGGCAAAGTAAACAGCTCAGGGGCAAGACCATCGACATGGTGAAGGTGGTGTGGGATGAGAGATCGGGGGATTCAACTTGGGAGTTAGAAGAACCCATGAGAGAAACTTATCCATACCTCTTTTCCTTGTAATTCAATTTTCGGGGACGAAAATTTTCTTGATGGGGAGAATGTAAGGACCTATAAAATTTAATTGGAATAAAAGGGTATATTTTAAATGAATTCTAAGTATGTTTTTATGAAAAGGAAGGAAAGTGTAGTTTAGTAGATTATAAGATTTCCTTGTTAGTACATAATCGCCGGTCGCCTAGACTACACGTCATCGCCAGGGCGCGAGGCATGCGGGCATCGCCAGGGCGCGAGAGGCATGGGGACATCGCCAGGGAGAGACATCGGTCGTCCGCCAGGATGAGTCATCGGTGGATAGCCTTCGCGCGAGAGGTCATCGGTGAATAGCCTTCGCGCGAGAGGTCATCGGTGGATAGCCTTCGCGCGAGAGGTCATCGGTGGATAGTCTTCGCGCCAGTGGTCATCGGTGAAAGGTTATCGCGCGATGTCGAGTTTCACATAGATAAAGTGGGACCCAGACTCCCAGCATGAGCGTCTTGCATGCGCGACACGTAGTCTGGGAGCGTACTTCAGAACAGTGGCTCCAGGGAATTGGTACGGAAAGTGACCCAAAACCCACGTGGCCACACTGCTCAAGGAAGGGTGCAGGCAAGCTTTTCCTGCAGAGTGGGCGGTGGCAGCGGAAATTGTGGAACAAGTTGTCCTGCAGAGTGGGCGGTGGCAGCGAAAATTGTGGAACAAGTTGGTCTAGTTTTAAAAACCCACTTCTGAGGGGAAAAGAACGTTGCAGTGGTTCAAGAGCGAAAGAGTGAGTTACCTCCTTTCCCCTCCATTTCTCTCCTTCGTGCTGCGATTCTGGCACCTTCACACAAGAGTACGACGAGCGACGGCCACCATTAGAGCACCTGGGAAGTTCTCTGCAAGTCCTTCAAACCAGACGAAAAAAAACAGAGCCAAGGCATTCTTCAAGCTTCGTTGGATTTAGGAGCTCTTGGTATTTTGCGCAAGTCCAGGTAAGGGAAGCTAGCCTTCATTTTCAATACAAGCCATAGATTAGCTGTTTCTGAAGTGAGGGCGACGTGGTCGCCGGTTTCGTTTTCATCTTCGTGAATGCTCTGTTCTATGTGTCTGGGCGACGTGGTCGCCGGTTTTAAATACAGATTTCGAAATCCCCTGCTTTTGAATCAGATCGCCGGTTTTGGCGTTGTTTTGCGAACTCCCCTGTTTTTGGTGTTGTTTTGAGACTGCTTGAGATTTAAATGTGATATTCGAAAGTTTGAACCTTTGAAATGATTGTTGCTGTGATTTGAATCATTCGATTGAGTGGTATGATGTTTTGAATGTTGTGAATGTGAGATCAAGGCATAGTATTTTCAGGAAAGGAAATACCGTGTAAGATCATTTGTGTAATGTGCATTGACTAGGGGCTTGTCTAGAAGGAGATATCCTGACTCTGCTGATATAATGGAATCACGTAGATGAAGTTATTCAGTTGTGGAGAGTCGGAGGAGGTTCATATGAATGGGCGAGTAGTGTGAAAAAGAACGAGCTCGGCCTGTTATATGAATTAACCTTGTCATACCGGGAGAGTGATAACATTGAGATTATATATGCGCATGCTGTGTGGATTTCACAGCGACCCTGTGTGGATTTCACAGTGGTATGGTATGACAGGTGCAGATCTCTGAGCCTGAGTCAACGCACGAGTCAATCCGGAAGTAGAGTCATGTGTCTATGCATTGTGGGTCAGTGGAAAGTCTGACGTGTGAATCTTGAATACTGAATGTAGCAAAGAGACACTTGACGAGTATGTGGATTATGGAAATCTTGATGGTTGCATTTGATATGGCTTATGTATGGAGTGGAAATTCACGTTTTCTATGGATTTAAAGTTTTTAAAACATCTAGCTTACCCCTTTTTTCTGTTATTGTGATTGCTTTCTTAAACCTGTGATGATCGTGTATTTGTACACGGGAGCAGACGAGGTTGCAGGTGGTAGTGCTCCTCAGTGAGTGGTCGCCGGAAGCAGATCGCCCATTTACGTTTGTGTTAGGCGATCACCCTTTTCTGTATTTTGAAGGGAGATCGCCCTTTTCTGATAGGAGATCGCCTATTCTGTTGGGAGATCGCCTGTTGTTACTTATTTTGCTGTATTTAGTTTACGTTTTTGGAAAACTGACCGATTTTTGTATTAAACTCCCTGCGAGGAGAAAACTTCATTACATATATACGATTATGTTCACTTCAATATTATTATTTTATCTCTACTTCGTTTTATAATTATGAAAAGAATTTGGCGGGATGTTACACCATGCGCATAAATAAATCTCAATATCATCACTCTCCCAGTATGACAGGGTTAATTCATAGAACAGGTCAAGTTAGTTATCTTTCAAACAACTTACCCATTCATATGAACCTCCTTTGACTCTCAACACCTGAATAACTTCATCTATGTGATTCCATTATCTCAGGAGAGTCAGGATATCTCCTTCTAGACAAGTCCCTAGTCAATGCACATTACACACGATCTTACACGGTATTTTCTTTCCTGAAAATACTATGCCTTGATCCCACATTCACAACATTCAATGCATCATACAACACGTAATGGACGGTTCCAAATCACAGCAACAATCAAAACCAAGTTCAGAATTTCAAAAATCATATACAGTTCACATTTCAATATTAGACAATTTCAATTTGTCACTAAAACAGGGGATTTCGAAACAAACATTAGAACCGGCGATCACGTCACCCAAATTTCAGAATCTTCTAGCCTAAGGTTTTTATTGAACGAATGCTAGCTTCCCTTACCTGGACTTGCGTAAAATCTCACTACGAGCTCTAACCCACCGAACTTAAGGATACCCGAACTCTGTTTTAAGGCTTGATTGGAAACTTGCAGAGAACCTTCCCAGGTGCTCTATGGCAGTCGCCGGTAGCCAAGCTGGGACGTGAGAAGGCCGCGTCTTCGAGTGGAAGAGAAAGGAGAAAGGGGAACTAAATGAGCTGATTCCCTCAGCTCTTAAGGTCGAACGGCTCTTTAGCCTTCACTGCCATTACCCACTCTCTGAGCAACCTTGCGTGTGGGTTTCCTCTAACAGGATGGCCACGTGGGTCTCTGCGCACACCAACTCTGGGTCACTTTCCATACCAACTCTCTGGAGCCACTGTTCTGAAGCACTCTCACTGACTACGTGTCGCGCATGCAAGACGCTCATGCTGGGAGCCTGGGTCCTACCTTATCTGTGTGAAACACGACATCGCGCGATGACCATCCACCGACGACTGATGTGCCTCTCATTCCGGCGATGACTGATGTGCCTCTCATCCTGGCGATGACTAATGTGCCTCTCATCCCAGCGATGACTGATGTCACATCGCCACACCTTGCTGAAGGTTCATTAACCCACTATGCTACGTCCAAGGACACCAAAGACTTCCACCTTCAATTCCTCAAAGAGACCTGAAAGAACAGCATGGTGCCTCTGCGGCCAGTGTAGCTCCTGCGACTAAGTTATCCACACAGGGAGTTGCTTAATGCACAGGCTACTCTGGGCACAACATTAACATGGTGTGCTGGTCAACTCTGGGTATCACAACTCACACCACTCATGGTGGCAGATATGCCACCTATCTTCTATATCACTCATCTTCTGTATTTAGACCACATATTAAGTGCTTACCAAGTCTTCTCGAATACTCGGCGATGTGCTCTTTTCGGCGATCATGTACACCATAGGCGATCGGCGATCATGTGAAATCTTCGCACAAGACGATCATGCGCAAAAATAGGCGATTACTGATGTCATACGGGGGAAGTCGGAGGTCGCTGCCTTCTTCAACAAACGGCGATCTCATCGACTTCTAAGCTACACCTTCCTTTCTCTTACCCTTCTTGATTCACGTGCCCCCCCTTCAAGCACGCCCACGTGATTACCTCACGATAAAGTCATCGCACCTAACTACTTGGTTAGTACAATGGTCGACCGACCGCCCTCTACCAGCTGACCCCAGACCTTGGGCGACGTCCGAGGTCTGACCACTATGATATTTTCTATTTTTATGTCCTTTTTATTTTAAATAATAACATACTCAGAAATTATTTAAAATCTATCACTTCTATTCCAAATAATTTATAGGTCCTTACTGTAAGAACCTAGAAAATTATATTGGAATAAAAGTGATATATTTTAAATGAATTATAAGTATATTCTTATTTAAAATATAAAGGAAGGGAAGTATAGCTTAAAAGTCTACGAGATCGCCGAAATTGAAAGAGTAGGCGATCTCCGAGTTCTCTGGCACATGATCGCCTGTCGCTTTGATTTCACCTAAACGCCAATCGCCTGTAGTGTACCTAGTCGCCTGTCGCCTAGAGTACACATGATCGCCGAAACTACACTTAGTGTGTAGTCAAGATGTTGGATCAACCATAGTGGGTTCCCAAAAACCACGTGCGTCAAGGTGTGGGTTAAGCCTTAGACACGCGGTACATGCGAAGCTCTATGCTTGAGTATAGGAGATCGTCCTTAGTGTTGCATGCATGGGCGCACGAGGGCAAGTGCCAATCTACCCTTGGAAATGTGAAGCTACCGACGTCACCGAGTCATGTGGAGATGATACCTTGGACGTAACATAGTGGAATGGAGAACCTTCAGGAAGGCGAGGTGTGTCGTCGGGCATCGCCGGGGCGCGAGGCATGCGGGCATCGCCGGGGCGCGAGGCATGCGGACATCGCCGGGGCGCGAGGCATGCGGGCATCGCCAGGGCGCGAGGCATGCGAGCATCGCCGGGGCGCGAGGCATGCGGGCATCGCCAGGGCGCGGGGCATGCGGGCATCGCCAAAGAGAGACATCGGTCGTCTTCCAGAGAGAGACATCGGTCGTCCTCCAGGATGAGTCATCGGTGGAGAGTCTTCACGCAAGAGGTCATCGGTGGAAGGTTATCGCGCGATGACGAGTTGTACGTAGAGAAGGTGGGACCCAGACTCCCAGCATGAGACGCGCAGCACGCGCGACACGTAGACAAAAAGTGTTGGTTGAGAACAGTGACATCAGAATGTTGGCATGCACAAGAGACAACAGTGGTCGTACTGTTCAGAGCAGTGGTTGGCATGCACAAGAGACAACAGTGGTCGTACTGTTCAGCGAAACGTACACTCAGACTTCCCTGCAGAGTGGGTGGTGGCAGCTGCTTTTGTGGACAAGTTGGTTTAAGAGGCAAGAACCCACTTCTGAGAGGAGGAAAAACGTTGCAGTTATCCAAAGAGCGAAAAAGTGAGTTACCTCCCTTCTCCTCCATTTCTCTCCTTCGCGCTGCGATTCGGGCACCTTCACACAAGAGTACGACGAGCGACGGCCACCATTAGAGCACCTGGGAAGTTCTCTGCAAGTCCTTCAAACCAGACGCAAAAACAGAGCCAAGGCATTCTTCAAGCTTCGTTGGATTTAGGAGCTCTTGGTATTTTGCGCAAGTCCAGGTAAGGGAAGCTAGCCTTTGTAACATCCCGCCAAATACATTTCGCATTTTTGCATTTTTTTTTTTCATTTTCGTAATATGAAATAACGGTAAAACAAATATATTGAAATAAACATAATTGTATATATATACAAAGGAGTTCTCCTCGCAGGGAGTTTAATACAAAGCGGTCGTTTTCCAAAACTTAAACATAAAGACAGCAAAAATACAAAACTACCGATCTCCTAACAGAAAACGGAGATCGCCTATCAGAAATGGCAAAAGGGGGCGATCGCCCAACAAGAACAGAAAACCGGCGACCACATACGGCGATCACTCACAGGGGAATTCCACTTCCTGCAACCTCATCTGCTCCCGTGTACAGTTACACGATCATCACAGGTTTAAGAAAACAGCCACAGAAACAAAATACAGGGTAAGCTATATATTTAAGAAAACTTTAAATCAAGAGCATACATAAGAACTTCACAACATCCATGAACCATATCAATATCAGCCATCACATTTCCATATTCCACAAGACTATCAGGAAATCCCATATTTCACAAATCAATCCAAGAGTATTTCAATTCACATCAGCAATCAAGTGTCTATTAATTCAATTTCTCATTTCTCACGTCAGACTTTCCACTGACTCATCACACCAGACACTTGACCACTATTTCCGGAGACTCGTGCGTTGATTAGACCCAGAGATTCGCACCTGTCATACCAAAAGGCTGGAAAGTGCCCTCAGCCATGCGCATCACACCATCTCAATATTCTCATTATCACGGTATGACAAGGTTAATCCATACAACAGGCCGAACTCGTTCTGTTTCACACGAGACACCCATACGTATGAACCTCCATCGACTCTCCACAACTGAGTAACTTCCTCTATGTGATTTCATTACCTCAGTAGAGTCAGGATGTCTCATTATAGGATCACCGATCAATACACCTATTACACGACCTTACACGGTATTTTCTTTCCTGAAAATACTATGCCTCGATCCACAATCACAACATTCAACACATCACATAACACTTCAATGAACGATTTCAATCACAGCAAAACTCATACCAAGGTTCAAATTTTCGAAAACCACATTTAAAATCTCAAACACTTTTGAAACAGCATAAAACAGGGGATATTTCAATAACAGATGAAAAACCGGCGATCACGAACAAAACTGGGTTTAAAGCAAGAACAGTTTGAACACCTGGCGACCACGTCGCCCCCAACATCAAAAATCATCACGCATACAGTTTTCATTAGAAGTAAGGCTAGCTTCCCTTACCTGGATCAGCGTGAAACTCACTTCAAGCTCTAACCACCGAACGTAAAGGATGCCTGAACTCTGCCTAAGCGTTCTAATTGGTAAAACTTGTAGAGAACCTTCTCAAATGCTCTATGGCAATCACTGGTAGTCAAGCTGGTGCCTGGGGAATACTGAGTCGCAGCGCAAGGAGAGAAAAGAGAAAGATGAAGGTGAACTCACTCTGTCACCTTTTATACTCTCACTGCGTTTCTAAACTCACTAAGAGGCGGTGCATTCCGATACTAGGAACATAGGCCTGCCATGTAGCTATCATTACCTATTCTCTAACTAACCCTCCTGGGTGGGTTTTCTTCCTCGAATTAAATGCAACCTGACAGTATGGCCACGTGGCGTCTCTGCGCACATGGAGCTACTGTTCCGAAGGACTTTCACTGCCATCATGTCGCACATGCAGCACGTTCATCCTGGAAACTAGGGCCCCACTTCATCTGCGTGAAACACGACATCGCGCGATAACCTTTCGCAGATGACCACTCGCGCAAAGACAATCCACCGATGACCTTCCTCGCGAAGACTCTCCACCGATGACCCATCCTGGAGGACGACCGATGTCTCTCTCTCTGGAAGACGACCGATGTCTCTCTCTGGAAGACGACCGATGTCTCCTCCTCCTGGAGACCGACCGAGGTCTCTTCCTCCTGGAGACCGACCGAGGTCTCTTCCTCCTGGAGACTGGCCGAGGTCTCTTCCTCCTGGAGACCGACCGAGGTCTCCTCTTGGCGACACCCGCATGACTCTCGCGCCCGGGCAAAGCCCACATGCATCTCGCGCCCTGGCGATGCCCGCATGCCTCTCGCGCCCTGGCGATGCTCGCATGTCTCGCGCCCTGGCGATGTCCGCATGCCTCTCGCGCCCTGGCGATGCTCGCATGTCTCGCGCCCTGGCGATGCCCGCATGTCTCGCGCGCCCTGGCGATGCCCGCATGTCTCGCGCGCCCTGGCGATCATGTTCCAGGCGATCTCATGGCTTTCTAACTACACTTTCCTTCATTTTTATCTTAAATAAAAACATACTTAGATTTCACTTAAAATATATCACTTTTATTCCAATAAGATTTTCCAGGTCCTTACAATCTCCCTAACAACAAAAATTTTCGTCCTCGAAAATTGAATTACAAGGAAAAGAGATGTGGATAGTCGTTTCTCATGTTCGCTTCCAACTCCCAAGTCGAATCACCGGATCTCTCATCCCACACCACCTTAACCATATGGATGGTCTTACTCCTGAGCTGTTTGCTTTGGTGATCGTCTATCCTGACTGGTCTTGCTTCAAAAGACAAGTCGTCCCTGATCTGCACGTCGTCCACCTCCAACACGTGACAAGGGTCGGCGAGATATTTCCTTAACTGTGATACGTGGAAGACATTATGCAGATTTGCTAAATGTGGAGGTAGGGCGATCTCATAGGCTACTGGACCAATTTTCCTCAAGATCTGGTAAGGTCCAACAAACTTAGGAGACAGCTTCTTTGGTCTGATAGCTCGTCCTACACCCTTGGTTGGGGTCACTCTCAAAAATACATGGTCTCCAGCAGCAAACTCCAAAGGTCTTCTCCTCTGATCTGCATAGGACTTCTGCCTACTCTGAGAAGCTTTCATTCTGCTTTGTATCTGTTTCACCTTCTCGGTCGTCTGCTGAATCAACTCTGGCCCAACCAAGATTGCATCGCCCTCCTGATACCAACATAAGGGAGTCCTGCATTTTCTCCCGTACAGGGCTTCATAAGGTGCCATCCCAATGCTGGCGTGGTAGCTATTATTATAGGTAAACTCCACCAGTGGCAACACCTCGTCCCAACTTCCCAATTGATCCAAGACGCACGCCCTCAGCAGATCTTCCAAGGATTGGATCGTTCTCTCTGACTGACCATCTGTTTGGGGATGATATGCAGAGCTCATCCTCAACTTAGTTCCCAAGCACTCTTGCAAGGTCTGCCAAAACCGTGAAGTGAACCTGGGATCTCTATCTGAAATGATGCTGGAAGGCACTCCATGCAACCTCACGATTTCTTGGATGTATAACTGTGCCAGCTTGGCCATAGGCATCTTCATATTCACTGGAAGGAAGTGGGCACTCTTCGTCAGCCTATCAATGATAACCCAGATTGCATCATGACCCTTTACCGATCTGGGTAAATGGGTGACAAAATCCATGGCAATGCTGTCCCATTTCCACTCAGGGATATCCAGTTGCTGCAACAGCCCGCCAGGTCTTTGATGCTCTACCTTCGCCTTCTGACACGTTAAGCAGGTTGCAACATACTGGGCGATGTCCCTCTTCATGCCTGACCACCAAAATGACTCCTTCAAGTCATGATACATCTTGTTCATGCCTGGATGAAGGTTAAGGCGACTCTTATGACCTTCTTCTAGGATCATCTTCTTCAACTCTTCATTTGCAGGTATGCAAATTCTGCCATTAAATCTCAAGATCCCATCATCGCCCATTACAAAGTCTCTCGCCTGATCTGTCCCTAGTGACTCCATAGTACGCTTCAGACTAGGGTCCTCCAACTGCTTATCCTTTAACATCCCAAGGAAGTCATTAGTTATAGCCAGCTTACTACAACTAATGTGATTTACGTGAAATTCTACTCCAAGGTTTAAGTCTCTGAACTGCTCGATCAGTTTCTGCTCTTTCATCATCATGGTGGCTACTTGCATTGATTTTCTACTCAAAGCGTCTGCCACTACATTGGCCTTCCCTGGGTGATACATGAGTTGAAAATCGTAGTCCTTTAGGAACTCCATCCACCTTCTTTGCCTCATGTTCAGTTCCTTCTGATCGAACAGGTATTTCAGGCTCTTATGATCGCTGAACACCTGGAATCGAGCTCCATATAAGTAGTGCCTCCAGATCTTTAGGGCGAAGACCACTGCCGCCAACTCCAAATCATGCGTAGGGTAGTTCCTCTCATGAACCTTGAGTTGCCTTGAAGCATAGGCGACTGCCCTTTTCTCTTGCATTAAAACGCATCCCAGTCCCTGATGTGAGGCATCACAGTAGACGTCAAAAGGTCTTCCGACCCCTGGAATCACCAGCACTGGAGCACTCGTCAACCTTTTCTTTAGTTCCCTGAAGCTGAGCTCACATCGGTCGGTCCAAGCAAAAGGTTGGTCCTTACGGGTCAGCTGTGTTAACGGAGCCACCACCTTGGAAAAGTCCTCAATAAATCTCCGATAGTAACCCGCCAAACCCACAAAGCTCCTTATCTCAGTGACTGTCTTGGGACGTTCCCACTGCAGCACTGCCTCCACCTTGGCTGGATCCACCGAGATCCCCTGGGCAGATATCACGTGTCCTAGAAAGTTGACTTCCTTCAGCCAGAACTCACACTTGGAGAACTTGGCATAGAGTTGCTTCTCCCTCAGAACCTCCAACACCGACCTCAGATGTCCTTCATGTTCTTCCTCGGTCTTTGAATAGACAAGTATGTCGTCTATGAAGACTACCACAAACTTATCCAAGAAAGGGCGGAAAATCCTATTCATATAATCCATGAACAGAGCTGGGGCATTGGTCACTCCAAACGGCATCACCACGTACTCATAGTGCCCATACCGGGACCTAAAGGCTGTTTTCTGGACATCGTCGGCCTTTACCAAAATTTGATGGTACCCCGATCTCAGATCAATCTTTGAGAACACCGAGGCCCCATTTACTTGATCCATTAAGTCATCAATTCTGGGTAGAGGGTACTTGTTCTTGATGGTCAACTTGTTTAACTGCCTGTAATCTATACACAGCCGAGACCCTCCATCCTTCTTCTTAACTAGGAGTACTGGAGCCCCCCATGGAGATACACTGGGTCTGATGAATTGTTTCTCCAGCAACTCTTCCACTTGCTTCTTTAATTCCACCAACTCGGCTGGGGCCATCCTGTAGGGCGCCATAGACACTGGTCCAGCCCCAGGTACCAAATCAATAGAGAATTCCACTTCTCTCTTAGGGGGTAACCCAGGTACTTCTTCTGGAAATACATCCATGAAATCTTTCACCACGGGTATTCTGCTTACGTCCCCTTCATTCTTCACTTCCAACCGAGCTAGCATCACGAAACACCTCGCCCCTTCTTCCATCTCCAACCGCCCATGCCCAGCAGATACCACATCCTGCTCTTGGAGATCGGGCAACACCACTTTCTGCCTACCGCAATCTATGAGAACGTGATTGGCAGAAAGCCAATCCATTCCCAGGATAACATCCAGGTCCTGAAGAGGCAGGCAGATCAAGTTCACTTTGAATCTGCGTCCCTCTACTATTACTGGACATTCAGGGCAAACCGTAGAGGTCATAACCTGTCCTGATGCAGGTGTGGAGACCAACAGTTCAAAAGGCAGCTCCTTCACTAGGAGGCCCATCTCGGCTATACACCGACTTGACACAAAAGAGTGTGTCGCTCCAGAATCAAACAACGCTTCTACACTTCTACCAGATATAAAACAGACACCTTGCACGAGGTTACCTGATTGAGACGCCTCTGCTCCTGACATGGCAAACACCCTCCCTGCTGCCTGGGGTCTGCTGCCTTCATTTCTCAACTGCTGAGAACCACTAGGTTGAGTCGCCCCATTCCGGTTAGGGCATTCTCTAGCAACGTGTCCTGTCCTTTGGCATGCAAAACACCTTCTCTCCGAATTCTTCTTGGGGCACACATTGGGCACGTGTGGTCCACCACAGAGGGAACATTTTGGTTTCCAGGGTTGCTGCTGTTGAAACTGGGGTGACCCTGTTCCCGCCCGATGTAGGGGAGGTCTCGCATATGGCCTGCCTTGTGAATGCTGCACCTTAGCCCGCCCACTGGAAGAACCCCCTGGGTGCGACCTGATCACCCGGGGATCACCCTTTTCCAGGGTCTCCACCATCTTCGCCTTTTCTACCAAGGCGTGAAATTCCCTGATGCACATCGGGGCTATCGTCCTCTTCAGCCCGTGCTTCAGCCCTTCCTCAAACTTCCTGCACCTCCAAGCTTCGGAGGTCGCCTGAGTGTAGAATCGGGCGAGGTACTCAAACCTAGCAGCATAGGCGTTCACCGACATCACCCCCTGCTCCAACTTTAAGAACTCCGCTTCCCGCGCAAACTTTGCGCTGTCAGGGAAGTATTTCTCCAAGAACCTCACCCTAAAGCTCTCCCAGTCCAACACCTCCTCTCTGGCCTCCATCATTTGCTGAGCTCCCATCCACCAGAATTCGGCTTCACCCGATAGCAGATAGGTGGCGAACAACAACTTCTTCTCTTCAGGGCAGGAGGTCGCCCTAAAGATTTTCTCCATTTCCCTGACCCACTGATCTGCTTGATCAGGGGTAGCATTCCCACAGAACTTGGGTGGGTTGTGCCTCATGAACTCGGCCAGTCCCATCCGCTCCTGAGGCTGACCGACGGGCGAATTCGTATCAGCCGACCGAGTAGCTTCCCAGTGGTGCATGGTATCTTGATGGTTCTGAGCCATCGCCGCATTCTGTTGTTGGATGGCACCTGCCATCATCTCAATGGCCCTGGCGATCTGGCCCATTTCAGAAGAAGGTTGGGGAGAGGTAGGAGGTCTACGAGTCATCTTCTTCGTTCTCAGATTCCGAAACCACTAGCTTCTATATTCCCTACAACTACAAGAATGAAATCGATAAGGAAATCAATTCATTCAAGGGGGATAACATCTCGACCTCACAAGGTCAGCTTCTCAAATTCCTTAGGAATTTGAGTCCATCTACAGAACCATAAAGCTTATAACCTCAAGCAAAACACCAGAACAGCTACTGGTGTGCAACCATCAATCCACACAGCCACTCACAATCAATTACAAGAACACTCAATAACATGAAATAGATCACACCAGAAGTCAAAGTATGCTAAACATTAAACCTCTGGAATTTAGATTGAGAATCACCCCGATCCGGTCATGAGTGTGCACCCTCACCACCTTATCAAGACCCTTTCATTCTAAATACTAAGATCTTCAGTTAGGCATACATTCACTACAGCACACACAAAAAGTTCAATACAAAAACGTTTGAAAACCTTTCACAATAGTTGTCACTTAAAACTCAAATAAGTTTTCATGAGCAGAAGAAAACACAATGGATCCACAGCCCTCAGGTCATCCAAAGGACGAACTGCTCTGATACCATTAATGTAACATCCCGCCAAATACATTTCGCATTTTTGCATTTTTTTTTTCATTTTCGTAATATGAAATAACGGTAAAACAAATATATTGAAATAAACATAATTGTATATATATACAAAGGAGTTCTCCTCGCAGGGAGTTTAATACAAAGCGGTCGTTTTCCAAAACTTAAACATAAAGACAGCAAAAATACAAAACTACCGATCTCCTAACAGAAAACGGAGATCGCCTATCAGAAATGGCAAAAGGGGGCGATCGCCCAGCAAGAACAGAAAACCGGCGACCACATACGGCGATCACTCACAGGGGAATTCCACTTCCTGCAACCTCATCTGCTCCCGTGTACAGTTACACGATCATCACAGGTTTAAGAAAACAGCCACAGAAACAAAATACAGGGTAAGCTATATATTTAAGAAAACTTTAAATCAAGAGCATACATAAGAACTTCACAACATCCATGAACCATATCAATATCAGCCATCACATTTCCATATTCCACAAGACTATCAGGAAATCCCATATTTCACAAATCAATCCAAGAGTATTTCAATTCACATCAGCAATCAAGTGTCTATTAATTCAATTTCTCATTTCTCACGTCAGACTTTCCACTGACTCATCACACCAGACACTTGACCACTATTTCCGGAGACTCGTGCGTTGATTAGACCCAGAGATTCGCACCTGTCATACCAAAAGGCTGGAAAGTGCCCTCAGCCATGCGCATCACACCATCTCAATATTCTCATTATCACGGTATGACAAGGTTAATCCATACAACAGGCCGAACTCGTTCTGTTTCACACGAGACACCCATACGTATGAACCTCCATCGACTCTCCACAACTGAGTAACTTCCTCTATGTGATTTCATTACCTCAGTAGAGTCAGGATGTCTCATTATAGGATCACCGATCAATACACCTATTACACGACCTTACACGGTATTTTCTTTCCTGAAAATACTATGCCTCGATCCACAATCACAACATTCAACACATCACATAACACTTCAATGAACGATTTCAATCACAGCAAAACTCATACCAAGGTTCAAATTTTCGAAAACCACATTTAAAATCTCAAACACTTTTGAAACAGCATAAAACAGGGGATATTTCAATAACAGATGAAAAACCGGCGATCACGAACAAAACTGGGTTTAAAGCAAGAACAGTTTGAACACCCGGCGACCACGTCGCCCCCAACATCAAAAATCATCACGCATACAGTTTTCATTAGAAGTAAGGCTAGCTTCCCTTACCTGGATCAGCGTGAAACTCACTTCAAGCTCTAACCACCGAACGTAAAGGATGCCTGAACTCTGCCTGAGCGTTCTAATTGGTAAAACTTGTAGAGAACCTTCTCAAATGCTCTATGGCAATCACTGGTAGTCAAGCTGGTGCCTGGGGAATACTGAGTCGCAGCGCAAGGAGAGAAAAGAGAAAGATGAAGGTGAACTCACTCTGTCACCTTTTATACTCTCACTGCGTTTCTAAACTCACTAAGAGGCGGTGCATTCCGATACTAGGAACATAGGCCTGCCATGTAGCTATCATTACCTATTCTCTAACTAACCCTCCTGGGTGGGTTTTCTTCCTCGAATTAAATGCAACCTGACAGTATGGCCACGTGGCGTCTCTGCGCACATGGAGCTACTGTTCCGAAGGACTTTCACTGCCTACATGTCGCACATGCAGCACGTTCATCCTGGAAACCAGGGCCCCACTTCATCTGCGTGAAACACGACATCGCGCGAAATAACCTTTCGCCGATGACCACTCGCGCAAAGACAATCCACCAATGACCTTCCTCGCGAAGACTCTCCACCGATGACCCATCCTGGAGGACGACCGATGTCTCTCTCTCTGGAAGACGACCGATGTCTCTCTCTGGAAGACAACCGATGTCTCCTCCTCCTGGAGACCGACCGAGGTCTCTTCCTCCTGGAGACCGACCGAGGTCTCTTCCTCCTGGAGACCGACCGAGGTCTCTTCCTCCTGGAGACCGGCCGAGGTCTCTTCCTCCTGGAGACCGACCGAGGTCTCCTCTTGGCGACACCCGCATGACTCTCGCGCCCGGGCAAAGCCCACATGCATCTCGCGCCCTGGCGATGCCCGCATGCCTCTCGCGCCCTGGCGATGCTCGCATGTCTCGCGCCCTGGCGATGTCCGCATGCCTCTCGCGCCCTGGCAATGCTCGCATGTCTCGCGCCCTGGCGATGCCCGCATGTCTCGCGCGCCCTGGCGATCATTTTCCAGGCGATCTCATGGCTTTCTAACTACACTTTCCTTCATTTTTATCTTAAATAAAAACATACTTAGAATTCACTTAAAATATATCACTTTTATTCCAATAAGATTTTCCAGGTCCTTACAGCCTTCATTTTCAATACAAGTCATAGATTAGCTGTTCCTGAAGTGAGGGCGACGTGGTCGCCGGTTTCGTTTCCATCTTCATGAATGCTCTGTTCTATGTGTTTGGGCGACGTGGTCGTCGGTTTTAAAGGCAGATTTCGAAATCCCCTTCTTTTGAATCAGATCGCCGGTTTTGGCGTTGTTTTACGAACTCCCCTGTTTTTGGTGTGGTTTGAGACTGTTTTGAGATTTAAATGTGATATACGAAAATCTGAATCCTTGGCATGAGTTTTATTGTGACTGAAAGTGTTCATTAAGTGTTGTATGATGTGTGAAATGTTGTGAATGTGGGATCAAGGCATAGTATTTTCAGGAAAGAAAATACCGTGTAAGATCGCGTGTAATGTGTATTGACTAGGGGCTCGTCGAGAAGGAGACATCCTGACTCTGCTGAGATAATGGAATCACGTAGATGAAGTTATTCAGTGGGTGAGAGTCGAAGGAGGTTCATACGTATGGGCGTCTCGTGTGAAAAAGAACGAGCTCGGCCTGTTATATGAATTTACCCTGTCATACCGGAAGAGTTATGATATTGAGATCGTGGTTATGTGCACAGCTGTGGGAACTTGACAGCAATGTGGTATGACAGGTGCAGATCTCTGAGCCTGAGTTAACGCACGAGTCATCCGGAAGTAGAGTCATGTGTCTATGTATTGTGAGTCAGTGGAAAGTCTGACGTGAGAAATGAGGAGCATTGTATTTTTGATAGACACTTGATGCATTGTGTGACTTGAACGACTCTCGAGGAATTGTGAAATATGTGTTTTGCTTGATAGTCATGTGGGAAGAATGAGAAAGCTGACGGTTTTACGTGGGTGCCTTAAATTGATTTTTATCTTGATTTTTAAGTTCATATTTAAACTCTCCTTAAAATATCTAGCTTACCCTGTATTTTGGTTCTGTGGCTGTTTTCTTAAAACTTGCGATGATCGTGTATAATTTGCACGGGAGCAGATGATGTTACAGGAAGTTGAGATCGCCGGTTTGATAGGAGATCGCCTGGCTGATAGGAGATCGCCTGCCTGATAGGGGATCGCCTGCCTGATAGGAGATCGCCCTTTCGTAGGGAGATCGCCTGTTCGTCTATTTTGTTGTATTTTGTTTAAGTGTTGAAAACATTTGACTGGTTATGTATTAAACTCCCTAAGAGGAGCAACTTCATTACTTATATATATATTATCATGTACTCTTCGATATTATTTGTTTACCTTTATTTTCATTATACATGTATGTATGGTTTTATTTTGGCGGGATGTTACACTTACATCCGAGAAGAGAGGCAGTGCTGCACCGTCGAAGCCGTGCGGAGGTCAGGGGAAGCAGCAGCAACAGGCGCGGGTGCATGAGATCAAGGTAGGGCAGAGGGCTCAGGGAAGACCTCGTCCCTATGCACCCAGGAAGGACCAGACCAGGGGGCGTGCAAGGGAGAGCAACGCACCCCCAAGGTATGATTTCATGGTGGAGTTGGCAGAGCTGATCGCCATCCCTGCCGTGGCTGCAAAACTTCGAGTACCAGAGAAAACTGACAAGGTACTTGGAGGGAGGAAGGACGAGTGGTGTGAGTTCCATCAGGCTTATGGTCACACGCTCCGCACCTGCCTGGCTTTGAGGCATCAACTTGCTGAGTTGGTGAAGACAAGATTCCTGACCGATTACCTGTGGGAGGCACAAGGTGATCGCGCTTCGAGGTCTCAGACAGGTGATCAGGAACACGAAATCCCTGTGCATGGGGATGTGAGGTGATGGAGGATGCAACGTTGGGGGGCTCCCAAGTAGCTCAAGAGGAAGCTCCTCGTGAATCAGGCGTCGCCAGGGCGGTCATCGCCTATGAAAGGAAGAGGTCCATACAGAGTGGTTGAGGCGTTGGAGAACGAAGCTTATCGGCTGGAGACTCTGGATGGAGCAGCTATCCCCAAGATGTGAAACGCTGCACACTTAAGTTTCTACTTCAGTTAAGTTGTAAAGTAGATGCATTCTCGCGCTGTACACACCCTCAGTATATCTACTGTAAACAGTTGAGCAGATCAGGGGGCACTTTTTAAACAAGGCCACCCAATAAAAAAGATTTCAGTACATAAAGTGTGCAAGTGTTTCCCAGTTTAAAGTTCTCCTTGCCCCAGGCGCAAGTGCAGGTGATCGGTGGCCAGTTACCGAGTGGCCACCACCCACAGATCGGTGCCTAGAGGAGCGCCTGGATGTAGAGCGCGATCAGACGTCGGTGCATGCAGACAGCGAGCACTCGGTCGGTGCAATGTCATCGGGGTCTTGTTAACACGTGTTAAGCTGGGACCCAGGCTCCCAGCGAGAGCGTTACGCATGTACCTCGCATGATTCCAGAAGCAGAGCACTCGGTCAGTGCATGGAGACCGAGGTCGGCCGTCAGTGCATGTAGAGCGCGAGCACTCGGTCGGGGCATGGTCATCGGGGTCTTGCCAACACGTGTTAAGCTGGGACCCAAGCTCCCAACGAGAGCGTTACGCATGCACCTCGCATGATTCCAAATCAGAAGAAGAAGAGTTACCCACTCAAAGGGCATGCGGTGAGACCATGCAGGCAGGATGCGCCTGGTGAGTGCGCTTAGACAGCCACACCTGGTGCTCTCCTGGGAGCATGCACCCACTCAGAGGGCGTGCGGTGAGACCATGCAGGAAGGATGTGCCTGGTGAGTGCGCTTAGACAGCCACACCTGGTGCTCTCTTGGGAGCATGCACCCACCAAGAGCAGAAAGTCCTCACCTCGACTTTGTACAGCGAGGCTGAGGCGAGATAAGAAAGTCCTCTCCCTCGACTTTGTACAGCGAGGCAGAGGCGAGAAGAAAGTCCTCACCTCGACTTTGTATAGCGAGGCTGAGGCGAGATAAGAAAGTCCTCTCCCTCGACTTTGTACAGCGAGGCAGAGGCGAGAGAAAAGTCCTCTCCCTCGACTTTGTACAGCGAGGCAGAGGTAGGAGAAGAAATTCCTCACCTCGACTTTGTACAGCAAGGCTGAGGCGAGAGAAAGACCTCACCCTCGACTTTGTACAGCGAGGATGAGGCGAGAGCAGAAAGACCTCACCCTCGACTTTGTACAGCGAGGCTGAGGCGAGATAAAATAGTCCTCACCTTTACTTTGTACAGTGAGGCTGAGGCGAGATAAGAAAGTCCTCTCCCTCGACTCTGTACAGCGAGGCTGAGGCGAGATAAGAAAGTCCTCACCCTCGACTTTGTACAGCGAGGCTAAGGCGAGAGCAGAAAGTCGTCACCTCGACTTTGTACAGCGGGGCTGAGGCGAGAGGTAAAAGTCCTCACCTCGACTTTGTACAGCGAGGCGGAGGCAGGAAGAAAAGTCCTCTCCCTCGACTTTGTACAGCGAGGCTGAGGCGAGAGCAGAAAGACCTCACCTCGACTTTATACAGCGAGGCTGAGGCGAGATAAAAAAGTCCTCACCTTGACTTTGTACAACGAGGCTGAGGTGAGATAAGAAAGTCCTCTCCCTCGACTTTGTACAGTGAGGCTGAGGCGAGATAAGAAAGTCCTCACCCTCGACTTTGTACAGCGGGGCTGAGGCGAGAGGTAAAAGTCCTCACCTCGACTTTGTACAGCGAGGCGGAGGCAGGAAGAAAAGTCCTCTCCCTCGACTTTGTACAGCGAGGCTGAGGCGAGAGCAGAAAGACCTCACCTCGACTTTGTATAGCGAGGCTGAGGCGAGAGAAGCAAGACCTCACCCTCGACTTCTTACAGCGAGGCTGAGGCAAGAGGGGTCAATGAGAAACACTTTTCTTCCCCAAAACACAGGCATCATCTTTGGCGTTCAGGCGTATGTGCTTAGCGTTGGACTAACAGAGAAGTAAAGCAGAGCCTGGAGCGCGATGACTGATCGGTGGTGCACTAACATGCTAGTCGGTGGTCGGTGGTAGAAGCAAGTTCTGCTGCGAGAAGCCAAAGCATTTAGGCCTCGTTAAGTCAGTCATCCAGCATGAAGTTATGCATAAAAGTTGTTAAAGACAATGCTGAAGTAACAGTTAGCAGTGATCAAGTCAGAAACCAAGTTTCAAGGGCTACAGTGAGATAGCGCTAAAGCCTAAGCTAGTTAACGGTTAGTCAATACAGAGAGCCTTTACAGCTAAAAGGTTTATACACAAGTTATGAAGCAGAAAAATAAATTACACCGAAGAAGCTTAAGGAGGAGGAATGAGCTTGCCATCGACCACTGAATGGCGGAGACTGAATTGGGCAAGGTCCAAGTCTGGTGGGACGCAGAGAATCTGCTCCAAGACCATCCTGAACCCATCTATCAAAGCCTCAGCACCAGAAGAAGAGGCAACAAGGCGTGCTGTTTCCTTTACACGAGCCATTGCCAAAAGTTGCAATGGAGGGAAGCTAGGAGCAAGATCAGATGAATGAAGCGGGAAGGAAGGTTCAGGAGAAGAAGAGGAAGAAGGAGAAGCAGAGAGTGAGAGAGAAATGCAGTGAATCCTAGCGCGGTTGAGAAGAAGAAAACAGAAAAGATGAACCTGTAGATGATCAGAGAAGAGTTGAAGCTCGAATGATCAAGAAGAATGCGCGCGCGCCTCTTTATGAAGGAAGCATTAGCGACACTCAGTCTGGGCCATTGATGCGTCCACGTGTCGAGAGAGCAGAGACATGCGCAGCACGTGGTGTGGCCCCACCTGCCACATGGACCGAGGGCGCGACGACTTAGTCTCTTCGCTGAGAACAAGTTCACAGCTCGAGACTGGGGGGCTTGTGATTCGGTCGGTCATCGGTAGGCGATGACGTCAGCAGTAGATGACCATGTGGACCAGTCACAGGGTGACACGTGGCATGAGATGGCAGGCGAATCAGGGAGGAGACCACTTAGAATGGTGATCGGTGGTCAGTTACCAAGTGGCCACCACCCCCAGAGCGGTGCCTAGAAAGCGCCTGGAAGCACCATACGGACGTCGGTGGAAAGTATTGAGGCACTGCACGGACGTCGGTGGAAGGCAATGGGGCACCGCACGGACGTCGGCTGAAGGTCATGAGGCACCGCACGGTCATCGGTGGATAGTAATGAGGCACCGCTCGGTCGTTAGTGCATGCAGAGAGAGATCGGTCATCGGGGTTCTTGCCAACACGCGTTAAGCTGGGACCCAGGTTCCCAGCGAGAGCATTAGGCATACACCTTGCAGGATGCCCACTCAGAGGACGTGCGGCGAGACCATGCAAGCAGGATGCGCCTGGTGAGCGTGCTCAGACCAGCCATACCTGGCGCTCTCCTGGGAGCATGCGGCTCACTCAGAGAGAAGAAATGCGCTAAGTTACTCCGCAAGAGGATGACTTAGCCGCACAGAGAAAAGCGCAGAAGCCCTCCAGGTGTGACACGTGTACGGTAGATGCCAGCTGCATGCTTCCACGTGTCACCATCTGGGAGAGAGGCGCGGCCCAAGTATAAAGGTACTCCACCTTATGTCAGGGACACAAGTTTTTCAGATTACGAGTTTACACAAATTCACTACACTTAGTTTCTGAGTCATTGTGGGAGCGTTTATACACGTTGCACAGTGATAATAGAATTGAGTTATGATCCGGTCGGTCATCGGTAGTCGATGACATTAGCAGCAGTTGACCACGTGGACCATTCACAGGGTAACACGTGGTAGAAGATAGCAGGCGAATCAGGGAGGCGATCACTCAGAATGGTAATCGCCTATCGCCTTGAGGATGAGTAATCGCCTATCGCCTTGAGGATGAGTAATCGCCTATCGCCTTGAGGATGAGTAATTGCTCATCACCGGTATGGATCAGTACTCGCCTAGATTACACATGATCGCCGTGTGTGAAGGTTAGGAGATCAGATGGTCAGCAAGTCGCCGAAAGAGCACATCGCCGGGTGTTTGAGAAGACTTGGCAAGCACTTGTTGTATGGTCTAAGTACAGAGGATAAGTGGCATATCTGCCACCATGTGTAGTGTGAGCTGCGATGCCCAGTGTGAACCAACTCGCCATGTTAAGGTTGCGCCCAGAGTAGCCTATGTACTAAGCTACTCCCTGTGTGGATAACTTAGTCGCAGGGGCACAGTGGAAGTAACGTTTCAGCTGTAGATACTCCAGATGGTGACACGTGTATGACCAGATGTTATCCATGTGTCAAGAGGAATAACCGTCAGGAGAGAGAAAGACTCAGGTATATCTACGAAACTTTTAATGAAATTAAGGGGAGTTTTTATAGATTCTTACAGCTTACACATTTTAGAGTTTATAGTTACACACGAGTCTCACAGAGAGATTGAGTGATAGTTTTGGTGTTCCTGTTGCCTGACTTGAGCGTCGGAGCTACAACGGCCGCCAGAGGCACCGTCTGTGTGTTTTGCAGGCAGCGTTTGGAGTTCCGGTGGTGGTTCTTGGAGCGTTCCTGCAGAACAGAAGGCTAGACGAAGGAGTGACGAGGCAATCCTCCACGTTCCAGTCAAGCGGCAGGATCATTGAATAGAGAAAGTCCTCACCTCGGCTTTGTACAGCGAGGCTGAGGCAAGAAAAAGTCCTCACCTCGGCTTTGTACAGCGAGGCTGAGGCAAGAGAAAGTCCTCACCTCGGCTTTGTACAGCAAGGCTGAGGCAAGAGAAAGTCCTCACCTCGGCTTTGTACAGCGAGGCTGAGGCAAGAGAAAGTCCTCCTTGCCTTTGAGCAAGTGCAGGTAAGAAAGAGGAAGTCCTCCTTGCCTTTGAGCGAGTGCAGGCGAGAAAGAAGAAAGTCCTCCCTCGACTTTGTACAGCAAGGTGCAGGCGAGTGAAAGTCCTCACCTCGACTTTGTACAGCGAGGCTGAGGCAAGAGAGAAAGTCCTCTTCATCTGCTTTTTACAGCAAGGTTGAGGCAAGAAGAAAAGTCCTTCTCCTTCGCTTCTTACAGCAAGGTTGAGGCAACAGAGAAAGTCCCTTCCCTCTGCTTTGTACAGCGAGGCTGAGGCATGAGGAAAATTCCTCTTCCTCTGCTTTTACAGCAAGGTTGAGGCGAGAGGAAAGTCCTCTTCCTCTACTTTTCACAGCAAGGTTGAGGCGAGAGAAAAGTCCTCTTCCTCTGCTTCTTACAGCAAGGTTGAGGCAAGAGAACCAAGTCCCTTCCTTCTGCTTTTTACAGCGAGGCTGAGGTGAGAGAAGCAAGACCTCACCCACGACTTCTTACAGCGAGGTTGAAGCAAGAGGGGTCGTCGAGAAGCACTTCTCTTCCCCAAAACACAGGTGTCATAGTTGGTGTTCAGGCCCTCTATGCACTCAGCGCTGGTGTGGCAGAGAAGTGTAGCGAAGCCAGAAGCACGATGACTGATCGGTGGTGCACTAACATGCTAGTCGGTGGTCGGTGGTAGAAGCAAGTTCTGCTATGTGAAGCCGAAGCGTTTAGGCCCCGTTAAGTCAGTCATCCAGCACGAAGTTATGTTGAAGGCAATGCTAAGGTAACAGTTAGCCGCGATCAAGTCAGAAGCCAAGTTTGAGGGGTTGCAGTGAGATCGCGCTAAAGCCTAAGCTAGTTAACAGTTAGTCACATGCAGAGAGTTAAAGAGGAGAAACGCAGCGAACCCTAGCGCGGTTGAGAAGAAGAAAACTGAAATGGTGAATCTCTAGATGATCCAGAGGGATGCACGCGCTTCTGTTGAATGAAGGAAACGGTAGCGACACTCAGTGGGGGCCATTGCTGCGTCCATGTGTCGAGAGATAAAAGTATGGAAGTCGTGACGCCGAGGAACAGATAGTAAAGGGTGAACCACGTCAGCTGGGTCCCACAGCATGGACCAGAGCCACGTGGAGTGGACCTCCCAGGCAGCTTGGATTAGCGAGTGATCGGTCATCGGTGTGCCTCCTTAGGGAGGGGTGATCAGTCATCAGTAAAAGAGGTAAAAAGGTTACCTTTGGATAATCAGAGAAGCGTCACAAAGGTTGGAGATTGAAGAAGTCGAAGGGTCTCACAGAGAAATGCTTTGAATGTTTGAAGGCGAAGAAGAAGGAGTGAAACAGTGTTAGTACCAGAGTGTGCGCTCCTGTGGACCGCCAGAAGACGATTTCTTAGTCTCTTCACTGAGAACAAGTTCACAGCTCGAGACTAGGGGGCTTGTGATCTGGTCGGTCATCGGTAGTCGATGACATCAGCAGCAGTTGACCACGTGGACCATTCACAGGATAACACGTGGTAGAAGATAGCAGGCGAATCAGGGAGGCGATCACTCATAATGGTAATCGCCTATCGCCTGTGATGATGAGTAATCGCCTATGGCCTTGAGGATGAGTAATCGCCTATCGCCTTGAGGATGAGTAATCGCTCATCGCCGGTATGGATCAGTACTCGCCTAGATTACACATGATCGCCGTGTGTGAAGGTTAGGAAATCATATGGTCAGCAAGTCGCCGAAAGAGCACATCGCCGGGTGTTTGAGAAGACTTGGCATGCACTTGTTGTATGGTCTAAGTACAGAGGATAAGTGGCATATCTGCCACCATGTGTAGTGTGAGCTGCGATGCCCAGTGTTAACCAGCTCGCCATGTTAAGGTTGTGCCCAGAGTAGCCTGTGTACTAAGCTACTCCCTGTGTGGATAACTTAGTCGCAGGGGCACAGTGGAAGTAACGTTTCAGCTGCAGATACTCCAGATGGTGACACGTGTATGACCAGATGTTATCCACGTGTCAAGAGGAATAACCGTCAGGAGAGAGAAAGACTCAGGTATATCTACGAAACTCTTAACGAAATTAAGGGGAGTTTTTACAGATTCTTACAGCTTACACATTTTAGAGTTTACAGTTACACACGAGTCTCACAGAGAGATTGAGTGATAGTTTTGGTGTTCCTGTTGCCTGACTTGAGTGTCGGAGCTACAACAGCCGCCAGAGGCGCCGTCTGTGTGTTTTGCAGGCAGCGTTTGGAGTTCCGGTGGTGGTTCTTGGACTGTTCCTGCAGAACAGAAGGCTAGACGAAAAGGAGTGACGAGGCAATCCTCCACGTTCGAGTCAAGCAGCAGGATCAAGTTACATAGAGAGAGAGAGAGTGGATTTGAGCACACACGAGTCTCACAGAGAGATTCAGTGAGAGATTTAGTGTTCCTGTTGCCTGACTTGAGCGTCGGAGTGCACATGGCCGCTAGAGGCACCGTCTGTGTTATTTTGCAGGCATCGTTTGGAGTTCCAGAGGAGGTTCTTGGAGTGTAAGGACCTGTAAAATTAAATTGGAATAAAAGGAATATATTTTAAATGAATTCTAAGTATGTTTTTATTTAAAACAAAAAGGGAGGAAAGTGTAGCTTAGAAGACTATGAGATCGCCTGGTTAGTACATAATCGCCTGTCGCCTAGACTACCAATGCGGACGTCGCCGGGGCGCGAGGTATGCGGACGTCGCCAGGGCGCGAAGTATGCAGACATCGCCAAGCGCGAGGCATGCGGGCATCGCCAGGTCGTCTCCCAGCGAGAGACTTCGGTCGTCTCCCAGCGAGAGACTTCGGTCGTCTCCCAGTGAGAGACTTCGGTCGTCTCCCAGCGAGAGACTTCGGTCGTCTTCTAGGATGAGTCATCGGTGGAAGGTTATCGCGCGATGTCGTGTGTCACACAGATAAAGTGGGACCCAGGCTCCCAGCATGAAACGTCCTGCACGCGCGACACGTAGACAAAAAGGGTGTTTCAGAAGAGTGACATCAGAGAGTGGGCATACGCAGAGACACACGTGGCCGTACTGTTCAAGGAAGCGTGCACGTAAGCCTTCCTGCAGAGTGGGTGGTGGCAGCGGCAATTGTGGACAAGTTGGTTTAGATTCAAAAACCCACTTCTGAGAGGGAGAACGTTACAGTAGTGCAAGAGCGTAAGAGTGAGTTCACCTTCATCCTTCTCTTTTCTCTCCTTCACTCTGCGATTCAGGCCTTATCACGTCCCTGCTTGGCTATCGACGACTGCCATAGAGCACCTGGGAGGTTCTCTGCAAGTCCTCCAAACCAGACGCTAAAACAGAGTTAAGGCATCCTTGAAGCTCGTTGGGTTGGAACTCTTAGTAAAGTTTACGCAAGTCCAGGTAAGGGAAGCTAGCTTTGTTTTTCAATAAAAGCCGTAGATTAGCTGTTTCTGAAGTGAGGGTGACGTGGTTGCCGGTTTTAAGCTCTATTTCGTGATGCTCTGTTCTATGTGTTTGGGCGACGTGGTCGCCGGTTTTAAACTCAATTTCACGATGCTCTGTTTTATGTGTGGGGGCGACGTGATCGCCGGTTTTAAACCCCTTTTTCATGAGCTTGGGCGACGTGATCGCCGGTTTTAAATACAGATTTTGAACTCCCCTGTTTTAGTGTCGTTGAGACTGTTTGAGATTAAAATGTGGAATGCATGTGATATTCGAAAATCTGAACCTTTGAAATGATTGTTGCTGTGATTTGAATCATTCATTTGAGTGGTATGACGTGTTGAATGTTGTGAATGTGGGATCAAGGCATAGTATTTTCAGGAAAGAAAATACCGTGTAAGATCGTGTGTAATGTGTATTGACTAGGGGCTTGTCTAGAAGGAGATATCCTGACTCTGCTGATATAATGGAATCACGTAGATGAAGTTATTCAGTTGTGGAGAGTCGAAGGAGGTTCATATGTATGGGTGAGTCGTGTGAAAAAGAACGAGCTTGGCCTGTTATATGAATCAACCCTGTCATACCGGGAGAGTGTTGATATTGAGACTATGTATGCGCATGGCTGTGTGGATTTCACAGCGACCCTGTGTGGATTTCACAGTGGTGTGGTATGACAGATGCAGATCTCTGAGCCTGAGTCAACGCACGAGTCTTCCGGAAGTAGTGTCAAGTGTCTATGTGTGATGAGTCAGTGGAAGTCTGACGTGAGAAATGTGAAATATTGAGAATTGTTGATAGACACTTGATGGTTCTGTGATATGAATGAGAAAGTGATGGACTCTTGTGAATGTTTAAAATGGCTGATCTACGTTGGTTGTCCAATTTATAAATTTAAAGTTTTAAAAATATCTAGCTTACCCTTTGTATTGTTCTGTGGTTGCTTTCTCTTAAAACTGTGATGATCGTGTATTTTGCACGGGAGCAGATGATCTTCCAGGGAGTAGAGCTCCTCAGTGAGTGGTCGCCGGAAGGAGATCGCCTGTTTCTGTTCTGATGGTAGATCGGATGTTTTGGGTCTTCTGATAAGAGATCGCCTGTTTTATATTGGGAGACCGCCGGTTTCATTTTATTTGGCTGTATTTTGTTTAAGTTTTGGAAAATTGACCGGTTATGTATTAAACTCCCTGTGAGGAGCAACTCCATTTTATATAAATACGTATGTTCACTTCAATATTATTGTTTTACTTTATTTTAATATATAAATATGAAAATAAATTTGGCGGGATGTTACATTAATGGTATCAGAGCAGTTTGTCCTTAGGATGACCTGAGGGCTGTGGATCCATTGTGTTTCTTCTGCTCATAAAATTTATTTGAGTTTTAAACAAAAACTATGGTGAAAGGCTTTCAAACGTTTTTGTATTGAAGTTTTGTGTGTGCTGTAGTGAATATATGCCCTAACTGAAAATTTTAGTATTGAGAATGAAAGGATCTTGATAAAGTAGTGAGGGTGCACACTCATAACTGGATCGAGATGTTCTCAATCTTAATTCTAAAGGTTGATGTTTAGCATACAATGAATTCTGGTGTGATTTATTTCAATTTATTGAGTGTTTTTGTATTGATTGAAAGTGGTCGTTTGAATTGATGGTTTTATACCAGTAGCTGTTTTGGTGATGAGCTTGTATTAGTATATTGATCTTACGGATAAACTCAAATTCTAGATGAATTTGAGATGCTGGCCTTGTAAGACCTAGTGTGGTCTTCTAAATGAATTGATTCTTTATCAAGTTCATTTTATAGGAATATGAGTAGAGAATAATAGTTCTTTTCCTAATCTTCTACAGAGAAGAATGACTCGTAGACCTCCTACCTCTCCCTAACCTTCTTCGGAGATGGGTCAGATCGCCAGGGCCATTGAGATGATGGCAACTGCCATCCAACAACAGAATGCAGCAATGGCTCAGAATCATCAAGCTGCAATGCACCACTGGGAAACTGCTCGGTCGGCTGAAACAGCCTCCCACGCTAGTCAGTCTCAGGAGCAGATGGGACTGACCGAGTTCCTCAGGCACAACCCACCTAAGTTCAGTGGGAATGCTACCCCTGATCAAGCAGATCAGTGGGTCAGGGGGTTAGAGAAAATCTTCAGGGCGACCTCCTGCCCTGAAGATAAGAAGTTGGTGTTTGCCACATACCTTCTATCTGGAGAAGCCGAGTTCTGGTGGATGGGAACTCAACAAATGATGGAAGCCCGGGAAGAAGTATCAGACTGGGAGAGCTTCAGGGTGAAGTTTCTGGAGAAATACTTCCCAGATAGTGCGAGGTTTGCCAAGGAAGCCGAATTCCTCAGGTTGGAACAGGGGGAGATGTCAGTGAATGCTTATGCTGCTCAGTTTGAGTACCTCGCCCGGTTTTATACCCAAGCTACCTCTGAGGCTTGGAGCTGCAGAAAATTTGAAGAAGGACTGAAGCATGGACTGAAGAGGACCATAGCCCCGATGTGCATCAGGGAATTTCACGCTTTGGTGGAGAAGACGAAGATGGTGGAGACTCTGGAGAAGGGTGAGTCTCGGGTGGTCAGGTCCCACCCAGGGGGTTCCTCCAGTGGGAAGGCAAGGGTGCAGCAGCAGCAGAGTAAGCCTTATGCGAGACCTACACAGCATAGGGCAGGGGCAGCGTCATCCCAGGTTCAGCAGCAGCAACCATGGAAACCCAAATGTTTCCATTGTGGTGGGCCACATACATCCAATGTGTGCTTCAAGAAGAACTCTGAGAGAAGGTGTTACACCTGCCAAAAGACGGGGCACGTTGCTAGAGAGTGTCCTAACGGGAATAGGGCGACTCAACTCGTTGGTCCTCAGCAGTTGAGGAGTGAAGGCAGCAGACCCCATGCAGCAGGGCGGGTGTTTGCTATGTCAGGAGCGGAGGCATCTCAATCAGGTAACCTAATGCAAGGTGTTTGTTTTATAGCTGGTAGAGGTGTAAAGGCCTTGTTTGATTCTGGAGCGACACACTCCTTTGTGTCAAGCCTGTGTGTAGCCGAGTTGGGCCTTCTAGTGAAGGAGTTACCGTTTAAACTGCTGGTCTCCACACCGCATCAGGACAGGTGTTGACCTCTACAGTTTGTTCTGAGTGTCCAGTGATAGTAGAGGGACGCAGGTTCAAAGTAAACTTGATCTGCCTACCTCTTCAGGATCTGGATGTTATCCTAGGAATGGATTGGCTTTCTGCCAATCACATCCTCATAGACTGCGGTAGGCAGAAAGTAGTGTTTCCCGATCTACAAGAGCCAGATGTGATATCTGCTCAGCAGGTACAGTCGGAGTTGAAAGAAGGGGCGACGTGTTTTGTAATCCTAGCTCAAGGGAAAGTGAAGAATGAAGGAGATGTGGGCAATATACATGTGGTGAAGGAATTCATGGATGTATTTCCAGAAGAAATACCTGGATTACCTCCTAAGAGAGAAGTAGAATTCTCCATTGATTTAGTACCTGGAGCTGGACCAGTGTCAATGGCACCTTACAGAATGGCTCCAGCCGAGTTGGTGGAGTTAAAGAAGCAAGTGGAAGAATTGTTGGAGAAACAATTCATCAGACCCAGTGTATCTCCATGGGGAGCTCCAGTGCTTCTAGTGAAGAAAAAGGATGGAGGGTCTCGGCTGTGTATAGACTACAGGCAGTTGAACAAGTTGACTATCAAGAACAAGTATCCTCTACCTAGAATTGATGACTTAATGGATCAAGTAAATGGGGCCTCGGTGTTCTCAAAGATTGATCTGAGATCGGGGTACCACCAAATTTTGGTAAAGGCCGAAGACGTTCAGAAAACAGCATTTAGGTCTCGTTATGGGCACTATGAATATGTGGTGATGCCGTTTGGAGTGACCAATGCTCCAGCTCTGTTCATGGACTACATGAATAGAATTTTTCGTCCTTTCTTGGATAGGTTTGTTGTAGTCTTTATAGACGACATACTTATTTATTCAAGGACCGAGGAAGAACATGAGGAACATCTGAGGACAGTGCTGGAAATTCTGAGGGAGAAGCAACTCTATGCCAAGTTCTCTAAGTGTGAGTTCTGGCTGAAGGAAGTCAACTTCTTAGGACACGTGATATCTGCCCGGGGGATCTCAGTGGATCCAGCCAAGGTAGAGGCAGTGCTGCAGTGGGAACGTCCTAAGACAGCAACTGAGATAAGAAGCTTCGTGGGTTTAGCTGGCTACTATCGGAGGTTTATTGAGGATTTTTCCAAGGTAGTGGCTCCTTTGACTCAGTTGACACGCAAGGATCAACCTTTTGCTTGGACCGACCGATGTGAACAGAGTTTCATGGAACTAAAGGAAAGACTGACTAGTGCTCCAGTGCTGGTGATCCCCGATGTTGGGAAACCTTTTGATGTCTACTGTGATGCTTCACATCAGGGCTTGGGATGCGTTTTGATGCAAGAGAAAAGAGTAGTTGCATATGCTTCAAGGCAACTCAAAGTTCATGAGAGAAACTATCCTACTCATGACCTGGAGTTGGCAGCGGTAGTGTTTGCCTTGAAGGTTTGGAGGCATTATCTGTATGGAGCTCGGTTTCATGTGTTTAGTGATCATAAGAGCCTGAAATATCTGTTCGATTAGAAGGAATTAAATATGAGGCAAAGGAGATGGATGGAGTTTCTAAAAGATTTTGATTTCCAACTCATGTATCATCCAGGGAAGGCCAATGTAGTGGCAGATGCTTTGAGTAGGAAATCAAGGCAAGTGTCATACATGATGATTGAAGAACAGAAACTGATCGAGCAATTCAGAGACTTAAACTTGAGAGTAGAATTCCATGTTAATCACATTAGTTGTAGTAAGCTGACTATAACTAATGACTTCCTTGGAGTAGTAAAGGATAAGCAGTTAGAGGACCCTAGTCTGAAGCGTACTGTAGAGTCACTAGGGACCGATCAGGCTAAAGATTTTGTGATGGGAGATGATGGGATCTTGAGATTTAATGGCAGAATTTGCATACCTGCAAATGAAGAGTTGAAGAAGATGATCTTAGAGGAAGGTCACAGAAGTCGCCTTAGCCTACATCCAGGCATGAACAAGATGTACCATGACTTGAAGGAGTCATTTTGGTGGTCGGGCATGAAGAGAGACATCGCCCAGTACGTTACTACCTGCTTGACGTGTCAGAAGGCAAAGGTGGAGCATCAAAGACCTGGCGGTTTGTTGCAGCAATTGGATATCCCTGAATGGAAATGGGACAGCATCGCCATGGATTTTGTTACCCATTTACCCAGATCGGTGCGGGGTCATGATGCAATCTGGGTCATCATTGATAGGCTGACGAAGAGTGCTCACTTTCTCCCAGTAAATATGAAGATGCCTATGGCCAAGTTGGCACAGCTGTACATCAGAGAAATTGTGAGGTTGCATGGAGTGCCTTCCAGCATTGTTTCGGATAGAGATCCCAGGTTCACCTCACGGTTTTGGCAGACCCTACAAGAGTGCTTGGGAACCAAGTTGAGAATGAGCTCGGCATATCATCCTCGAACAGATGGACAGTCAGAGAGAACAATTCAATCCTTGGAAGATCTACTGAGGACGTGTGTGTTGGACCAATTGGGAGACTGGGATGAGATGTTGCCACTGGTGGAGTTTACCTATAATAACAGTTATCACGCCAGCATAGGGATGGCGCCATACGAAGCCTTGTATGGAAGGAAATGCAGAACTCCATTGTGCTGGTACCAGGAGGGCGAAGCAATATTGGTTGGTCCAGAGTTGATTCAGCAGACAACCGAGAAGGTGAAACAGATACAAGGCAGAATGATAGCTTCTCAAAGCCGACAGAAGTCCTATGCAGATCAGAGGAGAAGACCTTTGGAGTTTGCTGCTGGAGATCACGTGTTTATGAGAGTGACATCGACTAAGGGTGTAGGACGAGCGATTCGATCAAAGAAGCTATCTCCTAAGTTCGTTGGGCCATATCAGATCTTGAGGAGGATCGGTCCGGTGGCTTATGAGATCGCCCTACCTCCTCAGTTAGCAAATCTGCATAATGTATTTCATGTGTCACAGCTGAGGAAGTACATGGCAGACCCTAGTCACGTGCTGGAAGTGGACGATGTGCAGATAAGGGATGACTTGTCTTTTGAAGTAAAACCAGTTAGGATTGACGATCAGCAAAGTAAGCAGCTCAGAGACAAGACCATCAACATGGTAAAGGTGGTGTGGGATGAGAGATCGGGTGATTCAACTTGGGAGTTAGAAGAACCCATGAGAGAAGCTTATCCATACCTCTTTTCCTTGTAATTCAATTTTCGAGGACGAAAATTTTTCTTGTTGGGGAGAATGTAAGGACCTGTAAAATTAAATTGGAATAAAAGGAATATATTTTAAATGAATTCTAAGTATGTTTTTATTTAAAACAAAAAGGGAGGAAAGTGTAGCTTAGAAGACTATGAGATCGCCTGGTTAGTACATAATCGCCTGTCGCCTAGACTACCAATGCGGACGTCGCCGGGGCGCGAGGTATGCGAACGTCGCCAGGGCACGAAGTATGCAGACATCGCCAGGCGCGAGGCATGCGGGCATCGCCAGGTCGTCTCCCAGCGAGAGACTTCGGTCGTCTCCCAGCGAGAGACTTCGGTCGTCTCCCAGCGAGAGACTTCGGTCGTCTCCCAGCGAGAGACTTCGGTCATCTTCCAGGATGAGTCATCGGTGGAAGGTTATCGCGCGATGTCGTGTGTCACACAGATAAAGTGGGACCCAGGCTCCCAGCATGAAACGTCCTGCACGCGCGACACGTAGACAAAAAGGGTGTTTCAGAAGAGTGACATCAGAGAGTGGGCATACGCAGAGACACACGTGGCCGTACTGTTCAAGGAAGCGTGCACGCAAGCCTTCCTGCAGAGTGGGTGGTGGCAGCGGCAATTGTGGACAAGTTGGTTTAGATTCAAAAACCCACTTCTGAGAGGGAGAACGTTACAGTAGTGCAAGAGCGTAAGAGTGAGTTCACCTTCATCCTTCTCTTTTCTCTCCTTCACTCTGTGATTCAGGCCTTATCACGTCCCTGCTTGGCTATCGACGACTGCCATAGAGCACCTGGGAGGTTCTCTGCAAGTCCTCCAAACCAGACGCTAAAACAGAGTTAAGGCATCCTTGAAGCTTGTTGGGTTGGAACTCTTAGTAAAGTTTACGCAAGTCCAGGTAAGGGAAGCTAGCTTTGTTTTTCAATAAAAGCCGTAGATTAGCTGTTTCTGAAGTGAGGGCGACGTGGTCGCCGGTTTTAAGCTCTATTTCGTGATGCTCTGTTCTATGTGTTTGGGCGACGTGGTCGCCGGTTTTAAACTCAATTTCACGATGCTCTGTTTTATGTGTGGGGGCGACGTGATCGCCGGTTTTAAACCCCTTTTTCATGAGCTTGGGCGACGTGATCGTCGGTTTTAAATACAGATTTCGAACTCCCCTGTTTTAGTGTCGTTGAGACTGTTTGAGATTAAAATGTGGAATGCATGTGATATTCGAAAATCTGAACCTTTGAAATGATTGTTGCTGTGATTTGAATCATTCATTTGAGTGGTAAGACGTGTTGAATGTTGTGAATGTGGGATCAAGGCATAGTATTTTCAGGAAAGAAAATACCGTGTAAGATCGTGTGTAATGTGTATTGACTAGGGGCTTGTCTAGAAGGAGATATCCTGACTCTGCTGATATAATGGAATCACGTAGATGAAGTTATTCAGTTGTGGAGAGTCGAAGGAGGTTCATATGTATGGGTGAGTCGTGTGAAAAAGAACGAGCTCGGCCTGTTATATGAATCAACCCTGTCATACCGGGAGAGTGTTGATATTGAGACTATGTATGCGCATGGCTGTGTGGATTTCACAGCAACCCTGTGTGGATTTCACAGTGGTGTGGTATGACAGGTGCAGATCTCTGAGCCTGAGTCAATGCACGAGTCTTCTGGAAGTAGTGTCAAGTGTCTATGTGTGATGAGTCAGTGGAAGTCTGACGTGAGAAATGTGAAATATTGAGAATTGTTGATAGACACTTGATGGTTCTGTGATATGAATGAGAAAGTGATGGACTCTTGTGAATGTTTAAAATGGCTGATCTACGTTGGTTGTCCAATTTATAAATTTAAAGTTTTAAAAATATCTAGCTTACCCTTTGTATTGTTCTGTGGTTGCTTTCTCTTAAAACTGTGATGATCGTGTATTTTGCACGGGAGCAGATGATCTTCCAGGGAGTAGAGCTCCTCAGTGAGTGGTCGCCGGAAGGAGATCGCCTGTTTCTGTTCTGATGGCAGATCGGCTGTTTTGGGTCTTCTGATAGGAGATCGCCTGTTTTATATTGGGAGACCGCCGGTTTCATTTTATTTGGCTGTATTTTGTTTAAGTTTTGGAAAATTGACCGGTTATGTATTAAACTCCCTGTGAGGAGCAACTCCATTTTATATAAATACGTATGTTCACTTCAATATTATTGTTTTACTTTATTTCAATATATAAATATGAAAAGAAATTTGGCGGGATGTTACATGGAGCGTTCTTGCAGAACGCGCAGTTGCAGAAGGCTAGACGAAGGAGTTACGAGGCACATCCTCCACGTTCAAGTCCGCGGCAGGATCAAAAGCAAAGTCTAGAGCAATGCCTCATGGACTCTACACCTCTTTGCCGATTGCAAATGCTCCTTGGGAAGACATTAGCATGGATTTCATTTTAGGACTCCCTAGGACTGCAAGAGGCCATGATTCTATCTTTGTGGTGGTGGACCGTTTTAGCAAAATGTCCCATTTTATTCCATGCCACAAGATAGATGATGCTCAAAACATTTCTAGACTCTTCTTTAAAGAAGTGGTGAGACTCCATGGTATACCTGTAACATCCCGCCAAAACCTTTTCATATTTATATAATAAAATAAAGGTAAAACAATAATATCGAAGTGAACATAAATATATATATGTAATGAAATTTCTCCTCACAGGGAATTTAATACATATCTAGTCAGTTTCCAAAACTTAAACAAAATACAGCAAAATGGAAAAACAGGCGATCTCCTAACAGAAACAGAAAACAGGCGATCTCCTAACAGAAACAAAAAAACAGGCGATCTCCTTCCGGCGACCACTCACTGAGGAGCTCTACTTCCTGCAACATCATCTGCTCCCGTGTAAATTATACACGATCATCACAGGTTTAAGAAAATATCCACAAAACAAAAATGCAGGGTAAGCTAGATATTTTAAAGAGAATTTAGATATGAAACTTCAAAATCAAGATAAAACAAGTTTAAGACACCCACGTAAAAACCATCAACTTTCTCATTCCCTTCACATGACCATCAAGTAATCACATATTTCACAATTTCCTCAAGAGTCGTTCAATTCACATAATCCATCAAGTGTCTATCAATTTCAATGTTTCTCATTTCTCACGTCAGACTTCCACTGACTCAGCACACAAGACACTTGACACTACTTCCGGAAGACACGTGCATTGACTAGACTCAGAGATCTGCACCTGTCATACTACATTGCTGTAAAGTTCCCACAGCTATGCGCATCAACATAATCTCAATCTCAATCTCATCACTCTCCTAGTATGACAGGGTGAATCCACACAACAGGTCAAGTGGGTATTTTTCAAACCACTTACCCATACATATGAACCTCGATCGACTCTCAACGCCTGAATGACTTCATCTATATGATTCCATTATATCAGGAGAGTCAAGATATCTCATTATAGAAATCACCGATCAATGCACATTCTACAACAATCTTACACGGTATTTTCTTTCCTGAAAATACTATGCCTTGATTCCACATTCACAACATTCAACACATCATACAACACTTAAATGAACGATTCCAATCACAGCAACAATCATTCCACGGTTCAGATTTTCGAATATCACATGCATTTCACATTTCAATCTCAAACAAGTTCAAAGCGACACTAAAACAGGGGATTTCGAAAACAACGTTAAAACCGGCGATCACGTCGCCCCACCCATAAAAACAGAGCATCGTGAAAAAGAATATGAAACCGGCGACCACGTCGCCTCACTTCAGAACTTACTCACCTAAAGTTTTTATAAACGAAAATGCTAGCTTCCCTTACCTGAACTCGTGCAAAAACACCAAGAGCTCCAAAACCCACCGAAGCTTAAAGATGCCTTAACTCTGCTTTAGCGTCCGGTTTGGAGAACTTGCAGAGAACCTCCCAGGTGTCCAAGGGCAGTCGTCGCTCGTCGTACTAGTGCTTGAGGATGCCTGAATCGCAGCGCGAAGGAGAGAAAAGAGAAGGATGAAGGTAAACTCACTCTGTCACTCTTGAACCACTACAACGTTCTCTTCCTCTCATAAGTGAGTCTTTGAATCTAAACCAACTTGTCCACCATTTCCGCTGCAACCACCCACTCTGCAAGAAAGCTTGCGTGCACGCTTCCTTGAACAGTACGGCCACGTGTGTCTCTGCGCATACCAACTCTCTGATGCCAACTATTCTGAAACACCCTTTTTGTCTACGTATCGCGCGTGCAGGACGTCTCATGCTGGGAGCCTAGATCCCACCTTATCTGTGTGAAACACGACATCGCGCGATAACCTTCCACCGATGACTCATCCTGGCGGACGACCGATGTCTCTCTCTGGAAGACGACCGATGTCTCTCTCTGGAAGACGACCGATGTCTCTCTCTGGAAGACGACCGATGTCTATCCCTGGTGACGCCCGCATGTCTCACGCCGTGGCGATGCCCGCATGTCTCGCGCCCTGGCGATGCCCGCATGCCTCGCGCCCTGGCGATGTTCGCATGTCTCTCGCCCTGGCGATGCCCGCATGCCTCGCGCCCTGGCGATGTCCGCATGTCTCTCGCCCTGGCGATGCCCGCATGCCTCGCGCCCTGGCGATGCCCGCATGCCTCGCGCCCTGGCGATGCCCGCATGTCTCTCGCCCTGGCGATGCCCGACGACACATCGCCACGCCTTGCTGAAGGTTCTTCATCCCACTATGTTACGTCCAAGGTATCATCTCCACATAACTTGGTGACGTCGGTAGCTTCACATTTCCAAGAGTAGATCAGCACTACTCCTCGTGCGCCCATGCATGCAACACTAAGGACGATTTCTTATGCTCAAGCATGGAGCTTCGCATGCACAGCGTATCTAAGGCTTAACCCACACCTTGATACGCGTGGTTTTTGGAACCCACTGTGGTTGATCCAGCATCTTGACCACATACTAAGTGCACTTTCAGCGATCATGTGCACCATAGGCGATTGGCGATTAGGTACCAGAGAAGTCGGAGGTCGCCTCCGTCTTCAACAACGGCGATCTCGTAGACTTCTAAGCTACACTTTCCTTCCTTTATATTTTAAATAAAAACATACTTAGAATTCACTTAAAATATATCACTTTCATTCCAATAAAATTTTCTAGGTCCTTACAATACCTAGAAGTATAGTGTCCGATTGAGATCCCAAGTTTGTAGGCCACTTTTGGAAAACTCTTTGGGGCAAACTTGGTACGAGACTACAATTTTCAACTTCTTGTCATCCTCAAACGGATGGTCAAACTGAAGTAGTCAATAGATCTCTTGGAACTATGCTTAGGGCTATCATGAAGGGAAACCACAAATCTTGGGATGAGTATCTTCCCCATATTGAGTTTGCTGACAATAGAGTAGTCCACAAGACTACTAATGCTTCTCCTTTTGAAGTTGTATATGGGTTTAATCCTCTCACACCTTTGGATTTGTTACCTTTACCTAATCCACAAGAATTTGTGCATAAGGAAGGAGTAAACAAAGCTGATTTTGTTAAGAAAATGCATGAGAAGATTAAACTCCAAATCCAACAACAAAATGAAAAGTATGCAAAATACCACAATAAGGGGAGGAGAGAAATCATTTTTGAAGAAGGAGACTTAGTTTGGCTTCACCTTCGCAAAGATAGATTTCCCACCCAAAGGAAGTCCAAACTAAGTCCCCGAGGAGATGGACCCTTTCAAATCCTCAAGAGAGTCAACAAAAATGCATATAAGTTGGACCTACCTCTAGAATATGGAGTACATGATACTTTCAATGTAACTGCCTTATCTCCATTTGTAGGTACCAATGAAGACTTGGATTTGAGGACAAATCCTCTTCAAGGGGGAGGGGATGATGGAGGACGGCTAGTCACACCCCCTCTAGTGCCAAGACGTGAGCTTGAAAGGATAGATCAAGAGCTTCTAGACCAAGAGGAAGACCGTCTAGCACCTTGCATGGAGCGTCTAGGACCTATCACAAGGTCCATGGCCAAACAAATCCAAGAGGAGACAGCCCAAGCTAAGGATGGGAGAGAAAGATACCTATACATGTTGCAAGAAGGCCCATCATGAAATTAGCTTAGTTTATGTGGTGTAAATAGCATTTTTCTTTCAAGACTTGACCTATCTTGCTTGGCAAGTTTGTGCCCCCTTTTGCATTTCATTTCAAACACATTTGGTTAGCATCTAGGGTAACATTTAAGATACTCCTTAGCTTATAAAAGGGGTAGCCTCCTTCATGAAACTTAAGATTAATTTGAGTAAAGTTATGCTGCCAAATTTGTGCCATACTTACTCCCTTGCCTAAATCTCTTGATTTATGGTTTTAATCTTCACTCCTTCACCACCAAAGAGAGTTGGCCAAACCTCTCTCATTTTCATACACTTCATGCACCTACAAGCCACCACCACTCTTAGGAGGGCTTGACCCATTTCATCCATTGAACTTCCGCTGCATTCATCACCTAAAATGCACCATGAAGAACTCAAGAATGCCACCAGCTGCATCAGGGGAGAAAGGAACGTTATGTAAGGTGGTGGCCTTTTCATAGACTTTTCCAATGGCCACCACCTGAGGAATGATGCCACCCTCTACCAGTAGCTCACATTGCCTCGTCTAGCCAATGATATCATCCCCTGATGCTGTAGGAGATGCACAACTCCCCTTTGTGCTCTTGGGAGCGGGACTAAGAAGCGTCTGAATCGGCTGGTCAGCACAAAGTTGTTGCGATATCTCTTGTCGCAACTCTAGCCTCATCTTTTTCGTCTCCCTTCTCATCTCATCCATTAATTCTTTACGTAGCCTATTCTCCATTTCCTTTTTGCTCTCTTTGGGGGAGGAGGATAAGTGTCATGGTGCAGCTTCAAAATAATGTTTAATCCCAACTCCTTGTCCAGCTGCACGAACACGACCACAGTGCTCAGGTCATCCAATTGCTTCAACAAGGATATCGTGACGACCTTCAGCAATAAAATTACCTTGGGAGTCCAAGGCATCCTGCAAGAGACAAAAACATATCAGGTTTTAATATAAGTAATGCAGCATAATAGATGAAAAAAGGCTTAAATAACTTATAATTTTTTCAATGATAACCCCTGATTGCTCAGAACTTGGTGCACTCGACTTCTTAATTCGGGCTCTCTTCCTTTTCACATGGCGCGTAGGTGGTGATGGAGGAGAAGTGACCCCTGTTTCAACATCCTCAGATGCACTCCCCTATCTAGATTGCTCCTTTTCAACCATCAGTGCTTGCTCAAGCTTTCTGATCCGGTCGGTCATCGGTATCCAATGACGTCAGCAGCAGATGACCACGTGGGCCAGTCACAGAGCAACACGTGGCATGAGATAGCAGATGAACAAGGGTGGAGATCGACTCCTACATGAGCGCCTGGAAGCAGAGCGCGAGAATGATGAAGCACCGATCAGTCATCGGTGTATACAGAGTGATCAGTCATCGGTGTATACAGAATGATCAGTCATCGGTATATACAGAGTGATCAGTCATCGGTGTATAAAGAGTGATCAGTCATCGGTATATACATCGTGATCAGTCATCGGTATATACATAGTGATCAGTCGTCGGTGCATGCAGAGTGATCAGTCGTCGGGGGTTCCTTGCCAATGCGTGTTAAACTGGGACCCAGGCTCCCAGCGAGAACGTTACCCAAGGACCTCGCCTGATTCCATAAGCAGAGCACGACAACGTGAAGAAGCGCCATCGGACATCGGCCAGGATGAGAAATACCTCGGTCATCGGTGTGTGTCGAGGCGACATCGGCCACGCGATGTGAACAACGCGACCAATGACCAGTAAAGCGCTCAGAGGCAGGGAGTGGCCTTAGTCACGAGACGACCATGCATGAAGATGAGAAGACGCAGGCAGGTGCAGAATCCTGCTGGGACGAGAACCCATCACGGCTAGAATCTCCCAGTGAGCTTGCATGCATGCCACGTGGATCGTGCAGATGTTCCCAGAGAATAGGTAGGGCAGATAGGCACAGAAGTCGAGGGGTACAGAGGCACCCACGCAGCCTCCCCTGTCAGACTTTGCACTCAAGTGAAGGAGGCTGGCACGCAAGGTAGTCCTGGGGAGTGGAAACGACAGTGCAGAGTAATCAAGTGGCCCTAGAGGTAGCCTGTAGGGGCTACGCCGGTTTATATGAGGAAGAAGAGCACCAAACCAGGTATGAGTTTTTTACCTCAGAATACACAACATAAAAACGAAGAACACTCAGTTTCCGAATCAAAGGGGACTGAGGGCACACACACACGGGTCTCACACAGAGAGAGATCCGAGAGAGAGTTTTGGTGTTCCCGTTGCCTGACTTGAGCGTTGGAGCTACAACGGCCGCTAGAGGCGCCGTCTGTGTGTTTTGCAGGCATCGTTCGGAGTTCCGTCGAAGGTTCCTGGAGCCTCCTTGCAGAACGCGCAGCAGCTGGAAAGCTAGACGAAGGAGTGACGAGGCATTTCCCCACGCTCGAAGTCCGCGGCGAGATCATTTGGCGCCCACCGTGGGGCCCGAAGTAAAACGAAGCCCCCATACACAAGAACGAGAGTAGGAATCGCACAGATGAGTAGAAGAACCAGACAAACGACACCTCCACCGCCTGCTGGTGAAGGAACTGTGACCATGGCGCAAGTCATGGAGATGATGCGCGCGTTGCAGGATAACGTCGCGGCGTCGAGAGTTGAGCAGGAGAAGATGCATGCAGAGCTGACTGCATCGCATAGCAGGAATGAAGAGTTGAACCGCGTCAACGAGGAGCTGCGTAGGGAGTTGCAGGCGCAGAATGAGCGCGTATCCGAAGATAGGACGTCGATGCCGCCGTCGCCCCCTAGAGCATTTCCTATGCCCTTCTCCCCCGAGATCATGAACACGGTGGTGCCCCCCAACCTGGTGGGAGTGAAAGCGTCGTTCACGGGGGTGGAAGACCCAGAGGCACATTTGACAGCCTTCCACACTCAGATGATGCTGTCTGGAGGTTCAGACGCAGTGTACTGCAAAATGCTTATGAGCACGCTGAGCAGAGTAGCCATGGAGTGGTTCGTGAGCTTGCCGGAGGGCCACATCACCTCCTTCCATCAGTTCTCAAAGCTATTCACGGAGCAGTATGTAGTCAACAGAGCGCCGCCAGTGGTGACTTACGACCTGTTCGACGTGCGCCAGAACCAGGGGGAGTCACTGAAGGACTTCCTCAACCGCTTTGGTGCGCAGGTGGTGAGATTGCCCAACAAGGATGAGAGCATGCTGGTGCATGCACTCAAGAAAGGCGTGCTACCTAGCCCTTTCAGTGAATCGATTATCAGGAGCCACCCTGCCACCTTCGCTGAGATTCGGCGACGAGCGGTGGCGCACATAGTAGCAGAGACAGAAGTCTCTGAGAAGAGAAGCAGTGTTGCACTATCAAAGCCACGCGGGAGTCATGGGAAACAACAGCAACAGGTGAGGGTGTATGAGACCAAGGAAGGAAAGAGGGTGCAAGGGAGGCCTCGTCCCTATACACCCAGGAAAGACCAGGTCAGGGGGCGTGCGAGGGAGCAGGACGCACCCCCTAGGTACGATTTCATTGTAGAGTTGGCAGAGCTGATCACCATCCCTGCCGTGGCTGCAAGGCTCCGAGTACCAGAGAACACCGACAGGGTACTTGGAAGGAAGAAGGATGAGTGGTGTGAGTTCCATCATGCTTATGGACATACACTTCGCACCTGCCTGGCGTTGGGACGTCAACTCGCTGAGTTGGTGAAGACAGGTCTCCTGACCGATTACCTACGGGGAGAGCAGAGTGATCGCGCTTCGGGGTCTCAAGCCGGCGATCAGCAACACGAAATCCCTGTGCATGGGGAGGTGATGACCATTGCGGGAGGTTTTTCCGGCGGAGGGTGTTCCAGGTCGCAGAGAAGAAGGTATGCACGGTCAGTGATGGCCGTGGACTCAGTGGATGAAGGCAATTTTCCCGAGGTAGACATCACCTTCACAAGGGCTGATTTGCAAGACGTAATACCCCACAACAACGACCCGGTGGTCATCTCCCTGGTGGCAGCAGGAAGACGAGTGCACAGGGCACTCGTAGACCAAGGAAGCTCAGCAGACGTCATGTTCTGGCCGACGTTCAACAAGTTACAACTGTCCCCCGATCAGTTAAGGCCATATGTTGGGTGTCTATATGGTTTCGCGGGGGACCAGGTCGAGGTGCGGGGCTACATAGAGCTGAGGACGACGTTCACCGATGGAGTGGCGTCCCGCACAGAGAAGATAAAGTTCTTGGTGGTGAACGCCCCATCTGCATACAATATCTTGTTGGGAAGACCCACGCTCAACAGGTTGGGCGCGGTGCCATCGACGAGGCACATGAAGTTGAAGCTGCCGTCGGTGGAAGGGGCTGTCATTACCATCAAGTCAGACCAGGCTGAGGCTAGGCGCTGTTATGAGAACAGCCTCAAGCAGAAGAGAAGCATCTGCCATGTCACTACGGAACCACCAGCAGGCATGCTCCAGGAGAGATCGGTGGTTCGTGGGGCACAGGCAGATCAGATAATAGAAGATGCTACGCTGGGGGGCTCTCAGGTAGCTCAAGTCGAAGCGGAGGCAGGGAGCGTGATCGATCCCCGTGAGTTAGACATCGCCAGGGCAGTCATCGCCCATGAAAGGAGGTCCCATCCAGCTGAGGGATGGAAAGAGATGGAGATAAGGGGAAAAAGGTTTAAGTTGGGGGAATCGCTCACTGCGGAGGACCGAGCACAGATCGCCTGTGTGATTGAGAAGCACATGGGCGCTTTTGCGTGGTCAGCTTCTGACATGCCGGGGATCGACCCTGATTTCCTTTGCCACCACCTGTCAATGGACCCCAAGGCGCGACCAGTGCGCCAAAGACGAAGGAGATTCAATGAAGAGAAGAAGAAGGTGATCCATGACGAGACGCAGAAGCTCCTTACTGCTGGACATATCAGAGAGATCCAGTACCCCGAGTGGCTGGCAAACGTGGTGCTGGTGCAGAAGTCAAATGGCAAGTGGAGGATGTGTGTGGACTTCACTGATCTCAATAAGGCCTGCCCCAAGGACTCCTACCCTCTCCCTAGTATAGATGCGTTGGTGGACAGCGCGTCAGGAGGGAAGCTCCTCAGCTTTCTGGACGCCTTCTCAGGCTACAACCAGATAAGGATGCACCCCATGGACGAGTGCAAGACTGCTTTCATGACGGAACGATCTTGCTACTGCTACAAGGTAATGCCATTCGGGTTGAAGAACGCAGGAGCTACCTATCAGAGACTTATGGATAGGGTGCTCTCGCCCATGCTTGGAAGGAACGTGCATGCATACGTAGATGACATGGTGGTCACGTCGCGGGAGAAGGCGCACCATGTAGTTGATCTGGAGGAACTTTTCACCACCATCGCCAAGTATGGGTTGAAGCTCAACCCTGAGAAATGCATCTTCGGTGTGGAGGCCGGGAAGTTCTTGGGTTTCCTCCTAACAGAGCGTGGAATCGAGGCGAACCGGGAGAAGTGCGCAGCAATCGTGGCAATGAGGAGCCCAACGACGGTGAAGGAGGTGCAGCAGCTCACTGGTCGGTTGGCCGTCTTGTCACGGTTCATGTCTGCTGGAGGAGAGAAGGGTCATCCGTTTTCCCAATGTCTCAAGCGCAACAGTAGATTCGTGTGGACACCGGAATGCGAAGAAGCCTTCTTGAAGCTGAAGGAGTATCTGGCGAGCCCACCAGTATTGTGTAAACCGCAAATGGGCACCCCCCTTCGCTTGTATTTTGCTGTGACAGAGAAGGCGGTCAGCTCGGTCCTGGTACAAGAGCAAGGTCAGGTCCAGAAACCTGTGTATTTTGTAAGTAAGGTACTGCGAGGCCCAGAAACGAGGTATCAGACCCTGGAGAAGGCAGCACTAGCGGTGGTTTTTTCAGCCAGAAGGCTCATACACTATTTCCACAGCTTCACCATAGTGGTCATGACAGACTTGCCCATCCAGAATGTGTTGAAGAAGCCAGACGTAGCAGGAAGGATGGTCAAGTGGGCTGTGGAACTCTCAGAGTTCGACATCCAGTACGAGCCCCGAGGACCGATCAAGGGGCAGGTGTTAGCCGACTTCGTGGTTGAACTGTCGTCGGTCGCGACACCTGCAGAAGGCGTAGTTTTTCGATGGGTCTTATCAGTGGATGGCTCCTCCAATCAGCAGGGAAGCGGTGTTGGAGTCATTCTGGAAGGCCCGAACGGGGTGCTGATCGAACAATCCCTTCGCTTCGCCTTCAAGGCTAGCAACAATCAGGCGGAGTATGAAGCCCAGATCGCAGGAATGTTGCTGGCAAAAGAGATGGGAGCAAGAAGTCTGGTGGCTAAGAGTGATTCGTTGCTAGTCACTGGGCAAGTTACAGGGGAGTTCCAGGCGAAAGATCCTCAGATGGCAGCATACCTGGAGTACGTCCAGCTCATGAAGACATCCTTCGATGAGTTTGAGATGGTGCATGTGCCCCGCGAGCAAAATGCCAGAGCAGATCTGCTTGCCAAGCTGGCCAGCTCAGGCAAGGGGGGAAAATAGAGGACCGTCATTCAAGAGACTTTAAAGGTACCACGAGCGTTCGTATCAGACAATCAGATACTTCAAGTATCCAAGTCGGTGAAGCGTCTGGCGATCAGTCATCGGTCCCTGACTCAAGAAACGCTGAAAGCACCGAGGGTGAGGGCGCGACCGGCAAGGTCCGACGAGGTGATGGAAGTCTGCGCTGTCAAGGGGCCCGATACGTGGATAACACCGTACCAGTTGTACCTAGAGGATGGTGTGCTCCCACTGGACTCAACAGAGGCAAAGAAGATAAAGAAGAGCTCGAGTAAGTTTACTCTAATCGACGGGAATTTGTTTAGATTTGGCTTTTCCCATCCAGTACAAATGTGCGTGCATGGAGAGCAATGCACCAGACTCATGTCAGAGTTGCACGAAGGGTGTGCGGAAGCCACGTCGGTGGTCGCGCTCTGGCAAGTAGGATCCTCCGCACAGGGTATTACTGGCCAACGCCGAAAGAAGACTGTGTGAAGTACGCTCAGCGATGCAAACAATGCCAACTTCATGCAGACTGGCATAAGGCACCCCCGGAGGAGTTGAAGTCCATCCATAGCCCGTGGCCCTTTCACACGTGGGGAATCGACATCCTGGGACCCTTTCCTCTGGCGATCAGGCAGATGAAGTTCCTCATAGTGGCCATCGAGTATTTCACAAAATGGGTGGAGGCGGAACCAGTGGCCCACATCACCGCTCAGAAGGTCGAGCATTTTGTCTGGAAGAATATTGTCTGTCGTTTCGGAGTACCCAAGAGGCTGGTATCCGACAACGGCACTCAGTTCACCAGTCACCAGTTGAGAAAGATGTGCGAAGAACTGAAGATACAACAAGTGTTCGCCTCAGTAGAACACCCGCAGACCAACGGGCAGGTGGAGTCAGCCAACCGAGTGCTGCTTAGGGGACTGAAGCGAAGATTAGAGAAAGCCAAGGGGAATTGGGCAGAGGAGGTTCCCAGAATTGTATGGTCCTACCATACCACCCCACAGTCTAGCACCCAAGAGACACCCTTTAGTCTTGTCTATGGGACGGATGCTATGATCCCCGTGGAGATACAGGAGAGCTCCCCTAGATTCCTGAACTTTATCGTCGAAGAGTCCAATCAAGAGCGAAAGGTGAATCTGGACCTCCTGGACGAAGTGCGAGAGGGAGCCAGGATTAGTGCTGAATGTAACATCCCGCCAAAATAAAACTAGACTTACACGTATAATGAAAGTAAAGGTACACAATTAATATTGAAGAGTACATGGTAATATATATATATAAGTAATGAACTTACTCCTCTCATGGAGTTTAATACATAACCAGTCAAAATGCTTACAAATTTAATGAAATTCAATCAAAACTACAAGACCGGCGATCTGGTAACAGAAGGCCCCAAAACAGGCGATCTACTACAGCACATAAAACCGGCGATCACCACCAAGAGATAAAAAAAACGGCGATCTCTTGTAACATCCCTTCAATATACATTTCGCATTTTTGCATTTTCGTAATATGAAATAATGGTAAAACGAATATATTGAAATAAACATAATTGTATATATATATACAAGGAATTCTCCTCGCAGGGAGTTTAGTACAAAACTTAAACATAAAGAAACAGCAAAAATACAAAACTACCGATCTCCTAACAGAAAACGGAGATCGCCTATCAGAAAATAGTACAAGGGGGCGATCGCCCAACAAGAACAGAAAAACCGGCGACCACATACGGCGATCACTCACAGGGGAAATCCACTTCCTGTAACATCATCTGCTCCCGTGTAAAGTTACACGATCATCACAGGTTTAAGAAAAACAGCCACAGAAACAAAATACAGGGTAAGCTATATATTTAAGAAAACATTTGAATCAAGAGCATACATAAGAACTTCACCACATCCACGAACCATAACAGTATCAGCCATTACATTTCCATATTCCACAAGACTATCAGAAATCCCATATTTCACAAATCAATCCAAGAGTATTCCAATTCACATCAGAAATCAAGTGTCTATTAATTCAATTTCTCATTTCTCACGTCAGACTTTCCACTGACTCATCACACCAGACACTTGACCACTATTCCGGAGACTCGTGCGTTGATTAGACCCAGAGATTCGCACCTGTCATACCAAAGGCTGGAAAGTGACCTCAGCCATGCGCATCACACTATCTCAATATTCTCATTATCACGGTATGACCAGGGTTAATCCATACAACAGGTGGAGCTCGTTCTTTTTCACACGAGACACCCATACGTATGAACCTCCATCGACTCTCCACAACTGAGTAACTTCCTCTATGTGATTTCATTACCTCAGTAGAGTCTGGATGTCTCATTATAGGATCACCGATCAATACACCTATTACACGACCTTACACGGTATTTTCTTTCCTGAAAATACTATGCCTCGATCCACAATCACAACATTCAACATATCACATAACACTTCAATGAAACAATTTCAATCACAGCAAATCTCATACCAAGGTTCAAATTTTCGAAAACCACATTTAAAATTTCAAACACTTTTGAAACAGCATAAAACAGGGGATATTTCTATGACAGATGAAAAACCGGCGATTACAAACAAAACTGGGTTTAAAGCAAGAACAGTTTGAACACCCTGCGATCACGTTGCCGCCAACATCAAAATCATCACGCATACAGTTTTTCATTAGAAGTAAGGCTAGCTTTCCTTACAACATCAAAAACACCTTGAAATCGAAGTAAAACCGGCGACCATGTCGCCCTACCATTTCAAACATTAAATATCCAGTTATCGTTGGAAAAAGATTAGCTTCCCTTACCTGGATCAGCGTGAAATCTCACTTCAAGCTCCAAACCGCCGAACGTAAAGGATGCCTGAACTCTGCCTAAGCGTTCTAATTGGTAAAACTTGCAGAGACCCTTCTCAAATGCTCTATGGAAATTGCTGGTAATTTAACTGGTGCCTGGAATTTCTGAGTTGCAGTGCAAAGGAGAGAAAAGAGAAAGCTGAAGGTGAACTCACTCTGTCACCTTTCATACTCTCACTGCGTTTTTATACTCACTAAGAGGCGGTGTAGTCTGACACTAGGAACATAGGCCTGCCATGTAGCCATCATTACCTATTCTCTAACTAACCCTCCTGGGTGGGTTTTCCTTCCTCAAATTCAGTGCAACCTGACAGTATGGCCACGTGGCGTCTCTGCGCACATGGAGCTACTGCTCCTGCAGGATTTTCATTGCCTACATGTTGCACATGCAGCACGTTCATCCTGGAAACCAGGGCCCCACCACGTTACGTTCCTCTCCAAAGACTTGATGACTTCAGTAGCTTCACATTTCCCTGAGCAGAGCAGTACCACTCCTCGTGTGCCCATGCATGCAACAATAAGAAGATTTCTTATGCTCAAGCATAGAGTTTCGCCTGCTCAGCGTGTCTAAGGCTTAACCCACACCTTGATGCACGTGGTTTTTTTGGGAACCCACTATGGTTGATCCAACATCTTGACTACACACTAAGTGTAGTTTTCGGCGATCATGTGTACTCTAGGCGACAGGCGACTAGGTACACTACAGGCGATTGGCGTTCAGGTGCAATCAAGGCGACAGGCGATCATGTGCCAGAGAAGTCGGAGATCGCCTACTCTTTCAATTACGGCGATCATGTTCCAGGCGATCTCATAGTCTTCTAACTACACTTTCCTTTTCTTTTATTTTAAATAAAAACATACTTAGAATTTACTTAAAATATATCACTTTTATTCCAATAAGATTTTCCAGGTCCTTACAATCTCCCTAACAACAAAAATTTTCGTCCTCGAAAATTGAATTACAAGGAAAAGAGATGTGGATAGCCCTTTTTCATGGTCTCTTCCAACTCCCAAGTTGAATCACCCGATCTCTCATTCCACACCACTTTCACCATGTTGATGGTCATATCTCTGAGCTGTTTACTTCGCTGATCGTCAATCCTTACTGGTTTTACTCCAAAGGAAAAGTCATCCCTGATCTGCCATCGTCCTCTCCCAGCACATAACTAGGGTCTGTCATGTACTTCCTCAGCTGTGATATGTGAAGGACTTTATGCAGATTCGCTAAAAGGGAAGATAGGGCGATCTCGTACGCTACAGGACCAATTTTCCTCAAGATCTGGTAAGGTCCAACAAACTTAGGAGACAGCTTCTTTGGTCTGATAGCTCGTCCTACACCCTTGGTTGGTGTCACTCTCATAAACTCATGGCCTTCAGCAGCAAACTCCAAAGGTCTTCTCCTCTGAATCTGCCGACTTTGAGAAGCTCTCATTCTGCCTTGTATCAGCTTCAGCTCCTCGGTTGTCTGCTGAATCAACTCTGGCCCAACCAAGATTGCATCGCCCTCCTGATACCAACATAAGGGAGTCTTGCATTTTCCCCCCATACAGAGCTTCATACAATCACTGACTTCAAAACCCCATAACACCACTGATCCAGCCCCTTGACCAGACGCCAGAGCTTCTTCTTCTAGCCTCCTCCTTCTCACCAGCTTCGCGCCAAGCACCTTAATGACTTCACTTGAAAGAACAAGTTGGCGCCTCTGAATCTTTCTCTCTCCTGACGGTTATCCCTCTTGACACGTGGAGGATATCTTGTCACACACGTGTCGTCATCTGGAGAACCTACAACTGAGTCGTTACTTCCACTTTGCTCCTGTGGCTAAGTTATCCACACAGGGAGTAGCCTAGTGTGCTAGCTACTGTGGGCGCAGCCTTAACACGATGAACTGGCAGCCTTAACGTGATGAACTAATCTTCTCAAATGTACGGCGATCTGAATATCAGGCGATGTGCTCCTTGCGGCGTTTTGTTGACCACTGATCTCGTATTCTCCACACACGGTCGATAGGCGTGTACTGATTTTCTCTCCCGGCGATAGGCGTGTATTGATCCCCACGGCGATAGGCGTGTTCTATTCTTAACACACGGCGATAGGCGTGTATTGATCCACACGGCGATAGGCGTGTTCTATTCTTAACACACGGCGATAGGCGATTGCTACTCTGTGTTTCTTTACTTCTCGGGTTCAGCTTACAGGCGCTCGCCTGATACTGATCCGCAAGTGTTGGTCCCTTAACCACCCTAACCAATCACCATTCTGGGCGATCGCCTCTCCGATTCACTTGCCACCCTCTACCACATGACTCCTTTGAACGATCTACGTAATCAACTGTTGCTGGCATCATCTACTGCTGATAGCCAACCAGATCAACCACTACCACTGCCGATTCTAAATCATAAGTATAATAATTATCTCTCATGAACTTTGAGTTGCCTTGAAGCATATGCAACCACTCTCTTCTCTTGCATCCAAAACGCATCCCAACCCTTGATGTGAAGTACCACAGTAGACGTCAAAAGGTCTTCCGACCTCTGGAATTACCAGCACTGGAGTACCTCATGGAGATACGCTGGATTTGATGAAAGGCTTCCCCAACAGCTCTTCCACTTGCTTTTTCAATTCTACCAACTCGGCTGGAGTCATCCTGCAAGGTGCCATTGACACTGGTCCAGCTACAGGTACCAAATCAGTAGAGAATTCCACTTCTCTCTTAGGAGGTAACCCAGGTACTTCTTCTGGAAATACATCCATCCAATCTTTCACCACGTGAATCCTGCTTACGTCCTCTTCATCCTTCACTTCCAACCGAGCTACCATCACGAAACACCTCGCCTCTTCTTCCAACTCTGATCGCCCATGCCGAGCAGATCTCCCATCTGGCTCTTGGAGATCGGAAAACACCACTTTCTGCCTACCGCAAACTATGGGAACATGATCGGCAGACAGCCAATCCATTCACAGGATAACATCCAGATCCTGCAGAGATAGACAGATCAAATTCACTTTGAATCTGTGTCCCTCTACTATCACTGAACATTCGGGGCAACTGTAGAGGTCACCACCTGCTCTGACGCAGGTGTGGAGACCAACAGTTCTAAGGTTAACTCCTTTACTAGAAGGCCCAGCTCGGCTACACTGACTTGACACAAAAGAGTGTGTCACTCCAGAAACAAACAAGGCTCTTATACTTCTACCAGCAATAAAACAAGCATCTTACACCAAATTACCTGACTGGGACGCCTCAGTTCCTGCCATGGCAAACACTCTCCCTGTTGCCTGAGGTCTGCTACTTTCATTCCTCTACCGCCGAGGTCCCCTGGGTTGAGTCATCTCTTTTCTGTTGGGGCAATTTCTAGAAATGTGCCCCATCCTTTTGCACGTGAAACATCTGGGTTCCCAAGGTGGTTGCTGCTGAGGCTGGGGCGGTGCTGCTCTTGCCCTATGCTGTGGAGGTCTCTCATAAGGCTCAAACTGCTGTTGCTGCATCCTTGTCTTCCCACTGGAAGAACCCCCTGGGTGTGACCTGATCACCCGAGAATCACCCTTTTCCAGGGTTTCCACCATCTTCGCCTTCTCTACTAAGGCGTGAAATTCCCTGATGCACATCGGGGCTATAGTCCTCTTCAGCCCATGCTTCAGCCCCTCCTCAAACTTCCTGCACCTCCAAGCCTCGGAGGTCGCCTGTGTATAAAAACGGGCGAAGTACTCAAACCGAGCAGCATAGGCGTCCACAGACATCTCTCCCTGCTCCAACCTTAGAAATTTGGCTTCCTTCGCCAACCTTGCACTATCTGGAAAACATTCCTCCAGAAACTTCACCGTGAAGTTCTCCCACTGCTGTATCGCAGCTTGATGACTCTGAGCCATCACTGCATTCTGCTGTTGGATGGCACCCGCCATCATCTCAACGGCCCTGGCGATCTGGCCCATTTCAGGAGAAGGTTGGGGAGAGGTAGGAGGTCTACGAGGCATCTTCCTCGTTCTCAGATTTCTAAACTACTAGCTTCTATATTCCCTACAACTACAGGAATGAAATCGATAAGGAAATCAATTCATTCAAGGGGGATAACATCTCGACCTCACAAGGTCAGCTTCTCAAATTCCTTAGGAAATTGAGTCCATCTACAGAACCATAAAGCTTATAACTTCAAGCAAAACACCAGAACAGCTACTGGTGTGCAATCATCAATCCACACAGCCACTCACAATCAATTACAAGAACACTCAATAACATGAAATAGATTACACCAGAAGTCAAAGTATGCTAAACATTAAACCTCTGGAATTTAGATTGAGAATCACCCCGATCCGGTCATGAGTGTGCACCCTCACCACCTTATCAAGACCCTCTCATTCTAAATACTAAGATTTTCAGTTAGGCATACATTCACTACAGTACACACAAAAGCTCAATACAAAAACGTTTGAAAACCTTTCACAATAGTTGTCACTTAAAACTCAAATAAGTTTTCATGAGCAGAAGAAAACACAACGGATCCACAGCCCTCAGGTCATCCAAAGGACGAACTGCTCTGATACCATTAATGTAACATCCCGCCAAAATAAAACTAGACTTACACGTATAATGAAAGTAAAGGTACACAATTAATATTGAAGAGTACATGGTAATATATATATATAAGTAATGAACTTACTCCTCTCATGGAGTTTAATACATAACCAGTCAAAATGCTTACAAATTTAATGAAATTCAATCAAAACTACAAGACCGGCGATCTGGTAACAGAAGGCCCCAAAACAGGCGATCTACTACAGCACATAAAACCGGCGATCACCACCAAGAGATAAAAAAAACGGCGATCTCTTGTAACATCCCTTCAATATACATTTCGCATTTTTGCATTTTCGTAATATGAAATAATGGTAAAACGAATATATTGAAATAAACATAATTGTATATATATATACAAGGAATTCTCCTCGCAGGGAGTTTAGTACAAAACTTAAACATAAAGAAACAGCAAAAATACAAAACTACCGATCTCCTAACAGAAAACGGAGATCGCCTATCAGAAAATAGTACAAGGGGGCGATCGCCCAACAAGAACAGAAAAACCGGCGACCACATACGGCGATCACTCACAGGGGAAATCCACTTCCTGTAACATCATCTGCTCCCGTGTAAAGTTACACGATCATCACAGGTTTAAGAAAAACAGCCACAGAAACAAAATACAGGGTAAGCTATATATTTAAGAAAACATTTGAATCAAGAGCATACATAAGAACTTCACCACATCCACGAACCATAACAGTATCAGCCATTACATTTCCATATTCCACAAGACTATCAGAAATCCCATATTTCACAAATCAATCCAAGAGTATTCCAATTCACATCAGAAATCAAGTGTCTATTAATTCAATTTCTCATTTCTCACGTCAGACTTTCCACTGACTCATCACACCAGACACTTGACCACTATTCCGGAGACTCGTGCGTTGATTAGACCCAGAGATTCGCACCTGTCATACCAAAGGCTGGAAAGTGACCTCAGCCATGCGCATCACACTATCTCAATATTCTCATTATCACGGTATGACCAGGGTTAATCCATACAACAGGTGGAGCTCGTTCTTTTTCACACGAGACACCCATACGTATGAACCTCCATCGACTCTCCACAACTGAGTAACTTCCTCTATGTGATTTCATTACCTCAGTAGAGTCTGGATGTCTCATTATAGGATCACCGATCAATACACCTATTACACGACCTTACACGGTATTTTCTTTCCTGAAAATACTATGCCTCGATCCACAATCACAACATTCAACATATCACATAACACTTCAATGAAACAATTTCAATCACAGCAAATCTCATACCAAGGTTCAAATTTTCGAAAACCACATTTAAAATTTCAAACACTTTTGAAACAGCATAAAACAGGGGATATTTCTATGACAGATGAAAAACCGGCGATTACAAACAAAACTGGGTTTAAAGCAAGAACAGTTTGAACACCCTGCGATCACGTTGCCGCCAACATCAAAATCATCACGCATACAGTTTTTCATTAGAAGTAAGGCTAGCTTTCCTTACAACATCAAAAACACCTTGAAATCGAAGTAAAACCGGCGACCATGTCGCCCTACCATTTCAAACATTAAATATCCAGTTATCGTTGGAAAAAGATTAGCTTCCCTTACCTGGATCAGCGTGAAATCTCACTTCAAGCTCCAAACCGCCGAACGTAAAGGATGCCTGAACTCTGCCTAAGCGTTCTAATTGGTAAAACTTGCAGAGACCCTTCTCAAATGCTCTATGGAAATTGCTGGTAATTTAACTGGTGCCTGGAATTTCTGAGTTGCAGTGCAAAGGAGAGAAAAGAGAAAGCTGAAGGTGAACTCACTCTGTCACCTTTCATACTCTCACTGCGTTTTTATACTCACTAAGAGGCGGTGTAGTCTGACACTAGGAACATAGGCCTGCCATGTAGCCATCATTACCTATTCTCTAACTAACCCTCCTGGGTGGGTTTTCCTTCCTCAAATTCAGTGCAACCTGACAGTATGGCCACGTGGCGTCTCTGCGCACATGGAGCTACTGCTCCTGCAGGATTTTCATTGCCTACATGTTGCACATGCAGCACGTTCATCCTGGAAACCAGGGCCCCACCACGTTACGTTCCTCTCCAAAGACTTGATGACTTCAGTAGCTTCACATTTCCCTGAGCAGAGCAGTACCACTCCTCGTGTGCCCATGCATGCAACAATAAGAAGATTTCTTATGCTCAAGCATAGAGTTTCGCCTGCTCAGCGTGTCTAAGGCTTAACCCACACCTTGATGCACGTGGTTTTTTTGGGAACCCACTATGGTTGATCCAACATCTTGACTACACACTAAGTGTAGTTTTCGGCGATCATGTGTACTCTAGGCGACAGGCGACTAGGTACACTACAGGCGATTGGCGTTCAGGTGCAATCAAGGCGACAGGCGATCATGTGCCAGAGAAGTCGGAGATCGCCTACTCTTTCAATTACGGCGATCATGTTCCAGGCGATCTCATAGTCTTCTAACTACACTTTCCTTTTCTTTTATTTTAAATAAAAACATACTTAGAATTTACTTAAAATATATCACTTTTATTCCAATAAGATTTTCCAGGTCCTTACACTGAAGCTGTCAAGAGAAGAGTAGAATGGAGGCACAATTCCAAGGTGAAGCCCAGGCGTTTCCAGGAGGGCGATCTGGTGATGAGGAAAGCACACCAGAATGAGATGGAGAACAAGTTATCTCCAAAGTGGACGGGTCCATATAGAGTAGTTGAGGCGTTGGAGAATGGAGCTTATCGGCTGGAGACTCTGGATGGAGCACCTATCCCCAGGACATGGAACGCTACACACTTAAGATTCTACTTCAGTTAAGTTATAAAGTAGATGCGTTCTTGCGCTACACACACACCCAATGTATGTACTGTAAATAGTTGAACAGGTCAGGGGGCACTCTTTTCCCGATGAGGGTTTTTAACGAGGCCACCAAATAAAAAAGATTTCAGTATGTCAAGTGTGCACATGTTTCCCAGTTTCAAGTTCCGCTTGCCCCAAATGCGAGTCCAAGGGATCGGTTGGAGCCTGCTCGCCCCAGGCGCGAGTACGGACCACTGACTTATATTCTCCTCACCCCAGGGGTGAGTGCAGGTGACCAAAGTTTGGGAACTCGGGAGTACTAGTAAGACCGAGAGAGGGAAAGGGAAGATTTCGAGAAAACTTCCAAACAGGAACCAGACCTAAAGGTCGATGACCTCGGGGCAAGCAAGAGGGGTCAACTAGAAAAACTCTTCTTCCCCGTAGCAAGACATCATCTTCGCGTTTAAGCACCAGGAAGCAGAGCGCGATCAGTGATCGGTGCATCCAACGCACGATCAACCGTCGGTGCATGGTCGTCGGGGTCTTGCTAACACGTGTTAAGCTGGGACCCAGGTTCCCAGCGAGAGCGTTACGCATGCACCTCGCATGATTCCAGAAGAAGGTTGGTCATCGGGGTCTTGCTAACACGTGTTAAGCTGGGACCCAGGTTCCCAGCGAGAGCGTTACGCATGCACCTCGCATGATTCCAGAAGAAGGTTGGTCATCGGGGTCTTGCCAACATGTGTTAAGCTGGGACCCAGGTTCCCAGCGAGAGCGTTACGCATGCGCCCCGCATGATTTCAAACCAGAAGAGGAGTTGCCCACTCAAAGGGCGTGCGGTGATACCATGCAGGCAGGGGTGCGCCTGGCGAGTGCGCTTAGAAGCCACCCCTGGTGCTCCCCCGGGAGCATGCACCCACTCAGAGGAGAAAGTCCTCACCCTCGACTTTGCACAGCGGGATGCAGGCAGAGAAAGTCCTCTTCCCCTGCTTTTTACAGCAAGGTTGAGGCGAGAGAAAAGTCCTCTTCCTCTGCTTCTTATAGCAAGGTTGAGGCAAGAGATCCAAGTCCTTCTCCTCTGCTTCATACAGCAAGGTCAAGGCAACAGAGAAAGTCCTCTTCCTCTGCCTTTTACAGCAAGGTTGAGACGAGATAAAAGGTCCTCACCGCGACTTAGTACAGCAAGGCTGAGGCGAGAGGAGAAAGACCTCACCTCGACTTCTTACAGCGAGGCTGAGGCAAGAGGGGTCATCAAGAAGCATTCCCCAAAACACAGGCATCATCCTTGGCGTTCGGGCCCTCTATGCACCTAGCGCTGGAGTGAGACAGAAGTAATGTGAAACCTGAAGCGCGCTGACTGATCGGTGGTGCGCTAACATGCTAGTCGGTGGTCGGTAGTAAAGCTCTGAGTATGAAAGCTTCCCCAAACAAGCTCTTGGGCGATCAGTCGAAGCATTTAGACACCCTCAGGTCAGTCATCCAACATGAATTTATGCATAAAAACTGTTAAAGAGAATGCTAAGGTACAGTTGGTCGCGATCAAGGCCAAGTTTGAAGGGTCACAGTGAGATCGCGCTGAAGCCTAAGCCAGTTAACAGTTGGCCACATGCGGAGTGAGTTAAAGATGGAGAGAGAGAAAGGTAGCTGAGAAAAAGAGATTACACAAAAGGAGAAGTCGCAAGGGAAGAAGTTCAAGGAGGAGGAATGAGCTTCCCATCGACCACTGAATGGTGGAGGCTAGGTTGGGTAGAGTCCAAGTCTGGAAGGACGCAGTGAACCTGCTGCCAGCCCATGGAACCCATCTAGCAGAGCCTCGGCACCAGCAGCCATGGTCTCAGGTACATCGGCTTCGAGATCCTACTTCTCTTTGGCAACGGAGAGCACTTAGTCTCTTCGCTGAGAACAGGTTCACAGCTCGAGACTGGGGGGCTTGTGATCCGGTCGGTCATCGGTATCCAATGACGTCAGCAGCAGATGACCACGTGGGCCAGTCACAGAGCAACACGTGGCATGAGATAGCAGATGAACAAGGGTGGAGATCGACTCCTACATGAGCGCCTGGAAGCAGAGCGCGAGAGTGATGAAGCACCGATCAGTCATCGGTGTATACAGAGTGATCAGTCATCGGTGTATACAGAATGATCAGTCATCGGTATATACAGAGTGATCAGTCATCGGTGTATAAAGAGTGATCAGTCATCGATATATACATCGTGATCAGTCATCGGTATATACATAGTGATCAATCGTCGGTGCATGCAGAGTGATCAGTCGTCGGGGGTTCCTTGCCAACGCGTGTTAAACTGGGACCCAGGCTCCCAGCGAGAACGTTACCCAAGGACCTCGCCTGATTCCATAAGCAGAGCACGACAACGTGAAGAAGCGCCATCGGACATCGGCCAGGATGAGAAATACCTCGGTCATCGATGTGTGTCGAGGCGACATCGGTCGCGCGATGTGAACAACGCGACCAATGACCAGTAAAGCGCTCAGAGGCAGGGAGTGGCCTTAGTCACGAGACGACCATGCATGAAGATGAGAAGACGCAGGCAGGTGCAGAATCCTGCTGGGACGAGAACCCATCACGGCTAGAATCTCCCAGTGAGCTTGCATGCATGCCACGTGGACCGTGAAGATGTTCCCAGAGAATAGGTAGGGCAGATAGGCACAGAAGTCGAGGGGTACAGAGGCACCCACGCAGCCTCCCCTGTCAGACTTTGCACTCAAGTGAAGGAGGCTGGCACGCAAGGTAGTCCTGGGGAGTGGAAACGACAGTGCAGAGTAATCAAGTGGCCCTAGAGGTAGCCTGTAGGGGCTACGCCGGTTTATATGAGGAAGAAGAGCACCAAACCAGGTATGAGTTTTTTACCTCAGAATACACAACACAAAAACGAAGAACACTCAGTTTCCGAATCAAAGGGGACTGAGGGCACACACACACGGGTCTCACACAGAGAGAGATCCGAGAGAGAGTTTTGGTGTTCCCGTTGCCTGACTTGAGCATCGGAGCTACAACGGCCGCTAGAGGCGCCGTCTGTGTGTTTTGCAGGCATCGTTCGGAGTTCCGTCGAAGGTTCCTGGAGCCTCCTTGCAGAACGCGCAGCAGCTGGAAAGCTAGACGAAGGAGTGACGAGGCATTTCCCCACGCTCGAAGTCCGCGGCGAGATCACTTTCGATACCCCGAACGAGACATTATGTTCGGGGTAAGATTCTTTAAAGCTATCTCTTGAGCTTTCTTCCTTTGATGCTGTCATAAATGAAATAACAAAGTAAATTAAATAATATTAACTCATTAATGTTATATAAGTAAAAATAGTTAAGTAACTTCACTTACAATCCATTCTTCAGTTAGAAGGCTTTCTTTAAAAGCAAGTGTTCTTGCCGGTTGACTCTCCTGTCGGTTGACTCTACGACATTCACACGCCTCCTTCCTCACGTTGATATGTGCTTGATTCTTGCGAAACAATCTGCACCTGCAAAAGAGAAAGGGGCGCCCTAGAGGCCGTTTGCACTTCGACGCTCAAGTCAAGATGGGGCAAAAAACACCAAGTGTATTGAGTCTCTTTGTGTTTAGGTCTAGAAACTGCGTACCTTTGTGAAGTATTTTACTATCCCTTATATAGTTTAGGGTTTACTGCGCCGCTAGCTCTAATTAGGGTTCACTGCGCTGCTAGCCATATTCAGGGTTTACTGGAATACCCTTGCGCCGCTATCACCCAACCTTAGGGTAATCTAGCACATAAGGTTTCCTTCTCTGGAGTGCAAACTCTAACATAGTGACCACCTGGGTGCCTCCTTGTGCACCTAGTCTCTGGGGCCACCTGTTCTGGGAGTGCCTTCACTGTTCACGTGCCATGCATGTAGCTTCACTAGGAAACCCTAGTTCTGATGAGTACTCAACCCCTCAGGACTCTGCACCTAACTGTGCTCTCCCTGCTACCCGCATAGGCTCTTCGTGATTCAGGCCTCTCCCTACCTCTGGGTATTTAACTGGTCATTGGCCCACTTTGGGAACCAATCTTAGCTGTTCTGGTTACGTTGTTCAAATCACCCAAGACCGATGTCACCTCGTCACACTCTGTTGCCGAGGACTGATCACCCTGCGGAGTGATGAGGACACATCAGTCCCTTCTGATGATCATCACAGCGATGACTAATCACCCTTCTCTGTGGGGAAACGCTGATGACTAATCGCCCTTCTCTGTGGGGACACACTGATGACTAATCACCCTTCTCTGTGGGGACACGCTGATGACTAATCACTCTTCTATCTGGGGACATGCTGATGACTAATCACCCGCTAATCAATACCACCTGTGGGGTCCATTCCACGTGGCTTTGGCCCATGCTGTGGGACCCAGCTGACGTGGTTCACCCTTTACTATCTATTCTCGGTGTCCGAGGACTGGTTGGTACAGCAAGCCATGTCTCTTCATCAATAAAATTGTACCTTTCACAAGGAATTTCATCCTTAAGGTCACCAAAAATATATCTCGTCGTCAGTCTTGACTTAAAGGCGCGAAACTTAAGTCTGATATTGGATATAATCCTTGATCGAAGCGGTTCCACATTAGGAATTTCAAAATTTGCCTACAAAATAACATCACCAAATTAAAATTAGTCAATGAATATTAAAAAGCTTTATATGATAACAATAATTATGTAAAGCTTACCAGAACATCCTCCCACAGCATGTTTCGGTCGACCTCTGACATCTCGTCCCATGAATTAATCGAAATGGAGAGTCTATCACGAGAAAGAACTCCAAGATAGCTATTAAAGTCATCTGCACTAGGACCAGAAGCCATTCCAGTGTTGACATCAATGTCAACAGCTGTCTTCTCACCAGCAGCACGTTTCTTCGCCAGACGCTTCATCCTAGTAGGTCCTCTGTTGCCTCGTTTGGATTGGGGTTTCTTTGGACTCCGATTATCACCTATATCTTTGCTAAAAGAATTATTTAACAAATGTTAGTTCATCTGCATTGAAAGAAAATCATATAAAACAAAAACATAATATAGTAAATGCATATTATCAAAAATATTTCTAAATTTATTACCATAATGGGTTAAAAGTTCATATGTAAATTCCTTCACTGTGGTCTTTATGGGTTGCATGTATATGATTCAGTACATCGTCATCTTTATTAATTATCATTGGTATGAATGAACGGGGGTCACCATTTTCAATATCATCTATGGCCTCCCCTTGTTTTTTCCCGTGTAAAACAACATACCAATGTTCTAACATAGGATCTTTCACGTAGAAAACTTGAGATGCTTGTTGAACCATTATAAATGGCTCATTTCAATACCCTATCTTTCGAAAGTCCACTAGTGTGAATCCTGATTCATCAATTTTAACCCCACTTTTATTGTCAACCCATTTACACTTGAAAACTGGAACTGAAAACTTAGTATAGTCAAGCTCCCATATCTCTTCTATAAATCCATAGTATGCCATTGATCCAAGTACAGGATTTGTATCTTTCGAAGTGGAAAACTGCATTGACTCGGCTTCAAGAGTAACACCAGAATTTTGAACTGTACTCTTTTCATCCATAGACTTCATGTAAAATATACAATTATTCACTTCGTTCGCTTTACAAGAAATGACATCAAACTTCAATCCAACAGCCAACCAGGTTAAGGTCTCCGATGCCGTTGAATCCTTTAACACCTCCTCTTTAAACCAAGGCATGAATGTTCTATTATGTTCCATCAAGACCCATTTCTCTGCTTGTCTTGGATTATTTGCCTTCACAATGGCTTTATGAGCTTCTATGTAAGGTATAACTTCATTTGTGTTATTCAATATATACGAATGTGCTTGCAAGACTTCTGACCAAGATTTTCTTACAATATTCACACCGCGTAAACATTTACTTGTAGAACGCCTATGGTGCCATGAATTAGCTGGAAGACCTATTGGATTTGCTTTTGACATGTACTCTGAACAAAATTCAATACTTTCTTCAACTATGTACCTTTCAATCATTGAAGCTTCTGGACGATAATGATTTTTCACATAACCTTTCAAAATTTTCATATACCGCTCAGCAGGATACATCCATTATAAGTACACTAGTCCACACCATCTAACCTCTCTAACCAGATGCACAAGTAGATGAACCATGATGTCAAAAAAAGATGGAGGAAAAAAATCTCCAATTCACATAAGATAACAATAATTTCATCTTGAAGTTCATCTAGTTTTAATGGATTAATGACTTTGCAACAGATGGAAGAGAAGTGTAAGGACCTGTAAAATTAAATTGGAATAAAAGGAATATATTTTAAATGAATTCTAAGTATGTTTTTATTTAAAATAAAAAGGAAGGAAAGTGTAGCTTAGAAGAGTATGAGATCGCCTGGTTAGTACATAATCGCCTGTCGCCTAGACTACCATGCGGACATCGCCAGGGCGCGAGGTATGCAGACATCACCGGGGCGCGAGAGACATGCGGGTGTTGCCTGGGATAGACATCGGTCGTCTCCCAGAGAGAGAGATCGGTCGTCTTCCAGAGAGAGAGATCGGTCATCTTCCAGGATAAGTCATCGGTGAAAGGTTATCGCGCGATGTCGTGTTTCACACAGATAAAGTGGGACCCAGACTCCCAGCATGAAACGTCCTGCAGGCGCGCCACGTAGACAAAAAGGGTGGTTCAGAATAGTGACATCAGAAAGTTGGCATGCGCAAGAGATGTAAGGACCTGTAAAATTAAATTGGAATAAAAGGGTATATTTTAAATGAATTCTAAGTATGTTTTTATTTAAAATAAAAAGGAAGGAAAGTGTAGCTTAGAAGACTACAAGAGTTCCTTGTTAACACATAATCACCGGTCGCCTAGACTACACGTGATCACCAGGGCGAGAGGGCATCGGTGGAGAGTCTTCGCGCGGAAGGTCATCGGTGGAGAGTCTTCGCGCGAGAGGACATCGGTGGAGAGTCTTCGCGCGAGAGGACATCGGTGGGGAGTCTTCGCGCAAGAGGTCATCGGTGGATGGTCTCCGCGCAAGAGGTCATCGGTGGATAGCCTTCGCGCGAGAGGCCATCGGTGGATAGCCTTCGCGTGAGATGTCATCGGTGGTTAGTCTTCGCGCCAGTGGTCATCGGTGAAAGGTGATCGCGCGATGTCGAGTTGCACACAGAGAAGGTGGGACCCAGACTCCCAGCATGAGACGCGCGGCACGCGCGACACGTAGACAAAAAGTGTTGGTTCAGAACAGTGACATCAGAATGTTGGCATGCGCAAGAGACACTCGCGGTCATACTGTTCAGAGCAGTGGTTGGCATGCACAAGAGACAACCGTAGTCATACTGTTCAGAGAAAGGTACACTCAGACTTCCCTGCAGAGTGGGTGGTGGCAGCTGCTTTTGTGGACAAGTTGGTTTAAGATGGAAAAACCCACTGCTGAGGGAACAAAAACATTTCAGTTGTTCAAGAGCGAAAGAGTGAACTACCTCCTTTCTCCTCCATTTCTCTCCTTCGCGCTGCGATTCTGGCACCTTCACACAAGAGTACGACGAGCGGCAGCCACCATTAGAGCACCTGGGAAGTTCTCTGCAAGTCCTTCAAACCAGACGAAAAAACAGAGCCAAGGCATTCTTCAAGCTTCGTTGGATTTAGGAGCTCTTGGTATTTTGCGCAAGTCCAGGTAAGGGAAGCTAGCCTCCATTTTCAATACAAGTCGTAGTTTAGCTATTTCGGAAGTGAGGGCGACGAGGTCGCCGGTTTCGTTTTCATCTTCGTGAATGCTCTGTTCTGTGTGTTTTTGAGCGACGTGGTCGCCGGTTTTTAAATACAAACTTCGAAATACCCTGTTTTTGAACCAGGTCGCCGGTTTTGGCGTTGTTTTTGCGAACTCCCCTGTTTTGGTGTTGTTTTGAAACTGTTTGAGATGTAAATGTGATATTCGAAAACATGAACCTTGGAGTGAGTTTTGCTGTGATTGAAATCATTCATTTAAGTGTGGTATGATGTGTTGAATGTTGTGAATGTGGGATCAAGGCATAGTATTTTCAGGAAAGAAAATACCGTGTAAGATCGTGTAGGATGTGCATTGATCGGTGATGTCTATAATGAGATTATCCTGACTCTCCTGAGATAATGAATTCATATAGATGAAGTTATTCAGGCGTTGAGAGTCGAAGGAGGTTCATATGAATGGGTGAGTCGTGTGAAAAAGAACGAGCTCGGCCTGTTATATGGATTAACCCTGTCATACTGTGAGAATGATGAACTTGAGATCGAGATTGTGTTGATGCGCATAGTTGTGGAAACATTACAGCAGTTTAGTATGACAGGTGCGGATCTCTGAGTCTAGTCAATGCACGTGTCTTCCGGAAATAGTGTCAAGTGTCTTGTGTGCTGAGTCAGTGGTGGTCTGACATGTGAAATGAGGAACTTGAAATTGATAGACACTTGATGCAGTTTGTGAAATAGAATGACTCTTGAAAATATTGTGAAATGTGTGATTTCTGGGCGATCAAGTGAAGGGTATGAGAAACTTGATAGCGATACGTGAATATCTTGAAATTCTTTACCTTGATTTTAATTTAATTATCCTTATTTAAACTCTCCTTAAAATATCTAGCTTACCCTGCGTGTTCTGCTCGTTGGCTGTTTTTCTCTTAAAACTGTGATGATCGTGTATAACTTACACGGGAGCAGATGATCTTCCAGGAAGCAGAGCTCCCTAGTGAGTGGTCGCCGAGGAAGAGATCGCCGGTTTCTATCTCTTGGTGGTGATCGCCGGTTTTATGTCCTGCTAGCAGATCGCCTGTTTTGGGGCCTTCTGTTACCAGATCGCCGGTTCATGTATGGAGACCGCCGATCTTGTTGTATTTGATTGAATTTCGTTAAATTTTGAAAACATTTGACTGGTTATGTATTAAACTCCCTAAGAGGAGCAACTTCATTACTTATATATATATTATCATGTACTCTTCAATATTATTTGTGTACCTTTATTTTCATTATACATGTATGTATGGTTTTATTTTGGCGAGATGTTACATTAATGGTATCAGAGCAGTTCGTCCTTAGGATGACCTGAGGGCTGTGGATCCATTGTGTTTCTTCTGCTCATAAAATCTATTTGAGTTTCAAATAACAACTATAGTGAAAGGTTTTCAAAACGTTTTTGTATTGAAATTTTGTGTGTGTCTTAGAGAATGTATGCCCTAATTGAAAATCTTGGTACTAAGAATGAGAGGATCTTGATAAAGTGATGAGGGTGCACACTCATAACTGGATCGGGATGATTCTTAAATCTTAGTTCCAGAGGTTTGATGTTTAGCCTACATTGAATTCTGGTGTGATTTATTGAGTGTTCTTGTAATTGACTGAGAGTGGTTGTTTGGATTGATGATTGCACACCAGTAACTGTTCTGGTGTTTTGTTTGAAGTTAGGAGTGTTATAATCCTGTTGATGAACTCAAATTCTTAATGACTTTGAGATGCTGACCTTTGTAAGGTCTAGATGTTACCTCCTGAATGAATTGATTTCTTATCGATCTCATTCTTGTAGTTGTAGGGAATATAGAAAACTCATAGCTTCAAGATCCGAAACAAAGAGTGATGGCACGTAGACCTCCTACCCCTCCCCAACCTTCTTCCGAAATGGGTCAGATCGCCAAGGCCATCGAGATGATGGAAAATGCCATCCAGCAGCAGAACGCGGCGATGTCTCAAAATCACCAAGCTACAATGCAGCATTGGGAGACCGCCAGATCGGCTGCAACGACCCCCAACGTCGGTCAGCCTCAGGAGCAGATGGGACTGACCGAGTTCCTCAGGCACAACCCACCTAAGTTCAGTGGGAACGTTACCCCTGATCAAGCAGATCAGTGGGTCAGGGGGTTAGAGAAAATATTCAGGGCGACCTCCTGCCCTGAAGATAAGAAGCTGGTGTTTGCCACATATCTTCTGTCCGGAGAAGCTGAGTTCTGGTGGATGGGAACTCAGCAGATGATGGAGGCCCGAGAGGAAGTGATGGATTGGGAGAGCTTCAGGGTGAGGTTCCTGGAGAAATACTTCCCAGACAGCGCAATATTTGCGAAGGAAGCTGAGTTCCTGAGGTTGGAGCAGGGGGATATGTCTGTGAATGCCTATGCTGCTCGATTCGAGTACCTCGCCCGGTTTTATACCCAAGCCACCTCTGAGGCTTGGAGGTGTAGGAAATTTGAAGAAGGACTGAAGCACGGGCTGAAGAGGACCATAGCCCTGATGTGCATCAGGGAATTCCACGCCTTGGTGGAAAAGGCGAAGATGGTAGAGACTCTAGAAAAGGGTGAGTCTCGGGTGATCAGGTCCCACCCAGGGGGTTCCTCCAATGGGAAGGCAAGGGTGCAGCAACAGCAGTATAAGCCTTATGCGAGACCTCCACAGCATAGGGCGAGGGCAGCACCGCCCCAGTCTCATCAGCAACAAACCTGGAAACCCAAGTGTTTCCATTGTGGTGGACCACACACGCCCAATGTGTGCCCCAAGAAGACTTCGGAGAGAAGATGTTTTGCCTGTCAGAGGACGGGACACGTTGCAAGAGATTGTCCTACTCAGCATGGGATGACTCAACCCGGTAGTTCCCAGCAAGTGAGGAACGAAAGCAGCAGACCTCAGGCAACAGGGAGAGTGTTTGCCATGTCAGGAGCTGAGGCGTCCCAATCAGGTAACCTTGTGCAGGGTGTCTGTTTTATAGCTGGTAGAGGTGTAAAAGCTTTGTTTGATTCTGGAGCGACACACTCCTTTGTGTCAAGCCTGTGTGTAGCCGAGTTGGGCCTTACAGTGAGGGAATTACCCTTCGAACTGTTGGTCTCTACACCTGCGTCAGGACAGGTGTTGACCTCCACAGTTTGCCCTGAATGTCCAGTGATAGTAGAGGGACGCAGATTCAAAGTGAACTTGATCTGCCTACCTCTTCAGGACCTGGATGTTATCCTGGGAATGGATTGGCTAGCTGCCAATCACGTCCTCATAGACTGCGGTAGTCAGAAGATAGCGTTTCCAGACCTCCCCGAGGCAGATGTGATATCTGCTCAGCGAGGGCGGTCAGAGTTGGAAGGAGGAGCGAGGTGCTTCGTGGTCCTGGCTCGGTTGGAAGTGATGAATGAAGGAGACGTAAACAGGGTACACGTGGTGAAAGAATTCATGGATGTATTTCCAGAAGAAGTACCTGGATTACCTCCTAAGAGAGAAGTGGAATTCTCCATTGATTTGGTACCTGGAGCTGGACCAGTGTCTATGGCACCTTACAGAATGGCTCCAGCCGAGTTAGTAGAGTTGAAGAAGCAAGTGGAAGAATTGCTGGAGAAGCAATTCATCAGACCCAGTGTGTCTCCATGGGGGGCCCCAGTACTTCTAGTGAAGAAAAAGGATGGAGGGTCTCGACTATGTATAGACTACAGGCAGTTGAACAAGTTGACCATCAAGAACAAGTATCCTCTACCTAGGATTGATGATTTAATGGATCAAGTAAATGGGGCCTCGGTGTTCTCAAAGATCGACCTGAGATCGGGGTACCACCAAATTTTGGTGAAGGCCGAAGATGTTCAAAAGACAGCATTTAGGTCTCGTTATGGGCACTATGAGTATGTGGTGATGCCGTTTGGAGTGACCAATGCTCCAGCCCTGTTCATGGACTACATGAATAGGATTTTTCGTCCTTTCTTGGATAAGTTTGTGGTAGTCTTCATTGACGACATCCTCATTTATTCAAGGACCGAAGAAGAACATGAAGAGCATCTAAGGATAGTGTTGGAAATCCTGAGGGAGAAACAACTCTATGCCAAGTTCTCCAAATGTGAGTTCTGGCTGAAGGAGGTCAACTTCTTAGGGCACGTGATATCTGCTCGAGGGATCTCAGTGGATCCAGCCAAGGTTGAAGCAGTGCTGCAGTGGGAACGTCCTAAGTCGGTCACTGAGATAAGAAGCTTTGTGGGTCTGGCGGGCTACTATCGGAGGTTCATTGAGGATTTTTCCAAGGTAGTGGCTCCTTTGACTCAATTGACGCGCAAGGACCAACCTTTTGCTTGGACCGACCGATGTGAGCAGAGTTTCGTGGAGCTAAAGGAGAGGTTGACTAGTGCTCCAGTGCTGGTGATCCCCGATGTTGGGAAACCTTTTGATGCCTACTGTGATGCTTCACATCAGGGCTTGGGATGCGTCTTGATGCAAGAGAAGAGAGTGGTTGCATATGCTTCAAGGCAACTCAAGGTGCATGAGAGAAACTACCCTACTCATGATTTGGAATTGGCAGCGGTGGTGTTCGCCTTGAAGATCTGGAGGCACTATCTGTATGGAGCTCGGTTCCAGGTGTTCAGTGACCATAAGAGCTTGAAATACCTGTTTGATCAGAAGGAACTAAACATGAGGCAAAGAAGGTGGATGGAGTTCCTAAAGGACTACGATTTTCAACTCATGTATCATCCAGGGAAGGCCAATGTAGTGGCAGATGCGTTGAGTAGAAAATCAATACAAGTCGCCACTATGATGATGGAAGAGCAGAAGCTGATCGAGCAGTTCAGAGACTTAAACCTTGGGGTAGAATTTCACGTGAATCACATTAGTTGTAGTAAGCTGACTATAACTAATGACTTCCTTGGGATGTTAAGGGATAGGCAATTGGAGGACCCTAGTCTGAAGCGCACTGTGGAGTCGCTAGGGACAGATCAGGCTAGAGACTTTGTGACGGGCGATGATGGGATCTTGAGATTTAATGGCAGAATTTGCATCCCTGCAAATGATGAGTTGAAGAAGATGATCCTAGAGGAAGGTCACAAGAGTCGCCTTAGCCTACACCCAGGCATGAATAAGATGTACCATGACTTGAAGGAGTCATTTTGGTGGTCGGGCATGAAGAGGGACATTGCCCAGTATGTTACTACCTGCTTGACGTGTCAGAAGGCAAAGGTAGAACATCAAAGACCTGGCGGGTTGTTACAGCAACTGGATATCCCTGAGTGGAAATGGGACAGCATTGCCATGGATTTTGTCACCCATTTACCCAGATCGGTGAAGGGTCATGATGCAATCTGGGTCATAGTAGATCGGCTAACAAAGAGTGCCCACTTTCTCCCAGTAAATATGAAGATGCCCATGGCCAAGTTGGCACAGCTGTACATCAAGGAGATTGTGAGGTTGCATGGAGTGCCTTCCAGCATCGTTTCAGATAGAGATCCCAGGTTCACTTCACGGTTTTGGCAGACCTTGCAAGAGTGCTTGGGAACTAAGTTGAGGATGAGCTCTGCATATCATCCCCAAACAGATGGTCAGTCAGAGAGAACGATCCAATCCTTGGAAGATCTGCTGAGGGCGTGCGTCTTGGATCAATTGGGAAGTTGGGACGAGGTGTTACCACTGGTGGAGTTTACCTATAATAATAGCTACCACGCCAGTATTGGGATGGCACCATATGAAGCCCTGTATGGGAGGAAATGCAGAACTCCCTTATGTTGGTACCAGGAGGGCGAGGCAGTCTTGGTTGGGCCAGAGTTGATTCAGTAGACGACCGAGAAGGTGAAACAGGTACAAAGCAGAATGAAAGCTTCTCAGAGTAGGCAGAAGTCCTATGCAGATCAGAGGAGAAAGCCTTTGGAGTTTGCTGCTGGAGACCACGTGTTCATGAAAGTGACACCAACCAAGGGTGTAGGACGGGCGATCAGGTCAAGGAAGTTGTCCCCTAAGTTCGTGGGACCATATCAGATCTTAAGAAAGGTTGGTCCAGTGGCTTATGAGATCGCCCTACCTCCCCATCTAGCGAATCTGCACAATGTCTTTCACGTGTCACAGCTGAGGAAGTACATGGTAGACCCTAGTCATGTGCTGGATGTAGACGATGTGCAGATCAGGGATGACTTGTCCTTTGAAGCAAAACCAGTCAGGATTGACGATCGGCAAAGTAAACAGCTCAGAGGCAAGACCATCAACATGGTGAAAGTGGTGTGGGATGAGAGATCGGGGGATTCAACTTGGGAGTTAGAAGAACCCATGAGAGAGGCTTATCCATACCTCTTTTCCTTGTAATTCAATTTTCGGGGACGAAAATTTTTTCTTGATGGGGAGAATGTAAGGACCTGTAAAATTAAATTGGAATAAAAGGGTATATTTTAAATGAATTCTAAGTATGTTTTTATTTAAAATAAAAAGGAAGGAAAGTGTAGCTTAGAAGACTACAAGAGTTCCTTGTTAACACATAATCGCCGGTCGCCTAGACTACACGTGATCACCAGGGCGAGAGGGCATCGGTGGAGATTCTTCGCGCGGAAGGTCATCGGTGGAGATGCGTGGAAGGTCATCGGTGGAGAGTCTTCGCGCGGAAGGTCATCGGTGGAGAGTCTTCGCGCGAGAGGACATCGGTGGAGAGTCTTCGCGCGAGAGGACATCGGTGGGGAGTCTTCGCGCAAGAGGTCATCGGTGGATGGTCTCCGCGCGAGAGGTCATCGGTGGATAGCCTTCGCGCGAGAGGCCATCGGTGGATAGCCTTCGCGTGAGATGTCATCGGTGGTTAGTCTTCGCGCCAGTGGTCATCGGTGAAAGGTGATCGCGCGATGTCGAGTTGCACACAGAGAAGGTGGGACCCAGACTCCCAGCATGAGACGCGCGGCACGCGCGACACGTAGACAAAAAGTGTTGGTTCAGAACAGTGACATCAGAATGTTGGCATGCGCAAGAGACACTCGCGGTCGTACTGTTCAGAGCAGTGGTTGGCATGCACAAGAGACAACCGTAGTCGTACTGTTCAGAGAAAGGTACACTCAGACTTCCCTGCAGAGTGGGTGGTGGCAGCTGCTTTTGTGGACAAGTTGGTTTAAGATGGAAAAACCCACTGCTGAGGGAACAAAAACATTTCAGTTGTTCAAGAGCGAAAGAGTGAACTACCTCCTTTCTCCTCCATTTCTCTCCTTCGCGCTGCGATTCTGGCACCTTCACACAAGAGTACGACGAGCGGCAGCCACCATTAGAGCACCTGGGAAGTTCTCTGCAAGTCCTTCAAACCAGACGAAAAAACAGAGCCAAGGCATTCTTCAAGCTTCGTTGGATTTAGGAGCTCTTGGTATTTTGCGCAAGTCCAGGTAAGGGAAGCTAGCCTCCATTTTCAATACAAGTCGTAGTTTAGCTATTTCGGAAGTGAGGGCGACGAGGTCGCCGGTTTCGTTTTCATCTTCGTGAATGCTCTGTTCTGTGTGTTTTTGAGCGACGTGGTCGCCGGTTTTTAAATACAAACTTCGAAATACCCTGTTTTTGAACCAGGTCGCCGGTTTTGGCGTTGTTTTTGCGAACTCCCCTGTTTTGGTGTTGTTTTGAAACTGTTTGAGATGTAAATGTGATATTCGAAAACATGAACCTTGGAGTGAGTTTTGCTGTGATTGAAATCATTCATTTAAGTGTGGTATGATGTGTTGAATGTTGTGAATGTGGGATCAAGGCATAGTATTTTCAGGAAAGAAAATACCGTGTAAGATCGTGTAGGATGTGCATTGATCGGTGATGTCTATAATGAGATTATCCTGACTCTCCTGAGATAATGAATTCATATAGATGAAGTTATTCAGGCGTTGAGAGTCGAAGGAGGTTCATATGAATGGGTGAGTCGTGTGAAAAAGAACGAGCTCGGCCTGTTATATGGATTAACCCTGTCATACTGTGAGAATGATGAACTTGAGATCGAGATTGTGTTGATGCGCATAGTTGTGGAAACATTACAGCAGTTTAGTATGACAGGTGCGGATCTCTGAGTCTAGTCAATGCACGTGTCTTCCGGAAGTAGTGTCAAGTGTCTTGTGTGCTGAGTCAGTGGTGGTCTGACATGTGAAATGAGGAACTTGAAATTGATAGACACTTGATGCAGTTTGTGAAATAGAATGACTCTTGAAAATATTGTGAAATGTGTGATTTCTGGGCGATCAAGTGAAGGGTATGAGAAACTTGATAGCGATACGTGAATATCTTGAAATTCTTTACCTTGATTTTAATTTAATTATCCTTATTTAAACTCTCCTTAAAATATCTAGCTTACCCTGCGTGTTCTGCTCGTTGGCTGTTTTTCTCTTAAAACTGTGATGATCGTGTATAACTTACACGGGAGCAGATGATCTTCCAGGAAGCAGAGCTCCCTAGTGAGTGGTCGCCGAGGAAGAGATCGCCGGTTTCTATCTCTTGGTGGTGATCGCCGGTTTTATGTCCTGCTAGCAGATCGCCTGTTTTGGGGCCTTCTGTTACCAGATCGCCGGTTCATGTATGGAGACCGCCGATCTTGTTGTATTTGATTGAATTTCGTTAAATTTTGAAAACATTTGACTGGTTATGTATTAAACTCCCTAAGAGGAGCAACTTCATTACTTATATATATATTATCATGTACTCTTCAATATTATTTGTGTACCTTTATTTTCATTATACAAGTATGTATGGTTTTATTTTGGCGGGATGTTACAAGAGACACTCGCGGTCATACTGTTCAGGGAGGTGGTTGGCATGCGCAAGAAGACAAAAAGGGTGGTTCAGAATAGTGACATCAGAAAGTTGGCATGCGCAAGAGACAACTGTGGCCGTACTGTTCAGTGAAACGTACACTCAGGCTTTCCTGCAGAGGGGGGGTGGTGGCAGCAGCATGCGTGGACAAGTAGGCTTGGATTCAAAAACCCACTGCGGGGAGGCAAAGAACGTTGCAGTGGCTCAAGAGTGAAAGAGTGAGTGCATCTTCATCCCTCTCTTTTCTCCCCTTCGCGCTGTGATTCAGGCAACCTCAAGCACCAGTACGACGAGCGACGACTGCCCTTGGACACTTGGGAGGTTCTCTGCAAGTTCCCCAGACCGGGACACTAAAACAGAGTGAAAGCATCTTTAAGCTTCGTTGGGTTTCGGAGCTCTTGGAGTTTTGCGCTAGTCCAGGTAAGGGAAGCTAGCTTTGTTTTTCAATAAAAGCCGTAGGCTAGCTGTTTCTGAAGTGGGGGCGACGTGGTCGCCGGTTTCATATTTTGTTTTCGTGATACTCTGTTCTATGTGTTTGGACGACGTGGTCGCCGGTTTTAAACTCAATTTCACGATGCTCTGTTTTATGTGTGGGGGTGACGTGATCGCCGGTTTTAAACCCCTTTTTCATGATGCTCTGTTTTCATGAGCTTGGGCGACGTGATCGCCGGTTTTAAATACAGATTTCGAACTCCCCTGTTTTAGTGTCGTTGAGACTGTTTGAGATTTAAATGTGGAATGCATGTGATATTTTAAAGTCTGAACCTTGGAATGATTGTTGCTGTGATTGGAAATCGTTCATTTAAGTGTTATATGATGTGTTGAATGTTTGAATGTGGGATCAAGACATAGTATTTTCAGGAAAGGAAATACCGTGTTGAGATTATTTATGAGGTGTATTGATCAGTGAGTATCCTGTGAATGAGACGATCCTGACTCTGCTGATATGATGGAGTCACATAGATGAAGTCATTCGGTTGGTGAGAGTCGAAGGAGGTCCATATGTATGGGTAAGTCATTTGAAAGATAACTGACTTGACCTGTTATATGGATTAACCCTGTCATACTGTGAGAGTGATGAGATTGAGATCGAGATTATGTTGATGCGCATGGCTGTGGGAACATTACAGCGATGAAGTATGACAGGTGCAGGTCTCTGGATGCTAAGTTCAACGCACGAGTCTTCCGGAAGTAGTGTCAACTGTCTATGTGTGATGAGTCAGTGGAAGTCTGACGTGAGAAATGTGAAATATTGAGAATTTGTTGATAGACACTTGATGGTTGTGTGATATGAATGAGAAAGTGATGGACTCTTGTGAATGTTTAAAAAGGGCTGATCTACGTTGGTTGTCCAGTTTATAATTTAAAGTTTTAAAAATATCTAGCTTACCCTTTGTATTGTTCTGTGGCTGTTTTCTCTTAAAACTATGATGATCGTGTATTTTACACGGGAGCAGATGATCTTCCAGGGAGTAGAGCTCCTCAGTGAGTGGTCGCCGGAAAGAGATCGCCTGTTTCTGTCTCCATGTGGTGATCGCCTGTTTTCTGTTTTGATAGCAGATCGGCTGTTTTGGGTCTTCTGATAGGAGATCGCCGGTTTGTGTAGGGAGACCGCCGGTTTCATTTTATTTGGCTGTATTTTGTTTAAGTTTTGAAAAATTGACCGGTTATGTATTAAACTCCCTGTGAGGAGAAACTTCATTACATATATATAATTATGTTCACTTCAATATTATTGTTTTACCTTTATTTCTTTTTTTTTATTTATTCCAAAGTATTTGGCGGGATGTTACATTAATGGTATCAGAGCAGTTCGTCCTTAGGATGACCTGAGGGCTGTGGATCCATTGTGTTTCTTCTGCTCATAAAATTTATTTGAGTTTTAAACAAAAACTATGGTGAAAGGCTTTCAAACGTTTTTGTATTAAAATTTTGTGTGTGCTGTAGTGAATATATGATCTAACTGAAAATTTTAGTATTAAGAATGAAAGGATCTTGATAAAGTAGTGAGGGTGCACACTCATAACTGGATCGAGATGTTCTCAATCTTAATTCCAAAGGTTTGATGTTTAGCATACATTGAATTCTGGTGTGATTTATTTCATTTTATTGAGTGTTTTTGTAGTTGATTAAAAGTGGTTGTTTGGATTGATGGTTGTATACCAGTAGCTGTTCTGGTGTTTTGCTTAAGGTTATAAGCATCATGATTCTGTCGATGAACTCAAATTCTTAATGACTTTGAGATGTTGACCTTTGTAAGGTCTAGATGTTACCTCCTGAATGAATTGATTTCTGATCGATCTCATTCTTATAGTTGTAAGGAATATAGAAACCTGTAGTTTCAAAATCTGAAACGAAGAAGATGGCACGTAGACCTTCTACCCCTCCCCAACCTTCTTCGGAAATGAGCCAGATTGCCAAGGCTATTGAGATGATGGCAACTGCCATCCAACAACAGAATGCAGCGATGGCTCAGAACCATCAAGCTACAATGCACCACTGGGAAACTGCTCGGTCGGCTGAAACAAATTCTCACGCCGGTCAGTCTCGGGAACAGATGGGACTGACCGAGTTCATGAGGCACAACCCACCCAAGTTCAGTGGGAATGCTACCCCTTATCAAGCAGATCAGTGGGTCAGGGAGTTGGAGAAAATCTTTAGGGCGACCTCCTGCCCTGAAGAGAAGAAATTGTTGTTCGCCACCTATCTGCTATCTGGAGAAGCCGAGTTCTGGTGGATGGGAGCTCAGCAGATGATGGAGGCCCGAGAGGATGTGTTGGATTGGGAGAGCTTCAGGGTGAGGTTCCTGGAGAAATACTTCCCAGACAGCGCAAGGTTTGCGAGGGAAGCTGAGTTCCTAAAGTTGGAGCAGGGGGATATGTCTGTGAACGCCTATGCTGCTCGGTTTGAGTACCTCGCCCGATTCTATACCCAGGCGACCTCCGAGGCTTGGAGGTGCAGAAAGTTTGAAGAGGGACTGAAGCATGGGCTGAAGAGGACCATAGCCCCTATGTGCATCAGAGAATTTCACGCCTTAGTAGAGAAGGCGAAGATGGTGGAGACCCTGGAAAAGGGTGATTCTCGGGTGATCAGGTCACACCCAGGGGGTTCATCCAGTGGGAAGACCAAGGTGCAGCACCCACAAAGCAAGCCCTATGCGAGACCTCCACCTCATCGGGCGGGAGCAGCGTCATCCCAGTTTCAGCAGCAACAACCTTGGAAACCCAGATGTTTCACGTGCCAAAAGATGGGGCACATTTCTAGAGAGTGCCCTAACAGGAATGGGGCGACTCAACCCGTTGGTTCTCAGCAGTTGAGAAACGAAGGCAGCAGACCTCAGGCAACAGGGAGAGTGTTTGCCATGTCAGGAGCAGAAGCGTCTCAGTCAGGTAACCTCGTGCAAGGTGTTTGTTTTATAGCTGGTAGGGGTGTAAAAGCTTTGTTTGATTCTGGAGCGACACACTCTTTTGTGTCAAGTCTGTGTGTAGCCAGGCTGGGCCTTCTAGTGAAGGAGTTACCTTTCGAACTGTTGGTCTCTACACCTGCGTCAGGACAGGTGTTGGCCTCTACAGTTTGCCCCGAATGTCCAGTGATAGTAGAGGGACGCAGATTCAAAGTGAACTTGATCTGCCTACCTCTTCAGGACCTGGATGTTATCCTGGGAATGGATTGGCTAGCTGCCAATCACGTTCTCATAGACTGCGGTAGTCAGAAGATAACGTTTTTAGACCCCCAAGAGTCAGATGTGATATCTGCTCAGCAAGGGCAGTCGGAGTTGGAAGAAGGGGCGAGGTGCTTCGTGATGCTAGCTCGGTTGGAAGTGAAGAATGAAGAGGACGTAAGCAGGATACATGTAGTGAAAGACTTCACGGATGTATTTCCAGAAGAGGTACCTGGGTTACCTGTAACATCCCGCCAAATTCTTTCCATATTTATATAATAAAATAAGCGTAGACATTTATTTATAAAATCACATATGTATGTATATTGAAAGTACATCATCCCATACATTGTATCTCAAAAAGAAACGTCCCTCTTATAGGGGTTTTAATACATTCCATCAACTGTTTCAAAATAAAACTAAAATACAGCATAAAAAGAAAACAGGCGATCTCTTCCTCCAACTGCTCACTGAGGAGCTCGACTACCTGCAACATCATCTGCTCCCGTGTAAAATACACGATCATCACAGTTTTAAGAAAAACAGCCACAGAACAAAAACGCAGGGTAAGCTAGATATTTTAAAGAGAATTTAGATATGAAACTTTAAAATCAAGATAAAACAAATTTAAGACACCCACGTAAAATCCATCAATTTCCCATTCATTTCACACACTTCACAATTTCATCAAGAGTTTATTTGTTTCACATAAAACATCAAATGCCTATCAAATCTCAATATTTCGCTTTCTCATGTCCGACTTCCACGGACTCACCACACATAGACACATACCACACCACTGTAAAGTCCACACAGGACAGCTAATGAAGTCCACACAGGACAGCTACTGAAGTCCACACAGGACAGCTACTGAAGTCCACACAGGACAGCTACTGAAGTCCACACAGGACAGCTACTGAAGTCCACACAGGACAGCTACTGAAGTCCACACAGGACAGCTACTGAAGTCCACACAGGACAGCTACTGAAGTCCACACAGGACAGCTACTGAAGTCCACACAGGACAGCTAATGAAGTCCACACAGGACAGCTAATGAAGTCCACACAGGACAGCTATTTAACATCAATTCACCCAATGCACCATACAACACTTAAATGAACACAGCAACAATCATTCCACGGTTCAGATTTTCGAATATCACATGCATTTCACATTTAAATCTCAAACAGTCTCAACGACACTAAAACAGGGGATTTCGAAAGCTGTATTTAAAACCGGCGATCACGTCGCCCAAATAAATAAAAACAGAACATCGTGAAATAGAGTTTAAAACCGGCGACCACGTCGCCCAAACACATAGAACAGAGCATCGTGAAATAGAGTTCAAAACCGACGACCACGTCGCCCAAACACATAGAACAGAGCATCACGAAATAGAGCTTAAAACCGGCGACCACGTCGCCCTCACTTCAGAAACAGCTAATCTACGGCTTTTATTGAAAAACAAAGCTAGCTTCCCTTACCTGGACTTGCGTAAACTTCACTAAGAGTTCCAACCCAACGAAGCTTAAAGATGTCCTAACTCTGTTCTAGAGTCCTGACGGAAAACTCGCAGAGAACTCCCCAGGTATCCAAGTGCAGTCGTCGCTCGTCGTACTGGTGTTTGGGGATGTCTGAAATGCAGCGCGAAGGAGAGAAAAGAGAAGGATGAAGGTAGACTCACTCTGTCCCTCTTGAACCACAGCAACGTTCTCCCTCTCCGAAGTGGTTTTTGAATCTAAACCAACTTGTCCACAAATGCCGCTGCCACCACCCACTCTGCAGGAAGGCTTGCGTGCACGCTTCCTTGAACAGTACGGCCACGTGTGTCTCTGCGCATGCCAACTCTCTGATGTCACTCTTCTGAAACACCCTTTTTGTCTACGTGTCGCGCGTGCAGGACGTTTCATGCTGGGAGCCTGGGTCCCACCTTATCTGTGTGAAACACGACATCGCGCGATAACCTTCCACCGATGACTCATCCTAGCGAACGACCAACGTCTCTCTCTGGAAGACGACCGATCTCTCTCTCTGGAAGACCACCGATGTCTCTCCCTGCAAGACGACCGATCTCTCTCTCTCTGGAAGACGACCGATGTCTCTCCCTGCATGACGACCGATGTCTCTCTCTATAAAACGACCGATGTCTCTCGCCCTGGCGATGCCCGCATGTGTCTCGCCCCCTGGCGATGCCCGCATGTCTCTCGCGCCCTGGCGATGTCCGGATGTGTCTCGCCCCCTGGCGATGCCCGCATGTCTCTCGCGCCCTGGCGATGCCTGCATGTGTCTCGCCACCTGGCGATGACTGATGACAATCGCCACGCCTGGCTGAAGGTTCTTCATCCCACAATGTTACGTCCAAGGTATCACCTCCACATGATTACCTCACGATAAAGTCATCGCACCTAACTACTTGGTTAATAAAATGGTCAGCCGACCGACCTCTACCAGCTGACCCCAGACCTTGGGCGATGTCCGAGGTCTGACTACTACGAAACTTCTATTACCAGCTCTTTGTATTTTAAATAATAACATCTTCTGAAATTATTTAAATATAACACTTTTATTCCAATTAAAGTTTCTAGGTCCTTACATTCTCCCCAACAAGAAAAATTTTCGTCCTCGAAAATTGAATTACAAGGAAAAGAGGTAGGGATAGGCTTCTCTCATGGTTTCTTGTAACTCCCAAGTTGAATCCCCTGATCTGTCATTTCATTGGTTGAAGTGGAGACTTGCAGACCAGAAAACCTGTCTCAAATACTTGATCCTTAAAACTCCTAATTCCTCTTGTTTTAGATGTCCTTCATTGGCATGAACAGATCTGCGATGACTTGGGTGACATCAACATTATTATTCTGTCTAGAAACTGCAGAGATGGAGTTTCTTCCAGGATTTTCATTTTTCAGTTCAGAAACAACCGGTTTGTAGCTTGGCTTCACATTAGACACCGTTTCTTGTCAAACCGATGGTGAAACAGCAAAAACTTGAGGGAGCACGGTCTCTTTCTTCAGGCGCCCCTCTGGTTCATCTCTTTGTTGATTACTAATAGCAGATCAGGAAAAACCCACCCCTTTAACAGATGGTTGGGATTTCAGAGCTGCTAACTCAGGAATTCCAATGGATACATCCATATTAGTATTGCATGGGATCTCAAGGTGCTCAGTATTCAACATGCAGATCATAAATCCCTCACTGTGTTCAGGGTGAGGACTTGTTGCCACAACTGACAATGCAGCAGTGTTTCTAGGATCAGAAACGAAACGCTGACCACCACAACTGCCCATTTAAAGGACTAGCTGTAAATCCCATCCCATTAGAAACACAAGGCACGGAAAGTTCTGCTTCCACATCCAACTTTCTGCAATTTACTAACATCGCTAGAAGAACTCAACATCATCATAACACGGCTTACCCTTATTCTTATCCATAGCCATTACCTCCTTCCCTTCTACATTCACAGGCAGAACTGCATCCTCATTTGCCAAGTTCAGGAGATCTACGGCATCAGAAGCCTTTAGTCTCAACCCACCATTTCCATACTCATCTTTCGAATCACGATCAACAAAACAGCATCCATTCTGCGTGAAGCTTTCTCTCTTATCCCAGTAACTTCTCTACCTAGTATTTTTCAGCAAATTTCTCTGTCTAATTGAACTTTAGACATAAATACAATATCTCATCTTTCCTTTTAAGCTTGTGGTTAAGCTAGAGCCATCTCATGCTGTTTCATCGACATAACCATCTTCCAAGCTTCAAATAAAAGAAAATTCATTCTTTCATTCTTGGAACTTAACCCTGGTACTTCCCATGGATACACATGCTTAAGTCTTTAAACCCTCAACATACTGCTTATTTACTCTCCATAACTTATATGTAGCTGAAACTAAACCTTGGTACAACTAAATCTAACTTACACTTGCTTCTTTAATTCCATCAACTCTGCTGGAGCCATTGACACTAGTCCAGCTCCAGGTACCAAAACAATAGAGAATTCCATCTCTCTCTTAGGAGGTAGTCCAGGTATTTCTTCTGAAATACATCCATGAAATCCTTCACCACATGTATACTGCCCATATCTTCATCATTCTTCACTCCCCCTTGAGCTAGGAACACAAGGCACGTCGCCCCTTCTTTCAACTCCGACCATACATGCTTAGCAGATATCATATCTGTCTCTTGGAGATCTGGAACACCACTTCCTGCCTACTGCAATCTATGAGAATGTGATTGGCAGATAGCCAATCCATTCCCAGGATGACATCCAGATCCTGAAGAGGTAGACAGATCAAATTCACTTTGAACCTGCGTCCCTTACTATCACTGGACATTCAGAGCAAACTGGGGAGGTCAAAACCTGTCCTGATGCAGGTGTAGAGATCAACCGTTCAAACGACAGCTCCTTCACTAGAAGGCCCAGTTCGGTTGCACACCGATTTGACACAAAAGAGTGTGTCGCTCCAGAATCAAACAAAACTCTAACGTATCTACCAGCTATAAACAAGCACCTTGTACTAGGTTACCTGACTGAGATGCCTCCGCTCCAGACATGGCAAACACTCTCCCTGCTGCTTGAGGTCTGCTGCCTTCGTTCCTCAACTGCTGGGAACCACTGGGTTGAGTCGCCCTATTCCCGTTAGGACACTCTCTAGCAAGGTGTCCCGTCTCTCGGCAGATGTAGCATCTTCTCCCTAAATCTCTCTTGAGGCACACATTGGATGTGTGTGGTCCACCACAATGGAAACATCTGAGTTTCCAGGGCTGCTGCTGCTGAAACTGGGGAGGTGCTACTTCTGCCCTATGCTGTGGAGGTCTCGCATAAGGCTTATTCTGCTGTTGCTGCACCTTGGCCTTCCCATTGGAAGAACCCCCTGGGTATGACCTGATCACCCGGGAGTCACTCTTCTCCAGTGTCTCCACCATCTTCGCCTTCTCCACTAAGGCGTGAAATTCTCTTATGCACATAGGTGCTATGGTCCTCTTCAGCTCATGCTTCAGTCCTTCTTCAAATTTCCTACACCTCCAAGCCTCAGAGGTCGCCTGGGTATAGAATCGGGCGAGGTACTCAAACCGAGCAGCATAAGCATTCACTGACATCTCCCCCTGTTCCAACCTGAGGAATTCTGCTTCCTTCGCAAACCTTGCACTATCTGGGAAGTATTTTTCCAGAAATCTCACCCTGAAGCTCTCCCAGTCTAAAACATCAGCTTTGGCTTCCATCATCTGCTGAGCTCCCATCCACCAGAACTCGGCTTCTCCAGATAGCAGATAGGTGGCGAATACCAATTTCTTCTCTTCAGGGCAGGAGGTCGCCCTAAAGATTTTCTCCAACTCTTTGACCCACTGATCTGCTTGATCAGGGGTAGCATTCCCACTGAACTTGGGTGGGTTGTGCCTCATGAACTCGGTCAGTCCCATCTGTTCCTGAGGCTGACCGACGTGAGAAGTTGTTTCAGCCGACCGAGCAGTTTCCCAATGGTGCATTGCAGCTTGATGATTTTGAGCCATTGCTGCATTCTGTTGTTGGATAGCACTCGCCATCATCTCAATGGCCCTGGTGATCTGGCCCATTTCCGAAGAAGGTTGGGGAGGGGTAGGAGGTCTACGTGCCATCTTCTGTGTAAGATTAGGAAACTATTATTCTCTAATCATATTCCTATAAAATGAACTTGATGAGGAATCAATTCATTTAGAAGACCACATCTAGGTCTTACAAAGGCCAGCATCTCAAATTCATCAAGAATTTTGAGTTTATCAGCCGATCATGATACTTACAGCAGCAAGCATAACACCAAAACAGCCACTGGTATAAAACCATCAGTCCAAACAACCACTTTCAATCAATTACAAAGACACTCAACAAAGTGAAATAATTCACACCAGAATCCAATATATGCTAAACATCAAACTTTCAGGACTAAGATTGAGAATCATCTTGATCCAGTTATGAGTGTGCACCCTCACTACTTTATCAAGATCCTTTCATTCTTAATACTAAAATTTTCAGTTAGGGCATATATTCACTAAAGCACACACAAAATTTCAATACAAAAACGTTTGAAAACCTTTCACTAGAGTTTTTATTTAAAACTCAATTAAATTTTATGAGCAGAAGAAACACAAAGGATCCACAGCCCTCAGGTCATCCTAAGGACGAACTGCTCTGATACCATTAATGTAACATCCCGCCAAATTCTTTCCATATTTATATAATAAAATAAGCGTAGACATTTATTTATAAAATCACATATGTATGTATATTGAAAGTACATCATCCCATACATTGTATCTCAAAAAGAAACGTCCCTCTTGATCCGGTCGGTCATCGGTATCCAATGACGTCAGCAGCAGATGACCACGTGGGCCAGTCACAGAGCAACACGTGGCATGAGATAGCAGATGAACAAGGGTGGAGATCGACTCCTACATGAGCGCCTGGAAGCAGAGCGCGAGAGTGATGAAGCACCGATCAGTCATCGGTATATACAGAGTGATCAGTCATCGGTGCATGCAGAGTGATCAGTCATCGGTGCATGCAGAGTGATCAGTCATCGGTGCATGCAGAGTGATCAGTCATCGGTGTATACAGAGTGATCAGTCATCGGTGTACACAGATTGATCAGTCATCGGTGTATATAGAATGATCAGTCGTCGGGGGTTCCTTGCCAACGCGTGTTAAACTGGGACCCAGGCTCCCAGCAAGAACGTTACCCAAGGACCTCGCCTGATTCCATAAGCAGAGCACGACAACGTGAAGAAGCGCCATCGGACATCGGCCAGGATGAGAGATACCTCGGTCATCGGTGTGTGTCGAGGCGACATCGGCCGAGCGGTGTGAACAACGCGACCAGTGGCCAGTAAAGCAGGGAGTGGCCATAGTCGCGAGACGACCATGCATGAAGAGGAGAAGACACAGGCAGGTGCAGAATCCTGCTGGGACGAGAACCCATCAAGGCTAGAGTCTCCCAGTGAGCTTGCGCGCATGCCACGTGGACCGTGAAGATGCTCCTAGAGAATAGGTAGGGCAGATAGGCACAGAAGTCGAGGGGTCCAGAGGCACCCACGCAGCCTCCCCTGTCAGACTTTGCATTTACGTGAAGAAGGTTGGCGTGCAAAGTAGTCTTGGGGAGTGGAAACGACAGTGCAGAGTAATCAAGTGGCCCTAGAGGTAGCCTGTAGGGGCTACACCGGTTTATATGAGGAAGAAGAACACCAAACCAGGTATGAGTTTTTTACCTCAGAATACACACACACAAAGCTAAGAACACTCAGTTTCCGAATCAAAGGGGACTGAGGGCACACACTCGGGTCTCACACAGAGAGAGATCCGAGAGAGAGTTTTGGTGTTCCCGTTGCCTGACTTGAGCGTCGGAGCTACAACGGCCGCTAGAGGCGCCGTCTGTGTGTTTTGCAGGCATCGTTCGGAGTCCCGTCGAAGGTTCCTGGAGCCTCCTTGCAGAACACGCAGCAGCTGGAAAGCCAGACGAAGGAGTGACGAGGCATTTCCCCACGCTCGAGTCCGCGGCGAGATCACCTCTTATAGGGGTTTTAATACATTCCATCAACTGTTTCAAAATAAAACTAAAATACAGCGTAAAAAGAAAACAGGCGATCTCTTCCTCCAACTGCTCACTGAGGAGCTCGACTACCTGCAACATCATCTGCTCCCGTGTAAAATACACGATCATCACAGTTTTAAGAAAAACAGCCACAGAACAAAAACGCAGGGTAAGCTAGATATTTTAAAGAGAATTTAGATATGAAACTTTAAAATCAAGATAAAACAAATTTAAGACACCCACGTAAAATCCATCAATTTCCCATTCATTTCACACACTTCACAATTTCATCAAGAGTTTATTTGTTTCACATAAAACATCAAATGCCTATCAAATCTCAATATTTCGCTTTCTCACGTCCGACTTCCACGGACTCACCACACATAGACACATACAACACCACTGTAAAGTCCACACAGGACAGCTAATGAAGTCCACACAGGACAGCTACTGAAGTCCACACAGGACAGCTACTGAAGTCCACACAGGACAGCTACTGAAGTCCACACAGGACAGCTACTGAAGTCCACACAGGACAGCTACTGAAGTCCACACAGGACAGCTACTGAAGTCCACACAGGACAGCTACTGAAGTCCACACAGGACAGCTACTGAAGTCCACACAGGACAGCTACTGAAGTCCACACAGGACAGCTACTGAAGTCCACACAGGACAGCTACTGAAGTCCACACAGGACAGCTACTGAAGTCCACACAGGACAGCTAATGAAGTCCACACAGGACAGCTAATGAAGTCCACACAGGACAGCTATTTAACATCAATTCACCCAATGCACCATACAACACTTAAATGAACACAGCAACAATCATTCCACGGTTCAGATTTTCGAATATCACATGCATTTCACATTTAAATCTCAAACAGTCTCAACGACACTGAAACAGGGGATTTCGAAAGCTGTATTTAAAACCGGCGATCACGTCGCCCAAATAAATAAAAACAGAACATCGTGAAATAGAGTTTAAAACCGGCGACCACGTCGCCCAAACACATAGAACAGAGCATCGTGAAATAGAGTTCAAAACCGACGACCACGTCGCCCAAACACATAGAACAGAGCATCACGAAATAGAGCTTAAAACCGGCGACCACGTCGCCCTCACTTCATAAACAGCTAATCTACGGCTTTTATTGAAAAACAAAGCTAGCTTCCCTTACCTGGACTTGCGTAAACTTCACTAAGAGTTCCAACCCAACGAAGCTTAAAGATGTCCTAACTCTGTTCTAGGGTCCTGACGGAAAACTCGCAGAGAACTCCCCAGGTATCCAAGTGCAGTCGTCGCTCGTCGTACTGGTGTTTGGGGATGTCTGAAATGCAGCGCGAAGGAGAGAAAAGAGAAGGATGAAGGTAGACTCACTCTGTCCCTCTTGAACCACAACAACGTTCTCCCTCTCCGAAGTGGTTTTTGAATCTAAACCAACTTGTCCACAAATGCCGCTGCCACCACCCACTCTGCAGGAAGGCTTGCGTGCACGCTTCCTTGAACAGTACGGCCACGTGTGTCTCTGCGCATGCCAACTCTCTGATGTCACTCTTCTGAAACACCCTTTTTGTCTACGTGTCGCGCGTGTAGGACGTTTCATGCTGGGAGCCTGGGTCCCACCTTATCTGTGTGAAACACGACATCGCACGATAACCTTCCACCGATGACTCATCCTAGCGAACGACCAACGTCTCTCTCTGGAAGACGACCGATCTCTCTCTCTGGAAGACCACCGATGTCTCTCCCTGCAAGACGACCGATCTCTCTCTCTCTGGAAGACGACCGATGTCTCTCCCTACATGACGACCGATGTCTCTCTCTGTAAAACGACCGATGTCTCTCGCCCTGGCGATGCCCGCATGTGTCTCGCCCCCTGGCGATGCCCGCATGTCTCTCGCGCCCTGGCGATGTCCGGATGTGTCTCGCCCCCTGGCGATGCCCGCATGTCTCTCGCGCCCTGGCGATGCCTGCATGTGTCTCGCCACCTAGCGATGACTGATGACAATCGCCACGCCTGGCTGAAGGTTCTTCATCCCACAATGTTACGTCCAAGGTATCACCTCCACATGATTACCTCACGATAAAGTCATCGCACCTAACTACTTGGTTAATAAAATGGTCAGCCGACCGACCTCTACCAGCTGACCCCAGACCTTGGGCGATGTCCGAGGTCTGACTACTACGAAACTTCTATTACCAGCTCTTTGTATTTTAAATAATAACATCTTCTGAAATTATTTAAATATAACACTTTTATTCCAATTAAAGTTTCTAGGTCCTTACATTACCCCCTAAGAGAGAAGTGGAATTCTCTATTGATTTGGTACCTGGAGCTGGACCAGTGTCAATGGCACCTTACAGGATGGCACCAGCCGAGTTGGTAGAATTAAAGAAGCAAGTGGAAGAGTTGTTGGAGAAACAATTCATCAGACCTAGTGTATCTCCATGGGGGGCTCCAGTGCTCCTAGTTAAGAAAAAGGATGGAGGGTCTCGGCTGTGTATAGATTACAGGCAGTTGAACAAGTTGACCATCAAGAACAAGTACCCCCTACCTAGAATTGATGATTTGATGGATCAAATACATGGGGCCTCGGTGTTCTCAAAGATTGATCTGAGATCGGGGTACCACCAAATTTTGGTAAAAGCTGAAGATGTTCAAAAGACAGCATTTAGGTCTCGTTATGGGCACTATGAGTATGTGGTGATGCCGTTTGGAGTAACAAATGCTCCAGCTCTGTTCATGGACTACATGAATAGGATTTTTCGCCCTTTCTTGGATAAGTTTGTGGTAGTCTTCATAGACGACATACTCATTTATTCAAGGACCGAGGAAGAACATGAAGAACATCTGAGGACAGTATTGGAGATTCTGAGGGAGAAGCAACTCTATGCCAAGTTCTCTAAGTGTGAGTTCTGGCTGAAGGAAGTCAACTTCTTAGGACACGTGATATCTGCCCGGGGGATCTCGGTGGATCCAGCCAAAGTGGAGGCAGTGCTTCAGTGGGAACGTCCTAAGATAGTTACGGAGATAAGGAGTTTTGTGGGCTTAGCAGGCTAGTATCGGCGGTTTATTGAGGACTTTTCCAAGGTAGTGGCTCCTTTAACACAGCTGACCCGCAAGGATCAACCTTTTGCTTGGACCGACCGATGTGAGCAGAGCTTCATGGAACTAAAGGAAAGGTTGACTAGTGCTCCAGTGCTGGTGATCCCAGAGGTAGGAAGACCTTTTGATGTCTTCTGTGATGCTTCACATCAGGGTTTGGGATGTGTTTTGATGCAAGAGAAAAGAGTGGTTGCATATGCTTCAAGGCAACTCAAGATTCATGAGAGAAACTATCCTACTCATGATTTGGAGTTGGCGGCTGTGGTGTTTGCCTTGAAGATTTGGAGGCACTATTTATATGGAGCTCGGTTCCAGGTGTTCAGTGACCATAAGAGCCTGAAATACCTGTTCGATCAGAAGGAACTAAACATGAGACAAAGAAGGTGGATGGAGTTTCTAAAGGACTATGATTTTCAACTCATGTATCATCCAGGGAAGGCCAATGTAGTGGCAGATGGTTTGAGTAGAAAATCAATACAAGTAGCCACCATGATGATGGAGGAGCAGAAACTGATCGAGCAATTCAGAGACTTAAACCTTGGGGTAGAATTTCATGTAAATCACATTAGTTGTAGTAAGCTGGCTATAACTAATGACTTCCTTGGAGTGATAAAGGATAAGCAGTTGGAGGACCCTAGTCTGAAGCGTACTGTGGAGTCGCTAGGGACCGACCAGGCTAAAGACTTTGTGATGGGCGATGATGGGGTCTTGAGATTTAATGGCAGAATTTGCATACCTGCAAATGAAGAGTTGAAGAAGATGATCCTAGAGGAAGGTCACCAGAGTCGCCTTAGCCTACATCCAGGCATGAATAAGATGTACCATGACTTGAAGGAGTCATTTTGGTGGTCGGGCATGAAGAGGGACATCGCCCAGTATGTTACAACCTGCTTAACATGTCAGAAGGCGAAGATAGAGCATCAAAGACCTGGCGGGTTGTTACAGCAACTGGATATCCGTGAGTGGAAATGGGACAGCATTGCCATGGATTTTGTTACCCATTTACCCAGATCGGTAAAGGGTCATGATGCAATCTGGGTCATCATTGATCGGCTGACGAAGAGTGCCCACTTTCTCCCAGTGAATATGAGGAGGCCTATGGCCAAGTTGGCACAGTTGTACATCAAAGAAATAGTGAGGTTGCATGGAGTGCCTTCCAGCATTGTTTCGGATAGAGATCCCAGGTTCACTTCACGGTTTTGGCAGACCTTACAAGATTGCTTGGGAACCAAGTTGAGAATGAGCTCGGCATATCATCCTCAAACAGATGGACAGTCAGAGAGAACGATCCAGTCCTTGGAAGATCTGCTGAGGACGTGTGTCTTGGATCAATTGGGAAGTTGGGATGAGGTGTTGCCGCTGGTAGAGTTTACTTATAATAACAGTTACCACGCCAGTATTGGGATGGCACCATATGAAGCCCTGTATGGGAGGAAATGCAGAACTCCCTTATGTTGGTACCAGGAGGGCGAAGTAGTATTGGTTGGACCAGAGTTGATTCAGCAGACGACCGAGAAGGTGCAACAGATACAAGAAAGATTGAAAGCTTCTCAAAGCCGGCAGAAATCCTATGCAGATCAGAGGAGAAAACCTTTGGAGTTTGCTGCAGGAGACCATGTGTTCATGAGAGTGACACCAACCAAGGGTGTAGGACGGGTGATCAGATCAAAGAAGTTGTCCCCTAAGTTCGTGGGACCATATCAGATCTTAAGGAGGATTGGTCCAGTGGCCTATGAGATCACCCTACCTCCCCATTTAGCGAATCTGCATAATGTCTTTCATGTATCACAGCTGAGGAAGTACATGGCAGACCCTAGTCATGTGCTGGAAGTGGACGATGTGCAGATCAGGGATGACTTGTCCTTTGAAGCGAAACCAGTCAGGATTGACGATCGTCAAAGTAAACAGCTCAGAGGCAAGACCATCAATGTGGTGAAAGTGGTGTGGGATGAGAGATCGGGTGATTCAACTTGGGAGTTAGAAGAACCCATGAGAGAAGCTTATCCATACCTCTTTTCCTTGTAATTCAATTTTCGAGGACGAAAATTTTTCTTGTTGGGGAGAATGTAAGGACCTGTAAAATTAAATTGGAATAAAAGGAATATATTTTAAATGAATTCTAAGTATGTTTTTATTTAAAATAAAAAGGAAGGAAAGTGTAGCTTAGAAGAGTATGAGATCGCCTGGTTAGTACATAATCGCCTGTCGCCTAGACTACCATGCGGACATCGCCAGGGCGCGAGGTATGCGGACATCACCGGGGCGCGAGAGACATGTGGGCATTGCCTGGGATAGACATCGGTCGTCTCCCAGAGAGAGAGATCGGTCGTCTTCCAGAGAGAGAGATCGGTCATCTTCCAGGATAAGTCATCGGTGAAAGGTTATCGCGTGATGTCGTGTTTCACACAGATAAAGTGGGACCCAGACTCCCAGCATGAAACGTCCTGCAGGCGCGCCACGTAGACAAAAAGGGTGGTTCAGAATAGTGACATAAGAAAGTTGGCATGCGCAAGAGACACTCGCGGTCATACTGTTCAGGGAGGTGGTTGGCATGCGCAAGAAGACAAAAAGGGTGGTTCAGAATAGTGACATCAGAAAGTTGGCATGCGCAAGAGACAACCGTGGCCGTACTGTTCAGTGAAACGTACACTCAGGCTTTCCTGCAGAGGGGGTGGTGGCAGCAGCATGCGTGGACAAGTAGGCTTGGATTCAAAAACCCACTGCGGGGAGGCAAAGAACGTTGCAGTGGCTCAAGAGTGAAAGAGTGAGTGCATCTTCATCCCTCTCTTTTCTCCCCTTCGCGCTGCGATTCAGGCAACCTCAAGCACCAGTACGACGAGCGACGACTGCCCTTGGACACTTGGGAGGTTCTCTGCAAGTTCCCCAGACCGGGACACTAAAACAGAGTGAAAGCATCTTTAAGCTTCGTTGGGTTTCGGAGCTCTTGGAGTTTTGCGCTAGTCCAGGTAAGGGAAGCTAGCTTTGTTTTTCAATAAAAGCCGTAGGCTAGCTGTTTCTGAAGTGGGGGCGACGTGGTCGCCGGTTTCATATTTTGTTTTCGTGATACTCTGTTCTATGTGTTTGGGCGACGTGGTCGCCGGTTTTAAACTCAATTTCACGATGCTCTGTTTTATGTGTGGGGGCGACGTGATCGTCGGTTTTAAACCCCTTTTTCATGATGCTCTGTTTTCATGAGCTTGGGCGACGTGATCGCCGGTTTTAAATACAGATTTCGAACTCCCCTGTTTTAGTGTCGTTGAGACTGTTTGAGATTTAAATGTGGAATGCATGTGATATTTTAAAGTCTGAACCTTGGAATGATTGTTGCTGTGATTGGAAATCGTTCATTTAAGTGTTATATGATGTGTTGAATGTTTGAATGTGGGATCAAGACATAGTATTTTCAGGAAAGGAAATACCGTGTTGAGATTATTTATGAGGTGTATTGATCAGTGAGTATCCTGTGAATGAGACGATCCTGACTCTGCTGATATGATGGAGTCACATAGATGAAGTCATTCGGTTGGTGAGAGTCGAAGGAGGTCCATATGTATGGGTAAGTCGTTTGAAAGATAACTGACTTGACCTGTTATATGGATTAACCCTGTCATACTGTGAGAGTGATGAGATTGAGATCGAGATTATGTTGATGCGCATGACTGTGGGAACATTACAGCGATGAAGTATGACAGGTGCAGGTCTCTGGATGCTAAGTTCAACGCACGAGTCTTCCGGAAGTAGTGTCAACTGTCTATGTGTGATGAGTCAGTGGAAGTCTGACGTGAGAAATGTGAAATATTGAGAATTTGTTGATAGACACTTGATGGTTGTGTGATATGAATGAGAAAGTGATGGACTCTTGTGAATGTTTAAAAAGGGCTGATCTACGTTGGTTGTCCAGTTTATAATTTAAAGTTTTAAAAATATCTAGCTTACCCTTTGTATTGTTCTGTGGCTGTTTTCTCTTAAAACTGTGATGATCGTGTATTTTACACGGGAGCAGATGATCTTCCAGGGAGTAGAGCTCCTCAGTGAGTGGTCGCCGGAAAGAGATCGCCTGTTTCTGTCTCCATGTGGTGATCGCCTGTTTTCTGTTTTGATAGCAGATCGGCTATTTTGGGTCTTCTGATAGGAGATCGCCGGTTTGTGTAGGGAGACCGCCGGTTTCATTTTATTTGGCTGTATTTTGTTTAAGTTTTGGAAAATTGACCGGTTATGTATTAAACTCCCTGTGAGGAGAAACTTCATTACATATATATAATTATGTTCACTTCAATATTATTGTTTTACCTTTATTTCTTTTTTTTTTATTTATTCCAAAGTATTTGGCGGGATGTTACAAGAAGAATGAGCACAAACGGGTTATGGTATGTCTAACATCTTTTGGTAAGATCCCACGAATAGCTACAGGAAAAAGCTGTTGCATCAAGATGTGGCAATCATGAGACTTCAACCCAATTAACTTCAAATCTTGCATTGACACTAGGCTCTTCACATTTGAGGAATGTCCTTGTGGCACTTTTACACCCTTTAGACATTGACAGAAACTTACTTTTTCATCTTTTGACATGGTATAACAGGCTGGGGGCAAATATGCACGCTTACCCATTTGTATCGGTGCCAACTCGCCTCGTATGTTCATCTCAATCAAATCTAAATGAGCATTTAGACCATCCTTCATCTTCTCGTTAATGTTAAGAAGTGTACCAATTAAGTTATCACACACATTCTTCTCAACATGCATTACATCTATACAGTGTCTGACTTCTAACCTTGACCAGTACGGAAGATCAAAGAAGATTGATTTTTTCTTCCAAATGTTTGTCACAGATGAGGTTTTTTTTTTACTTACCGAAGGTGTGGTCTATGTTATTTACCTTTTCGTAAACCTCAGCAGCAGTTAGTGGAGTTGGTGGACCACTAGTCTCTTAGTGTCCATTAAAGGCTTTTTTCAACCTTCGGTAAGGATGATGACTTCTAAGAAACCTCCGATGCCGAAGATATACTGTCTTCCTTCCATGTTTCAATTGTTGAGAAGCAGTGTCTTCTTTGCATATTGGACATGCTTTATGACCCTTAACATTATAACCTGATAAGTTACCATATGCTGGAAAGTCATTGATGGTGCAAAATAACATGGCATGAAGCTTGAAAGTTTCATTAGCAAATCCGTCAAATACTTCAACACCCTCATCCCACATTAACTTCAAATCTTCGATTAGGGGACTTAGATAAACATCTATGTCATTCCCTGGCTGTTTCGGATCGGGTATCATCATAGACAACATCATGTATTTTCGCTTCATGCACAATCCAGGAGGTAAGTTGTAAATAACTAGTAAAACAGGCCATGAACTGTGATTTGTACTCATATTACCAAACGGATTCATTCCATTTGTAGCTAGACCAAGTCGGATATTTGTTGATTCTTTACCAATCTCTGGAAACTCATCATCGAATTTCTTCCACTAAATAGAATTAGCTGGATGTCGGTGTAACATCCCGCCAAAATAAACAATCTCATACATGTAATATGAAAATAAGGTAAACCAATAATGTTGAAGAATACAAGATAATATATATACATAAGTAAGGGAGTTGCTCCTCTTAGGGAGATTAGTACATAATCCTTCAAATGTTTTCTTTTTTTTTCAAAATTTAAAGAATAATAAAAAAATCAAATACAGCAAGACCGGCGGTCTCCATACAAAAAAACGGCGATCTCCAACACAAACCGGCGATCCCAAAACAGAAGACCTCAAGACAGGCGATCTGCTATCAGGACACAAATCCGGCGATCACCCCCGAGAGGTGGAAATGGGCGATCTCTGCCCTCGACGACCACCCATTAGGGAGCTCTTCTTCCTGGAAGATCATCTGCTCCCGTGTACACATTTACACGATCATCACAGTTTTGAGAAAACCACCACAATAACAGATAAAAGGGTAAGCCAGACATTTTAACGAGAGTTTAGAATAAGGCATTTAAAATCATGAACATAATAGATCAAGGTAAAACATTTTCCAAGATATCCATGTAAAACGTGGAGCTACTCATAGCATTCAACTGCTCGCCCAAAACCACAGACTTCACAACATTCACCCATAGTCATTTCCATTTCACAATACAGCATCAAGTGTCTATCAATATTCCAGTTTCTCATTTCACATGCCAGACTTTCCACTGGCCCACAATGCATAGACACATGACACTACTTCCGGATTGACTCGTGCGTTGACTCAGGCCCAGAGATTTGCACCTGTCATACCTACCACTGTGAATCCACACAGCATGCGCATATACCATCTCATTGTTACCATTCTCTCGGTATGACAAGGTAAATTCGTATAACAGGCCGAGCTCGTTCCCATTTGAACAACTCACCCATACGTACGAACCTCCTTCGACTCTCACCAACTGAATAACTTCATCTACTTGATTCCATTATCTCAGCAGAGTCAGGATATCTCCTTCTAGACAAGCCCCTAGTCAATACACCTATACAGATCTTACACGGTATTTCCTTTCCTGAAAATACTATGCCTCGATCCCACATTCACAGCATTCAAAACATCATACCACTCAAATACATGATTCAATCATAGAACAATCATTTCAAAGGTTCAGATCTTCGAATATCTCGTTTAAATCTCAAGTAGTTTCAAAGCAACACCCAGAAACAGAGAGTTCACAAACAACGCCAAAACCGGCGATCTAGTTCAAAAACAGGGTGTTTCGAAGGCTTTATATAAAACCGGCGACCACATCGCCCAAACACATAAAACAGAGTATTTCACGAAGACGAAAGCGAAAACGGCGACCACGCCGCCCACACTTCAGAAAATAGCTAAACTATGGCTCGTATTAAAGATGGAGGCTAGCTTCCCTTACCTGGATCAGCGTGAAATCTCACTTCGAGCTCTAACCCTCTGAACTTAAGGATGCACGAATACTGCCTAAGCGTTTTGATCTGGAGAACTTGCAGAGAACCTTCCCAAAAGCTCTATGGCAGTCGTCGCTCGTCTTGCTCTTGCTTGAAGGTGCCTGGGAATACTGAGTTGCAGTGCAAGGGGGAGAAAAGAGAAAGATGATGGTGGACTCACTCTGTCCCCTTTTTATCTCTCACTGCGTTTCTAGACTCTCTAAGAGGAGCCTTCTGAAGCTAAGGACGTAGGCCTGCTGTGTAGCCGCTTTAGCCTACTCTTTGAGATATCTAGCGTGTGAGTTTTCCTTTACTCAAGCACAAACCTGACAGTACGGTTGCGTGGTTGACTTTGCGCACACAAACACTGTGCACTACAGTACCAACTCTCTGGAGCCAATGACTACGTGTCGCGCATGCAACACGTTCAGGCTGGGAGTCTGGGTCCCACCTTCTCTACGTACAACTCGACATCGTGCGATAACCTTCCACCGATGACTCATCCTGGAGGACGACCGATGTCTCTCTTTGGAAGACGACCGATGTCTCTCTGTGGCGATGTCCACATGCCTCGCGCCATGGCGATGTCCGCATGCCTCTCGCGCCCCGGCGACACCCGTATGCCTCACGCCCCGGCGACACCTGCATGCCTCACGCCCCGGCGATGCCCGCATGCCTCACGCCCCGGCGACGCCCGCATGCCTCACGCCCGGCGATGACCGACGACACTCCTTGCTGAAGGTTCCTCATTGCACTATGTTACGTCCAAGGTATCATCTCCACGTGACTCGGTGACGTCGGTAGCTTCACATTTCCAAGGGTGGATTGGCACTTGCCCTCGTGCGCCCATGCATGCAACACTAAGGACGATCTCCAATACCCAAGCATAGAGCTTCGCATGCACAGCGTGTCTAAGGCTTAACCCACACCTTGATGCACGTGGTCTTTGGGAACCCACTATGGTTGATCCAACATCTTGACTACACACTAAGTGTAGTTTCGGCGATCATGTGTACCCTAGGCGACAGGCGACTAGGTACACTACAGGCGATAGGCGTTCTGTGAAATCAAGGCGACAGGCGATCATGTGCCAGAGAAGTCGGAGATCGCCTACTCTTTCAATTACGGCGGTCTCGTAGACTTTTAAGCTATACTTCCCTTCCTTTATATTTTTAAATAAAGACATACTTAGAATTGACTTAAAATATATCACTTTTATTCCAATAAGATTTTCCAGGTCCTTACAATCTCCCTAACAACAAAAATTTTCGTCCTCGAAAATTGAATTACAAGGAATTACAAGGAAAAGAGATGTGGATAGGCGTTTCTCATGTTCTCTTCCAACTCCCAAGTCGAATCACCGGATCTCTCATCCCACACCACCTTAACCATATGGATGGTCTTACCCCTGAGCTGTTTGCTTTGGTGATCGACTATCCTGACTGGTCTTGCTTCAAAAGACAAGTCGTCCCTGACCTGCACGTCATCCACCTCCAACACGTGACAAGGATCGGCGAGATATTTCCTTAGCTGCGATACGTGGAAGACATTATGCAGATTTGCTAAATGTGGAGGTAGGGCGATCTCATACGCTACTGGGCCAATCCTTCTTAAGATCTGGTATGGTCCCACGAACTTAGGGGACAGCTTCTTTGGCCTGATCGCCCGCCCTACACCCTTGGTTGGTGTCACTTTCATGAACACGTGATCTCCAGCAGCAAACTCCAAAGGCTTTCTCCTCTGATCTGCATAGGACTTCTGCCTACTCTGAGAAGCTTTCATTCTGTTTTGTATCTGCTTCACCTTCTCGGTCGTCTGCTGAATCAACTCTGGCCCAACCAAGACTGCCTCGCCCTCCTGGTACCAACATAATGGAGTTCTGCATTTTCTCCCATACAGGGCTTCATATGGTGCCATCCCAATACTGGCGTGATAGCTATTGTTATAGGTAAACTCTACCAGCGGCAACACCTCCTCCCATCCTCCCAATTGATCCAAGACGCACGCCCTCAGCAGATCTTCTAGAGATTGGATCGTCCTCTCTGACTGACCATCTGTTTGGGGATGATATGCAGAGCTCATCCTCAACTTAGTTCCCAAGCACTCTTGCAAGGTCTGCCAAAACCTTGAAGTGAACCTGGGATCTCTATCTGAAACGATGCTGGAGGCACTCCATGCAGCCTTACTATTTCTTGGATGTATAGCTGTGCCAGCTTGGCCATAGGCATCTTCATATTCACTGGAAGGAAGTGGGCACTCTTCGTCAGCCTATCAATGATGACCCAGATTGCATCATGACTCTTTACCGATCTGGGTAAGTGGGTGACAAAATCCATGGCGATGCTGTCCCATTTCCACTCAGGGATATCCAGTTGCTGCAACAGCCCGCCAGGTCTTTGATGCTCTACCTTCGCTTTCTGACACGTTAAGCAGGTTGCCACATACTGGGCGATGTCCCTCTTCATGCCTGACCACCAAAATGACTCCTTCAAGTCATGGTACATCTTGTTCATGCCTGGGTGGAGGTTAAGGCGACTCTTATGACCTTCCCCTAGGATCATCTTCTTCAACTCATCATTTGCAGGTATGCAAATCCTGCCATCAAACCTCAAGATCTCATCATCGCCCATCTCAAAGCCTCTCGCCTGATCTGTCCCTAGTGACTCCACAGCGCGCTCCAGGCTAGGGTCCTCCAATTGTGTATCCTTCAACATCCCAAGGAAGTCATTAGTTATAGTCAGCTTACTACAACTAATGTGATTCGCGTGAAATTCCACTCCAAGGTTTAAGTCCCTGAACTGCTCGATCAGTTTCTGCTCTTCCATCATCATGGTGGCGACTTGTATAGACTTCCTACTCAAGGCATCTGCCACTACATTGGCCTTCCCTGGGTGATACATGAGTTGAAAGTCGTAGTCCTTTAGGAATTCCATCCACCTTCTTTGCCTCATGTTTAGTTCCTTCTGATCGAACAGGTACTTCAAGCTCTTGTGGTCACTGAACACCTGGAACCGAGCTCCATATAGATAGTGCCTCCAGATCTTCAAGGCAAAAACCACAGCCGCCAACTCCAAGTCATGCGTAGGGTAGTTCCTCTCATGAACCTTGAGTTGCCTTGAAGCATATGCAACTACTCTCTTTTCTTGCATTAAAACACATCCCAAGCCTTGATGTGAAGCGTCACAGAAGACATCAAAAGGTCTTCCTACCTCGGGGATTACCAGCACTGGAGCACTGGTCAACCTCTCCTTTAGTTCCCTGAAGCTCTGTTCACATCGGTCGGTCCAAGCAAAGGGTTGGTCCTTGCGGGTTAGCTGTGTTAAAGGAGCCACTATCTTGGAAAAATCCTCAATAAACCTCCGATAGTAGCCCGCCAACCCCACAAAGCTCCTTATCTCAGTCACGGTCTTAGGACGTTCCCATTGCAGCACTGCCTCTACCTTGGCTGGATCTACCGAGATCCCTTGGGCAGATATCACGTGTCCTAAGAAGTTGACTTCCCTCAGCCAGAACTCACACTTGGAGAACTTGGCATAGAGTTGCTTCTCTCTCAGTATTTCCAATACTGTCCTCAGGTGTTCCTCATGCTCTTCCTCGGTCCTTGAATAAATGAGGATGTCATCTATGAAGACCACCACAAACTTATCCAAGAAAGGGCGAAAGATCCTATTCATGTAGTCCATGAATAGAGCTGGAGCGTTGGTGACTCCAAATGGCATCACTACATACTCGTAGTGCCCATATCTAGACCTAAAAGCTGTCTTCTGTACATCTTCAGCTTTTACCAAGATTTGGTGATACCCCGATCTCAGGTCAATCTTGGAGAACACCGAGGCCCCATGAATTTGGTCCATCAAATCATCGATCCGAGGTAGGGGGTACTTGTTCTTGATGGTCAATTTGTTCAATTGCCTGTAGTCTATACACAGCCGAGACCCTCCATCCTTCTTCTTGACTAGGAGCACTGGAGCTCCCCATGGGGATACGCTGGGTCTGATGAACTGCTTCTCCAGCAACTCTTCCACTTGCTTCTTTAACTCCACTAACTCGGCTGGTGCCATCCTGTAAGGTGCCATTGATATTGGTCCAGCTCCAGGTACCAAGTCAATAGAGAATTCCACTTCTCTCTTAGGGGGTAACCCAGGCACCTCCTCTGGGAATACATCGGTGAAATCTCTCACCACTTGTATCCTGTTTACGTCCCCTTTATTCTCCACTTCCAACCGGGCGAGCACCACGAAGCACCTCGCCCCTTCTTCCAACGCTGATTGCCCTTGTTGAACTGTTAACACATCCGATTCTTGGGGGTCTGGAAACGCTACCTTCTGCCTACCACAGTCTATGAGAACGTGATTGGCAGCCAACCAATCCATTCCCAGGATAACATCTAGGTCCTGAAGAGGTAGGCAGATCAAGTCCACCTTGAATCTGCGTCCTTCTACAATCACTGGACATTCAGGGCACACTGTAGAGGTCGACACCTGTCCTGACGCAGGTGTAGAGACCAACAGTTCGAAAGGTAACTCCTTCACTAGGAGATCCAACTCGGCTACACACAGACTTGACACAAATGAGTGTGTCGCTCCAGAATCAAACAAAGCTCTTACACCTCTACCAGCAATAAAACAAACACCTTTGATGAGGTTACCTGACTGAGCTGCCTCTGTTCCAGACATGGCGAACACCCTCCCTGTTGCCTGAGGTCTGCTGCCCTCGTTTCTCGTCTGCTGAGAGCCACTGGGCTGGATCGCCCCATTCCGGTTAGGGCATTCTCTAGCAAAATGCCCCGTCTTTTGGCAGATGTAGCACCTTTTCTCTGAACTCTTCTTGGAGCATGCGTTGGAGGCGTGTGGTCCACCACAATGGAAACACTTGAGTTTCCATGGTTGCTGCTGCTGGAACTGGGGAGGTGCTGCTCCTGCCCGATGTGATGGAGGTCTCGCATAGGGCTTGCTTTGTGGGTGCTGTGCCTTAGCTCTCCCACTGGAAGGACCTCCTGGGTGTGACCTGATCACCCGAGACTCACCCTTTTCCAGGGTCTCCACCATCTTCACCTTCTCCACTAAGGCGTGGAACTCCCTGATGCACATCGGGGCTATGGTCTTCTTCAGCCCATGCTTCAGCCCTTCCTCGAACTTCCTACACCTCCAGGCCTCGGAGGTCGCCTGAGTATAGAACCGGGCGAGGTACTCAAAACGGGCAGCATAGGCGTTTACCGACATGTCCCCCTGCTCCAACTTCAGGAACTCAGCTTCCCTTGCAAACTTGGCGCTGTCTGGGAAGTACTTCTCTAAGAACTTCACCCTGAAGCTCTCCCAATCCAATACATCCTCTCGTGCCTCCATCATCTGCTGAGCTCCCATCCACCAGAACTCAGCTTCTCCTGATAGCAAATAAGTGGCGAACAGCAGCTTCTTCTCTTCAGGGCAGGAGGTCGCCCTAAAGATTTTCTCCAACTCTCTGACCCACTGATCTGCCTGGTCAGGGGTAGCATTCCCACTGAACTTAGGTGGGTTGTGCCTCATGAACTCGGCCAGTCCCATCTGTTCTTGGGGCTGACCGACGTGGGAGTTTGTCTCAGCAGATCGGGCAGTTTCCCAGTGTTGCATTGTGGCTTGATGGTTCTGGGCCATCGCTGCGTTCTGTTGCTGAATGGCAGTCGCCATCATCTCGATGGCCTTGGCGATCTGGCTCATCTCTGAGGAAGGTTGGGGTGGGGTAGAAGGTCTACGTGCCATCTTCTGAATCTATTGACTTCTATATTCCCTACAACTGTAAGAATGAAATCGATAAGAATCAATTCATTCAAGGGGGGTAACAGCTAGACCTTACAAAGGTCAGCATCTCAAAGTCATCTAGAATTTGAGCTCATCAACAGATTCATAATGCTTATAACTTCAAACAAAACACCAGATCAGTTACTGGTGTGCAAACATCAATCCAACTAACCACCCACAGTCAATTACAAGAACACGAAATACATCACACCTGACTTCAAGGTGGGCTAAACATCAACCTTTGGAATTAAGATTAGGAATTATCTTGATCCAGTTATGAGTGTGCACCCTCATTACTTTATCAGGATCTTCTCATTCTTAATACCAAGATTTTCAATTAGCGCATACATTCACTAAGGCACACACAAAATTTCAATACCAAAAACGTTTTGAAAACCTTTCACTATAGTTGTTATTTAAAACTCAAATAGATTTTATGAGCAGAAGAAACACAATGGATCCACAGCCCTCAGGTCATCCTAAGGACGAACTGCTCTGATACCATTAATGTAACATCCCGCCAAAATAAACAATCTCATACATGTAATATGAAAATAAGGTAAACCAATAATGTTGAAGAATACAAGATAATATATATACATAAGTAAGGGAGTTGCTCCTCTTAGGGAGATTAGTACATAATCCTTCAAATGTTTTCTTTTTTTTTCAAAATTTAAAGAATAATAAAAAAATCAAATACAGCAAGACCGGCGGTCTCCATACAAAAAAACGGCGATCTCCAACACAAACCGGCGATCCCAAAACAGAAGACCTCAAGACAGGCGATCTGCTATCAGGACACAAATCCGGCGATCACCCCCGAGAGGTGGAAATGGGCGATCTCTGCCCTCGACGACCACCCATTAGGGAGCTCTTCTTCCTGGAAGATCATCTGCTCCCGTGTACACATTTACACGATCATCACAGTTTTGAGAAAACCACCACAATAACAGATAAAAGGGTAAGCCAGACATTTTAACGAGAGTTTAGAATAAGGCATTTAAAATCATGAACATAATAGATCAAGGTAAAACATTTTCCAAGATATCCATGTAAAACGTGGAGCTACTCATAGCATTCAACTGCTCGCCCAAAACCACAGACTTCACAACATTCACCCATAGTCATTTCCATTTCACAATACAGCATCAAGTGTCTATCAATATTCCAGTTTCTCATTTCACATGCCAGACTTTCCACTGGCCCACAATGCATAGACACATGACACTACTTCCGGATTGACTCGTGCGTTGACTCAGGCCCAGAGATTTGCACCTGTCATACCTACCACTGTGAATCCACACAGCATGCGCATATACCATCTCATTGTTACCATTCTCTCGGTATGACAAGGTAAATTCGTATAACAGGCCGAGCTCGTTCCCATTTGAACAACTCACCCATACGTACGAACCTCCTTCGACTCTCACCAACTGAATAACTTCATCTACTTGATTCCATTATCTCAGCAGAGTCAGGATATCTCCTTCTAGACAAGCCCCTAGTCAATACACCTATACAGATCTTACACGGTATTTCCTTTCCTGAAAATACTATGCCTCGATCCCACATTCACAGCATTCAAAACATCATACCACTCAAATACATGATTCAATCATAGAACAATCATTTCAAAGGTTCAGATCTTCGAATATCTCGTTTAAATCTCAAGTAGTTTCAAAGCAACACCCAGAAACAGAGAGTTCACAAACAACGCCAAAACCGGCGATCTAGTTCAAAAACAGGGTGTTTCGAAGGCTTTATATAAAACCGGCGACCACATCGCCCAAACACATAAAACAGAGTATTTCACGAAGACGAAAGCGAAAACGGCGACCACGCCGCCCACACTTCAGAAAATAGCTAAACTATGGCTCGTATTAAAGATGGAGGCTAGCTTCCCTTACCTGGATCAGCGTGAAATCTCACTTCGAGCTCTAACCCTCTGAACTTAAGGATGCACGAATACTGCCTAAGCGTTTTGATCTGGAGAACTTGCAGAGAACCTTCCCAAAAGCTCTATGGCAGTCGTCGCTCGTCTTGCTCTTGCTTGAAGGTGCCTGGGAATACTGAGTTGCAGTGCAAGGGGGAGAAAAGAGAAAGATGATGGTGGACTCACTCTGTCCCCTTTTTATCTCTCACTGCGTTTCTAGACTCTCTAAGAGGAGCCTTCTGAAGCTAAGGACGTAGGCCTGCTGTGTAGCCGCTTTAGCCTACTCTTTGAGATATCTAGCGTGTGAGTTTTCCTTTACTCAAGCACAAACCTGACAGTACGGTTGCGTGGTTGACTTTGCGCACACAAACACTGTGCACTACAGTACCAACTCTCTGGAGCCAATGACTACGTGTCGCGCATGCAACACGTTCAGGCTGGGAGTCTGGGTCCCACCTTCTCTACGTACAACTCGACATCGTGCGATAACCTTCCACCGATGACTCATCCTGGAGGACGACCGATGTCTCTCTCTGGAAGACGACCGATGTCTCTCTGTGGCGATGTCCACATGCCTCGCGCCATGGCGATGTCCGCATGCCTCTCGCGCCCCGGCGACACCCGTATGCCTCACGCCCCGGCGACACCTGCATGCCTCACGCCCCGGCGATGCCCGCATGCCTCACGCCCCGGCGACGCCCGCATGCCTCACGCCCGGCGATGACCGACGACACTCCTTGCTGAAGGTTCCTCATTGCACTATGTTACGTCCAAGGTATCATCTCCACGTGACTCGGTGACGTCGGTAGCTTCACATTTCCAAGGGTGGATTGGCACTTGCCCTCGTGCGCCCATGCATGCAACACTAAGGACGATCTCCAATACCCAAGCATAGAGCTTCGCATGCACAGCGTGTCTAAGGCTTAACCCACACCTTGATGCACGTGGTCTTTGGGAACCCACTATGGTTGATCCAACATCTTGACTACACACTAAGTGTAGTTTCGGCGATCATGTGTACCCTAGGCGACAGGCGACTAGGTACACTACAGGCGATAGGCGTTCTGTGAAATCAAGGCGACAGGCGATCATGTGCCAGAGAAGTCGGAGATCGCCTACTCTTTCAATTACGGCGGTCTCGTAGACTTTTAAGCTATACTTCCCTTCCTTTATATTTTTAAATAAAGACATACTTAGAATTGACTTAAAATATATCACTTTTATTCCAATAAGATTTTCCAGGTCCTTACAGTCGGTACATGCCATCACATTTCCTCTCATCTGCATGCCATCTAAGATTCTTAGCATTGTCTGGGTTTGCAAACAAATGCTTCATCCTTGGAATGATGGGAAGATACCACATAACCTTCATTGGGGGTCCATGCTTTTCCATCTCTTTAATAGTATCATCATCTGTTTGTTTCAATTTATGACGTGATAACCCACACCTCGGACAACTTTTCAACAATTCAAAATCTTTCCGGTATAATATACAATCATTAGGACATGCATGTATCTTTTTATACTCCATACCCATTGGACAAAGAATCTTTTTGGCCTCGTAATTACAATTAGGTAGAGTATTTCCCTCTGGAAGCATATCCTTCAACAACTGGAGTAATTCTGTGAAGCTTTTATCAGTCCATCCATTTATTGCCTTCAAATTCATCAATCTTACCACCACCGACAACCGTGTGAAGTTAGTTGATCCAGGATACAATGGAGTCTCTGCATCGCTTGACATACTTCCATATCCATGCGCTTTTGCAAAAGACTCAGCTCCCACATCATGAATCATGTCCTCCAATCAATCATCATCTACATCATCGTGTATTGCTTCATCCATGGTGGATCCCACATATTCTTCAGTTAAGGAAACACATGGTAAATTTAATAATTCACCATGTCATGTCCAAGTTGTATAAGATCGAAGAAACCCATCACATAGCAGGTGTTTCCTCATGATATTCACATCCAGTATCCTTCCATTCAAACAGTTAACGCACGGACACCTGATCTTTCCTCCATCATGACCACTATTAATCGCGTTATGCTGTGCAAATTGTATAAATTCTTTTACTCCTCTTTCGTACTCATCACTTATACGAACAGAATTAATCCAACTTCGATCCATTATATATTCTAGAATATAGTTACCTAGGATTTTCTAATCAGTGTTCTATCTCATTCATTGCCGAGGGTTGAACACCCTCGGACTCAATACCAGTATGTCTTATTGTCGAAGGTCCAAGACCCTCAGACTCAATACAAACACGATAATTCTATTCTAAAGTAACAACTAACATAACATAAATTCTATTATAAACTAACAACTAACATAACAAAACTAACATAACAACTAACTACTAAATAATATAAATTTTAGAAAATAGAAATTATATAATACAAATTATATAAATTAATACAAATTTATATTAAATAATATACAAATTATAATACATAAAAAATATATTCAAAATACACCAAAAAAAATTCAAAAAATCTAAAACAAAACTAACATAACAACTAACTACTAAATAATATAAATTTTAGAAAATAGAAATTATATAATACAAATTTATATTAAATAATATACAAATTATAATACATAAAAAAAATATTCAAAATAAACCAAGAAAAAATCAAAAAATCTAAAAAAAACCAACCTTGTGTGTGAAACCAACGTTGATGGTGATTGAAGTGGTAGAGGACCAGCAGTAACTACGGTGACAGCAGAAGCGTGGCGGGACAGCGACGAAGCAGCGATGGAGATGAGTACAGCAATGCAACAGTACCTTCCACCACCAATCTGTAAGGACCTGTGAAATTAAATTGGAATAAAAGGAATATATATTAAATGAATTCTAAGTATGTTTTTATTTAAAATAAAAAGGAAGGAAAGTGTAGCGTAGAAGACTATGAGATCGCCTAGTTAGTACATAATCGCCTGTCGCCTAGACTACACATGCGGACATCGCCAGGGCGCGAGGCATGGGGGCATCGCCAGGGCGTGAGAGGCATGCGGGCATCGCCAGGGCGCGGGAGACATCGGTCGTCTTCCAGGGATAGAAGTCGGTCGTCTTCCAGAGGGAGACATCGGTCGTCTTCCAGGGATAGACATCGGTCGTCTTCCAGAGGGAGACATCGGTCGTCTCCCAGGGAAAGACATCGGTCGTTCGCCAGGATGAACCAGCGGTGGAAAGTTATCGCGCGACGTCGAGTTTCACACAGATAAGGTGGGGCCCAGGCTCCCAGCATGAAACATCCTGCACGCGCGACACGTAGACAAAAAGGGTGGTTCAGAATAGTGACATCAGAGAGTTGGCATGCGCAGAGACACACGTGGCCGTACTGTTCAGGGAAGCGTGCACGCAAGCCTTCCTGCAGAGTGGGTGGTGGCAGCGGAAATTGTGGACAAGTTGGTTTAGATTCAAAAACTCACTTCGGAGAGGCAAAGAACGCTGCTGTGGTTCAAGAGTGATAGAGTGAGTTCACCTTCATCCTTCTCTTTCTCTCCTTTGCGCTGTGATTCAGACATCCCCAAGCACCAGTACGACGAGCAACGACTGCACTGGGATACCTGGGGAGTTCTCTGCGAGTTTTCCGTCAAGATGCTAGAACAGAGTAAGTCGTTTTACTCTATTTTTTGAGTCGAATCTGAGCTTGAGAGGGTTGCCTCTGCATAGGCGTTGCCGGCGACTCCCTTAGCTCCAGAAATCGCCTCTTTTAGCGTAGAAATGAGTGGTATAGTCAGTTTGTGATAAAGGCTCCTTGGTGCAGGTTAGGACATCTTTAAGCTTCGGTGGGTGTTGGAGCTCTTGGTGTTTTTACGCAAGTTCAGGTAAGGGAAGCTAGCATTTTCATTTATAAAAACGTTAGGCGAGTCGGTTCTGAAGTGAGGGCGACGTGGTCGCCGGTTTTCATTTTCCTTTTCATAATGCTCTGTTTTCATGTGTGGGGCGACGTGATCGCCGGTTTTAATGTTGTTTTCGAAATCCCCTGTTTTAGTGTTGTTTGAAACTGTTTGAGATTTAAATGTGAAATGCATGTGATATTCGAAACCCTGAACCGTGGAATGATTATTGCTATGTTTGAAATTGTTCATTAAGTGTTGTATGATGTGTTGAATGTTGTGAATGTGGAATCAAGGCATAGTATTTTCAGGAAAGAAAATACCGTGTAAGATTGTTGTAGAATGTGCATTGATCAGTGATTTCTATAATGAGATATCCTGACTCTCCTGATATTATGGACTCATATAGAGGAAGTCATTCAGGCGTTGAGAGTCGATGGAGGTTCATATGTATGGGTAAGTGGTTTGAAAAATAACCACTTGACCTGTTGTATGGATTCACCCTGTCATACTAGGTGAGTGATGAGATTGAGATTGAGATTGTGTTGATGCGCATAGCTGTGGGAACTTTACAGCAGTGTAGTATGACAGGTGCAGATCTCTGAGTCTAGTCAATGCACGAGTCTTCCGGAAGTAGTGTCAAGTGTCTGTGTGTGACGAGTCAGCGGAAGGTCTGACGTGTGAACCATGAATGTTGAATGTAGTGAATAGACACTTGACGAGTTGGTGGAATATGGGGATATTGATGGTTGCTGATCCGGCCCCTTGACCGAAGCGCTAGAACTTCGCCTTCTTTGACCTCGTCTCCACCAGCTTCACGCCAAATGCCTCAGTGACCTTCGCCTGAAGCTCCTCCAAGAAACCTGAAAGAACAAGATGGCGCCTCTGCGGCCGGTTGTGCTCCGACGCTCAAGTCAGTGATTGGATCATTCAAGAAAACTCAGAGAAAAGCTCAAGACCGTGTATCAGTGAAACACCAAAAAGTCCATCTCCTCCTCTGTTTCTGTTAAGGATTAGCTATATATACCTGAGTCTTTCTCTCTCCTGACGGTTGCTCCTCTTGACACGTGGACATCATCTGGTCATTCACGTGTCACCATCTGGAGTACCTGCAGCTAAAACGCTACTTTCACCTTGATCCTGCGACTAAGTTATCCACACAGGGAGTAGCTTAGTGCACAGGCTACTCTGGGCACAACCTTAACCTGGCGATCTGGTTAACACTGGGTATCACAGCTCACACAAGTCTTCTCAAACACTCGGCGATGTGCTCCTTTCGGCGACTTGCTGACAACCAGATCTCCTGATCTTCACACCCGGCGATCATGTGAACACCCGGCGATGTGAATACCTGCAGGCGATAGGCGACCACTTATATCTTCGCACACATGGCGATAGGCGATCACTACTCTTTACACGCGGTGATAGGTGACTACCGATCTGTGCTTCTTTACTTCTCGCGCTTTGCTTCCAGGCGCTCTCTTAACACTGGGTGATCGCCTTAGCCACTGACAACCAATCACCATTCTGGGTGATCGCCTCTCCAACTGGCTTACTATCCTCTACCACGTGACACCCCTTGAACAGTCAACATGGTCAACTGCTGGCGACGTCATCTATTACTGATGACGGACCGGATCACAAGCCCCCCAGGCTCGAGTTGTGACTTGTCTCAACGAAGAGTCTTACAACTCGCCTGATAGCTATTGACCCGACCGGGCTGTCACCTCTTGGCCGACGACCGAGGTCTTGCCACTACGTAAACGTTCTTACTTCTGCCTCTTTCCCTTCGACGACCATCATCTGCTTGTAATGAATTATAAACCTTGTCTTTACAACTTGAATCACTCTTTCTCCTTCATAGCTCAACCTTCACCTTGTGTGGGTTGCTTGGTGACCGTACTAACTGATGTGGTGCTATCTCTACTTCTTGACTCGTGCTGGTTTTCTTGGGCGATTAATCTTTGAAGCCCCCCTTCTCGACTGGCAAGCTCCAGAATACCTCTTGTTTATACTCTGGTGATGGGAGATTCCTCCTGAGTCGACCTTGGCTGATAAGCTAAGGAGAACCTCTTCAGTGGATGCCTCCCTGTTCTTGTTCGAAGCCAAAAATCCTGGAGATCACCTCTGGGTAAGCCTGAATGGGAATTGCTGTAACGTCCTTCTTCTTGGTGGCTTTCCCTTGCACTGGGTGGAGAAGGGAAATAAAAGCTCCAAGGATAGCTTCACGAGGGCAAGGAGTCCTGACAACGTGGGAGCACTGGACAGAGACCTCTACCCTTTCTTTTGCTCTCTTCACTCAGCCTTGTTACTTTGTACGCTTAACTGCATGCCAGGCGTTCTGCATCATCGCCGGGAATTCCTCTGATCTGGTACTCGCCGCCTTAATGTTGGGCGATGTTGCCTTCTTTATTCAAAATAAGGCGTCCATGGTGGGATCACCTCTTGCAACCTTCTATTCACCTTTTCACCTGTCGTTCTTTTATATGAACCCTTCTCGCCTGCACCATGGCTTTCCTCTGTCACCTACACTTGCTCAAAGGCAAGGAGGATTTCTTATACCTCGCCTACACTTGCTCAAAGGCAAGGAGGACTTCTTATATCTCGCCTACACTTGCTCAAAGGCAAGGAGGACTTCTTATATCTCGCCTACACTTGCTCAAAGGCAAGGAGGACTTCCTCTTCTCTCGCCTGCACTTGCTCAAAGGCAAGGAGGACTTCCTCTTCTCTCGCCTGCACTTGCTCAAAGGCAAGGAGGACTTCCTCTTCTCTCGCCTGATCGCCTGATGCCATCGACTACCGATGACCGATCAGAGGCGTTTGTTGCCTCAGGATGCGCGGGAGCCTTGAGGAATTGGAACTTCGCTGGATGCCTCCAATCGCCAAAGGACGATGAGGACTTTGGAAACTCTTCACTCGTGCCTTTGATCACCCAAGGGCGAGAGGACTTCCTCTGTTGCCTACACTTGCTCAAAGGCAAGGAGGACTTCTTCTTCTCTCGCCTGCACTTGCTCAAAGGCAAGGAGGACTTCCTCTTCTCTCGCCTGCACTTGCTCAAAAGCAAGGAGGACTTCCTCTTCTCTCGCCTGCACTTGCTCAAAGGCAAGGAGGTCTTCCTCTGTTGCCTCCACTTGCTCAAAGGCAAGGAGGACTTCCTCTTCTCTCGCCTGCACTTGCTCAAAGGCAAGGAGGTCTTCCTCTTCTCTCGCCTGCACTTGCTCAAAAGCAAGGAGGACTTCCTCTTCTCTCGCCTGCACTTGCTCAAAGGCAAGGAGGTCTTCCTCTGTTGCCTCCACTTGCTCAAAGGCAAGGAGGACTTCCTCTTCTCTCGCCTGCACTTGCTCAAAGGCAAGGAGGTCTTCCTCTTCTCTCGCCTGCACTTGCTCAATGGCAAGGAGGACTTCCTCTTCTCTCGCCTACACTTGCTCAAAGGCAAGGAGGACTTCCTCTGTTGCCTACACTTGCTCAAAGGCAAGGAGGACTTCCTCTTCTCTCGCCTGCACTTGCTCAAAGGCAAGGAGGTCTTCCTCTGGTGCCTACACTTGCTCAAAGGCAAGGAGGTCTTCCTCTTTTCTCGCCTGATCGCCTGATGCCATCGACTACCGATGACCGATCAGACCACACCTGTTACCTCAAGATGCGCGAGAGCCTTGAGGACTTTGAACTTCGCTGGATGCCTCCAATCGCCAAAGGACGATGAGGACTTTGAAAACTCTTCACTCGTGCCTCTGATCGCCTAAGGGCGAGAGGACTTTCGCTGGATGCCTCCGATCGCGCAAGGACGATGAGGACTTTGAAAACCTTCAACTTGTGCCTCTGATCGCCTAAGGGCGATGAGGACTTTTACTAGAGGCCTCCGATCGCCTAAGGACGATGAGGACTTTGAAAACTTTTTACTTGCGCCTATGATCGCCTAAGGGCGAGAGGACTTTCGCTGGATGCCTCTGATCGCCAAAGGACGATGAGGTCTTAAAACTTTTACTTATAACGTGGGCAATCATTTTACCTCTACCTTGAATCACTTTAGGTGATAAGGTTTTTCCCTTCTTCACAACAATACACACACACTTTAGTTTGAATATCTTGTTTCTTGGGTGGCCTCGTTGAAAACCTTTCTTAGGGAACAAAGATAGCCCCCTTGCAACTGTTCTTACAAAACTGTTTATGATTACACTGAGTTCATAATGCTTACGAAGCTTTAACTGAAACGAGACATGAGGCGTGTGGCGTTTCTCATCACCAGATCGCCGCTTCTGGACTGCCTCGATATTCCTCTAAAACTGTATCTTCGTTCTATTCCTCTTTTCACCGCTTCAGCTTTCACACTCACTTCCTCTCTGACCTCATCCAGTAAATCCAGGTTCATTCTTCTCTCTTCATTTGATTTCTCTGCTACAAAGTGTTGAAAACCCGGCGATCTCTCCTGGATTTCAACTGGAACCATCGCGTCACAGCTACGCACTAAACTGGAAGGGGTTTAGTGGTGTCCACATCTGACGAGTGGTCCTCGAATGCTTCCACTGCCATCACAGGTCGAGCACATTTCTTGTGCTGTGACGCAATGCACCCACCTCCTGAGTACCCCCAGCTATAGCGTGGATTTCCCCGTAGATGGGCACTTCATGTTGTTGGCCTTCACTGCTCGCCGGCTGGGAGCTCGACGCACTGGCTGCCTTCTTCTCCATCAAAAAGGCCTTCAGAAATCCACCTCTAACCAACTCGTCGAGCTGATATCCCAGTGACAGGCAGGAGTCAAGGGTGTGGCCAAAACCTTTGTGGAATTCACACCATGCGTCTGGCTTTGGCCCCAACATCTTATCTGACACCTTTTCAGGCGCCTTCAACTTTGCAGCTATATGGGGAATGGTGATCAGGTCCACCAATCCCATCACGAACTCATGCCTTGGAGGGCGCTTGAGTTCCCTCGGGCGACCTGGCCCTCTTCCTCTACTACTGACATCACCTTTGTTTTTCTTCTGATCATAAGGATGGTATGCCCTTTGATCCTTCGTCAGCATCGTCGACTCCAGCACCCACTGAGGTTGAGGCTTGGCTTGGGTGTGTGGTTTCACAGGAGCCATATTCCCTCTCTTCTCAATCACTTCATTCTCAGCGGCGATGTGAGCCACAGCACGTCGCCGGATCTCTACAAACGTTGTGGGGTGGCTCCTGATTAATGATTCGCTGAAGGGTCCAGGCAGCACGCCCTTCTTGAAGGCGTGCACGAACATCTCCTCATCCTTTCCGGGTAACCGGACTATCTGAGCTCCAAACCTATTCATATAGTCCTTCAGAGATTCCCCCTGGAACTGCCTTACGTCAAACAGGTCGTACAACACCATAGGTGGCGCCTTATTCACACTGTACTGATCGACGAAAAGCTTGGAGAACTGCTGAAAACTGGAAATGTGTCCAGTAGGTAGGCTTACAAACCAATCCAACGCTGTGCTGTGGAGAGTGCTCATGAACATCTTGCAATAAACCTCATCCGATCCTCCCGATAGCATCATCTGTGTATGGAACGTGGTAAGATGAGCCTCTGGATCTTCCACTCCAGTGAAGGAGGCCTTAACCGCCGTGGTGCTTGTAGGAATCACAGCATCCATGATCGCCTGCGAGAATGGCATCGGAAAAACTCGTGGTGGAGACGGTGGCGCACCTCCACTGGTCGCAGCACTCTCCCTCTGCTCGCAAAGAGCCTGACGTAACTCTTCACTGACCTTACTCAGCTCTTCGCTTCTGGCCTGAGAAGCTACCAGGTCGTCGTGCATCTTCGCTTGCTCGACGCGCGATGCTGCCACATCTTCTTGCAAAGCGCGCATCATCTCCAGCATTTGCGTCATCGTCACGTTGTTCTCCCCAGATTGTGGCGCAGCTGAACCAGATCTCGTTGCTCTCATTTTCCTCATGAAACTTTTACCCACGCAGTTGCCTTTCAACACGCACAAGCTAACTCGCAACAATGCTAAAGAAACATTTCCACCTCCTTCGCACAACGATTCTTCCAAGATCGGTAGAAATCCCAGAAAATCACTCTTCACCGTTTGAACTTCGATTCAAACAGCTACAATTTCCAAAAAACAATTGCAGCAGCAAACAATCGAACAAAAACTACCGAAAACCTTACCAACTCAACTGTGGATGGGAATCACAATTTACACGGCCCCACGGTGGGCGCCAAATGATCCGGCCCCTTGACCGAAGCGCTAGAACTTCGCCTTCTTTGACCTCGTCTCCACCAGCTTCACGCCAAATGCCTCAGTGACCTTCGCCTGAAGCTCCTCCAAGAAACCTGAAAGAACAAGATGGCGCCTCTGCGGCCGGTTGTGCTCCGACGCTCAAGTCAGTGATTGGATCATTCAAGAAAACTCAGAGAAAAGCTCAAGACCGTGTATCAGTGAAACACCAAAAAGTCCATCTCCTCCTCTGTTTCTGTTAAGGATTAGCTATATATACATGAGTCTTTCTCTCTCCTGACGGTTGCTCCTCTTGACACGTGGACATCATCTGGTCATTCACGTGTCACCATCTGGAGTACCTGCAGCTAAAACGCTACTTTCACCTTGATCCTGCGACTAAGTTATCCACACAGGGAGTAGCTTAGTGCACAGGCTACTCTGGGCACAACCTTAACCTGGCGATCTGGTTAACACTGGGTATCACAGCTCACACAAGTCTTCTCAAACACTCGGCGATGTGCTCCTTTCGGCGACTTGCTGACAACCTGATCTCCTGATCTTCACACCCGGCGATCATGTGAACACCCGGCGATGTGAATACCTGCAGGCGATAGGCGACCACTTATATCTTCGCACACATGGCGATAGGCGATCACTACTCTTTACACGCGGTGATAGGCGACTACCGATCTGTGCTTCTTTACTTCTCGCGCTTTGCTTCCAGGCGCTCTCTTAACACTGGGTGATCGCCTTAGCCACTGACAACCAATCACCATTCTGGGTGATCGCCTCTCCAACTGGCTTACTATCCTCTACCACGTGACACCCCTTGAACAGTCAACATGGTCAACTGCTGGCGACGTCATCTATTACTGATGACGGACCGGATCAGTTGCAATTGATATAGATTATGAATGGTGTGAAGATTTATGTTTTCTATAGATATAAAGTTTCATATTTAAAGTTTTTGCAAATATCTAGCTTACCCTTTTATCTTGCATCGTGGTTGTTTTTCTTAAACCTGTGATGATCGTGTATATTTGCACGGGAGCAGATGAGGCTGCAGGTAGTAGAGCTCCTCTGTGAGTGGTCGTCGGGAGGAGATCGCCTGTTTCTGTTTCTGTTAGGAGATCGCCGTTTTCTGTTTTCTATCAAGAGATCGCCTGTTTTTTTATTTTGCTGTATTTTGTTTAAGTTTTGGAATTGACCGATTATGTATTAAACTCCCTGTGAGGAGAAACTTCATTACATATATATAATTATGTTCACTTCAATATATTTGTTTACCTTTATTTTCATTATATAAATATGAACAGAATTTGGCGGGATGTTACACAATGCAAGGAGAAAAAGCAAATATAAGAAGAGCGAAATGAACTAAAGATGCAGAGAATGAAATGGATTCAAGAAACTCACAATGGAAGCAAGGAATGAAGATGCACAGAGAAGATGAAGTCAAAGTACGCGAGCGCAGGAACAGTGAAAACGAGCAAAGCGGAGAAGAAAGTGTAAAAGTGCAGTGGTGCGCTTCAAATTTTAGGGTAAAAACAATTTTCAAATGTGGCTATTTGTAAATGAAAAGCTTTTCATTTACAAGTGCGGCTTTACAAATAGCCGCATTTGTAAATGGAAGCTTTTCATTTACAAATGCGGTTTTACAAATAGCCACATTTGTAAATCAAAGCTTTTCATTTACAAAGGCGGGTTTACAAATAGCCGCATTTGTAAATCAAACTAATTTCAAAAATGCGACCGCGTTTTTTACAAATGCGTTTGAGCGCGAAGCCGCACTTAGAAAGGAGTATTCCTTTCATCATTTTGCACAAGTGGAGCCCCAAAAAGGAGACCTCACTCTGGGAAACTTCCACATGAGGGGAACTACAGGTTCACAACAACTTAAGCTTGAGAGCCTTACGTTAAGAAGGACTTTAAACATGGACAACTCGATTAAAGGATCCCCAGCATATTGGTTCGAGTTCAATCAATAGCTTCTGTCTCAGTATGGGGATAAGCTCAGGATCTCGACAAAGAGAATTTGAGACAACGACACAAGTTACCAGGTTAGACGCTAAATTATACAATGACTAGCTCTGTTAAGAGCGCCATCCATATTATGTTTATCTGATGTAGTTAGATAGATCAATTACTTGACATGCATCATGAATTGCCTTGCTTGTTAAGAACACTCATTGATTCATCAAAATTATACGCATTAACTCTAAACCAGAAAGGGCATAATAAAACAACTATAAAAATAGCTGTATATATATACATGAAATGAGGCATTGTTCAGCCAGGTACAAAAGGTGAATAATAAATACAAGGAATTCATGATTGCTACTTGTCTTCATACACCAAGTGCCCGTCAATCATGACTTTCCTGAGACCAAGGTGGGAGAAGTTGGTCTCGGGGTAAACACTTGTGGCTTGGGCAACGGCATCCTCAAAGCCAACAGTGTATGAATTGGCAGCATCATCTGTAAGCTCCTCCTTGAGTTTGGACATCATCTCGTCCTTCTGTGCCAACTCTGCCTTTTGAGTTGCCACCAGCTTGGCCAGCTCCTCCTTCAAAGACTCCTTCTCCTCTTTCAACGACTCCATTTCAGTATGGAGGTCGATGTTCCTTGCATACAGACCCAAGGACTCTCGTGATTTGTTGAAGAGGTGAGTCTTGGTCTCTTGATAGCACGTTCTCAACTCCTCGACCTCTAGGGTAAGGCCCTTCACCTGCTAGGCAAATCCTTTGGCCTTGGCAGCCTCAGTCTGAGCAACACTCCTCATCTTGGTAAGGAGTAAGCAATTCTTGGCCAATGCTTGACCCATTTGCCTGGAGGTCTCCTCCAGCATTTGATCTTCCCCCAGAGGGTCCAACTTCTCCTTAATCTTTGGAGGGAGCAGGGCCTTTTGTATGGTGAGAAGAGGACCTGCAGAAAGGTTCCACAACCCTTCCTCCTTAGTAAGTTCCTCCCTGCTCTCCTGGATTGTGACCCCCCTAGAGGTTGAAGGGCGTGAGAGTGGAGAATGTGAAGGGGAGGGGGCTCGTCCACTTGAGATCGAGTGGGAGGAGGATACTACATCATGTCGCCTTCTCTTGAAGACAAGTCCTGAATGCGTCTTGTCCTCCTCCGAGACCACCACCTCGACTATAGCTTTTCCGCTGCGGTCCTCAACAGGAGGTTCCTCCGCAACAACGGTAGAAGGCGCCTCTGCAATGGTCTTTTTCTTTCTTGCCAGAGCATCCAGGTTCTTCATCTTCTCTACATCCAACATGTTTTTTGCATAAGAAACCAAGATGAGTTCAACAGTTATACCAACATCACAGAAACGGCAATGGCTGAGTATGGTAAGGAATAGAAAAATACCAATGTAAGCCTTGAGTATTTTTGGGGAAAACTCCTCTCGTATCAGGATGACAGTATCAAAAACCACCTTGAGATTGGAGAGATGGATGCACACCTCACGTTTGGGTGGGAGCAGGTCCTCCAGTTCTCTAGGGCTCTAGAGGATCGGCCTCTGGGTCCAATACAGGGGAAACCCATCCAGGAGGGTTGGATCTCCCTTGCTACATCGAATTTTGAAGAACTTCTTTTTGAAGCATTTATAAGATTTCTAGAAGAGGGATAACAAGGACCTTCCAGCAACTCCATTGAAGGACACCCAAAGTTGGCATCTTAAGCGTTTGACCTCAAAAAAATAGAGGAAGATGTCCACTGATGGCATAAGGCCAATGGTGGCGTTCACATGTTGAGCTCTCCTTGGATGTTGAAGATGGTGCGGAAGCAATGGTTGAAATGAGCAAGACCCTCCTAGGAGTGATGGTGATCTTGAAGGTGCATGATGTGTATGGGAGTAGGGAGGTTCGGCCAACCCTTGGTGAGGTGAAGGAGATGAAGATCAATTCCTAGAAACTAGGAGAGAGCAAAGCTTGGCACAAATTTGGCAGCATAACTTTACTCATATTAATCTTGCTAATACATGAGGTAGGCCTCCTTATTTATATATTTAGGAGCCTTGGTGAGCAAGCTTAAAGGGTAGGGATGGAAATACAAAAAGTGGGGGCTGCCTAGGGTATTGAATTTAGTCAAACCACACCATTATCCCAATATTCTAGAAGATAGGTCAAAAATGCAACATTTGATAGTACACCCCTCCTTCTTTTGCTAAAGGCACCTATTTGCTAGCACACCCCTCCTTCTATTGCTAAGGGCACCTTTTTGATAGCACACCCCTAAGTGAGCAAGTTTTGCTTTCTACACTACACTAATCTACTAAGCTACCCCTAATGGGCCTCCATGTAGCTTGTACAAGGTCTTCTCCCTCCCATCCGTGGCTTGACTTGTTTGGGCGTGAATGTGCTTGGCCATGGACCTTGTGAGAGGTCCTAGACGGTCTAGGCTCCCTCCTAGATGCTCCTCATGTAGCTCCCCCTTGTCTTGTGCTAGACGCTCTCCATGTGGTTCTAGACAGTCTAGTCTTGGCCCTTGGCTTTCATGGTGGGGTGAGCTTGGCCTCTCTCCATCATCCCCTCCCCCTTGGAAAGGATTTGTCCTCAAATCCAAGTCTTCATTGGTACCTACAAATAGAGATAGGTCAATTACATTAAATGTGTCATGCACTCCATATTCAAGAGGTAGGTCCAACTTGTATGCATTGTTGTTGACTCTCTTGAGGACTTGAAAGGGTCCATCTCCTTGGGGACTTAGTTTGGACTTCCTTTGAGTGAGAAATCTATCTTTTCGAAGATGAAGCAAAACTAAGTCTCCTTCCTCAAAAATCATTTCTCTCTTCCCCTTATTGTGGTATTTGGCATACTTCTCATTTTGTTGTTGTATTTGAAGTTTAATCTTCTCATGAATTTTCTTAACAAAATCGGCCTTGATTGCTCCTTCCTTATGCACAAAATCTTGTGGGTTAGGAAGGGGTAACAAGTCCATAGGTGGGAGAGGATTAAATCCATATACTACTTCAAAAGGAGAAGCATTAGTAGTCTTGTGGACTACTCTATTATAAGCAAACTCAATGTGGGGAAGGTGCTCATCCAAGATTTGTGGTTTCCCTTCATGATAGCCCTAAGCATAGTTCCTAGAGATCTATTGACTACTTCGGTTTGACCATCCGTTTGAGGATGACAAGAAGTGGAAAATTGTAGTCTTGTTCCAAGTTTACTCCAAAGAGTTTTCCAAAAGTGGCTTATAAACTTGGGATCTCTATCTGACACTATACTTCTAGGTATTCCATGGAGTCTCACCACTTCTCTAAAGAAGAGCCTAGAAATATTTTGAGCATCATCTACCATGTGGCATGGAATAAAATGGGACATTTTGCTAAAACGGTCCACTACCACAAAGATAGAGTCATGGCCTCTTGCAGTCCTAGGGAGTCCTAAAATGAAATCCATGCTAATGTCTTCCCAAGGAGCATTTGCAATCGGCAAGGGAGTGTAGAGTCCATGAGGCATTGCTCTAGATTTTGCTTTCAAACATGCTATGCATCTAGAACAATGTCTTTGGACATCTTTCCTCATGTGTGGCCAACAAAATTTTACTTTCAAAATGTCTAGAGTCTTATCAACTCCAAAATGGCCCATGAGTCCCCCCTCATGTGATTCTTTGACAAGGAGTTTCCTATGTGTGCCTTGGGGAATGCAAAGTTTTCCTTCTTTAAAAAGATATCCCTCGGATGTAACATCCCGCCAAAATAAAACCATACATACATGTATAATGAAAATAAAGGTAAACAAATAATATTGAAGAGTACATGATAATATATATATAAGTAATGAAGTTGCTCCTCACAGGGAGTTTAATACATATTCGGTCACTTTTTCAGAAAGCGCAAGCAAAATACAACAAAATGGAAGAACAGGCGATCTCCTAACAAAAGGGCGATCTCCCATCAGACAGGCGATCTCCTATCATACAGGCGATCTCCTATCAGAAAACAAAAAGGGGTGATCGCCTAACAGAACAGAGATAGGCGATCTCCTTCCGGCGACCACTCACCGAGGATCTCCACTTCCTGCAACATCATCTGCTCCCGTGTAAATTATACACGATCATCACAGTTTTAAGAAAAGGCATCCACAAAACGAAAATGCAGGGGTAAGCTAGATATTTGAAAGAGAGTTTAGATATGAACTGAAAAATCAAGATAAAACCAATTTAAGACACCCACGTAAAACCATCAAGTAAATCACATATTTCACAATATTTTCAAGAGTCTTTCTATTTCACAAACTGCATCAAGTGTCTATCTATTATTCCAACATTCATGTTTCACACGTCAGACTTTCCACTGACTCACAATTCATAGACACAAGACTCTAATTCCGGAAAACTCGTGCGTTGAACTTAGCGTCCAGAGACTTGCACCTGTCATACTAAAAGGCTGAAAAGTTCCCACAGCCATGCGCATCACAAAATCTCCATATCATCATTATCACAGTATGACAGGGTGAACCCATACAACAGGCCGAACTCGTCCTTTTTCAAACGAGGTACCCATACGTATGAACCTCCTTCGACTCTCACCACTGAATGACTTCATCTAAGTGATTCCATTATTTCAGCAGAGTCAGGATCGTCTCATTACACCAGGACACTCACAGATCAATACACATCCTACACAAATCTTACACGGTATTTCCTTTCCTGAAAATACTATGCCTCGATCCCACATTCACAACATTCACACATCACATAACATTTCAACAAATGATTCCAGTCACAGCAAAACTCATGCCAAGGTTCAGATTTTCGAATATCACATTTAAATCTCAACAGTTTTCAAACAACACAAAAACAGGAGATCATTCAATAACAGATGAAAACCGGCGATCACCTCCAGGAACCGGCGATCACGAACAAAACTGGGTTTAAAGCAAGAACAGTTTGAACACCCGGCGACCACGTCGCCCCCAACATCAAAATCATCACACATACAGTTTTCATTAGAAGTAAGGCTAGCTTCCCTTACCTGGACTTGCGCAAAACACCAAGAGCTCCAAAACCCAACGAAGCTTAAAGAATGCCTTGGCTCTGGATTTGCGTCTGGTTTGAGGGACTTGCAGAGAACTTCCCAGGTGCTCTAATGGTGGCTGCCGCTCGTCGTACTCTTGTGTGAAGGTGCCAGAATCGCAGCGCGAAGGAGAGAAATGGAGGAGAAAGGAGGTAGTTCACTCTTTCGCTCTTGAACAACTGAAATGTCTTGTTCCCTCAGCAGTGGGTTTTTCCATCTTAAACCAACTTGTCCACAAAAGCAGCTGCCACCACCCACTCTGCAGGGAAGTCTGAGTGTACCTTTCTCTGAACAGTACGACTACGGTTGTCTCTTGTGCATGCCAACCACTGCTCTGAACAGTACGACCGCGAGTGTCTCTTGCGCATGCCAACATCTGAACCAACACTTTTTGTCTACGTGTCGCGCGTGCCGCGCGTCTCATGCTGGGAGTCTGGGTCCCACCTTCTCTGTGTGCAACTCGACATCGCGCGATCACCTTTCACCGATGACCACTGGCGCGATGACATCTCACGCGAAGACTATCCACCGATGACTCATCCTGGAGGACGACCGATGTCTCTCTCTTTGGCGATGCCCGCATGCCTCGCGCCCTGACGACGTCTGCATCCCTCGCGCCCTGGCGATGACCGTATGCCTCGCGCCCAGGCGATGACCGCATGCCTCGCGCCCAGGCGATGCCCGCATGCCTCGCGCCCCGGCGATGTCCGCATGCCTCTCGCGCCCCGGCGATGTCCGCATGCCTCTCGCGCTCTGGCGATGTCCGCATGCCTCTCGCGCCCTGGCGATGTCCGCATGCCTCTCGCGCCCTGGCGATGCCCGCACGCCTCGCGCGCTGGCGACGTCCACATGCCTCGCGCCCTGGCAAAGCCCACATGCCTCGCGCCCTGGTGATAATGTGTAGTAGGCGACCGGCGATCATGTGCCAGGCGATCTCATAGTCTTCTAAACTACATTTTCCTTCCATTTTCAATTTAAGTACAACCATACTTCGAATCCATTTAAATTATATCCTTTTATTCCAGTAATATTTTCCAGGTCCTTACAATCTCCCTAACAACAAAAATTTTCGTCCTCGAAAATTGAATTACAAGGAAAGAGATGTGGATAGTCCTTTCTCATGGTTTCTCCTAACTCCCAAGTGGAATCACCCGATCTCCCATCCCACACCACTTTCATCAGGTTGATGGTCTTACCTCTGAGCTGATTACTTTAGCGATCGTCGATCTTGACTAGTTGCTTCAAACGAACAATCATCCCTGATCTGCACACCGCCCACTTTCAAAAAAAATCGTGACTAGGGTCTGCCATGTACTCCCTCAGCTGTGATACGTGAAAGACATTATGCAGGGTTGCAAAAAGGGAAGATAGGGCGATCTCATACGCTACAGGACCTATCTTCCTCCAGATCTGGTATGGTCCAACAAACTTAGGAGACAGCTTCCTTGATTTGATAGCTCGTCCTACACCCTTGGTTGGTGTCACTCTCATAAACACATGGTCTCCAGCAGCAAACTCCAAAGGTCTTCTCCTCTGAATCTGCCGACTTTGAGAAGCTTTCATCCTGCCTTGTATCAGCATCACCTTCTCGGTTGCCTGCTGAACCAACTCTTACTACTCCACTACTTCATCAAATTCCATTGTACATCCCTGCATATGGGATATGCTGCTCCATTGAGCGCCAACTCCAGCATTCACACTCTACTCCCAACCTTGAAGACTTGGTCGAGCATTTCCACAACTAGGCTCTTAAAAGAACCAGGCCTAGCCTCCTTAGAGAAAAGCGAGCATGATCCCTTCATCGGAAGGAAAGAGAACAACTGCCTACTGCTCATGCCCCCTAGCTAATACAAACTAGGATCCGAAATATCCTTCTAGGAATCAACTTCTGCATCTTGATCAAAACCATCCATCGACATCCCAACTGCTGATCTAATTCTCACGCTCCCTAAAGGAACACCTTACATACATCTCTTCACCACCACGATTGATATTTCAAATGAGCTCGGCTTCTCCCAAGTTCCGAGTCATATTTGGATACAAGAATATCTTTCCATTTCCCTTTCTCATCACTCATCATCCACCATTTCCATTTCGCCAGAAGAGCAAAGTTAAATTTTCTGTTATCCCTTAAATTATTCATTTACTGGTATGCAAATTCTGCCCTTAACCTTAATATCCCATCTTTACCCATTACAAAGCCCTTAGCTTGCTCGGCGCCTAGAACTCTCACAACACGCTTCAGACTAGGCTCCTCTAATTGTTCAATCAAAACTGGTTCGCCCTCCTGGTTCCCATAATAAGGGAGTTCTGCATTTCCTCCCATACAAAGCTTCATACAATCACTGTTTTCAAAACTCCATAACACTACTACCACTGCCGATTCTAAATCATAAGTAGAATAATTTCTCCCATGAAATTTGAGTTGCCTTGATGCATATGCAACCACTCTCTTCTCTTGCATCTAAAACACATCCCAAACCTTGATGTGAAGCACCACAGTAGACGTCAAAAGGTCTTCCGACCTCTGGAATTACCAGCACTGGAGTACCTCATGGAGATACGCTGGATTTGATGAAATGCTTCCCCAACAGCTCTTCCACTTGCTTCTTCAATTCTACCAACTCGGCTGGAGTCATCCTGCAAGGTGCCATTGACACTGGTCCAGCTCCAGGTACCAAATCAGTAGAGGATTCCACTTCTCTCTTAGGAGGTAACCCAGGTACTTCTTCTGGAAATACATCCATCAAACTTTTCACCACATGAATCCTTCTTACGTCCTCTTCGTTCTTCACTTCCCATCGAGCTATGATCACGAAACACCTCGCCCCTTCTTCCAACTCTGATCGCCCATGCCGAGCAGATCTCACATCTGGCTCTTGGAGATCGGAAAACACCACTTTCTGCCTACCGCAGTCTATGAGAATGTGATTGGCAGATAGCTAATCCATTCCCAGGATAACATCCAGGTCCTGAAGAGGTAGGCAGATCAAATTCACTTTGAATCTGCGTCCCTCTACTATCACTGGACATATTCGGGGCAAACTGTAGAGGTCAGCACCTGTCCTGACGCAGGTGTAGAGACCAACAGTTCGAAAGGTAACTCCCTCACTATAAGGCCCAACTCGGCTACACACAGGCTTGACATAAAGGAGTGTGTCGCTCCGGAATCAAACAAAATTCTAACGCATCTACCAGCTATAGAGTAAACACTTTGTACTAAGTTACCTGACTGAGGTGCCTCTGCTCCAGACATGGCAAACACTCTCCCTGCTGCCTGAGGTCGGCTGCCTTCGTTCCTCAACTGGGAACCAACGGGTTGAGTCATCCTTTTTCTATTAGGACAATCTCTAGAAAAGTGCCCCATCTCTTGGCAGGTGAAACACCTGGGTCTCCATGTCTGTTGTTGTTGAAACTGGGGCGGTGCTGCTCCTGTCCTATGTTGTGGAGGTCTCGCATAAGGTTTATTCTGTTGCTGCTGCACCTTTGCCTGCCCACTGGAGGAACCTCCTGGGTGAGACCTGATCACCCGCGAATCACCTTTTTCCAGAGTCTCCACCATCTTCGCCTTCTCCACCAAGGCGTGAAATTCCCTGATGCACATCGGGGCTATGGTCCTCTTCAGCCCATGCCTCAGTCCTTCTTCGAATTTCCTACACCTCCAAGCCTCGGAGGTAGCTTGGGTATAAAATCGGGCGAGGTACTCAAACCGAGCAGCGTAAGCATTCACTGACATCTCCCCCTGTTCCAACCTGAGGAATTCAGCTTCTTTGGCAAACCTTGCACTATCTGGGAAGTATTTCTCCAGAAACTTCACCCTGAAGCTCTCCCAGTCTGATACTTCTTCTCGGGCTTCCATCATTTGCTGAGTTCCCATCCACCAGAACTCAGCTTCTCCAGACAAAAGATATGTGGCAAACACCAGCTTCTTGTCTTCAGGGCAGGAGGTCGCCCTGAAGATTTTCTCTAACCCCCTGACCCACTGATCTGCTTGATCGGGGGTAACGTTCCCACTGAACTTAGGTGGGTTGTGCCTGAGGAACTCGGTCAGTCCCATCTGCTCCTGAGGCTGACCGACGTTGGGAGTTGTTGCGGCCGATCTGGCGGTCTCCAAATGTTGCATTGTAGCTTGGTGATTTTGAGACATCGCCGCATTCTGCTGCTGGATGGCACTTGCCATCATCTCGATGGCCTTGGCGATCTGACCCATTTCAGGAGAAGGTTGGGGAGGGGTAGAGGGTCTACGTGCCATCACTCTCCGTTTCGGATCTTGAAACTATGAGTTTTCTATATTCCCTACAACTACAAGAATGAGATCGATAAGAAATCAATTCATTCAAGGGGTACCATCTAGACCTTACAAGGTCAGCTTCTCAAATTCCTTAAGAATTTGAGTTCATCAACAGAAACATGAAGCTTATAACCCCAAGCAAAACACCAGAACAGCTACTGGTGTGCAACCATCAATCCAAACAGCCACTCACAATCAATTACAACCACACTCAATAAAATGAAATCGATCACACCAGAATTCAAAGTATGCTAAACATTAAACCTCTGGAATTTAGATTGAGAATCACCCTGATCCGGTCATGAGTGTGCACCCTCACCACCTTATCAAGACCCTCTCATTCTAAATACTAAGATTTTCAGTTAGGCATACATTCACTACAGCACACACAAAAAAATTTCAATACAAAAACGTTTGAAAACCTTCCACAATAGTTGTCACTTAAAACTCAAATAAGTTTTCATGAGCAGAAGAAAACACAATGGATCCACAGCCCTCAGGTCATCCTAAGGACGAACTGCTCTGATACCATTAATGTAACATCCCGCCAAAATAAAACCATACATACATGTATAATGAAAATAAAGGTAAACAAATAATATTGAAGAGTACATGATAATATATATATAAGTAATGAAGTTGCTCCTCACAGGGAGTTTAATACATATTCGGTCACTTTTTCAGAAAGCGCAAGCAAAATACAACAAAATGGAAGAACAGGCGATCTCCTAACAAAAGGGCGATCTCCCATCAGACAGGCGATCTCCTATCATACAGGCGATCTCCTATCAGAAAACAAAAAGGGGTGATCGCCTAACAGAACAGAGATAGGCGATCTCCTTCCGGCGACCACTCACCGAGGATCTCCACTTCCTGCAACATCATCTGCTCCCGTGTAAATTATACACGATCATCACAGTTTTAAGAAAAGGCATCCACAAAACGAAAATGCAGGGGTAAGCTAGATATTTGAAAGAGAGTTTAGATATGAACTGAAAAATCAAGATAAAACCAATTTAAGACACCCACGTAAAACCATCAAGTAAATCACATATTTCACAATATTTTCAAGAGTCTTTCTATTTCACAAACTGCATCAAGTGTCTATCTATTATTCCAACATTCATGTTTCACACGTCAGACTTTCCACTGACTCACAATTCATAGACACAAGACTCTAATTCCGGAAAACTCGTGCGTTGAACTTAGCGTCCAGAGACTTGCACCTGTCATACTAAAAGGCTGAAAAGTTCCCACAGCCATGCGCATCACAAAATCTCCATATCATCATTATCACAGTATGACAGGGTGAACCCATACAACAGGCCGAACTCGTCCTTTTTCAAACGAGGTACCCATACGTATGAACCTCCTTCGACTCTCACCACTGAATGACTTCATCTAAGTGATTCCATTATTTCAGCAGAGTCAGGATCGTCTCATTACACCAGGACACTCACAGATCAATACACATCCTACACAAATCTTACACGGTATTTCCTTTCCTGAAAATACTATGCCTCGATCCCACATTCACAACATTCACACATCACATAACATTTCAACAAATGATTCCAGTCACAGCAAAACTCATGCCAAGGTTCAGATTTTCGAATATCACATTTAAATCTCAAACAGTTTTCAAACAACACAAAAACAGGAGATCATTCAATAACAGATGAAAACCGGCGATCACCTCCAGGAACTGGCGATCACGAACAAAACTGGGTTTAAAGCAAGAACAGTTTGAACACCCGGCGACCACGTCGCCCCCAACATCAAAATCATCACACATACAGTTTTCATTAGAAGTAAGGCTAGCTTCCCTTACCTGGACTTGCGCAAAACACCAAGAGCTCCAAAACCCAACGAAGCTTAAAGAATGCCTTGGCTCTGGATTTGCGTCTGGTTTGAGGGACTTGCAGAGAACTTCCCAGGTGCTCTAATGGTGGCTGCCGCTCGTCGTACTCTTGTGTGAAGGTGCCAGAATCGCAGCGCGAAGGAGAGAAATGGAGGAGAAAGGAGGTAGTTCACTCTTTCGCTCTTGAACAACTGAAATGTCTTGTTCCCTCAGCAGTGGGTTTTTCCATCTTAAACCAACTTGTCCACAAAAGCAGCTGCCACCACCCACTCTGCAGGGAAGTCTGAGTGTACCTTTCTCTGAACAGTACGACTACGGTTGTCTCTTGTGCATGCCAACCACTGCTCTGAACAGTACGACCGCGAGTGTCTCTTGCGCATGCCAACATCTGAACCAACACTTTTTGTCTACGTGTCGCGCGTGCCGCGCGTCTCATGCTGGGAGTCTGGGTCCCACCTTCTCTGTGTGCAACTCGACATCGCGCGATCACCTTTCACCGATGACCACTGGCGCGATGACATCTCACGCGAAGACTATCCACCGATGACTCATCCTGGAGGACGACCGATGTCTCTCTCTTTGGCGATGCCCGCATGCCTCGCGCCCTGACGACGTCTGCATCCCTCGCGCCCTGGCGATGACCGTATGCCTCGCGCCCAGGCGATGACCGCATGCCTCGCGCCCAAGCGATGCCCGCATGCCTCGCGCCCCGGCGATGTCCGCATGCCTCTCGCGCCCCGGCGATGTCCGCATGCCTCTCGCGCTCTGGCGATGTCCGCATGCCTCTCGCGCCCTGGCGATGTCCGCATGCCTCTCGCGCCCTGGCGATGCCCGCACACCTCGCGCGCTGGCGACGTCCACATGCCTCGCGCCCTGGCAAAGCCCACATGCCTCGCGCCCTGGTGATAATGTGTAGTAGGCGACCGGCGATCATGTGCCAGGCGATCTCATAGTCTTCTAAACTACATTTTCCTTCCATTTTCAATTTAAGTACAACCATACTTCGAATCCATTTAAATTATATCCTTTTATTCCGGTAATATTTTCCAGGTCCTTACATCGGACACATAGTAACCTCCTTGCGCTCTATGTTGACATTGGGCATAGATGGATGAGAATTCTTGATCATCTTGATAAAGCTCTCTTATGTAATCAAATCAAAGAATTTGAGTACCCAATTTTGAAAAGAGTGTGTGCTGTCTTGAAAGAGCATCGGCCACTATATTGGTGCTTCCTTTCTTGTACTTGATTACATAAGGAAATTGTTCAAGAAATTCCATCCATTTAGCATGTCTCTTGTTGAGCTTGTGTTGGCCCTTTAGATATTTTAAAGACTCGTGATCACTATGGATTACAAATTCTTTGGTCACAAGGTAGTGTTCCCAAGTCTTTAGGGCTCTCACAAGAGCATAAAGCTCTTTGTCATAGGTGGGGTAATTGAGGGTGGCCCCATGGAGTTTTTCACTAAAATATGCAATGGGGTGACCACCTTGTAATAATACAACACCTATGCCTACTCCCGATGCATCACATTCTATCTCAAAATTTTTGGAAAAATTTAGGAGAGCTAGAATTGGTGCATTGGTGAGTTGAGCTTTTAGCCTTTGGAAGGCTTGCTCATGCTTATCATTCCAACAAAATGCAACATTTTTTTTCACAAGTTCATTCAAAGGAGAAGCTAGACTTGAAAAATTAGGCACAAACCTTCTATAAAAGCTAGCTAACCCATGGAAACTTCTTACATCACTTACATTTTGTGGAGTGGGCCACTCTTGGATGGCTTTGATTTTCTCGGGGTCAACATGCACCCCCTTTTGGTTGACTATGAAACCTAAGAAAACTACACTATCTACACAAAAGGTACACTTATCCCTATAGCAAACAAACTATTTTTCCTAAGCACTAGAAGGACCTCCCTAAGGTGACTTAGATGGTCTTCTAGGGTTTTACTATACACTAATATATCATCAAAATACACTACTACGTATTTACCTATACAATCCCTTAAGGTGTGATTCAGGAGCCTCATGAATGTGCTAGGGGCATTAGTGAGCCCAAAGGGCATCACTAACCACTCATGTAGTCCAAATTTGGTTTTAAAAGTGGTTTTCCACTCATCACCCTCTTTGATTCTTATTTGGTGATAACCACTTTTAAGGTCAATTTTGGAAAACATGGTGGACCCATGCAATTCATCAAGCATGTCATCAAGCCTTGGGATTGGATGCCTATACTTGATGGTGATATTGTTGATTGCTCTACAATCACAACACATGCGCCATTTTCCATCTTTTTTGGGCACCAACAAGACAGGTACAGCACAAGGGCTTAGGCTCTTTTGAACCCAACCCTTCTCCAACAAGTCTTGAACTTGTGACTCTATCTCTTTGGCCTCCTCGGGGTTAGTTCTATAGGCGGGCCTATTTGGTAGGCTTGCCCCCGGAATCAAGTCAATTTGGTGTTCTATACCTCTAATAGGAGGGAGTCCATTGGGTCCTTCATTAGAGAATACATCACCAAATTCACTTAAAAGTTTTTCTACTTTAGGAGGTAGACTCATAAGTTCACTACTTATGGCAGTGCATGCAAGTGTTCCTTTACAAAACACAAGGCTTGGTTGTTCAGCAAGAAGCAAATTTTCCAAGATGTTTTCAAAAGGCTTCTCTTGTTGAGCAACCTTGGGGGAAGGAACACTCTTCTCCCACTCCTTCCTATCCCTAAGGACTTTTTCTTTTTCATGCTCTCTTTTCTTTTTCTTTTCCTCATCCCTCTTTTCTTTCATTTGTATTTGATCTTTCACCACTTGGGAATGTGGTAAAGGACTAAGTACAAACTTTTTATGCTTATGGGTGAAGGAAATCTCATTAGTAAGACCATCATGCAAGGTTTTTTATCAAATTGCCATGGTCTTCCTAAGAGTATATGGCAAGCTTCCATAGGCACTACATCACATAAAACCTTGTCTTTATAGTTCCCTATGGAAAACTTGATTTCCACTTGCTTATCTACACTTAGTTCCCCATTCTCATTTATCCATTGCAACTTGTATTGCTTAGGATGAGGAACTACTTGTAGATTGAGCTTTTCAATCACTCTAGAGCTACAACAATTGCATCTTGATCCACTATCCACAATGAGAGAACATATATTTTCTAAAACTTTACATCTTGTGTGAAAGATGTTCTCTCTTTGTGTCTCCATAGATGCACTAGGATGATTGTTGAGGGTTCTCCTAATCATTAGCAATTCTCCCTCTAATGGATCTACCCTCTCATCCTCTCCCCCTTCCTCTCTTTCACTTGGCTCATCCTCGCCACTAGTGTACTCATCTACACCTTTCAAAAACAAAGTCCTTTGGTTTGGGCATTGTGCTTGCACATGCCCTCTTCCATAGCACTTAAAGCACTTAACGTCCCTAGCTCGGATGGGTGGGGTGGAGGCATCTTTGGCTAAGGGTTTGGTAGTTTCCCTAGGTTTTTCTTTTGATGTACTACCCTCCCTTCTATATTCTCTCTTGGGATAGGAGTTAAAGTAGGATCCAACCTTTAGACTTGAAGTTTTGCGTAAATTTTGTTGTTCAACCTTAATGCAAAGTTGGACCAAGTCATTCAAGTCTTGGTATGGAAGGAGTTCTACTCTATCCCTTATCTCAAGTGAGAGGCCACTAAGGAACCTAGCTATGGTGATATTCTCCTCTTCTCTAATGGAGGCTGTCATCATGTAGAGCTCCATTTTTTGTCTATACTCCTGCCGGAGTCTTTGGAGCTTGTCCATCAACTCCCTATGGTAGTATGAGGGTATGTGGCGACGTCCTAGGGCTCCCTCCAAGTAAGGGAGGTGAGTCACAATCGACTACTTAAATACCAAGCCTTGCCTTAGCCAAAGACTATCCCTCAATGTCTTCACACAAAGCTTTCTCTTAGTAAACCACTTAAAACACAATCAAGTTGAAGAAATCCTTTTTGATGCAAGAAAACAATGCAACTAGCTAATTAACCAAGCAAAGAATTAACAAACTTAAACAAGGTAAAACAAATTAGCAAACGTAATTAATTAAGTAGGGAAAACAATTAAAAACAATTAACACATGCTAAACCAATTAAAGTCTACACTAGTCGGCCCTAGGTGAGGCTTCTTGGACACTTGGAGCCCTTGAAGACACACTCACCGTCTAATCACGTAATTAAAGAAGTAATTAACAAGGTTAAGTTGCAAAGAAGATTAAGAAAACCCCCTTTGTGGGTCCTTGTTTTGCTATTGGCACTCCCTTGGTTGTCTTTTCTTTGTTGGGCCCTCCAAGTGTTTGTGGTGTTTTTGGGTAATATTTGTTTGCTGCCCTTGCTTTGGCTCCTCTTAGAATTAGGAAATTAATTCTCCAATCCAGCACCTATCACACAAGCTAGACCTCACTCAAGTTAAATTTCTACTCAAATAGGCACCAATTGAGAAACAATTCCATCACCAAATTTAGAGGCCAAAGGATTAAAGCAAGAAACAAATTAATTAGAAAAACAGTACCACCAAATGGAGTTAAAATTTGTGATAACTAGAAAAGGTTCCAAAGAAATATAAAACAAGCAAATAAAGGTACTCAAAGAAAGGTAGGCACACAAAGTGAATCCTAAGAATAGCACTAGAATAGATTTAAAACAAAAACAAAAAATAGCACCACTGAAAATCTGTTGTGGCCAAAAAACGTGACTTTCCCCACTTTATACTGAGCTGTCCTTTAAAGATTTGCCTCTGAAAATTTGTTCTTGCCGGTTGACTCGCCTGTCAGTTGACTCCACGACACTCGCACGCCTCCTTCCTCACGTTGATATGTGCTTGATTCTTGCGAAACAATCTGCACCTGCAAAAGAGAAAGGGGCGCCCTAGAGGCCGTTTGCACTCCGACGCTCAAGTCAATATTGGGCAAGAAACACCAAGTGTATCGAGTTTCTCTGTGTTTAGGTCTAGAAACTGCGTACCTTTGTGAAGTATTTTACTGTCCCTTATATAGTCTAGGGTTTAGTGTGCCGCTAGCCCAAATTAGGGTTCACACTGCTAGCCATATTCAGGGTTTACTGGAATACCCTTGCGCCGCTATCACCCAACCTTAGGGTAATCTAGCACATAAGGTTTCCTTCTCTGGAGTGCAAACTCTAACAGGGTGACCACCTGGGTGCCTCCTTGTGCACCTAATCTCTGGGGCCACCTGTTCTGGGAGTGCCTTCACTGCTCACATGCCATGCATGTAGCTTCACTGGGAAACCCTAGTTCTGATGAGTACTCGACCCCTCAGGACTCTGCACCTAACTATGCTCTCCCTGCTACCCGCATAGGCTCTTCGTGATTCAGGCCTCTCCCTACCTCTGGGTATTTAACTGGTCATTGGCCCACTCTGGGAACCAATCTTAGCTGTTCTGGTTACGCTGTTCAAATCACCCAAGACCGATGTCACCTCGTCACACTCTGTTGCCGAGGACTGATCACCCTGCAGAGTGACGAGGACTCAGTCCTTTCTGGTGATCGTCACGCTGATGACTAATTATCCTTCTCTGTGGGAACATGCTGATGACTAATCACCCTTCTCTGTGTGAAGCGCTGCTGATGACTAATCACCCTTCTCTGTGGGAACATGCTGATGACTAATCACCCTTCTCTCAGGGGACACACCGATGACTGATCACCCTCTAATCCAAGCTGCCTGCGGGGTTCACTCCACGTGGCTTTGGCCCATGCTGTGGGACCCAGCTGACGTGGTTTGCCCTTTACCATTGTTCTCGGTGTCCGAGGACTGGTCGGTACAAAATTGATATGCAAATATTTCAAGATCTCAACAAAATTCTGGGACAGATTTCACCCAAAACGCATGAGCCATTTTTTTTAATGAATTTTGCAAAATCAATGTTCAGTTATGCCAGCTGGAGCGCCCAGATTTGCACACTGTTTTTAAAATATTTTTCTTTTTTTTCTATTTCTTTTTTTGACCTGATTCTTTTTTTTTGTCTTTTCAATAACACCTCAATCTTGCATATTCCAGAGAATCAAAATTTTTCTATGTGGCAAAATAATTTTTCTAAGCAAAAACAGCCAACACAGATTGATGCAAAATAGGGGATTCTGGGTAAAATGGAAAAAACAGCAAGATATACCAAAAGACACAAAGGAAAAGATGTGAATGAATTTGTGTAGAACTAAAACACAAATATGAACTCAACCTAAAAATAAAAAGGCACCAAAAGCTCAAAAACCCAGCAGATTCAAATCAAACTTTTAGACCCAAAATCAAGAAACAAATAAGCCAAACAAAGTACTACTTATGATTTTATGACATTTTGGAGAAACATGACTTAGACAACATATATAGATTCAAAAATTAAAGACTCAAAGAGTATAAAATGAACCAAAATAAAATTGCAATAAAGACTCAAAACCTAAAAGAAAAACAGCAACACAAAGGTGTATGGTGTAACATCCCGCCAAATTCTTTTCATATTTATATAATGAAATAAAGGTAAACAAATATATCGAAGTGAACATAATTATATATATGTAATGAAATTTCTCCTCACAGGGAGTTTAATACATAGTCGGTCGATTTCCAAAACTTAAACAAAATACAGCAAAAAGACAAACAGGCGATCTCCTAACAGAAAACAGAAAACGGGCGATTGCCTATCAGAAACAGAAACAGGCAATCTCCTTCCGGCGACCACTCACAGAGGAGCTCTACTACCTGCAACCTCGTCTGCTCCGGTGCAAAAATACACGATCATCACAGGTTTAAGAAAGCAACCACAATACCAGATAAAAGGGTAAGCTAGATATTTTAAAAAACTTTAAATATGAAACTTTATATCAATAGAAAACATAAATCTTCACACCATTCATAATCTATATCAATTTCAACCATCAACATTCTCATATTCCACAAACTCGTCAAGTGTCTATTCACTGCTTTCAATATTCATGGTTCACACGTCAGACTTTCCACTGACTCATAACATATAGACACATGACTCTACTTCCGGAAGACTCGTGCGTTGACTCAGACTCAGAGATCTGCACCCGTCATACCACACCACTGTGAAATCCACACAGGGTCGCTGTGAAATCCACACAGGGTCGCTGTGAAATCCACACAGCCATGCGCATACATAATCTCAATATCATCACTCTCCCGGTATGACAGGGTTAATTCATATAACAGGTCAAGTCAGTTATCTTTCAAACAACTTACCCATACACATGAACCTCCTTCGACTCTCCACAACTGAATAACTTCATCTATGTGATTCCATTATATCAGCAGAGTCAGGATATCTCCTTCTAGACAAGTCCCTAGTCAATGCACATTACACCCGATCTTACACGGTATTTTCTTTCCTGAAAATACTATGCCTTGATCCCCCATTCACAACATTCAATACATCATACAACACGTAAAAGCAAAATTCCATCATATAATATTTTGAATCTTTTCTTAAACAATCCCAATCATAGAAACAATCATTCCAAGGTTCAGATTTTCGAATATCACATGCATTTCACATTTCAATCTCAAACAGTTTCAAACGACACTAAAACAGGGGATTTCGAAAACAACATTAAAACCGGCGATCACGTCGCCCCACACATAAAAACAGAGCATTATGAAAAGGAATATGAAAACCGGCGACCACGTCGCCCTCACTTCAGAACCTACTCGCCTAACGTTTTTATAAACGAAAATGCTAGCTTCCCTTACCTGAACTTGCGCGAAACACCAAGAGCTCCAAAACCCACCGAAGCTTAAAGGTGCCTTAGCTTTGTTTTAGCGTCCGGTCTGGAGAACTTGCAGAGAACCTCCCAGGTGTCCAAGGGTAGTCGTCGCTCGTCGTACTGGTGCTTGAGGGTGCCTGAATCGCTGCGCGAAGGAGAGAAAAGAGAGAGATGAAGGTAAACTCACTCTTTCACTCTTGAATCACTGCAACGTTCTTTGCCTCTCAGAAGTGGGTTTTTGAATCTAAACCAACTTGTCCACACATGCCGCTGCCACCACCCACTCTGCAGGAAAGCTTGCGTGCACGCTTCCCTGAACAGTACGGCCACGTGTGTCTCTTGCGCATGCCAACTCTCTGATGTCACTATTCTGAACCACCCTTTTAGTCCACGTGTCGCGCGTGCAGGACGTTTCATGCTGGGAGCCTGGGTCCCGCCTTATCTGTGTGAAACACGACATCGCGCGATAACCTTCCACCGATGACTCATCCTGGCGGACGACCGATGTCTCTCTCTGGAAGACGACCGATCTCTCTCTCTGGAAGATGACCGATGTCTATCCCTGGCGACGCCCGCATGTCTCATGCCCTGGCGATGCCCGCATGTGTAAGGACCTGTAAAATTAAATTGGAATAAAAGGAATATATTTTAAATGAATTCTAAGTATGTTTTTATTTAAAACAAAAAGGGAGGAAAGTGTAGCTTAGAAGACTATGAGATCGCCTGGTTAGTACATAATCGCCTGTCGCCTAGACTACCAATGCGGACGTCGCCGGGGCGCGAGGTATGCGGACATCGCCAGGCGCGAGGCATGCGGGCATCGCCAGGTCGTCTCCCAGCGAGAGACTTCGGTCGTTTCCCAGCGAGAGACTTCGGTCGTCTCCCAGCGAGAGACTTCGGTCGTCTCCCAGAGAGAGACATCGGTCGTCTTCCAGGATGAGTCATCGGTGGAAGGTTATCGCGCGATGTCGTGTTTCACACAGATAAAGTGGGACCCAGGCTCCCAGCATGAAACGTCCTGCACGCGCGACACGTAGACAAAAAGGGTGTTTCAGAAGAGTGACATCAGAGAGTTGGCATGTGCAGAGACACACGTGGCCGTACTGTTCAAGGAAGCATGCACGCAAGCCTTCCTGCAGAGTGGGTGGTGGCAGCGGCAATTGTGGACAAGTTGGTTTAGATTCAAAAACCCACTTCTGAGAGGGAGAACGTTACAGTAGTGCAAGAGCGTAAGAGTGAGTTCACCTTCATCCTTCTCTTTTCTCTCCTTCACTCTGCGATTCAGGCCTTATCACGTCCCTGCTTGGCTATCGACGACTGCCATAGAGCACCTGGGAGGTTCTCTGCAAGTCCTCCAAACCAGACGCTAAAACAGAGTTAAGGCATCCTTGAAGCTCGTTGGGTTGGAACTCTTAGTGAAGTTTACGCAAGTCCAGGTAAGGGAAGTGTTCCTGCCGGTTGACTCTGCGTCAGCTGACTTCTGCGGCCGCCACGCACCTCCTTCCTCACCTAGTCTGTGATGGTATGATCGCACCTGCAAAAGAGAAAGGGGGGGCGCCCTCGCGGCCGTTTGCACTCCGACGCCCAAGTCAGAACGGGGCAAGAAACATCAAAGTCTGAATTTCTCTCTGTGTTTAGGTCTAGAATTGCGTACCTCTGTGAAGCATGTTACTGTTCCTTATATACCTAGGGTTTTCTGCGCCGCTAACCCTAATTAGGGTTTATTGCGCTGCTGGACACACCTAGGATTTACTGGGATGCCCCTGCGCCACTTTTACCCAGTCTTTGGGATAACCTAGCGCATAGGGTTTCCTTCTCTGGAGTGCAAACTCTAACAGGATCAACACCTGTTCTGGGAGGGCCTTCACTGTTCACGTGCCATGCATGTAGCCTTCGTGATTCGGGACTCTCTTTACCTCTGGGAATATTTACTAATAATCTGCGGAGCAGGCGATGACCGATCACCCATCTCTCTGTGGAGCAGGCGATGACCGATTACCCATCTCCCTGTGGAGCAGGCGATGACCGATTACCCATCTCCCTACGGAGCAGGCGATGACCGATCACCTCTGATGGGGTCTACTCCACGTGGCTTTGGCCCATGCTGTGGGACCCATCTGACGTCCGAGGACCGATCAGTACACAAGCCCCCCAGTCTCAAGCTGTTAACTTGTTTCAGCGAAGAGACTAAGTCATTGACTCCTTTACTACCTGCTCTCGGTGCTGGAGGACCAGCATTTGGCATCATCGCCAGGAACTCTTCTGATCTGGTACTCGCCGAATTATCTTTAGGCGATTTCCTTTTTCTTACTCTTCTCGATCCACGTGTCCTCCTCAAGCACGCCTCTCACCTCAGCCTCGCTTTAAGAAGTCGAGGGCGAGGTCTTTCCTATCTCGCCTCACTTGCTCAAAGGCAAGGAGGTCTTCTTTCTCGCCTGCACTTGCTCCCAGGCAAGGAGGTCTTCCTCTGTTGCCTCAGCCTCGCTGTAAGAAGACGAGGTGAGGACTTTATATCCTCTCGCCTCAGCCTCGCTGTAAGAAGACGAGGTGAGGACTTTCTTATCTTCTCGCCTCAGCCTCGCTGTAAAAAGACGAGGTGAGGACTTTCAACATCTTGCCTCAGCCTCGCTGTAAGAAGACGAGGTGAGGACTTTTATCATCTTGCCTCGGATCGCCAAAGGGCGAGGAGGACTTTTATCATCTTGCCTCAGATCGCCAAAGGGCGAGGAGGACTTTTATCATCTTGCCTCAGATCGCCAAAGGGCGAGGAGGACTTTTATCATCTTGCCTCAGATCGCCAAAGGGCGAGGAGGACTTTTATCATCTTGCCTCAGCCTCGCTGTAAAAAGACAAGGTGAGGACTTTTATCATCTTTCTCGCCTACACTCGCTCAAAGGCAAGGAGGACTTCCTCTGGTGCCTGCACTTGCTCAAGGGCAAGGAGGTCTTCCTCTTTTCTCGCCTGCACTTGCTCAAAGGCAAGGAGGACTTCCTCTGGTGCCTCAACCTTGCTGTAAAAAGCAGAGGAAGAGGACTTTCGCTCTTGCCCCAACCTTGCTGTAAAAAGCAGAGGAAGAGGACTTTCTCTTGCCTCAGCCTCGCTGTATAAAGCAGAGGTGAGGACTTTCTCTGTTGCCTCAACCTTGCTGTAAAAAGCAAAGGAAAAGGACTTTCTCTTGCCTCAACCTTGCTGTATAAAGCAGAGGAAAAGGACTTTCTCTGTTGCCTCAACCTTGCTGTAAAAAGCAAAGGAAGAGGACTTTCTCTCGCCTGCACCTCGCTGTACAAAGTCGAGGGAGGACTTTCTCTTGGGTGCACGCTCCCAGGGGTGCGCCAGGCGTGGCTGATCTGAGCGCACTCGCCAGGCGCGCCCTGCCTGCATTGCCCCATCACGCGTTCTCCGCACGTCCCGACCGGCGAGGAGCTCTTCTCTGGAATCATGCGAGGTGCATGCTTAACGCTCTCGCTGGGAACTTGGGTTCCAACTCAACACGTGTTAGCAAGACCCCGATGACCCTGCACCGACCGAGCGCTCACTCTCTACATGCACCGACGGCTGATCGCGGTCTGCAGGCACTGATGGCTGATCGCGCTCTACATCCCAGCGCTTATCTAGGGGCTGATCTGCTGGTGGTGGCCACTCGGTAACTCACCACCGATCACCTGGTCTTGCACCTGGGGCAAGGAGAACTTTAAACTGGGAACACTCGCACACTTTATGTACTGAAAATCTTTTATTGGGTGGCATCGTTAAAAAGAGTGCCCCTGATCTGCTCAACTGTTTTAATACACTAGGTATGTGTACAGCGCGATAGCGCATCTACTTTACAACTTAACGACAGTAGGAAAGAAGCGTGTAGCGTCCTAGGTTCTGGGAATAGTCGTTACGTCCAGAGTCACCAGCCGATGAGCTCCATTCTCCAACGTCTCAACCACTCTGGATGGGGTCTCCTTTAACCGGCGATGACCGCCCTGGCGATTGACACACGTGGGGCGATCATGCCTTCCGCTTCAGCTCTGGGAGCCCCCCTAGTGTAGCCTCTTCCATCACCTCACCTCCCCAAACACAGGGAGTTCATGCTGCTGGTCGCCTTCCTGGGACCCCGAAGCGCGATCACCTTGTGTCTTCTGCAGGTAATCGGTCAGGAACCCTGTCTCCACCAACTTAGCGAGCTGACGCCCCAACGCCAGGCAGTTACAGAGTGTATGTCCATAAGCTTGATGGAATTCACACCACTCATCCTTCCTCCCTCCCAGTACCCTGTCGGTTTTCTCTGGCACATGGAGTCTTGCTGCCACAGCAGGGATGGCGATCAGCTCCGCCAAACTTATCATGAAATCATACCTGGGGGGTGCGTTGCTTGCACGCCCCCTGGTCTGGTCCTTCCTTGGTGCATAAGGGCGAGACCTTCCCTGCTCCTTCCTCCCTTCCTTGATCTCATGCACCCGCGTCTGTTGCTGCTGATTCCCCTGACCTCCACGTGGCTTCGACGGTGCAGCACTTCCTCTCTTCTCAGAGACCTCTGTCTCTGCTACTATGTGTGCCACCGCGCGTCGCCGTATCTCGGTGAAGGTGGCAGGGTGGCTCCTGATGAGCGATTCACTGAAAGGACCAGGGAGGACACCTCTCTTGAACGCATGCACCAGCATGTCCTCGTCCTTGCTGGGCAATCTCACCACCTGCGCCCCAAAGCGATTGAGGTAGTCCTTCAACGGCTCCCCCTGATACTGGCGCACGTCAAACAGGTCGTAGGACACCACAGGCGGCGCCTTATTCACGATGTACTGATCGACAAACAGCTTGGAAAATTGCCGGAAACTGGAAATATGTCCGGTAGGTAGACTCACAAACTAGTCCAACGCTGTGCTGTGGAGGGTGCTCATAAACATCTTGCAGTAGACCGCATCCGATCCTCCCGACAGCATCATCTGCGTATGGAAAGCGGTGAGATGCCTTTCGGGGTCTTCTTTCCCAGTGAACACGGTCTTAGGCCCTACGAAGGTGGCAGGGACCACCGTGTCCATGATTTCCTGGGAGAAAGGCATGGGAAAGGCCCTTGTGGGCGTTGGTGGAGCCCGATCCTCTGCCCCACAGTCTCCATCTTGCCGCACGTTTTGCAGACTCACACGCAGCTCCTCGTTCGCTTTGTGCAACTCCTCATTCCTGGCCTGTGAGGCGGCCAGGTCTTCCTGCATCCGCGCTTGATGCGCCCTGGACTCCGCCACCGTCTCCTGGAGGGCGCGCATTGTTTCCATGAGTTGCTGCATGGTAACGCTTTCGCCTCCATTCGGTGGAACGGAACCGTGCCTTGTCGTCCTCATCTTCTGTGGTTTCTCTCTCACTCTCGTGTATGGGACCTTGTTTTACTCGGCCCCACGGTGGGCGCCTAATGTTCCTGCCGGTTGACTCTGCGTCAGCTGACTTCTGCGGCCGCCACGCACCTCCTTCCTCACCTAGTCTGTGATGGTATGATCGCACCTGCAAAAGAGAAAGGGGGGGCGCCCTCGCGGCCGTTTGCACTCCGACGCCCAAGTCAGAACGGGGCAAGAAACATCAAAGTCTGAATTTCTCTCTGTGTTTAGGTCTAGAATTGCGTACCTCTGTGAAGCATGTTACTGTTCCTTATATACCTAGGGTTTTCTGCGCCGCTAACCCTAATTAGGGTTTATTGCGCTGCTGGACACACCTAGGATTTACTGGGATGCCCCTGCGCCACTTTTACCCAGTCTTTGGGATAACCTAGCGCATAGGGTTTCCTTCTCTGGAGTGCAAACTCTAACAGGATCAACACCTGTTCTGGGAGGGCCTTCACTGTTCACGTGCCATGCATGTAGCCTTCGTGATTCGGGACTCTCTTTACCTCTGGGAATATTTACTAATAATCTGCGGAGCAGGCGATGACCGATCACCCATCTCCCTGTGGAGCAGGCGATGACCGATTACCCATCTCCCTACGGAGCAGGCGATGACCGATCACCTCTGATGGGGTCTACTCCACGTGGCTTTGGCCCATGCTGTGGGACCCATCTGACGTCCGAGGACCGATCAGTACAGGAAGCTAGCTTTGTTTTCAATAAAAGCCGTAGGCTAGCTGTTTCTGAAGTGGGGGCGACGTGGTCGCCGGTTTCATATTTTGTTTTCGTGATACTCTGTTCTATGTGTTTGGGCGACGTGGTCGCCGGTTTTAAACTCAATTTCACGATGCTCTGTTTTATGTGTGGGGGCGACGTGATCGCCGGTTTTAAACCCCTTTTTCATGAGCTTGGGCGACGTGATCGCCGGTTTTAAATACAGATTTCGAACTCCCCTGTTTTAGTGTCGTTGAGACTGTTTGAGATTTAAATGTGGAATGCATGTGATATTCGAAAATCTGAACCTTTGAAATGATTGTTGCTGTGATTTGAATCATTCATTTGAGTGGTATGACGTGTTGAATGTTGTGAATGTGGGATCAAGGCATAGTATTTTCAGGAAAGGAAATACCGTGTAAGATCATGAGTAAAGTGTATTGACTAGGGACTTGTCTAGAAGGAGATATCCTGACTCTGCTGAGATAATGGAATCACGTAGATGAAGTTATTCAGTTGGTGAGAGTCGAAGGAGGTTCATATGAATGGGTGAGTCGTGTGAAAAAGAACGAGCTCGGCCTGTTATATGAATTAACCCTGTCATACTAGGAGAATGAAGATATTGAGATTCATTTATGCGCATGGCTGTGTGAGTTTCACAGCGACCCTGTGTGGGTGATGTAGTATGACAGGTGCAGATCTCTGGGTCTGAGTCAACGCACGAGTCTTCCGGAAGTAGTGTCAAGTGTCTATGTGTGATGAGTCAGTGGAAGTCTGACGTGAGAAATGTGAAATATTGAGAATTGTTGATAGACACTTGATGGTTCTGTGATACGAATGAGAAAGTGATGGACTCTTGTGAATGTTTAAAAAGGGCTGATCTACGTTGGTTGTCCAGTTTATAATTTAAAGTTTTAAAAATATCTAGCTTACCCTTTGTATTGTTCTGTGGCTGTTTTCTCTTAAAACTGTGATGATCGTGTATTTTACACGGGAGCAGATGATCTTCCAGGGAGTAGAGCTCCTCAGTGAGTGGTCGCCGGAAGGAGATCGCCTGTTTCTGTCTCTATGTGGTGATCGCCTGTTTTCTGTTTTGATAGCAGATCGGCTGTTTAGGGTCTTCTGATAGGAGATCGCCGGTTTATGTAGGGAGACCGCCGGTTTCATTTTATTTGGCTGTATTTTGTTTAAGTTTTGGAAAATTGACCGGTTATGTATTAAACTCCCTGTGAGGAGAAATTTCATTACATATATATAATTATGTTCACTTCAATATTATTGTTTTACCTTTATTTCTTTTTTTTTTATTTATTCCAAAGTATTTGGCGGGATGTTACATTAATGGTATCAGAGCAGTTCGTCCTTAGGATGACCTGAGGGCTGTGGATCCATTATGTTTCTTCTGCTCATAAAATTTATTTGAGTTTTAAACAAAAACTATGGTGAAAGGCTTTCAAACGTTTTTGTATTGAAATCTTGTGTGTGCTGTAGTGAATATATGCCCTAACTAAAAATTTTAGTATTGAGAATGAAAGGATCTTGATAAAGTAGTGAGGGTGCACACTCATAACTGGATCGAGATGTTCTCAATCTTAATTCTAAAGGTTGATGTTTAGCATACAATGAATTCTGGTGTGATTTATTTCAATTTATTGAGTGTTTTTGTATTGATTGAAAGTGGTCGTTTGAATTGATGGTTTTATACCAGTAGCTGTTTTGGTGATGAGCTTGTATTAGTATATTGATCTTGCGGATAAACTCAAATTCTAGATGAATTTGAGATGCTGGCCTTGTAAGACCTAGTGTGGTCTTCTAAATGAATTGATTCTTTATCAAGTTCATTTTATAGGAATATGAGTAGAGAATAATAGTTCTTTTCCTAATCTTCTACAGAGAAGAATGACTCGTAGACCTCCTACCTCTCCCCAACCTTCTTCGGAGATGGGTCAGATCGCCAGGGCCATTGAGATGATGGCAACTGCCATCCAACAACAGAATGCAGCAATGGCTCAGAATCATCAAGCTGCAATGCACCACTGGGAAACTGCTCGGTCGGCTGAAACAGCCTCCCACGCTAGTCAGCCTCAGGAGTAGATGGGACTGACCGAGTTCCTCAGGCACAACCCACCTAAGTTCAGTGGGAATGCTACCCCTGATCAAGCAGATCAGTGGGTCAGGGGGTTAGAGAAAATCTTCGGGGCGACCTCCTGCCCTGAAGATAAGAAGTTGGTGTTTGCCACATACCTTCTATCTGGAGAAGCCGAGTTCTGGTGGATGGGAACTCAACAAATGATGGAAGCCCGAGAAGAAGTATCAGACTGGGAGAGCTTCAAGGTGAAGTTTCTGGAGAAATACTTCCCAGATAGTGCGAGGTTTGCCAAGGAAGCCGAATTCCTCAGGTTGGAACAGGGGGAGATGTCAGTGAATGCTTATGCTGCTCGGTTTGAGTACCTCGCCCGGTTTTATACCCAAGCTACCTCTGAGGCTTGGAGGTGCAGAAAATTTGAAGAAGGACTGAAGCATGGACTGAAGAGGACCATAGCCCCGATGTGCATCAGGGAATTTCACGCTTTGGTGGAGAAGACGAAGATGGTGGAGACTCTGGAGAAGGGTGAGTCTCGGGTGGTCAGGTCCCACCCAGGGGGTTCCTCCAGTGGGAAGGCAAGGGTGCAGCAGCAGCAGAGTAAGCCTTATGCGAGACCTACACAGCATAGGGCAGGGGCAGCGTCATCCCAGGTTCAGCAGCAGCAACCATGGAAACCCAAATGTTTCCATTGTGGTGGGCCACATACATCCAATGTGTGCTTCAAGAAGAACTCTGAGAGAAGGTGTTACACCTGCCAAAAGACGGGGCACGTTGCTAGAGAGTGTCCTAACGGGAATAGGGCGACTCAACTCGTTGGTTCTCAGCAGTTGAGGAGTGAAGGCAGCAGACCCCATGCAGCAGGGCGGGTGTTTGCTATGTCAGGAGCAGAGGCATCTCAATCAGGTAACCTAATGCAAGGTGTTTGTTTTATAGCTGGTAGAGGTGTAAAGGCCTTGTTTGATTCTGGAGCGACACACTCCTTTGTGTCAAGCCTGTGTGTAGCCGAGTTGGGCCTTCTAGTGAAGGAGTTACCGTTTAAACTGCTGGTCTCCACACCTGCATCAGGACAGGTGTTGACCTCTACAGTTTGTTCTGAGTGTCCAGTGATAGTAGAGGGACGCAGGTTCAAAGTAAACTTGATCTGCCTACCTCTTCAGGATCTGGATGTTATCCTAGGAATGGATTGGCTTTCTGCCAATCACATCCTCATAGACTGCGGTAGGCAGAAAGTAGTGTTTCCCGATCTACAAGAGCCAGATGTGATATCTGCTCAGCAGGTACAGTCGGAGTTGAAAGAAGGGGCGACGTGTTTTGTAATCCTAGCTCAAGGGGAAGTGAAGAATGAAGGAGATGTGGGCAATATACATGTGGTGAAGGAATTCATGGATGTATTTCTAGAAGAAATACCTGGATTACCTCCTAAGAGAGAAGTAGAATTCTCCATTGATTTAGTACCTGGAGCTGGACCAGTGTCAATGGCACCTTACAGAATGGCTCCAGCCGAGTTGGTGGAGTTAAAGAAGCAAGTGGAAGAATTGTTGGAGAAACAATTCATCAGACCCAGTGTATCTCCATGGGGAGCTCCAGTGCTTCTAGTGAAGAAAAAGGATGGAGGGTCTCGGATGTGTATAGACTACAGGCAGTTGAACAAGTTGACTATCAAGAACAAGTATCCTCTACCTAGAATTGATGACTTAATGGATCAAGTAAATGGGGCCTCGGTGTTCTCAAAGATTGATCTGAGATCGGGGTACCACCAAATTTTGGTAAAGGCCGAAGACGTTCAGAAAACAGCATTTAGGTCTCGTTATGGGCACTATGAATATGTGGTGATGCCGTTTGGAGTGACCAATGCTCCAGCTCTGTTCATGGACTACATGAATAGAATTTTTCGTCCTTTCTTGGATAGGTTTGTTGTAGTCTTTATAGACGACATACTTATTTATTCAAGGACCGAGGAAGAACATGAGGAACATCTGAGGACAGTGCTGGAAATTCTGAGGGAGAAGCAACTCTATGCCAAGTTCTCTAAGTGTGAGTTCTGGCTGAAGGAAGTCAACTTCTTAGGACACGTGATATCTGCCCGGGGGATCTCAGTGGATCCAGCCAAGGTAGAGGCAGTGCTGCAGTGGGAACGTCCTAAGACAGCAACTGAGATAAGAAGCTTCGTGGGTTTAGCTGGCTACTATCGGAGGTTTATTGAGGATTTTTCCAAGGTAGTGGCTCCTTTGACTCAGTTGACACGCAAGGATCAACCTTTTGCTTGGACCGACCGATGTGAACAGAGTTTCATGGAACTAAAGGAAAGACTGACTAGTGCTCCAGTGCTGGTGATCCCCGATGTTGGGAAACCTTTTGATGTCTACTGTGATGCTTCACATCAGGGCTTGGGATGCGTTTTGATGCAAGAGAAAAGAGTAGTTGCATATGCTTCAAGGCAACTCAAAGTTCATGAGAGAAACTATCCTACTCATGACCTGGAGTTGGCGGCGGTAGTGTTTTCCTTGAAGGTTTGGAGGCATTATCTGTATGGAGCTCGGTTTCATGTGTTTAGTGATCATAAGAGCCTGAAATATCTGTTCGATCAGAAGGAATTAAATATGAGGCAAAGGAGATGGATGGAGTTTCTAAAAGATTATGATTTCCAACTCATGTATCATCCAGGGAAGGCCAATGTAGTGGTAGATGCTTTGAGTAGGAAATCAAGGCAAGTGTCATACATGATGATTGAAGAACAGAAACTGATCGAGCAATTCAGAGACTTAAACTTGGGAGTAGAATTCCATGTTAATCACATTAGTTGTAGTAAGCTGACTATAACTAATGACTTCCTTGGAGTAGTAAAGGATAAGCAGTTAGAGGACCCTAGTCTGAAGCGTACTGTAGAGTCACTAGGGACCGATCAGGCTAAAGACTTTGTGATGGGAGATGATGGGGTCTTGAGGTTTAATGGCAGAATTTGCATACCTGCAAATGAAGAGTTGAAGAAGATGATCTTAGAGGAAGGTCACAGGAGTCGCCTTAGCCTACATCCAGGCATGAACAAGATGTACCATGACTTGAAGGAGTCATTTTGGTGGTCGGGCATGAAGAGAGACATCGCCCAGTATGTCACTACCTGCTTGACGTGTCAGAAGCCAAAGGTGGAGCATCAAAGACCTGGCGGTTTGTTGCAGCAATTGGATATCCCTGAATGGAAATGGGACAACATCGCCATGGATTTTGTTACCCATTTACCCAGATCGGTGCGGGGTCATGATGCAATCTGGGTCATCATTGATAGGCTGACGAAGAGTGCTCACTTTCTCCCAGTAAATATGAAGATGCCTATGGCCAAGTTGGCACAGCTGTACATCAGAGAAATTGTGAGGTTGCATGGAGTGCCTTCCAGCATTGTTTCGGATAGAGATCCCAGGTTCACCTCACGGTTTTGGCAGACCCTACAAGAGTGCTTGGGAACCAAGTTGAGAATGAGCTCGGCATATCATCCTCAAACAGATGGACAGTCAGAGAGAACAATTCAATCCTTGGAAGATCTGCTGAGGACGTGTGTGTTGGACCAATTGGGAGACTGGGATGAGATGTTGCCACTGGTGGAGTTTACCTATAATAACAGTTATCACGCCAGCATAGGGATGGCGCCATACGAAGCCTTGTATGGAAGGAAATGCAGAACTCCATTGTGCTGGTACCAGGAGGGCGAAGCAATATTGGTTGGTCCAGAGTTGATTCAGCAGACAACCGAGAAGGTGAAACAGATACAAGGCAGAATGATAGCTTCTCAAAGCCGACAGAAGTCCTATGCAGATCAGAGGAGAAGACCTTTGGAGTTTGCTGCTGGAGATCAGGTGTTTATGAGAGTAACACCGACTAAGGGTGTAGGACGAGCGATTCGATCAAAGAAGCTATCTCCTAAGTTCGTTGGGCCATATCAGATCTTGAGGAGGATCGGTCCGGTGGCTTATGAGATCGCCCTACCTCCTCAGTTAGCAAATCTGCATAATGTATTTCATGTGTCACAGCTGAGGGAGTACATGGCAGACCCTAGTCACGTGCTGGAAGTGGACGATGTGCAGATAAGGGATGACTTGTCTTTTGAAGTAAAACCAGTTAGGATTGACGATCAGCAGAGTAAGCAGCTCAGAGACAAGACCATCAACATGGTAAAGGTGGTGTGGGATGAGAGATCGGGTGATTCAACTTGGGAGTTAGAAGAACCCATGAGAGAAGCTTATCCATACCTCTTTTCCTTGTAATTCAATTTTCGAGGACGAAAATTTTTTTGTTGTTGGGGAGAATGTAAGGACCTGTAAAATTAAATTGGAATAAAAGGAATATATTTTAAATGAATTCTAAGTATGTTTTTATTTAAAACAAAAAGGGAGGAAAGTGTAGCTTAGAAGACTATGAGATCGCCTGGTTAGTACATAATCGCCTGTCGCCTAGACTACCAATGCGGACGTCGCCGGGGCGCGAGGTATGCGGACGTCGCCAGGCGCAAGGCATGCGGGCATCGCCAAGTCGTCTCCCAGCGAGAGACTTCGGTCGTCTCCCAGCGAGAGACTTCGGTCGTCTCCCAGCGAGAGACTTCGGTCGTCTCCCAGAGAGAGACATCGGTCGTCTTCCAGGATGAGTCATCGGTGGAAGGTTATCGCGCGATTTCGTGTTTCACACAGATAAAGTGGGACCCAGGCTCCCAGCATGAAACGTCCTGCACGCGCGACACGTAGACAAAAAGGGTGTTTCAGAAGAGTGACATCAGAGAGTTGGCATGCGCAGAGACACACGTGGCCGTACTGTTCAAGGAAGCGTGCACGCAAGCCTTCCTGCAGAGTGGGTGGTGGCAGCGGCAATTGTGGACAAGTTGGTTTAGATTCAAAAACCCACTTCTGAGAGGGAGAACGTTACAGTAGTGCAAGAGCGTAAGAGTGAGTTCACCTTCATCCTTCTCTTTTCTCTCCTTCACTCTGCGATTCAGGCCTTATCACGTCCCTGCTTGGCTATCGACGACTGCCATAGAGCACCTGGGAGGTTCTCTGCAAGTCCTCCAAACCAGACGCTAAAACAGAGTTAAGGCATCCTTGAAGCTCGTTGGGTTGGAACTCTTAGTGAAGTTTACGCCAGTCCAGGTAAGGGAAGCTAGCTTTGTTTTCAATAAAAGCCGTAGGCTAGCTGTTTCTGAAGTGGGGGCGACGTGGTCGCCGGTTTCATATTTTGTTTTCGTGATACTCTGTTCTATGTGTTTGGGCGACGTGGTCGCCGGTTTTAAACTCAATTTCACGATGCTCTGTTTTATGTGTGGGGGCGACGTGATCGCCGGTTTTAAACCCCTTTTTCATGAGCTTGGGCGACGTGATCGCCGGTTTTAAATACAGATTTCGAACTCCCCTGTTTTAGTGTCGTTGAGACTGTTTGAGATTTAAATGTGGAATGCATGTGATATTCGAAAATCTGAACCTTTGAAATGATTGTTGCTGTGATTTGAATCATTCATTTGAGTGGTATGACGTGTTGAATGTTGTGAATGTGGGATCAAGGCATAGTATTTTCAGGAAAGGAAATACCGTGTAAGATCATGAGTAAAGTGTATTGACTAGGGACTTGTCTAGAAGGAGATATCCTGACTCTGCTGAGATAATGGAATCACGTAGATGAAGTTATTCAGTTGGTGAGAGTCGAAGGAGGTTCATATGAATGGGTGAGTCGTGTGAAAAAGAACGAGCTCGGCCTGTTATATGAATTAACCCTGTCATACTAGGAGAATGAAGATATTGAGATTCATTTATGCGCATGGCTGTGTGAGTTTCACAGAGACCCTGTGTGGGTGATGTAGTATGACAGGTGCAGATCTCTGGGTCTGAGTCAACGCACGAGTCTTCCGGAAGTAGTGTCTATGTGTGATGAGTCAGTGGAAGTCTGACGTGAGAAATGTGAAATATTGAGAATTGTTGATAGACACTTGATGGTTCTATGATACGAATGAGAAAGTGATGGACTCTTGTGAATGTTTAAAAAGGGCTGATCTACGTTGGTTGTCCAGTTTATAATTTAAAGTTTTAAAAATATCTAGCTTACCCTTTGTATTGTTCTGTGGCTGTTTTCTCTTAAAACTGTGATGATCGTGTATTTTACACGGGAGCAAATGATCTTCCAGGGAGTAGAGCTCCTCAGTGAGTGGTCGCCGGAAGGAGATCGCCTGTTTCTGTCTCTATGTGGTGATCGCCTGTTTTCTGTTTTGATAGCAGATCGGCTGTTTTGGGTCTTCTGATAGGAGATCGCCGGTTTATGTAGGGAGACCGCCGGTTTCATTTTGTTTGGCTGTATTTTGTTTAAGTTTTGGAAAATTGACCGGTTATGTATTAAACTCCCTGTGAGGAGAAACTTCATTACATATATATAATTATGTTCACTTCAATATTATTGTTTTACCTTTATTTCTTTTTTTTTTATTTATTCCAAAGTATTTGGCGGGATGTTACATTAATGCCTCGCGCCCTGGCGTTGCCCGCATGTCTCTCGCGCCCTGGCGATGCCCGCATGCCTCGCGCCCTGGCGACGTCCGCATGTCTCTCGCGCCCTAGCGATGCCCGCATGCCTCGCGCCCTGGCAACGTCCGCATGTCTCTCACACCCTGGCGACGTTCGCATGTCTCTCGCGCCCTGGCGATGCCCGCATGCCTCGCGCCCTGGCGACGTCCGCATGTCTCTCGCGCCCTGGCGGCGCCCGCATGTCTCTCGCGCCCTGGCAGCGTCCGCATGTCTCGCGCCCTGGCGATGTCCGCATGTCTCTCGCGCCCTGGCGATGCTCGCATGCCTCGCGCCCTGGCGATGTCCGCATGCCTCACGCCCTGGCGTTGCCCGCATGTCTCTCGCGCCCTGGCGACCATGTACCAGAGAAGTCGGAGGTCGCCTCCGTCTTCAACAACGGCGATCTCGTAGACTTCTAAGCTACACTTTCCTTCCTTTTTATTTTAAATAAAAACATACTTAGAATTCATTTAAAATATATTCCTTTTATTCCAATTTAATTTTACAGGTCCTTACATATGGAATCCTACCAAAATTGCACAAAGATTGCTCAATGTAACATCCCGCCAAATCCTTTTCACAATTATAAAATGAAATAAAGGTAAAACAATAATATTGAAGTGAACATACGTATTTATATAAAATGGAGTTGCTCCTCACAGGGAGTTTAATACATAACCGGTCAATTTTCCAAAACTTAAAACAAAATACAGCCAAATAAAATGAAACCGGCGGTCTCCCTACATAAACCGACAATCTCCTATCAGAAGACCCAAAACAGCCGATCTGCTATCAGAACAGAAAACAGGCGATCATCACATAGAGACAGAAACAGGCGATCTCCTTCCGGCGACCACTTACTGAGGAGCTCTACTCCCTGGAAGATCATCTGCTCCCGTGTAAAATACACGATCATCACAGTTTTAAGAGAAAACAGCCACAGAACAATACAAAGGGTAAGCTAGATAATTTTTTTAAAACTTTAAATTATAAACTGGACAACCAACGTAGATCGGCCTTTTTAAACATTCTCAAGAGTCCATCACTTTCTCATTCATATCACACAACCATCAAGTGTCTATCAACAATTCTCAATATTTCACATTTCTCACGTCAGACTTCCACTGACTCATCACACATAGACACTTGACACTACTTCCGGAAGACTCGTGCGTTGACTCAGGCTCAGAGATCTGCACCTGTCATACCATACCACTGTGAAATCCACACAGGGTCGCTGTGAAATCCACACAGCCATGCGCATACATAGTCTCAATATCAACACTCTCCCGGTATGACAGGGTTAATTCATATAACAGGTCAAGTCAGTTATCTTTCAAACAACTTACCCATACATATGAACCTCCTTCGACTCTCCACAACTGAATAACTTCATCTATGTGATTCCATTATATCAGCAGAGTCAGGATATCTCCTTCTAGACAAGCCCCTAGTCAATGCACATTACACACGATCTTACACGGTATTTTCTTTCCTGAAAATACTATGCCTTGATCCCACATCCACAACATTCAAAACATCATACCACTCAAATGAATGATTCAAATCACAGCAACAATCATTTCAAAGGTTCAGATTTTCGAATATCACATGCATTCCACATTTAAATCTCAAACAGTCTCAACAACACTAAAACAGGGGAGTTCGAAATCAACAATAACACAGGCGATTACGTCCAAAACAGGGGGATTTCGGAATCTGTATTTAAAACCGGCGATCACGTCGCCCAAACACATGAAAACAGAACATCATGAAAAAGGGGTTTAAAACCGGCGACCACGTCGCCCAAACACATAGAACAGAGCATCGCGAAAGGAATATGAAACCGGCGACCACGTCGCCCTCACTTCAGAAGCAGCTAATCTACGACTTTTATTGAAAAACAAAGCTAGCTTCCCTTACTTGGACTTGCGTAAACTTCACTAAGAGCTCCAACCCAACGAGCTTCAAGGATGCCTTAACTCTGTTTTAGCGTCTGGTTTGGAGGACTTGCAGAGAACCTCCCAGGTGCTCTATGGCAGTCGTCGATAGCCAAGCAGGGACGTGATAAGGCCTGAATCGCAGAGTGAAGGAGAGAAAAGAGAAGGATGAAGGTAGACTCACTCTGTCACTCTTGAACCACAGCAACGTTCTTTGCCTCCCCGAAGTGGGTTTTTGAATCTACACTAACTTGTCCACACATGCTACTGCCACCACCCACTTTGCAGGAAAGTCTGAGTGTACGTTTCCCTGAACAGTACGACCACGGTGTCTCTTGCGCATGCCAACTTTCTGATGTCACTATTCTGAACCACCCTTTTTGTCCACGTGGCGCGCGTGCAGGACGTTTCATGCTGGGAGCCTGGGTCCCACCTTATCTGTGTGAAACACGACATCGCGCGATAACCTTCCACCGATGACTCATCCTGGAAGACGACCGATCTCTCTCTCTGGAAGACGACCGATGTCTCTCTCTGGGAGACGATCGATGTCTCTCTCTGGGAGACGACCGATGTCTATCCCAGGCGACGCCCGCATGTCTCTCGCGCCCCGGTGATGCATGCATGCCTCTCGCGCCCCGGCGATGCCCGCATGCCTCTCGCGCCCTGGCGATGCCCGCATGCCTCTCGCGCCCTGGCGATGTCCGTATGTCTCTCGCGCCCTGGCGATGTCCGCATGCCTCGCCCTGGCGATGTCCACATACCTCGCGCCCTGGCGATGTCCGCATGGGTAGTCTAGGCGACAGGCGATTATGTACTAACCAGGCGATCTCATAGTCTTCTAAGCTACACTTTCCTTCCTTTACTCTTCTTGATCCACATGTCTTCCTCGAGCACACCCTCGTGATTACCTCACGATAAGGTCATCGCACCTGACTACTTTGTTAATACAAGAGTCAGCCGACCGACCTCTACCAGCTGACCCCAGCCCTTGGGTGACGTCCGAGGTGCGACTACTACGAAACTTCTATTACCAGCTCTTTGTATTTTAAATAATAACATCTTCTGAAATTATTTAAATATAACACTTTTATTCCAATTAAAGTTTCTAGGTCCTTACACTCAAGAACAACTGAACAAGATGCACCAATTGGAATTTCCAAACAGCACACCAATTCAAATTAAAAATTAAAAAACAGCAAGACAAGTATGGAAAACAAAGATGAACAACAAGGATTAAAGAAGAACTCAAAATTAAAAAGGACCAAGAACTACTCATCTTTGAAGAACCCCATGCTCTGATACCAAATGATGGCCTTCACATGTTGAGCTCTCCTTGGATGTTGAAGATGGTGCGGAAGCAATGGTTGAAATGAGCAAGACCCTCCTAGGAGTGATGGTGATCTTGAAGGTGCATGATGTGTATGGGAGTAGGGAGGTTCGACCAAACCTTGGTGAGGTGAAGGAGATGAAGATCAATTCCTAGAAACTAGGAGAGACCAAAGCTTGGCACAAATTTGGCAGCATAACTTTACTCATATTAATCTTGCTAATACATGAGGTAGGCCTCCTTATTTATAGATTTAGGAGCCTTGGTGAGCAAGCTTAAAGGGTAGGGATGGAAATACAAAAAGTGGGGGCTGCCTAGGGTATTGACTTTAGTCAAACCACACCATCATCCTAATATTCTAGAAGATAGGTCAAAAATGCAACATTTGATAGTACACCCATCCTTCTTTTGCCAAAGGCACCTATTTGCTAGTACACCCCTCCTTCTATTGCTAAGGGCACCTTTTTGATAGCACACCCCTAAGTGAGCAAGTTTTGCTTTCTACACTACACTAATCTACTAAGCTACCCCTAATGGGCCTCCATGTAGCATGTACAAGGTCTTCTCCCTCCCATCCGTGGCTTGACTTGTTTGGGCGTGAATGTGCTTGTCCATGGACCTTGTGAGAGGTTCTAGACGGTCTAGGCTCCCTCCTAGACGCTCCTCATGTAGCTCCCCCTTGTCTTGTGCTAGACGCTCTCCATGTGGTTCTAGACGGTCTAGTCTTGGCCCTTGTCTTTCATGGTGGGGTGAGCTTGGCCTATCTCCATCAGCCAAAGTGGGAACAGAGAATGGTAAAGACCCTCACGAATGCCCAGCTATTTGGGTGTGGCTGGGCAGGGACAACATTAATCTCAGTGAGTAGGGCTTAGGGGTAAACGAAGAAAGACTTTTTGGAAAAGAGTGGAGTAGAAGAAATAGAAGGGGCCCTCAGGATTTGTGGATTCATCACTACATACGGGCTCGCCCTCCCCACAGGGAACTACCGGAACGAGTTTATTATGTTCCTTACCAAACATGTGTCGCTTAGGGACGGGGTGTTTTCTATACACGGCTTTCCTATAGTCTACTATTTTCTTCCTAGAGGTGAACTCTGAGGTTTCAACTAAGAGGTTCTTAGGGGACCAGGTGTAGTGTGATCGATAATCCATCTAAAACCAGAACAAGCAAACAAAAGCACACAGACACATTCAGAATCCAAGCAGTGCATGCATACGTAAAAGAAGGCAACAGGTATGAATAGTAATATCATGAATGAACAATCCCAGTAGAGCAAGCAATAAAGATACAATACGAGCATAAGGAAGGGTAAAGTTAGTACCTCTGTGATGATCTGGAGAGGCATGGAGAACAAGATTGAATGAACACCGATGAAGGAGCAACAAACGAGAGAAGAAGCGCGAAAATGCCTAAGAAAGCGAAATGAAACAGTGGAAATGTTTGAGTTTCTGAAACCCTATTTTAGTAAGGGGAGCGTAAGCGGCAATGCCTTGTGGCCGTCGATGAGAGCCACGTGGAAGCACACGATGGAGTGTGGTGAAACATCAAATCAGGATACTGTACACATAGCGCTACTCATTTGCCACGTAGGTCGACTCGGCTCGGCAGGTAGACTCTTTGTTGGAACAAGTTCAGCTCGAGCCTGGGGGGCTTGTGTACTAGACCAGAATTCCTAGCGCTCAGAGCTCGCTGGTCGGACCTCAGCAATCTCCTTCAGATAGGTCAGCTCGGCACATGGACCTCGTTTGTGTGCCATGTGGCTGGGCTCCAGGTATATGTATATATTAACTTTCATGCATGTGGATAGCATAATCCTCCACTAATAAGACTAATCAATAAAGTAAAGAAATGCAATAGGCTTGGGGGTGCGTCTAGCATACCCATGTCCATTATAAGTAAAGTATTAAGGCCTGAGTCCAACAACACTAAGGCAACCCAGGTAAACCTATATGCATGGCACGAAATAGCGTACGAATGGGTGTGTATTAGTGGGAAGCATGATAGATATGTTTGCATGATTACTCACATGTTTGTTACAACTGCATATAGATATGTTTGTTAATATCACGCAAGATATCATGCAAGATTTTCCTGTTATGTGTATATATCTTTTGCACATGAAATACTCCTTGATAGTACTAACCCTAAAAAGATAGTGATGCGCACGTACATATAATAGAAAGAATACCTACAATTTGGGACCTGATGATTATGGGTGCCTGTGGCAGGTGGTTTTCTATTAGAGATATAAGATAATGTGCTGATTTTCTATTAAGATTTGTTTATCTCAAGTGCAACAGGTACATGACATGCTATAAAAAGGGGCTTCAGGTCCCAGATGGAGGTACGCAATAACGCAATCCTAAATACACTCTTGAATACTGAGATTACTGGTTTCTTATTCGTTCATAAAGCCCTTACTTACTTGAGTGTCGGAGCGTGACCGGCCGTGAGGGCGCCCTTTGTCTCTATAGGTGAAGCATCCCGTAACCAAGAGAAGTGCAAATTCCAGGGGAGACAGGCAGAGCCTGAACCAAACACTAGAGTCAACCGGCAAGAACAGTCAGCACTGATAAAAACAGAGCAAAAACATATTTAAAAGAGATAAGGGATAGAAAGATCAATACATAATTTTTTATACTGGTTTACTCTCTACCAAGAGCTACATCCAGTCCTTAGAAACCATTGAGTATTCCACTAAGCAATCAAACACCTTGATTACACAACACACACCAAAGTGGTGATCTTGAAACCTTGAAGAAGACACACCACCTTTGGCAAACACACTACATATCACAAAACACCCTCTATATATGCACAACACCAGTTCTTACAAAAATATAATAGTCAAGAGAGAAAAGGAATGATAACACGTGATACAATCTCAGATTGAATAGAAAGAATACAAAGTAATCCTATTTCACTCTTAGAAAGAATCTAAAGCTTGAACCAATCTTGGAAAAACTTGATTTGAAAGTGCTCTCTTGAATCACTAACAACAAGGAGCGTAAAACAAATTATATATACTCCAAATAGTTGTTAAAAGCATTTAACAACTAAACAATTGAAAACACAAAACAATTGGTTGAATTGGCTTGATAGCAAAGTCAACCAAATCCAAACTTTTTCAAATTCTTTTCAAAAACTCTAAGTGTAAAACAACCGGTTGAATCGAGAAAACAACTGGTTGATTTTGCACTTTCTTTAGAAAACATTTCTTTTTCAAAAGAACTTGAATCAAGCAACCTTGGATCATAAGTTTGAGTTGATTAACAAATTCAAACTACACAACACACACACACAACCAACAACAACCATCTTCATCTATTCCACTTGGATTTGGAAACATCAAAGCCTTTGTTCAACAATCTCCCGCTATTTGATTAAGATAAATCCCTGGTTTACTTGTGTTGTCCTTTTTGAATTTTAAAGCACCTGCAAAATAGAAACTCTGCACATACAAAGGAAGAATACCAGCAGGATACTAAGGCACACACAGATCTAGTTTTCTGCATAATTCATTTGTAGAGAAAATAAAAAAAAAATAAAAAATTTAAAACTAGTGATGTTTGTAGGAAAACTGTGATGTGTAGCAAAGCTAGCAGCAACAAAATTTAAACCATGATAAACCAAAGTGTAGCAGCAGCAAATACAACACATAAACCACATCATTCTCCCCTTATTTGTCTTCACAAATAGAGTAGAAGAATGGATAAAAATAGAAAAATTCATCAAGAATCAAACAACTTTTCATAAGAAAACCAGAAAACCAGTGTGTGTAGCAATACCACTACAGCAACAAATCTATGATGTATTAGAGCTATGGCACCAACAAAACTAACACAAAATTAAAGCACCATAGAGCCCATAAATTACAACAAAGAAACCACAATTTCTCCCCCTTTCTTTTCTTCATCCAGTAGTTCCTTTACTAGTGAAATTCTCTACAAATATCTTCACATCAAGCGCTGTCACAGAAGTAAGGAATCCATACAACTCAACCGTGTTACCCATCTTAAATGCTAACTCTTTTGCCTGACTCAATATTGAAGACTGAAGGTACCAACAATACCAACAACACCAACACTGCCAACAACACCAACACTGCCAGGGACACTTCTTTTTGACATTTGTAGGATAGCAGTTGGGAACAACTTTCTTGGATATTTTCAATTCCATTTTGCAAGTGTACTAGTCCAAATATCCATCATGAACATGACCTATGCTTTCTACCGACCCATCACAACATAGTACAGGAATGACCTAAGAATAACAAGTTGAGCTTCACTAGCACTTCTTTATAAAACCTTACATCTTGGTCCCTAATATTAGAAGCCATCAGCTTTGTTGCAGCAAGATCAACTTCACTAGAGCGCACACCATATGCAGTACTAGCAATAAAACACTTCAAAAAGTTCATCTTCAACTTGGCTCACAATCTAAATTCATAGTCTCCACACACTGTATCCCATCCTCATAACTCGATGTCAACAGAAATAAATCAGTTGGGAAAAAATTGATCCTTTATACTTTAAGCATTTCCCGAACCATAATGTTCTGCCAAGACCTTGGACCAAAAATTACCATTGCTTTAATGATGATTAGCCTTTTAGCGATTAACTTTGACATCCTAAACAAACCTACAAGAATCTTCCAATGCTTCCTTTTCCATACTGAGCCCCACAACAAATGCCAAAGAAGCAATCATTCTCAGTGGGCTTAAAGGTGAAATTGGAGAGGTCGAGAGACACGCATCCAAAAGGAAGTTTATATTAGCAACCCTATGGAAATATTCAAAGAGTGCCTTGGGGAAAAACTTAAGAACATCGTACCTGGTCGTGGATATATCATTCCTGCAGAAATATAGAGGCTCCTTTTCATGGGTAAGAGGTTGATTGCAATACATAGTACATGAGAACCTGGGACCTTGAAGTGAATAAGATTCCTCCATAATGGTAAAACGCTTAAGGCAACCAAATGTGTAAAGATTTCTCCTCCAGACCCTTGCCCGTATCCTCCTTGTGTCATATAACCAGAATTCAGCCTAATGCAGAGTTATATTTAGCAGGTTATTCAACCTTAAATCTTTAATCCAACTCCTCTTTAGTGATATGGTTTTCACCAAAACAAAATTTTAGCTCCACACTCACCAAAGCACTTTTTAGGTCAAATCCACCAAAGAGAGGTCAAGCAAGTTTTAAAGCAACAAAACTCAAATTTAAAATCAAGAACTACTGCAAATGGAGTTGATATTTGACAAGACTTGAAAGAGTATTCAATAAAATTTGACAAGCAAAAAATTAAGGCACACAAGAAAAGGTAGCACACAAAGTGGAATCCTAGTGAATGGAACTAGAATAGATGAATAAAACCAAAGCAGCACTACAAATTTTTTTTTTCTGTAAAGTTTTCATAAATTTCCAATTTTATGCTAGACAGAATACTTCAAATATGAGCTTGAAATTTTAACCACAGAAACTTCAATGTTTTAGCTCAAAATAGGCGTTAGAATTTCACCAAAAAAGTGAGCCAAATAATTGTAATAATTTTTCCGAAATCACTGCCGCGTCAGCATTTTTTCAGAGTCAATATTTTTGCACTATGTTCGTATTTCATTTATCATTTTTTTGTATTTTGAATTTTGATGTGCTTATTTTTTTCAATTTTTCTTAACACTCAAACTACTCAAATCCAAAATTTCAGAAATTTTCACCAACAAATGTAATTTCTGGGAATGATTCCAACCAGTACAGTAGCAGTGAAAACAGAGAAATCCTAACTTGGAATTAGAAAACGGTAAACAAACTTCAAAAACACAATGGAAATGATTGGAAACAAACTTGTATGGAACTAACACACAAGTATGAACTCAAATATGAAAATATAAAAGGCACCAAAGCTTCAAAAACATAAATATAAACTGCACTCAAAACAAAATCAAGCAACCAAATCAACAAAAAAAGGCACCACTTGGAATTTATGACATTTTGATGAACATGACTTTGACAAAACTTGTATGGATTCAAAAATCAAAATGACTCAACTACAAACACTTTGCACCTATTAAAAACATCAATAAGACTCAAATAAAATAAAAATAGAATAGCCAACACAAAAGGAACCTAAAACAGTTTGAAAATGGAAGTTCAAGATCAAGTTGAACCAAAATACCAAATAGAAATTTAAAAATAGCAACACCAACTTAAAAAGAAATTAAAAACAACAAGACATTTAAGGATATGATGAACAACATGGAATAAAGAAGAAGACTCAAAAAATAAAATGGAGAGAACACTTATCTCTTGAAGAACCAAAGCTCTAGATACCAAATGATGGGTTGTTCTTCATGACCAATGTTCTTCTTTGAGGAAATGAGGTGAAAAGGTGGTGGAAGCAATGGAGGTGATGGATCAAGGATGGCTCATATAGAGCTATGGGTTCCTTGTAGGTGCATGAAAGGTATGGAGAGTGATGGGTTAGGCCAAATCACTTGGAGGAAGGTGAAGATGAAGATCAAAGTGTCTAACCTAGAGAGACTAGACAAAGATTAGAAGCTAGCATAATTTTGGCAGCATTTACTCATATAAATTGATCTTCCAAAAACATGAGCCAAAACAACCTATTTACAGGAGATGGTGCCTTGGAGAGTAAGGAGCCAGGGTGGGATGGGGAATACATAAAAGAGGGGGCTGTTAGGGTGTTGACTAAAGGTCAATGCAGCCCCTTAGCATGCTTCTAGAAGGTAAGGCTACATTCCTACCCTAAAAGGCCTAGGTACAAGCTAAATTGTTAAATACACCTAAATGAACCCTACTCTACTAAATTGTTAAATACACCCCCGATTGTGCTAAATGAACCCTACTCTACTGAAATTACAAATAAATTGAAATTAATTGATGCTCAGCTCCCATGGCTTGGGCTTTACTCCTTGTGGTCCTCTGAGGGATCTTTGAATATGTAGAGAAAAGTTTCTCTGCCATCAGTAGCAGAGTCCCACTCTTCTTGAATCCTCTTTGCCATGGACCTAGTTGTTGGGCCTGAGCTTGGGCTAAGGCTTGGGCGTGGGCTTCTTCCATCACACTTGGTTGAAGAAGGGGAAACATGGATGACGCCCTTTAGACGTTACCTTGCTGACGGAACACTTCCCATGGACCCAGCAGAAGCCAGGATCGTAAAGAAAAATGCAGCCCGCTACACTCTGATCGACGACAGCTTGTTTAGGCATGGTTACACCCATCCTATCTTGACTTGTGTAAGTGGGGCACAGTGCACCCGCATCATTGCTGAGCTCCATAAAGGCATATGTGGGAGTCAAATCGGTGGCCGAACTCTATCAGTCAAAGCCGTTCAAGTGGGGTATTATTGGCCAACAGTGAGAGAAGATTGCATAAGGTATGCACAACTGATGGAGAGAGGCCAAGCTCACCCCACCATGAAAGCCAAGGGCCAAGACTAGACCGTCTAGAACCACATGGAGAGCGTCTAGCACAAGACAAGGGGGAGCTACATGAGGAGCATCTAGGAGGGAGCCTAGACCGTCTAGGACCTCTCACAAGGTCCATGGCCAAGCACATTCACGCCCAAACAAGTCAAGCCATAGATGGGAGGGAGAAGACCTTGTACATGCTACTTGGAGGCCCATTAGGGGTAGCTTAGTAGATTAGTGTAGTGTAGAAAGCAAAACTTGCTCACTTAGGGGTGTGCTATCAAAAAGGTGCCCTTAGCAATAGAAGGAGGGGTGTGCTAGCAAATAGGTGCCTTTAGCAAAAGAAGGAGGGGTGTACTATCAAATGTTGTATTTTTGACCTATCTTCTAGAATATTAGGATGATGGTGTGGTTTGACTAAAGTCAATACCCTAGGCAGCCCCCACTTTTTGTATTTCAATCCCTACCCTTTAAGCTTGCTCACCAAGGTTCCTAAATCTATAAATAAGGAGGCCTACCTCATGTATTAGCAAGATTAATATGAGTAAAGTTATGCTGCCAAATTTGTGCCAAGCTTTGCTCTCTCCTAGTTTCTAGGAATTGATCTTCATCTCCTTCACCTCACCAAGGGTTGGCCGAACCTCCCTACTCCCATACACATCATGCACCTTCAAGATCACCATCACTCCAAGGAGGGTCTTGCTCATTTCAACCATTGCTTCCGCACCATCTTCAACATCCAAGGAGAGCTCAACATGTGAAGGCCATCATTTGGTATCAGAGCATGGGGTTCTTCAAAGATGAATAGTTCTTGGTCTTTTTTTAATTTTGAGTTCTTCTTTAATCCTTATTGTTCATCTTTGTTTCCATACTTGTCTTGCTGTTTTTTTTAATTTTAATTTGAATTGGTGTGCTGTTTGGAATTTTCCAATTGGTGCATCTTGTTCATTTGTTCTTGAACAATCTTTGTGCAATTTTTGGTAGGATTCTGTACCGACCAGTCCTCGGACACCGAGAACAGGTAGTAAAGGGCGAACCACGTTAGCTGGGTCCCACAGCATTGGCCAAAGCCACGTGGAGTGGACCCCGCAGGCAGCTTGGATTAGAGGGTGATCAGTCATCGGTGTGTCCAATCAGAGAAGGGTGATCAGTCATCGGTGTGTCCCCTGAGAGAAGGGTGATCAGTCATCGTCAGCAGTTGAAGTTGGAGACACTGAAGTGCTGCGGGTTGAGGAAGAAGAAGAAGATGAAGCCTTATCTCCTACCTCTCAACCTGCACCTACGCCTTCCGCACCATTATCTCCCTCACCGCCACCTTCTCCAAGCACCCTTCCTTCCTCTTCAACTCCCCCGGCTCCACCATTCCCAGTAAGCCAAACGCCAAGCTCACCCAATCCACCTGCTGGGGGTGCACCAAGGCCTCCTGTCTCACCACCAATGCAAACCACTGCTACAACCTCTCAAGGCGGTGGGGCTTCTTCACAACATAGCATTCCTGGAATTACTAACGAGAACCTCAGCAGGGTAATCTCCTTGGCGAGGCACTGCATCAAAAACAAGGGATTCGACTCGTGGAGCGCGCAGGATGTGGATGCACATCTGGCCAATAACCTGGTGCTCTCCTTGCAATTCTCCACCCAGCACCACAAGCAGGAGCTCTTGGGAAAGAGAATTCAAGAGCTTGAGCACGACAAAACCTCCTTGATGAGCGACCTTGATGCTTCTCAAGGTTCGGTGAAAATGCTGAGTGATATGGTGGAGAGGATTAGAAAAGACTACTGTCTACAGGTGCAGGAGACTATCAGGACCGAGCTCCTGATGGGCGAGGCTGTGACTGCTCTAGATAGTCAAGCCATGGAGCTAAAGGGGCAGAACATCCGTCTAGAGGCTGAGACTTCCTCCTTGCGCCAACTGAGCGACCAACAGGCAGCTGAGACTTCTTCCTTGCTCCGACTAAGCGACAAGCAGGCGGAGGATCTCAAGGCTTCTAGGGAGGAGCTTGCTCTGAAGGAGAAGAAGCTTGAAGAGGTTCTGGCCTAACTCCTGGAGGCACAGAGCAAGCTGACAAGGACCCAGGAGGAGCTCGAAGGGGCCGAGGGCAAACTGGAAGAGGCTGTGTCTTCCTTTGCCAAGCAGAAGGAGGAGCTTGAGGCCGATGTAATTGAGACCATGGAGGCTGGTGCCGATGCATGGATAGACGGGTTCAAGGCGGCCTTGGAGCAGGTTCACTGCGTCCTACCAGACTTGGACCTTACCCAATTCACCCCTGGCCATTCGGTTGCCAACGGCAAGCTCATTCCTCCTCCTTGAGCTTCCTCCCTTGCAACTTCTTCTTTTTTGTAATCTCTCTTTCTGCAGCATAACTTACGTACAAACTCTTTTACTGTAAAGGCTCTTTGTATTGACGTCAGTTGAATGAAATCTGCTTACTTCAGCTACTTGTTTCTCTATCTTTAACTCTCTGCATGTGACTAACTGCTAACTAACTTAGGCTTTAGCGCGATCTCACTGTACCCCTTCAAACTTGGCTTCTGACTTGACCGTGACTATCTGTTGCTGATCCGATCGGTCATTGGTAGTCGATGACGTCAGCAGTAGATGACCATGTGGGCCAGTCACAGAGTGACGCGTGGCATGAGATAGCAGATGAACCAGGGTGGAGATCGTTCAAGAACGGCGATCAGTGGTCAGTTACCGAGTGACCACCACCACCAGATCAGTTCCTACATGAGCGCCTGGAAGCAGAGCGCGAGAAGTGATGAAGCACCGACCCGTCATCGGTGCATGCAGAGCGATCGGTCGTTAGTGGTTCCTTGCCAACGCGTGTTAAACTGGGACCCAGGCTCCCAGCGAGAACGTTACCCAAGGACCACGCCTGATTCCATAAGCAGAGCACCACAATGTAAAGAAGCGCCATCGGTCATCGGTCAGGGTGACACATCGATCACCGGCCAGGATGAGACATCGGCCCGGTCAGGATGAGAGACACCTCGGTCATCGGTATGTGTCGAGGTGACATCGGCCGCGGCGATGTGAACAACGCGACCAGTGATCAGTAAAGCGCCCAGAGGCAGGGAGTGGCCTTAGTCGCGAGACGACCATGCATGAAGATGGGAAGACGCAGTTAGGTGCAGAATCCTGCTGGGACAAGAACCCATCAAGGTTAGAGTCTTCCAGTGAGGTTGCATGCATGCCACGTGGACCGTGAAGGTGTTCCCAGAGATTAGGTAAGGCAGATGGGCACAGAAATTGAGGGGTACAGAGGTACCCACGCGGCCTCCCCTGTCAGACTTTGCACTCAAGTGAGGAAGGCCTGCACGCAAGGTAGCCCTGGGGGGTAGATAACGGCGGTGCAGAGTAATCAAGTGGCCCTAGAGGTAGCCAGTAGGGGGCGACGCGGGATTATATGAGGAAGAAGAACGCTGAACCAGGTACGCAATACGTAACCCAAAAATTAGACAAAGAGAGTTTTGGTGTTTCCTTGCCCAAACTGACTTGAGCGTCGGAGCTACACCGGTCGCTAGGGCGCCCCTCTGTGTTTGCAGGAACCGTTTTCTTCGTTCGAAGGGAAGCCAACCGGAGGAACAGACGCGGACGCGGGAGGAACGCGGAGCCTATCCACGCTCGAGTCCACCGGCGGGAACAGTTGCCTTAACATTATCTTTAACAGTTTTTACATATAACTTCATACTGGACGACTGACTTGATGAGGCCTAAATGCTTCGGCTTATCGCATAAGAACTTGCTTGGAAAAGTTTTCTTACTTAAAGCTTTTTGAGTGAGTTGCATGCTCCCAGGAGAGCGCCAGGTGTGGCTGGTCTAAGCATACTCACCAGGCGCATCCTGCCTGCATGGTCTCACTGCACCTTCTCTGAGTGGGTGCATGCGTAACGCTCTCGCTGGGAGCCTGGGTCCTAGTTTAACACGTGTAGCAAGCAACCACCGACCACCGACTATCATGTTAGGGCACCACCGATCAGTCATCACGCTTCATACTTCGCTTTACCTTTCTACCACTCCAGCGCTAAATGCATAGAGGGCCTGAATGCTCAAGATGATGCCTTGTCTTGGGAAGAAGAGTGTTTCTCGTTTTCCCCTCTTGCTTACACCAAGGTCACCGACCTTAAGATCTGAACACCGACCACCATTGATGACACCTTGTTCTGGAGAGGAAGAGTGTTTCTTGATGACCCCTCTTGCCTGCTCTAACGCCTTGTTTTGGGGAAGAAGAGTGTTTCTCAATACCCCTCTTGCCTACCCCAAGGTCATCGACCTCACGTGCATCAGGTTATTCTATCTTTCCCACTCCTGGGGTGAGGAGAGCCTTAACTAAGGACTTTACTGAGCCATACTGGCATATGCCAAGTGGGTAAGGACGTTTCTCGAAATCCTTCCTTTCCCACTCTTGGTCTTACTAGTCCCCCTAGCTTTTCAAACCTTAGCCGTCTGCACTCACGCCTGGGGTGAGGAGGACCTCGGTCGGTTGTCCGTACTTGCGCCTGGGGATAGTAGGCTCCAACCGATCACCTACACTTGCGCCTGGGGCAAGGAGGATTTTAAACTACTAGGAAACATTTGCACACTTGATATACTGAAAACTTTATTTTATTGGGTGGCCTCGTTAAAAACCCTCCTTAGGGAAAAAAGAGTGCCCCCTGATCTGCTCAACTGTTTACAGTATATAAACACTGAGTGTTTGTACAACGCGAGAACGCATCTACTTTACAACTTAACTAAAGTAGAATTTCAAATGTGTGGCGTTCCACGTTCTGGGGATAGCTGCTCCATCCAGAGTCTCCAGCCGATAAGCTCCATTCTCCAACGCCTCAACTACTCTGTATGGACCCGTCCACTTCGGAGATAGCTTATTCTCCATCTCATTCCGATGCGCTTTCCTCATCACCAGATCGCCTTCCTGAAAACGCCTGAGCCTCACCTTGGAGTTGTGCCTGCGTTCTACTCTTCTCTTGACAGCTTTGGCACTAACTCTGGCTTCCTCTCGCACTTCATCTAGGAGATCGAGATTCACTTTTCGCTCTTGATTGGCCCTTCAGCGATGAAGTTTAGAAATCTAGGGGAGCTCTCCTGTATCTCCACGGGAATCATGGCATCTGTCCCATAGACAAGACTAAAAGGTGTCTCATGGGTGCTAGACTGTGGAGTGGTATGGTAGGACCATACTATCATGGGAACTTCTTCTGCCCAATTCCCCTTGGCCTTCTCTAGTCTTCGCTTCAGTCCCCTGAGTAGCACTCGGTTGGCTGACTCCACCTGCCCGTTGGTCTGCGGGTGTTCTACCGAGGCGAACACTTGCTATATCTTCAACTCTTCGCACATCTTTCTCAACTGATGACTGGTGAACTGAGTGCCATTGTCAGATACCATCCTCTTGGGTACTCCGAAATGACAGACGATGTTCCTCCAGACAAAATGCTCGACCTTCTGAGCGGTGATGTGCGCCACTGGTTCTGCTTCCACCCACTTGGTAAAATACTCGATGGCAACAATGAGGAACTTCATCTGCCTGATTGCCAGAGGAAAAGGTCCCAGAATGTCAATTCCCCATGTGTGAAATGGCCATGGGCTGTGGATGGACTTCAACTCTTCGGGGGGTGCCTTATGCCAGTCTGCATGAAGTTGGCACTGTTTTCACCGCTGAGCATACTTCACGCAATCTTCCTTCAGCGTTGGCTAATAGTACCCCGCACGAAGGATTTTGCTTGCCAAAGCGCGACCACCGACGTGGCTTCCGCACACCCCCTCGTGCAATTCTGACATAAGTCTGGTGCATTGCTCCCCATGCACGCAGATTTGTACAGGATGGGAGAAGCCAAATCTAAACAAACTCCCATCAATGAGAGTGAACTTACTCGAGCTCTTCTTTATCCTCTTTGCCTCTGCCGGGTCCAATGGAAGCACACCATCCTCTAGGTACAACTGGTACGGCGTTATCCACATGTTGGGCTCCCTGACAGTGCAAACTTCCATCACCTCATTGGTCCTTGCCGGTCGCGCCCTCACCCTTGGCGCTTTCAGCGTTTCCTGAGTCAGGGACCGATGACCGATCGCCAGATGCTCCATCGACCTAGATACTTGAAGCACAAACTCAAACTCATCGAAGGACGTCTTCAAGAGCTGTACATACTCCAAGTAAGCTGCCATCTGAGGATCTTTCGCCTGGAACTCCCCTGTAACTTGCCCAGTGACTAGCAACGAGTTACTCTTAGCTACTAGACTTCTTGCTCCCATTTCTCTTGCCAGCAACATTCCTGCGATCAGGGCTTCATACTCCGCCTGATTGTTGCTAGCCTTGAAAGCAAAGCGAAGGGACTGCTCGATCAGTACCCCGTTCGGGCCTTCCAGAATGACTCCAGGACCGCTCCCCTACTGATTGGAGGAGCCATCCATCGATAAGACCCATCGAACAACTACCCCTTCCGCAGGTGTCGCGACCGAAGACAGCTCGACCACGAAATCGGCGAACACCTGCCCCTTGATCGGTCCTCGGGGCTCGTACTGGATGTCGAATTCTGAGAGTTCCACAACCCACTTGACCATCCTTCCTGCTACGTCTAGATGGGCAAGTTTGTCATGACCACTATGGTGAAGCTGTGGAAGTAGTGTCTGAGCCTTCTAGCTGAAAAAACTACCGCCAGTGCTGCCTTCTCCAGAGCCTGATACCTTGTTTCCGGGCCCTGCAGCACCTTACTCACAAAATACATAGGCTTCTGGATCTGATCTTGCTCTTGTACCAGGACCGAACTGACTGCCCTCTCCGTCACTGCAAAGTACAGACGAAGAGGGGTGCCCACTTGTGGTTTACACAATACTGGTGGGCTCGCCAGATACTCCTTCAGCTTTAGGAAGGCCTCTTCGCACTCCTGTGTCCAAAGGAATCTGCTGTTGCGTTTGAGACACTGGAAATACGGATGACCCTTCTCTCCTCCAGCAGACATAAACCTTGACAATGCGGCTAACCGACCAGTGAGCTGCTGCACCTCCTTCACCGTCGTTGGGCTCCTCATTGCCACGATTGCTGCGCTCTGTTAGAAGGAAACCTAAGAACTTCCCAGCCTCCACACCGAAGATACACTTTTTAGGGTTGAGCTTCAACCTGTACTTGGCGATGGTGGTGAAAAGTTCCTCCAGATCAACTACATGATGCGCCTTCTCTCGCGACGTGACCACCATGTCATCTACGTACACATGCACGTTCCTTCCAAGCATGGGTGAGAGCACCCTATCTGATGGGTTGTTCTTCATGACCATTTGTTCTTCTTAAAATATGAGGTAAAAAGGTGGTGGAAGCTATGGATGATATGGGTCAAGGATGGGTCATATAGAGCTATGGGTTCCTTGTAGGGGCATGAAAGGTATGGAGAGTGATAGGTTAGGCCAAATCACTTGGAGGAAGGTGAAGATGAAGATCAAAGTGTCTAACCTAGAGAGACTAGACAAAGAGTAGAAGCTAGCATAATTTTGGCAGCATTTACTCATATAAATTGATCTTAAAAAAACATGAGCCAAAGCACCCTATTTATAGGAGATGGTGCCTTGGAGAGTAAGGAACAAGGGTAGGATGGGGAATACATAAAAGAGGGGGCTGCTAGGGTGTTGACTAAAGGTCAATGCAGCCCCTTAGCATGCTTCTAGAAGGTAGGGCTACATTCCTACCCTAAAAGGCCTAGGTACAAGCTAAATTGTTAAATACACCCCCGATTGTGCTAAATGAACCCTACTCTACTAAAATTATAAATAAACTAAAATTAATTTATGCTCAGCTCCCATGGCTTGGGCTTTACTCCTTGTAGTCCTCTAAAGGGTCTTTGAATATGTAGAGAAAAGTTTCTCTGCCATCAGTAGCAGAGTCCCACTCTTATTGAATCCTCTTTGCCATGGACCTAGTTGTTGGGCCTGAGCTTAGGCCTCTTCCATCATCCCCTCCCTCTTGAAGAGGATTTGTCCTCAAATCACATGCTTCTGCCTCTTCATTTTCTCTACCTGCAAAGGGTGTTAGATCCATAACATTGAAGGTAGTATGTACTCCATATTCCTCAGGCAGGTCAATTTGATATGCATTATTATTGATTCTTTTGAGAACTTGGAAAGGACCATCACCCCGGGGACTAAGTTTACACTTCCTCTGATTAGGGAATCTATCTTTTCTAAGGTGAAGCCAAACCCAGTCTCCCTCCTCAAAAATCATCTCTCTCTTCCCCTTATTGCTATGTTTCATGTATTTCTCTGTTTGTTGTTGTATTTGGTTCTTAATCCTCTCATGCATTTTCTTTACAAATTCAGCCTTCGTTACTCCTTCCTTATGCACAAAATTTTGTGGATTAGGTAGAGGTAACAAATCCAAAGGAGTAAGAGGATTGAACCCATACACAGCCTCAAAAGGAGAAATATTAGTAGTTTTATGAACTACCCTATTATATGCAAACTCAATATGAGGAAGGTACTCATCCCAAGATTTGTGGTTTCCTTTCATGATTGACCTAAGCATAGTGGAAAGAGATCTATTTACAACTTCAGTTTGTCCATCCGTTTGAGGATGACAAGAAGTTGAGAAGTTCAACTTAGTTCCTAGCTTTTCCCAGAGAGTTCTCCAGAAATGGCCAATAAATTTAGGATCTCTATCCGACACTATGGTCTTAGGTAAACCATGTAGTCTTACCACTTCTCTAAAGAAGAGCTTAGAGATGTTTCTAGCATCATCCACTTTATGGCAAGGTATAAAATGAGCCATCTTGCTAAACCTATCCACTACTGTTCTCGCCGGTTGACTCCGCCGTCAGCTGAATCTGCGACGCTCACACACCTCCTTCCTCACCTTGGTCTGTGCTCGATTCCGCACCTGCAAAAGAGAAAGGGGGGGCGCCCTCGCGGCCGTTGTAGCTCCGACGCTCAAGTCAATATGGGGCAAGAAACATCAAAGTATTAATTCTCTATGTGTTTTGGTCTAGAAACTGCGTACCTCTGTGAAGTATATTACTGTTCCTTATATAGCCTGGGCTGTGCCGCTAACCCTAATTAGGGTTTACTGCGCTGCTAGCCATATTTAGGGTTTACTGGAATACCCTTGCGCCGCTATCACCCAGTCTTAGGGTAATCTAGCACATAGGGTTTCCTTCTCTGGAGTGCAAACACTGATAGGCCGCTATCACCCTCTCTCTGTGGCAGGCGATGACCGATCACCCTCTCTGCGGAACAGGTGATGACCGATCGCCCCTCTCTATGAGAACAGGCTGATGACCGATCACCCCCTCTCTGCGGGAACAGGCTGATGACCGATCACCCCTCTCTGTGAGAACAGGCTGATGACCGATCTCCCTCTCTCTGCGGGAACAGGTGATGACCGATCACCCCTCTCTGTGAGAACAGGCTGATGACCGATCACCCCCTCTCTGCGGGAACAGGTGATGACCGATCACCCCTCTCTGTGAGAACAGGCTGATGACCGATCACCCCTCTCTGTGAGGACAGGCTGATGACCGATCACCCCTCTCTGTGAGAACAGGCTGATGACCGATCACCCCTCTCTGTGAGAACAGGCTGATGACCGATCACCCCTCTCTGTGTTCCGGACGACCGAGCTCTGGCCACTACACAAGCCCCCCAGGCTCGAGTTGTGACTTGCTTCAACGAAGAGCCTTACAGCTCGCCCAGTCGACCTATGTGGCATGACTCGACGTGGTCAACTGCCGATGACCGACCGGATCACAAGCCCCCCAGTCTCAAGCTGTTAACTTGTTTCAGCGAAGAGACTAAGTCATCGACTCCTTTACTATCTGCTCTCGGTGCCCGAGGACCAGCATTTGGCATCATCGCCAGAGACTCCTCTGATCTGGTACTCGCCGAATTATCTTTGGGCGATTTCCTTTCTCTTACTCTTCTTGATCCACGTGTCCTCCTCAAGCCCCGCTCTAAGAAGTGGAGGGTGAGGTCTTTCTCATCTCGCCTCACTTGCTCAAAGGCAAGGAGGTCTTCCTCTGCTGCCTCAGCCTCGCTGTACAAAGTCGAGGTGAGGACCTTTTCTGTGAACCATACTGTTCTTCTCCTTTCTTTAATATGGTAGAAGAGGTTCTTTTTACAGTTTAACACAAATATGTCTCTCTAAATTCTTCTCTTTATTGGGTGACCTCGTTAAAAAGAGTGTCCCCTAGACTGAAAAATACGATTGTGTTAAAACATGTATCTATTAACTGAAATAAAACTTGGAGGCGAGCTCCGCTGGGAGGCGAGCTCCTCTGGGAGGCGTGCTCCTCTGGGAGGCGTGCTCCGCTGGGAGGCGTGCTCCTCTGGGAGGCGTGCTCCTCTGGGAGGCGTGCTCCTCTGAGAGGCGTGCTCCTCTGGGAGGCGTGCTCCTCTGGGAGGCGTGCTCCTCTGGGAGGCGTGCTCCTCTGGAAGGCGTGCTCCACTGGAAGGCGTGCTCCACTGGAAGGCGTGCTTCACTGGGAGGCGTGCTCCTCTAGGAGGCGTGCTCCTCTGGGAGGCGAGCTCCACTGGGAGGCGAGCTCCTATAGGAGGCATGCTCCTCCTTCAAACCCCCCTGAGATGGTGTAGATTTCCCCATGAATGGGCACCTCGTGCCTCTCGTCTCCTGTTGGGTTTGTTGCCGCCGTGTCTCCCTGTGGTTCCTGCAGGTAGGGCGCTAAAAAGCCGCTTTTTACCAGGTCATCTAACTGATAACCTAAGCTGAGGCAGTTGCGCAGATTGTGGCCTTGGGCTTGATGGAAATCACACCAATGGCTCTTCCGAGGTCCGACTGGTCCCTCGGCCTTCTGGGGAGGCTTCAACTTGCTTGCCACCTCAGGGATGGTGATGAGCTCCTTGAGGCTGACCTTGAAGCTGTGCCGGGTTGGTCTGGGCCTTCTGGACTCGTAGGGTGCGTGTCTATCCTTCTTCTCTGCGGCCACATGCACCCTTAGGGGTTGGGCGCGTACTGGGGCGCGAGGTTTGGAGAGGTCGCCCCTTGTACGCTTTTCGGCGACTCTTCCTTCTGCCGTGATGTGGGCGAGCGCCCTGCACTGTATCTCATCAAATGTCTTTGCTGGACATCGTATGAGTGCGTCGCTGAATGGTCCAGGAAGGATTCCCCTCTCGAAGGCATGCACTATCACGGCGTCGTCCTTGGTTGGCAGTCTCACCACCAATGCCGCGAACCGGTTGAGGAAATCCTTCAGTGGTTCTTCTTGGAACTGCTTTACATCAAAGAGGTCGAACGCAACCGGCATCCGAGCCCGATTGACAATGAACTGCCTTTTGAACAATTCTGCAAACTGCTCGAAGGATGTAACATGTCCGTCTGGGAGTCCCACGAACCAGTTTAGCGCTGTCCCTGCAAAGGTACCCATGAACAGCTTGCAGTGCATGGCATCAGTCCCCCCAGAGATCATCATCTGCGTATGGAACGCTGTGATGTGGGCTTCTGGATCTTCTACGCCTGTAAAGGTAATCTTTGGGATTACGAAAGACGCTGGTATTACTGTCTGCATGATCTCCTGCGAGAAAGGCATAGGTCGGGGCCTGGCTGGAGGCATGGCCCCCTGTCCCGCTGCGGCCCTTTCTCCCATTCCTCTCCTCAGTTCCTCGTTGGCTCTCCGCAGCTCCTCATTCGCCGCCAAAGACGCGTTCAGGTCGGCCCTAAACTGCTCCTGCTTTAAGGCCTGATCAGCGCTGGAGGCGGTGAACGCCTGCTGGAGATTGCGGATTGTCTCCATTAGCTCCTGGATGGTGGCGGTGTGATTACCATCGCCTCCTCCAGTGGCACCTTGCCTAGTGCTTCTCATGCTGTCTGGCTTTCCTCTTCACAACTGTGGATGGGACCTTGATTTACTCGGCCCCACGGTGGGCGCCAAATGTTCTCGCCGGTTGACTCCGCCGTCAGCTGAATCTGCGACGCTCACACACCTCCTTCCTCACCTTGGTCTGTGCTCGATTCCGCACCTGCAAAAGAGAAAGGGGGGGCGCCCTCGCGGCCGTTGTAGCTCCGACGCTCAAGTCAATATGGGGCAAGAAACATCAAAGTATTAATTCTCTATGTGTTTTGGTCTAGAAACTGCGTACCTCTGTGAAGTATATTACTGTTCCTTATATAGCCTGGGCTGTGCCGCTAACCCTAATTAGGGTTTACTGCGCTGCTAGCCATATTTAGGGTTTACTGGAATACCCTTGCGCCGCTATCACCCAGTCTTGGGGTAATCTAGCACATAGGGTTTCCTTCTCTGGAGTGCAAACACTGATAGGCCGCTATCACCCTCTCTCTGTGGCAGGCGATGACCGATCACCCTCTCTGCGGAACAGGTGATGACCGATCGCCCCTCTCTGTGAGAACAGGCTGATGACCGATCACCCCCTCTCTGCGGGAACAGGCTGATGACCGATCACCCCTCTCTGTGAGAACAGGCTGATGACCGATCTCCCTCTCTCTGCGGGAACAGGTGATGACCGATCACCCCTCTCTGTGAGAACAGGCTGATGACCGATCACCCCCTCTCTGCGGGAACAGGTGATGACCGATCACCCCTCTCTGTGAGAACAGGCTGATGACCGATCACCCCTCTCTGTGAGGACAGGCTGATGACCGATCACCCCTCTCTGTGAGAACAGGCTGATGACCGATCACCCCTCTCTGTGAGAACAGGCTGATGACCGATCACCCCTCTCTGTGTTCCGGACGACCGAGCTCTGGCCACTACACAAGCCCCCAGGCTCGAGTTGTGACTTGCTTCAACGAAGAGCCTTACAGCTCGCCCAGTCGACCTATGTGGCATGACTCGACGTGGTCAACTGCCGATGATCGACCGGATCAACTACCACAAAAATGGAATCAAAACCTCTTTGTGTCCTAGGAAGTCCTAATATGAAATCCATGCTTATATCTTCCCAAGGAGCACTTGCAAAAGGTAAAGGAGTGTAGAGTCCATGAGGCATTGTCTTAGACTTAGCTTTTAAACATGAAATGCATCTATGACAATGTCTTTGGACATCTTTCCTCATGTGTGGCCAAAAGAATTTTCCTTTCAAAAGCTCAAGAGTTTTATCAACTCCAAAATGGCCCATGAGTCCTCCTTCATGTGATTCTTTTACAAGGAGTTTTCTATGTGTTCCTTGGGGTATACAAAGTTTTCCTTCTTTAAATAAGTACCCCTCAGAAACATAAAAACCTCCTTGTGCTCTATGTTGGCACTCAGCAAAAGTGGGTGCAAAATCCTGATCTTCTTTATAAAGTTCAGGTATGTTTTCAAATCCAAGAATTTGGGCTCCAAGTTTAGAAAAGAGGATATGTCTCCTTGAGAGAGCATCAGCCACAATGTTTGTACTGCCCTTCTTGTATTTGATAACATATGGAAATTGCTCAAGAAATTCCATCCACTTTGCATGTCTTTTGTTCAACTTGTGTTGACCCCTTAGATATTTCAAAGACTCATGATCACTATGTATGATAAATTCTTTTGAAACTAGATAGTGTTCCCAAGTCTGTAGGGCCCTCACAAGTGCATAAAGCTCTTTGTCATAGGTGGGGTAGTTAAGGGTGGCACCGTGAAGTTTTTCACTAAAATATGCAATTGGGTGCCCACCTTGCAACAACACAGCACCTATTCCTACTCCTGATGCATCACACTCTAGCTCAAATTTTTTTGAAAAGTTTGGCAAAGCTAGAATGGGTGCATTAGTGAGTTGAGCTTTCAAACTTTGAAAGGCTTGCTCATGCTTCTCTGTCCAACAAAATGGAGTGTCTTTCTTTACTAACTCATTGAGTGGTGAAACTAGACTTGAGAAGTTAGGAACAAATCTTCTATAAAAACTTGCTAGACCATGAAAGCTCCTAACATCTCCTACATTTTGCGGGGTTGACCACTCTTGGATGGCTTTGATTTTCTCGGGATCAACATGTACCCCATTTTTGTTTACTATAAAACCTAAAAACACTACACTATCTACACAAAAAGTGCATTTATCTATATTGGCAAACAAACTATTTTTCCTAAGCACTAAAAGAACCTCCCTAAGGTGACTTAGGTGGGACTCTAGGCTTTGACTATATACTAAGATATCATCAAAATAGACTACTACATACTTACCTATGCAATCCCTAAAGACATGATTCATAAGCCTCATGAAAGTGCTAGGTGCATTAGTGAGTCCAAAAGGCATCACTAACCACTCATATAGTCCAAATTTGGTCTTAAAAGCAGTTTTCCACTCATCACCTTCTTTAATTCTAATTTGGTGATATCCACTTTTAAGGTCAATCTTGGAAAATATGGTAGACCCATGCAATTCATCAAGCATATCATCAAGTCTAGGAATTGGATGCCTGTATTTGATGGTGATATTGTTGATGGCCCTACAATCACAACACATTCTCCACTTGCCATCTTTCTTTGGAACCAACAAAACAGGTACAACACAAGGACTTAGGCTTTTTTGAACCTAGCCTTTCTCCAACAAATCCTGAACCTGTGACTCTATCTCCTTAGTCTCTTCCGGATTAGTTCTGTAAGCTGGTCTATTTGGTAAACTAGCTCCCGGAACTAAATCTATTTGGTGTTCTATACCCCTAACAGGTGGAAGTCCAATAGGTCCTTCCTTAGGGAATACATCACCAAATTCTTTTAAAAGTTTTTGGACTTGAAGAGGTAGTTCACAAACTTCAGAAAGTCTGGCAGTGCATGCAAGTGTTCCTTTACACAGAAGGAGGCCTGAAGGTTGTTCAGATAGAAGTATCTTTTCAATTTTACTTTCAAATTTTTCTTCTTTCTGAATAACCTTGTGGGAAGGAACACTCTTCTCCCACGCCTCAACATCGTTCTTAAGGATTTTCTCTTGTTTTCCTATTATTTTTTTTTTCTTTTTCTCATTTTATCTTTTTATTTTCATTTGTACTTGGTCCTTTACCACTTGTGAAGGTGTTAAAGGATAAAGTACAAACTTTTTTTCCCTATGGGTAAAAGTTATCTCGTTGGTAAGACCATTATGGATGGTTTTCTTGTCAAATTGCCATGGTCTTCCCAATAAGATGTGGCAGGCTTCCATGGGTACTACATCACATAAAATCTCATCTTTATAGTTCCCCACAGAAAGAATGATTTTTACTCGCTTATCTACAGTTAATTCCCCATCTTCCTTTATCCACTGAAGTTTGTAAGGTTTTGGATGAGGTATTAATTATAGATTAAGCTTTTCAACCATCCTAGTGCTACAACAATTGTAGCAAGAGCCACTATCCACAATGAGAGAACAAATGTTTTCTGAAACTTTGCATCTTGTATGAAAGATGTTCTCTCTCTGTGTTTCATGGTTCACACTAGGTTGATTGTTGAGGGTTCTTCTGATCATCATTAATTCTCCCTCACAAGGATATGCCCCCTCACTACTTTCCTTCTCTTCTTCCCCACTAGACTCTTCATCTTGGCTGCTATACTCATCCCTCCCTCTTAAGATCATGGTTCTCCTATTTGGGCATTGGGATGCTATATGGCCTCTACCAAGACACTTGAAGCACTGGATGTCTCTACTGCGGGGTTGTGAGGTAGACACATCTTTTCCTACACTCTTGGGAGTTTCTTTGGATTTATCCTTTGAAAGACTATCCTCCTTTTCTCTTCTATACTCTCTCTTGGGATAAGAGTTAGAGTAAGAACTCTCCTTGCGACTTGATCCCTTTCTCAAATTTTGTTGTTCAACTTTTATACAAAGTTGGATCAAATCATTCAAGTCCCTGTAGGGCAAAAGTTCTACTTTATCCCTTATCTCAAGATTGAGACCACTTAGGAACCTAGCTATGGTGGTGGTGGCTTCTTCCCTAATAGAGGCTCTCATCATGTAGAGCTCCATCTTTTGCCTATACTCCTCTACACTCATGTTTTTCTGTTGGAGTCTTTGGAGCTTGTCCATTAACTCCCTATCATAGTATGAAGGAATATGGCGGCGTCTCAAGGCTCCCCTAAGGTCATTCCAATATTCTCTGGGAGGGTCCCTGTGGAGGCGCCTATCTCTCTCTAGGGCTGTCCACCAATACATAGCATTTCCTTGAAAGCTTAAAGTGGCTAAGGGTACTTTCCTTTCCTCGCTAACATGATGGCAAGCAAAAAGTTGTTCTACTTTCATTTCCCAATCTAGGTATGTTTCAACATTTTCCTTTCCATAAAAATGAGGTAAGTCTACCCTAGACTCTTTTAGGTGGCTTTCTCTCCTAGTTCTTCTAGGTGGAGGTTGATAATAATCATTTACTCTCAGACTCCCCTCAACATGTGAGTCACTTGACCTAGAATTAGATGCATGTGATGCATGTGATTTTTTTAATTTTAGAATGTATTCATCTTTTTCTCTAACAATTCTCAACTCCTCTTCCAAAAGTGCAAGATGGGCATCTCTTTCTTTTTTATCTTCCAAAAGTTGAGCCTCATGTTGCAATTGTCTTAGTGATAGTGATTGAAAATCTCTAGCCAATTGTTTCAAAAGAGATTTTGTGGATTTTCTATCACTTTCACTATGACTTGAAGAATGAGTAGACATGTTTAGGGTTTGTGATAAAAGTAATTTTCAAAAAGAAAGATAAGTGGAGTGAAGTAGGTAATTTCCCAGGAAAGGGAGGTGGATCACTAGGATCTCTTAAGTACCAAGCCTTTCCTTAGTCAGATACTATCCCACAACACTTTCAAAAACCTTTCTCTAAGCAATTTACTTAGAGCACAATCAAAGATAAAAACAAAATTTTTATGCAAGAAAAACTATATGTAAAGCAATAAAACACAAATGAAAATTGCTATCTAGAAAGCTTTTAAAACTAGTCGAATCCTAAGGTGAGGCTTCTTGGCACTTTGGAACCTTGAAGACACACTCACCGTCTAAGACGTATTAATCCACTAATTAATCAATGTCCTTGCAAATTACAACTCAAAGAAATACAAAGAAATTAGGTTAACAAATTTTGATGCACAAAAATTTAAAGTCCTATTCTATGCACTCCTTCACTTGTAGCTCATTTGTGTATATTTGTGTATTTTTCAATGAGGTTGCTGCTGTCCCTTGCTTTGTCTCCTTAGGTTATTCAACCTTAAATATTTAATCCAGCTCCTCTTTAGTGATATGGCTTTCACCAAAACAAAATTTTAGCTCCACACTCACCAAAGCACTTTTTAGGTCAAATCCACCAAAGAGAGGTCAAGCAAGTTTTAAAGCAACAAAACTCAAATTTAAAATCAAGGACTACTGCAAATGGAGTTGATATTTGACAAGACTTGAAAGAGTATTCAATAAAATTTGACAAGCAAAAAATTAAGGCACACAAGAAAAAGGTAGCACACAAAGTGGAATCCTAGTGAATGGAACTAGAATAGATGAATAAAACCAAAACAGCACTACAGAATTTTTTGTGAAAAATTTTTCACAACTTTCCAATTTTATGCTGGATAGAATACTTCAAATTTGAGCTTGAAATTTTAACCACAGAAACTTCAATATTTTAGCTCAATATAGGCGTTGGAATTTCACCAAAACAGTGAGTCAAATAATTGTAATAATTTTTCCGAAATCACTGCCGCGTCAGCGTTTTTTCAGAGTCAGGATTTTTGCACTCTGTTCGTATTTCATTTATCATTTTTTTTGTATTTTGAATTTTTATGTGCTTCTTTTTTTCACTTTTTCTTAACACATCAAACTACTCAAATCCAAAATTTCAGAATTTTTTACCAACAAATGTAATTTCTGGGAACGATTCCATCCAGAACAGTAGCAGTGAAAACAGAGAAATCCTAACTTGAAATTAGAAAACGGTAAAGAAACTTCAAAAAATGGAAATGATTGGATACGAACTTGTATGGAACTAACACACAAGTATGAACTCAAATACGAAAGTATAAAAGGCACCAAAGCTTCAAAACCAGAAATATAAACTGCACTCAAAACAAAATCAAGCAACCAAATCAACAATAAAAGGCACCACTTGGAATTTATGACATTGTAGGATGAACATGACTTTGACAAAACTTGTATGGATTCAAAAATCAAAATGACTCAACCACAAACACTTTGCACTGATTAAAAACATCAATAAGACTCAAATAAAATAAAAATAGAACAGCCAACACAAAAGGAACCTAAAACAGTTTGAAAATGGAAGTTCAAGATCAAGTTGAACCAAAAATACCAAATAGAAATTTAAAAACAGCAACACCAACTTAAAAAGAAATTAAAAACAGCAAGACATTTAAGGATATGATGAACAACATGGAATAAAGAAGAAGACTCAAAAAATAAAATGAAGAGAACACTTATCTCTTGAAGAACCAAAGCTCTAGATACCAAATGATGGGTTGTTCTTCATGACCATTTGTTCTTCTTAAAATATGAGGTAAAAAGGTGGTGGAAGCTATGGATGATATGGGTCAAGGATGGGTCATATAGAGCTATGGGTTCCTTGTAGGTGCATGAAAGGTATGGAGAGTGATAGGTTAGGCCAAATCACTTGGAGGAAGGTGAAGATGAAGATCAAAGTGTCTAACCTAGAGAGACTAGACAAAGAGTAGAAGCTAGCATAATTTTGGCAGCATTTACTCATATAAATTGATCTTAAAAAAACATGAGCCAAAGCACCCTATTTATAGGAGATGGTGCCTTGGAGAGTAAGGAACAAGGGTAGGATGGGGAATACATAAAAGAGGGGGCTGCTAGGGTGTTGACTAAAGGTCAATGCAGCCCCTTAGCATGCTTCTAGAAGGTAGGGCTACATTCCTACCCTAAAAGGCCTAGGTACAAGCTAAATTGTTAAATACACCCCCGATTGTGCTAAATGAACCCTACTCTACTAAAATTATAAATAAACTAAAATTAATTTATGCTCAGCTCCCATGGCTTGGGCTTTACTCCTTGTAGTCCTCTGAAGGGTCTTTGAATATGTAGAGAAAAGTTTCTCTGCCATCAGTAGCAGAGTCCCACTCTTCTTGAATCCTCTTTGCCATGGACCTAGTTGTTGGGCCTGAGCTTAGGCCTCTTCCATCACTATCCATAAGTCTTTGATAGGTAGCTCCTGCGTTCTTCAACCCAAACGGCATTACCTTATAGCAGTAGCAAGATCGTTCCGTCATGAAAGCAGTCTTGCACTCATCCATGGGGTGCATCCATATCTGGTTGTAGCCTGAGAAAGCGTCCAGAAAGCTGAGGAGCTTCCCCCCCGACGCGCTATCCACCAATGCGTCTATACTAGGGAGAGGGTAGGAATCCTTAGGGCAGGCCTTATTGAGGTCCGTGAAGTCCACACACATCCTCCACTTGCCGTTTGACTTCCGTACCAGTACCACGTTCGCCAACCACTCGGGGTACTGGATCTCTCTGATATGTCTAGCAGCAAGGAGCTTCTGCGTCTCATCATGGATCACCTTCCTCTTCTCTTCATTGAATTTCCTTCGCCTTTGGCGCACTGGTCGCACCTTGGGGTCCATCGACAGGTGGTGGCAAAGGAAATCGGGGTCGATCCCTGGCATGTCAGATGCTGACCATGTAAAGGTGCCCATGTGCCTCTCAATCACACCGGCGATCTGTGCTCGTTCTTCTGCAGCGAGCGATTTCCCCAACTTAAACCTCTTTCCCCTTATCTCTGCCTCTTCCCATCCCACAGTTGGATGGGGTCTCCTTTCATCGGCGATGACCGCCCTAGCGACGCCTGACACGAGGAGCGATCATGCCTCCTGCTTCAGCTTCAACTTGAGCTACCTGGGAGCCCCCCAGCGTAGCATCTTCCATTACCTGATCTGCCTGTGCCCCACGGACCACCGACCTCTCCTGGAGCACGCCTGTTGGTGGTGTTGTAGTGACATGGCAGATGCTTCTCATCTGCTTGAGGCTGTTCTCATAACAGCGCCTAGCCTCAGCCTGATCTGACTTGATGGTAATGACAGCCCCTTCCACCGACGGCAACTTCAACTTCATGTGCCTCGTCGATGGCACTGCACCCAACCTGTTGAGCGTGGGTCTTCCCAGCAAGATATTGTATGCAGTTGGGGCATTTACCACCAAGTACCTTATCTTCTCTGTGCAGGACGCCACTCCATCGGTGAATATCGTCCTCAGCTCTATGTAGCCCCGCACCTCGACCTGGTCCCCCGCAAAACCATAAAGACACCCAACATATGGCATCAACTGATCAGGGGACAGCTGCAACTTGTTGAACATCAGCCAGAACATGACGTCCGCTGAGCTTCCTTGGTCTACGAGCGCCCTGTGCACTCGTCTTCCTGCTATCACAAGGGAGATGACCACAGGATCGTTGTCGTGGGGTACAACGTCCTGCAGATCAGCCTTTGTGAATGTGATATCCACCTCGGGAAAATGGCTTCCATCCACTGAGTCCACGGCCATCACTGATCGTGCATACCTTCTTCTCTGCGACGCGGAACACCCTCCACCAGAAAAGCCCCCCGCAATTGTCATCACTTCCCCATGCACAGGGATTTCATGCTGCTGATCACCCGCCTGAGGCCCTGAAGCGCGATCACCCTGCGCCTCCCGCAGGTAATCGGTCAGGAAACCTGTCTTCACCAACTCAGCGAGTTGATGCCCCAACGCCAGGCAGGTGCGGAGTGTGTGTTCGTATGCCTGATGGAACTCACACCACTCATCCTTCTTCCTTCCAAGTACCTTGTCAGTTTTCTCTGGTACTCGGATTCATGTAGCCACGGCAAGGATGGCGATTAGCTCCGCCAACTCAACCATGAAATCATACCTAGGGGGTGCATTGCTTCCCTTGCACGCCCCCTGGTCTGGTCCTTCTTGGGTGCATAGGGGCGAGGCCTTCCCTACGCTTTCTTCCCTTCCTTGGCCTCATGCACCCGCGCCGGTTGCTGTTGCCTCCCCTGACCTCCGCGCGGCTTTGATGGTGCAGCGCTCCCTCTCTTCTCAGAGACCTCGGTCTGTGTGACTATGTGAGCCATCGCGCGTCACCGAATCTCAGCGTAGGTGGCAGGTTGGCTCCTGATGAGCGATTCGCTGAAAGGACCAGGCAGCACACCTTTCTTGAACGCATGCACCAGCATATTCTCATCCTTACTGGGCAACCTCACCACCTGCGCACCGAAACGGTTGAGGTAGTCTTTCAGTGACTCCCCCTGATACTGGCGCACATCAAACAGGTTATAGGACACTACCGGTGGCGCTCTGTTGACGATATATTGCTCTATGAATAGCTTGGAAAACTAATGGAAGGAAATGATGTGGCCCTCTGGCTAGCTCACGAACCACTCCATAGCTATTCCGCTCAGTGCACTCATGAACATCTTGCAGTACATAGCATCTGAGCCCCCAGACAGCATCATCTGAGTGTGGAAAGCTGTCAAATGTGCTTCTGGATCTTCCACCCCCGTGAACGATGCCTTCACTCCCACCAGGCTGGGAGGCACCACCGTATTCATGATCTCAGGAGAGAAAGGCATAGGGAATGCTCTAGGAGGCGACGACGGCAGCGACGTCCTATCTTCGGCTGCGCGCTCCTTCTGCGCTTGCAATTCCCTACGCAACTCTTTGTTGACACGGTTCAGCTCTTCATTTCTGCACTGCGATGCAGTCAGCTCTGCATGCATCTTCTCCTGTTCAGCTCTCGATGCCGCGACATTATCCTGCAGCGCGCGCATCATCTCCATGACCTGCGCCATGGTAACAACTCCTTCTTCAGCAGATGGCGCAGGTGAGGTTTGTCTGGTTCTTCTACTCATCTTTTCAGCAAAACCTTCGACGAAAACTCCAAGAAACTTCAAGAACTATGATGTGGATGGGAACAAGATTCACACGGGCCCCACGGTGGGCGCCAAATGATCCTGCCGCGGACTTGAACGTGGAGGATGTGCCTCGTCACTCCTTCGTCTAGCCTTCTGCAACTGCACGTTCTGCAAGAACGCTCCAAGAACCTTCGCCGGAACTCCAAACAATGCCTGCAAAACAACACAGAAGGTGCCTCTAGCGGCCGTGTGCACTCCAACGCTCAAGTCAGGCAACAGGAACACCAAAAACTCTCACTGAATCTCTCTGTGAGACTCGTGTGTGCTCAGATCCACTTTCTCTCTCTCTCTGTAACTGAATTTTGTTATCACTGTGCTACGTGTACAAACGCTCCCACAATGACTCAGAAAACTATGTGTAGTAAATTTGTGTAAACTTGTAATCTGAAAAACTTGTGCATACCTGACATAAGGTAGAGTACCTTTATACTTGGGCTACGCCTCTCTTCCCAGATGGTGACACGTGGAGGTATGTAACTGGCATCTGACCGTACACGTGTCACACCTGGAAGGCTTCTGCGCTTTTCTCTGTGCGGCTAAGTTATCCTCTTGCGGAGTAACTTAGCGCGTTTCTTCTCTCTGAGTGAGTGCATGCTCCCAGGAGAGCGCCTGGTGGGGCTGGTCTAAGCACACTCACCAGGCGTATCCTGCATGCATGGCCTCTCCGCACATCCTCTGAGTGAGTGCATGCTCCCAGGAGAGCGCCTGGTAGGGCTGGTCTAAGCACACTCACCAGGCGTATCCTGCCTGCATGGTCTCACCGCACGTCTTCTGGTTTGACATCATGCGAGGTGCATGCGTAACGCTCTCGCTGGGACCCTGACGACCATGCCCCGACGACCGTGCGGTGCCTCATTACCTTCCACCGATGACCGTGCGGTGACTCATGACTTTCCATCGATGACCGTGCGGTGCCTCATGACCTTCCACCGACGTCCGTGCGGTGCTTTCAGGCGCTTATCTAAGCACCCCTCTTGATGGAAGAGGCCCAAGCTCCAACCCAAGTTCAGGCCCAACACAAGGTCCATGGCCAAGCACATTCACGCCCAAATGAGTCAAGCCACGGATGGGAGGGAGAAGACCTTGTACATGCTACTTGGAGGCCCATTAGAGGTAGCTTAGTAGATTAGTGTAGTGCAGAAAGCAAAACTTGCTCACTTAGGGGTGTGCTATCAAAAAGGTGCCCTTAGCAATAGAAGGAGGGGTGTGCTAGCAAATAGGTGCCTTTAGCAAAAGAAGGAGGGGTGTACTATCAAATGTTGCATTTTTGACCTATCTTCTAAAATATTAGGATGATGGTGTGGTTTGACTAAAGTCAATACCCTAGGCAGCCCCCACTTTTTGTATTTCCATCCCTACCCTTTAAGCTTGCTCACCAAGGCTCCTAAATCTATAAATAAGGAGGCCTACCTCATGTATTAACAAGATTAAATAGAGTATTGTTATGCTGCCCAAATTGTGCCATACACTACTCCTTGCCTAACATTTATGGTTTTAATCTTCACTCCTTCACCACCAAAGAGAGCTGGCCAAACCTCTCTCATTTTCATACACTTCATGCACCTTCAAGATCACAATCACTCCTAGGAGGGTCTTTGATGGCATTTTCATGTGTTCTTCTTGAATCAAAGTAGAAATAAATGGAGCGGAAGCAATGGATGAGTGAAACAAGACCCTCCTAGGAGTTGTGTTGGTCTTGAAGGTGCATGATGAGTATGGGTTGAGTGGTTCGGCCAGCTCAAGGGAGAAGGTGAAAGGATTGAAGTTTATAGCCTAGATTTCTAGGAGGAGTAAAGCTTGTGCACAAAAATGGCAGCATAACATTACTCAAATAAACTTGAAAATACATGAGGTAGGCCTCCTTATTTATAGATTTAGGAGCCTTGGTGAGCAAGCTTAAAGGGTAGGGATGGAAATACAAAAAGTGGGGGCTGCCTAGGGTATTGACTTTAGTCAAACCACACCATCATCCTAATATTCTAGAAGATAGGTCAAAAAATGCAACATTTGATAGTACACCCCTCCCTCTTTTGCTAAAGGCACCTATTTGCTAGCACACCCCTCCTTCTATTGCTAAGGGCACCTTTTTGATAGCACACCCCTAAGTTAGCAAGTTTTGCTTTCTACACTACACTAATCTACTAAGCTACCCCTAATGGGCCTCCAAGTAGCATGTACAAGGTCTTCTCCCTCCCATCCGTGGCTTCTTCTATGTGTGCTTGGATATGTTTAGCCATGGATCTTGTGAGAGGTCCTAGACGGTCTAGCTCCATGGATAGCCTCCCTCCTTCACGTCCTAGACGCTCACTTCTTGGAGCTAGACGCTCCTCTTGGTCTAGACGGTCTTCTTGGTTTGGGCCTTGGCTTCCTTGGTTAGATGTGCTTGGCCCTCCTCCATCATCCCCTCCCCCTTGGAAAGGATTTGTCCTCAAATCCAGCTCGTCATCGTCATTGGTACCTACAAATGGAGAAAGATCAATTACATTAAATGTGTCATGTACTCCATATTCAAGAGGTAGGTCCAATTTATATGCATTGTTGTTGACTCGCTTAAGGACTTGGAAGGGTCCCTCACCTCGGGGACTTAGTTTGGACTTCCTTTGATTTGGAAATCTTTCTTTTCGAAGATGAAGCCAAACTAAGTCTCCTTCCTCAAAAATTATTTCTCTCTTCCCTTTGTTGTTGTGTTTTGTGTACTTCTCATTTTGTTGTTGTATTTGAATTTTAATCTTCTCATGCATTTTCTTGACAAAATCAGCCTTGATTACTCCTTCCTTATGCACAAAATCTTGGGGATTAGGAAGAGGAATTAAATCCATGGGCGTGAGAGGATTAAAACCATATACTACCTCAAAAGGAGAAGCATTAGTAGTCTTGTGAACTACTCTATTGTAAGCAAATTCAATGTGGGGAAGGTACTCATCCCAAGATTTGTGGCTGCCCTTCATGATAGCCCTAAGCATAGTTCCAAGAGATCTATTGACTACTTCGGTTTGCCCATCCGTTTGAGGATGACAAGAAGTTGAAAATTGTAGTCTTGTTCCAAGTTTACCCCAAAGAGTTTTCCAAAAGTGACTTATAAACTTGGGATCTCTATCGGACACTATACTTCTAGGGAGACCATGGAGTCTCACCACTTCTCTAAAGAAGAGTTTAGAAATATTTTGAGCATCATCTACTTTGTGGCATGGAATAAAGTGAGACATTTTGCTAAAACGGTCCACTACCACAAAGATAGAGTCATGGCCTCTTGCAGTCCTAGGAAATCCTAAAATGAAATCCATGCTAATGTCTTCCCAAGGAGCATTTGCAATCGGCAAAGGGGTGTAGAGTCCATGCGGCATTGTTCTAGACTTTGCTTTTAAACATGAGATACATCTAGAGCAATGGCGTTGGACATCTTTCCTCATGTGTGGCCAACAAAATTTTGCTTTCAAAAGATCTAGAGTCTTATCAACTCCAAAATGGCCCATGAGTCCCCCTTCATGTGATTCTTTGACAAGGAGTTTTCTATGTGTTCCTTGGGGAATGCAAAGTTTTCCTTCTTTAAAAAGATATCCCTCGGACACATAGTAACCTCCTTGTGCTCTATGTAGACATTGGGCATAGATGGATGAAAGTTCTTGATCTTCTTGGTAAAGCTCTCTTATGTGGTTAAATCCAAGAATTTGGGCACCCAATTTTGAAAAGAGTGTGTGGCGTCTTGAAAGAGCATCGGCCACTATATTGGTGCTTCCTTTCTTGTATTTGATTACATAAGGAAATTGTTCAAGAAATTCCATCCATTTTGCATGTCTCTTATTGAGCTTGTGTTGGCCCTTTAAATATTTTAAAGACTCGTGATCACTATGGATAACAAATTCTTTGGACACAAGATAGTGTTCCCAAGTCTTTAGGGCTCTCACAAGAGCATAGAGCTCTTTGTCATAAGTGGGGTAGTTGAGGGTGGCACCATGGAGTTTTTCACTAAAATAAGCAATGGGGTGTCCACCTTGCAACAATACCGCGCCTATGCCTACTCCCGATGCATCACACTCTATCTCAAAAGTTTTGGAAAAATTTGGGAGAGATAGGATGGGTGCATTGGTGAGTTGAGCTTTTAGCCTTTGAAAGGCTTGCTCATGCTTTTCATTCCAACAAAATGCAACATCTTTTTTAACAAGTTCATTCAAAGGAGAAGCTAGGCTAGAAAAATTAGGCACAAACCTTCTATAGAAGCTAGCTAACCCATGAAAACTTCTTCCATCACTTACATTTTGTGGAGTTGGCCACTCTTGGATGGCTTTGATTTTCTCGGGATCTACATGTACCCCCGTTTTGTTTACTATAAAGCCTAAAAAGACTACACTATCTACACCAAAGGTACACTTATCCCTATTTGCAAAAAGACTATTTTTCCTAAGAGCTAGAAAGACTTCCCTAAGGTAACTTAGATGGTCTTCTAGGGTTTTACTATATACTAAGATATCATCAAAGTAAACTACTACATATTTACCTATACAATCCCTCAAGGTGTGATTCATAAGCCTCATGAATGTGCTTGGAGCGTTAGTGAGTCCAAAGGGCATCACCAACCACTCATATAATCCAAATTTGGTCTTAAAAGCGGTTTTCCACTCATCACCCTCCTTGATTCGAATTTGGTGATATCCACTTTTAAGGTCAATTTTGGAGAATAGAGTTGACCCATGCAATTCATCAAGCATATCATCAAGCCTTGGGATTGGATGCCTATACTTGATGGTGATGTTGTTGATTTCTCTACAATCACAACACATGCGCCATTTTCCATCTTTTTTAGGCACCAACAAGACAGGTACAGCACAAGGGCTTAGACTCTTTTGAACCCAACCCTTCTCCAACAAGTCTTGAACTTGTGATTCTATCTCCTTTGTTTCCTCGGGGTTGGTTCTATAAGCAGGCCTATTTGGTAGGCTTGCCCCCGGAATGAAGTCAATTTGATGTTCTATCCCCCTAAGAGGAGGAAGCCCATTGGGTCCTTCTTGTGAGAATAGATCGTCAAATTCACTCAAAAGGTTTTCTATTTGAGGAGGTAAAACCGTGAGTTCATTACTTGTGGCAGTGCATGTAAGTGCTCCTTTACAAAAGATAAGGCTTGGTTGTTCAACAAGAAGCAAGTTTTCTAAAACATTTTCAAAAGGCTTTTCTTGTAGACCAACCTTGTGGGAAGGAACACTCTTCTCCCACGCCTTCCTATCCCTAAGGATTTTCTCTTTTTCTAGCACTCTTTTTTTTTTTGTTTTCCTCATTCCTCTTTTGTTTCATTTGTATTTGGTCTTTCACCACTTGAGAATGTGGTAAAGGACTAAGTACAAACTTCTTATATTTATGGGTGAAGGAAATCTCGTTAGTGAGACCATCATGCAAGGTTTTCTTGTCAAATTGCCATGGCCTCCCTAATAAGATATGGCAAGCTTCCATAGGCACTACATCACATAAAACTTTATCTTTGTATTTCCCTATGGAAAACTTGATTTCCACTTGCTTATCTACATGTAGTTCCCCATTTTCATTAAGCCATTGAAGTTTGTAAGGTTTTGGGTGAGGAACCACTTGTAGCTTAAGCTTTTCAACCATCCTAGCACTACAACAATTACAACTAGATCCACTATCCACAATGAGGGAACATATATTTTCTAAAACATTGCATCTTGTATGAAATATGTTCTCCCTTTGTGTTTCAATGGATGTGCTAGGGTGATTGTTGAGGGTTCTCCTAATCATAAGCAATTCTCCCTCTAATGGAGCTACCCTCTCATCCTCTCCCCCTTCCTCTTTCTCACTAAGCTCATCCTCGCCACTAGTGTATTCGTCTACACCTTTAAGAAACAAAGTCCTTTGGTTTGGACATTGTGCTTGCACATGCCCCCTACCATAGCACTTAAAACATTTAACATCTCTAGCTCGGATGGGTGGGGTTGAGGTTTCTTTGGTGAAGGGTTTGGTAGGTTCTTTTGGTTTTTCCTTAGATGTACTACCCTCCCTTTTAAACTCTCTCTTGGGATAAAAGTTAGAATAGGGGCTCACCTTTTGACTTGATGTTTTGCGCAAATTTTGTTGCTCAACTTTAATGCAAAGTTGAACCAAATCATTCAAGTCTTGATAAGGTAAGAGCTCTACTCTATCTCTTATCTCAAGTGATAGGCCACTAAAGAACCTAGATATGGTGGTTTCCTCTTCCTCTCTAATAGAGGCTCTCATCATATAGAGCTCCATCTTTTGCCTATACTCTTCTACACTCATATTCTTTTGTTGGAGTCTTTGGAGCTTGTCCATCAACTCCCTATGGTAGTAAGAAGGTATATGTCGACGTCTTAGGGCTCCCCTAAGGTCATTCCAATATTCTATGGGAGGTTCCCTATGAAGACGTCGGTCTCTTTCTAAAGAGGTCCACCAATACATGGCATTTCCTTGGAAACTAAGGGTGGCTAAGGGTACTTTTCGTTCCTCACTTACCCTATGGCAAGCAAAGAGTTGCTCTACCTTTATCTCCCAATCTAGATATATTTCTACATTTTCCTTTCCATGAAAATGAGGTAGGTCTACTCTAGTTTCCCTTGGCACCTCTTGTTCCCTTTGCCTAGTTCTTCTAGGGGGTGGTTGGTAGTAGTCATTAATTCTAAGGCTTCCCTCCCCTAGAGTTGCAATGCTTTGGGATGCATGAGTATTTGTTTTTTTTGATTTTTGAGATTTTTGGGATTTCTCTTCTTGAGCTCTAGCCAACTCATTAATCTTGTTTTCATTCTCCAATTGCCTAGAAGAGATTAATTGTACCGCTTGGGATACCTCTTTCAAAAGGGTTTTCAAAGATTTTACTTCACATTCTATAGACTTTGGAGAATGAGAAGAAGAAGACATGGTTAGACCTTTGTGTATTTAGGCGTTATTACTTTGAGAAAGATTAGGGAAGATAAAGAAGGTAGTTTTCCAGGTAAGGGAGGTGAGTCTCAAATGACTACTTAAGTACCAAGCCTTTTCCTTGCCAAAAACTAGTCTCCAATGCCTTCTCACAAAAATTTCTCTTAGTGAAACACTTAAAACACAAGAAGTTGAGAAATCAAAAAGCAATAAAACTATGTAAGCTAAAAAAAAAAAGATATGCAACAAACTAGTCGGTTTTAGCACAAATTAAACTAAACTAATCATGCAAAACGTTTCTACCAAAACAATAGAAAACAAGTTCAAACAAGCAACAAATTACTAAGCAAAAAATTTACTATGCTATTCGGCCCTAGGTGAGGCTTCTTGGACACTTTGAGCCCTTGAAGACACACTCACCGTCTAAACGTAATTAAAGAGGTAATTAACAATAAACCAAGTTGCAAAGGAAAAGAAGACTCCCTTTGTTGATCCTCTTTTGGGTTAGTGCACTTCCTTGTTGTCTTGAATTTTTTTTTGATCTTCTAGGTGTTTGTATTGTTTGTTTCAAGCAACCTTGTTTCGGCTTTAGCTTTGTCTCCTCCTTAAAATGATGGCTTTAATTCTCCAATTTCCAGCACCTATTCACAAGAGCTAAACCTAAACCAAGTCAAGTTCCATGCACATATGCACCAAGGAGAATTAAATTCCAGCACCCAAAAGAGAGGTCAAGAAACAAAAGCAAGAAACAAATTTAATTGAATAAAAACAGTACCACCAAAAGGATTTATAATATGACAACTTAGAAAGAGAGTCAAGAAATTAAAGCAAACAATTAAAGGTACTCAAAAAAAGTTGGCACACAAAAGGAATTCCTAAAGAAAAGCACTAGATTAGATGACCAAATAAAAAAAAACAGCACCACTGAAAATTGTTGTGGGCCAGAAAACGTGTTGGTTCCCCGATTTATGCTGAGCTGTATTTTTAAAATTTGTCTCTGAAATTTATATGCAAGAAAATTCAGGATCTTATCTAAACAATGGCTTTGGAATCACCTAAAACGCATGCACCATTTTTTTTTAATAATTTTTGCAAATTTGGTGTGCAGTTAGGCCAGCTGGAGCGCTCAAGATTTGCACTCTGATTTTGTAAGATTTATCATATTTTTTCTGTTGCCTTTTTTGATCTGATTCTTTTTTTGTCCTTTTTGTAACACTTCAAACTTGCATTTTCCAGAGAATCACAAATTTCCTATGAGTGGAAATAATTTTTGAAACAAAAAACAGCCAGACAGAGAGAGAAACAGGGGAAAACTGGAAAACTGGAAAAAAAAACAGCAAGATACCAAAATTTAACACAAAGGAAAATGTAAGAAGGAAATTGTGTAAGAACTAAGACACAATTATGAACTCAAACTAAAATTAAAAAGGCAGCAAAGGATCAAAATAACAGCAGATTAAGGCAAATTAAAGAGACCCAAAAACAAGAAACAATCAAGCCAAAAATAGGACTACTAAGAATTGATGACAATTATGGATTCACATGACTTGACACAACATTTATAGATTCAGAAAATAAAGACTCAAAGCATAAAATGAAGCAATTATAAGAAAGCAATAAAGACTCAAATTCCTAAAAGAAAACAGCCACTCAATGTGTAAGGAATCCTATCACAATTGCACAAGAAAATGTTCAAGATCAATTGAACACATGTGCTTCGGTTGGATCTTCCATAAGCACACCAAGAACAATTTAAAATGTAAAAAAAAAAACAGCAAGACAATTATGGAATTGAAATGACAAGATGAAAATAAAGAAGAACTGAAAATTTAAAAAGACAAGCTACTCATCTTGAAGAACCAAAAGCTCATGATACCAAATGATGGCATTTTCATGTGTTCTTCTTGAATCAAAGTAGAAATAAATGGAGCGGAAGCAATGGATGAGTGAAACAAGACCCTCCTAGGAGTTGTGTTGGTCTTGAAGGTGCATGATGAGTATGGGTTGAGTGGTTCGGCCAGCTCAAGGGAGAAGGTGAAAGGATTGAAGTTTATAGCCTAGATTTCTAGGAGGAGTAAAGCTTGTGCACAAAAATGGCAGCATAACATTACTCAAATAAACTTGAAAATACATGAGGTAGGCCTCCTTATTTATAGATTTAGGAGCCTTGGTGAGCAAGCTTAAAGGGTAGGGATGGAAATACAAAAAGTGGGGGCTGCCTAGGGTATTGACTTTAGTCAAACCACACCATCATCCTAATATTCTAGAAGATAGGTCAAAAAATGCAACATTTGATAGTACACCCCTCCCTCTTTTGCTAAAGGCACCTATTTGCTAGCACACCCCTCCTTCTATTGCTAAGGGCACCTTTTTGATAGCACACCCCTAAGTTAGCAAGTTTTGCTTTCTACACTACACTAATCTACTAAGCTACCCCTAATGGGCCTCCAAGTAGCATGTACAAGGTCTTCTCCCTCCCATCTGTGGCTTCTTCTATGTGTGCTTGGATATGTTTAGCCATGGATCTTGTGAGAGGTCCTAGACGGTCTAGCTCCATGGATAGCCTCCCTCCTTCACGTCCTAGACGCTCACTTCTTGGAGCTAGACGCTCCTCTTGGTCTAGACGATCTTCTTGGTTTGGGCCTTGGCTTCCTTGGTTAGATGTGCTTGGCCCTCCTCCATCTGTCTTGCTCATTTCAACCATTGCTTCCGCACCATCTTCAACATCCAAGGAGAGCTCAACATGTGAAGGCCATCAGCTCTGGGGGTGGTGGCCACTTGGTAACTGACCACCGATCACCATTCTAAGTGGTCTCCTCCCTGATTCGCCTGCCATCTCATGCCACGTGTCACCCTGTGACTGGTCCACGTGGTCATCTGCTGCTGATGTAAGGACCTGGAAAATATTATTGGAATAAAAGTGTTATATTTAAATGGATTCGAAGTATGTTTGTTTTTAAAAACGAAAAGGAAAGAAAGTGTAGTTTAGAAGACTATGAGATCGCCTGGAACATGATCGCCGGTCGCCTACTACACATGATCACCAGGGCGCGAGAGGCATGCGGGCATCGCCAGGGCGCGAGAGGCATGCGGGCATCGCCAGGGCGCGAGAGGCATGCGGGCATCGCCAGGGCGCGAGAGGCATGCGGGCATCGCCAGGGCGCGAGAGGCATGCGGGCATCGCCAGGGCGCGAGAGGCATGCGGGCATCGCCAGGGCGCGAGAGGCATGCGGGCATCGCCAGGGCGCGAGAGGCATGCGGGCATCGCCAGGGCGCGAGATGCATGTGGGCTTGCCTGGGCGCGAGAGGCATGCGGGTGTCGCCAAGAAGAGACCTCGGTCGGTCTCCAGGAGGAAGAGACCTCGGTCGGTCTCCAGGAGGAAGATACCTCGGTCGGTCTCCAGGAGGAGGAGACATCGGTCGTCTTCCAGAGAGAGACATCGGTCGTCTTCCAGAGAGAGACATCGGTCGTCTTCCAAAGAGAGACATCGGTCGTCCTCCAGGATGAGTCGTCGGTGGATAGCCTTCGCGCGGAAGGTCATCAGTGGAGAGTCTTCGCGCGAGAGGTCATCGGCGAAAGGTTATCGCGCGATGTCGTGTTTCATGCAAATGAAGTGGGGGCCTAGGGCCCAGCATGAACGTCTTGCATGCGCGACACGTAGTCAGTGGCTCCAGAGAGTTGGTACGGTAGTGCACAGTGTTTGTGTGCGCAAAGTCAACCACGCAACCTTACTGTCAGGTTTGTGCTTGAGAAAAAGGGAAACCCACACGCTAGGTATCTCAGAGAGTAGGCTAGGGCGGCTACACAGCAGGCATACGTCCTTAGCTTCAGAAGGCTCCTCTTAGAGAGTTTTGAAACGCAGTGGGAGATAAAAGGTGACAGAGTGAGTTCACCTTCATCTTTCTCTTTCTCTCCCTTGCACTGCGACTCAGTATTTCCCAGGCACCTTCAAGCAAAAGCAAGACGAGCGACGACTGCCATAGAGCTTTTGGGAAGGTTCTCTACAAGATTTACCTATTTGAACGCTTAGGCAGAGTTCGGACATCCTTTACGTTCGGCGGTTCAGAGCTTGAAGTGAGATTTCACGCTGATCCAGGTAAGGGAAGCTAGTCTTTTCCAACGAAAACGTTATATTTGCTGATTGAGATGTTGGGGCGACGTAGTCGCGGGTCCTTGCTTTCGTTCTGGGGTTCTGATGTTGAAATGCGAAGTGTTTACTGTAATCGTTTTCTGTTTTGATGTTAAGGGCGACGAGGTCGCCGGTTTCAAAATGTTCTTGTTTAAAAACCCAGTTTTGTTCGTGATCGCCGGTTCCTTGAGGTGATCGCCGGTTTTTTATCTGTTATTGAAATATCCCCTGTTTTATGCTGTTTCCAAAGTGTTTGAGATTTTAAATGTGGTTTTCGAAAATTTGAACCTTGGTATGAGTTTTGCTGTGATTGAAATCGTCTCATTGAAGTGTTATGTGATGTGTTGAATGTTGTGATTGTGGATCGAGGCATAGTATTTTCAGGAAAGAAAATACCGTGTAAGGTCGTGTAATAGGTGTATTGATCGGTGATCCTATAATGAGACATCCAGACTCTACTGAGGTAATGAAATCACATAGAGGAAGTTACTCAGTTGTGGAGAGTCGATGGAGGTTCATACGTATGGGTGTCTCGTGTGAAACAGAACGAGTTCGGCCTGTTGTATGGATTAACCCTGGTCATACCGTGATAATGAGAATATTGAGATGGTGTATGCGCATGGCTGTGTGGATTTCACAGCGACCCTGTGTGGATTTCACAGTGGTGTGGTATGACAGGTGCGAATCTCTGGGTCTAATCAACGCACGAGTCTCCGGAAATAGTGGTCAAGTGTCTGGTGTGATGAGTCAGTGGAAAGTCTGACGTGAGAAATGTGAAATTGAATTAATAGACACTTGATTGCTGATGTGAAATGAAATACTCTTGGATTGATTTGTGAATTTGGGGATTTCCTGATAGTCTTGTGGAATATGGAAATGTGATGGCTGATATTGACACGGTTCATGGATGTTGTGAAGTTCTTATGTATGCTCTTGATTCAAAGTTTTTCCTAAATATATAGCTTACCCTGTATTTTGTTTCTGTGGATGTCTTTCTTAAAACTGTGATGATCGTGTATCTTTACACGGGAGCAGATGAGGTTGCAGGAAGTGGAATTCCCCTGTGAGTGATCGCCGGAAGGAGATCGCCTATCTCTGATCCGTTAGGCGATCACCCGTTTTTGCTTTCATATAGGAGATCGCCGGTATGATAGGAGATCGCCTGTCTGATGGGAGATCGCCGTTTCTGTTAGCAGATCGGCTGTTTGTATTATATGCAGTTTTTATGTTTAAGTTTTGGAAAAGGACCGTTTTGTATCAAACTCCCTGCGAGGAGAAACTCATTTATATATATATGTACAATTATGTTTATTTCAATATATTTGTTTTACCGTTACTTCATATTACGAAAATATTACAAAAAAAAAATAAAATGCGAAATGTATTTGGCGGGATGTTACATTAATGGTATCAGAGCAGTTCGTCCTTTGGATGACCGGAGGGCTGTGGATCCATTGTGTTTTCTTCTGCTCATGAAAACTTATTTGAGTTTTAAGTGACAACTATTGTGAAAGGTTTTCAAACGTTTTTGTATTGAACTTTTTGTGTGTGCTGTAGTGAATGTATGCCTAACTGAAGATCTTAGTATTTAGAATGAGAGGGTCTTGATAAGGTGGTGAGGGTGCACACTCATGACCGGATCGGGGTGATTCTCAATCTAAATTCCAGAGGTTTAATGTTTAGCATACTTTGAATTCTGGTGTGAACTATTTCACGTTATTGAGTGTTCTTGTAATTGATTTTGAGTGGCTGTGTGATTGATGGTTGCACACCAGTAGCTGTTCTGGTGTTTTGCTTGAGGTTATAAGCTTTATGGTTCTGTAGATGGACTCAAATTCCTTAGGAATTTGAGAAGCTGACCTTGTAAGGTCGTGATGTTACCCCCCTTGAATGAATTGATTCCTTATCGATTGCATTCTTGTAGTTGTAGGGAATATAGAAGCTAGTAGTTTCAAAATCTGAGAACGAAGAAAGATGGCGCGTAAACCTCCTACCCCTCCCCGACCTTCTTCAGAGATGGGCCAGATCGCCAGGGCCATGGAGATGATGGCAACTGCCATCCAACAACAGAATACAGTAATGGTCCATATTCATCAAGCTGTAATGCATCATTTGGGAACTGCTGGATCGGCTGCAACAGCTTCCCATGTCAATCAGCCCCAGGAGCAGATGGGGATGACCGAGTTCATGAGGCACAACCCACCCCAATTCCGTGGGAATGTTTCTCCGAACCAACCAGATCAGTGGATCAGGGAATTTCATGCCTTAGTGGAGAAGGCAAAGAGGGGGGAGACCCTAGAGAGGAGTAATCCCAGGGTAATCAGATCACACCCAGGGGGTTCCTCCAGTGGGAAGGCCAAGGTGCAACAGCAGCAGAATAAGCCTTATTCGAGACCGCCACAGCATAGGGCAAGAGCAGCACCGCCCCAGTCTCAGCAGCAACAACCCTGGAAACTTAAATGTTTCCATTTTGGTGGACCACACACAGCCAAGGTGTACCCCAAGAAAGATGCAGGGAGAAGATGTTTCACATGCCAAGAGGTGGGGCACATTTCTAGAAATTGCCCCAACAGAAAAGAGATGACTCAACCCAGGGGACCTCGGCGGTAGAGGAATGAAAGTAGCAGACCTCAGGCAACAGGGAGAGTGTTTGCCATGGCAGGAGCTGAGGCGTCCCAGTTAGGTATTTTGGTATAAGATGTTTGTTTTATATCTGGTAGGGGTGTAAGAGCCTTGTTTGTTTCTGAGCGACACACTCTTTTGTGTCAAGTCGGTGTAGCCGAGCTGGACCTTCTAGTGAAGGAGTTACCCTTCGAAACTGTTGGTCTCTACACCTGCGTCAGGGCAGGTGTTGACCTCTACAGTTGCCCCGAATGTCCAGTGATAGTTGAGGGACGCAGATTCAAAGTGAATTTGATCTGTCTACCTCTCCAGGATCTGGATGTTATCCTAGGAATGGATTGGCTGTCTGCCAATCACGTTCTCATAGATTGCGGTAGGCAGAAAGTGGTGCTTTCCGATCTCCAAGAGCCAGAAGTGAGATCTGCTCGCCATGGGCGATCAGAGTTGGAAGAAGGGGCGAGGTGTTTCATGATGGTAGCTCGGTTAGAAGTGAAGAATGAAGAGGACGTGAACAGGATGCCTGTAATGAAAGACTTCACGGATGTATGTCCAGAAGAGGTACCTGGGTTACCTCCTAAGGGAGAGAAGTGGAATTCTCTGTTGATTTGGTACCTGGTGCTGGACCAGTGTCAATAGCACCTTTCAGGATGGCTCCAGCCGAGTTGGTGGAATTGAAGAAGCAAGTGGAAGAGCTGTTGGAGAAGCATTTCATCAAACCCAGCGTATCTCCATGAGGTACTCCAGTACGGGTAATTCCAGAGGTCGGAAGACCTTTTGACGTCTACTGTGGTGCTTCACATCAAGGGTTGGGATGCGTTTTGGATGCAAGAGAAGAGAGTGGTTGCATATGCTTCAAAGCAACTCAAAGTTCATGAGAGATAATTATTCTACTTATGATTTAGAATCGGCAGTGGTAGTGGTTGATCTGGTTGGGTATCAGCAGTAGATGATGCCGGCAACAGTTGATTACGTAGATCGTTCAAAGGAGTCATGTGGTAGAGGGTGGCAAGTGAATCGGAGAGGCGATCGCCCAGAATGGTGATTGGTTGGGGTGGTTAAGGGACCAACACTTGCGGATCAGTATCAGGCGAGCGCCTGTAAGCTGAACCCGAGAAGTAAAGAAACACAGAGTAGCAATCGCCTATCGCCGTGTGTTAAGAATAGAACACGCCTATCGCCGTGTGGATCAATACACGCCTATCGCCGGGAGAGAAAATCAGTACACGCCTATCGACCGTGTGTGGAGAATACGAGATCAGTGGTCAACAAAACGCCGAAAGGAGCACATCGCCTGATATTCAGATCGCCGGGGTCTTCACATCGCCGTACATTTGAGAAGATTAGTTCATCACTTAGCCGCAGGAGCAAAGTGGAAGTAACGACTCAGTTGTAGGTTCTCCAGATGACGACACGTGTGTGACCAGATATCATCCACGTGTCAAGAGGGATAACCGTCAGGAGAGAGAAAGATTCAGAGGCGCCAACTTGTTCTTTCAGGTGAAGTCATTGAGGTGCTTGGCGCGAAGCTGGTGAGAAGGAGGAGGCTAGAAGAAGAAGCTCTGGCGTCTGGTCAAGGGGCTGGATCAGTGGTGTTATGGGGTTTTGAAGTCAGTGATTGTATGAAGCTCTGTATGGGGGAAACTGCAGAACTCCCTTATTGTTGGAACCAGGAGGGCGAACCAGTTTTGATTGAACAATTAGGGGAGCCTAGTCTGAAGCGTATTATGGGAGTTCTAGGCACCGAGCAAGCTAAAGGCTTTGTAATGGGTGAAGATGGGATATTAAGATTAAGGGCAAAAAAAAAAAAAATTTGCATACCAGTAAATGAATGATTTAAGGGATAACAGAAAATTTAACTCTGCTCTTTTGGCGAAATGGAAGTGGTGAATGATGAGTGATGAGAAAGGGAAATGGAATTTGATGAAGTATTGGAGTAGTAAGAGTTGGTTCAGCAGACAACCGAGGAGCTGAAGATGATACAAGGCAGAATGAGAGCTTCTCAAAGTCGGCAGATTCAGAGGAGAAGACCTTTGGAGTTTGCTGCTGAAGACCATGTGTTTATGAGAGTGACACCAACCAAGGGTGTAGGACGAGCTATCAGATCAAAGAAGCTGTCTCCTAAGTTTGTTGGACCATACCAGATCTTGAGGAAGAAAGGTCCTGTAGCGTACGAGATCGCCCTATCTTCCCCTTTAGCGAATCTGCATAATGTCCTTCACGTATCACAGCTGAGGAAGTACATGGCAGACCCTAGTCATGTGCTGGGAGAGGACGATGGCAGGTCAGGGATGACTTGTCCTTTGGAGTAAAACCAGTAAGGATTGACGATCAGCGAAGTAAACAGCTCAGAGGTATGACCATCAACATGGTGAAAATGGTGTGGAATGAGAGATCGGGTGATTCAACTTGGGAGTTGGACGAGACCATGAAAAAGGGCTATCCACATCTCTTTCCTTGTAATTCAATTTTCGAGGACGAAAATTTTTGTTGTTAGGGAGATTGTAAGGACCTGGAAAATATTATTGGAATAAAAGTGTTATATTTAAATGGATTCGAAGTATGTTTGTTTTTAAAAACGAAAAGGAAAGAAAGTGTAGTTTAGAAGACTATGAGATCGCCTGGAACATGATCGCCGGTCGCCTACTACACATGATCACCAGGGCGCGAGAGGCATGCGGGCATCGCCAGGGCGCGAGAGGCATGCGGGCATCGCCAGGGCGCGAGAGGCATGCGGGCATCGCCAGGGCGCGAGAGGCATGCGGGCATCGCCAGGGCGCGAGAGGCATGCGGGCATCGCCAGGGCGCGAGAGGCATGCGGGCATCGCGAGGGCGCGAGAGGCATGCGAGCATCGCCAGGGCGCGAGATGCATGTGGGCTTGCCTGGGCGCGAGAGGCATGCGGGTGTCGCCAAGAAGAGACCTCGGTCGGTCTCCAGGAGGAAGAGACCTCGGTCGGTCTCCAGGAGGAAGATACCTCGGTCGGTCTCCAGGAGGAGGAGACATCGGTCGTCTTCCAGAGAGAGACATCGGTCGTCTTCCAGAGAGAGACATCGGTCGTCTTCCAAAGAGAGACATCGGTCGTCCTCCAGGATGAGTCGTCGGTGGATAGCCTTCGCGCGGAAGGTCATCAGTGGAGAGTCTTCGCGCGAGAGGTCATCGGCGAAAGGTTATCGCGCGATGTCGTGTTTCATGCAAATGAAGTGGGGGCCCAGGGCCCAGCATGAACGTCTTGCATGCGCGACACGTAGTCAGTGGCTCCAGAGAGTTGGTACGGTAGTGCACAGTGTTTGTGTGCGCAAAGTCAACCACGCAACCTTACTGTCAGGTTTGTGCTTGAGAAAAAGGGAAACCCACACGCTAGGTATCTCAGAGAGTAGGCTAGGGCGGCTACACAGCAGGCATACGTCCTTAGCTTCAGAAGGCTCCTCTTAGAGAGTTTTGAAACGCAGTGGGAGATAAAAGGTGACAGAGTGAGTTCACCTTCATCTTTCTCTTTCTCTCCCTTGCACTGCGACTCAGTATTTCCCAGGCACCTTCAAGCAAAAGCAAGACGAGCGACGACTGCCATAGAGCTTTTGGGAAGGTTCTCTACAAGATTTACCTATTTGAACGCTTAGGCAGAGTTCGGACATCCTTTACGTTCGGCGGTTCAGAGCTTGAAGTGAGATTTCACGCTGATCCAGGTAAGGGAAGCTAGTCTTTTCCAACGAAAACGTTATATTTGCTGATTGAGATGTTGGGGCGACGTAGTCGCGGGTCCTTGCTTTCGTTCTGGGGTTCTGATGTTGAAATGCGAAGTGTTTACTGTAATCGTTTTCTGTTTTGATGTTAAGGGCGACGAGGTCGCCGGTTTCAAAATGTTCTTGTTTAAAAACCCAGTTTTGTTCGTGATCGCCGGTTCCTTGAGGTGATCGCCGGTTTTTTATCTGTTATTGAAATATCCCCTGTTTTATGCTGTTTCCAAAGTGTTTGAGATTTTAAATGTGGTTTTCGAAAATTTGAACCTTGGTATGAGTTTTGCTGTGATTGAAATCGTCTCATTGAAGTGTTATGTGATGTGTTGAATGTTGTGATTGTGGATCGAGGCATAGTATTTTCAGGAAAGAAAATACCGTGTAAGGTCGTGTAATAGGTGTATTGATCGGTGATCCTATAATGAGACATCCAGACTCTACTGAGGTAATGAAATCACATAGAGGAAGTTACTCAGTTGTGGAGAGTCGATGGAGGTTCATACGTATGGGTGTCTCGTGTGAAACAGAACGAGTTCGGCCTGTTGTATGGATTAACCCTGGTCATACCGTGATAATGAGAATATTGAGATGGTGTATGCGCATGGCTGTGTGGATTTCACAGCGACCCTGTGTGGATTTCACAGTGGTGTGGTATGACAGGTGCGAATCTCTGGGTCTAATCAACGCACGAGTCTCCGGAAATAGTGGTCAAGTGTCTGGTGTGATGAGTCAGTGGAAAGTCTGACGTGAGAAATGTGAAATTGAATTAATAGACACTTGATTGCTGATGTGAAATGAAATACTCTTGGATTGATTTGTGAATTTGGGGATTTCCTGATAGTCTTGTGGAATATGGAAATGTGATGGCTGATATTGACACGGTTCATGGATGTTGTGAAGTTCTTATGTATGCTCTTGATTCAAAGTTTTTCCTAAATATATAGCTTACCCTGTATTTTGTTTCTGTGGATGTCTTTCTTAAAACTGTGATGATCGTGTATCTTTACACGGGAGCAGATGAGGTTGCAGGAAGTGGAATTCCCCTGTGAGTGATCGCCGGAAGGAGATCGCCTATCTCTGATCCGTTAGGCGATCACCCGTTTTTGCTTTCATATAGGAGATCGCCGGTATGATAGGAGATCGCCTGTCTGATGGGAGATCGCCGTTTCTGTTAGCAGATCGGCTGTTTGTATTATATGCAGTTTTTATGTTTAAGTTTTGGAAAAGGACCGTTTTGTATCAAACTCCCTGCGAGGAGAAACTCATTTATATATATATGTACAATTATGTTTATTTCAATATATTTGTTTTACCGTTACTTCATATTACGAAAATATTACAAAAAAAAAATAAAATGCGAAATGTATTTGGCGGGATGTTACATTAATGGTATCAGAGCAGTTCGTCCTTTGGATGACCGGAGGGCTGTGGATCCATTGTGTTTTCTTCTGCTCATGAAAACTTATTTGAGTTTTAAGTGACAACTATTGTGAAAGGTTTTCAAACGTTTTTGTATTGAACTTTTTGTGTGTGCTGTAGTGAATGTATGCCTAACTGAAGATCTTAGTATTTAGAATGAGAGGGTCTTGATAAGGTGGTGAGGGTGCACACTCATGACCGGATCGGGGTGATTCTCAATCTAAATTCCAGAGGTTTAATGTTTAGCATACTTTGAATTCTGGTGTGAACTATTTCACGTTATTGAGTGTTCTTGTAATTGATTTTGAGTGGCTGTGTGATTGATGGTTGCACACCAGTAGCTGTTCTGGTGTTTTGCTTGAGGTTATAAGCTTTATGGTTCTGTAGATGGACTCAAATTCCTTAGGAATTTGAGAAGCTGACCTTGTAAGGTCGTGATGTTACCCCCCTTGAATGAATTGATTCCTTATCGATTGCATTCTTGTAGTTGTAGGGAATATAGAAGCTAGTAGTTTCAAAATCTGAGAACGAAGAAAGATGGCGCGTAAACCTCCTACCCCTCCCCGACCTTCTTCAGAGATGGGCCAGATCGCCAGGGCCATGGAGATGATGGCAACTGCCATCCAACAACAGAATACAGTAATGGTCCATATTCATCAAGCTGTAATGCATCATTTGGGAACTGCTGGATCGGCTGCAACAGCTTCCCATGTCAATCAGCCCCAGGAGCAGATGGGGATGACCGAGTTCATGAGGCACAACCCACCCCAATTCCGTGGGAATGTTTCTCCGAACCAACCAGATCAGTGGATCAGGGAATTTCATGCCTTAGTGGAGAAGGCAAAGAGGGGGGAGACCCTAGAGAGGAGTAATCCCAGGGTAATCAGATCACACCCAGGGGGTTCCTCCAGTGGGAAGGCCAAGGTGCAACAGCAGCAGAATAAGCCTTATTCGAGACCGCCACAGCATAGGGCAAGAGCAGCACCGCCCCAGTCTCAGCAGCAACAACCCTGGAAACTTAAATGTTTCCATTTTGGTGGACCACACACAGCCAAGGTGTACCCCAAGAAAGATGCAGGGAGAAGATGTTTCACATGCCAAGAGGTGGGGCACATTTCTAGAAATTGCCCCAACAGAAAAGAGATGACTCAACCCAGGGGACCTCGGCGGTAGAGGAATGAAAGTAGCAGACCTCAGGCAACAGGGAGAGTGTTTGCCATGGCAGGAGCTGAGGCGTCCCAGTTAGGTATTTTGGTATAAGATGTTTGTTTTATATCTGGTAGGGGTGTAAGAGCCTTGTTTGTTTCTGAGCGACACACTCTTTTGTGTCAAGTCGGTGTAGCCGAGCTGGACCTTCTAGTGAAGGAGTTACCCTTCGAAACTGTTGGTCTCTACACCTGCGTCAGGGCAGGTGTTGACCTCTACAGTTGCCCCGAATGTCCAGTGATAGTTGAGGGACGCAGATTCAAAGTGAATTTGATCTGTCTACCTCTCCAGGATCTGGATGTTATCCTAGGAATGGATTGGCTGTCTGCCAATCACGTTCTCATAGATTGCGGTAGGCAGAAAGTGGTGCTTTCCGATCTCCAAGAGCCAGAAGTGAGATCTGCTCGCCATGGGCGATCAGAGTTGGAAGAAGGGGCGAGGTGTTTCATGATGGTAGCTCGGTTAGAAGTGAAGAATGAAGAGGACGTGAACAGGATGCCTGTAATGAAAGACTTCACGGATGTATGTCCAGAAGAGGTACCTGGGTTACCTCCTAAGGGAGAGAAGTGGAATTCTCTGTTGATTTGGTACCTGGTGCTGGACCAGTGTCAATAGCACCTTTCAGGATGGCTCCAGCCGAGTTGGTGGAATTGAAGAAGCAAGTGGAAGAGCTGTTGGAGAAGCATTTCATCAAACCCAGCGTATCTCCATGAGGTACTCCAGTACGGGTAATTCCAGAGGTCGGAAGACCTTTTGACGTCTACTGTGGTGCTTCACATCAAGGGTTGGGATGCGTTTTGGATGCAAGAGAAGAGAGTGGTTGCATATGCTTCAAAGCAACTCAAAGTTCATGAGAGATAATTATTCTACTTATGATTTAGAATCGGCAGTGGTAGTGGTTGATCTGGTTGGGTATCAGCAGTAGATGATGCCGGCAACAGTTGATTACGTAGATCGTTCAAAGGAGTCATGTGGTAGAGGGTGGCAAGTGAATCGGAGAGGCGATCGCCCAGAATGGTGATTGGTTGGGGTGGTTAAGGGACCAACACTTGCGGATCAGTATCAGGCGAGCGCCTGTAAGCTGAACCCGAGAAGTAAAGAAACACAGAGTAGCAATCGCCTATCGCCGTGTGTTAAGAATAGAACACGCCTATCGCCGTGTGGATCAATACACGCCTATCGCCGGGAGAGAAAATCAGTACACGCCTATCGACCGTGTGTGGAGAATACGAGATCAGTGGTCAACAAAACGCCGAAAGGAGCACATCGCCTGATATTCAGATCGCCGGGGTCTTCACATCGCCGTACATTTGAGAAGATTAGTTCATCACTTAGCCGCAGGAGCAAAGTGGAAGTAACGACTCAGTTGTAGGTTCTCCAGATGACGACACGTGTGTGACCAGATATCATCCACGTGTCAAGAGGGATAACCGTCAGGAGAGAGAAAGATTCAGAGGCGCCAACTTGTTCTTTCAGGTGAAGTCATTGAGGTGCTTGGCGCGAAGCTGGTGAGAAGGAGGAGGCTAGAAGAAGAAGCTCTGGCGTCTGGTCAAGGGGCTGGATCAGTGGTGTTATGGGGTTTTGAAGTCAGTGATTGTATGAAGCTCTGTATGGGGGAAACTGCAGAACTCCCTTATTGTTGGAACCAGGAGGGCGAACCAGTTTTGATTGAACAATTAGGGGAGCCTAGTCTGAAGCGTATTATGGGAGTTCTAGGCACCGAGCAAGCTAAAGGCTTTGTAATGGGTGAAGATGGGATATTAAGATTAAGGGCAAAAAAAAAAAAAATTTGCATACCAGTAAATGAATGATTTAAGGGATAACAGAAAATTTAACTCTGCTCTTTTGGCGAAATGGAAGTGGTGAATGATGAGTGATGAGAAAGGGAAATGGAATTTGATGAAGTATTGGAGTAGTAAGAGTTGGTTCAGCAGACAACCGAGGAGCTGAAGATGATACAAGGCAGAATGAGAGCTTCTCAAAGTCGGCAGATTCAGAGGAGAAGACCTTTGGAGTTTGCTGCTGAAGACCATGTGTTTATGAGAGTGACACCAACCAAGGGTGTAGGACGAGCTATCAGATCAAAGAAGCTGTCTCCTAAGTTTGTTGGACCATACCAGATCTTGAGGAAGAAAGGTCCTGTAGCGTACGAGATCGCCCTATCTTCCCCTTTAGCGAATCTGCATAATGTCCTTCACGTATCACAGCTGAGGAAGTACATGGCAGACCCTAGTCATGTGCTGGGAGAGGACGATGGCAGGTCAGGGATGACTTGTCCTTTGGAGTAAAACCAGTAAGGATTGACGATCAGCGAAGTAAACAGCTCAGAGGTATGACCATCAACATGGTGAAAATGGTGTGGAATGAGAGATCGGGTGATTCAACTTGGGAGTTGGACGAGACCATGAAAAAGGGCTATCCACATCTCTTTCCTTGTAATTCAATTTTCGAGGACGAAAATTTTTGTTGTTAGGGAGATTGTAAGGACCTGGAAAATATTATTGGAATAAAAGTGTTATATTTAAATGGATTCGAAGTATGTTTGTTTTTAAAAACGAAAAGGAAAGAAAGTGTAGTTTAGAAGACTATGAGATCGCCTGGAACATGATCGCCGGTCGCCTACTACACATGATCACCAGGGCGCGAGAGGCATGCGGGCATCGCCAGGGCGCGAGAGGCATGCGGGCATCGCCAGGGCGCGAGAGGCATGCGGGCATCGCCAGGGCGCGAGAGGCATGCGGGCATCGCGAGGGCGCGAGAGGCATGCGGGCATCGCCAGGTCGCGAGATGCATGTGGGCTTGCCTGGGCGCGAGAGGCATGCGGGTGTCGCCAAGAAGAGACCTCGGTCGGTCTCCAGGAGGAAGAGACCTCGGTCGGTCTCCAGGAGGAAGATACCTCGGTCGGTCTCCAGGAGGAGGAGACATCGGTCGTCTTCCAGAGAGAGACATCGGTCGTCTTCCAGAGAGAGACATCGGTCGTCTTCCAAAGAGAGACATCGGTCGTCCTCCAGGATGAGTCGTCGGTGGATAGCCTTCGCGCGGAAGGTCATCAGTGGAGAGTCTTCGCGCGAGAGGTCATCGGCGAAAGGTTATCGCGCGATGTCGTGTTTCATGCAAATGAAGTGGGGGCCCAGGGCCCAGCATGAACGTCTTGCATGCGCGACACGTAGTCAGTGGCTCCAGAGAGTTGGTACGGTAGTGCACAGTGTTTGTGTGCGCAAAGTCAACCACGCAACCTTACTGTCAGGTTTGTGCTTGAGAAAAAGGGAAACCCACACGCTAGGTATCTCAGAGAGTAGGCTAGGGCGGCTACACAGCAGGCATACGTCCTTAGCTTCAGAAGGCTCCTCTTAGAGAGTTTTGAAACGCAGTGGGAGATAAAAGGTGACAGAGTGAGTTCACCTTCATCTTTCTCTTTCTCTCCCTTGCACTGCGACTCAGTATTTCCCAGGCACCTTCAAGCAAAAGCAAGACGAGCGACGACTGCCATAGAGCTTTTGGGAAGGTTCTCTACAAGATTTACCTATTTGAACGCTTAGGCAGAGTTCGGACATCCTTTACGTTCGGCGGTTCAGAGCTTGAAGTGAGATTTCACGCTGATCCAGGTAAGGGAAGCTAGTCTTTTCCAACGAAAACGTTATATTTGCTGATTGAGATGTTGGGGCGACGTAGTCGCGGGTCCTTGCTTTCGTTCTGGGGTTCTGATGTTGAAATGCGAAGTGTTTACTGTAATCGTTTTCTGTTTTGATGTTAAGGGCGACGAGGTCGCCGGTTTCAAAATGTTCTTGTTTAAAAACCCAGTTTTGTTCGTGATCGCCGGTTCCTTGAGGTGATCGCCGGTTTTTTATCTGTTATTGAAATATCCCCTGTTTTATGCTGTTTCCAAAGTGTTTGAGATTTTAAATGTGGTTTTCGAAAATTTGAACCTTGGTATGAGTTTTGCTGTGATTGAAATCGTCTCATTGAAGTGTTATGTGATGTGTTGAATGTTGTGATTGTGGATCGAGGCATAGTATTTTCAGGAAAGAAAATACCGTGTAAGGTCGTGTAATAGGTGTATTGATCGGTGATCCTATAATGAGACATCCAGACTCTACTGAGGTAATGAAATCACATAGAGGAAGTTACTCAGTTGTGGAGAGTCGATGGAGGTTCATACGTATGGGTGTCTCGTGTGAAACAGAACGAGTTCGGCCTGTTGTATGGATTAACCCTGGTCATACCGTGATAATGAGAATATTGAGATGGTGTATGCGCATGGCTGTGTGGATTTCACAGCGACCCTGTGTGGATTTCACAGTGGTGTGGTATGACAGGTGCGAATCTCTGGGTCTAATCAACGCACGAGTCTCCGGAAATAGTGGTCAAGTGTCTGGTGTGATGAGTCAGTGGAAAGTCTGACGTGAGAAATGTGAAATTGAATTAATAGACACTTGATTGCTGATGTGAAATGAAATACTCTTGGATTGATTTGTGAATTTGGGGATTTCCTGATAGTCTTGTGGAATATGGAAATGTGATGGCTGATATTGACACGGTTCATGGATGTTGTGAAGTTCTTATGTATGCTCTTGATTCAAAGTTTTTCCTAAATATATAGCTTACCCTGTATTTTGTTTCTGTGGATGTCTTTCTTAAAACTGTGATGATCGTGTATCTTTACACGGGAGCAGATGAGGTTGCAGGAAGTGGAATTCCCCTGTGAGTGATCGCCGGAAGGAGATCGCCTATCTCTGATCCGTTAGGCGATCACCCGTTTTTGCTTTCATATAGGAGATCGCCGGTATGATAGGAGATCGCCTGTCTGATGGGAGATCGCCGTTTCTGTTAGCAGATCGGCTGTTTGTATTATATGCAGTTTTTATGTTTAAGTTTTGGAAAAGGACCGTTTTGTATCAAACTCCCTGCGAGGAGAAACTCATTTATATATATATGTACAATTATGTTTATTTCAATATATTTGTTTTACCGTTACTTCATATTACGAAAATATTACAAAAAAAAAATAAAATGCGAAATGTATTTGGCGGGATGTTACAGCTGACGTCACTGACTACCGATGACTGTCCGAATAAAAAACATACCAAGAAATTTTTTTCCAAAATACATATATAGGATAAGCAAAGCCTGGTCCAAAATGGTCAAATTGATTGACCCAATTGCACTCCATTTTTGGTATTTTCGTATGTGGTTGTGTGCTATCTCCATGAAAGGTTGTTTGCTCTTAGGGGATTTCTGTGCTATTTTATTTTCTGAAGCTGAACACCACAAAACATTGATTTGCTGTTTCTGTTCAAAAAGTTAGTCCAAACTGTGCATATTTAACATCTTTAACGTGTAGATGCAGTGAATCTCGAATAGCCATTTGTGAGCTTGAATACAGTTCTTCAACAAAGGTGTAAGTTTTCATTAAAACATTTGTAGCTTAAAATTATTTTTAGATATAAGATAAAATGACTCATTTAGATGCAGAAAAGGTAGGAGTAGTTGTAGTAGTTTACCTTCCACTGAATGGGATTTTTCCAATTTTATTATTTTTATCCTTTTGACTGTTAACTGAATGGCGATGTTTGTATGTTAGTTGCGGAATGTGTCATTTGTGGTGTGAAAATACGCTGGTAATTGGTGCTCTATGATGCACCTTCGACAGTGTGTGAATTGGGTAAAAGAATCATCATGGAGATATCTGGGAAAAAGGTGTTAGGAAAGTTAACTAATAAAGAACCCGTTGTTAGCTTTTTCTATTTTGATTTTTCCCATCATATCCATCTCTTTTGAGTTTTCACATGTTCTACACCAGTTTATTTAATTAGATAGGAAGATGTTTTAACCTTTCTCTTCTTGCAAATGTTTTAACTATGATCTATTATTCTCTTTTATCTCTGCCTTTAAATTAAATTTTAATATTTAAAATAAATTGTGAATAATTAAAATAACTTTTAATAGTCAATTAAACTATTAATATTACATACTTAAAAATGATTATTTATTATGAACTCTAATTATATAAAAATAAATAAATATCTATCTTGCATGGTGCTCCAAGAAAATTTATTACCAAAAAAAATCATTAAACAGAAATTAATTATAAAAATAAAAAATAATTAATTTTTATATTAATTAAATTAGATATTATTTTAGAAATTGTACCGATCAGTCCTCACCCATGACTTAGTCTCTTCGCTGAAACAAGTTAACAGCTTGAGACTGGGGGGCTTGTGTATTGACCAGTCCTCGGACGTCAGCTGGGTCCCACAGCATGGGCCAAAGCCACGTGGAATGGACCCCACAGGTGGTATTGATGTGAGAGGGGTGATTAGTCATCATCCTACAGAGAAGGGTGATTAGTCATCAGCCTACAGAGAAGGGTGATTAGTCATCAGCCTACAGAGAAGGGTGATTAGTCATCAGCCTACAGAGAGGGGTGATTAGTCATCAGCCTATAGAGAGGGCTGATTAGTCATCAGCCTATCGACCTACAGAGAGGGGTGATTAGTCATCAGCGTGATGGTCACCAAAAGGGGCTGATACGTCTTCGTCATTCCGCAGGTTGAGGAGTCCTCGGCAACAGAGTGTGGTGAGGTGACATTGGTCTTGGGTGATTTGAACAGCGTAAACAGAACAGCTAAGATTGGTTCCCAGAGTGGGCCAATGACTAGTTAAATACCCAGAGATAGGGAGAGGCCTGGATCAAGAAGAGCCTATGCGGGTAGCAGGGAGAGCACAGTTAGGTGTAGAGTCCTGAGGGGACGAGTACTCACCAGAACTAGGTTTTCCCAGTGAAGCTACATGCATGGCACGTGAACAGTGAAGGCACTCCCAGAACAGGTGGCCCCAGAGACTAGGTGCACAAGGAGGCACCCAGGTGGTCACCCTGTTAAAGTTTGCACTCCAGAGAAGGAAACCTTATGTGCTAGATTACCCTAAGATTGGGTGATCGCGGCGCAAGGGTATTCCAGTAAACCCTGAATATGGCTAGCAGCGCAGTAAACCCTAATTAGGGCTAGCGGCACAGTAAACCCTAGACTATATAAGGGACAGTAAAATACTTCACAAAGGTACGCAGTTTCTAGACCTAAACACAGAGAAACTCAATACACTTGGTGTTACTTGCCCCCTATTGACTTGAGCGTCGGAGTGCAAACGGCCTCTAGGGCGCCCCTTTCTCTTTTGTAGGTGCAGATTGTTTCGCAAGATTCGAGCACATATCAACGTGAGGAAGGAGGCGCGTGAGTGTCGTGGAGTCAACTGACAGGCGAGTCAACCGGCAAGAACAGAAACTAAAAAAATTATTAATATATAATTTAATTAATATATAATTTAATTAATATAAAAATCAATTATTTTTTATCTCTAAAATTTATTTTTGTTTAATAATTTTAAAGTAGTGTAAACAATCTCTTTAAATATTACTTAATGTCTCAAATCCTTTCCATCTTTTCTTTTTCTTTCTACATTTTGATTTAGATCTTGATGAGATTTTTAGAGAACAAATGTAATTCTCTTCCACGACTTCTCACATATCTAACTTTTTTAAATAAGTTTATTTTTATATACCATCTCAGTTTATTACTATTATTATTATTATCTATAGATATTACAAGTTTCTCTAAAAGGATTTTTCTGAAAAAAATTAAAAAATTAAACAAACCTTTAGAGAAGTTAGGGAAATTATATATATAAAAACGTGTACAAATTATTCTATGCATATGCTAAATGTGAAAGGGAGAAAAGGGAGAAAGGGAGAAAAGGGAGAAAGGGCATCTACCTGCTTCCCATAGTCAAAACTTAAAGATATAGGATTCAATTTTTGAGTTATTGTAAGTTAAATGTGTCACTCGTGACTAACCTTGTTCAAATATTTTTTTAGGACATTTTCCAGCTTCAAAATCATCTAGCAGCTTCACAGGTTATACGTCTATTCGGTTTTCACAACCATCACTCCAAGTAAGTTTGCTTTTTATTTAATTATTTATTACTTATTTGAATAAACTATTTTTACAACCCAATTAACTATTTTTTTAGTTAAGTATTTGTTTAAGTTAACTTTTTTTAGTTAACTCTCCTTTATTTAAGAGAGTTAACTTCAGTTTAATATATGTACACATTACTAGATAAGTAATGTTTTATTTTGTTGATTTGTTGTAGTCATGCCAATTGATAAATCGTGGATTTGTAAACCACGAAACACAGTTAAGTATGCAAATGGGTTGAACATGTTTTTAGATATTGCATTTCAACATGCTAATGGTCCTGTAATTAAGTGTTCGTGTGCAAAGTGTGGTTTCAAAAAGTGGCAAACAAGGGATGTAGTTCAAGAACATTTAACATGTACAGCTTTCCCTCAGAACTACAAACATGGTATTTGCACGGTGAAGGATCAAGTGTAACTGAGTCAATGGTCGCCACACGTGCGCATGTCATTGAAGATTTATTGGAATCTCAAAATCCGATGGAAGACATGTTGAATGATGCATTCGGGTTTGCGGGGCATGATGAGGATACTGAAGTTGATGGTCTGCAAACTAATATGGTGGGTGATGAAGGAAATACAAACTTTGATGAATTGATGAAGGACAATAATGAACCCTTATATGAAGGTTGTACAAAGTATTCGAAGTTATCATTCATGTTGAAGTTGTACCATATGAAATGCATGAGTAGAATGAGTGACAAAGCAATATCCATGATTCTAGAGTTGCTAAAGGACGCATTTGAACATGCTAAGTTTCCTAACTCGTTCTATGAGGCGAAGACTGTGATTACTGATCCTGCCGCTTGACTCGAACGTGGAGGATTGCCTCGTCACTCCTTCGTCTAGCCCTCTGGTCTGCAGGAACGCTCCAAGAACCACCACCGGAACTCCAAACGCTGCCTGCAAAACACACGAACGGCGCCTCTAGCGGCCGTTGTAGCTCCGACGCTCAAGTCAGGCAACAGGAACACCAAATCTATCACTGAATCTCTCTGTGAGACTCGTGTGTGCTCTCAGATCCACTTTCTCTCTCTATAACTGTTTTCTGTTATCACTGTGCCACGTGTAAAAACGCTCTCACAGTGACTCAGAATCCCAGTGTAGAGAGCCTGTGTAAACTTGGAAAAGAATGAAAGGAATCCCCTTACTTTACATGATGTGGAGAGCTTTATACCTGAGCCGCGTCTCACTCCCAGATGGTGACACGTGGAGTCACCAGCTTGAATCTACTGTCCACGCGTCACACCCGGAGGGCTTCTGCGCTTCTCTCTGTGCGGGCCGCATGCTCCCAGGAGAGCGCCAGGCACATCCTGCCTGCATGGCCTCGCCGCACGTCCTCTGAGTGGGGCATCATGCGAGGTGCATGCGTAGCGTTCTTGTTGGGAACCCCGATGACCGACCTCCCTCTGCATGCAATTACGACCGATCTCCCTCTTAACGCCCGATCGCGCTCCTCATGCAGACACCCGGGCGGTCCCTCCTGAATATCCACCGACGTCCGTGCGGTGCCTCATGACCTGCCACCGACACCCGGGCGGTCCCTCATGACTTGCCACCGACGTCCATGCGGTGCCTCATGACCTGCCACCGACACCCGGGCGGTCCCTCATGACTTGCCACCGACGTCCGTGCGGTGCCTCCTGAATATCCACCGACGTCCGTGCGGGGCTTTCAGGCGCTTATCTATGCTCTGAACTGGGAGTGGTGGCCACTTGATATCTGACTACCGATCACCATTCTAGGTGATCTCCTCCCTGATTCACTTGCTCTTTCTACGACATGCCACCCTGTTCATGGTCCACGTAGTCAACGGCTGCTGACGTCATCAACTACTGATGACCGACCGGATCACAAGCCCCCCAGTCTCGAGCTGTGAACTTGTTCTCAGCGAAGAGACTAAGTAGTCGCGCCCTCGGCCCACGTGGCAAGTGGGGCCACGCCACATGCTTCTCACGTATCTGCTCCTCGGCGTCACGGCTTCCATACTTTATCTCTCGACACATGGACACAGTAATAGCCCCCACTGAGTGTCGCTACCGTTTCCTTCATTCAACCGAAGCGTGCGCATCCCTCTGGATCATCTAGAGGTTGACCCTCTCTGTTTTCTTCTTCTCAAACGCGCTAGGGTTCACTGTGTTTCTCCTCTTTAACTCTCTGCATGTGACTAACTGTTAACTAGCTAAGGCTTTATCGCGATCCCACTGCAACCCCTCAAACTTGGCTTCTGACTTGATCGCGGCTAACTGTTACCTTAGCATTACCTTCAACATAACTTCATGCTGGATGACTGACTTCATAACTTCATGCTGGATGACTGACTTAACGAGGCCTAAACGCTTCGGCTTCACGCAGCAGAACTTCCTTCTACCACCGACCACCGACTAGCGTGTTAGTGCACCACCGATCAGTCATCGCGCCTCTGGCTTCGCTACACTTCTCTGCCACACCAGCACTGAGTGCATAGAGGGCCTGAACACCAACTATGACGCCTGTGTTTTGAGGAAGAAAAGTGCTTCTCGGTGACCCCTCTTGTCCCAACCTTGCTGTAAGAAGTCGTGGGTGAGGTCTTGCTTCTCCCACCTGAGCCTCGCTGTAAAAAGCAGAGGGAAGGGACCTGGTTCTCTTGCCTCAACCTTGCTGTAAGAAGCAGAGGAAGAGGACTTGGTTCTCTCGCCTCAACCTTGCTGTAAAAAGCAGAGGAAAAGGACTTGATCTCTTGCCTCAACCTTGCTGTAAAAAGTCGAGGTGAGGACTTTCACTCGCCTACACCTCGCTGTACAAAGTCGAGGGAGGACTTTCTTCTTTCTCGCCTGCACTCGCTCAAAGGCAAGGAGGTCTTCCTCTGGTGCCTACACTTGCTCAAGGGCAAGGAGGTCTTCCTCTTTTCTCGCCTGCACTTGCTCAAAGGCAAGGAGGACTTCCTCTGGTGCCTGCACTTGCTCAAGGGCAAGGAGGACTTCCTCTGGTGCCTGCACTTGCTCAAAGGCAAGGAGGACTTCCTCTGGTGCCTGCACTTGCTCAAAGGCAAGGAGGACTTCCTCTGGTGCCTGCGCTTGCTCAAAGGCAAGGAGGTCTTCCTCTGGTGCCTACACTTGCTCAAGGGCAAGGAGGACTTCCTCTGGTGCCTGCACTTGCTCAAGGGCAAGGAGGTCTTCCTCTTTTCTCGCCTGCACTTGCTCAAAGGCAAGGAGGACTTCCTCTGTTGCCTCAACCTTGCTGTAAAAAGCAGAGGAAGAGGACTTTCGCTCTTGCCCCAACCTTACTGTATAAAGCAGAGGAAGAGGACTTTCTCTTGCCTCAGCCTCGCTGTACAAAGTCGAGGTGAGGACTTTCTCTGTTGCCTCAACCTTGCTGTAAAAAGCAGAGGAAGAGGACTTTCTCTGTTGCCTCAACCTTGCTGTAAAAAGCAAAGGAAGAGGACTTTCTCTCGCCTGCACCTCGCTGTACAAAGTCGAGGGAGGACTTTCTCTTGGGTGCACGCTCCCAGGGGTGCGCCAGGCGTGGCTGATCTGAGCGCACTCGCCAGGCGCGCCCTGCCTGCATTGCCTCATCGCGCGTTCACCGACGTCCCGACCGGCGAGGACCTCTTCTTCTGGAATCATACGAGGTGCATGCTTAACGCTCTCACTGGAAACTCGGGCCCAGCTTAACGCGTGTTAGCAAGACCCCAATGACCGTGCACCGACTGAGCACTCACTCTCTACATGCACCGACGGCTGATCGCGGTCTGCAGGCACTGATGGCTGATCGCGCTCTACATCCCAGCGCTTATCTAGGGGCTGATCTGCGGGTGGTGGCCACTCGGTAACTCACCACCGATCACCTGGTCTTGCACCTGGGGCAAGGAGAACTTTAAACTGGGAACACTCGCACACTTTATGTACTGAAAATCTTTTATTGGGTGGCATCGTTAAAAAGAGTGCCCCTGATCTGCTCAACTATTTTAATACACTAGGTATGTGTACAGCGCGATAGCGCATCTACTTTACAACTTAACGAGAGTAGGAAAGAAGCGTGTAGCATCCTGGGTTCTGGGAATAGTCGTTACGTCCAGAGTCACCAGCCGATAAGCTCCATTCTCCAACGTCTCAACCACTCTGGATGGGGTCTCCTTTAACCGGCGATGACCGCCCTGGCGATGCACACACGTGGGGCGATCATGCCTTCCGCTTCAGCTCTGGGAGCCCCCTTAGTGTAGCCTCTTCCATCACCTCACCTCCCCAAACACAGGGAGTTCATGCTGCTGGTCGCCTTCCTGGGACCCCGAAGCGCGATCACCTTGTGTCTTCTGCAGGTCATCGGTCAGGAACCCTGTCTCCACCAACCCAGCAAGCTGACGCCCCAACGCCAGGCAGTTACAGAGTGTATGTCCATAAGCTTGATGGAATCCACACCACTCATCCTTCCTCCCTCCAAGTACCCTGCCGGTTTTCTCTGGCACATGGAGTCTTGCTGCCACAGCAGGGATGGCGATCAGCTCCGCCAAACTTATCATGAAATCATACCTGGGGGGTGCGTTGCTTGCACGCCCCCTGGTCTGGTCCTTCCTTGGTGCATAAGGGCGAGACCTTCCCTGCTCCTTCCTCCCTTCCTTGATCTCATGCACCCGCGCCTGTTGCTGCTGATTCCCCTGACCTCCACGTGGCTTCGACGGTGCAGCACTTCCTCTCTTCTCAGAGACCTCTGTCTCTGCTACTATGTGTGCCACCGCGCGTCGCCGTATCTCGGTGAAGGTGGCAGGGTGGCTCCTGATGAGCGATTCACTGAAAGGACCAGGGAGGACACCTCTCTTGAACGCATGCACCAGCATGTCCTCGTCCTTGCTGGGCAATCTCACCACCTGCGCCCCAAAGCGATTGAGGTAGTCCTTCAACGGCTCCCCCTGATACTGGCGCACGTCAAACAGGTCGTAGGACACCACTGGCGCCGGTCGGTTGATGATGTACTGCTCCGTGAACAGCTTCGCAAACTGATGGAAGGAAGTGACGTGGCCCTCTGGCAGGCTGACGAACCAATCCATAGCCACTCCGCTCAGCGTGCTCATGAACATCTTGCAGTACACAGCATCTGAACCTCCAGTCAGCATCATCTGAGTGTGGAAGGCTGTCAGGTGTGCTTCTGGATCTTCCACCCCCGTGAACGACGCTTTCAGTCCCACCAGATTGGGAGGCACCACCGTGTTCATGATTTCGGGGGAGAAAGGCATAGGGAATGCTCTCGGAGGCGACGGTGGCGTTGACGTCCTTTCTTCAGCTGCGCGCTCCCTCTGCGCCTGCAATTCCCTACGCAGCTCTTCATTCATACGGTTCAACTCTTCGTTTCTTCTCTGCGATGCAGTCAGCTCTGCACGCATTTTCTCTTGCTCAGCTCTCGATTCCGCGACGCTATCTTGCAGCGCGCGCATCATCTCCACTGCCTGCGCCATGGTAACAGCTCCTTCTTCAGCAGATGGCGCAGGTGAGGTTTGCCTGGTTCTTCTACTCATCTCCTCTGCACTTCGACGCAACTTCACTTCGACGAAATGATCAAGAAGCTCCAAAAAACCTCAAGAAACTTCAAGAACTGCGACGTGGATGGGAACAGAATTCACACGGGCCCCACGGTGGGCGCCAAATGATCCGGCCGCTTGACTCGAGCGTGGAGGATCGCCTCGTCACTCCTTCGTCTAGCCCTCTGGTCTGCAGGAACGCTCCAAGAACCACCACCGGAACTCCAAACGCTGCCTGCAAAACACACGAACGGCGCCTCTAGCGGCCGTTGTAGCTCCGACGCTCAAGTCAGGCAACAGGAACACCAAATCTATCACTGAATCTCTCTGTGAGACTCGTGTGTGCTCTCAGATCCACTTTCTCTCTCTATAACTGTTTTCTGTTATCATTGTGCCACGTGTAAAAACGCTCTCACAGTGACTCAGAATCCCAGTGTAGAGAGCCTGTGTAAACTTGGAAAAGAATGAAAGGAATCCCCTTACTTTACATGATGTGGAGAGCTTTATACCTGAGCCGCGTCTCACTCCCAGATGGTGACACGTGGAGTCACCAGCTTGAATCTACTGTCCACGCGTCACACCCGGAGGGCTTCTGCGCTTCTCTCTGTGCGGGCCGCATGCTCCCAGGAGAGCGCCAGACACATCCTGCCTGCATGGCCTCGCCGCACGTCCTCTGAGTGCGGCATCATGCGAGGTGCATGCGTAGCGTTCTTGCTGGGAACCCCTGATGTGAGTTCATTATGAACCTTTCTTGGTTTGGGTTGAGTTGATATAGGTTTCATTGTATTCATGACACTTTCAAGAATTAGGATCAAAATTCTAAAGAACAATTAATAGAGTTTCTACTCAAGAAAACAAAGGTTCATACTAAAAACACATGAATAGGTAACTTGTAGTGTAAGATAACAATGGAATATGAATGGGTAATTCAAGAACAGTACCAAACTTCAAAGGAAACACAAGAACAACATAAGAACACCAAGAACAAGTGAAAATACTAATTGAAATTCAATAGGAGTTAGAAAATCACCAAGAAATTCATCAAAGAACAAAAACCCATGGATGGAAAACAAGAACAACACATGTATATGGAAACCCATGGTTTGGACGAAATTAAAACAACAAGAAAACAAGGAAATAAACCAACAAAGTGCAGAACAATGGCAGCAAATGAAAGGAAACAACTCATGGAAAAGATTGAACCGATTAAAAATGGAAAAACTACAAGAAAACACAAATGGGTATTTTTAGAAGATGAATAGAAATGACTTATGTGGTTGTAGCCTTTTGGAGATGTGATTCACGCCACTTGGAGGGTGGTTCTTCCAAGATGAGTGGGTGGTGCCGCCACTTGAGAGTCTCCAAAGCTCACAAGATAAGACATGAAGGAGAAGAAGAGACAAGTCTCACAAACTCACTCTCTCTCAATTTCAAGATAGTTTCTTTTCTTCTAACTTTCAACTTTTTTTATTCAAAGTACCAAGTACCCCTATTTATAATGGAGAGGGCTGGTCATGTTACAAAGGGGAAGGAGTGGAAGAGTCACTCTTCTAGCTCCTTCTAGTGCCTAAGAGAGAAAGGAGTAGAAAAGTCACTTTTTCCACTTTTTCCTAAAAAAAGTGCCTAAAATGCCTTACATTTAGAGGTTTCTTTTGGTTTTCCTCTTTGGCATACTCCTAAGGATATTTCTATATTATTTACAAATTTATACAAGAGTATTTAAAGATTTATTTATACTACTATCTTTTGAATTTTCAAGAGAACCCAAAATGTTCTACTTTTTAAGAAGACTAGTAAGAAGAATTTTAAATGCTTGGGTGGATGACCTCTTCCTCCATTAGTAAAATCCTCTTCTACTTGATCTCCATCATGCTCCCCAGGTTGGAGAGAATTCGTCCACGAATTCAGAATCCCTACATATAACAAAGTCAGTTTGCTATCAAATAAAGCAGTGGATGATAATAAAGGAAAACTTGACTTAGCATTAAGAATCATTGGGATGTCGGAAAAAGAAGTCCTATAGACAGACCATGTTGGAAAAAAATGTGTGGGAATGATTATTTTCTTAGGAAAAATTCCCTTTAAAGGGTAAAAACCATTAGTAGGTATGGAAAAATCATCCCTAACATTTTTCAACCAATATGGAGTGCAAGTAGGAACTTTTGGTAATGAAAAAGACAAAGAAGAAGATACCTTGGATGCTCAAATTGAGGCATAGCATGAGTCAAAAAGATTGATTTAGTTGATAAGGTATTATGACTCGTTTTATCATTTTCTTCTTTTTCATTTTCTCTTTTATTTTTCATTTTTAATTGGTCCTCATGAACTTCTTGTGGAGAGAGGGGTTTTAAGGTAACCTTGCGCCCTTGGAAGGAAAAAGACATTATATTGGTGAGGCCATCATGTAAAACATGTCTATCAAATTGCCAAGGCCTCCCTAAAAGAATATGGGTTGCTTCCATAGGCACAACGTCACATAAAACCTCATCTTTATACTTTCCTATTTCAAAATTTATTAGGACTTGTTTATTAACCATGATTTCTCCCTTTTTAGTAAGCCATTGGAGCTTATAGGGCTTGGGATGAGAGATAGTGGGTAAAACAAGCTTATCTACCACTCTTGTACTAGCCACATTTGTACAACTACCCCCATCAATTATCATGGAACATAACTTTTTGTTGATAAGGCACCGGGTATGGAAAATATTTTCTCTTTGGGTATCATCCAAAGGTTTTTGAATTGTGCCCATCATGCGCCTTATCACCAATAAGTCACCTTCACATTGTATTTCACATTCATTATCACTAGGGCTAGGGGAAGGGGAGTTAGATTTAGAAGAATTATCACTATGTTCACTTACAACTAAACCCCCTTTTACCATCATGGTTCTTTTTGTTGGACAATTTGCGGCTATATGATCATAACCTAAACACTTAAAACATTTCTTACTTGAGGTTTTGGTTGGTGATTTATTAGTTGAAGTGGAAGGCTTTGAATCCTTGGATTTGAAAGATGAATCTTTAGAAGGAAATTTGGACAAAGACTTGTTTTTATTTTTCCAAGAGTTGTTGTAATAGCCATCATTATGAGTATTTTTTAAAGCAAGTTTCTTTGCAATTTGGGTTTCAACCTTGATGGCAAGGTGAACCAAGTTTTCTAAAGAAGAGTACTCATAAAGTTCAACAACATCTTGAATGTCCCTTCTAAGACCACTTACAAATCTAGCCATCTTAGCTTCATCACTTTCATGTATATCAACTTTAAGCATAAGCGTTTCTAGCTCTTTAAAATAAGCATCCACACTTAGCGTGCCTTGGTGAAGCCTTTGGAGCTTCAACAATAGGTCTTTCCTAAAGTGTGTTGGAACAAATCTAGCGCGCATACACTCTTTCAAATTGTTCCAAGAAACCACGGGAGGTCTCTTGTTTAGCCCAATGTCCATAAGAGTTTTATGCCACCATTGCATGGCATAGTCTAGAAATTCTAAAGTAGCTAGTTTTACCCTTTGGTCTTCTTGGACCTCATGTACATGAAAGATTTGTTCAACCTTTGCTTCCCACCCCAAATATACATTTGGATCACCTTCACCACTAAAGCTAGGTAATTTTACAAAAGGCATATAAGGCTTTGCCACATGTTGGCGCCTTTCTTCATAATGATGATGCCTCCTCCATTCGGTTTCATCTTCATGTCCATGATAGTTGGAAGAAGTTCTTGATGAATGCCTTGAAGAATGGTGTCTTCTATGGTGTGTATGGCTGGACCTTTCATTAGTCACTTCAAGCCTTTGCAATCTTTCTTCCAATTGTCTTATAGCTTCATCTTTTTGTGCAAGTGACCTTTTGGCTTCTTTTAATTCACCAAGAATGAAAGCTTTTTGTGGAGAGTGTGGTTTGGAAGATTCACCACTTGAATATTGAGCCATTTTCAAAACAGTACAGCAAACACAAATAGCAAACAATTAAAGAAACAATGTTAGAAAACAAAGAAAATATGGTGCGGTTTTGGACAAAAAAAAAGGCACTCAAAATCACTCCAAGAAATTATACTTCCCTCAACCAAGCTTCTCTTGTGGAATGGAGTAACCTCAAACGAAAGATGCCAAAGCACTCGACCACTCATCCAAAAATAACCACCACAAAACTTAAAGAACAACAAAAGACAAGCAAGAAAAAGGTACAAAACAAGAAAGGGTAGTGCAAAAGGAAGACAAGATATATGACAAAACTTAAGAAATGAAAGACAAGCAATAAAAGGCACACAATAAGACTCAAAGAATACTCACTAAACTTTATAATCAAGAAAGAAAGTAAAACTCATAAACTTGTCAAAATACAAGGATCAAAAGTTCCACAAAGTAGACAACAATTTGCCAATCACTATGAATCCAACTTTGGTATCAAAATTAATGTGCAAAAGAATGAATAGATGCAAATACCAAACTGTTTTGAAGGATTTAAAAACAGAATTGGTTCTGTTTTGTTCTGTTTCAGTTCTGTTTTTTTTTTCTTTTTTCTTTATACCAAATGGAACTTATGTAGTGAAAGAACCATAATATGCATCATATGGAAGTTGAAACATCAATCAAATTGCACAAAAATTTTATGAAGGATTCAAGACAATTGAACACTTGAAATCAAATGTTTGGAACCTCCAATCACAAGTACTAAAACAAATTCAAGAGAAACACAAACTTTCAAAATCAAAAGCAAGCAAGTAGAGACAAGATTTGGACACCTAGAACACTATGAACATAAAACTCAAAGCAAAAAGTATGATCAATGAAAAGGCACAACTAAAACATATTCAAACCAAACAAAAGTATGAATATAAGGTGCTGGAAAAACAAGAAACACGAAATTATAGGTGTTGGAAAAAAAATTACCCAAAAAGAAAGTGTCTATTCAACTCACAATCAACAAATCAACACCATGGCTCTAGATACCACATGATGTGAGTTCATTATGAACCTTTCTTGGTTTGGGTTGAGTTGATATAGGTTTCATTGTATTCATGACACTTTCAAGAATTAGGATCAAAATTCTAAAGAACAATTAATAGAGTTTCTACTCAAGAAAACAAAGGTTCATACTAAAAACACATGAATAGGTAACTTGTAGTGTAAGATAACAATGGAATATGAATGGGTAATTCAAGAACAGTACCAAACTTCAAAGGAAACACAAGAACAACATAAGAACACCAAGAACAAGTGAAAATACTAATTGAAATTCAATAGGAGTTAGAAAATCACCAAGAAATTCATCAAAGAACAAAAACCCATGGATGGAAAACAAGAACAACACATGTATATGGAAACCCATGGTTTGGACGAAATTAAAACAACAAGAAAACAAGGAAATAAACCAACAAAGTGCAGAACAATGGCAGCAAATGAAAGGAAACAACTCATGGAAAAGATTGAACCGATTAAAAATGGAAAAACTACAAGAAAACACAAATGGGTATTTTTAGAAGATGAATAGAAATGACTTATGTGGTTGTAGCCTTTTGGAGATGTGATTCACGCCACTTGGAGGGTGGTTCTTCCAAGATGAGTGGGTGGTGCCGCCACTTGAGAGTCTCCAAAGCTCACAAGATAAGACATGAAGGAGAAGAAGAGACAAGTCTCACAAACTCACTCTCTCTCAATTTCAAGATAGTTTCTTTTCTTCTAACTTTCAACTTTTTTTATTCAAAGTACCAAGCACCCCTATTTATAATGGAGAGGGCTGGTCATGTTACAAAGGGGAAGGAGTGGAAGAGTCACTCTTCTAGCTCCTTCTAGTGCCTAAGAGAGAAAGGAGTAGAAAAGTCACTTTTTCCACTTTTTCCTAAAAAAAGTGCCTAAAATGCCTTACATTTAGAGGTTTCTTTTGGTTTTCCTCTTTGGCATACTCCTAAGGATATTTCTATATTATTTACAAATTTATACAAGAGTATTTAAAGATTTATTTATACTACTATCTTTTGAATTTTCAAGAGAACCCAAAATGTTCTACTTTTTAAGAAGACTAGTAAGAAGAATTTTAAATGCTTGGGTGGATGACCTCTTCCTCCATTAGTAAAATCCTCTTCTACTTGATCTCCATCAACCCCGATGACCGACCTCCCTCTGCATGCAATTACGACCGATCTCCCTCTTAACGCCCGATCGCGCTCCTCATGCAGACACCCGGGCGGTCCCTCCTGAATATCCACCGACGTCCGTGCGGTGCCTCATGACCTGCCACCGACACCCGGGCGGTCCCTCATGACTTGCCACCGACGTCCGTGCGGTGCCTCATGACCTGCCACCGACACCCGGGCGGTCCCTCATGACTTGCCACCGACGTCCGTGCGGTGCCTCCTGAATATCCACCGACGTCCGTGCGGGGCTTTCAGGCGCTTATCTATGCTCTGAACTGGGAGTGGTGGCCACTTGATATCTGACTACCGATCACCATTCTAGGTGATCTCCTCCCTGATTCACTTGCTCTTTCTACGACATGCCACCCTGTTCATGGTCCACGTAGTCAACGGCTGCTGACGTCATCAACTACTGATGACCGACCGGATCAATTACCAAACTTGGACTTAATTATGTCAAAATACCAGCTTGCCCAAAATATTGTATGCTATATTGGGGTGAAGACAATGAAGGCTTAGAATAATGTAAACGGTGCAAAACATCTAAGTGGAAAAATAAAGATAAGAAGCAATACGGAAAAATCTTGCGTTACTTTCCATTAAAACCGCGTTTGCAAAGATTATTTATGAGTTCTAAGACGATTGAGTCTATGACATGGCATGCATTAAAGGATAATCAAGATGGGTTTATGAGGCATCCTAGAGATTCTGAGGCTTGGAAATCATTTGATTTATTGCATCCAGAATTTGCAAATGATCCTCGAAATGTACGATTAGGCTTAGTTGCTGATGGCTTCAATCCTTATGGAAACATGAGTACAAACCATAGTATATGGCCAGTGGTTCTCATCCCATACAATCGCCCCCCTTGGCAGTGTATGAAGCAAACATCTTTTATCCTCTCCATGATAATTCCTGGAAAACAAATGGTAGGAAATGACATTGATGTTTACTTACAACCACTCATAAGCGAATTGAAGGAGTTATGGTTTGATGGAGTGCAAACATTTAACTATTCAAAAAAAGAAATGTTTACATTGCGAGCGGTTTTGTTATGGACAATTAGTGACTTCCCTGGGCTAGGTAATTTGTCTGGATGGAACACGCACACTGGTCTTGCTTGCCCTACCTGTAACTTTGAAACCGACTCTTCTTGGTTGTATAGGGGCAAATTCTGCTCTATGGGACATCGTAGATTTTTAAATAAAGAGCATAAATTCAGATTGAATCGTCATCTTTTTAATGGAACAAATGAACTAAGGGATGCACCAGAACCTTTGTCAGGGTTAGACATATGGAATCAAGTTGAGGGTGTGAATATTACATTTGGAAAACCATTAGACCCTATAGATACAAGTAAGAGGGCTCGTGGAAAGAATGTTGTTCAAGTTGGAGCAGAGCAATGGAGAAAGAGAAGTATATTTTTTGAACTTCCTTATTGGCGGACGAACTTGTTACGCCATTGTCTAGATGTGATGCATATTGAGAAAAATGTTTGTGACAATATTTTGTAAACATTTCTTAATGATCCTAAGAAGTCCAAAGATAATATCAAAGCCCGAAAGGTTCTTAAAGAAATGGGTATAAGGAAAGAGCTTTGGTCAGATGATAAAGGAAGATTTCGGCCAAGCGATTTTCATTGTCAAAAACAAAGAAAAAAACGTTTTTGCAGACGTTGAAAAATGCTAAACTGCCAGATGGATACTCAAGTAATATTGCAAGGTGTGTTGATTTGAAAGGTGGAAAGATTTTTGGACTTAAGAGTCATGATTGTCATATTCTTATGGAACAATTACTACCTATTGTTATACGTAATGTTCTACCAAACAATGTGACTGCAGTGATAGTAGAAATGTGTTCATTTTTTCGGCAATTATGTGGGAAAAGTTTAAGTCAATTTGATCTTAATAAACTTGAATCTCGCATGATTCAAACTCTTTGCCACTTGGAAATGTTATTTCCTCCTACCCTTTTTACAATCATGGTTCATTTAACATGTCACCTAGCTGGTGAGGCAAAGCTTGGAGGACCGGTACATTACCATTGGATGTATCCCATAGAAAGGTAAATTTTGTGCGGACCTTTGTAATTTTTAATAAGTTCAAAATTTGATTATTCTAATTGCGAAATCATTTTATAGGTATTTGGGGCACTTAAAATTGTACGTTCGAAACAAGGCACAACCTGAAGGTTCTATTGCTGAAGGATACCTAGCTGAAGAGGTTCTAACCTTTTGCTCTCAATATATGGAAGGGATAGAGACAAGAACTAATAGACCTTCACGTGTGGATGACTCTTCTAACACAAATATTTCAGAATTGAATACCCTATTTCCACCAATTGGTAGAGTTGTAAGTGCTGCCTCAACTTTTGAGATGTCAACTATTGAGAGAACCCAAGCACATCGATATGTATTATTTAATTGCCCTCAAGTTCAACCTTACATTGAGTGAGTATTAACACTCAATATAAATCTAATTATATTGAAAAGTTGTCCTTTATGGAATTATTAGTAATATATTGTTTCAAATTTTTTCTTAGGGAATTTAGACAACATTTACGAAGAAGGTCTAGAGGGAGAAGAATTCCAAATACAGAGCTAGAGAAGATTGTCAATAAGGATTTCATGAATTGGTTTCCTCAAAGGGTAGGTACAATATGTTTTTACAAGTTCGAAATTTCAATTTCAAAGATATACTGACAATAATCATTATTTTTTTAGATTAATAACCCAGACATTTTAAGTACAGTTGCAACTGATCTTAAATATCTAGCTCAAGGTCCAACAACACATGCTAGAAGAATTTCTGCCTTTAATGTAAATGGTTTCAAATTTAGAACTGAAAGTCGAGAACATCACTTAAAAACCCAAAACTGTGGAGTGTTCTTAACTTCTTCAACATCATGTGTTGCAAGTGCTGTAGATCAAAACATTAGACAATCAGATTTGGCATATTATGGCAAATTAGAAGATATAATTGAGCTTAATTACTATGGTCATTTTAAAGTTACCTTGTTCAAATGTAAATGGGTTGACACCACAAGGGACTGGGGGTTGAGGAAGGATCCATGGGGTTTCACTTGTATTAATTTTTCAAGGTTAATTCACACGGGAGATTGTGAGGAGCATGATCCATACATTGAAGCTTCACAAGTTGAGATGGTATATTATATAGATGATGAGGTGAATAAGGAATCGTCAATTGTTGTCCATTTGAAACCACGAGACTTATATGATATGGGAGAAGGAGATGGTGAAGTTCGTGAAGTAGAGCCATGTCCACAACAAGACTTAAATGAATTTTTCAGCGACTCTGACCAATTGGCATTATTTAGGGATGATGAAGATGATGAATTACTAAATGAGGACAACAATGATGATGAACTTCTTGAAAATGACTCTATGTCAGAGTAATAATAACCTTGGTTCAGCTGCAATATTAATATATTCATTCATCTAGTATGTGCATGTATGAAGCTTTTAATATATCTTTACCTTAAATATATCTTCAAATTTAAATTATGTTGTTCATTACTTCAATTTTATGTGCAGATATGCCTAAACCTAAAAGGATCAAGAACTTGCTTAAGTCAATTGTTGTTTCAGACAAATCTGTGACCAACTATGTAAACATTAGTGCTACGCATTCTGTTACACAGAACCAGACAAGAACTGCTTCTGCTACACAGAACCAGACAAGAACTACTTCTGCAAGTCCATTTGGATCTCCTCTACCACAAGCTTCTCAATCTATACATCAACAAACCTCACAACCTACACAACCACAAACTTCACAAGTTCCACTATCACAAGCTTCACAAGTTCCACAACCACAAGCTTCACAAGTTCCACAACCACAAGCTTCACAAGTTCCACAACCACAGACTGAATCTGAAAATCCTGAATCATCTGAATCTATACTTCCAACAACTTCTGAATCTGCACCAACACAACCAACTTTTAAGTCTGAACCTCAAAGAGTGCACCCAAGAAAATCAAGGCAGTCAAACCACTATTGGTTTGTTGATGCTATAGGTAAAATCTTTTGTTATTTTCTTTACATGTAATAAGCTTCACTGCACATGAAATAATGTATTTGGATTTTTATAGATGGGGAAGGAGTTAGTCAAAAACTAAAGGTGAAGGTTAGGGATGCTCATAACTTACCTAACGGATTACGTGTGGTGGTGAACTATGATGACAATTTTCAACCAATTGAAGAAGCATCTGGTCTATTTGCTGGAGTTTGTGGACAGCTAGCAACAAATCATGTATTGTTCCCTATTAGTTTTGAAAAGTGGTCAACTTTGCCAGATACTTACAAGGATACAGTGTGGGAGAGTGCACTAAAGGTAATAGAACTTACATTGAAATAACTTTAATTTATTGAATAAATTCGAACTAACTTTTTTTCTTTTTTTGAAGTCTCGATTTTCTTTCCAGGTAAATGAAGATTTGGCTAAAAGAGATGTTATGTTTAAAATTGGGAAACTGTGGAGGGAATACAGATGCAAGGTTTGGAATGAATTTTATGACCCACTTATGAGCAGAAGTGACCTCATCAAGAATGTTCCACCTGAATTAAACATGGAACAATGGGCTGTTTTTGTTGATTATCGTTTGAGGCCTTCTACAGTGGTAAACTCTGTTTTTTTTATTGTTAATAAGCTTACTTTAAGTTTACACAAAACTGATTTCATTTCACTTTGTAGAACATGTGTAATAGAAATAGAGATATAAGGAAGAGACAAATTATTCCGCACACTGGTGGTGCTATGTCTTTGTCAAGAAGAAGAAATAATTTGGTATTTGTTTACTTATATTGTGCCCTCTATTTTAATACTTTATAATTTCCGCCACATTATACTTATATTGTTATTGTTGAACATATAGAAAATTGAGACTGGTAAAAATATTGGACGAGCTGAAATGTGGAAGATTACACATAAGAGGAAAAATGGCACATATATGAATGATGAGGCATTGGAAATTGGGGTAAGTGTTTCGACTGCGTTGATGATGATGTATTGATCATGATGATATACTGGATTGTTTTGATGATGATGTATTGATCATGATGATATACTGGACTGCTTTGATGATGATGTATTGATCATGATGATAAACTGGACTGGTTTGATGATGATGTATTGATCATGATGATATACTGGACTGGTTTGATGATGATGTATTGATTATGATGATATATTGGACTGGTTTGATGATGATGTATTGATCATGATGCTATGCTTTAGTTATAGTTGAGAGTTCAACCATTTCATTATGTTTACTGCTGCCATAATATATTTTAACAAGTATATGTTGTTCTTTTCATTATTTTCAACTTTATCCAGGGAAAAATTGATGAACTAATGTTGACAAATCCAGAAGGTGGTTCAGACATATCTCCAGAAGATCCAATTGGTGTCATATTTGGTAAGGAGAATCCGGGTCGAGTTAGAGGGCTATCATATGGAGCTTGTCCCAGCCTTGCTTTCAAAGGATCCAAAACAAGGCTAAGTGGTATGAACTATGCTTCCTCTAGTTCAACTTCATCAAGTATGGAGGACAAGGTATCTCAAATGGAAAATGAGCTTGCAACTGTGAAAAATCAAATGAACACTTTACTTGCATATATTGCTTTAAGAAAAGATGTTCCAGAACATTTTGCTGCAATGGCAGCTAATTTGGTTCATGCATCCATCAATGAGGTATTAATATATTTAAATATTTATTGGTGTCTTTTATTTTATAATTAAAAAAATACAAATTCATTAACTTAAAATTATTTATTTCAGGCATCAGATAATGGAAGTGGGGCTTGTAACATCCCGCCAAAACCTTTTCATATTTATATAATAAAATAAAGATAAAACAATAATATCGAAGTGAACATAATTATATATATGTAATGAAATTTCTCCTCACAGGGAGTTTAATACATAACCAGTCAGTTTCCAAAACTTAAACAAAATACAGCAAAATAGAAAAAAAATAGGCGATCTCCTAACAGAAACAGAAAACAGGCGATCTCCTAACAGAAACAGAAACACAGGCGATCTCCTAACAGAAAACAGAAAACAGGCGATCTCCTTCCGGCGACCACTCACTGAGGAGCTCTACTTCCTGCAACATCATCTGCTCCCGTGTAAATTATACACGATCATCACAGGTTTAAGAAAACATCCACAAAACAAAAACGCAGGGTAAGCTAGATATTTTAAAGAGAATTTAGATATGAAACTTTAAAATCAAGATAAAACAAGTTTAAGACACCCACGTAAAAACCATCAACTTTCTCATTCCCTTCACATGACCATCAAGTAATCACATATTTCACAATTTCCTCAAGAGTCGTTCAATTCACATAATCCATCAAGTGTCTATCAATTTCAATGTTTCTCATTTCTCACGTCAGACTTCCACTGACTCATCACACAAGACACTTGACACTACTTCCGGAAGACTCGTGCATTGACTAGACTCAGAGATCTGCACCTGTCATACTACATTGCTGTAAAGTTCCCACAGCTATGCGCATCAACATAATCTCAATCTCAATCTCATCACTCTCCTAGTATGACAGGGTGAATCCATACAACAGGTCAAGTGGTTATTTTTCAAACCACTTACCCATACATATGAACCTCCATCGACTCTCAACGCCTGAATAACTTCCTCTATATGAGTCCATTATATCAGGAGAGTCAGGATATCTCATTATAGAAATCACCGATCAATGCACATTCTACAACAATCTTACACGGTATTTTCTTTCCTGAAAATACTATGCCTTGATTCCACATTCACAACATTCAACACATCATACAACACTTAATGAACAATTCCAATCACAGCAACAATCATTCCACGGTTCAGATTTTCGAATATACAATGCATTTCACATTTAAATCTCAAACAGTTTCAAACGACACTAAAACAGGGGAGTTCGAAAACAACACCAAAACCGGCGATCTCATCCAAAAACAGGGGATTATGCAATAACAGTTGAAAACCGGCGACCACGTCGCCCCATCATCAAAACCTGGCGATGTCCGCATGTCTCTCGCGCCCTGGCGATGCCCGCATGCCTCGCGCCCTGGCGATGTCCACATGTCTCGTGCCCTGGCGATGTCCGCATGTCTCTCGCGCCTTGGCGATGCCCGCATGCCTCGCGCCCTGGCGATGTCCGCATGCCTCGCGCCCTGGCGATGTCCGCATGTCTCTCGCCCTGGCGATGCCCGCATGCCTCGCGCCCTGGCGATGACTGATGACACATCGCCACGCCTTGCTGAAGTTTCTTCATCCCACCATGTTACGTCCAAGGTATCACCTCCACATGACTTGGTGACGTCGGTAGCTTCACATTTCCAAGAATAGATCAGCACTACTCCTTGCGCCCCCATGCATGCAACACTAAGGATGATTTCTTATGCTCAAGCATGGAGCTTCGCATGCACAGCGTATCTAAGGCTTAACCCACACCTTGATACACGTAGTTTTTTGGAAACCCACTATGGTTGATCCAGCATCTTGACCACATACTAAGTGCACTTTCGGTGATCATGTACACCATAGGCGATTGGCGATCATCTGTACTCTAGGCGACAGGCGATAGGCGATTTTAAATAAAAACATACTTAGAATTCACTTAAAATATATTACTTTCATTCCAATAACATTTTCTAGGTCCTTACAGGGCTCCATCACCTAATCAAGTAATAGGATCAAGTGCTGGAAGCAAAACTGATTAGGGATGTTGTTTTAATTTTAAATTTGATTAAAGATATATGAACTTTTGATCAATTATGTGTTGTAATTTTAAACTTGATTAGGGACGTATGAACTTTTTATGTGTTTTAATTTTCAATTATGTATAAACTTTTGAACATTATTATGCGTGTTTTAATTTTCAATGAAATGAATTGATGATTATAATTTGATCCGGTCGGTCATCGGTAGTCGATGACGTCAGCAGCAGTTGAACACGTGGACCATTCACAGGGTGACACGTGGTAGAGGATAACAGGTGAATCAGGGAGGCGATCACTCAGAATGGTGATCGGTGGTCGGTTGCTAAGGGACCATCACCCGCAGATCAGTGTCAGGTGAGCGCCTGGAGGCAGAGCGCGAGAGGTAAAGAAGCACTGATCGGTCATCGGGGGTTTCCTGTTAACACACAGTTAAGCTGGGACCCAGGCTCCCAGCGAGAGCGTTACGCAAGAAGCACAGATCAGTAATCGCCCACTGCCGTGTGTGAAGACCAGTAATCGCCCAGATTGCACATGATCACCGTGTGTGAAGGTTGGGAGATCAGGTGGTCAGCAAGTCGCCGAAAGGAGCACATCGCCGGGTATTTGAGAAGACTTGGCAAGCACTTGTTGTATGGTCTAAGTACAGAGGATAAGTGGCATATCTGCCACCATGTGTAGTGTGAGCTGTGATACCCAGTGTTAACCAGCTTGCCATGTTAAGGTTGCGCCCAGAGTAGCCTGTGTACTAATCTACTCCCTGTGTGGATAACTTAGTCGTAGGAGCACAGTGGAAGTAATGTTTCAGCTGCAGGTACTCCAGATGGTGTCACGTGTATGACCAGATGTTATCCACGTGTCAAGAGGAATAACCGTTAGGAGAGAGAAAGACTCAGGTATATATACGAAATTCTTAACGGAATTAAAGGGAGGATTCATTTTCGGTTGTGATTCACTTGTACACGGTTCTGAGTTTTCTTTGAAGTTTTATAATTATTTTATTATGAAAATATATTATGTTTAGGGTAATTATATAAAATAGATTATAAAAAAAATTATTAAAAAGCGCTGGTAAATTTATTTATTCAGAATAAAAATTACGTCAGTTAAAAACGCCACTACTTACTTATATTATGGTGCCAAAATCTTCTTCAACGAATGTAAATTGCGTCAGTTATAACTGACATATTTAATTCGCCACTATTTACATTATGTTTAAAGTGGCGGTTGTTGCGGCGGGTAACATAAAACCGCCACATTAAACTTTGTGGCGGCCAGTTCTGTGGTGGTTTGGGAAACCGCCATAAGCGTATATTGTGGCGGTTATAAACATCACTTTATGCAAAAAAAAACCGCCACAATAAACACTGTTTTTTGTAGTGAACACCAAATTGACTTGATTCTGGGGGCAAGCCTACCAAATAGGCCCGCCTATAGAACTAACCCCGAGGAGACCAAGGAGATAGAGTCACAAGTTCAAGACTTGTTGGAGAAGGGTTGGGTTTAAAAGAGCCTAAGCCCTTGTGCTGTACCTGTCTTGTTGGTGCCCAAAAAAGATGGAAAAATGGCGCATGTGTTGTGATTGTAGAGCAATCAACAATATCACCATCAAGTATAGGCATCCAATCCCAAGGCTTGATGACATGCTTGATGAATTGCATGGGTCCACCATGTTTTCCAAAATTGACCTTAAAAGTGGTTATCACCAAATAAGAATCAAAGAGGGTGATGAGTGGAAAACCGCTTTTAAAACCAAATTTGGACGATATGAGTGGTTAGTGATGCCCTTTGGGCTCACTAATGCCCCTAGCACATTCATGAGGCTCATGAATAACACCTTAAGGGATTGTATAGGTAAATACGTAGTAGTGTATTTTGATGATATATTAGTGTATAGTAAAACCCTAAAAGACCATCTAAGTCACCTTAGGGAGGTCCTTCTAGTGCTTAGGAAAAATAGTTTGTTTGCCAATAGGGATAAGTGTACCTTTTGTGTAGATAGTGTAGTTTTCTTAGGTTTCATAGTCAACCAAAAGGGGGTGCATGTTGACCCCGAGAAAATCAAAGCCATCCAAGAGTGGCCCACTCCACAAAATGTAAGTGATGTAAGAAGTTTCCATGGGTTAGCTAGCTTTTATAGAAGGTTTGTGCCTAATTTTTCAAGTCTAGCTTCTCCTTTGAATGAACTTGTGAAAAAAAGTGTTGCATTTTGTTGGAATGATAAGCATGAGCAAGCCTTCCAAAGGCTAAAAGCTCAACTCACCAATGCACCAATTCTAGCTCTCCCAAAGTTTTCCAAAACTTTTGAGATAGAATGTGATGCATCGGGAGTAGGCATAGGTGCTGTATTATTACAAGGTGGTCACCCCATTGCATATTTTAGTGAAAAACTCCATGGGGCCACCCTCAATTACCCCACCTATGACAAAGAGCTTTATGCTCTTGTGAGAGCCCTAAAGACTTGGGAACACTACCTTGTGACCAAAGAATTTGTAATCCATAGTGATCATGAGTGTTTCAAATATCTAAAGGGCCAACACAAGCTCAACAAGAAACATGCTAAATGGATGGAATTTCTTGAACAATTTCCTTATGTAATCAAGTACAAGAAAGGAAGCACCAATATAGTGGCCGATGCTCTTTCAAGACGGCACACACTCTTTTCAAAATTGGGTGCTCAAATTCTTGGATTTGATCACATAAGAGAGCTTTATCAAGATGATCAAGAATTCTCATCCATCTATGCCCAATGTCAACATAGAGCGCAAGGAGGTTACTATGTGTCCGAGGGATATCTTTTTAAAGAAGGAAAACTTTGCATTCCCCAAGGCACACATAGGAAACTCCTTGTCAAAGAATCACATGAGGGGGGACTCATAGGCCATTTTGGAGTTGATAAGACTCCAGACATTTTGAAAGGAAGATTTTGTTGGCCACACATGAGGAAAGATGTCCAAAGACATTGTTCTAGATGCATAGCATGTTTGAAAGCAAAATCTAGAGCAATGCCTCATGGACTCTACACTCCCTTGCCGATTGCAAATGCTCCTTCGGAAGACATTAGCATGGATTTCATTTTAGGACTCCCTAGGACTGCAAGAGGCCATGACTCTATCTTTGTGGTAGTGGACCGTTTTAGCAAAATGTCCCATTTTATTACATGCCACAAGGTAGATGATGCTCAAACTATTTCTAGGCTCTTCTTTAGAGAAGTGGTGAGACTCCATGGAATACCTAGAAGTATAGTGTCCAATAGAGATCCCAAGTTTATAAGCTACTTTTGGAAAACTCTTTGGAGTAAACTTGGAACAAGACTACAATTTTCCACTTCTTGTCATCCTCAAACGGATGGTCAAACCGAAGTAGTCAATAGATCTTTAGGAACTATGCTTAGGGCTATCATGAAGGGAAACCACAAGTCCTGGGATGAGCACCTTCCCAACATTGAGGTTGCTTATAAAAGAGTAGTCCACAAGACTACTAATGCTTCTCCTTTTGAAGTAGTATATGGATTTAATCCTCTCACACCTATGGACTTGTTACCCCTTCCTAACCCACTAGATTTTGTGCATAAGGAAGGAGCAATCAAGGCCGATTTTGTTAAGAAAATTCATGAGAAGGTTAAACTTCAAATACAACAACAAAATGAGAAGTATGCCAAATACCACAATAAGGGGAAGAGAGAAATGATTTTTGAGGAAGGAGACTTAGTTTGACTTTGTAAGGACCTGTAAAATTAAATTGGAATAAAAGGAATATATTTTAAATGAATTCTAAGTATGTTTTTATTTAAAAGAAAAAGGAAGGAAAGTGTAGCTTAGAAGTCTATGAGATCGCCGTTGTTGAAGACGGAGGCGACCTCCGACTTCTCTGGTACATAATCGCCTGTCGCCTAGAGTACAGATGATCGCCAATCGCCTATGGTGTACATGATCGCCGAAAGTGCACTTAGTATGTGGTCAAGATGCTGGATCAACCATAGTGGGTTCCAAAAACCACGCTTGTCAAGGCGTGGGTTAAGCCTTAGATACGCTATGCATGCGAAGCTCTATGCTTGAGCATAAGAAATCGTTCTTAGTGTTGCATGCATGGGCGCACGAGGAGTAGTGCTGATCTACTCTTGGAAATGTGAAGCTACCGACGTCACCAAGTCATGTGGAGATGATACCTTGGACGTAACATAGTGGGATGAAGAACCTTCAGCAAGGCGTGGCGATGTGTCATCGGGCATCGCCAGGGCAAGAGACATGCGGACATCGCCAGGGCGAGAGACATGCGGACATCGCCAGGGCAAGAGACATGCGGGCGTCACCAGGGCGCGAGACATGAGGACATCGCCAGGGCGCGAGGCATGCGGGCATCGCCAGGGCGAGAGACATGCGGACATCGCCAGGGCGCGAGGCATGCGGGCATCGCCAGGGCGAGAGACATGCAGACGTCGCTAGGCGCGAGGCATGCGGGCATTGCCAGGGCGAGAGACTTGCGGACATCGCCAGGGCGCGAGACATGTGGGCATCGCCAGGGCGCGAGACATGCGGGCGTCACCAGGGATAGACATCGGTCGTCTTCCAGAGAGAGACATCGGTCGTCCGCCAGGATGAGTCATCGGTGGAAGGTTATCGCGCGATGTCGTGTTTCACACAGATAAGGTGGGACCCAGGCTCCCAGCATGAGACGTCCTGCACGCGCGACACGTAGACAAAAAGGGTGTTTCAGAATAGTTGGCTTCAGAGAGTTGGTATGCGCAGAGACACACGTGGTCGTACTGTTCAAGGAAGTGTGCATGCAAGCTTTCCTGCAGAGTGGGTGGTGGCAGCGGCAATTGTGGACAAGTTGGTTTAGGTTCAAAAACTCACTTCTGAGAGGAAAAGAACGTAGCAGTGGTCCAAGAGTGACAGAGTGAGTTTACCTTCATCCTTCTCTTTTCTCTCCTTCGCGCTGCGATTCAGGCATCCTCAAGCACCAGTACGACGAGCGACAACTGCCCTTGGACACTTGGGAGGTTCTCTGCAAGTTCTCCAAACCGGACGCTAAAACAGAGTTAAGGCATCTTTAAGCTTCGGTGGGTTTTGGAGCTCTTGGTGTTTTTGCGCAAGTCCAGGTAAGGGAAGCTAGCCTTATTTCCAACGAAAACCATAAGTTAGATGATTTTGATGATGGGGCGACGTGGTCACCGGTTTTCAACTGTTATTGCATAATCCCCTGTTTTTGGATGTGATCGCCGGTTTTAATGTTGTTTTCGAACTCCCCTGTTTTAGTGTCGCTTTGAACTTGTTGAGATTGAAATGAAAAATGTATATGCTATTCGAAAACCTGAACGGTGGTATGCTTGTTTTTGTGAGTGGGGTTGTTTAAGAAAAGATTCAAAGTATTCTATGATGGAATTGTTTTTATGTGTGGTATGATGTATGGAATGTGGTGAATGTGGGATCAAGGCATAGTATTTTGAGGAAAGAAAATACCGTGTAAGATCGTGTAGAGTGTGCATTGACCGATGATTCGTTTATTATGAGATATCCTGACTCTCCTGATATAATGGAATCATATAGATGAAGTTATTCAGGCGTTGAGAGTCGAAGGAGGTTCATATGTATGGGTGAGTTGTTTGAAAGAGAACGAGCTTGACCCGTTGTATGGATTAACCCTGTCATGCTAGGATAGTGATGATATTGAGATTCATTTATACGCTTGTGAATGTGTGTGATTTCACAGCGACCCTGTGAATGTGTGTGATTTCACAGTGGTGCAGTATGACAGGTGCAGATCTCTGAGTCTAGTCAATGCACGTGTCTTCCGGAAGTAGTGTCAAGTGTCTATGTATGATGAGTCAGTGGAAGTCTGACGTGAGAAATGAGTAACATTGAAATTGATAGACACTTGATGGATTATGTGAATTGAACGACTCTTGAGGAAATTGTGAAATATGTGATTACTTGATGGTCATGTGAAGGGAATGAGAAAGTTGATGGTTTTTACGTGGGTGTCTTAAATCTTTTTTATATTGATTTTAAAGTTTCATATCTAAATTCTCTTTAAAATATCTAGCTTACCCTGCGTTTTTGTTTTGTGGATATTTTCTTAAACCTGTGATGATCGTGTATAATTTACATGGAAGCAGATGATGTTGCAGGAAGTAGAGCTCCTCAGTGAGTGGTCGCCGGAAGGAGATCGCTTGTTTTCTGTTTCTGTTAGGAGATCGCCTGTTTTTCTATTTTGTTGTATTTTGTTTAAGTTTTGGAAACTGACTGGATATGTATTAAACTCCCTGTGAGGAGAAATTTTCATTACATATATATATTTATGTTCACTTCGATATTATTGTTTTATCTTTATTTTATTATATAAATATGAAAAGGATTTGGCGGGATGTTACAGGCTTCATCTTCGAAAAGATAGATTTCCCACTCAAAGGAAGTCCAAACTAAGTCCCCGAGGAGATGGACCCTTTCAAGTCCTTAAGATAGTCAACAACAATGCATACAAGTTGGACCTACCTCTTGAAAATGGAGTGCATGACACATTTAATGTAATTGACCTATCTCCATTTGTAGGTACCAATGAAGACTTGGATTTGAGGACAAATCCTTTCCAAGGGGGAGGGGATGATAGAGAGAGGCCAAGCTCACCCCACCATGAAAGCCAAGGGCCAAGACTAGACCGTGTAGAACCACATGGAGAGCGTCTAGCACAAGACAAGGGGGAGCTACATGAGGAGCGTCTAGGAGGGAGCCTAAACCGTCTAGGACCTCTCACAAGGTCCATGGCCAAGCACATTCATGCCAAAACAAGTTAAGCCACGGATGGGAGGGAGAAGACCTTGTACATGCTACTTGGAGGCCCATTAGGGGTAGCTTAGTAGATTAGTGTAGTGTAGAAAGCAAAACTTGCTCACTTAGGGGTGTGCTATCAAAAAGGTGCCCTTAGCAATAGAAGGAGGGGTGTGCTAGCAAATAGGTGCCTTTAGCAAAAGAAGGAGGGGTGTACTATCAAATGTTGCATTTTTGACCTATCTTCTAGAATATTAGGGTGATGGTGTGGTTTGACTAAAGTCAATACCCTAGGCAGCCCCCACTTTTTGTATTTCCATCCCTACCCTTTAAGCTTGCTCACCAAGGCTCCTAAATCTATAAATAAGGAGGCCTACCTCATGTATTAGCAAGATTAATATGAGTAAAGTTATGCTGCCAAATTTGTGCCAAGCTTTGCTCTCTCCTAGTTTCTAGGAATTGATCTTCATCTCCTTCACCTCACCAAGGGTTTCTAGGAACATGTGAAGGCCATCAACAACGGTGTAGAAAATGCCAATAGCATGCAGACTGGCATAACGCACCCCTAGAAGAGCTGAGATCCCTTCACAGTCCATCGCCTTTCCATACCTAGGGCATCGACATGCTGGGACCGTTTCCCTTGGCCAAAAAACAGATGAAATACCTCGTAGGGGCCATCGAATATTTTACTAAGTGGATCGAGGCTGAACCAGTAGCGCAGATCATGACGCACAAAGTCCAGCACTTTGTGTGGAAGAATATAGTACGTCGTTTTGGAATACCAAAGCGTTTGGTGTCGAACAATGACACTCAGTTTGCGAGCCAGCAGCTGGGAACATTGTGCACAGAGCTCGGCATCAAACAGGTTTTTGCATCAGTCGAGCACCCTCAGACCAATGGGCAGGTTGAATCGGCCAACATTGTCCTACTAAGGGGTTTGAAAAGAAGACTGGAAGAGGCTAAGGGGACTTGTGTAAGGACCTAGAAACTTTAATTGGAATAAAAGTGTTATATTTAAATAATTTCAGAAGATGTTGTTATTTAAAATACAAAGAGCTGGTAATAGAAGTTTCGTAGTAGTCGCACCTCGGACGTCACCCAAGGGCTGGGGTCAGCTGGTAGAGGTCGGTCGGCTGACTCTTGTATTAACAAAGTAGTCAGGTGCAATGACCTTATCGTGAGGTAATCACGAGGGCGTGCTCGAGGAAGACATGTGGATCAAGAAGAGTAAAGGAAGGAAAGTGTAGCTTAGAAGACTCTGAGATCACCTGGTTAGTACATAATCGCCTGTCGCCTAGACTACCCATGCGGACATCGCCAGGGCGCGAGAGGCATGCGTGCATCGCCAGGGCGCGAAGCATGCGGGCAACGCCAGGGCGCGAGAGGCATGCGGGCATCGTCAGGGTGCGAGGCATGCGGGCATCGCCAGGGCGCGAGAGACATGCGGGCGTCGTCAGAGAGAGACATCGGTCGTCACCTAGAGAGAGACATCGGTCGTCTCCCAGAGAGAGACATCGGTCGTCTCCCAGAGAGAGACATCGGTCGTCTCCCAGAGAGAGACATCGGTCGTCTCCCAGAGAGAGAGATCGGTCATCTTCCAGGATGAGTCATCGGTGAAAGGTTATCGCGCGATGTCGTGTTTCACACAGATAAAGTGGGACCCAGACTCCCAGCATGAAACGCCCTGCAGGCGCGCCACGTAGACAAAAAGGGTGGTTCAGAATAGCGACATCAGAAAGTTGGCATGCGCAAGAGACAACCGTGGCCGTACTGTTCAGTGAAACGTACACTCAGGCTTTCCTGCAGAGGGGGTGGTGGCAGCAGCATGCGTGGACAAGTAGACTTGGATTCAAAAACCCACTGCGGGGAGGCAAAGAACGTTGCTGTGGTTCAAGAGTGACAGAGTGAGTCTACCTTCATCCTTCTCTTTTCTCTCCTTCACTCTGCGATTCAGGCCTTATCACGTCCCTGCTTGGCTATCGACGACTGCCATAGAGCACCTGGGAGGTTCTCTGCAAGTCCTCCAAACCAGACGCTAAAGCAGAGTTAAGGCATCCTTGAAGCTCGTTGGGTTGGAGCTCTTAGTGAAGTTTACGCAAGTCCAGGTAAGGGAAGCTAGCTTTGTTTTTCAATAGAAGCCGTAGATTAGCTATTTCTGAAGTGAGGGCGACGTGGTCGCCGGTTTTAAGCTCTATTTCGTGATGCTCTGTTTCTATGTGTTTGGGCGACGTGGTCGCCGGTTTTAAACTCTATTTCACGATGCTCTTTTCTATGTGTTTTGGCGACGTGGTCGCCGGTTTTAAACTCTATTTCATGATGTTCTGTTTTTATGTATTTGGGCGACGTGATCGCCGGTTTTAAATACAGCTTTCGAAATCCCCTGTTTTAGTGTCGTTAAGACTGTTTGAGATTTAAATGTGGAATGCATGTGATATTTTAAAGTCTGAACCTTGGAATGATTGTTGCGGTGATTGGAAATCGTTCATTTAAGTGTTATATGATGTGTTGAATGTTTGAATGTGGGATCAAGACATAGTATTTTCAGGAAAGGAAATACCGTGTTGAGATTAGTTATGAGGTGTATTGATCAGTGAGTATCCTGTGAATGAGACGATCCTGACTCTGCTGATATGATGGAGTCACATAGATGAAGTCATTCGGTTGGTGAGAGTCGAAGGAGGTCCATATGTATGGGTAAGTCGTTTGAAAGATAACTGACTTGACCTGTTATATGGATTAACCCTGTCATACTGTGAGAGTGATGAGATTGAGATCGAGATTATGTTGATGCGCATGGCTGTGGGAACATTACAGCAATGAAGTATGACAGGTGCAGGTCTCTGGATGCTAAGTTCAACGCACGAGTCTTCCGGAAGTAGTGTCAAGTGTCTATGTGTGATGAGTCAGTGGAAGTCTGACGTGAGAAATGTGAAATATTGAGAATTGTTGATAGACACTTGATGGTTGTGTGATATGAATGAGAAAGTGATGGACTCTTGTGAATGTTTAAAAAGGGCCGATCTACGTTGGTGTTCCAGTTTATAATTTAAAGTTTTAAAAATATCTAGCTTACCCTTTGTATTGTTCTGTAGCTGTTTTCTCTTAAAACTGTGATGATCGTGTATTTTACACGGGAGCAGATGATCTTCCAGGGAGTAGAGCTCCTCAGTGAGTGGTCGCCAGAAGGAGATCGCCTGTTTCTGTCTCTATGTGGTGATCGCCTATTTTTCTGTTCTGATAGCAGATCGGCTGTTTTGGGTCTTCTGATAGGAGATCGCCGATTTATGTAGGGAGACCGCCGGTTTCATTTTATTTGGCTGTATTTTGTTTTAAGTTTTGGAAAATTGACCGGTTATGTATTAGACTCCCTGTGAGGAGCAACTCCATTTTATATAAATACGTATGTTCACTTCAATATTATTGTTTTACCTTTATTTCATTTTATAATTGTGAAAAGGATTTGGCAGGATGTTACATTAATGGTATCAGAGCAGTTCGTCCTTAGGATGACCTGAGGGCTGTGGATCCATTGTGTTTCTTCTGCTCATAAAATTTATTTGAGTTTTAAACAAAAACTATAGTGAAAGGTTTTCAAACGTTTTTGTATTGAGATTTTGTGTGTGCTGTAGTGAATATATGCTCTAACTGAAAATTTTAGTATTGAGAATGAAAGGATCTTGATAAAGTAGTGAGGGTGCACACTCATAACTGGATCGAGATGTTCTCAATCTTAATTCTAAAGGTTGATGTTTAGCATACAATGAATTCTGGTGTGATTTATTTCATTCTCTTGAGTGTCTTTATAATTGATTGAAAGTGGTTGTTTGGATTGATGATTGTATACCAGTAGTTATCCTAGTGTTATGCTTGATGTTACAAGCATTATGATTCTGTTGATGAACTCAAACTCTAAATGATTTTGAGATGCTGACCTTTGTAAGGTCTAGAGGTTACCTCCTGAATGAATTGATTTCTTATCGATCTCATTCTTGTAGTTGTAGGGAATATAGAAACCAATAGTTTCAAAATCTGAGAACGAAGGAAGATGACTCGTAGACCTCCTACCTCCCCCCAACCTTCTTCGGAGATGGGCCAGATCGCCAGGGCCATTGAGATGATGGCAACTGCCATCCAGCAACAGAATACGGTAATGACTCAGATTCATCAGGCTGTAATGCATCATTGGGAAACTGCTGGATCGGCTGCAACAGCTTCCCATGTCAATCAGCCTCAGGAGCAGATGGGGATGACCGAGTTCATGAGGCACAACCCACCCCAGTTCTATGGGAATGCTTCTCCGAACCAACCAGATCAGTGGATCAGGGAGTTTCATGCCTTAGTGGATGTACTGACCAGTCCTCGGACGTCAGATGGGCCCCACAGCATGGGCCAAAGCCACGTGGAGTAGACCCCATCAGAGGTGATCGGTCATCGCCTGCTCTGTAGGGAGATGAGTAATCGGTCATCGCCTGCTCCGTAGGGAGATGGGTAATCGGTCATCGCCTGCTCCACAGGGAGATGGGTAATCGGTCATCGCCTGCTCCACAGGGAGATGGGTAATCGGTCATCGCCTGCTCCGCAGATTATTAGTAAATATTCCCAGAGGTAAAGAGAGTCCCGAATCACGAAGGCTACATGCATGGCACGTGAACAGTGAAGGCCCTCCCAGAACAGGTGTTCATCCTGTTAGAGTTTGCACTCCAGAGAAGGAAACCCTATGCGCTAGGTTATCCCAAAGACTGGGTAAGAGTGGCGCAGGGGGCATTCCAGTAAACCCTAAGTGTGTCCAGCAGCGCAATAAACCCTAATTAGGGTTAGCGGCGCAGAGAACCCTAAGTATATAAGGAACAGTAATATGCTTCACAGAGGTACGAAATTCTAGACCTAAACACAGAGAGAAATTCAGACTTTAATGTTTCTTGCCCCGTTCTGACTTGAGCGTCGGAGTGCAAACGGCCGCGAGGGCGCCCCCCTTTCTCTTTTGCAGGTGCGATCATACCAGCACAGACTAGGTGAGGAAGGAGGTGTGTGGCGGCCGCAGAAGTCAGCTGACGCAGGGTCAACCGGCAGGAACATTAGGCGCCCACCGTGGGGCCGAGTAAAACAAGGTCCCATACACGAGAGTGAGAGAGAAACCACAGAAGATGAGGACGACGAGGCACGGTTCCGTTCCACCGACTGGAGGCGAAAGCGTTACCATGCAGCAACTCATGGAAACAATGCGCGCCCTCCAGGAGACGGTGGCGGAGTCCAGGGCGCATCAAGCGCGGATGCAGGAAGACCTGGCCGCCTCACAGGCCAGGAATGAGGAGTTGCACAAAGCGAACGAGGAGCTGCGTGTGAGTCTGCAAAACGCGCGGCAAGATGGAGACTGTGGGGGAGAGGATCGGACTCCACCAACGCCCACAAGGGCCTTTCCCATGCCTTTCTCCCAGGAAATCATGGACACGGTGGTCCCTGCCACCTTCGTAGGGCCTAAGACCGTGTTCACTGGGAAAGAAGACCCCGAAAGGCATCTCACCGCTTTCCATACGCAGATGATGCTGTCGGGAGGATCGGATGCGGTCTACTGCAAGATGTTTATGAGCACCCTCCACAGCACAGCGTTGGACTGGTTTGTGAGTCTACCTACCGGACATATTTCCAGTTTCCGGCAATTTTCCAAGCTGTTTGTCGATCAGTACATCGTGAATAAGGCGCCGCCTATGGTGTCTTACGACCTGTTCGACCTAAGGCAATTCCAGGGGGAATCTTTGAAGGATTATCTGAACAGATTCGGGGCCCAGATAGTCCGACTACCAAGTAAAGAGGAGGAGATGTTCGTACACGCCTTTAAGAAAGGCGTGCTACCTGGGCCATTCAGCGAATCATTGATCAGGAGTCGCCCTGCAACTTTCGCAGAGATTCGGCGACGTGCTGTGGCTCACATCGCTGCCGAGAACGAAGTGATAGAAAAGAGGGGGAGTACGGCTCCCGCAAAACCACGCACCCAAGCCAGGACTCAGCCTCAGAGGGTGTTGGAGACGGCAGCGGTAAAAAAGGACCAAAGGATATATCATCCTTATGATCCGAAGAAAAGTAAAGATGATGGCAGTAGTAGAGCAAGAGGATCAGGTCGCCCGAGGGAATTCAAGCGTCCTCCGAGGCATGAGTTCGTGATGGGATTGGGGGACCTGATCGCCATCCCCAGTATAGCTGCCAAGCTGATGATGCCCGAGAGGAAGACGGATAAAGTGTTGGGGCCAAAGCCAGATGCGTGGTGTGAATTCCACAAAGGTTTTGGCCACACCATTAACTCCTGTCTGTTGCTAGGACACCAACTCGACAAGTTGGTCCAAAGTGGATTCCTGAAGGACTACTTGCTGCAGAAGACAGCAGATGCGACGAGCTCCCAGCCGGCGAGCACTGAGAGCCAGCAGCATGAAGTGCCCATCCACGGGGAGATCCACACTATAGCTGGGGGATTCTCCGGAGGTGGGTGCACCGCGTCGCAGCGCAAGAGGTATGCTCGGTCGGTGATGGCGGTAGAAGCATTCGACGACCATTCGCCCGATGTGGACATCGCGTTTACCAGGGAAGATCTTAAAGACGTTGTGCCACATGACAACGATCCCGTAGTGATCTCGCTTGTCACCGCTGGGAGGAAGATCCACCGGGTGCTGGTCGACCAGGGAAGCTCGGCCGATGTTATGTTCTGGCCAACTTTCAACAAGCTGCAGTTACCCCTTGACCAGCTGAGACCGTATGGGGGATGCTTGTATGGGTTCGCTGGCGGCCAGGTGGAGGTCAGGGGGTACATCGAGCTGAGAACCATGTTCACGGATGAGGTGGCTTCAAGAACGGAGAAAATCAAGTATCTCGTCGTGAACGCCCCCTCAGCATATAACATCCTGTTGGGGAGGCCAACTCTCAACCGGATAGGGGCAGTGCCATCATCAAGGCACATGAAGGTTAAGCTCCCTTCAATGGAAGGCGTGGTGATAACTCTGCGGTCTGATCAGCAGGAGGCACGAAGGTGTTACGAAAACAGCCTCAAGAACAAGCTATCAGTAAGCTACATCACAACCACACCCCCTCCTGGCGCGGAATCAACACGAAGAAGGGGGCAGGCCGCCGATATTGCGATGGAGTTGATCGCCGAGGGGGGTGCGCGTACGCTAGATGATGAGGAAGGGGTCGGAGAGACCGACCGAGCAGTGGAGTTGAGAAATCGCCCAGAGGAGGGCAGAGAGGCAGGAATCGCCAGAGCAGTGATCGCCAGCGAAAGGAGGCCTCAGCCAGTGGAAGAGTGGGTTGAAAGGAAGATAAAAGGCAAGGTCTTCAAGCTGGGAAAATCGTTGGACCATGGGGCACAAGACCAGATCGTCGGGGTAATTGAGAGGCATCTGGACGCGTTTGCGTGGTCTGCCTCGGATATGCCTGGTATCGACCCTGACTTTTTGTGTCATCACCTGGCGGTAGACCACCAGGTAAAGCCAGTGCGGCAAAGAAGGAGAAAGTTTAACGAGGAGAGGAGGCAGGCGATCAGGGATGAAACGCAGAAGCTCCTCGCCGCAGGTCACATTCGGGAGATCCAATACCCCGAGTGGCTCGCTAACGTCGTGCTGGTTAAAAAGAGCAACGGCAAATGGCGCATGTGCGTCGATTTCACCGATTTGAACAAGGCTTGTCCGAAGGACTCATATCCTTTACCAAGTATAGACGCCCTGGTGGACAGCGCGGCGGGCTGCAAACTGTTGAGCTTTCTGGACGCGTTCTCGGGTTATAATCAGATCAAGATGCATCCTATGGATGAAGAGAAGACCGCCTTCATGACGGAGAGATCGTGCTATTGCTACAAGGTAATGCCATTCGGACTGAAGAACGCTGGCGCCACGTACCAGAGATTGATGGATAAGGTACTTGCACCAATGCTAGGGCGAAATGTGCAGGCCTATGTTGATGATATGGTGGTGACTTCCACAGAGGGAAGCCGGCACACCTCGGACCTGGAGGAGTTGTTTGTCACGATAGCCAAGTATAAGCTGAAACTAAATCCAGAGAAGTGCATTTTTGGCGTTGAGGCAGGAAAATTTTTAGGTTTCCTTCTGACTGAAAGAGGAATAGAAGCAAACCCAGATAAGTGCGCTGCTATTATGGCAATGAGAAGCCCAGCCACGGTGAAGGAGGTGCAGCAGCTGACAGGTCGGATGGCTGCTCTCTCACGTTTTGTGTCAGCCAGCGGCGAGAAGGGCCACCCGTATTTCCAGTGCTTGAAAAGAAATAGTAGGTTTGCCTGGACCAAGGAGTGTGAAGAAGCTTTCGTGAAGCTTAAAGCGTATCTAGCAAGCCCGCCGGTTCTGTGCAAACCGTTAGTAGGAGTGCCTCTCAGACTGTATTTCGCCGTGACGGAGAGGGCGGTGAGTGCGGTGCTTGTCCAAGACCAAGATCAGGTCCAGAAGCCCATTTACTTTGTGAGCAAGGTGTTGCAGGGACCTGAAGTGAGGTATCAGGCCTTGGAGAAGGCTGCGCTTGCGGTTGTGTTTTCGGCGAGGAGGCTGCGTCATTACTTTCAGAGCTTTGCCATCGTGATAATGACCAATCTCCCCATTCAGAAGGTCCTAAGGAAGCTTGATGTAGCTGGACGAATGGTGAAGTGGGCAGTAGAACTCTCAGAGTTCGACATTAAATATGAACCCCGAGGACCAATTAAGGGGCAGTTTTTAGCTGATTTTGTCGTCGAGCTCTCGTCGGAGGCGACTCAGGCCGAAGGAGATGACTTCCGTTGGGTCCTTTCGGTAGATGGATCGTCAAACCAGCAGGGCAGCGGAGCTGGAGTCATTCTGGAAGGGCCCAACGGCGTGCTAATAGAACAGTCCCTGAGGTTCGCTTTCAAAGCCAGCAACAATCAAGCAGAATACGAAGCATTGATTGCAGGTATCTTGTTGGCAAAGGAGATGGGTGCTAAAGTTTTGATAGCCAAAAGTGACTCGTTGCTGGTCACCGGGCAAGTAGTGGGCGAGTTCCAAGCCAAGGACCCGCAAATGGCAGCTTATTTGGCATATGTTCAGGAGTTGAAGAGTTCTTTTACAGCGTTCGAGGTAGTGCATGTGCCAAGGGAGCAAAATGCCCGAGCTGACTTGCTAGCCAAGCTCGCCAGTTCGGGCAAGGGGGGTAGGCAGAGGACTGTTATTCAGGAAACGTTGAAAACGCCTAGGGCTTTTGTGGCAGATCACCAGGTGCTGCAAGTGAGCAGATCGGCGGTGGGAGCGGCGAGGAGTCACAGGTCTTTAGCTCAGGAGACCTTGAAAACGCCAAGGATAAGGGCATTCCCTGTGGATGGAGTAAACGTTGCACAGGTCTGTGCCACACGTGGGTCAGATACGTGGATTACGCAGTACCAGCGTTACTTAGCTGATGGCTTGCTCCCAATGGATCCGGCAGAGTCCAGAAAGATCAAGAAGAACTCCACCAGGTTTACCATGATAGATGGCGAGTTGTACAGGTTTGGGTTCACACACCCACTCCTGGTATGCATACACGGGGAGAAGTGCACGAGGGTTATGGCTGAGCTCCATGAAGGCATATGTGGAAGTCACATCGGGGGTCGAGCCCTAGCCGTTAGAACCCTTCGCGCAGGATATTACTGGCCGACGATGAGGGAGGATTGCAAGAAGTACGTCCAGTGCTGCAAGCAGTGCCAGCAGCACGCCGACTGGCACAAGGCGCCCCCAGAAGAGCTTAAATCGATTTATAGCCCTTGGCCATTTCATACATGGGGAATTGATATTCTGGGGCCCTTTCCGATGGCGATTAGGCAGAGGAAATACTTGGTGGTGGCGATTGAGTACTTCACCAAGTGGATTGAAGCAGAGCCAGTTGCCCAAATCACGGCGACCAAGATTGAAAACTTTGTATGGAAGAACATTGTGTGCCGGTTCGGGGTGCCTAAGCGTCTAGTATCAGATAATGGGACTCAGTTTGCAAGCCACCTGTTGAAGAAGTTGTGTGAAGATGTGGGAATTCAACAAGTGTTTGCATCCGTTGAGCACCCGCAGACGAATGGCCAGGTAGAATCCGCCAATCGGGTTCTGTTGAGAGGTTTAAAGAGAAGATTAGAGAAAGCTAAAGGATCGTGGGCTGATGAGGTGCCTCGCATAATATGGGCGTACCACACGACTGAGCAGTCAGGTACCCACGAAACCCCCTTTAGCTTGGTGTATGGCTGTGACGCGATGATTCCAGTTGAAGTCCAGGAGAGCTCGCCGAGATTTCAACACTTTGTAGCAGAGGAATCAAATGAAGAAAGAAGAATGAACCTGGATTTACTGGATGAGGTCAGAGAAGAGGCGAGAGTTAAAGCTGAAGCGGTGAAAAGAAGGGTAGAACGAAGATACAATACTAGAGTAATACCGAGACAACTCAGAAGCGGCGATCTTGTGATGAGGAAGGCCCACCAGTACGAGATGGAGAATAAGTTGTCGCCCAAGTGGACCGGACCGTTCAGAATAACCGAGGCACTCGGGAACGGCGCCTACCGCTTGGAGACACTAGAAGGAGGGGCGATTCCTCGTACTTGGAACGCCACACACCTCAAGTTTTACTTTAGTTAAAGTTTCATAAGCATTGAACAGTTCTGTAAAAACAGTTACAAGGGGGCGCTCTTTTTTCCCTAAGGAGGGTTTTTAATGAGGCCACCCGAGAAATAAGATATTCAAAGTAAAAATTTTGAAGTATACTAAAGTTTGTGTGCGTATCGTTTTGCAGAAGTTTTGGAAAAATCTCATCGCCCTTAGGCGATCAGATCGGTAGTCGCCTATCACCGCGTGTAAAGAGTAGTGATCGCCTATCGCCATATGTGCGAAGATATAAGTGATCGCCTATCGCCATATGTGCGAAGATATAAGTGATCGCCTATCGCCATATGTGCGAAGATATAAGTGATCGCCTATCGCCATATGTGCGAAGATATAAGTGATCACCTATCGCCATATGTGTGAAGATATAAGTGATCGCCTATCGCCATATGTGCGAAGATATAAGTGATCACCTATCGCCTGCAGGTATTCACATCGCCGGGTGTTCACATGATCGCCAGGTGTGAAGATCAGGATATCAGGTTGTCAGCAAGTCGCCGGAAGGAGCACATCGCTGAGTGTTTGAGAAGACTTGTGTGAGCTGTGATACCCAGCGTTAACCAGATCTCCAGGTTAAGGTTGTGCCCAGAGTAGCCTGTGCCCTAAGCTACTCCCTGTGTGGATAGCTTAGTCGCAGTATCAAGGTGAAAGTAGCGTCTTAGCTGCAGGTACTCCAGATGGTGACACGTGAATGACCAGATGATAAAAGTCCTCACCTTGTCTTCTTACAGCGAGGCTGAGGCAAGATGATAAAAGTCCTCACCTTGTCTTCTTACAGCGAGGCTGAGGCAAGATGATAAAAGTCCTCACCTTGTCTTCTTACAGCGAGGCTGAGGCAAGATGATAAAAGTCCTCACCTTGTCTTCTTACAGCGAGGCTGAGGCAAGATGATAAAAGTCCTCCTCGCCCTTTGGCGATCTGAGGCAAGATGATAAAAGTCCTCACCTCGTCTTCTTACAGCGAGGCTGAGGCAAGATGTTGAAAGTCCTCACCTCGTCTTCTTACAGCGAGGCTGAGGCGAGAAGATAAGAAAGTCCTCACCTCGTCTTCTTACAGCGAGGCTGAGGCGAGAGGATATAAAGTCCTCACCTCGTCTTCTTACAGCGAGGCTGAGGCAACAGAGGAAGACCTCCTTGCCTGGGAGCAAGTGCAGGCGAGAAAGAAGACCTCCTTGCCTTTGAGCAAGTGAGGCGAGATAGGAAAGACCTCGCCCTCGACTTCTTAAAGCGAGGCTGAGGTGAGAGGCGTGCTTGAGGAGGACACGTGGATCGAGAAGAGTAAGAGAAAGGAAATCGCCTAAAGATAATTCGGCGAGTACCAGATCAGAAGAGTTCCTGGCGATGATGCCAAATGCTGGTCCTCGAGTACCGAGAGCAGGTAGTAAAAGAGTCAATGACTTAGTCTCTTCGCTGAAACAAGTTAACAGCTTGAGACTGGGGGGCTTGTGTACTGACCAGTCCTCGGACGTCAGATGGGCCCCACAGCATGGGCCAAAGCCACGTGGAGTAGACCCCATCAGAGGTGATCGGTCATCGCCTGCTCTGTAGGGAGATGAGTAATCGGTCATCGCCTGCTCCGTAGGGAGATGGGTAATCGGTCATCGCCTGCTCCACAGGGAGATGGGTAATCGGTCATCGCCTGCTCCACAGGGAGATGGGTAATCGGTCATCGCCTGCTCCGCAGATTATTAGTAAATATTCCCAGAGGTAAAGAGAGTCCCGAATCACGAAGGCTACATGCATGGCACGTGAACAGTGAAGGCCCTCCCAGAACAGGTGTTCATCCTGTTAGAGTTTGCACTCCAGAGAAGGAAACCCTATGCGCTAGGTTATCCCAAAGACTGGGTAAGAGTGGCGCAGGGGGCATTCCAGTAAACCCTAAGTGTGTCCAGCAGCGCAATAAACCCTAATTAGGGTTAGCGGCGCAGAGAACCCTAAGTATATAAGGAACAGTAATATGCTTCACAGAGGTACGAAATTCTAGACCTAAACACAGAGAGAAATTCAGACTTTAATGTTTCTTGCCCCGTTCTGACTTGAGCGTCGGAGTGCAAACGGCCGCGAGGGCGCCCCCCTTTCTCTTTTGCAGGTGCGATCATACCAGCACAGACTAGGTGAGGAAGGAGGTGTGTGGCGGCCGCAGAAGTCAGCTGACGCAGGGTCAACCGGCAGGAACATTAGGCGCCCACCGTGGGGCCGAGTAAAACAAGGTCCCATACACGAGAGTGAGAGAGAAACCACAGAAGATGAGGACGACGAGGCACGGTTCCGTTCCACCGACTGGAGGCGAAAGCGTTACCATGCAGCAACTCATGGAAACAATGCGCGCCCTCCAGGAGACGGTGGCGGAGTCCAGGGCGCATCAAGCGCGGATGCAGGAAGACCTGGCCGCCTCACAGGCCAGGAATGAGGAGTTGCACAAAGCGAACGAGGAGCTGCGTGTGAGTCTGCAAAACGCGCGGCAAGATGGAGACTGTGGGGGAGAGGATCGGACTCCACCAACGCCCACAAGGGCCTTTCCCATGCCTTTCTCCCAGGAAATCATGGACACGGTGGTCCCTGCCACCTTCGTAGGGCCTAAGACCGTGTTCACTGGGAAAGAAGACCCCGAAAGGCATCTCACCGCTTTCCATACGCAGATGATGCTGTCGGGAGGATCGGATGCGGTCTACTGCAAGATGTTTATGAGCACCCTCCACAGCACAGCGTTGGACTGGTTTGTGAGTCTACCTACCGGACATATTTCCAGTTTCCGGCAATTTTCCAAGCTGTTTGTCGATCAGTACATCGTGAATAAGGCGCCGCCTATGGTGTCTTACGACCTGTTCGACCTAAGGCAATTCCAGGGGGAATCTTTGAAGGATTATCTGAACAGATTCGGGGCCCAGATAGTCCGACTACCAAGTAAAGAGGAGGAGATGTTCGTACACGCCTTTAAGAAAGGCGTGCTACCTGGGCCATTCAGCGAATCATTGATCAGGAGTCGCCCTGCAACTTTCGCAGAGATTCGGCGACGTGCTGTGGCTCACATCGCTGCCGAGAACGAAGTGATAGAAAAGAGGGGGAGTACGGCTCCCGCAAAACCACGCACCCAAGCCAGGACTCAGCCTCAGAGGGTGTTGGAGACGGCAGCGGTAAAAAAGGACCAAAGGATATATCATCCTTATGATCCGAAGAAAAGTAAAGATGATGGCAGTAGTAGAGCAAGAGGATCAGGTCGCCCGAGGGAATTCAAGCGTCCTCCGAGGCATGAGTTCGTGATGGGATTGGGGGACCTGATCGCCATCCCCAGTATAGCTGCCAAGCTGATGATGCCCGAGAGGAAGACGGATAAAGTGTTGGGGCCAAAGCCAGATGCGTGGTGTGAATTCCACAAAGGTTTTGGCCACACCATTAACTCCTGTCTGTTGCTAGGACACCAACTCGACAAGTTGGTCCAAAGTGGATTCCTGAAGGACTACTTGCTGCAGAAGACAGCAGATGCGACGAGCTCCCAGCCGGCGAGCACTGAGAGCCAGCAGCATGAAGTGCCCATCCACGGGGAGATCCACACTATAGCTGGGGGATTCTCCGGAGGTGGGTGCACCGCGTCGCAGCGCAAGAGGTATGCTCGGTCGGTGATGGCGGTAGAAGCATTCGACGACCATTCGCCCGATGTGGACATCGCGTTTACCAGGGAAGATCTTAAAGACGTTGTGCCACATGACAACGATCCCGTAGTGATCTCGCTTGTCACCGCTGGGAGGAAGATCCACCGGGTGCTGGTCGACCAGGGAAGCTCGGCCGATGTTATGTTCTGGCCAACTTTCAACAAGCTGCAGTTACCCCTTGACCAGCTGAGACCGTATGGGGGATGCTTGTATGGGTTCGCTGGCGGCCAGGTGGAGGTCAGGGGGTACATCGAGCTGAGAACCATGTTCACGGATGAGGTGGCTTCAAGAACGGAGAAAATCAAGTATCTCGTCGTGAACGCCCCCTCAGCATATAACATCCTGTTGGGGAGGCCAACTCTCAACCGGATAGGGGCAGTGCCATCATCAAGGCACATGAAGGTTAAGCTCCCTTCAATGGAAGGCGTGGTGATAACTCTGCGGTCTGATCAGCAGGAGGCACGAAGGTGTTACGAAAACAGCCTCAAGAACAAGCTATCAGTAAGCTACATCACAACCACACCCCCTCCTGGCGCGGAATCAACACGAAGAAGGGGGCAGGCCGCCGATATTGCGATGGAGTTGATCGCCGAGGGGGGTGCGCGTACGCTAGATGATGAGGAAGGGGTCGGAGAGACCGACCGAGCAGTGGAGTTGAGAAATCGCCCAGAGGAGGGCAGAGAGGCAGGAATCGCCAGAGCAGTGATCGCCAGCGAAAGGAGGCCTCAGCCAGTGGAAGAGTGGGTTGAAAGGAAGATAAAAGGCAAGGTCTTCAAGCTGGGAAAATCGTTGGACCATGGGGCACAAGACCAGATCGTCGGGGTAATTGAGAGGCATCTGGACGCGTTTGCGTGGTCTGCCTCGGATATGCCTGGTATCGACCCTGACTTTTTGTGTCATCACCTGGCGGTAGACCACCAGGTAAAGCCAGTGCGGCAAAGAAGGAGAAAGTTTAACGAGGAGAGGAGGCAGGCGATCAGGGATGAAACGCAGAAGCTCCTCGCCGCAGGTCACATTCGGGAGATCCAATACCCCGAGTGGCTCGCTAACGTCGTGCTGGTTAAAAAGAGCAACGGCAAATGGCGCATGTGCGTCGATTTCACCGATTTGAACAAGGCTTGTCCGAAGGACTCATATCCTTTACCAAGTATAGACGCCCTGGTGGACAGCGCGGCGGGCTGCAAACTGTTGAGCTTTCTGGACGCGTTCTCGGGTTATAATCAGATCAAGATGCATCCTATGGATGAAGAGAAGACCGCCTTCATGACGGAGAGATCGTGCTATTGCTACAAGGTAATGCCATTCGGACTGAAGAACGCTGGCGCCACGTACCAGAGATTGATGGATAAGGTACTTGCACCAATGCTAGGGCGAAATGTGCAGGCCTATGTTGATGATATGGTGGTGACTTCCACAGAGGGAAGCCGGCACACCTCGGACCTGGAGGAGTTGTTTGTCACGATAGCCAAGTATAAGCTGAAACTAAATCCAGAGAAGTGCATTTTTGGCGTTGAGGCAGGAAAATTTTTAGGTTTCCTTCTGACTGAAAGAGGAATAGAAGCAAACCCAGATAAGTGCGCTGCTATTATGGCAATGAGAAGCCCAGCCACGGTGAAGGAGGTGCAGCAGCTGACAGGTCGGATGGCTGCTCTCTCACGTTTTGTGTCAGCCAGCGGCGAGAAGGGCCACCCGTATTTCCAGTGCTTGAAAAGAAATAGTAGGTTTGCCTGGACCAAGGAGTGTGAAGAAGCTTTCGTGAAGCTTAAAGCGTATCTAGCAAGCCCGCCGGTTCTGTGCAAACCGTTAGTAGGAGTGCCTCTCAGACTGTATTTCGCCGTGACGGAGAGGGCGGTGAGTGCGGTGCTTGTCCAAGACCAAGATCAGGTCCAGAAGCCCATTTACTTTGTGAGCAAGGTGTTGCAGGGACCTGAAGTGAGGTATCAGGCCTTGGAGAAGGCTGCGCTTGCGGTTGTGTTTTCGGCGAGGAGGCTGCGTCATTACTTTCAGAGCTTTGCCATCGTGATAATGACCAATCTCCCCATTCAGAAGGTCCTAAGGAAGCTTGATGTAGCTGGACGAATGGTGAAGTGGGCAGTAGAACTCTCAGAGTTCGACATTAAATATGAACCCCGAGGACCAATTAAGGGGCAGTTTTTAGCTGATTTTGTCGTCGAGCTCTCGTCGGAGGCGACTCAGGCCGAAGGAGATGACTTCCGTTGGGTCCTTTCGGTAGATGGATCGTCAAACCAGCAGGGCAGCGGAGCTGGAGTCATTCTGGAAGGGCCCAACGGCGTGCTAATAGAACAGTCCCTGAGGTTCGCTTTCAAAGCCAGCAACAATCAAGCAGAATACGAAGCATTGATTGCAGGTATCTTGTTGGCAAAGGAGATGGGTGCTAAAGTTTTGATAGCCAAAAGTGACTCGTTGCTGGTCACCGGGCAAGTAGTGGGCGAGTTCCAAGCCAAGGACCCGCAAATGGCAGCTTATTTGGCATATGTTCAGGAGTTGAAGAGTTCTTTTACAGCGTTCGAGGTAGTGCATGTGCCAAGGGAGCAAAATGCCCGAGCTGACTTGCTAGCCAAGCTCGCCAGTTCGGGCAAGGGGGGTAGGCAGAGGACTGTTATTCAGGAAACGTTGAAAACGCCTAGGGCTTTTGTGGCAGATCACCAGGTGCTGCAAGTGAGCAGATCGGCGGTGGGAGCGGCGAGGAGTCACAGGTCTTTAGCTCAGGAGACCTTGAAAACGCCAAGGATAAGGGCATTCCCTGTGGATGGAGTAAACGTTGCACAGGTCTGTGCCACACGTGGGTCAGATACGTGGATTACGCAGTACCAGCGTTACTTAGCTGATGGCTTGCTCCCAATGGATCCGGCAGAGTCCAGAAAGATCAAGAAGAACTCCACCAGGTTTACCATGATAGATGGCGAGTTGTACAGGTTTGGGTTCACACACCCACTCCTGGTATGCATACACGGGGAGAAGTGCACGAGGGTTATGGCTGAGCTCCATGAAGGCATATGTGGAAGTCACATCGGGGGTCGAGCCCTAGCCGTTAGAACCCTTCGCGCAGGATATTACTGGCCGACGATGAGGGAGGATTGCAAGAAGTACGTCCAGTGCTGCAAGCAGTGCCAGCAGCACGCCGACTGGCACAAGGCGCCCCCAGAAGAGCTTAAATCGATTTATAGCCCTTGGCCATTTCATACATGGGGAATTGATATTCTGGGGCCCTTTCCGATGGCGATTAGGCAGAGGAAATACTTGGTGGTGGCGATTGAGTACTTCACCAAGTGGATTGAAGCAGAGCCAGTTGCCCAAATCACGGCGACCAAGATTGAAAACTTTGTATGGAAGAACATTGTGTGCCGGTTCGGGGTGCCTAAGCGTCTAGTATCAGATAATGGGACTCAGTTTGCAAGCCACCTGTTGAAGAAGTTGTGTGAAGATGTGGGAATTCAACAAGTGTTTGCATCCGTTGAGCACCCGCAGACGAATGGCCAGGTAGAATCCGCCAATCGGGTTCTGTTGAGAGGTTTAAAGAGAAGATTAGAGAAAGCTAAAGGATCGTGGGCTGATGAGGTGCCTCGCATAATATGGGCGTACCACACGACTGAGCAGTCAGGTACCCACGAAACCCCCTTTAGCTTGGTGTATGGCTGTGACGCGATGATTCCAGTTGAAGTCCAGGAGAGCTCGCCGAGATTTCAACACTTTGTAGCAGAGGAATCAAATGAAGAAAGAAGAATGAACCTGGATTTACTGGATGAGGTCAGAGAAGAGGCGAGAGTTAAAGCTGAAGCGGTGAAAAGAAGGGTAGAACGAAGATACAATACTAGAGTAATACCGAGACAACTCAGAAGCGGCGATCTTGTGATGAGGAAGGCCCACCAGTACGAGATGGAGAATAAGTTGTCGCCCAAGTGGACCGGACCGTTCAGAATAACCGAGGCACTCGGGAACGGCGCCTACCGCTTGGAGACACTAGAAGGAGGGGCGATTCCTCGTACTTGGAACGCCACACACCTCAAGTTTTACTTTAGTTAAAGTTTCATAAGCATTGAACAGTTCTGTAAAAACAGTTACAAGGGGGCGCTCTTTTTTCCCTAAGGAGGGTTTTTAATGAGGCCACCCGAGAAATAAGATATTCAAAGTAAAAATTTTGAAGTATACTAAAGTTTGTGTGCGTATCGTTTTGCAGAAGTTTTGGAAAAATCTCATCGCCCTTAGGCGATCAGATCGGTAGTCGCCTATCACCGCGTGTAAAGAGTAGTGATCGCCTATCGCCATATGTGCGAAGATATAAGTGATCGCCTATCGCCATATGTGCGAAGATATAAGTGATCGCCTATCGCCATATGTGCGAAGATATAAGTGATCGCCTATCGCCATATGTGCGAAGATATAAGTGATCACCTATCGCCATATGTGTGAAGATATAAGTGATCGCCTATCGCCATATGTGCGAAGATATAAGTGATCACCTATCGCCTGCAGGTATTCACATCGCCGGGTGTTCACATGATCGCCAGGTGTGAAGATCAGGATATCAGGTTGTCAGCAAGTCGCCGGAAGGAGCACATCGCTGAGTGTTTGAGAAGACTTGTGTGAGCTGTGATACCCAGCGTTAACCAGATCTCCAGGTTAAGGTTGTGCCCAGAGTAGCCTGTGCCCTAAGCTACTCCCTGTGTGGATAGCTTAGTCGCAGTATCAAGGTGAAAGTAGCGTCTTAGCTGCAGGTACTCCAGATGGTGACACGTGAATGACCAGATGATAAAAGTCCTCACCTTGTCTTCTTACAGCGAGGCTGAGGCAAGATGATAAAAGTCCTCACCTTGTCTTCTTACAGCGAGGCTGAGGCAAGATGATAAAAGTCCTCACCTTGTCTTCTTACAGCGAGGCTGAGGCAAGATGATAAAAGTCCTCACCTTGTCTTCTTACAGCGAGGCTGAGGCAAGATGATAAAAGTCCTCCTCGCCCTTTGGCGATCTGAGGCAAGATGATAAAAGTCCTCACCTCGTCTTCTTACAGCGAGGCTGAGGCAAGATGTTGAAAGTCCTCACCTCGTCTTCTTACAGCGAGGCTGAGGCGAGAAGATAAGAAAGTCCTCACCTCGTCTTCTTACAGCGAGGCTGAGGCGAGAGGATATAAAGTCCTCACCTCGTCTTCTTACAGCGAGGCTGAGGCAACAGAGGAAGACCTCCTTGCCTGGGAGCAAGTGCAGGCGAGAAAGAAGACCTCCTTGCCTTTGAGCAAGTGAGGCGAGATAGGAAAGACCTCGCCCTCGACTTCTTAAAGCGAGGCTGAGGTGAGAGGCGTGCTTGAGGAGGACACGTGGATCGAGAAGAGTAAGAGAAAGGAAATCGCCTAAAGATAATTCGGCGAGTACCAGATCAGAAGAGTTCCTGGCGATGATGCCAAATGCTGGTCCTCGAGTACCGAGAGCAGGTAGTAAAAGAGTCAATGACTTAGTCTCTTCGCTGAAACAAGTTAACAGCTTGAGACTGGGGGGCTTGTGTACTGACCAGTCCTCGGACGTCAGATGGGCCCCACAGCATGGGCCAAAGCCACGTGGAGTAGACCCCATCAGAGGTGATCGGTCATCGCCTGCTCTGTAGGGAGATGAGTAATCGGTCATCGCCTGCTCCGTAGGGAGATGGGTAATCGGTCATCGCCTGCTCCACAGGGAGATGGGTAATCGGTCATCGCCTGCTCCACAGGGAGATGGGTAATCGGTCATCGCCTGCTCCGCAGATTATTAGTAAATATTCCCAGAGGTAAAGAGAGTCCCGAATCACGAAGGCTACATGCATGGCACGTGAACAGTGAAGGCCCTCCCAGAACAGGTGTTCATCCTGTTAGAGTTTGCACTCCAGAGAAGGAAACCCTATGCGCTAGGTTATCCCAAAGACTGGGTAAGAGTGGCGCAGGGGGCATTCCAGTAAACCCTAAGTGTGTCCAGCAGCGCAATAAACCCTAATTAGGGTTAGCGGCGCAGAGAACCCTAAGTATATAAGGAACAGTAATATGCTTCACAGAGGTACGAAATTCTAGACCTAAACACAGAGAGAAATTCAGACTTTAATGTTTCTTGCCCCGTTCTGACTTGAGCGTCGGAGTGCAAACGGCCGCGAGGGCGCCCCCCTTTCTCTTTTGCAGGTGCGATCATACCAGCACAGACTAGGTGAGGAAGGAGGTGTGTGGCGGCCGCAGAAGTCAGCTGACGCAGGGTCAACCGGCAGGAACAGTGGAGAAGGCAAAGAGGGTGGAGACCCTGGAGAGGAGTGATTCCAGGGTAATCAGATCACACCCAGGGGGTTCCTCCTGTGGGAAGGCCAAGGTGCAGCAGCAGTAGAATAAGCCTTATTGGAGACCTCCACAACATAGGGCAGGAGCAGTTCTGCCCCAACTTCAGCAGCAACAACCATGGAAACCAAGATGTTTCCGTTGTGATGGGCCACATAACGTCAACGTGTACCCCAAGAGGAATTCAGAGAGAAAATGCTACATCTGTCGAAAGACGGGACACCTTGCTAGAGAGTGTCCTAACGGGTATAGGGCGACTCAACCCAGTGGTTCTCAGCAGTTGAGAAACGAAGGCAGCAGACCTCAGGCAACAGGGAGAGTGTTTGCCATGTCAGGAGCAGAAGCGTCTCAGTCAGGTAATCTAGTACAAGGTACTTGTGTATAGCTGGTAGATACGTTAGAGTTTTGTTTGATTCTGGAGCGACACACTCTTTTGTGTCAATTCGGTGTGCAACCGAACTGGGCCTTTTGGTGGAGGAGCTGCCGTTTGAACGGTTGGTCTCTACACCTGCATCAAAACAGGTTTTGACCTCCCCGGTTTGCTCTGAATGTCCAGTGATAGTAGAGGGACGCAAGTTCAAGGTGAATTTGATCTGTCTACCTCTTCAGGATCTGGATGTTATCCTGGGAATGGATTGGCTATCTGCCAATCACATTCTCATAGATTGCAGTAGGCAGGACGTAGTGTTTCCGGGCCTCCGAGAGTCAGATATGATATCTGCTCAGTGTGTATGGTCGGGTTTGATAGAAGGGGCGACGTGCCTTGTAATCCTAGCTCAAGGGGGAGTGAAGAATGATGAAGATATGGGCTGTAGTTCCAGAAGAAATACCTGGACTACCTCCTAAGAGAGAGATGGAATTCTCTATTGTTTTGGTACCTGGAGCTGGACCAGTGTCCATGGCTCCCTACAAAATGGCTCCAGCTGAGTAGATGGAATTAAAGAAGCAAGTGTAAGTTAGATTTAGTTGTACCAAGGTTACCAAGTAGAGGAGGCGCCTGAGGCCCAAGCCCATGAAGCCCAAGCCCAAGTTGGGGCCCAAGCCCAACCAATTAGCTCAACATCCTTCATGCCTCAAAGGATGACTAGGAGCAAGGCTAAAGCTTTGGGAGAAGAGCATCAATGGATGTCTCTTTTTGTAATTACTTGTGTATAGTTTTTAGTAGAACTTTGAAGGAAGGTGTAGGAATTAAAATAAGGGGTGTTAATGTACAAAAACAAGTCACACCTTCCATGTGACATAAAGAGTAGGTGTAGGTGTAGTTTTAGGAGGTGCCAAAGTAGAAATCAAGTCACACCCCCCTTGTGACATGTGTTTTGGCTCCAAATTCAAATGCTTCTCATTTGAATTTTCCCACTTTAATTTCAGCCCTCTCACACTATAAATAGAGGTGCTATGCTCATGTAAAAAAAAAGTTGAAAGTTAGAAGAAAAGAAACTATCTTGAAATTGAGAGAGAGTGAGTTTGTGAGACTTGTCTCTTCTTCTCCTTCATGTCTTATCTTGTGAGCTTTGGAGACTCTCAAGTGGCGGCACCACCCACTCATCTTGGAAGAACCACCCTCCAAGTGGCGTGAATCACATCTCCAAAAGGCTACAACCACATAAGTCATTTCTATTCATCTTCTAAAAATACCCATTTATATTTTCTTGTAGTTTTTCCATTTTTAATCGGTTCAATCTTTTCCATGAGTTGTTTCCTTTCATTTTCTGCCATTGTTCTGCACTTTGCTGGTTTATTTCCTTGTTTTCTTGCTGTTTTAATTTCGTCCAAACCATGGGTTTCCATATACATGTATTGTTCTTGTTTTCCATCCATGGGTTTTTGTTCTTTGATGAATTTCTTTGTGATTTTCTAATTCCTATTGAATTTCAATCAGTATTTTCACTTGTTCTTGGTGTTCTTATGTTGTTCTTGTGTTTCCTTTGAAGTTTGGTACTGTTCTTGAATTACCCATTCATATTCCATTGTTATCTTACACTACAAGTTACCTATTCATGTGTTTTTAGTATGAACCTTTGTTTTCTTGAGTAGAAACTCTATTAATTGTTCTTTAGAATTTTGATCCTAATTCTTGAAAGTGTCATGAATACAATGAAACCTATATCAACTCAACCCAAACCAAGAAAGGTTCATAAGAGATTCACATCATGTGGTATCATGAGCTATGGTGATGTTTTGTTCTTGTTGAGTTGAATTGACACTTTCTATTCAAGCAATTTCCATTTTCCAGCACTTTATTTTTGTGCAGAATTTTTTTTTTAGGTTCCTTGTTGTGTTAGTTATTCTGTTTTTGCTTTAATTTGAGTCTTTCCTTGCTGTTTTAATTGGTGCAAAATTAATTGTGTTTGAGTCATTTTTGCTTTTTGAATCCATACAAGTTTTGTCAAGTCAAGTTTCTCCTAAATTGTCATCACTTCTATGTAGTACTTTTCTTGATAATTTTTGGTTGATTGCTTTTAATTTTGAGTGCAGTTTCTAATCTGTTTTGTTGAGCCTTTGGTGCATTTTTAATTTTAGATTTGCGTTCATGCTTGTGTGATAGATCCATACAAGTTCACATACATCAATTCTATTGTGTCTTTGAAGTTTCTTAATATTGTTTTAATTTCAAATTAGGCTTCCTCTGTTTTTGTTGAAACTGTGCTGGCTGTTTTTGTTTACAGAATTTAATTCCGTTTATGAAAAATTCTAAAATTCTGGATCTGAACAGATTGATGTGTTAGAAAAAAGTGAAAAAAAAAAGTGAGGAAAAATTCAAAATAGAAAAAAAATGATAAATCAAATACAATCAGTGTGCAATTCTGGCGCGAAAAAAACGATGAAGTGGCAACATATTTGAAAACATTATCACAATTTATTGGTGCATCATTTTGGTGTGATTCCAGCGCCAAATTTGAGCTAAGATCTTGAAATTTCTGTGGTTTAAATTTCAAATTCAAATTTGAATTATCCAGCTCAGCATAATTTGTTTAAGTCACGCATTTTGACACCTTAATATTCTGTAGTACTGTTTTGGTTTTGTTAATCCAATTCTAGTACCATTCTCTAGGTTCTATTTGTGTACTACCTTTTATTGAGTGCCTTATTTTCTTTGCTTGTCATTTTTATTCAATATTCTTTTCCAAAGTTTTGTCATATCTTTACTTCCACTTTGGTTTAGCTTTTCTTGCTTATACCTTTTCTTGCTTGTCTTTCTTGTTTCCTCTAGTTTTGTGGTGAATTGTTCTTTGACTAAGTGTGGTTTGCTTTGGCATCTTTCACTTGAGGCTCATCCAATCCACAAGAGAGGCTTGGTAAAGGAAGGATTATTTTCTTGGAGTGGTTTGAGAGATTTTACATCTTTGCCGCAAGCTATATTTGTTTTTCACCTTGTTTTTCTAACTTTGTTTTCTATAATAGTTTCTTCTTTGTGTTTTTGTGTTTCATTTTATCATGGCTAATCTTTCTAGTGGAGAATCATCTAAGCCTCACTCACCTCAAAAAGCATACCTAATTGGTGAATTAAAGGATGCTAAACTAACAATTGCACAAAAAGATGAGGCATTAAGACAAATGGAGGCAAGGCTCCAAAGATTGGAGTTGGACCGTGAAGAGATGCATCACCATCGTGAGAGAAGACAACACCATCATCATAGGCATACTTCAAGGTCTTCACAAAATTCTTATGGATATCATGAAGAAAATGCTTGGAGGATGCATCACCATCATGAAGATAGGCGCCAAAATGTGGCTAAGCCTTTTATGCCTTATGTAAAATTACCTAGTTTTAGTGGTGAAGGAGATCCTAATGTGTATTTAGGATGGGAGGCTAAGGTAGAGCAAATATTTTTTGTACATGAGGTCCAAGAAGACCAAAAGGTTAAGCTAGCCTCCCTAGAATTTATGGACTATGCCATGCAATGGTGGCACAAAACTCTCATGGACATTGGGCTAAACAAGAGGCCGCCCGTGGTCTCTTGGGATGATTTAAAAGCTTGCATGCGCGCTAGATTTGTGCCTCCACACTTTAGGAAAGACCTATTGTTGAAGCTCCAACGGCTTCACCAAGGCACGCTAAGTGTGGATGCTTATTATAAAGAACTTGAAACGCTTTTAACTAGAGCCAATATGCATGAGAATGATGAAGCTAAAATGGCTAGATTTGTTAGTGGTCTTAGAAGGGATATCCAAGATGTTGTAGAACTTAATGAGTATTCTTCTTTAGAAAATTTGGTTCACCTTGCCATCAAGGTAGAAACTCAACTTGCAAGGAAAAATTCTTTTAAAAATACTCATAATGATGGCTTTTACAATTCATCTTGGAAAAACAAAGGAAAATCTTTTTCAAAAATTCCTTCAAAAGATTCTACTTTCAAACCTAGAGATTCTAAGCCTTCAACTTCTACTCCTAAATCACCAACTAAATCTTCAAGTAAAAAGTGTTTCAAATGTTTAGGCTATGGTCATATAGCGGCTAATTGTCCTTCCAAAAGGACTATGATGATGCGTGACGGGGTGGTTGTGAGTGAGCATAGTTCGGATTCCTCTAGACCTTCCACACCTCCTAGGTCCCCAAGTGAGCATGAGAGTGAAAGTCCACTTGAAGGCGACTTATTAGTAGTGAGACGAATGCTTGGCCAAGTTTTAAAACCTTTTGAAGAGAGCCAAAGAGAAAATATTTTCCATACAAGATGTCTCATTAATGATAAGTTGTGTTCTTTGATTGTGGATGGGGGGAGTTGCACAAATGTGGCTAGTACAAGAGTGGTAGATAAGCTTGGATTGTCTACTATCTCTCATACAAAGCCCTATAAACTACAATGGTTAAGTGAGGTTGGAGAAATCATAGTTAACAAACAAGTCCTCATTGCTTTTTCCATTGGTAAATACAAAGATGAGGTCTTGTGTGATGTTGTCCCAATGGAAGCAACACATGTTCTTTTAGGTAGGCCATGGCAATATGATAGAAAAGTTTTTCATGATGGCTTTACCAACAAAATTTCTTTTACCTTCCATGGGCACAAGGTCATACTTAAGTCTCTTTCTCCAAAGGAAGTCCATGAGGACCAAATTAAAATGAAGCAAAAGAGAGAGCATGAAAATGATAAAAAAAGTTCCAAGAGAAGCCTTCTCATGACTACTCAAGAAGTTAAAAAGGTAATAGTTGCTCAAAAGCCTATTTTTTTAGCTATTCCTAGTATTATTGATCGTGAGTCGGCTAAGGATAGTCCCACATGTTTGGACAATTTGGTGAAGGAATTTGAAGATGTGTTTCAAGATCCTCCTAATGGCTTACCACCTTTAAGAGGGATTGAACATCAAATAGACTTCATTCCCGGGGCTTCTTTACCAAATCGCCCAGCATATAGGACAAATCCCACAGAGACCAAAGAAATTCAACAACAAGTTGAGGGATTAATTGCTAAGGGATGGGTACAAGATAGCATGAGCCCATGTGCTATGCCTGTCATCCTTGTTCCTAAAAAGGATGGGTCATGGAGAATGTGTACGGATTGTCGCGCTATAAATAACATTACAATCAAATATAGGCATCCCATTCCTAGGTTAGATGACTTGTTGGATGAATTACATGGGTCTAAAATATTTTCCAAGATTGATCTTAAGAGTGGTTATAACCAAATCCGGATTAAACCGGGGGATGAATGGAAAACCGCTTTTAAGACCAAATTTGGTTTATATGAGTGGTTGGTCATGCCTTTTGGCTTGACTAATGCTCCTAGTACCTTCATGCGACTCATGCATCATGTCTTAAGACCATTCATTGGCAAGTTTGTTGTGGTTTATTTTGATGATATTCTTATATATAGTTTGTCTTTGAAAGATCATGAGAAGCATGTTAGGGAAGTTTTAGAAACCCTTAGGAAGGAACATTTGTATGCTAATCTTGCTAAATGTATGTTTGCACTTGATCATATAGAATTCCTAGGGTTTGTTGTAAGTTATAAAGGGGTGCATGTTGATCAAGCAAAGGTTGCAGCAATTCAACATTGGCCAACACCCTCCAATGTTAGTGAAGTACGAAGTTTTCATGGACTTGCTAGCTTTTATAGGCGGTTTGTGAAAGACTTTAGTACTATTGCTGCACCTCTCAATGCTATAGTAAAGAAGGATGTGGTCTTTAAGTGGGGACAAGAGCAAGAAAAAGCTTTTGTGACTTTAAAAGAAAAATTGACTAAGGCCCCCATCTTAGCCCTTCCTAACTTTGCTAAAACATTTGAGATTGAGTGTGATGCCTCTAATATAGGCATTGGGGCTGTCCTCCTTCAAGAGGGCCACCCCATAGCTTATTTTAGTGAGAAACTCAAAGGGAGTCATATCAATTACTCCACTTATGATAAAGAACTTTATGCTCTTGTTCGAGCTTTGCAAAATTGGCAACATTATCTTTTTCCTAAGGAATTTGTGATCCATAGTGATCATGAGTCCCTAAAATATTTGAAAGGCCAAAGCAAGCTTAATAAGAGACATGCCAAGTGGGTGGAGTTTATTGAACAGTTTCCTTATGTGATCAAACATAAACAAGGTAAAATTAATGTGGTTGCTGATGCTCTTTCAAGAAGACACACCTTGTTAAATGTTTTGGATGTTCAATATTTAGGTTTTGATCACATAAAGGAACTATATCATGATGACTTAGATTTCTCACTTATCTATCAAGAGTGTTCCAAAGGAGGACACAAAGACTTTTTCTTACATAATGGTTTTCTTTTCAAAGGAAAAAGACTTTGTGTTCCCCATGGTTCTATACGACAATCTCTTGTTAGAGAGGCTCATGAGGGTGGGCTTATGGGACATTTTGGGGTTGCTAAGACTTTAGAAACATTGCATGAACATTTCTTTTGGCCTCACATGCGAAAATCCGTACATAGCTTCTGTGATAAATGTATAGCATGTAGGAAGGCTAAATCTAAAGTCCATCCCCATGGTTTATATACCCCTCTTCCTATCCCATCAATGCCTTGGGTAGATATTTCAATGGATTTTATCTTAGGTCTTCCCAAGACATCGACAGGAAAGGATTCTATCTTTGTGGTAGTGGACCGCTTTTCTAAGATGGCTCATTTTATTCCTTGCCACAAAGTAGATGACGCTTGTTATATTGCAAATCTCTTCTTTAAGGAAGTTGTTCGTTTGCATGGGCTTCCTAGAAGTATTGTATCCGACAGGGATTCAAAGTTTTTAAGCCACTTTTGGAGGACCTTATGGGGCAAACTTGGCACAAAACTTTTGTTTTCTACTACTTGCCACCCCCAAACTGATGGTCAAACAGAGGTGGTCAATAGAACTTTGGGTCAAATGTTAAGGTGCTTTATTTCCGGGAACCCAAGGGTTTGGGAGAATTTACTACCTCATATTGAGTTTTCTTATAATAGAGTAGTAAATTCTACAACTGCCCATTCTCCTTTTGAGGTTGTTTATGGGTTCAACCCTTTAACACCTCTAGATCTTCTTCCAATACCTGTACTTGATGAGATTTTATGCAAGGATGGTTTTGAAAAAGCTTCTTTTATTAAAGACTTGCATAATCACATCAAGTTACAAATTGAGAAGAAAGTTGGCAAATATGCTGAAAATGCCAACAAAAGGCGTAAGGCATTAATCTTTGAACCTGGCGATTGGGTTTGGCTACACTTGAGGAAGGATAGATTCCCTACTCAAAGGAAGTCCAAACTTATGCCTCGAGGAGATGGTCCATTTCAGGTCATCAAGAGGATTAACGATAATGCCTATGAGTTAGATATGCCTGATACATTTCTTGGAAGTAATTCTTTTAATATTAGTGATCTAACTCCCTTTTCTGCAGGTCTTCCAAATTCGTGGACGAATTCTCTCCAACCCGGGGAGCATGATGAAGACCAAGTAGAGGAGGCGCCTGAGGCCCAAGCCCATGAAGCCCAAGCCCAAGTTGGGGCCCAAGCCCAACCAATTAGCTCAACATCCTTCATGCCTCAAAGGATGACTAGGAGCAAGGCTAAAGCTTTGGGAGAAGAGCATCAATGGATGTCTCTTTTTGTAATTACTTGTGTATAGTTTTTAGTAGAACTTTGAAGGAAGGTGTAGGAATTAAAATAAGGGGTGTTAATGTACAAAAACAAGTCACACCTTCCATGTGACATAAAGAGTAGGTGTAGGTGTAGTTTTAGGAGGTGCCAAAGTAGAAATCAAGTCACACCTCCCTTGTGACATGTGTTTTGGCTCCAAATTCAAATGCTTCTCATTTGAATTTTCCCACTTTAATTTCAGCCCTCTCACACTATAAATAGAGGTGCTATGCTCATGTAAAAGAACATTGAAATTAGAAGAAAAGTTACTATACTCAAATTGTGAGTGAATTTTGTGAGACTTGTTCTCCTCTTCCTTGTCTCATCTTGTGAAGCTTTGGGAGCACTCAAGTGGCGGCAAATCTGCACTTATCTTGGATCATCACCTCCAAGTGGCGTGTCCATTCCCAATCCATGGCTACAACCACATAAGTTTCATCTTCTTTCATCTTCTATTGTCATTTCAATCGGTAGTTTTGATTCTATGTCTTGTTCTTGAATTTCAATCGGTTCTTTTGTTTCAAATTGTGTTTCCATTCTGTTTTTTGTGTTTAAATTCTGCACCTATTCTTTTTTTGAGTTCAGCACCTTGTTCTTCATTCATTCATCACCATTAATTGTGTTTTAACCTTGGACCTTTGGAAATGAACCTTCACATCTACTTAACACTTGTTAAGTTAATGTCCAGTGGGGATTTTCCTTAGGTGACTCACTCTAAATTGCTAAGAATCTTGATCCTAATTCTAAGAAAGTGTCACAAATATAATGAACATAAAATCAACTCACATCATATGGAGAGTAAATAAGCAGTATGTTGGGGGTTTAAAGCTTAAGCATGTGTATCCATGGGAAGTACCAGAGTTAAGTTCCAAGAATGAAAGAATGAAATTTTCTTTTGGAGCTTGGAAGATGTTCATGTCGATGAAACAGCATGAGATGGCTCTAGCTTAAGCTTCACGCATAATGGATGCTGTTTTGTTGATCGTGATTTGAAAGATGATTATGGAAATGGTGGGTTGAGATAAAAGGCTTCCGAAGCCGTAAGCCTCCTGATTTTGGCAAATGAGGATGCAGTTCGGCCTGTGAATGTAGAAGGGAAGGAGGTAATGGCTATGGATAAGAATGAGGGTAAGCCGTGTTACGATGATGTTGAGTCCTTCTAGCGATGTAGTAAATTTCAGAAAGTTGGGTGTGGAAGGGATTGTGGGTGGAAATAGTCTGTTGTATCTGGGAGAAGAAGAATAGAGTTGTCTTTAAGCAAGAAATTTCGGATGCAGAGGAAACCTTCCAATCGGCTCCACTACTTGTAGGGTTGTGGTTGAGATATATGGTGCGTTCGTTCTCGTATGCCTTTGCGGATTGGCACCTGAACCCAAATCAATGCATTCAATGTATACATTGAAAAAGGAGGTCGTAATGGGAGCAGGAAACCGAGTTGGCAAAAGAAGTCATAATAATGATTTAGGAAGTAACAGCAACAGGAACTTTGTCTTTATAAGGTACAGAATTATGTAGCATAGTGGTGAACCAAAGGTGTCCCTTTAGGGAGCGTGAGAATTAGATCAGCAGTTGGGAAGTCGATGGACGGTTTTGATCAAGATGCAGAAGTTGATTCCTAGAAGGATATTTCGGATCCTAGTTTGATTTGGCTAGGGGGCATGTGCAGTAGGCAGCTGTCCCCTTTCCTTCCGATGAAGGGATCTTGCTCGCTTTTCTCTAAAGAGGCTAGGCCTGGTTCTGTTAAGAGCCTAGTTCTGGGTTTGCTCGACCAAGTCTTCAAGGTTGGGAGTAGAGTGTGAATGCTGGAGTTGGCGCTCAATGGAGCAGCATATTCCATATGCAGGGATGTACAATGGAATTTGATGAAGTATTTGAGTAGTAAGAGTTGGTTCAGCAGACAACCGAGAAGGTGAAACTGATACAAGGCAGCATGAAAGCTTCTCAAAGTCGGCAGATTCAGAGGAGAAGACCTTTGGAGTTTGCTGCAGGAGACCATGTGTTCATGAGAGTGACACCAACCAAGGGTGTAGAATGTAAGGACCTGTAAAATTAAATTGGAATAAAAGGGTATATTTTAAATGAATTCTAAGTATGTTTTTATTTAAAATGAAAAGGAAGGAAAGTGTAGTTTAGTAGATTATAAGATTTCCTTGTTAGTACATAATCGCCAGTCGCCTAGACTACACGTCATTGCCAGGGCGCGAGGCATGCAGACGTCGCCAGGGCGCGAAGCATGCGGGCATCGCCAGGGCGTGAGGCATGCGGGCATCATCAGGGCGCGAGGCATGCGGGCATCGCCAGGGCGTGAGGCATGCGGGCATCTTCCAGGGGGAGACATCGGTTATCCGCCAGGAGGAGGTCATCGGTGGATAGCCTTCGCGCGAGAGGTCATCGGTGGATAGCCTTCGCGCGAGAGGTCATCGGTGGATAGCCTTCGCGCGAGAGGTCATCGGTGGATAGCCTTCGCGCGAGAGGTCATCGGTGGATAGCCTTCGCGCGAGAGGTCATCGGTGGATAGTCTTCGCACGAGAGGTCATCGGTGGATTGTCTTCGCGCCAGTGGTCATCGGCGAAAGGTTATCGCGCGATGTCGAGCTCGCACGCAGAAAAGGTGGGACCCAGACTCCCAGCATGAAACGTCCTGCACGCGCGCCACGTAGACAAAAAGGGTGGTTCAGAATAGTGACCTCAGAGTGTTAGCCTGCGCAGAGGCACGCTTAGTAGTACTGTTCAGTGCAGCGTATACGCAACTTCCCTGCAGAGTGGGTGGTGGCAGCGGCTTTTGTGGACAAGTTAGTTTAAGATGCAAAAACCCACTTCTGAGAGGAAAAGGAACGTTGCAGTTGTTCAAGAACGAAAGAGTGAGCTACCTCCTTTCTCCTCCATTCCTCTCCTTCGCGCTGCGATTCTGGCACCTTCACACAAGAGTACGACGAGCGACAGCCACCATTAGAGCACCTGGGAAGTTCTCTGCAAGTCCTTCAAACCAGACGAAAAAACAGAGCCAAGGCATTCTTCAAGCTTCGTTGGATTTAGGAGCTCTTGGTATTTTGCGCAAGTCCAGGTAAGGGAAGCTAGCCTTCATTTTCAATACAAGCCATAGATTAGCTGTTTCTGAAGTGAGGGCGACGTGGTCGCCGGTTTCGTTTTCATCTTCGTGAATGCTCTGTTCTATGTGTCTGGGCGACGTGGTCGCCGGTTTTAAATACAGATTTCGAAATCCCCTGCTTTTGAATCAGATCGCCGGTTTTGGCGTTGTTTTGCGAACTCCCCTGTTTTTGGTGTTGTTTTGAGACTGCTTGAGATTTAAATGTGATATTCGAAAGTTTGAACCTTTGAAATGATTGTTGTTGTGATTTGAATCATTCGATTGAGTGGTATGATGTTTTGAATGTTGTGAATGTGAGATCAAGGCATAGTATTTTCAGGAAAGGAAATACCGTGTAAGATCATTTGTGTAATGTGTATTGACTAGGGGCTTGTCTAGAAGGAGATATCCTGACTCTGCTGATATAATGGAATCACGTAGATGAAGTTATTCAGTTGTGGAGAGTCGGAGGAGGTTCATATGAATGGGCGAGTAGTGTGAAAAAGAACGAGCTCAGCCTGTTATATGAATTAACCTTGTCATACCGGGAGAGTGATAACATTGAGATTATATATGCGCATGCTGTGTGGATTTCACAGCGACCCTGTGTGGATTTCACAGTGGTATGGTATGACAGGTGCAGATCTCTGAGCCTGAGTCAACGCACGAGTCAATCCGGAAGTAGAGTCATGTGTCTATGCATTGTGGGTCAGTGGAAAGTCTGACGTGTGAATCTTGAATACTGAATGTAGCAAAGAGACACTTGACGAGTATGTGGATTATGGAAATCTTGATGGTTGCATTTGATATGGCTTATGTATGGAGTGGAAATTCACGTTTTCTATGGATTTAAAGTTTTTAAAACATCTAGCTTACCCCTTTTTTTCTGTTATTGTGATTGCTTTCTTAAACCTGTGATGATCGTGTATTTGTACACGGGAGCAGACGAGGTTGCAGGTGGTAGTGCTCCTCAGTGAGTGGTCGCCGGAAGCAGATCGCCCATTTACGTTTGTGTTAGGCGATCACCCTTTTCTGTATTCTGAAGGGAGATCGCCCTTTTCTGATAGGAGATCGCCTATTCTGTTGGGAGATCGCCTGTTGTTACTTATTTTGCTGTATTTAGTTTACGTTTTTGGAAAACTGACCGATTTTTTTGTATTAAACTCCCTGCGAGGAGAAAACTTCATTACATATATACGATTATGTTCACTTCAATATTATTATTTTATCTCTACTTCGTTTTATAATTATGAAAAGAATTTGGCGAGATGTTACATAGAACGGGCGATCAGATCAAAGAAGTTGTCCCCTAAGTTCGTGGGACCATATCAGATCTTAAGAAGGATTGGTCCAGTGGCTTATGAGATCGCCCTACCTCCCCATTTAGCGAATCTGCACAATGTCTTTCACGTATCACAGCTGAGGAAGTACATGGCAGACCCTAGTCAAGTGCTGGAAGTGGACGATGTACAGATCAAGGATGACTTGTCTTTTGAAGCAAAACCAGTTAGGATTGACGATCAGCAGAGTAAGCAGCTCAGAGGCAAGACCATCAACATGGTAAAGGTGGTGTGGGATGACAGATCGGGTGATTCAACATGGGAATTTGAAGAAACCATGAGAGAAGCATATCCCTACCTCTTTTCCTTGTCATTCAATTTTCGAGGACGAAAATTTTTCTTGTTGGGGAGATTGTAAGGACCTAGAAACTTTAATTGGAATAAAAGTGTTATATTTAAATAATTTCAGAAGATGTTGTTATTTAAAATACAAAGAGCTGGTAATAGAAGTTTCGTAGTAGTCGCACCTCGGACGTCACCCAAGGGCTGGGGTCAGCTGGTAGAGGTCGGTCGGCTGACTCTTGTATTAACAAAGTAGTCAGGTGCGATGACCTTATCGTGAGGTAATCACGAGGGTGTGCTCGAGGAAGACATGTGGATCAAGAAGAGTAAAGGAAGGAAAGTGTAGCTTAGAAGACTCTGAGATCGCCTGGTTAGTACATAATCGCCTGTCGCCTAGACTACCCATGCGGACATCGCCAGGGCGTGAGAGGCATGCGGGCATTGTAACATCCCGCCAAAGTTCTTTTCATATTTATATATTGAAATAAAGTAAAACAATAATATTGAAGTGAACATACGTATTTATATAAAATGGAGTTGCTCCTCACAGGGAGTTTAATACATAACCGGTCAATTTTCCAAAACTTAAACAAAATACAGCCAAATAAAATGAAACCGGCGGTCTCCCAATATAAAACAGGCGATCTCCTATCAGAAGACCCAAAACAGCCGATCTGCCATCAGAACAGAAACAGGCGATCTCCTTCCGGCGACCACTCACTGAGGAGCTCTACTCCCTGGAAGATCATCTGCTCCCGTGTAAAATACACGATCATCAGAGTTTTAAGAGAAAGCAACCACAGAACAATACAAAGGGTAAGCTAGATATTTTTAAAACTTTAAATTTATAAATTGGACAACCAACGTAGATCAGCCATTTTAAACATTCACAAGAGTCCATCACTTTCTCATTCATATCACAGAACCATCAAGTGTCTATCAACAATTCTCAATATTTCACATTTCTCACGTCAGACTTCCACTGACTCATCACACATAGACACTTGACACTACTTCCGGAAGACTCGTGCGTTGACTCAGACCCAGAGATCTGCACCTGTCATACTACATCACCCACACAGGGTCGCTGTGAAACTCACACAACCATGCGCATAAATGAATCTCAATATCTTCATTCTCCTAGTATGACAGGGTTAATTCATATAACAGGCCGAGCTCGTTCTTTTTCACACGACTCACCCATTCATATGAACCTCCTTCGACTCTCACCAACTGAATAACTTCATCTACGTGATTCCATTATCTCAGCAGAGTCAGGATATCTCCTTCTAGACAAGTCCCTAGTCAATACACTTCACTCATGATCTTACACGGTATTTCCTTTCCTGAAAATACTATGCCTTGATCCCACATTCACAACATTCAACACGTCATACCACTCAAATGAATGATTCAAATCACAGCAACAATCATTTCAAAGGTTTAGATTTTCGAATATCACATGCATTCCACATTTAAATCTCAAACAGTCTCAACGACACTAAAACAAGGGAGTTCGAAATCTGTATTTAAAACCGGCGATCACGTCGCCCAAGCTCATGAAAAAGGGGTTTAAAACCGGCGATCACGTCGCCCCCACACATAAAACAGAGCATCGTGAAATTGAGTTTAAAACCGGCGACCACGTTGCCCAAACACATAGAAAAGAGTATCACGAAAACAAAATATGAAACCGGCGACCACGTCGCCCCCACTTCAGAAACAGCTAGCCTACGGCTTTTATTGAAAACAAAGCTAGCTTCCCTTACCTGGACTTGCGTAAACTTCACTAAGAGTTCCAACCCAACGAGCTTCAAGGATGCCTTAACTCTGTTTTAGCGTCTGGTTTGGAGGACTTGCAGAGAACCTCCCAGGTGCTCTATGGCAGTCATCGATAGCCAAGCAGGGACGTGATAAGGCTTGAATCGCAGAGTGAAGGAGAGAAAAGAGAAGGATGAAGGTGAACTCACTCTTACGCTCTTGCACTACTGTAACGTTCTCCCTCTCAGAAGTGGGTTTTTGAATCTAAACCAACTTGTCCACAAATGCCGCTGCCACCACCCACTCTGCAGGAAGGCTTGCGTGCACGCTTCCTTGGACAGTACGGCCACGTGTGTCTCTGCGCATGCCCACTCTCTGATGTCACTCTTCTGAAACACCCTTTTTGTCTACGTGTCGCGCGTGCAGGACGTTTCATGCTGGGAGCCTGGGTCCCACTTTATCTGTGTGACACACGACATCGCGCGATAACCTTCCACCGATGACTCATCCTGGAAGACGACCGAAGTCTCTCGCTGGGAGACGACCGAAGTCTCTCGCTGGGAGACGACTGAAGTCTCTCGCTGGGAGACGACCGAAGTCTCTCGCTGGGAGACGACCGAAGTCTCTCGCTGGGAGACGACCTGGCGATGCCCGCATGCCTCGCGCCTGGCGATGTCTGCATACTTCGCGCCCTGGCGACGTCCGCATACCTCGCGCCCCGGCGACGTCCGCATTGGTAGTCTAGGCGACAGGCGATTATGTACTAACCAGGCGATCTCATAGTCTTCTAAGCTACACTTTCCTCCCTTTTTGTTTTAAATAAAAACATACTTAGGATTCATTTAAAATATATTCCTTTTATTCCAATTTAATTTTACAGGTCCTTACATTCTCCCCAACAAGAAAAAATTTTCGTCCTCGAAAATTGAATTACAAGGAAAAGAGGTATGGATAAGCTTCTCTCATGGGTTCTTCTAACTCCCAAGTTGAATCACCCGATCTCTCATCCCACACCACCTTTACCATGTTGGTGGTCTTGTCTCTGAGCTGCTTACTTTGCTGATCGTCAATCCTAACTGGTTTTACTTCAAAAGACAAGTCATCCCTTATCTGCACATCGTCCACTTCCAGCACGTGACTAGGGTCTGCCATGTACTTCCTCAGCTGTGACACATGAAATACATTATGCAGATTTGCTAACTGAGGAGGTAGGGCGATCTCATAAGCCACCGGACCGATCCTCCTCAAGATCTGATATGGCCCAACGAACTTAGGAGATAGCTTCTTTGATCGAATCGCTCGTCCTACACCCTTAGTCGGTGTCACTCTCATAAACACATGATCTCCAGCAGCAAACTCCAAAGGTCTTCTCCTCTGATCTGCATAGGACTTCTGTCGGCTTTGAGAAGCTATCATTCTGCCTTGTATCTGTTTCACCTTCTCGGTTGTCTGCTGAATCAACTCTGGACCAACCAATATTGCTTTGCCCTCCTGGTACCAGCATAATGGAGTTCTGCATTTCCTTCCATACAAGGCTTCGTATGGCGCCATCCCTATGCTGGCGTGATAACTGTTATTATAGGTAAACTCCACCAGTGGCAACATCTCATCCCAGTCTCCCAATTGGTCCAACACACACGTCCTCAGCAGATCTTCCAAGGATTGAATTGTTCTCTCTGACTGTCCATCTGTTTGAGGATGATATGCCGAGCTCATTCTCAACTTGGTTCCCAAGCACTCTTGTAGGGTCTGCCAAAACCGTGAGGTGAACCTGGGATCTCTATCCGAAACAATGCTGGAAGGCACTCCATGCAACCTCACAATTTCTCTGATGTACAGCTGTGCCAACTTGGCCATAGGCATCTTCATATTTACTGGGAGAAAGTGAGCACTCTTCGTCAGCCTATCAATGATGACCCAGATTGCATCATGACCCCGCACCGATCTGGGTAAATGGGTAACAAAATCCATGGCGATGCTGTCCCATTTCCATTCAGGGATATCCAATTGCTGCAACAAACCGCCAGGTCTTTGATGCTCCACCTTTGCCTTCTGACACGTCAAGCAGGTAGTAACATACTGGGCGATGTCTCTCTTCATGCCCGACCACCAAAATGACTCCTTCAAGTCATGGTACATCTTGTTCATGCCTGGATGTAGGCTAAGGCGACTTCTGTGACCTTCCTCTAAGATCATCTTCTTCAACTCTTCATTTGCAGGTATGCAAATTCTGCCATTAAATCTCAAGATCCCATCATCTCCCATCACAAAATCTTTAGCCTGATCGGTCCCTAGTGACTCTATAGTACGCTTCAGACTAGGGTCCTCTAACTGCTTATCCTTTACTACTCCAAGGAAGTCATTAGTTATAGTCAGCTTACTACAACTAATGTGATTAACATGGAATTCTACTCTCAAGTTTAAGTCTCTGAATTGCTCGATCAGTTTCTGTTCTTCAATCATCATGTATGACACTTGCCTTGATTTCCTACTCAAAGCATCTGCCACTACATTGGCCTTCCCTGGATGATACATGAGTTGGAAATCAAAATCTTTTAGAAACTCCATCCATCTCCTTTGCCTCGTATTTAATTCCTTCTGATCGAACAGATATTTCAGGCTCTTATGATCACTAAACACATGAAACCGAGCTCCATACAGATAATGCCTCCAAACCTTCAAGGCAAACACTACCGCTGCCAACTCCAGGTCATGAGTAGGATAGTTTCTCTCATGAACTTTGAGTTGCCTTGAAGCATATGCAACTACTCTTTTCTCTTGCATCAAAACGCATCCCAAGCCCTGATGTGAAGCATCACAGTAGACATCAAAAGGTATCCCAACATCGGGGATCACCAGCACTAGAGCACTAGTCAGTCTTTCCTTTAGTTCCCTGAAACTCTGTTCACATCGGTCGGTCCAAGCAAAAGGTTGATCCTTGCGTGTCAACTGAGTCAAAGGAGCCACTACCTTGGAAAAATCCTCAATAAACCTCCGATAGTAGCCAGCTAAACCCACGAAGCTTCTTATCTCAGTTGCTGTCTTAGGACGTTCCCACTGCAGCACTGCCTCTACCTTGGCTGGATCCACTGAGATCCCCCGGGCAGATATCACGTGTCCTAAGAAGTTGACTTCCTTCAGCCAGAACTCACACTTAGAGAACTTGGCATAGAGTTGCTTCTCCCTCAGAATTTCCAGCACTGTCCTCAGATGTTCCTCATGTTCTTCCTCGGTCCTTGAATAAATAAGTATGTCGTCTATAAAGACTACAACAAACCTATCCAAGAAAGGACGAAAAATTCTATTCATGTAGTCCATGAACAGAGCTGGAGCATTGGTCACTCCAAACGGCATCACCACATATTCATAGTGCCCATAACGAGACCTAAATGCTGTTTTCTGAACGTCTTCGGCCTTTACCAAAATTTGGTGGTACCCCGATCTCAGATCAATCTTTGAGAACACCGAGGCCCCATTTACTTGATCCATTAAGTCATCAATTCTAGGTAGAGGATACTTGTTCTTGATAGTCAACTTGTTCAACTGCCTGTAGTCTATACACAGCTGAGACCCTCCATCCTTTTTCTTCACTAAAAGCACTGGAGCTCCCCATGGAGATACACTGGGTCTGATGAATTGTTTCTCCAACAATTCTTCCACTTGCTTCTTTAACTCCACCAACTCGGCTGGAGCCATTCTGTAAGGTGCCATTGACACTGGTCCAGCTCCAAGTACTAAATCAATGGAGAATTCTACTTCTCTCTTAGGAGGTAATCCAGGTATTTCTTCTGGAAATACATCCATGAATTCCTTCACCACATGTATATTGCCCACATCTCCTTCATTCTTCACTTCCCCTTGAGCTAGGATTACAAAACACGTCGCCCCTTCTTTCAACTCCGACTGTACCTGCTGAGCAGATATCACATCTGGCTCTTGTAGATCGGGAAACACTACTTTCTGCCTACCGCAGTCTATGAGGATGTGATTGGCAGAAAGCCAATCCATTCCTAGGATAACATCCAGATCCTGAAGAGGTAGGCAGATCAAGTTTACTTTGAACCTGCGTCCCTCTACTATCACTGGACACTCAGAACAAACTGTAGAGGTCAACACCTGTCCTGATGCAGGTGTGGAGACCAGCAGTTTAAACGGTAACTCCTTCACTAGAAGGCCCAACTCGGCTACACACAGGCTTGACACAAAGGAGTGTGTCGCTCCAGAATCAAACAAGGCCTTTACACCTCTACCAGCTATAAAACAAACACCTTGCATTAGGTTACCTGATTGAGATGCCTCCGCTCCTGACATAGCAAACACCCGCCCTGTTGCATGGGGTCTGCTGCCTTCACTCCTCAACTGCTGAGGACCAACGAGTTGAGTCGCCCTATTCCCGTTAGGACACTCTCTAGCAACGTGCCCCATCTTTTGGCAGGTGTAACACCTTCTCTCAGAGTTCTTCTTGAAGCACACATTGGATGTATGTGGCCCACCACAATGGAAACATTTGGGTTTCTATGGTTGCTGCTGCTGAACCTGGGATGACGCTGCCCCTGCCCTATGCTGTGTAGGTCTCGCATAAGGCTTACTCTGCTGCTGCTGCACCCTTGCCTTCCCACTGGAGGAACCCCCTGGGTGGGACCTGACCACCCGAGACTCACCCTTCTCCAGAGTCTCCACCATCTTCGTCTTCTCCACCAAAGCGTGAAATTCCCTGATGCACATCGGGGCTATGGTCCTCTTCAGTCCATGCTTCAGTCCTTCTTCAAATTTTCTGCACCTCCAAGCCTCAGAGGTACCTTGGGTATAAAACCGGGCGAGGTACTCAAACCGAGCAGCATAAGCATTCACTGACATCTCCCCTTGTTCCAACCTGAGGAATTCGGCTTCCTTGGCAAACCTCGCACTATCTGGGAAGTATTTCTCCAGAAACTTCACCCTGAAGCTCTCCCAGTCTGATACTTCTTCTCGGGCTTCCATCATTTGTTGAGTTCCCATCCACCAGAATTCGGCTTCTCCAGATAGAAGGTATGTGGCAAACACCAACTTCTTATCTTCAGGGCAGGAGGTCGCCCAAGATTTTCTCTAACCCCCTGACCCACTGATCTGCTTGATCAGGGGTAGCATTCCCACTGAACTTAGGTGGGTTGTGCCTGAGGAACTCGGTCAGTCCCATCTGCTCCTGAGGCTGACTAGCGTGGGAGGCTGTTTCAGCCGACCGAGCAGTTTCCCAGTGGTGCGCATTGCAGCTTGATGATTCTGAGCCATTGCTGCATTCTGTTGTTGGATGGCAGTTGCCATCATCTCAATGGCCCTGGCGATCTGACCCATCTCCGAAGAAGGTTGGGGAGAGGTAGGAGGTCTACGAGTCATTCTTCTCTGTAGAAGATTAGGAAAAGAACTATTATTCTCTACTCATATTCCTATAAAATGAACTTGATAAAGAATCAATTCATTTAGAAGACCACACTAGGTCTTACAAGGCCAGCATCTCAAATTCATCTAGAATTTGAGTTTATCCGTAAGATCAATATACTAATACAAGCTCATCACCAAAACAGCTACTGGTATAAAACCATCAATTCAAACGACCACTTTCAATCAATACAAAAACACTCAATAAATTGAAATAAATCACACCAGAATTCATTGTATGCTAAACATCAACCTTTAGAATTAAGATTGAGAACATCTCGATCCAGTTATGAGTGTGCACCCTCACTACTTTATCAAGATCCTTTCATTCTCAATACTAAAATTTTCAGTTAGGGCATATATTCACTACAGCACACACAAAATTTCAATACAAAAACGTTTGAAAGCCTTTCACCATAGTTTTTGTTTAAAACTCAAATAAATTTTATGAGCAGAAGAAACACAATGGATTCACAGCCCTCAGGTCATCCTAAGGACGAATTGCTCTGATACCATTAATGTAACATCCCGCCAAATTTCTTTTCATATTTATATATTGAAATAAAGTAAAACAATAATATTGAAGTGAACATACGTATTTATATAAAATGGAGTTGCTCCTCACAGGGAGTTTAATACATAACCGGTCAATTTTCCAAAACTTAAACAAAATACAGCCAAATAAAATGAAACCGGCGGTCTCCCAATATAAAACAGGCGATCTCCTATCAGAAGACCCAAAACAGCCGATCTGCCATCAGAACAGAAACAGGCGATCTCCTTCCGGCGACCACTCACTGAGGAGCTCTACTCCCTGGAAGATCATCTGCTCCCGTGTAAAATACACGATCATCAGAGTTTTAAGAGAAAGCAACCACAGAACAATACAAAGGGTAAGCTAGATATTTTTAAAACTTTAAATTTATAAATTGGACAACCAACGTAGATCAGCCATTTTAAACATTCACAAGAGTCCATCACTTTCTCATTCATATCACAGAACCATCAAGTGTCTATCAACAATTCTCAATATTTCACATTTCTCACGTCAGACTTCCACTGACTCATCACACATAGACACTTGACACTACTTCCGGAAGACTCGTGCGTTGACTCAGACCCAGAGATCTGCACCTGTCATACTACATCACCCACACAGGGTCGCTGTGAAACTCACACAGCCATGCGCATAAATGAATCTCAATATCTTCATTCTCCTAGTATGATAGGGTTAATTCATATAACAGGCCGAGCTCGTTCTTTTTCACATGACTCACCCATTCATATGAACCTCCTTCGACTCTCACCAACTGAATAACTTCATCTACGTGATTCCATTATCTCAGCAGAGTCAGGATATCTCCTTCTAGACAAGTCCTTAGTCAATACACTTCACTCATGATCTTACACGGTATTTCCTTTCCTGAAAATACTATGCCTTGATCCCACATTCACAACATTCAACACGTCATACCACTCAAATGAATGATTCAAATCACAGCAACAATCATTTCAAAGGTTCAGATTTTTGAATATCACATGCATTCCACATTTAAATCTCAAACAGTCTCAACGACACTAAAACAGGGGAGTTCGAAATCTGTATTTAAAACCGGCGATCACGTCGCCCCCACACATAAAACAGAGCATCGTGAAATTGAGTTTAAAACCGGCGACCACGTCGCCCAAACACATAGAACAGAGTATCACGAAAACAAAATATGAAACCGGCGACCACGTCGCCCCCACTTCAGAAACAGCTAGCCTACGGCTTTTATTGAAAACAAAGCTAGCTTCCCTTACCTGGACTTGCGTAAACTTCACTAAGAGTTCCAACCCAACGAGCTTCAAGGATGCCTTAACTCTGTTTTAGCGTCTGGTTTGGAGGACTTGCAGAGAACCTCCCAGGTGCTCTATGGCAGTCGTCGATAGCCAAGCAGGGACGTGATAAGGCCTGAATCGCAGAGTGAAGGAGAGAAAAGAGAAGGATGAAGGTGAACTCACTCTTACGCTCTTGCACTACTGTAACGTTCTCCCTCTCAGAAGTGGGTTTTTGAATCTAAACCAACTTGTCCACAAATGCCGCTGCCACCACCCACTCTGCAGGAAGGCTTGCGTGCACGCTTCCTTGGACAGTACGGCCACGTGTGTCTCTGCGCATGCCCACTCTCTGATGTCACTCTTCTGAAACACCCTTTTTGTCTACGTGTCGCGCGTGCAGGACGTTTCATGCTGGGAGCCTGGGTCCCACTTTATCTGTGTGACACACAACATCGCGCGATAACCTTCCACCGATGACTCATCCTGGAAGACGACCGAAGTCTCTCGCTGGGAGACGACCGAAGTCTCTCGCTGGGAGACGACCGAAGTCTCTCGCTGGGAGACGACCGAAGTCTCTCGCTGGGAGACGACCTGGCGATGCCCGCATGCCTCGCGCCTGGCGATTTCCGCATACTTCGCGCCCTGGCGACGTCCGCATACCTCGCGCCCCGGCGACGTCCGCATTGGTAGTCTAGGCGACAGGCGATTATGTACTAACCAGGCGATCTCATAGTCTTCTAAGCTACACTTTCCTCCCTTTTTTTTTTAAATAAAAACATACTTAGGATTCATTTAAAATATATTCCTTTTATTCCAATTTAATTTTACAGGTCCTTACAGGCATCGCCAGGGCGCGAAGCATGCGGGCAACGCCAGGGCGCGAGAGGCATGCGGGCATCGTCAGGGCGCGAGGCATGCGGGCATCGCCAGGGCGCGAGAGACATGCGGGCGTCGTCAGAGAGAGACATCGGTCGTCTCCCAGAGAGAGACATCGGTCGTCTCCCAGAGAGAGATATCGGTCGTCTCCCAGAGAGAGAGATCGGTCATCTTCCAGGATGAGTCATCGGTGAAAGGTTATCGCGCGATGTCGTGTTTCACACAGATAAAGTGGGACCCAGACTCCCAGCATGAAACGCCCTGCAGGCGCGCCATGTAGACAAAAAGGGTGGTTCAGAATAGCGACATCAGAAAGTTGGCATGCGCAAGAGACAACCGTGGCCGTACTGTTCAGTGAAACGTACACTCAGGCTTTCCTGCAGAGGGGGTGGTGGCAGCAGCATGCGTGGACAAGTAGACTTGGATTCAAAAACCCACTGCGGGGAGGCAAAGAACGTTGCTGTGGTTCAAGAGTGACAGAGTGAGTCTACCTTCATCCTTCTCTTTTCTCTCCTTCACTCTGCGATTCAGGCCTTATCACGTCCCTGCTTGGCTATCGACGACTGCCATAGAGCACCTGGGAGGTTCTCTGCAAGTCCTCCAAACCAGACGCTAAAGCAGAGTTAAGGCATCCTTGAAGCTCGTTGGGTTGGAGCTCTTAGTGAAGTTTACGCAAGTCCAGGTAAGGGAAGCTAGCTTTGTTTTTCAATAGAAGCCGTAGATTAGCTATTTCTGAAGTGAGGGCGACGTGGTCGCCGGTTTTAAGCTCTATTTCGTGATGCTCTGTTTCTATGTGTTTGGGCGACGTGGTCGCCGGTTTTAAACTCTATTTCACGATGCTCTTTTCTATGTGTTTTGGCGACGTGGTCGCCGGTTTTAAACTCTATTTCACGATGTTCTGTTTTTATGTATTTGGGCGACGTGATCGCCGGTTTTAAATACAGCTTTTGAAATCCCCTGTTTTAGTGTCGTTGAGACTGTTTGAGATTTAAATGTGGAATGCATGTGATATTTTAAAGTCTGAACCTTGGAATGATTGTTGCGGTGATTGGAAATCGTTCATTTAAGTGTTATATGATGTGTTGAATGTTTGAATGTGGGATCAAGACATAGTATTTTCAGGAAAGGAAATACCGTGTTGAGATTAGTTATGAGGTGTATTGATCAGTGAGTATCCTGTGAATGAGACGATCCTGACTCTGCTGATATGATGGAGTCACATAGATGAAGTCATTCGGTTGGTGAGAGTCGAAGGAGGTCCATATGTATGGGTAAGTCGTTTGAAAGATAACTGACTTGACCTGTTATATGGATTAACCCTGTCATACTGTGAGAGTGATGAGATTGAGATCGAGATTATGTTGATGCGCATGGCTGTGGGAACATTACAACAATGAAGTATGACAGGTGCAGGTCTCTGGATGCTAAGTTCAACGCACGAGTCTTCCGGAAGTAGTGTCAAGTGTCTATGTGTGATGAGTCAGTGGAAGTCTGATGTGAGAAATGTGAAATATTGAGAATTGTTGATAGACACTTGATGGTTGTGTGATATGAATGAGAAAGTGATGGACTCTTGTGAATGTTTAAAAAGGGCCAATCTACGTTGGTTGTCCAGTTTATAATTTAAAGTTTTAAAAATATCTAGCTTACCCTTTGTATTGTTTTGTGGCTGTTTTCTCTTAAAACTGTGATGATCGTGTATTTTACACGGGAGCAGATGATCTTCCAGGGAGTAGAGCTCCTCAGTGAGTGGTCGCCGGAAGGAGATCGCCTGTTTCTGTCTCTATGTGGTGATCGCCTGTTTTTCTGTTCTGATAGCAGATCGGCTGTTTTGGGTCTTCTGATAGGAGATCGCCGGTTTATGTAGGGAGACCGCCGGTTTCATTTTATTTGGCTGTATTTTGTTTTAAGTTTTGGAAAATTGACCGGTTATGTATTAGACTCCCTGTGAGGAGCAACTCCATTTTATATAAATACGTATGTTCACTTCAATATTATTGTTTTACCTTTATTTCATTTTATAATTGTGAAAAGGATTTGGCGGGATGTTACAACTTGGGCGGAAGAGGTTCCCATGATTGCGGGGCATATCATACCACCCCGCAGTCCACTACTAAGGAAACACCCTTTAGCTTGGTATATGGGTCAGACGCCATGATTCCAGTAGAAATTCAGGAGAGCTCGCCACGTTTCCAGAACTTTGTGGCTGAGGAATCTAATGAAGAAAGAAGGGTAAACTTAGATCTGTTGGACAAGGTCAGAGAAGAAGCCCGCATCAGGTCTAAAACTTTAAAAAGGAGAGTGGAATGCCAGTACAAGTCTAAGTTGAAACCTCGACAGTTCCAGGTAGCAGACTTGGTGATGCGAAAGACCCATCCATACCAGTTAGAAAATAAGTTATCTCCCAAGTGGACTGGCCCATTTTGTGTAACCGAGGCCCTTGTGAACGGAGCATACAGGTTGGAGACCCTGGAAGGTGGGGCGATCCTACGAACATGGAACACTGCCAACCTCAAGTTTTATTTCAGTTAATTACTTTGTGATTTTATTTTAGCTAATTACTTTGTATTCAACACAATTGTATTATTCAGCGAAGGGGACACTCTTTTTCCCTACGGGGTTTTAACAAGGTCACCTAATAAAAGAAAAGAATTGAGAAAGATATATTTTTGTTAAACAGTAAAAGAAGTCCTCTGTGGCCTAAACAACCAAGGTTGAGGGACGTAAGTGAACCTCTCCTACCTTGTTAAAGAAAGGGGGAGAATAGTATGGTTCCAAGAGAAGTCCTCCGTGGCCTAAACAGCCAAGGTTGAGGCACGTAAGTGAACCTCTCCTACCTTGTTAAAGAAAGGGGGAGAATAGTATGGTTCCAAAAGAAGTTCTTCGCGGCCTAAACAGCCCAGGTTGAGGCATGTAAGCGAACCTCTCCTACCTTGTTAAAGAAAGGGAGAGAATAGTATTGTTCAAAGAAAGTCCTCTGTGGCTTAAACAGTCAAGGTTGAGGCACGCGAGCGAACCTCTTCTACCTTGTTAGAGAAAGGTGAAGAACAACATGGCTCCAAGCTAAAGACCTCTTCCTCAACTTTTTACACCAAGGTCGGGGCAAGTTAGAAACCCCCTTCCTCGACCTTTTACAGCGAGGTCGAGGAAATGACATCTTCCTTTACTTATCAGTCGAGGTCGACAGGGATGAGGTCTTCCTTGGCTTATCAGTTGAGGTCGATAGAGATGAGGTCTTCCTTGGCTCATCAGTTGAGGTCGACCAAGATGAGGTCTTCCTTGGCTTATCAGTCGAGGTCGACAAATATGAGGACTTCCTTGGCTCATCAGTTGAGGTCGACCAAGGTGAGGTCTTCCTTGGCTTATTAGTCGAGGTCGACCAAGATGAGGTCCTCCTTGGCTTATCAGTCAAGGTCAACAGGGATGAGGTCTTCCTTAGCTTACCAATCGAGGTTGATAGAGACGAGGTCTTCTTAGGCCTATCAGTCGAGGTCAACAAAGATAAGTTTTTCTTTGGCATATCAACCAAGGTCAACAAAGACGATTGGGCTTGTCAAACAAACTAAGAGCCACGCCGAGGAATCCTCTTCCGTAACTCATGCGTGGAATCAGAAATACAGGTTAAAAAGTACCGCATTGTCGAGGTTGCTTAGAGAGGTTACTTGGGACGCAGATGTTGAAGTAAAGAGATACAGATCAGAGTGGTACAGGCTTGCAAGATCGTCATCAAGGCATATTACAAGTTAAGAAACAAAATATGCAGGAAAAGGACAACAACAATGTCAAGAAAGAGCTACAGCGGCCAAATTATATGCAGAATAGAATGCATTAGTCATTAACATGAAAGCACCAAGTATGCATTAAATGGAATATACAAGTGATCCTGCCGTGGACTAAAACGTGGAGGATATGCCTCGTCACTCCTTCGTCTAGCCTTCTGCAACTGCGTGTTCTGCAAGAACGCTCCAAGAACCTCCTCCGGGACTCCCAACGATGCCTGCAAAACAACACAGACGGCGCCTCTAGCGGCCGTGTGCACTCCGACGCTCAAGTCAGGCAACAGGACCACCAAAAACTCTCACTGATTCTCTCTGTGAGACTCGTGTGTGCTCAGATCCACTTTCTCTCTCTGTGTAATTGAATTCTGTTATCACTGTGCAACGTGTACAAACGCTCCCAGAATGACTCAGAAACTGTGTGTAGAATTTGTGTAAACTTGTAATCTCAAAACTTGTGTCAGAATCCCCTTACCTTACATGAGGTGGAGTACCTTTATACTGGGTCGCGCCTCTCTCTCAGATGGTGACACGTGGAGGTATGTAGCTGACATCTAACCGTACACATGTCACAATTGAAGGGCTTCTACGCTTTTCTCTGTGCGGCTAAGTTATCCTCTTGCGGAGTAACTTAGCGCGTTTCTTCTCTCTGAGTGAGTCGCATGCTCCCAGGAGAGCACCGGGTGTGGCTGTTCTAAGCACACTCACCAGGCGCATCCTACCTGCATGGTCTCACCGCACGTCTTCTGGTTTGACATCATGCGAGGTGCATGCGTAACGCTCTCGCTGGGAGCCTGGGTCCCAGCTTAACACGTGTTGACAAGAACCCCGATGACCGATCGCGCTCTGCATGCACTAACGACCGAGCGGCGCCTCATTACTTTCCACCGATGACCGTGCGGTGCCTCATTACTTTCCACCGATGACTGTGCGGTGCCTCATTAGCTTCCACCGATGACTGTGCGGTGCCTCATTACTTTCCGTGCTCTGCTTCCAGGCGCTTATCTAGGCACCGATCTGGGGGTGGTGGCCACTTGGTAACTGACCACCGATCACCTTTTTAAGTGGTCTCCTGCCTGATTCACCTACTATCTCATGCCACGTTTCACCCTGTGACTGGTCCACGTGGTCATCTGCTGCTGACGTCATCGACTACCAATGACCGACCGGATCACAAGCCCCCCAGTCTCGAGCTGTGAACTTGTTATCAGCGAAGAGACTAAGCGGTTGATGGCAAGCTCATTCCTCCTCCTTGAGCTACTCCCCTTGCTACTTCTCCTTCTGTGTAATTTCTTTTTCTGCTACATAACTTGTATAAACCTTTTAGTTGTAAAGGCTCACTGTATTGACTTCAATATGAATGAAATCTTTGCTCTAGCTGCATGTCTCTTTCCATTTTTAACTCTCTGCATGTAACTAACCGTTAACTGCCTTAGGCTTTAGCGCGATCTTACTGTAACCCTTCAAACTTGGTTTCTGACTTGATCACTACTAACTGTTACCTCAGCATTGTCTTTAACAGCTTTTATGCATAACTTCATGCTGGACGACTGACTTGACGGGCCTAAATCACCATCAACCACCGACTAGCATGTTAGTTCACCACTGATCAGTCATCGTGCTTCAGGCTTTGCTTTACTTCTCTGTTACTCCAGTGCTAAGCACATAGAGGGCCTGAACGCCAAGGATGATGCCTGTGTTTTGGGGAAGAAAAGTGCTTCTCGATGACCCTTCTTGCCTCAGCCTCGCTGTAAGAAGTCGAGGGTGAGGTCTTGCTTCTCTCGCCTCAGCCTCGCTGTACAAAGTCCAGGGTGAGGTCTTTCTGCTCTCGCCTCAGCCACGCTGTACAAAGTCGAGGGTGAGGTCTTTCTCCTCTTGCCTCAGCCTCGCTGTACAAAGTCGAGGGTGAGGTCTTGCTTCTCTCGCCTCAGCCTCGCTGTACAAAGTTGAGGTGAGGTCTTTTTCCTCTTGCCACAGCCTCGCTGTACAAAGTCGAGGTGAGGAATTTTTTTTCTCTCGCCTCAGCCTCGCTGTACAAAGTCGAGGTGAGGACTTTTTTCTCTTGCCTTAGCCTCGCTGTACAAAGTCGAGGGTGAGGTCTTTCTCCTCTTGCCTCAGCCTCGCTGTACAAAGTCGAGGGTGAGGTCTTGCTTCTCTCGCCTCAGCCTCGCTGTACAAAGTTGAGGTGAGGTCTTTTTCCTCTTTCCACAACCTCGCTGTACAAAGTCGAGGTGAGGACTTTTTTCTCTTGCCTCAGCCTCGCTGTACAAAGTCGAGGGTGAGGTCTTTCTCCTCTCGCCTCAGCCTCGCTGTACAAAGTTGAGGGCGAGGTCTTGCTTATCTCGCCTCAGCCTCGCTGTACAAAGTCGAGGGTGAGGTCTTTCTCCTCTCGCCTCAGCCTCACTGTACAAAGTCGAGGGTGAGGTCTTGCTTCTCTCGCCTCAGCCTCGCTGTACAAAGTTGAGGGTGAGGTCTTTCTGCTCTCGCCTCAGCCTCGCTGTACAAAGTCGAGGGTGAGGTCTTTCTCCTCTCGCCTCAGCCTCGTCGTACAAAGTCGAGGGTGAGGTCTTTCTCCTCTCGCCTCAGCCTCGCTGTACAAAGTCGAGGGTGAGGTCTTTCTGCTCTCGCCTCAGCCTCGCTGTACAAAGTCGAGGTGAGGTCTTTTTCCTCTTGCCACAGCCTCGCTGTACAAAGTCGAGGTGAGCACATTTTTTTCTCTCGCCTCAGCCTCGCTGTACAAATTCGAGGTGAGGACTTTTTTCTCTTACCTCAGCCTCGCTGTACAAAGTCGAGGTGAGGTCTTTCTCCTCTCGCCTCAGCCTCGCTGTACAAAGTTGAGGGTGAGGTCTTTCTTCTCTTGCCTCAGCCTCGCTGTACAAAGTCGAGGTGAAGACTTTTTCCTCTTAGTGGGTGCATGCTCCCAGGAGAGCACCAGGTGTGGCTGTCTAAGCGCACTCACCAAGCGCATCCTGCCTGTATGGTCTCACCGCACGCCCTTTGAGTGGGCAACTCTTCTTCTTCTTGTTTGGAATCATGCGAGGTGCATGCGTAACGCTCTCGCTGGGAGCCTGGGTCCCAACTTAACACGTGTTAGCAAGACCCCGATGACCATGCACCGACCGAGCTCTCTGCTTCTGGAATCATGCGAGGTGCATGCGTAACGCTCTCGCTGGGAGCCTGGGTCCCAGCTTAACACGTGTTGGCAAGACCCCGATGACCATGCACCGACCGAGTGCTCTGCTTCTGGAATCATGCGAGGTGCATGCGTAACGCTCTCACTGGGAGCCTGGGTCCCAGCTTAACACGTGTTGGCAAGACCCCGATGACCATGCACTGACTGAGTGCTCGCGCTCTACATCTAGGCGCTCCTTTAGGCACTGATCTGTGGGTGGTGGCCACTTGGTAACTGACCACCGATCACCTGCACTTGCGCCTGGGGCAAGGAGAACTTTAAACTGGGAAAACCTTGCACACTTTATGTACTGAAATCTTTTTTATTGGGTGGCCTTGTTAAAAAAGTGCCCCCTGATCTGCTCAACTGTTTGTAGTAAATATACTGAGGGTGTGAACAGCGCGAGAACGCATCTACTTTACAACTTAACTGAAGTAGAAACTTAAGTGTGTAGCGTTCCACTTCCTGGGGATAGCTACTCCATCCAGAGTCTTCAGCCGATAAGCTCCATTCTCCAATGCCTCAACCACTCTGTATGGACCCCTTCCTTTCATAGGCGATGACCGCCCTGGCGATGCCTAATTCACGAGGATCTTCCTCCTGAGCTACTTGGGAGCCCCCAGCGTTGCATCCTCCATCACCTCACGTCCCCATGCACAGGGATTTTGTGTTGCTGATCACCTGTCTGAGACCCTGAAGCGCGATCACCTTGCGCCTCCTGCAGGTAATCGGTCAGGAATCCTGTCTTCACCAACTCAGCAAGTTGATGCCCCAACGCCAGGCAGATGCGGAGTGTGTGTCCATAAGCCTGATGGAACTCACACCACTCGTCCTTCCTCCCTCCAAGTACCTTGTCAGTTTTCTCTGGTACTCGGAGTCTTGCAGCCACGGCAGGGATGGCGATCAGCTCTGCCAACTCCACCATGAAATCATACCTAGGGGGTGCGTTGTTCTCCCTTGCACGCCCCCTGGTCTGGTCCTTCCTGGGTGCATAGGGACAAGGCCTTCCCTGCGCCTTCTTCCTTTCCTTGGCTTCATACACCCGTGCCTGCTGCTGCTGCTTCCCCTAACTTCCGCGCGGCTTCGACGGTGTAGCTCCGCTTCTCTTCTCAGAGACCTCTGTCTCTGCTACTATGTGCGCCACCGCGCGTCGCCGAATCTCAGCAAAGGTGGCAGGGTGGCTCCTGATGAGCGATTCACTGAAAAGGCCAGGCAGTACGCCTTTCTTGAATGCATGCACCAGCATGCTCTCGTCCTTGCTGGGCAACCTCACCACCTGCGCACCGAAACGGTTGAGGAAGTCCTTCAGCGACTCCCCCTGGTACTGGCGCACGTCGAACAGATCATACGACACCACTGGTGGCGCTCTATAGACGATGTACTGCTCCGTGAACAGCTTCGAAAACTGATGGAAGGAGGTGATGTGGCCCTCTGGCAGGCTCACGAACCACTCCATAGCCACTCCGCTCAGCGTGCTCATAAACATCTTGCAGTACACAGCATCTGAACCTCCAGACAGCATCATCTGAGTGTGGAAGGCTGTCAGGTGTGCTCCTGGATCTTCCACCCCCGTGAACGACGCCTTCAGTCCCACTAGATTGGGAGGCACCGCTGTGTTCATGATTTCGGGGGAGAAAGGCATAGGAAATGCTGGCGACGGCGGCGTCGACGTCCTATCTTCGACTGCGCGCTACCTCTGCGTCTGCAACTTCCTACGCAGTTCCTCATTTATGCGGTTCAACTCCTCATTTCTGCCATGCGATGCAGTTAGCTCTACATGCATCTTCTCCTGCTCAGCTCTTGATGCCGCGACATTATCCTGCAGCGCGCACATCATCTCCATGACCTACGCCATGGTAACAGTTCCTTCTTCCGCAGGTGGCGCAGGTATGGTTTTTCTGGTTCTTCTACTCATCTTCTCAAGAGCTTCGATGAAAGCTTTAAGAAACTGTAAGAACTTCAAGAAACTTCAAGAAACTTTAAGAACTGCGATGTGGATGGGAACAAGATTCACACGGGCCCCACGGTGGGCGCCAAATGATCCTGCCGCGGACTTGAACATGGAGGATATGCCTCATCACTCCTTCGTCTAGCCTTCTGCAACTGCGTGTTCTCCAAGAACGCTCCAATAACCTCCTCCGGGACTCCCAATGATGCCTGCAAAACAACACAGACGGTGCCTCTAGCGGCCGTGTGCACTCCGACGCTCAAGTCAGGCAACATGACCACCAAAAACTCTCACTGAATCTCTCTGTGAGACTCGTGTGTGCTCAGATCCACTTTCTCTCTCTGTGTAACTGAATTTCGTTATCACTGTGCAACGTGTACAAACGCTCCCACAATGACTCAGAAACTGTGTGTAGAATTTGTGTAAACTTGTAATCTCAAAACTTGTGTCAGAATCCCCTTACCTTACATGAGGTGGAGTACCTTTATACTGGGTCTCGCCTCTCTCTCAGATGGAGACACGTGGAGGTATGCAGCTGACATCTAACCGTACACGTGTCACAACTGAAGGGCTTCTGCGCTTTTCTCTGTGCGACTAAGTTATCCTCTTGCGGAGTAACTTAGCGCGTTTCTTCTCTCTGAGTGAGTCGCATGCTCCCAGGAGAGCACTGGGTGTGGCTATTCTAAGCACACTCACCAGGCGCATCCTGCCTGCATGGTCTCACCGCACGTCTTCTGGTTTGACATCATGCGAGGTGCATGCGTAACGCTCTCGCTGGGAGCCTGGGTCCCAGCTTAACACGTGTTGACAAGAACCCTAATGACCGATCGCGCTCTGCATGCACTAACGACCGAGCGGCGCCTCATCACTTTCCACCGATGACCATGCGATTCCTCATTACTTTCCACCGATGACCGTGCGGTGCCTGATTACCTTCCACCGATGATTGTGCGGTGCCTCATTACTTTCCGCGCTCTGGTTCCAGGCGCTTATCAAGGCACCGATTTGGGGGTGGTGGGCACTTGGTAACTGACCACCGACCACCTTTCTAAGTGGTCTCCTCCCTGATTCACCTGCTATCTCATGCCACGTTTCACCCTGTGACTGGTCCACGTGGTCATCTACTGCTGACGTCATCGACTACTGATGACCGACCGGATCAACAAGTATTTACAGGGTATAGACAAAATGACAGCCTAATGAATTACAAGAGGGGAGAGAGGTTCTAATCTTCGGGAGCATCCACCAGTTGGCCATCCACGATGATTCCTTTTAGGCTTGTTTGGGAGAGGTCCACCCCGGGATGCGCGCAAGTAACCTAGGCGAGGGCATCACCAAACCCTGCACCGTAGGCTTCAGCTGCCTCGTCGGTGAGTTCTTCCTTGGCCTTCTGGTAGAGCTCCTCTCTGCGAGCCATCTCCGCCCTCATCTTAGCCTGGGACTCCGCCATTTCCTTCCTCAGCTGGTCCATCTCTTGCTTCATTCGGGCCACCTCTGCCTCCCGGCACGCCAGGTCGTCGACGTGTCGAGCTAGATCCTCCTTGAGGTCGACCATGTCCTCCTCTTTACGCTGTAGCTCACCTTTCAAGTCTTCCACAACCATGCGGAAGTCATTGCACTTGGAGTGCAAGCGGAGGGCATCCTGAGACTTCGAAAACAGGAGGTCCCTAACCTCCTTGTGATGGAAGAGGCTCAAGCCCAAGCCCAAGTCCAAGTCAAAGGTCAAGCCGAAGCCCACCAAGTAAAAGATATTGGCCAACTACAAGAGCTATGGCAAGAAGAATCCAAGAGGATTAGGACACTGCTACTGATGGTAGAGAAACTTTCCTCTATATGTTTAAAAAGGCCATAAGTTTAGTGTAGGGTAGAATTTAATTGTTTGTCAAAATAGAATAGGAAATTTTATTTGTAATTTTTTCTTAGAATTAATTTTGGCACCTAATTACCAACCTAGATTAAATTAGGGTTTCTAAAACACCTAATTTAATCTAGGCCGGTCATGAGAAGGCCATGGAGGAGTGCATAAGTAACACTAGTCACACCTCCCTAGTCACACCTTCCATGTGCTCTCATTTGGCACCAATTTAGCTTGCATTTCATTTGAATTTGGCTTTGTAAATTCCAGCCCTCTATTGCTATAAAAGGAGGTGCTTGACTCATGTAATTCTCAAGATTAATTTGAGTGAAATTGCTGCCAACTTTGTGCCAATTATCACTCTTGTCTCCTACCTCTAGGATAGACACCTTTAGTCTTCACTCTTCATCTTTTCCAAGTGAGATGGCCTCACCACTCACTCTCCACACCTAACACTTCACCTTCAAGGAAACCACAACTCCTAGGAGCTCCTTAGACATCTTCAACCATAGCTTCCGCCACCTTCAAATTCGTTTTCAGCTCATGGAAGAAAGCACTCAAGCTAGACTACATCAAGTGGTATCTAGAGCCATGGTTCTTCAAGAGCTAAGTGTCTTCTTTTAATTTTTTTGATTTTGTGTTGTTCTTCATATTTCTGTGTTGTTCTTCATTAGATCCTTGAATATCTTGTTGTTTATTGCAATTTAATTTTGATTTGAATGTTGTTTGGATGAATCCAATCGGTAGAATGTGTTCAACTTGTTCTTGAGCTTCTAATTTCCATTTTGTGTAGGATTCTTATGTGTTTTGGTGTGCTGTTTGATTTTATTAGGATTTTGAGTCATTTTGATTTTGAAATCAATACATGTTTTGTCAAGTCATGTTTCTCCAAGAAATGTCATCAAATCCTAGTAGTACTTTTCTTGATTGATTTTGTTTCTTTATTTGCCCTTGAGTGCAATTTTTAATCTGAATTGTTTGATTCTTTGGTGCATTTTTCTTTTAGATTTTAGTTCATATTTGTGTGATAGATCCACACAAATTCTTATACAATCATTCTATTGTGTCTTTGCAAGTTTTCAACTCTGTTTTTAATTCCAGATTAGGATTTCTGAAACTGTGTTAGCTGTTTTTCATTTTGAAATTTAATTCCGGTTGAGAAAAATTCTGGAAATCTGGATTTGAGAAGCTTGATGTCTTGGAAAAAAAAATAAAAAAAGTAAATCAAAATTCGAAGTGAAAAAAAAAATGATAAATCAAACAAAATCAGTGTTCAAAACTGGCACGAAAAAAAAACAGTAATCTGGCACCAGATTTGAAAATTTTATTGTAATTGATTGGTGCATGTATTTTGAGTGATTTCAGCGCCAAAATTTGGTTAACATCTTGAAGTAACTGTGTTTAAAAATTCAAATTCAAATTTGAAAAATACAACTCAGCATAAATCATGTAAGTCACGTTTTTTGACACTTAAATTCCAGTAGTTCAATTTTGGTTTTTGTAATCCAATTCTAGTACCTTTCCCTAGGTTCATTTTGTGTGCTAGCTTTGTTGATTACCTTATTTTCTTGATTGTAAATTTTTCTTCAATATTCCTTCTAGTTTTGTCACATTTAAATCCCTTTGCTGTTGTCCAAATTTAAATTGAGCTTTTGTTGCTTTAATTTTTGTTGACGTCTTAAGTGGTGGAAGTTTTCAAAAGGTGCTTGTTAAGTTTGGAACTAACCTTTGTGGTGAGTGCCATTTTTACTTAGTAGGTGCTGAATTGATTACTTTAGTGACTATCCTAAAAGAGGTAAAGCAAGAGCGCAACAACAAAATAGACAAACATACACCAAAGAGAGGAGTGCAAAGCAAAAAGGAGGAGTACCAAAAAGAAAATGAAGCATAGAATAGGATTCTAAACTTTTGTAATTCAAAATTTCCATTGTATTTCTTTTGAGTTGTAAGTTGTTAAACATTCAATAATTAGTGGAATTAATTGTAACATCCCGCCAACAATAAAACCATACATACATGTATAATGAAAATAAAGGTAAACAAATAATATTGAAGAGTACATGATAATATATATATAAGTAATGAAGTTGCTCCTCTTAGGGAGTTTAATACATAACCAGTCAAATGTTTTCAACACTTAAACAAAATACAACAAAATAGACGAACAGGCGATCTCCCTACGAAAGGGCGATCTCCTATCAGGCAGGCGATTTCCTATCAGCCAGGCGATCTCCTATCAAACCGGCGATCTCAACTTCCTGTAACGTCATCTGCTCCCGTGTAAAAATACACGATCATCACAGGTTTTAAGAAAACAGCCACAGAACCAAAATACAGGGTAAGCTAGATATTAAGAAAAACTTTGAATCAATAGAAAGCGATAAAACTTCATAACATCCATGATCCATATCAATTTCAACATCAACAATCTCAGATTATCATTCTCACAGAAAGACAGGGTTAATCCATACAACAGGTGGAACTCGTTCTCTTTCACACGAGACGCCCATTTAATCCATACAACAGGTGGAGCTCGTTCTCTTTCACACGAGACGCCCATTTAATCCATACAACAGGTGGAGCTCGTTCTCTTTCACACGAGACGCCCAGTTAATCCATACAACAGGTGGAGCTCGTTCTCTTTCACACGAGACGCCCAGTTAATCCATACAACAGGTGGAGCTCGTTCTCTTTCACACGAGACGCCCATTTAATCCATACCACAGGTGGAGCTCGTTCTCTTTCACACGAGACGCCCATTTAACATTTCAACAAATGATTCCAGTCACAGCAAAACTCATGCCAAGGTTCAGATTTCCGAATATCACATTTAAATCTCAATCAGTTTTCAAACAACATAAAACAGGGGATATTTCAATAACAGATGAAAACCGGCGATCACGAACAAAACTGGGTTTTAAACAAGAACATTTTGAAACCGGCGACCTCGTCGCCCTTACCATCAAAGCAGAAATCGATTACAGTAAACACTTCGCATTTCAACATCAGAACCCCAGAACGAAAGCAAGAACCCGCGACTACGTCGCCCCCAACATCAAAAATCATCACGCATACAGTTTTCATTAGAAGTAAGGCTAGCTTCCCTTACAACATCAAAAACACCTTGAAATCGAAGTAAAACCGGCGACCATGTCGCCCTATCATTTCAAACATTAAATATCCAGTTATCGTTCGAAATAAGGCTAGCTCCCCTTACCTGGACTTGCGCAAAACACCAGGAGCTCCGAAACCCAACGAAGCTTAAAGAATGCCTTGGCTCTGTTTTTGCACCTGGTTTGAAGGACTTGCAGAGAAGTTCCCCGGTGCTCTAATGGTGGCCGTCGCTCGTCGTACTCTTGTGTGAAGGTGCCAGAGTCGCAGCGCGAAGGAGAGAAATGGAGGAGAAAGGAGGTAACTCACTCTTTGGCTTTTGAACAACTGAAATGTTTTCTTTTTCCTCAACAGTGGGTTTTTCCCTCTTAAACCAACTATTCCACAAAAGCCGCTGCCACCAACCACTCTGCAGGGAAGTTGCGTGTACGCTGCACTGAACAGTACTACTAAGCGTGCCTCTGCGCAGGCTAACACTCTGAGGTCACTATTATGAACCACCCTTTTTGTCTACGTGGCGCACGTGCAGGACGTTCCATGCTGAGAGTCTGGGTCCCACCTTCTCTACGTACAACTCGACATCGCGCGCTAACCTTCCACCGATCTCTCTCTCTGGAAGACGACCGATGTCTCTCTCTGGAAGACGACCGATGTCTCTCTCTGGAAGACGACCGATGTCTCATCCTCCTGGAGACCGACCGAGGTCTCTTCCTCCTGGAGACCGACCGAGGTCTCTTCCTCCTGGAGACCGACCGAGGTCTCTTCCTCCTGGAGACCGACCGAGGTCTCTTCTTGGCGACACCCGCATGCCTCTCGCGCCCAGGCAAGCCCACATGCATCTCGCGCCCTGGCGATGCCCGCATGCCTCTCGCGCCCTGGCGATGCCCGCATGCCTCTCGCGCCCTGGCGATGCCCGCATGCCTCTCGTGCCCTGGCGATGCCCGCATGCCTCTCGCGCCCTGGCGATGCCCGCATGCCTCTCGCGCCCTGGCGATGCCCGCATGCCTCTCGCGCCCTGGCGATCATGTTCCAGGCGATCTCATGGCTTTCTAACTACACTTTCCTTCATTTTTATCTTAAATAAAAACATACTTAGAATTCACTTAAAATATATCACTTTTATTCCAATAATATTTTCCAGGTCCTTACAATCTCCCTAACAACAAAAATTTTCGTCCTCGAAAATTGAATTACAAGGAAAGAGATGTGGATAGCCCTTTTTCATGGTCTCGTCCAACTCCCAAGTTGAATCACCCGATCTCTCATTCCACACCACTTTCACCATGTTGATGGTCATACCTCTGAGTTGTTTACTTCGCTGATCGTCAATCCTTACTGGTTTTACTCCAAAGGACAAGTCATCCCTGATCTGCCATCGTCCTCTCCCAGCACATGACTAGGGTCTGCCATGTACTTCCTCAGCTGTGATACGTGAAGGACATTATGCAGATTCGCTAATGGGGAAGATAGGGCGATCTCGTACGCTACAGGACCTTTCTTCCTCAAGATCTGGTATGGTCCAACAAACTTAGGAGACAGCTTCTTTGATCTGATAGCTCGTCCTACACCCTTGGTTGGTGTCACTCTCATAAACACATGGTCTCCAGCAGCAAACTCCAAAGGTCTTCTCCTCTGACTCTGCCGACTTTGAGAAGCTCTCATTCTGCCTTGTATCAGCTTCAGCTCCTCGGTTGTCTGCTGAACCAACTCTTACTACTCCAATACTTCATCAAATTCCATTCCCTTTCTCATCACTCATCATTCACCACTTCCATTTTGCCAAAAGAGCAAAGTTAAATTTTCTGTTATCCCTTAAATCATTCATTTACTGGTATGCAAATTTTTTTTGCCCTTAATCTTAATATCCCGTCTTTCCCCATTACAAAGCCTTTAGCTTGCTCGGTGCCTAGAACTCCCATAATACGCTTCAGACTAGGCTCCCCTAATTGTTCAATCAAAACTGGTTCGCCCTCCTGGTTCCAACCATCAGGGGGTTCTGCATTTTCCCCCATACAGAGCTTCATACAATCACTGACTTCAAAACCCCATAACACCACTGATCCAGCCCCTTGACCAGACGCCAGAGCTTCTTCTTCTAGCCTCCTCCTTCTCACCAGCTTCGCGCTAAGCACCTCAATGACTTCACCTGAAAGAACAAGTTGGCGCCCCTGAATCTTTCTCTCTCCTGACGGTTATCCCTCTTGACACGTGGAGGATATCTGGTCACACACGTGTCGTCATCTGGAGAACCTACAACTGAGTCGTTACTTCTACTTTGCTCCTGCGGCTAAGTTATCCACATAGGGAGTAGCCTAGTGCGCTAGCTACTGTGGGCGCAGCCTTAACACGATGAACTGGCAGCCTTAACGTGATGAACTAATCTTCTCAAATGTACGGCGATGTGAAAACCCCGGCGATCTGAATATCAGGCGATGTGCTCCTTTCGGCGTTTTGTTGACCACTGATCTCGTATTCTCCACACACGGTCGATAGGCGTGTACTGATTTTCTATCCCGGCGATAGGCGTGTATTGATCCACACGGCGATAGGCGTGTTCTATTCTTAACACACGGCGATAGGCGTGTTCTATTCTTAACACACGGCGATAGGCGATTGCTACTCTGTGTTTCTTTACTTCTCGGGTTCAGCTTACAGGCGCTCGCCTGATACTGATCCGCAAGTGTTGGTCCTTTAACCACCCCAACCAATCACCATTCTGGGCGATCGCCTCTCCGATTCACTTGCCACCCTCTACCACATGACTCCTTTGAACGATCTACGTAAACAACTGTTGCTGGCATCATCTACTGCTGATAGCCAACCAGATCGACCACTACCACTGCCGATTCTAAATCATAAGTAGAATAATTATCTCTCATGAACTTTGAGTTGCCTTGAAGCATATGCAACCACTCTCCTCCCTTGCATCCAAAACGCATCCCAACCCTTGATGTGAAGCACCACAGTAGACGTCAAAAGGTCTTCCGTCCTCTGGAATTACCAGCACTGGAGTACCTCATGGAGATACGCTGGGTTTGATGAAATGCTTCTCCAACAGCTCTTCCACTTGCTTCTTCAATTCTACCAACTCGGCTGGAGTCATCCTGCAAGGTGCCATTGACACTGGTCCAGCTCCAGGTACCAAATCAGTAGAGAATTCCACTTCTCTCTTAGGAGGTAACCCAGGTACTCCTTCTGGAAATACATCCATCAAACTTTTCACCACATGAATCCTTCTTACGTCCTCTTCGTTCTTCACTTCCCACCGAGCTATGATCACGAAACACCTCGCCCCTTCTTCCAACTCTGATCGCCCATGCCGAGCAGATACCACATCCTGCTCTTGGAGATCGGGCAACACCACTTCCTGCCTACCGCAATCTATGAGAACGTGATTGGCAGAAAGCCAATCCATTCCCAGGATAACATCCAGGTCCTGAAGAGGCAGGCAGATCAAGTTCACTTTGAATCTGCGTCCCTCTACTATCACTGAACATTCGGGGCAACTGTAGAGGTCACCACCTGCTCTGACGCAGGTGTGGAGACCAACAGTTCTAAGGTTAACTCCTTCACTAGAAGGCCCAGCTCGGCTACACTGACTTGACGCAAAAGAGTGTGTCACTCCAGAATCATACAAGACTCTTATACTTCTACCAGATATAAAACAAGTAATCTTACACCAAATTACCTGACGGGGACGCCTCAGCTCCTGCCATGGCAAACACTCTCCCTGTTGCCTGAGGTCTGCTGCCTTCATCCCTCAACTGTTGGGAACCACTGGGTTGAGTCGTCCTATACTGGGTAGGACAATCTCTAGCAACGTGCCCCACCTTTTGGCATTCATAACACCTTCTCCCCGAAGTCTTCTTGGGGCATACATTGGGCATGTGTGGTCCACCACAGAGGGAACATTTTGGTTTCCATGGTTGCTGCTGCTGAAACTGGGGCGGTGCTGCTCCTACCCTATGCTGTGGAGGTCTCGCATAAGGCTCAGACTGCTGTTGCTGCATCCTTGTCTTCTCACTGGAAGAACCCCCTGGGTGTGACCTGATCACCCGAGAATCACCCTTTTCCAGGGTCTCCACCATCTTCGCCTTTTCTACTAAGGCGTGAAATTCCCTGATGCACATTGGGGCTATAGTCCTCTTCAGCCCATGCTTCAGCCCCTCCTCAAACTTCCTGCACCTCCAAGCCTCGGAGGTCGCCTGGGTATAAAATCGGGCGAGGTACTCAAACCTAGCAGCATAGGCGTTCACCGACATCACCCCCTGCTCCAACTTTAAGAACTCCGCTTCCCGCGCAAACTTTGCGCTGTCAGGGAAGTATTTCTCCAAGAACCTCACCCTAAAGCTCTCCCAGTCCAACACCTCCTCTCTGGCCTCCATCATTTGCTGAGCTCCCATCCACCAGAACTCTGCTTCTCCAGACAGCAGATAAGTGGCAAACAACAACTTCTTCTCTTCAGGGCAGGAGGTCGCCCTAAAGATTTTCTCCATTTCCCTGACCCACTGATCTGCTTGATCAGGGGTAGCATTCCCACAGAACTTGGGTGGGTTGTGCCTCATGAACTCAGCCAGTCCCATCCGCTCCTGAGGCTGACCGACGGGCGAATTCGTATCAGCCGACCGAGTAGTCTCCCAATGCTGCATGGTAGCTTGATGGTTCTGCGCCATCGCCGCATTCTGCTGCTGGATGGCACCCGCCATCATCTCAATGGCCCTGGCGATCTGGCCCATCTCAGAAGAAGGTTGGGAAGGGGTAGAAGGTCTACGAGTCATCTTCTTCGTTCTAAGATTCTGAAACCACCAGCTTCTATATTCCCTACAACTACAAGAATGAAATCGATAAGGAAATCAATTCATTCAAGGGGGATAACATCACGACCTTACAAGGTCAGCTTCTCAAATTCCTTAGGAATTTGAGTCCATCTACAGAACCATAAAGCTTATAACCTCAAGCAAAACACCAGAACAGCTACTGGCGTGCAACCATCAATCCACACAGCCACTCACAATCAATTACAAGAACACTCAATAACATGAAATAGATCACACCAGAAGTCAAAGTATGCTAAACATTAAACCTCTGAAATTTAGATTAAGAATCACCCCGATCCGGTCATGAGTGTGCACCCTCACCACCTTATCAAGACCCTCTCATTCTAAATACTAAGATTTTCAGTTAGGCATACATTCACTACAGCACACACAAAAAGTTCAATACAAAACGTTTGAAAACCTTTCACAATAGTTGTTACTGAAAACTCAAATAAGTTTTCATGAGCAGAAGAAAACACAATGGATCCACAGCCCTCAGGTCATCCAAAGGACGAACTGCTCTGATACCATTAATGTAACATCCCGCCAACAATAAAACCATACATACATGTATAATGAAAATAAAGGTAAACAAATAATATTGAAGAGTACATGATAATATATATATAAGTAATGAAGTTGCTCCTCTTAGGGAGTTTAATACATAACCAGTCAAATGTTTTCAACACTTAAACAAAATACAACAAAATAGACGAACAGGCGATCTCCCTACGAAAGGGCGATCTCCTATCAGGCAGGCGATTTCCTATCAGCCAGGCGATCTCCTATCAAACCGGCGATCTCAACTTCCTGTAACGTCATCTGCTCCCGTGTAAAAATACACGATCATCACAGGTTTTAAGAAAACGGCCACAGAACCAAAATACAGGGTAAGCTAGATATTAAGAAAAACTTTGAATTAATAGAAAGCGATAAAACTTCATAACATCCATGATCCATATCAATTTCAACATCAACAATCTCAGATTATCATTCTCACAGAAAGACAGGGTTAATCCATACAACAGGTGGAACTCGTTCTCTTTCACACGAGACGCCCATTTAATCCATACAACAGGTGGAGCTCGTTCTCTTTCACACGAGACGCCCATTTAATCCATACAACAGGTGGAGCTCGTTCTCTTTCACACGAGACGCCCAGTTAATCCATACAACAGGTGGAGCTCGTTCTCTTTCACACGAGACGCCCAGTTAATCCATACAACAGGTGGAGCTCGTTCTCTTTCACACGAGACGCCCATTTAATCCATACCACAGGTGGAGCTCGTTCTCTTTCACACGAGACGCCCATTTAACATTTCAACAAATGATTCCAGTCACAGCAAAACTCATGCCAAGGTTCAGATTTCCGAATATCACATTTAAATCTCAATCAGTTTTCAAACAACATAAAACAGGGGATATTTCAATAACAGATGAAAACCGGCGATCACGAACAAAACTGGGTTTTAAACAAGAACATTTTGAAACCGGCGACCTCGTCGCCCTTACCATCAAAGCAGAAATCGATTACAGTAAACACTTCGCATTTCAACATCAGAACCCCAGAACGAAAGCAAGAACCCGCGACTACGTCGCCCCCAACATCAAAAATCATCACGCATACAGTTTTCATTAGAAGTAAGGCTAGCTTCCCTTACAACATCAAAAACACCTTGAAATCGAAGTAAAACCGGCGACCATGTCGCCCTATCATTTCAAACATTAAATATCCAGTTATCGTTCGAAATAAGGCTAGCTCCCCTTACCTGGACTTGCGCAAAACACCAGGAGCTTCGAAACCCAACGAAGCTTAAAGAATGCCTTGGCTCTGTTTTTGCACCTGGTTTGAAGGACTTGCAGAGAAGTTCCCCGGTGCTCTAATGGTGGCCGTCGCTCGTCGTACTCTTGTGTGAAGGTGCCAGAGTCGCAGCGCGAAGGAGAGAAATGGAGGAGAAAGGAGGTAACTCACTCTTTGGCTTTTGAACAACTGAAATGTTTTCTTTTTCCTCAACAGTGGGTTTTTCCCTCTTAAACCAACTATTCCACAAAAGCCGCTGCCACCAACCACTCTGCAGGGAAGTTGCGTGTACGCTGCACTGAACAGTACTACTAAGCGTGCCTCTGCGCAGGCTAACACTCTGAGGTCACTATTATGAACCACCCTTTTTGTCTACGTGGCGCACGTGCAGGACGTTCCATGCTGAGAGTCTGGGTCCCACCTTCTCTACGTACAACTCGACATCGCGCGCTAACCTTCCACCGATCTCTCTCTCTGGAAGACGACCGATGTCTCTCTCTGGAAGACGACCGATGTCTCTCTCTGGAAGACGACCGATGTCTCATCCTCCTGGAGACCGACCGAGGTCTCTTCCTCCTGGAGACCGACCGAGGTCTCTTCCTCCTGGAGACCGACCGAGGTCTCTTCCTCCTGGAGACCGACCGAGGTCTCTTCTTGGCGACACCCGCATGCCTCTCGCGCCCAGGCAAGCCCACATGCATCTCGCGCCCTGGCGATGCCCGCATGCCTCTCGCGCCCTGGCGATGCCCGCATGCCTCTCGCGCCCTGGCGATGCCCGCATGCCTCTCGTGCCCTGGCGATGCCCGCATGCCTCTCGCGCCCTGGCGATGCCCGCATGCCTCTCGCACCCTGGCGATGCCCGCATGCCTCTCGCGCCCTGGCGATCATGTTCCAGGCGATCTCATGGCTTTCTAACTACACTTTCCTTCATTTTTATCTTAAATAAAAACATACTTAGAATTCACTTAAAATATATCACTTTTATTCCAATAATATTTTCCAGGTCCTTACATTAATCACGCCAATTAGACGGTGAATGTGTCTTCAAAGGTTCTAAGTGCCAAAGAAGCCTCACCTTAGGAATTCGCCTAGTTTAAATGCTTTTGAATTAGAGTTAATTGTTCATTGTGATTAATTGTTTTTAAGTAATTTCATTTTCTTGTATTAAAGCTTGTCTTTTCATTCTTGATTGTGCTCTAAGTGAATTACTTAGAGAAAGGTTTGTGAAAGTCTTGAAGGATAGAATCTGGCTAGGAAAGGCTTGGTACTTAAGTGATCCAAGTGATCCACCTCCCTTTCCTGGGAATCTACCTACATTACTCCACCTATCTTTCTTGTGGTAAATTGCTTTCAACACATAGCTTTAATCATGTCTACTCATTCTCCTAACTCTAGTGAAGATGATAGAAAGTCAATCAAATCTCTTTTAAAATAATTAGCACAAGACTTTCAATCACTTTTGATCCTGCCGCTGACTCGAACGTGGAGGATGTGCCTCGTCACTCCTTCGTCTAGCCTTTTGCAACTGCACGTTCTGCAAGAACGCTCCAAGAACCTTCACCAGAACTCCAAACGATGCCTGCAAAACACACAGACGGCGCCTCTAGCGGCCGTTGTAGCTCCGACACTCAAGTCAGGCAACAGGAACACCAAAGACTCTCACTAATCACTCTGTGAGACTCGTGTGTGCTCTGATCCACTTTCTCTCTCTGTAGCTCAATTCTGTTATCACTGTGCAACGTGTACAAACATTCTCACAATGACTCAGAAATGTGTGTGGAATCTGTGTAAATTTGTAATCTCAAAAACTTCTGTAAGAATCTTTGTACCTTACATGAGGTGGAGTACCTTTATACTGGGCCGCGCCTCTCTCTCAGATGGTGACACGTGGAGGCATGCAGCTAACATCTAACCGTACACGTGTCACATCTGAAGGACTTCTGCGCTTTTCTCTGTGCGGCTAAGTTATCCTCTTGCGGAGTAACTTAGCGCATTTCTTCTCTGAGTGAGTCGCATGCTCCCAGGAGAGCGCCAGGTGTGGCTGGTCTGAGCACACTCACCAGGCGCATCCTGCCTGCATGGTCTCACCGCACGTCCTCTGAGTGGGCATCATGCGAGGTGCATGCGTAACGCTCTCGCTGGGAACCTGGGTTCCAGCTTAACACGTGTTGGCAAGAACCCCGATGACCGATCGCGCTCTGCATGCACTAACGACCGATCGCGCTCTGCATGCACTAACGACCGATCGCGCTCTTCACGCACTGATGACCGATCGCGCTCTTCACGCACTGATGAGTGATCGCGCTCTTCACGCACTGATGACCGATCGATGCCTTATTACTTTCTGCGCTCTGCTTCTAGAATCATGCGAGGCTTATCTAGGGGTGGTGGCCACTCGGTAACTGACCACCGATCACCATTCTGAGTGATCTCCTCTCTGATTCACCTGCTATCTCATGCCACGTGTCACCCTGTGACTGGTCCACATGGTCATCTGCTGCTGACGTCATCGACTACCGATGACTGACCAGATCAACTTTCATATAGACAACTCCAACATGAGACCCAACTCAAAGAGAGGGATGCTCATGTTGCTTTGTTGGAGAACGAGTTAAGGATGGTTAAAGAAAAAGATGAATACACCCATAAAACAAAAAGAAATTCACATGCATCTAGCTCTAGGGGTAGTGATTCTCTTGGTGAACAAAGCCTTAGGATTAATGAGGATTATCGACCACCCCCTATGAGAGCTAGAAAAGAAAGAAAAGAAAGTAGTAAGGAGGTTAGGGTAGACTTACCTTATTTCCATGGGAAAGAAAATGTAGAAGCTTACCTAGATTGGGAAATGAAGGTAGAACAATTATTTGTTTTCCATAGAGTAAGTGAGGAACGAAAGGTACCCCTAGCTACCCTTAGCTTTCAAGGAAATGCTATGTATTGGTGGACTGCCTTAGAGAGAGATGGGCGCCTTCATAAGGACCCTCCCATAGAATACTGGAATGATCTTAAGGGAGCCTTAAGACACCGTCATATCCCTTCCTACTATAATAGGGAGTTAATGGACAAGCTCCAGAGACTCCAACAGAAATCTATGAGTGTGGAAGAATATAGGCAGAAAGTGGAGCTTTCTATGATGAGAGCCTCCATTAGGGAGGAAGAATCCACCATAATAGCAAGATTTTTGAGTGGACTCAATCTTGAGATTAGAGATAGAGTTGAACTTTTACCCTACAGAGACTTGAATGATTTAATTCAACTTTGCATCAAAGTTTAACAACGAAATTTGAGAAAAATATCAAGTCGTAGGGAAGGTTCATATTCTAACTCCTATTCCAAGGGAGAGTATAAAATGGAGGAAACCATAAAAGAAAAACCAAAGGAAACTCCCAAGAAAACAGAAATAGATACCTCTAGCTCACAACCCCGTAGCAGAGACACTAAATGTTTTAAGTGCTTTGGTAGAGGTCATATAGCTGCCCAGTGCCCAAACAAGATAACCATACTCTTAATAGGGAGGAATGAATATAGTAGCCAAAGTGAAGAAGTTAACGGGGGAGAAGAGAAAGTAAATAATGATGGAGTGTATCCATGTGAGGGGGAGTTAATGATGATCCATAGAACCCTCAACAACCAACCTAGTGTGGACCAAGAGTCACAAAGAGAGAACATCTTCCACACAAGATGTAAAGTTTTTGAAAATGTATGTTCTCTCATTGTGGACAGTGGTTCCTGCTGCAACTGCTGTAGCTCTAGGATGGTTGAGAAGCTGAATCTACAGGTAATACCTCATCCTAAACCTTATAAACTTCAGTGGATAAATGAAGATGGGGAATTAACTATAGATAAGCAAGTGAAAGTCGAGTTCTCTGTGGGAAACTATAAAGACAAAGTTTTATGTGATGTAGTTCCCATGGAAGCTTGTCATATTTTAATGGTAGACCATGGCAATTTGATAACAAAACTATGCACAATGGTCTTACCAATGAGATTACTTTCACTCATAGGGATAAAAAGTTTGTACTCTATCCCTTATCACACTCACAGGTGATAAAGGATCAAGTACAAATGAAAATCAAAAGAGAGGAAGAAAAAAAAAAAAGAAAACCAAGAAAAAGCCCTTAGGGAAAAAGAGGCGTGGGAGAAGAGTGTTCCTTCCCACAAGGTCATTTAGAAGGAAGAAAAAGTTGAAAACAAAGTTAAAAAAATACTTCTTTCTGAACAACCTACATGCCTCTTGTTGTGTGAAGGAACACTTACATGCACTGCCACAACTTCTAAAGCTAGTATTCTACCTCCTTAGGTAAAAGAACTTTTAAAAGAGTTTGATGATTTATTCCCTAAGGAAGGACCATTGGGACTTCCCCCTTTTAGAGGAATAGAACACCAAATAGATTTATTTCCAGGAGCCAGTCTTTCTAATAGACCAACTTATAGAACTAATCCTGAGGAAACCAAAGAGATAGAATCACAAGTTCAGGATTTGTAGGAGAAGGGTTGGGTTCAAAAGAGCCTCAGTCCTTATGATGTACTTGTGTTGTTGGTGCTTAAAAAAGATGGCAAGTGGATAATGTGTTGTGATTGTAGGGCCATCAACAACATCACCATCAAGTACAAGCATCCAATCCCCAGACTAGATGACATGCTTGATGAAATGCATGGGTCTACTATATTTTCCAAAATTTATCTTAAGAGCGGATATCATCAAATACGAATTAAAGAAGGTGATGAATGGAAAACCGCTTTTAAAACCAATTTTGGACTATATGAGTGGTTAGTGATGCCTTTTGGTCTCACTAATGCACCTAGCACATTCATGAGGCTAATGAATGATGCCTTGAGAGATTGTATAGGTAAATACGTAGTAGTTTATTTTGATGATATTCTAGTGTATAGCCAAAGCCTAGAAAACCACCTAAGACACCTTAGGGAAGTTCTCTTAGTGCTTAGGAAAAATAGTCTTTTTGCTAATATTGATAAGTGTACCTTTTGTGTTGATAGTGTAGTGTTTTTATGTTTTATAGTTAAGAAAAATGGGGTACATGTTGACCCCGAAAAAATCAAAGCCATCCAAGAGTGGCCAGTTCTATAGAATGTGGGAGAGGTTAGGAGTTTTCATGGTCTTGCTATCTTTTACAGAAGATTTGTGCCTAACTTCTCAAGTCTAGCTTCACCACTCAATGAGTTAGTGAAGAAAGACACTCCATTCTGTTGGACACAGAAGCAAGATCAAGCTTTCCAAAGGCTTAAAGCTTTGCTCACTAATGCACTCGTTTTAGCTCTACCAAATTTTGCAAAAACTTTTGAGCTAGAATGTGATGCATCAGGAGTAGGCATAGGTGTGGTATTATTGCAAGGTGGACATCCAATTGCTTATTTCAGTGAAAAACTTCATGGTGCCACCCTCAACTACCCTACCTATGATAAGGAGCTATATGCACTTGTGAGGGCCTTAAAGACTTGGGAGCACTATCTAGTATCCAAAGAATTTGTTATTCATAGTGATCATGAGTCTTTAAAATACCTGAATGGTCAATATAAGTTGAATAAACGCCACGCAAAATGGATGGAATTTCTTGAACAATTCCCTTATGTTATCAAATACAAGAAGGGCAGTACTAATATTGTGGCTGATGCTCTCTCCAGAAGGCACGCCCTCTTTTCAAAACTTGGTGCCCAGATGATGTAGCCTAGCTTGTGTGCCTTCTTCCATGAGCTGGAAAACGCAATTGAAGGTGGCGGAAGCAATGGTTGGAAGCGTGCAAGGCACTCCTAGGAGCTGTGGAAACCTTGAAGGTGAAGTGTTAGGTGAGGAGAGTGAGTGGTGAGGCCATCTCACTTGGAAAAGTTGAAGAATGAAGACTAAGGTGTCTATCCTAGAGGTAGGAGACAAGAGTGAGAATTGGCACAAAGTTGGCAGCAATTTCACTCCAATTAATCTTTTTATTTACATGAGCCAATCACCTCATTATATAGGAGAGAGGGCTGGACATTTTGGAGCCAAAGTTTGAAAATTCAAAATAAAACTCTCCAATGAGATGGTGCCATGTGGAGTCATGCTTTCCATGTTTTATCTCACACCTTCCATGCTAAATCCTCTCCACTCCTAGGCTGTCATGTGGACGTCCATGTGCTCCATGCTAAGGTGATTTTCGTCCTCCGAAACACCCTAGACGTTTTAGGGTTACATTGGGCTCAAAGAAGCCCAATTGTTACCCTAACTAGTCACTTTTAACCCTAACTAGTCATATTTTACTATTGGCCCAAATACAAGCCCAAAAACCTATGCTACTTGGCCCAAATATTTGGTCCAATTATTTTATTTTACTAGGCCCAATACATGGCCCATGAAATCCTAAGCAACTTTATACAATTTATTTAAGCTAAAGCTTGGCCCAAAATAATGTTGACTAGTCAGTAGGAACTCAGTCTTCTTGTGTTCTTCTGACCAAAGCTTTAGTTTATGTTTTGATGACTTGGAGGTCTTCTTGGATATGCTTGTACATTCCTTCACCCTAGAGTTCTCCTCTTGATTGGGCCTACAAAAAGAAACAAAAAACCAATTAGACCCATATTTACAAGTAAATCCCAAAATAACCTCTAGGTCTTTATCCTCCTTATTATGTGGTTGTGTATGGCTGGAGGCTCTGCCATCACCAGATTCTTGGATTTGAAAACATACATAAACTATACAAAGAAGATCAAGATTTTGCATCCACTTTTGTTAAATGTGAACATAGAGCACAAGGAGGATTTTATGTGTCTGAGGGGTATCTTTTTAAAGAAGGAAAACTCTGTATACCCCAAGGAACACATAGAAAGCTTCTTGTGAAAGAAACACATGAAGGAGGTCTCATGGGCCATTTTGGAGTTGATAAAACTCTAGAGCTTTTAAAAGGAAAATTCTTTTGGCCGCACATGAGAAAAGATGTTCAGAGACATTGTTTTAGATGCATTTCATGTTTAAAAGCTAAATCTAAAACAATGCCTCATGGACTTTATACTCCTTTGCCTGTTGCAAATGCTCCATGGGAAGACATTAGCATGGACTTTATTTTAGGACTTCCTAGGACTGCAAGAGGTTTTGATTCTATTTTTATGGTTGTGGATAGGTTTAGTAAAATGGCACATTTTATACCATGCCACAAAATAGATGATGCAAACAATATCTCTAGGCTCTTCTTTAAAGAAGTGGTGTGACTTCATGGTCTACCCAAAAGCATAGTGTCTGATAGAGATCCAAAATTTATAAGTCATTTCTGGAGAACTCTTTGGGAAAGGCTTGGAACTAAATTGAAATTTTCAACTTCTTGTCATCCTCAAACGGATGGACAAACTGAAGTAGTAAATAGATCTCTTTCAACTATGCTTAGGGCAGTTATGAAAGGCAACCACAAATCTTGGGATGAGTACCTTCCCCATATTGAGTTTGCATATAACCGGGTAGTCCATAAAACTACCAATATTTCTCCATTTGAAGTTGTATATGGGTTTAATCCTCTTACACCTTTAGATTTGTTTCCTCTTCCTAATCCACAAGAATTTGTGCATAAAGAAGGAGTAGCAAAAGTTGAATTTGTTAAGAAAATGCATGAGAGGATTAAAAAACAAATACAACGAAAAATAGAGAAATATGTAAAGCATGGCAATAAGGGGAAGCGAGAGATAATTTTTGAGGAAGGAGACTGGGTTTGACTACATCTTATAAAGGATAGATTTCCCACTAGAAGAAAATCTAAGCTTAGCCCCCGGGGAGATGGACCCTTCCAAGTTCTCAAGAGAATCAATGACAATGCATACATTCTAGATTTACCTGAAGAATATGGAGTTCATAATACTTTCAATGTTATGGACCTAATCCCTTTTGCAGGAAGTAATGAAGAAGATGAAGCACTGGATTTGAGGACAAATCCTTCTCAAAAGGGAGGGGATGATGGAAAAGGCCCAAGCCCAAGCCCAAGCCCAAGTCCAAGTCAAAGGTCAAGCCCAAGCCCACCAAATAAAAGATATGGGCCAACTACAAGAGCTATGGCAAGAAGAATCCAAGAGGATTGGGACAGTGCTACTGATGGCAGAGAAACTTTCCTCTATGTGTTTAAAAATGCCATAAGTTTAGTGTAGGGTAGAATTTAATTTTTTGTCAAAATAGAATAGGAAATTTTATTTATAATTTTTTCTTAGAATTAATTTTGGCACCTAATTACCAACCTAGATTAAATTAGGGTTTCTAAAACACCTAATTTAATCTAGGCCGGTCATGAGAAGGCCATGGAGGAGTGCATAAGTAACACTAGTCACACCTCCCTAGTCACACCTTCCATGTGCTCTCATTTGGCACCAATTTAGCTTGCATTTCATTTGAATTTGGCTTTGTAAATTCCAGCCCTCTATTGCTATAAAAGGAGGTGCTTGGCTCATGTAATTCTCAAGATTAATTTGAGTGAAATTGCTGCCAACTTTGTGTCAATTATCACTCTTGTCTCCTACCTCTAGGATAGACACCTTTAGTCTTCATTCTTCATCTTTTCCAAGTGAGATGGCCTCACCACTCACTATCCACACCTAACACTTCACCTTCAAGGAAACCACAACTCCTAGGAGCTCCTTGCACATCTTCAACCATAGCTTCCGCCACCTTCAAATTCGTTTTCAGCTCATGGAAGAAAGCACTCAAGCTAGACTACATCACCTTGTCAGACTTCCGCAGCTCTGCCACCTCTAAGGTGAGGCTGGTGATGTGGCGGTCCGCCCTTACGGCAGCTTGGGCGCGGCATTCAGCGTCAAGCTGGGACTTGCGCATCTTCTTGAAAAGGAGGCTTGACCCGCCAAGAGCCCTCCCAAAGTCTTGGGCCACTTGTTCCATAAGTGATCCTACCTCCATACCTTCCAAGGCCTCCAACTCTTGGGTAGACTTGAGCATGCGTTGGAAGAAGGGGGCTAGAGTGGTGGGGGCCTCAGTGGTGCGCCTGCAGGAGCGTTCTCTCCCCGTCCTTCGGGCTCTACGGTAGGTGGGGGAGAGGAGGCGCTTGGAAGATGGTCCCTGAATGACGGGGCACCCTCACCTTCAGATCGGAAGCCACCTGGGCAGCCTTCCATTTCCTCTTGAAGACCAACCCCGAGTGGGTGCCCTCGTTATCAGAAAGAGGGACCTCGACTGCCACCATTGCACTTTGGGACTGTGTGGCAGGGAGCTGAACAGAGGCTGCGATGGTGAGAGGGGCGACGGTGAGAGGAGAGGCGGTGGTTTGGTCGTTGGCGGTAGAAAGGTTGGTTTGGGCTGATCGGAAAGGGCCTGCAACACCCTTCTTTGCAGCACGGGCAGCCAACTGCTTCCTCCTTTCAGTGCTGATAGTAATTTCTGCCGCAAACAAGAAAACAAAGAGAACCCCGGGTTAGCAACAGTCAACATACACAAGTAGCCGAAAGCCTAGAAGAGAAAGGTAAGCAGAAACAAAGTGAAAGCAAATACCTATGTACCCCCGTAAGGTTTTGGGGTGGTACTCATTTTTTATGACCTCGATGCTGCTGAACACCGCTTCGAGGCCGGACAGGAACTCACACACCTCCCTGTCCTGAGGGTGCAAGTCTGTTAGGGCCCTGGGTTTGGCCAGGTAAGGGTTTTCCACCCAGTAAAGGGGAAACCCATCCAAGATTGTGGGGTCGGTGGCACGACAGCAAATCCTGAAGAATTTTCCCTTGAACCCTTTATAGGATTGCTGGAAGAGGGTTAGTAGTGCTCTTCCAGCGACCCCGTTAATGCTGACCCAGAAGTTTTTCCCCGAACTCTTGGCCTCGAAGAAGTACAGGAAGGAGTCTACGGAGGGTAGGCGCCCGAAATAGTTACAGAGGACGGCGAAGGCCCAACCGTTGGGATGAAGCTGAGCGGGGGCGACGTTCATTTTAGTCAGCATCGCCCGCTCAAAGCCGTTGAAGGGGAGCTGTAGGCACACCCTCTGGAAGACAGTGGAGTAGATAAAGCAGAAGGGGGCCTCCTGAATCGAAGCCTTGTCGCAGCAAACAGGCTCACCCACCTTGCAGGGGACCACTCCCACGTACTTATCATCCTCCTTCCCGAGGCAGTTATAAATTCATGGAAAGGCATCGCAATAGCAAAGGGAAAACATAAATGGTGAAAAAAACATACCTTTAGTAGATTATGGGTGAAGTCGATGAAGGATCGAGAGAGTAGGAGAGCGCTCGAAGAACAAAGAGTTTATTTATTTTTTTGAAAGGATGAAATGCGAAGGAATGAAATAGTGAGGAGCGTAGGAGGCAAAGGGTTAACGTATGGGGGAAGCGCGAAACGACGATGCGCCCTAGCCGTTGAGATTGCCACATGAATACTCTAGGGAAAGTATGGTGAAATGTCACCTCGAAGCACTGTGCGCGTCCCATCACTCAGTCTCGTCACAGTGCCATGTAGGGCAGCGCCATGTAGGTCGACAGGTCGAGTAGTAAGGCTTCTTGCTGAAACGAGTTCCAGCTCGAGCCTGGGGGGCTTGTGTAGTGGCCAGACCTCGAACATCGGCACGTGAGTGAGAGGTCGACACAGGAGAGGTCGGCATGGTAGGGCCCACAGAGGGGCCCACAGAATTATAGGTGTCAAGGCACAAAACCAAGTTCACAGATACGCCATGCATGCAGGATGTGTTCAAGACGTAAGGTTTTGACACAATAGAATTATCCTTAGAAATGCATGAAAGGCACGTGAAGGTTTGGAGACACGTGAGTTATGAATTTATTAGACAAGTTTAGCTTAAGCTATGCACTCCAGGAAAGGAATGTCACCACGGGAGTTGCACTCTATGAAAGGAATGTTGCCACGGGATTGCACAAAATTGTGAGTTAGAATCCCAAAAGGGTAACCCTAAATTCGCTAGAGGCAACACTTGGACAGGAGCATGTATGCGGCAGGTAACCTAAAACAGCTATATAATGGGGTAACGCCCAAGGTAAATACAAGTTCACACACAGACACAGTTCTTTGCAAGCGTAGAGTCTTCTTACACACTTTTGGCTTGAGATACCTTACTTATTTGGTGTTTCTTGCCCTGTACCGACTTGAGCGTCGGAGTGCAATTATAGGTAGGACCCCCTCTATTTCAATGGAGCCACAGAACCACCGTGAGATAGGAGGAGCCACCGTCTACCTCATAGTCAACGACAACCGAGTCAACCGGTGAGAACACTAATAATACAAGTTGAAATTTAGAAGTAAAGAAACTATCTTGAGTTGTTGTGAGATAGAATTTGTGAGACTTGTCTCTTCTTCTTCTCCATGTCTTATTTTGTGAGCTTTGGAGACTCTCAAGTGGCGGCACCTCCCACTCTTCTTGGAAGAACCACCCTCCAAGTGGCGTGACCACATCTCCAAAAAGACTACAACCACAAAAGTCATTTCTATTCATCTTCTAAAAATACTCATTTTTGTTCTACTTGTTTGTTTTCAATTCTAATCGGTTCATTCTCTTCCTTGTGATGTCCTCTTTCATTTGATGTATTTTTCTTCCATTTTAATCGGTTCAAATGTGTTATAGCAACCTATTTTTGGTTCGGCTTCCATGGGTATTCTTGTTCATGTTGTTTTCTTGAATTTCCAATAGTAGATTGTGTTCTTGTTGTGTTTCTATTGCTAATTTCAATTCTTGTTGTGTTTCTCCTTTTAACCTTGTGTTTTTTAATTGTTCTTGTGTTGTTCATACATATACCTTGCTGTTCTTGATATACCCACACGATTTTAATCCATAAAAATTCATAAAAGTCTTATAAACGTGTTTTTCCTTTGGACCTTTAGAAATGAACCTTCACATCTACTTAGCACTTGCTAAGTTAATGTCCAGTAGGGATTTTCTCTAGGTGACTCACCATATTTGCCATAAGAATCTTGATCCAATTCTTCATTAAAAGTTACAAAATAAACAAAGCTGAATTCAACTCACATTATCTTGGCTGCCAAGGATACCTACAAGAAAAGGTTAGGAAGCAAGGTTTGGTCCCTTATAAATTTGGGTCCAATGATGTTAGTAGGAACCTTAGGAACCCATTTCAAAATGCTCTTGGGAATAGAAAATTTCTTTACTATGCAGAATCTAACAGAGTGACCCTTTTTCATACAGTAAAAGCATGAAACAACAGTTGTGTTGACTTTTCAATTGGTTGTTTTTCAAAGAAACTTGAAAAAGGATTTGAAACACCACTTTTCTTGCTCTATGGATTAAAACCCAAACCAACTTTACGAAAGACAAATTTTTGAAAAGAAAGAAAAATTTCAAAGCTTGATTTTCCTTTAGAAAGCTTATTCACAGTTTTTACAAGATAGTGAACCTTCTCTTAAAGAGATTCACAAATTTCACAAAAACTTGAGTCACATTTGCAAGAAGAGTTTTTGTAAATCAGTTCCAAATTTTTAAAATCATTTTTTGAACTATTCATCTCTTCTTCCAATTCTTTGACTCTATTTTTCAGCCAATTATCCAAGCCTTTCAATCGGTTGTTCAAAAAGGCCAACCTATTATTAGCTTCTTCATAAGTTTCTTTAAATGCATTAAGAAGCTAGAAGTAATTTTCAAAATTGAATTGAGGTGCTAGAACTTACACTGCTTATGTCAGATTCTCCCTTAGCCATTAAGCACAAATTTGCTTCCACATCTCCATTTGATGCTGAGCCAGTTTAAGAGGCACCATTGTCTTGCCAAGCAATGTAGGCTCTCTTGGCTTTGCCCTTCTTTTCACTTCTCTTGCTTGCCCTTCTTTCTTTGTTCTTATTATTGGGGAAATCAACTTTAATATGGCCTCGTTCACCACATCCAAAGCAGGTATATTTGTTAGTATTAAAATCACTAAGTTTCTTCTTATTATACCTATTGGAGGATTGGTTCTTTTTGCTGTTTTTCTTCAAGAATTTACTGAATTTCCTAGTAAGCAAACTAAGAGTTTCTCCATCACTTTCCCCACTTGATTCTTGGTAGTTTTTATGTCCAACAACCTTTAAAGCAATGTTTCTCACATGCTTTCTCTTCATGCTCTTAATTATTCGGCCTATTCATATGTGTACCGATCAGTCCTCGCCCATGACTTAGTCTCTTCGCTGAAACAAGTTAACAGCTTGAGACTGGGGGGCTTGTGTACTGACCAGTCCTCGGGCGTCAGCTGGGTCCCACAGCATGGGCCAAAGCCACGTGGAATGGAACCCACAGGTGGTATTGATCAGAGAAGGGTGATGAGTCATCAGCCTACAGAGAGGGGTGATTAGTCATCAGCCTACAAAGAAGGGTGATTAGTCATCAGCCTACAGAGAGGGGTGATTAGTCATCAGCCTACAAAGAAGGGTGATTAGTCATCAGCCTACAAAGAAGGGTGATTAGTCATCAGCCTACAGAGAGGGGTGATTAGTCATCAGCCCACAGGGAAGGGTGATTAGTCATCAGCGTGATGATCACCAGAAAGGGGCTGATGTGTCTTCGTCACTCCGCAGGTTGAGGAGTCCTCGGCAACAGAGGGTGACGAGGTGACATCGGTCTTGGGTGATTTCAATAGCGTAACCAGAACAGCTCAGATTGGTTCCCAGAGTGGGCCAATGACCAGTTAAATACCCAGAGGTAGGGAGAGGCCTGAATCACGAAGAGCCTATGCGGGTAGCAGGGAGAGCACAGTTAGGTGTAGAGTCCTGAGGGGACGAGTACTCACCAGAACTAGGGTTTTCCCAGTGAAGCTACATGCATGGCACGTGAACAGTGAAGGCACTCCCAGAACAGGTGGCCCCAGAGACTAGGTGCACAAGGAGGCACCCAGGTGGTCACCCTGTTAAAGTTTGCACTCCAGAGAAGGAAACCTTATGTGCTAGATTACCCTAAGATTGGGTGATAGCGGCGCAAGGGTATTCCAGTAAACCCTAAATATGGCTAGCAGCGCAGTAAACCCTAATTAGGGCTAGCGGCGCAGTAAACCCTAGACTATATAAGGGACAGTAAAATACTTCACAAAGGTACGCAGTTTCTAGACCTAAACACAGAGAAACTCAATACACTTGGTGTTACTTGCCCCTATTGACTTGAGCGTCGGAGTGCAAACGGCCTCTAGGGCGCCCCTTTCTCTTTTGTAGGTGCAGATTGTTTCGCAAGATTCGAGCACGTATCAACGTGAGGAAGGAGGCGCGTGAGTGTCGTGGAGTCAACTGACAGGCGAGTCAACTGGCAAGAACATTTGGCGCCCACCGTGGGGCCGGAGTAAAACAAGGTCCGATACACGAGAGTGAGAGATAAAATCACAGAAGATGAGGAATATGAGACACGGGTCCGTTCCACCAAATGGAGGCGACAGCGTTACCATGCAACAACTTTTGGAAACGATGCGCGCCCTCCAAAAGACGGTGGTGGAGTCCAGAGCGCATCAGGCGAGTATGCAGGAAAACCTGGCCGCCTCACAGGCCAGGAATGAGGAGTTGCACCGAGCGAATGAGGAGCTGCGCTTGAATTTGCAACACATACAACAAGCTGGAGATCGTGGGGAAGATGATCGAGCCGCACCAGTGCCCCCAAGGGCCTTTCCCATGCCTTTCTCCCAGGCGATTATGAATACGGTGGTCCCAGCCACCTTTGTAGGGCCGAAGACCGTGTTCACCGGGAAAGAGGATCCTGAAACACATCTCACTGCTTTCCATACGCAGATGATGTTGTCAGGAGGGTCCGACGCAGTGCACTGTAAGCTCTTTATGGCCACACTGACAGGAACTGCGCTAGAATGGTTCGTGAGTTTTCCTGAAGGACATATCACGTCTTTCGCGCAATTCTCCGCGCTGTTCAGGGAGCAATATCTTGTCAACAGGTGTAACATCCCGCCAAATCCTTTTCATATTTATATAATGAAATAAAGGTAAACAAATATATTGAAGTGAACATAATTATATATATGTAATGAAGTTTCTCCTCACAGGGAGTTTTAAATACATAATCTCAATCTCAATCTCATCACTCACCTAGTATGACAGGGTGAATCCATACAACAGGTCAAGTGGTTATTTTTCAAACCACTTACCCATACATATGAACCTCCATCGACTCTCAACGCCTGAATGACTTCCTCTATATGAGTCCATTATATCAGGAGAGTCAGGATATCTCATTATAGAAATCACCGATCAATGCACATTCTACAACAATCTTACACGGTATTTTCTTTCCTGAAAATACTATGCCTTGATTCCACATTCACAACATTCAACACATCATACAACACTTAATGAACGATTTCAAACATAGCAATAATCATTCCACGGTTCAGGGTTTCGAATATCACATGCATTTCACATTTAAAACTCAAACAATTCAAACGACACTAAAACAGGGGATTTCGAAAACAGTATTAAAATCGGCGATCATGTCACCCCACACATAAAAACAGAGTATCGTGAAAAGCATATGAAAACCGGCGACCACCTCGCCCTCACTTCAGAACCTACTCGCCTAACGTTTTTATAAACGAGAAAAAAAAGCTAGCTTCCCTTACCAGGACTAGCGCAAAACACCAAGAGCTCCGAAAACCCACCGAAGCTTAAAGATGCTTTCACTCTGTTTTAGCGTCCCGGTCTGGAGAACTTGCAGAGAACCTCCCAGGTGTCCAAGGGCAGTCATCGCTCGTCGTACTGGTGCTTGGGGATGTCTGAAATGCAGCGCGAAGGAGAGAAAAGAGAAGGATGAAGGTGAACTCACTCTTTCGCTCTTGAACTACTGCAACCTTCTTTGCCTCCCCGAAGTGGGTTTTTGAATCTACACTAACTTGTCCACACATGCTGCTGCCACCACCCACTTTGCAGGAAAGCCTGAGTGTACGTTTCCCTGAACAGTACGACCACGGTGTCTCTTGCGCATGCCAACCACTTCCCTGAACAGTACGGCCGTGGGTGTCTCTTGCGCATGCCAACTTTCTGATGTCACTATTCTGAACCACCCTTTTTTTCCACGTGGCGCGCGTGCAGGACGTTTCATGCTGGGAGCTTGGGTCCCACCTTATCTGTGTGAAACACGACATCGCGCGATAACCTTCCACCGATGAGTCATCCTGGAGGACGACCGATGTCTCTCTCTGGAAGACGACCGATGTCTCTCTCTGGGAGACGACCGATGTCTATCCCTGGCGACGCCTGCATGTCTCTCGCGCCCTGGCGATGCCCGCATGCCTCGCGCCCTGACGATGCCCGCATGTCTCTTGCGCCCCGGCGATGCCCGCATGCCTCTCGCGCCCCGGCGATGCCCGCATGCCTCTCGCGCCCTGGCGATGTCCGCATACCTCGCGCCCTGGCGATGTCTGCATATGTAGCCTAGGCGACAGGCGATTATGTACTAACCAGACGATCTCATACTCTTCTAAGCTACACTTTCCTTCCTTTTTATTTTTAATAAAAACATACTTAGAATTCATTTAAAATATATTCCTTTTATTCCAATTTAATTTTACAGGTCCTTACATTCTCCCCAACAAGAAAAATTTTCGTCCTCAAAAATTGAATTACAAGGAAAAGAGGTATGGATAAGCTTCTCTCATGGGTTCTTCTAACTCCCAAGTTGAATCACCCGATCTCTCATCCCACACCACTTTCACCATGTTGATGGTCTTGCCTCTGAGCTGTTTACTTTGCCGATCGCCATTCCTGACTGGTTTCGCTTCAAAGGACAAGTCATCCCTGATCTGCACATCGTCCACTTCCAGCACATGACTAGGGTCTGCCATGTACTTCCTCAGCTGTGATATGTGAAAGACATTATGCAGATTCGCTAAATGGGGAGGTAGGGCGATCTCATAGGCCACTGGACCAATCCTCCTTAAGATCTGATATGGTCCCACGAACTTAGGGGACAACTTCTTTGATCTGATCGCCCGTCCTACACCCTTGGTTGGTGTCACTCTCATGAACACATGGTCTCCTGCAGCAAACTCCAAAGGTTTTCTCCTTTGATCTGCATAGGATTTCTGCCGGCTTTGAAAAGCTTTCATTCTGTCTTGTATCTGTTGCACCTTCTCGGTCGTCTGCTGAATCAACTCTGGTCCAACCAATACTGCTTCGCCCTCCTGGTACCAACATAAGGGAGTCCTGCATTTCCTCCCATACAGGGCTTCATATGGTGCCATCCCAATACTGGCGTGGTAACTGTTATTATAAGTAAACTCTACCAGCGGCAACACCTCATCCCAACTTCCCAATTGATCCAAGACACACGTCCTCAGCAGATCTTCCAAGGACTGGATCGTTCTCTCTGACTGTCCATCTGTTTGAGGATGATATGCCGAGCTCATTCTCAACTTGGTTCCCAAGCAATCTTGTAAGGTCTGCCAAAACCGTGAAGTGAACCTGGGATCTCTATCCGAAACAATGCTGGAAGGCACTCCATGCAACCTTACAATTTCTCTGATGTACAGCTGTGCCAACTTGGCCATAGGCATCCTCATACTCACCGGAAGAAAGTGAGCACTCTTCGTCAGCCGATCAATGATGACCCAGATTGCATCATGACCCTTTACCGATCTGGGTAAATGGGTAACAAAATCCATGGCAATGCTGTCCCATTTCCACTCAGGGATATCCAGTTGCTGTAACAACCCGCCAGGTCTTTGATGCTCTATCTTCGCCTTCTGACATGTTAAGCAGGTTGTAACGTACTGGGCGATGTCTTTCTTCATGCCCGACCACCCAAATGACTCCTTCAAGTCATGGTACATCTTGTTCATGCCTGGATGTAGGGTAAGGCGACTCTGGTGACCTTCCTCTAGGATCATCTTCTTCAACTCTTCATTTGCAGGTATGCAAATTCTGCCACTAAATCTCAAGACCCCATCATTGCCCATCACAAAGTCTTTAGCCTGGTCGGTCCCTAGTGACTCCACAGTACGCTTCAGACTAGGGTCCTCCAACTGCTTACCCTTTATCACTCCAAGGAAGTCATTAGTTATAGCCAGCTTACTACAACTAATGTGATTTACATGAAATTCTACCCCAAGGTTTAAGTCTCTGAATTGCTCGATCAGTTTCTGCTCTTCCATCATCATGGTGGCTACTTGTATTGATTTTCTACTCAAAGCATCTGCCACTACATTGGCCTTCCCTGGATGATACATGAGTTGAAAATCATAGTCCTTTAGAAACTCCATCCACCTTCTTTGTCTCATGTTTAGTTCCTTCTGATCGAACAGGTATTTCAGGCTCTTATGGTCACTGAACACCTGGAACCGAGCTCCATATAAATAGTGTCTCCAAATCTTCAAGGCAAACACCACAGCCGCCAACTCCAAATCATGAGTAGGATAGTTTCTCTCATGAACCTTGAGTTGCCTTGAAGCATATGCAACCACTCTTTTCTCTTGCATCAAAACACATCCCAAACCCTGATGTGAAGCATCACAGAAGACATCAAAAGGTCTTCCTACCTCTGGGATCACCAGCACTGGAGCACTAGTCAACCTTTCCTTTAGTTCCATGAAGCTCTGCTCACATCGGTCGGTCCAAGCAAAAGGTTGATCCTTGCGGGTCAACTGTGTTAAAGGAGCCACTACCTTGGAAAAGTCCTCAATGAACCTCCGATAGTAGCCTGCTAAGCCCACAAAACTCCTTATCTCCGTAACTGCCTTAGGACGTTCCCACTGAAGCACTGCCTCCACTTTGGCTGGATCCATCGAGATCCCCCGGGCAGATATCACGTGTCCTAAGAAGTTGACTTCCTTCAGCCAGAACTCACACTTAGAGAACTTGGCATAGAGTTGCTTCTCCCTCAGAATCTCCAATACTGTCCTCAGATGTTCTTCATGTTCTTCCTCGGTCCTTGAATAAATGAGTATGTCGTCTATGAAGACTACCACAAACTTATCCAAGAAAGGGCGAAAAATCCTATTCATGTAGTCCATGAACAGAGCTGGAGCATTTGTTACTCTAAACGGCATCACCACATACTCATAGTGCCCATAACGAGACCTAAATGCTGTCTTTTGAACATCTTCAGCTTTTACCAAAATTTGGTGGTACCCCGATCTCAGATCAATCTTTGAGAATACCGAGGCCCCATGTATTTGATCCATCAAATCGTCAATTCTAGGTAGGGGGTACTTGTTCTTGATGGTCAACTTGTTCAACTGCCTGTAATCTATACACAGCCGAGACCCTCCATCCTTTTTCTTAACTAGGAGCACTGGAGCCCCCCATGGAGATACACTGGGTCTGATGAATTGTTTCTCCAACAACTCTTCCACTTGCTTCTTTAATTCTACCAACTCGGCTGGAGCCATCCTGTAAGGTGCCATTGACACTGGTCCAGCTCCAGGTACCAAATCAATAGAGAATTCCACTTTCCTCTTAGGAGGTAATCCAGGTACTTCTTCTGGAAATACATCCACGAAATCTTTCACCACATGTATCCTGCTTACGTCCCCTTCATTCTCCACCTCCAACCAAGCTAGGATCATGAAGCACCTCGCCCCTTCTTCCAACACCGACCACCCTCGCTGAGCAGATATCACGTCTGACTCTTGGAGATCTGGAAATGCTATCTTCTGACTACCGCAGTCTATGAGAACGTGATTGGCAGATAGCCAATCCATTCCCAGGATAACATCCAGGTCCTGAAGAGGTAGGCAGATTGTAAGGACCTGTAAAATTAAATTGGAATAAAAGGAATATATTTTAAATGAATTTTAAGTATGTTTTTATTTAAAATAAAAAGGGAGGAAAGTGTAGCTTAGAAGACTATGAGATCGCCTGGTTAGTACATAATCGCCTGTTGCCTAGACTACCCATGCGGACGTCACCAGGGCGCGAGGTATACGGACATCGCCAGGGCGCGAGGTATGCGGACGTCGCCAGGGATAGACATCAGTCGTCTCCCAGAGAGAGACATCGGTCGTCTTCCAGGTTGAGTCATCGGTGGAAGGTTAACGCACGATGTCGTATTTCACGCAGATGAAGTGGGGGCCCAGGCCCCCAGCATGAGCGTCTTGCATGCGCGACACGTAGTCAGGGAGCGTACTTCAGAGCAATGATTTCAGAGAGTTGGTATGGAAAGTGACCCAGAGACCCACGTGGTCATACTGTTCAAGGAAGTGTGCACGCTAGCTTTCCTGTAGAGTGGGTGGTGGCAGCGGCAATTCTGGGCAAGTTGGTTTAGTTTTAAAAACTCACTTCAGAGAGGCAAAGAAGGTTGTTGTGGTTCAAGAGTGACAGAGTGAGTTACCTTCATCCTTCTCTTTTCTCTCCTTCACTCTGCGATTCAGGCCTTATCACGTCCCTGCTTGGCTATCGACGACTGCCATAGAGCACCTGGGAGGTTCTCTGCAAGTCCCCCAAACCAGACGCTAAAGCAGAGTTAAGGCATCCTTGAAGCTCGTTCGGTTGGAACTCTTAGTGAAGTTTACGCAAGTCCAGGTAAGGGAAGCTAGCCTTATTTCCAACGAAAACCTTACGTTAGATGATTTTGATGATGGGGCGACGTGGTCGCCGGTTTTCAACTGTTATTGCATAATCCTCTGTTTTTGATGTTGGGCGATGTGGTCGCCAGTTTTTCCCTTGTGTTTCGAAATCCCCTGTTTTGGATGTGATCGCCGGTTTTAAATATTGATTTCGAACTCCCCTGTTTTTAGTGTTGTTTGAAACTGTTTGAGATTGAAATGTGAAATGCATGCAATATTCGAAAATCTGGACCTCTGAATGATTGCTGCTGTGATTGGAATCGTTCATTTAAGTGTCATATGATGTGTTGAATGTTGTGAATGTGGGATCAAGGCATAGTATTTTCAGGAAAGAAAATACCGTGTAAGATTGTGTAGGATGTGCATTGATCGGTGATTTCTATAATGAGATATCCTGACTCTCCTGATATAATGGAACCATATAGAGGAAGTTATTCAGGCGTTGAGAGTCGAAGGAGGTTCATGAATGGGTGAGTCGTGTGAAAAAGAACGAGCTTGGCCTGTTACATGGATTAACCCTGTCATACTAGGAGAGTGATGAGATTGAGATTGAGATTCATTTATGCGCATGGCTGTGTGAGTTTCACAGTGACCCTGTGTGGGTGATGTAGTATGACAGGTGCAGATCTCTGAGTCTAGTCAATGCACGTGTCTTCCGGAAGTAGTGTCAAGTGTCTATGTGTGATGAGTCAGTGGAAGTCTGACGTGAGAAATGTGAAATATTGAGAATTTTGATAGACACTTGATGGTTATGTGATATGAATGAGAAAGTGATGGACTCTTGTGAATGTTTAAAATGGCTGATCTACGTTGGTTGTCCAGTTTATAATTTAAAGTTTTAAAAATATCTAGCTTACCCTTTGTATTGTTCTGTGGCTGTTTTCTCTTAAAACTGTGATGATCGTGTACTTTACACGGGAGCAGATGATCTTCCAGGGAGTAGAGCTCCTCAGTGAGTGGTCGCCGGAAGGAGATCGCCTTTTCTGTACTGATAGCAGATCGCCTGTTTTATGTTGGGAGACCGCCGGTTTCTTTCTATTTTGCTGTATTTTGTTTAGGTTTTCGGAAAATTGACCGGTTATGTATTAAACTCCCTATGAGGGGCAACTTCATTTTATATATATAATTATGTTCACTTCAATATTATTGTTTTACCTTTATTTCTTTTTTTTATATTTATTCCAAAGTATTTGGCGGGATGTTACACAGATCAAGTTCACTTTGAATCTGCGTCCCTCTACTATCACTGGACATTCGGGGCAAACTGTAGAGGTCAACACCTGTCCTGACGCAGGTGTAGAGACCAACAGTTCGAAAGGTAACTCCTTCACTAGAAGGCCCAACTCGGCTACACACAGGCTTGACACAAAGGAGTGTGTCGCTCCAGAATCAAGCAAGGCTTTTACACCTCTACCAGCTATAAAACAAACACCTTGCATGAGGTTACCTGACTGAGACGCCTCTGCTCCTGTCATGGCAAACACTCTCCCTGCTGCCTGAGGTCTGCTGCCTTCATTCCTCAACTGCTTTGAACCACTGGGTTGAGTCGCCCCATTCCTGTTAGGGCACTCCCTAGCAACGTGCCCCGTCTTTTGACATGCAAAACATCTTCTCTCCGAAGCCTTCTTGGGGCACACATTGGGTGTGTCTGGTCCACCACAATGGAAACATTTGGGTTTCCAAGGTTGTTGCTGCTGAAACTAGGATGACGCTGCTCCCGCCCGATGAGGTGGAGGTCTCGCATAGGGCTTGCTTTGTGGGTGCTGCACCTTGGCCTTCCCACTGGAAGAACCCCCTGGGTGTGACCTGATCACCCGAGAATCACCCTTTTCCAGGGTCTCCACCATCTTCGCCTTCTCTACTAAGGCGTGAAATTCTCTGATGCACATAGGGGCTATGGTCCTCTTCAGCCCATGCTTCAGCCCTTCTTCAAACTTCCTGCACCTCCAAGCCTCGGAGGTCGCCTGGGTATAAAATCGAGCGAGGTACTCAAACCGAGCAGCATAAGCATTCACTGACATATCCCCCTGTTCCAACCTTAGGAACTCAGCTTCCTTCGCAAACTTTGCACTATCTGGGAAATATTTTTCCAGAAACCTCACCCTGAAGCTCTCCCAGTCTAACACTTCAGCTCTGGCTTCCATCATCTGCTGAGCTCCCATCCACCAGAACTCGGCTTCTCCAGATAGCAAATAGGTGGCGAACACCAACTTCTTCTCTTCAGGGCAGGAGGTCGCCCTAAAGATTTTCTCCAACTCTCTGACCCACTGATCTGCCTGATCAGGGGTAGCATTCCGACTGAACTTGGGTGGGTTGTGCCTCATGAACTCGGTCAGTCCCATCTGTTCCTGAGGCTGACCGACGTGGGAATTGGTTTCCGCAGACCGAGCAGTTTCCCAATGGTGCATTGCAGCTTGGTGATTCTGAGCCATTGCTGCATTCTGTTGTTGGATGGCAGTTGCCATCATCTCAATAGCCTTGGCAATCTGGCTCATTTCCGAAGAAGGTTGGGGAGGGGTAGGAGGTCTACGTGCCATCTTCTTCGTTTCAGACTTTGAAACTATAGGTTTCTATATTCCCTACAACTACAAGAATGAGATCGATCAGAAATCAATTCATTCAGGAGGTAACACCTAGACCTTACAAAGGTCAACATCTCAAAGTCATTAAGAATTTGAGTTCATCAACATAATCATGATGCTTATAACCTTAAGCAAAACACCAAAACAGCTACTGGTATACAACCATCAATCCAAACAACCACTTTCAATCAATTACAAAAACACTCAATAAAATGAAATAAATCACACCAGAATTCAATGTATGCTAAACATCAAACCTTTGGAATTAAGATTGAGAATCATCTCGATTCAGTTATGAGTGTGCACCCTCACTACTTTATCAAGATCCTCTCATTCTTAATACTAAGATTTTCAGTTAGGGCATATATTCACTAAAGTACACACAAAATTTCAATACAAAAACGTTTGAAAACCTTTCACTATAGTTGTTATTTGAAAACTCAATTAAATTTTTGTGAGCAGAAGAAACACAATGGATCCATAGCCCTCAGGTCATCCTAAGGACGAACTGCTCTGATACCATTAATGTAACATCCCGCCAAATCCTTTTCATATTTATATAATGAAATAAAGGTAAACAAATATATTGAAGTGAACATAATTATATATATGTAATGAAGTTTCTCCTCACAGGGAGTTTTAAATACATAATCTCAATCTCAATCTCATCACTCACCTAGTATGACAGGGTGAATCCATACAACAGGTCAAGTGGTTATTTTTCAAACCACTTACCCATACATATGAACCTCCATCGACTCTCAACGCCTGAATGACTTCCTCTATATGAGTCCATTATATCAGGAGAGTCAGGATATCTCATTATAGAAATCACCGATCAATGCACATTCTACAACAATCTTACACGGTATTTTCTTTCCTGAAAATACTATGCCTTGATTCCACATTCACAACATTCAACACATCATACAACACTTAATAAACGATTTCAAACATAGCAATAATCATTCCACGGTTCAGGGTTTCGAATATCACATGCATTTCATATTTAAAACTCAAACAGTTCAAACGACACTAAAACAGGGGATTTCGAAAACAGTATTAAAATCGGCGATCATGTCACCCCACACATAAAAATAGAGTATCGTGAAAAGCAGATGAAAACCGGCGACCACGTCGCCCTCACTTCAGAACCTACTCGCCTAACGTTTTTATAAACGAGAAAAAAAAGCTAGCTTCCCTTACCTGGACTAGCGCAAAACACCAAGAGCTCCGAAAACCCACCGAAGCTTAAAGATGCTTTCACTCTGTTTTAGCGTCCCGGTCTGGAGAACTTGTAGAGAACCTCCCAGGTGTCCAAGGGCAGTCGTCGCTCGTCGTACTGGTGCTTGGGGATGTCTGAAATGCAGCGCGAATGAGAGAAAAGAGAAGGATGAAGGTGAACTCACTCTTTCGCTCTTGAACTACTGCAACCTTCTTTGCCTCCCCGAAGTGGGTTTTTGAATCTACACTAACTTGTCCACACATGCTGCTGCCACCACCCACTTTGCAGGAAAGCCTGAGTGTACGTTTCCCTGAACAGTACGACCACGGTGTCTCTTGCGCATGCCAACCACTTCCCTGAACAGTACGGCCGTGGGTGTCTCTTGCGCATGCCAACTTTCTGATCTCACTATTCTGAACCACCCTTTTTGTCCACGTGGCGCGCGTGCAGGACGTTTCATGCTGGGAGCCTGGGTCCCACCTTATCTGTGTGAAACACGACATCGCGCGATAACCTTCCACCGATGACTCATCCTGGAGGACGACCGATGTCTCTCTCTGGAAGACGACCGATGTCTCTCTCTGGGAGACGACCGATGTCTATCCCTGGCGACGCCCGCATGTCTCTCGCGCCCTGGCTGATGGCATTTTCATGTGTTCTTCTTGAATCAAAGTAGAAATAGATGGAGCGGAAGCAATGGATGAGTGAAACAAGACCCTCCTAGGAGTTGTGTTGGTCTTGAAGGTGCATGATGAGTATGGGTTGAGTGGTTCGGCCAGCTCAAGGGAGAAGGTGAAAGGATTGAAGTTTATAGCCTAGATTTCTAGGAGGAGTAAAGCTTGTGCACAAAAATGGCAGCATAACATTACTCAAATAAACTTGAAAATACATGAGGTAGGCCTCCTTATTTATAGATTTAGGAGCCTTGGTGAGCAAGCTTAAAGGGTAGGGATGGAAATACAAAAAGTGGGGGCTGCCTAGGGTATTGACTTTAGTCAAACCACACCATCATCCTAATATTCTAGAAGATAGGTCAAAAATGCAACATTTGATAGTACACCCCTCCCTCTTTTGCTAAAGGCACCTATTTGCTAGCACACCCGTCCTTCTATTGCTAAGGGCACCTTTTTGATAGCACATCCCTAAGTTAGCAAGTTTTGCTTTCTACACTACACTAATCTACTAAGCTACCCCTAATGGGCCTCCAAGTAGCATGTACAAGGTCTTCTCCCTCCCATCCGTGGCTTCTTCTATGTGTGCTTGGATATGTTTAGCCATGGATCTTGTGAGAGGTCCTAGACGGTCTAGCTCCATGGATAGCCTCCCTCCTTCACGTCCTAGACGCTCACTTCTTGGAGCTAGACACTCCTCTTGGTCTAGACGGTCTTCTTGGTTTGGGCCTTGGCTTCCTTGGTTAGATGTGCTTGGCCCTCCTCCATCACTGGCGATGCCCGCATGCCTCGCGCCCTGACGATGCCCGCATGTCTCTCGCGCCCCGGCGATGCCCGCATGCCTCTCGCACCCCGGCGATGCCCGCATGCCTCTCGCGCCCTGGCGATGCCCACATGCTTCGCGCCCTGGCGATGTCCGCATGTCTCTCGCGCCCTGGCGATGTCCGCATACCTCGCGCCCTGGCGATGTCCGCATATGTAGCCTAGGCGACAGGCAATTATGTACTAACCAGGCGATCTCATACTCTTCTAAGCTACACTTTCCTTCCTTTTTATTTTTAATAAAAACATACTTAGAATTCATTTAAAATATATTCCTTTTATTCCAATTTAATTTTACAGGTCCTTACAACAGGGCCCCTCCACCAGTGTCTTACGATCTTTTCGATGTAAGGCAGCACCAGAGGGAGTCCCTTAATGATTACCTCAACAGGTTTGGGGCGATGGTGGTAAGGTTGCACACCAAGGATGAAGACATGGTGGTGCACGCCTTTAGGAAGGGCGTATTGCCAGGGCCTTTCAGCGAGTCTTTGATCCGCAGCCGCCCTAAGACTTTCGGCGACATAAAACGACGTGCCGTGGCCCACATTGTCGCCGAGGGAGAGCTCAGCAAGAAGCGAGAAAGCGCAGTCTCGTTAAGACCCCGAGCGCCTAATCGGCCTCAACCGCTGCGGGTGCACGAGGCAACCACACAGAAGAAGGCTCAAGGGAAACAGAAGCCCTATGAGCCCCGAAAACCACAAGCTAGGGGACGAAGCAAAGATGACATGCCCCTTAGACATGAATTTGTGGTGGAGCTGAAGGAGCTGATTGCCATTCCTAATGTGGCAGAAAGATTGAAGATGCCCCCAAAGAGTGACAAGAGGCTGGGGCCAAACAAAAATGCCTGGTGCGAGTTCCATCAGGCCTTTGGTCACCCCATTCGAGATTGTCTGGCCTTGGGCCACCAATTAGACGAGTTAGTGAAGAGTGGGTTTTTGAATGACTACCTGAGGGAGGCACCAGAGGGTGAGGCGGTCGTTGTACCAAGGACAAACCAGGGGCACGAAGTGCCCATACATGGTGAGATCCACACTATATCAGGTGGGTTCTCAGGAGAAGGGTGCACTTCTTCGCAACGTAAGAAGTATGCACATTCGGTGATGGCAGTGGAGACCTGCGAGGAAGATCACTTCCCAGACATCGACCTCGTCTTCACAAAGGCTGATTGCCGAGATGTTATCCCCCATGATAACGATCCGGTGGTCATTTCAGTTTTCACTACCGCACGCAAGGTGCACCGGGTATTAGTAGATCAAGGAAGCTCGGCCGATGTGATGTTCTGGTCGACTTTCAACAAGTTACAGTTGTCTCCTGATCAGCTGCGACCCTACGTCGGCTGTTTGTATGGGTTCGCAGGAGACCAAGTAGAAGTGCGGGGGTACATCGAGTTGAGGACCACTTTCACTGATGGAGTGGCATCCCGCACAGAGAACATCAGGTACCTCGTAGTGAACGCCCCCTCTGCCTACAACATACTTCTGGGCAGACCAGCCCTAAACAGGCTAGGGGCTATGGTGTCCACAAGGCACATGAAGATGAAGTTGCCCTCGATGGAGGGGATGGTGGTAACCATCAAGTCAGATCAAAAAAAGGCTAAAAAGTGCTATGAGAATAGCCTCAAGACAAAGAGGGGAGTCTGCATGGTGACCACCTCACCACCGGGAGGAGGTGTCAATGAAGCAGATATGCCCCGAGGTGACGTCGGGGTCACACCAGCAGAGGTCACCCGGGCGAGGCGACCCGAACCGGCAGAGGAGGTCGTGGAGAAGGAGATCGGGGGGAAGATTTTCAAGCTGGGTAAGTCCCTGTCTCAGGAGACCCAAGACCAGGTGGCGGGGGTTATAGGAAAGCATCTGGACGCTTTCGCTTGGTCCCCCTAAGACATGCCAGGCATTGACCCTAATTTCCTATGCCATCGCTTGCACTGAATCCCCAAGTCAGACCAGTCCGCCAAAGGAGAAGGAAGTTCAATGATGAACGAAGACAGGTCGTCAGGGAGGAAACACAGAAGTGGCTGAAAGCAGGCCACATACGGGAAATACAATACCCTGAGTGGCTTGCAAATGTCGTCCTGGTAAAAAAGGCCAATGGGAAGTGGAGGATGTGTGTGGACTTCACAGATCTCAACAAGGCCTGTCCGAAAGACTCCTAGCCTTTGCCCAACATAGATGCGCTAGTAGACAGTGCCGCGGGCTGCAGGTTACTCAGCTTCTTGGACGCATTCTCTAGGTACAATCAGATCAAAATGCACCCGATGGACGAGAACAAGACTGCGTTCATGACAGAGCTGTCTTGCTACTGCTACACAGTCATGCCATTTGGGCTGAAGAATGCGGGTGCCACGTATCAGAGGCTGATGGACAAGGTCCTTGCCCCCATGCTGGGGCGCAATGTGCAGGCCTATGTAGATGACATGGTGGTGACGTCCCAGGCACGAGATCAGCATGTTGACGACTTGGAGGAGCTGTTTAATATGATAGCGAAGTACAGGCTGAAGTTGAATCCAGAGAAGTGCGTTTTTGGGGTGGAAGCAGGCAAGTTCCTTGGGTTTTTGCTCACGGAAAGAGGGATTGAGGCCAACCCAGACAAGTGTGCAGCGATCATAGCCATGAGGAGCCCGACATCGGTCAAAGAAGTGCAACAGTTGACGGGTGGGATGGCTGCGCTCTCCAGGTTCGTGTCAGCCGAAGGAGACAAAGGCCACCCTTATTTCCAATGCCTAAGAAGGAATAGCAGATTCACCTGGACTTCAGAATGTGAGTAGGCCTTCCTCAAGCTCAAAGAATATCTGGCCAGCCCGCCAGTCTTGTGCAAGCCTCAGCTCGGCACACCCCTGCGGCTGTACTTTGCAGTTACAGATAGGGCGGTGAGTTCTGTCTTGGTTCAAGAACAGCAACAGAGCCAGAAGCCCATTTATTTTGTCAGCAAAGTGTTGCAGGGGCCTGAGACGAGATACCAAGCCATAGAAAAGGCAGCATTAGCAGTGGTGTTCTCAGCCAGGAGACTTCGCCACTATTTTCAGAGCTTCACAGTGGTGGTGATGACAGATTTACCGATATGCAAGGTCCTGCAGAAGCCTGATGTGGTGGGAAGAATGGTGCGTTGGGCAGTCGAGTTGTCAGAATTCGACATCCAGTATGAACCCAGGGGCCCGATCAAAGGACAGGTCTACGCTGATTTTGTGGCCGAGATGTCCTCAACCGAGGCCCAGCAGGAGGGACCCAACTTCAAGTGGGTATTGTAAGTAGTCGGGTCCTCGAATCAGCAAGGTAGCGGAGCGGGGGTGATCCTGGAAGGACCCAAGGGGTTGTTGATAGAGCAGGCCCTGCGGTTCGCTTTCAAAGCCAGCAATAACCAGGCAGAGTATGAGGCTTTGATCGCTGGGATGTTGTTGGCTAAGGAAATGGGAGCGTAGAGCCTTATGGCCAAGAGTGACTCACTGTTGGTCACTGGTCAAGTAGCAGGAGAGTACCAGGCCAAAGACCCTCAGATGGCCTCTTACTTGGAGTATGTCCAAAGATTGAAGAGTTCGTTTGTAATATTTGAACTAGTACACGTGCCCCGGGAGCAGAATGCCAGAGCTGACTTGTTGGCCAAACTCGCCAGCTCAGGCAAGGGGGGCAGACAGAGGACAGCCATCCAGGAGACTCTGAGGGCACCTCGTACTTATACAGCTGATAACTTGGTGGGAGTCCATCAGATCAGCCAGTCAGATGGTGAGAAGAGGAGTCATCGCTCGTTGACTCAAGAAACTTTGAAGAAACCACGAGTCAACGCATGCATGCTAATGGAGGTAGAGGCGTCGCAGGTCTGCCTGCTACGAAGTGGAGAGACATGGATGATGCCTTATAAGCATTACATAGTGGATGGAATGCTCCAAGTAGAGCCGACAGAGGCAAAGAGGATAAAGAAAAACTCGTCCAAGTACACGCTCATTGAAAGCGAGTTCTACAGACATGGGGTTTACCCACCCCATTTTAGTCTGCGTGGATGGCGAGCAGTGTGCAAGAATAATGGCAGAGCTCCATGAAGGCATCTGTGGTAGTCATATTGGAGGTCGAGCTCTGGCCTCTAAGGCCATTCGAGCAGGGTACTACTGGCCAACGATGAGGTAAGATTGCACTAGGTATGCGCAGCAGTGCAAGCAATGCCAGTTGCATGCTGATTGGCCTAAGGCGCCACCAGAAGAGCTCAGGTCGATATACAGCCCTTGGCCGTTTCACACATGGGGAATCGACATCTTGGGGCCCTTCCCTTTGGCGATACGACAGATGAAGTACCTCGTGGTCGCCATAGAATATTTCACGAAGTGGATCGAGGCTGAGCCAGTAGCACAGATTACAGCACAAAAGATCCAACACTTCGTGTGGAAGAATATAGTATGCCGCTTCGGGGTACCCAAATGCTTAGTGTCTGACAATGGCACGCAGTTTGCAAGCCAACAATTGGGGAAGCTATGTACAGAGTTGGGGATCAAGCAGGTGTTTGCATCAGTCCAGCACCCACAGACCAACGGGCAGGTCGAGTCGGCCAACCGAGTCCTCCTCAGAGGACTGAAGAGAAGGCTGGAGAAAGCAAAGGGAAGGTGGGCTGAGGAGGTTCCCAGAATAGTATGGGCCTACCATACTACTCCCCAGTCCACTACTAAGGAGACTCCCTTTAGTTTGGTGTATGGTTCAGATGCCATGATCCCTGTGGAGATCCAGGAGAACTCGCCACGTTTCCAGAACTTTGTGGCTGAGGAATCCAATTAAGAGAGGAAGGTGAATCTTGATCTTTTGGATGAAGCCAGGGAAGAAGCAGGAATCAAAGCTGAGGCGCTGAAGAGGAGAGTCGAGCTCAAACACAGTTCTAAGCTGAGAGCTCGGCAGTTCCAGGCGGCAGACCTCGTCATGCGCAAGGCGTCTCCATACCAGATAGAGAACAAGCTATCCCCTAAGTGGACTGGTCCTTTCAGAGTGACAGAGGCCCTAGGGAATGGAGCATATAGGCTTGAGACTTTAGAAGGAGGTCCGATTCCTCGAACATGGAATGCGACCCACCTGAAGTATTATTTCAGTTAAAGCCATGTAATCTTGTACACTACACAATACAGGGGACACTCTTTTTTCCCTTTCTAAGGGTTTTTAATGAGGTCACCCAATAAAATTCAGTTAAAGTTATATATTTTTAATGTGTTGGTACAATGTTATTAGAACCTGTCACTTGGAGTTAGAGGTCTCGTAAGTGGAGAGGTAGGTTTGTAGAGAACACCTCCACTTCGAGTGAGAACTTCCAATGTGAAAGAAGGGTTCGCCCAGAGAAATCCTCCTCGCTTGTGAGCGATGTGGGGTCAGTTAGAACCTGTCACTTGGAGTTAGAGGTCTCGTAAGTGGAGAGGTAGGTTCGTAGAGAACACCTCCACTTCGAGTGAGAACTTCCAATGTGAAAGAAGGGTTCACCCAGAGAAATCCTCCTCGCCCGTGAGCGATGTGAGGTCAGTTAGAATCTATCACTTGGAGTTAGAGGTCTCGTAAGCGGAGAGGTAGCTTCGTAGAGAACACCTACCCTTCGAGTGAGAACTTCCAATGTGAAAGGGTTCGCCCAGTTAAATCCGCCCTCGCCCATGGGCGATGTGAGGTCAGTCAGAACCTATTAGTTGGGGTTAGAGGTCTCGTGAGTGGTAAGGGGAGTTCGCAAGGACACCTTTCCCCTCCGAGTGAGAACTCCCAGACTAAAATAAAGGTTCGTTAGAGAAATCAGCAGAAATCGTGCTACTTAAAATTCATTTTGACAGGTGCATTATTTGTGATCGTGAGTTCCACCAAATATAAAGCATGTCAAACAGATGAATAAGCAGCAGAAATGCAAAGGCAAGCAAAGTGCTGTATAAAGCAAAGAAGATTGAAAGCAAGGTATTTATATTACAAAGGAGGGTAATTACAAGATGTTCAGCTACTAAATACAATCACTCAGAAGACCTATCTGGGCACTATTTGCCCGTCGACCACCTGCATGGTTGCAGAGTATGGTGAGAGGTCCATCTCAGGATGCACGCAGGCAACCTGAGCAAGGGCATCACCAAAGCCTTCCCCATAGGCGTCGGCGGCGTCGTTAATAAGCTTAGTCTCGGTCTTCTTCAGCAATTCAATTTGTTGGGCAAGTTCCTCCTCAACCTTGCCCAGCTGAACTTCTCGGTCGGTAGCCCTCTCCTCCAGCTTGGTCATTTTGGCTTGAGCCCCCTCCACTTGCTCTTCCAGTTCGATGATCTTGTTGCGGACGTGGAGAATCTTGGCTCCAAGCTGGAGGGCCTCCTGCCCCTTGGAGAAGACGAGCTTCTTGGTCTCCTTCTCTGATTGACGGAGACTACCCAGTTCTTGATTAAGGGCAGTCTCGCGTATAAGGACCTAGAAACTTTAATTGGAATAAAAGTGTTATATTTAAATAATTTCAGAAGATGTTGTTATTTAAAATACAAAGAGCTGGTAATAGAAGTTTCGTAGTAGTCGCACCTCGGATGTCACCCAAGGGCTGGGGTCAGCTGGTAGAGGTCGGTCGGCTGACTCTTGTATTAACAAAGTAGTCAGGTGCGATGACCTTATCGTGAGGTAATCACGAGGGTGTGCTCGAGGAAGACATGTGGATCAAGAAGAGTAAAGGAAGGAAAGTGTAGCTTAGAAGACTCTGAGATCGCCTGGTTAGTACATAATCGCCTGTCGCCTAGACTACCCATGCGGACATCGCCAGGGCGCGAGAGGCATGCGGGCATCGCCAGGGCGTGAAGCATGCGGGCAACGCCAGGGCGCGAGAGGCATGCGGGCATCATCAGGGCGCGAGGCATGCGGGCATCGCCAGGGCGCGAGAGACATGCGGGCGTCGTCAGAGAGAGACATCGGTCGTCTCCCAGAGAGAGACATCGGTCGTCTCCCAGAGAGAGACATCGGTCGTCTCCCAGAGAGAGAGATCGGTCATCTTCCAGGATGAGTCATCGGTGAAAGGTTATCGCGCGATGTCGTGTTTCACACAGATAAAGTGGGACCCAGACTCCCAGCATGAAACGCCCTGCAGGCGCGCCACGTAGACAAAAAGGGTGGTTCAGAATAGCGACATCAGAAAGTTGGCATGCACAAGAGACAACCGTGGCCGTACTGTTCAGTGAAACGTACACTCAGGCTTTCCTGCAGAGGGGGTGGTGGCAGCAGCATGCGTGGACAAGTAGACTTGGATTCAAAAACCCACTGCGGGGAGGCAAAGAACGTTGCTGTGGTTCAAGAGTGACAGAGTGAGTCTACCTTCATCCTTCTCTTTTCTCTCCTTCACTCTGCGATTCAGGCCTTATCACGTCCCTGCTTGGCTATCGACGACTGCCATAGAGCACCTGGGAGGTTCTCTGCAAGTCCTCCAAACCAGACGCTAAAGCAGAGTTAAGGCATCCTTGAAGCTCGTTGGGTTGGAGCTCTTAGTGAAGTTTACGCAAGTCCAGGTAAGGGAAGCTAGCTTTGTTTTTCAATAGAAGCCGTAGATTAGCTATTTCTGAAGTGAGGGCGACGTGGTCGCCGGTTTTAAGCTCTATTTCATGATGCTCTGTTTCTATGTGTTTGGGCGACGTGGTCGCCGGTTTTAAACTCTATTTCACGATGCTCTGTTCTATGTGTTTGGGCGACGTGGTCGCCGGTTTTAAACTCTATTTCACGATGTTCTGTTTTTATGTATTTGGGCGACGTGATCGCCGGTTTTAAATACAGCTTTCGAAATCCCCTGTTTTAGTGTCGTTGAGACTGTTTGAGATTTAAATGTGGAATGCATGTGATATTTTAAAGTCTGAACCTTGGAATGATTGTTGCGGTGAATTGAAATCGTTCATTTAAGTGTTATATGATGTGTTGAATGTTTGAATGTGGGATCAAGACATAGTATTTTCAGGAAAGGAAATACCGTGTTGAGATTAGTTATGAGGTGTATTGATCAGTGAGTATCCTGTGAATGAGACGATCCTGACTCTGCTGATATGATGGAGTCACATAGATGAAGTCATTCGGTTGGTGAGAGTCGAAGGAGGTCCATATGTATGGGTAAGTCGTTTGAAAGATAACTGACTTGACCTGTTATATGGATTAACCCTGTCATACTGTGAGAGTGATGAGATTGAGATCGAGATTATGTTGATGCGCATGGCTGTGGGAACATTATAGCAATGAAGTATGACAGGTGCAGGTCTCTGGATGCTAAGTTCAACGCACGAGTCTTCCGGAAGTAGTGTCAAGTGTCTATGTGTGATGAGTCAGTGGAAGTCTGACGTGAGAAATGTGAAATATTGAGAATTGTTGATAGACACTTGATGGTTGTGTGATATGAATGAGAAAGTGATGGACTCTTGTGAATGTTTAAAAAGGGCCGATCTACGTTGGTTGTCCAGTTTATAATTTAAAGTTTTAAAAATATCTAGCTTACCCTTTGTATTGTTCTGTGGCTGTTTTCTCTTAAAACTGTGATGATCGTGTATTTTACACGGGAGCAGATGATCTTCCAGGGAGTAGAGCTCCTCAGTGAGTGGTCGCCGGAAGGAGATCGCCTGTTTCTGTCTCTATGTGGTGATCGCCTGTTTTTCTGTTCTGATAGCAGATCGGCTGTTTTGGGTCTTCTGATAGGAGATCGCCGGTTTATGTAGGGAGACCGCCGGTTTCATTTTATTTGGCTGTATTTTGTTTTAAGTTTTGGAAAATTGACCGGTTATGTATTAGACTCCCTGTGAGGAGCAACTCCATTTTATATAAATACGTATGTTCACTTCAATATTATTGTTTTACCTTTATTTCATTTTATAATTGTGAAAAGGATTTGGCGGGATGTTACATTAATGGTATCAGAGCAGTTCGTCCTTAGGATGACCTGAGGGCTGTGGATCCATTGTGTTTCTTCTGCTCAAAAAATTTATTTGAGTTTTAAACAAAAACTATAGTGAAAGGTTTTCAAACGTTTTTGTATTGAGATTTTGTGTGTGCTGTAGTGAATATATGCTCTAACTGAAAATTTTAGTATTGAGAATGAAAGGATCTTGATAAAGTAGTGAGGGTGCACACTCATAACTGGATCGAGATGTTCTCAATCTTAATTCTAAAGGTTGATGTTTAGCATACAATGAATTCTGGTGTGATTTATTTCATTCTCTTGAGTGTCTTTATAATTGATTGAAAGTGGTTGTTTGGATTGATGATTGTATACCAGTAGTTATCCTGGTGTTATGCTTGATGTTACAAGCATTATGATTCTGTTGATGAACTCAAACTCTAAATGATTTTGAGATGCTGACCTTTGTAAGGTGATGTGAGTTGATTTTAGGTTCATTATATTTGTGACACTTTCTTAGAATTAGGATCAAGATTCTTAGCAATTTAGAGTGAGTCACATAAGGAAAATCCCCACTGGACATTAACTTAACAAGTGTTAAGTAGATGTGAAGGTTCATTTCCAAAGGTCCAAGGTTAAAACACAATTAATGGTGATGAATGAATGAAGAACAAGGTGCTGAACTCAAAAAAAGAATAGGTGCAGAATTTAAACACAAAAAACAGAATGGAAACACAAATTGAAACAAAAGAACCGATTGAAATTCAAGAACAAGACATAGAATCAAAACTACCGATTGAAATTCAAGAACAAGACATAGAATCAAAACTACCGATTGAAATGACAATAGAAGATGAAAGAAGATGAAACTTATGTGGTTGTAGCCATGGATTGGGAATGGACACGCCACTTGGAGGTGATGATCCAAGATAAGTGCAGATTTGCCGCCACTTGAGTGCTCCCAAAGCTTCACAAGATGAGACAAGGAAGAGGAGAACAAGTCTCACAAAATTCACTCACAATTTGAGTATAGTAACTTTTCTTCTAATTTCAATGTTCTTTTACATGAGCATAGCACCTCTATTTATAGTGTGAGAGGGCTGAAATTAAAGTGGGAAAATTCAAATGAGAAGCATTTGAATTTGGAGCCAAAACACATGTCACAAGGGAGGTGTGACTTGATTTCTACTTTGGCACCTCCTAAAACTACACCTACACCTACTCTTTATGTCACATGGAAGGTGTGACTTGTTTTTGTACATTAACACCCCTTATTTTAATTCCTACACCTTCCTTCAAAGTTCTACTAAAAACTATACACAAGTAATTACAAAAAGAGACATCCATTGATGCTCTTCTCCCAAAGCTTTAGCCTTGCTCCTAGTCATCCTTTGAGGCATGAAGGATGTTGAGCTAATTGGTTGGGCTTGGGCCCCAACTTGGGCTTGGGCTTCATGGGCTTGGGCCTCAGGCGCCTCCTCTACTTGGTCTTCATCATGCTCCCCGGGTTGGAGAGAATTCGTCCACGAATTTGGAAGACCTGCAGAAAAGGGAGTTAGATCACTAATATTAAAAGAATTACTTCCAAGAAATGTATCAGGCATATCTAACTCATAGGCATTATCGTTAATCCTCTTGATGACCTGAAATGGACCATCTCCTCGAGGCATAAGTTTGGACTTCCTTTGAGTAGGGAATCTATCCTTCCTCAAGTGTAGCCAAACCCAATCGCCAGGTTCAAAGATTAATGCCTTACGCCTTTTGTTGGCATTTTCAGCATATTTGCCAACTTTCTTCTCAATTTGTAACTTGATGTGATTATGCAAGTCTTTAATAAAAGAAGCTTTTTCAAAACCATCCTTGCATAAAATCTCATCAAGTACAGGTATTGGAAGAAGATCTAGAGGTGTTAAAGGGTTGAACCCATAAACAACCTCAAAAGGAGAATGGGCAGTTGTAGAATTTACTACTCTATTATAAGAAAACTCAATATGAGGTAGTAAATTCTCCCAAACCCTTGGGTTCCCGGAAATAAAGCATCTTAACATTTGACCCAAAGTTCTATTGACCACCTCTGTTTGACCATCAGTTTGGGGGTGGCAAGTAGTAGAAAACAAAAGTTTTGTGCCAAGTTTGCCCCATAAGGTCCTCCAAAAGTGGCTTAAAAACTTTGAATCCCTGTCGGATACAATACTTCTAGGAAGCCCATGCAAACGAACAACTTCCTTAAAGAAGAGATTTGCAATATAACAAGCGTCATCTACTTTGTGGCAAGGAATAAAATGAGCCATCTTAGAAAAGCGGTCCACTACCACAAAGATAGAATCCTTTCCTGTCGATGTCTTGGGAAGACCTAAGATAAAATCCATTGAAATATCTACCCAAGGCATTGATGGGATAGGAAGAGGGGTATATAAACCATGGGGATGGACTTTAGATTTAGCCTTCCTACATGCTATACATTTATCACAGAAGCTATGTACGGATTTTCGCATGTGAGGCCAAAAGAAATGTTCATGCAATGTTTCTAAAGTCTTAGCAACCCCAAAATGTCCCATAAGCCCACCCTCATGAGCCTCTCTAACAAGAGATTGTCGTATAGAACCATGGGGAACACAAAGTCTTTTTCCTTTGAAAAGAAAACCATTATGTAAGAAAAAGTCTTTGTGTCCTCCTTTGGAACACTCTTGATAGATAAGTGAGAAATCTAAGTCATCATGATATAGTTCCTTTATGTGATCAAAACCTAAATATTGAACATCCAAAACATTTAACAAGGTGTGTCTTCTTGAAAGAGCATCAGCAACCACATTAATTTTACCTTGTTTATGTTTGATCACATAAGGAAACTGTTCAATAAACTCCACCCACTTGGCATGTCTCTTATTAAGCTTGCTTTGGCCTTTCAAATATTTTAGGGACTCATGATCACTATGGATCACAAATTCCTTAGGAAAAAGATAATGTTGCCAATTTTGCAAAGCTCGAACAAGAGCATAAAGTTCTTTATCATAAGTGGAGTAATTGATATGACTCCCTTTGAGTATCTCACTAAAATAAGCTATGGGGTGGCCCTCTTGAAGGAGGACAGCCCCAATGCCTATATTAGAGGCATCACACTCAATCTCAAATGTTTTAGCAAAGTTAGGAAGGGCTAAGATGGGGGCCTTAGTCAATTTTTCTTTTAAAGTCACAAAAGCTTTTTCTTGCTCTTGTCCCCACTTAAAGACCACATCCTTCTTTACTATAGCATTGAGAGGTGCAGCAATAGTACTAAAGTCTTTCACAAACCGCCTATAAAAGCTAGCAAGTCCATGAAAACTTCGTACTTCACTAACATTGGAGGGTGTTGGCCAATGTTGAATTGCTACAACCTTTGCTTGATCAACATGCACCCCTTTATAACTTACAACAAACCCTAGGAATTCTATATGATCAAGTGCAAACATACATTTAGCAAGATTAGCATACAAATGTTCCTTCCTAAGGGTTTCTAAAACTTCCCTAACATGCTTCTCATGATCTTTCAAAGACAAACTATATATAAGAATATCATCAAAATAAACCACAACAAACTTGCCAATGAATGGTCTTAAGACATGATGCATGAGTCGCATGAAGGTACTAGGAGCATTAGTCAAGCCAAAAGGCATGACCAACCACTCATATAAACCAAATTTGGTCTTAAAAGCGGTTTTCCATTCATCCCCCGGTTTAATCCGGATTTGGTTATAACCACTCTTAAGATCAATCTTGGAAAATATTTTAGACCCATGTAATTCATCCAACAAGTCATCTAACCTAGGAATGGGATGCCTATATTTGATTGTAATGTTATTTATAGCGCGACAATCCGTACACATTCTCCATGACCCATCCTTTTTAGGAACAAGGATGACAGGCATAGCACATGGGCTCATGCTATCTTGTACCCATCCCTTAGCAATTAATCCCTCAACTTGTTGTTGAATTTCTTTGGTCTCTGTGGGATTTGTCCTATATGCTGGGCGATTTGGTAAAGAAGCCCCGGGAATGAAGTCTATTTGGTGTTCAATCCCTCTTAAAGGTGGTAAGCCATTAGGAGGATCTTGAAACACATCTTCAAATTCCTTCACCAAATTGTCCAAACATGTGGGACTATCCTTAGCCGACTCACGATCAATAATACTAGGAATAGCTAAAAAAATAGGCTTTTGAGCAACTATTACCTTTTTAACTTCTTGAGTAGTCATGAGAAGGCTTCTCTTGGAACTTTTTTTATCATTTTCATGCTCTCTCTTTTGCTTCATTTTAATTTGGTCCTCATGGACTTCCTTTGGAGAAAGAGACTTAAGTATGACCTTGTGCCCATGGAAGGTAAAAGAAATTTTGTTGGTAAAGCCATCATGAAAAACTTTTCTATCATATTGCCATGGCCTACCTAAAAGAACATGTGTTGCTTCCATTGGGACAACATCACACAAGACCTCATCTTTGTATTTACCAATGGAAAAAGCAATGAGGACTTGTTTGTTAACTATGATTTCTCCAACCTCACTTAACCATTGTAGTTTATAGGGCTTTGTATGAGAGATAGTAGACAATCCAAGCTTATCTACCACTCTTGTACTAGCCACATTTGTGCAACTCCCCCCATCCACAATCAAAGAACACAACTTATCATTAATGAGACATCTTGTATGGAAAATATTTTCTCTTTGGCTCTCTTCAAAAGGTTTTAAAACTTGGCCAAGCATTCGTCTCACTACTAATAAGTCGCCTTCAAGTGGACTTTCACTCTCATGCTCACTTGGGGACCTAGGAGGTGTGGAAGGTCTAGAGGAATCCGAACTATGCTCACTCACAACCACCCCATCACGCATCATCATAGTCCTTTTGGAAGGACAATTAGCCGCTATATGACCATAGCCTAAACATTTGAAACACTTTTTACTTGAAGATTTAGTTGGTGATTTAGGAGTAGAAGTTGAAGGCTTAGAATCTCTAGGTTTGAAAGTAGAATCTTTTGAAGGAATTTTTGAAAAAGATTTTCCTTTGTTTTTCCAAGATGAATTGTAAAAGCCATCATTATGAGTATTTTTAAAAGAATTTTTCCTTGCAAGTTGAGTTTCTACCTTGATGGCAAGGTGAACCAAATTTTCTAAAGAAGAATACTCATTAAGTTCTACAACATCTTGGATATCCCTTCTAAGACCACTAACAAATCTAGCCATTTTAGCTTCATCATTCTCATGCATATTGGCTCTAGTTAAAAGCGTTTCAAGTTCTTTATAATAAGCATCCACACTTAGCGTGCCTTGGTGAAGCCGTTGGAGCTTCAACAATAGGTCTTTCCTAAAGTGTGGAGGCACAAATCTAGCGCGCATGCAAGCTTTTAAATCATCCCAAGAGACCACGGGCGGCCTCTTGTTTAGCCCAATGTCCATGAGAGTTTTGTGCCACCATTGCATGGCATAGTCCATAAATTCTAGGGAGGCTAGCTTAACCTTTTGGTCTTCTTGGACCTCATGTACAAAAAATATTTGCTCTACCTTAGCCTCCCATCCTAAATACACATTAGGATCTCCTTCACCACTAAAACTAGGTAATTTTACATAAGGCATAAAAGGCTTAGCCACATTTTGGCGCCTATCTTCATGATGGTGATGCATCCTCCAAGCATTTTCTTCATGATATCCATAAGAATTTTGTGAAGACCTTGAAGTATGCCTATGATGATGGTGTTGTCTTCTCTCACGATGGTGATGCATCTCTTCACGGTCCAACTCCAATCTTTGGAGCCTTGCCTCCATTTGTCTTAATGCCTCATCTTTTTGTGCAATTGTTAGTTTAGCATCCTTTAATTCACCAATTAGGTATGCTTTTTGAGGTGAGTGAGGCTTAGATGATTCTCCACTAGAAAGATTAGCCATGATAAAATGAAACACAAAAACACAAAGAAGAAACTATTATAGAAAAAAAAGTTAGAAAAACAAGGTGAAAAACAAATATAGCTTGCGGCAAAGATGTAAAATCTCTCAAACCACTCCAAGAAAATATATCCTTCCTTTACCAAGCCTCTCTTGTGGATTGGATGAGCCTCAAGTGAAAGATGCCAAAGCAAACCACACTTAGTCAAAGAACAATTCACCACAAAACTAGAGGAAACAAGAAAGACAAGCAAGAAAAGGTATAAGCAAGAAAAGCTAAACCAAAGTGGAAGTAAAGATATGACAAAACTTTGGAAAAGAATATTGAATAAAAATGACAAGCAAAGAAAATAAGGCACTCAATAAAAGGTAGTACACAAATAGAACCTAGAGAATGGTACTAGAATTGGATTAACAAAACCAAAACAGTACTACAGAATATTAAGGTGTCAAAATGCGTGACTTAAACAAATTATGCTGAGCTGGATAATTCAAATTTGAATTTGAAATTTAAACCACAGAAATTTCAAGATCTTAGCTCAAATTTGGCGCTGGAATCACACCAAAATGATGCACCAATAAATTGTGATAATTTTTTCAAATATGATGCCACTTCACCATTTTTTTCGCGCCAGAATTGCACACTGATTGTATTTGATTTATCATTTTTTTTCTATTTTGAATTTTTCCTCACTTTTTTTTTCACTTTTTTCTAACACATCAATCTGTTCAGATCCAGAATTTTAGAATTTTTCATAAACGGAATTAAATTCTGTAAACAAAAACAGCCAGCACAGTTTCAACAAAAACAGAGGAAGCCTAATTTGGAATTAAAACAATATTAAGAAACTTCAAAGACACAATAGAATTGATGTATGTGAACTTGTATGGATCTATCACACAAGCATGAACTCAAATCTAAAATTAAAAATGCACCAAAGGCTCAACAAAACAGATTAGAAACTGCACTCAAAATTAAAAGCAATCAACCAAAAATTATCAAGAAAAGTACTACATAGAAGTGATGACAATTTAGGAGAAACATGACTTGACAAAACTTGTATGGATTCAAAAAGCAAAAATGACTCAAACACAATTAATTTTGCACCAATTAAAACAGCAAGGAAAGACTCAAATTAAAGCAAAAACAGAATAACTAACACAACAAGGAACCTAAAAAAAAATCTGCACAAAAATAAAGTGCTGGAAAATGGAAATTGCTTGAATAGAAAGTGTCAATTCAACTCAACAAGAACAAAACATCACCATAGCTCATGATACCACATGATGTGAGTTGATTTTAGGTTCATTATATTTGTGACACTTTCTTAGAATTAGGATCAAGATTCTTAGCAATTTAGAGTGAGTCACCTAAGGAAAATCCCCACTGGACATTAACTTAACAAGTGTTAAGTAGATGTGAAGGTTCATTTCCAAAGGTCCAAGGTTAAAACACAATTAATGGTGATGAATGAATGAAGAACAAGGTGCTGAACTCAAAAAAAGAATAGGTGCAGAATTTAAACACAAAAAACAGAATGGAAACACAAATTGAAACAAAAGAACCGATTGAAATTCAAGAACAAGACATAGAATCAAAACTACCGATTGAAATGACAATAGAAGATGAAAGAAGATGAAACTTATGTGGTTGTAGCCATGGATTGGGAATGGACACGCCACTTGGAGGTGATGATCCAAGATAAGTGCAGATTTGCCGCCACTTGAGTGCTCCCAAAGCTTCACAAGATGAGACAAGGAAGAGGAGAACAAGTCTCACAAAATTCACTCACAATTTGAGTATAGTAACTTTTCTTCTAATTTCAATGTTCTTTTACATGAGCATAGCACCTCTATTTATAGTGTGAGAGGGCTGAAATTAAAGTGGGAAAATTCAAATGAGAAGCATTTGAATTTGGAGCCAAAACACATGTCACAAGGGAGGTGTGACTTGATTTCTACTTTGGCACCTCCTAAAACTACACCTACACCTACTCTTTATGTCACATGGAAGGTGTGACTTGTTTTTGTACATTAACACCCCTTATTTTAATTCCTACACCTTCCTTCAAAGTTCTACTAAAAACTATACACAAGTAATTACAAAAAGAGACATCCATTGATGCTCTTCTCCCAAAGCTTTAGCCTTGCTCCTAGTCATCCTTTGAGGCATGAAGGATGTTGAGCTAATTGGTTGGGCTTGGGCCCCAACTTGGGCTTGGGCTTCATGGGCTTGGGCCTCAGGCGCCTCCTCTACTTGGTCTTCATCATAAGGTCTAGAGGTTACCTCCTGAATGAATTGATTTCTTATCGATCTCATTCTTGTAGTTGTAGGGAATATAGAAACCAATAGTTTCAAAATCTGAGAACGAAGGAAGATGACTCGTAGACCTCCTACCTCCCCCCAACCTTCTTCGGAGATGGGCCAGATCGCCAGGGCCATTGAGATGATGGCAACTGCCATCCAACAACAGAATACGGTAATGACTCAGATTCATCAGGCTGTAATGCATCATTGGGAAACTGCTGGATCGGCTGCAACAGCTTCCCATGTCAATCAGCCTCAGGAGCAGATGGGGATGACCGAGTTCATGAGGCACAACCCACCCCAGTTCTGTGGGAATGCTTCTCCGAACCAACCAGATCAGTGGATCAGGGAGTTTCATGCCTTAGTGGAGAAGGCAAAGAGGGTGGAGACCCTGGAAAGGAGTGATTCCAGGGTAATCAGATCACACCCAGGGGGTTCCTCCTGTGGGAAGGCCAAGGTGCAGCAGCAGCAGAATAAGCCTTATTCGAGACCTCCACAACATAGGGCAGGAGCAGTTCCGCCCCAACTTCAGCAGCAACAACCATGGAAACCAAGATGTTTCCGTTGTGATGGGCCACATAACGTCAACGTGTACCCCAAGAGGAATTCAGAGAGAAAATGCTACATTTGTCGAAAGACGGGACACCTTGCTAGAGAGTGTCCTAACGGGTATAGGGCGACTCAACCCAGTGGTTCTCAGCAGTTGAGAAACGAAGGCAGCAGACCTCAGGCAACAGGGAGAGTGTTTGCCATGTCAGGAGCAGAAGCGTCTCAGTCAGGTAATCTAGTACAAGGTACTTGTGTATAGCTGGTAGATACGTTAGAGTTTTGTTTGATTCTGGAGCGACACACTCTTTTGTGTCAATTCGGTGTGCAACCGAACTGGGCCTTTTAGTGGAGGAGCTGCCGTTTGAACGGTTGGTCTCTACACCTGCATCAAAACAGGTTTTGACCTCCCCGGTTTGCTCTGAATGTCCAGTGATAGTAGAGGGACGCAAGTTCAAGGTGAATTTGATTTGTCTACCTCTTCAGGATCTGGATGTTATCCTGGGAATGGATTGGCTATCTGCCAATCACATTCTCATAGATTGCAGTAGGCAGGACGTAGTGTTTCCGGGCCTCCGAGAGTCAGATATGATATCTGCTCAGTGTGCATGGTCGGGGTTGATAGAAGGGGCGACGTGCCTTGTAATCCTAGCTCAAGGGGGAGTGAAGAATGATGAAGATATGGGCTGTATACGTGTGGTGAAGAATTTCATGGATGTAGTTCCAGAAGAAATACCTGGACTACCTCCTAAGAGAGAGATGGAATTCTCTATTGTTTTGGTACCTGGAGCTGGACCAGTGTCCATGGCTCCCTACAAAATGGCTCCAGCTGAGTAGATGGAATTAAAGAAGCAAGTGTAAGTTAGATTTAGTTGTACCAAGGTTTAGTTCAGCTACATATAAGTTATGGAGAGTAAATAAGCAGTATGTTGGGGGTTTAAAGCTTAAGCATGTGTATCCATGGGAAGTACCAGAGTTAAGTTCCAAGAATGAAAGAATGAAATTTTCTTTTGGAGCTTGGAAGATGTTCATGTCGATGAAACAGCATGAGATGGCTCTAGCTTAAGCTTCACGCAGAATGGATGCTGTTTTGTTGATCGTGATTTGAAAGATGATTATGGAAATGGTGGGTTGAGATAAAAGGCTTCCGAAGCCGTAAGCCTCCTGATTTTGGCAAATGAGGATGCAGTTCGGCCTGTGAATGTAGAAGGGAAGGAGGTAATGGCTGTGGATAAGAATGAGGGTAAGCCGTGTTACGATGATGTTGAGTCCTTCTAGCGATGTAGTAAATTTCAGAAAGTTGGGTGTGGAAGGGATTGTGGATGGAAATAGTCTGTTGTATCTGGGAGAAGAAGAATAGAGTTGTCTTTAAGCAAGAAATTTCGGATGCAGAGGAAACCTTCCAATCGGCTCCACTACTTGTAGGGTTGTGGTTGAGATATATGGTGCGTTCGTTCTCGTATGCCTTTGCGGATTGGCACCTGAACCCAAATCAATGCATTCAATGTATACATTGAAAAAGGAGGTCGTAATGGGAGTAGGAAACCGAGTTGGCAAAAGAAGTCATAATAATGATTTAGGAAGTAACAGCAACAGGAACTTTGTCTTTATAAGGTACAGAATTATGTAGCATAGTGGTGAACCAAAGGTGTCCCTTTAGGGAGCGTGAGAATTAGATCAGCAGTTGGGAAGTCGATGGACGGTTTTGATCAAGATGCAGAAGTTGATTCCTAGAAGGATATTTCGGATCCTAGTTTGATTTGGCTAGGGGGCATGTGCAGTAGGCAGCTGTCCCCTTTCCTTCCGATGAAGGGATCTTGCTCGCTTTTCTCTAAAGAGGCTAGGCCTGGTTCTGTTAAGAGCCTAGTTCTGGGTTTGCTCGACCAAGTCTTCAAGGTTGGGAGTAGAGTGTGAATGCTGGAGTTGGCGCTCAATGGAGCAGCATATTCCATTCGCTGAGAACAAGTTCACAGCTCGAGACTGGGGGGCTTGTGATCCGGTCGGTCATCGGTAGGCGATGACATCAACAGCAGATGACCACGTGGACCAGTCACATGGTGACACGTGGCATGAGATGGCAGGCAAATCAGGGAGGAGACCGCTTAGAATGGTGATCGGTGGTCAGTTACCAAGTGACCACCACCCCCAGAGCGGTGCCTCGATAAGCGCCTGGAAGCATTGCACGGACGTCGGTGGGAAGTAAGGAGGCACCGCACGGACGTCGGTGGAAGGTCATGAGGCACCGCACGGTCATCGGTGGATAGTAATGAGGCACCGCTCGGTCGTTAGTGCACGTAGAGCTAGATCGGTCATCGGTGTTCTTGCCAACTCGTGTTGAGCTGGGACCCAGACTCCTAGTGAGAACGTTACGCATGCACCTCGCATGATGCCAGAATAGAAGAAGAAGAGCTGCTCGCCGGTGGGGTCGTGCATGAGGATGGCGTAAGGGAGCTAGTTAAGCTGGACAATGATTAGTGTTTCTCTTAGCCCATTACATGCATAGCACCGCGCGATGAGGCCATGCAGGCAGGATGCGCCTGGCGTGTGCGCTCAGACCAGCCACGCCAGGGGCTCTCCTGGGAGCATGCACTCAGTCAGAGAGAGAGAAGAAAGGCGCTAAGTTACTCCGCTAGAGGATAACTTAGCCGCACAGAGAAAGCCCAAGAGCCCTTCAGGTGTGATACGTGAACAGTCAGATGCCAGTTGCATGCCTCCACGTGTCACCATCTGAGAGAAAGGCGCGGCCCAGTATAAAGGTGCTCCACCTCATGTAAGGTACAGACAGTTTTTTACAGTCTTACACTTCTTACAGTTTTGACAGTTACACACAGTTTTCTTTGAGTCACTGTGGGAGCGTTTCTACACGTTGCACAGTGATAACAGAGGGTGGATTTGAGCACACACGAGTCTCACAGAGAGATTCAGTGATAGTTTTTGGTGTTCCTGTTGCCTGACTTAAGCGTCGGAGTGCACACGGCCGCTAGAGGCGCCGTCTGTGTTGTTTTGCAGGCATCGTCGGGAGTGACGAGGCACATCCTCCACGTTCAAGTCCGCGGCAGGATCAGTTAGAAGTGGTTTCTTTTGAAAAATTGAAAGGAAAGGTTTTTGTAGAAACTTTGTTTTTATCCTTTCGTGAAAATTGTAGAAGCCATCATTATAACCATTATAAGTATCTTTAACTCCTCACTATCATGCATATTAATTTTGGTCAAAGTAGTTTCTAAGTCTTTGTAATATTCATCTACACTCCTAGGTCCTTGTTGAAGTCGTTGGAGCTTCAACAAGAGTTCCTTCCTATAATGAGGAGGAACAAACTGCGCATGAATGTATTCCTTTAAACCATTCCAAGAGACCACAACTGGCCTCTTGTTCAAACCAATGTCCATTACAGTTTGGTGCCACCACTGCATGGCATAATCTAAGAATTCTAGGGAAGCTAACTTAATCTTTTGGTCCTCTTGGACCTCATACACATTAAAAATTTTCTCTACTTTAGCTTCCCATCCTAGATACACATTGGGATCACTTTCCACTAAAATAAAACTAGGCAATTTAATAAAAGGGAAAGAAGGCTTTGATGGTTGTTATTGGTGCACCTCTCTTCAAAGTTGTGCACTCTCCAATCTTGATCTTCCTCTTGGCTCCCATTATGCGTGTAGCTTCTAGAGGCTTTTCTTTGTTCCCATCTCCTTTCTCTAGGTTACCTTTCTTGAGCCGCTTAAAGTCTTTCCAACCTTGCCATTAATTGCCTCACCTCCTTTTCTTTTTTAGGCCAATGTCTTATTGGTTTCTGCAAGCTCTCCAAAAGAAAAGCCTTTTGGGGAGATTGTGGCTTGGAAGATTCTCTCGAAGACAATTGTGCCATAATTTGCACCACAAAAGGAAACAAACAATTAGTGAAAAATAACAATTTTATCCACTCCTCACTTGTGTCACTCGCCTATTTTAGTAAAGGAGGGAAGATTAGAAAAGCACTCAAGAAATATTTGCACTCAAAACATAAGAGTCTACACTTGGTAGCAAGGACTTCAAGTGAAAGATGACAAAGCTCTTACACTTGCTTACTCAAAATTCCCATAACAAAACTTAAGAAAAGTTGAAAGAAAAGCCGGAAAAGATTAAAACCAATAAAGCTAAACCAAATTGGATATAAGATGAAGACAAAACTTTAACAAGACAAGCAAGAAAAGCACAAAAAAGACTAAAGAAAACTTACTTAAACTTTAATTATAATGATTTGGAATTTCTTAGAAATTGAGAAAGTAAGAGGGATTAAACTCCACAATTATGAACACAATTTGCCATATACTTAAAATCCTCTTTAGAAATTTGCAAAGTGAAAGTTGAAATGTGAATGATTCTAAAAACTCTTTTTTCTTTGTTTTTCTTTATGGATTCAAAATTTCCATATCCTTTTTGTATGCATATCCTTTTGTTGTCATTCCACTTTTCACTTTTCAAAAAAGATATTAGGTTTGGATTCAAATCATATGAACACTTGTATTCTATGTTTGAAATTAAATCAACCACTACTCAAACAACTTCTAATTTGTTTTTAACTCTTCAGAATTAAAATCAAAATAAGTAGAAAGACTCCTAGAACACTAAGAACATAGGACTCAAGCAAAAGATGTAAGGAAAAAAAAGTTGACACAAAATAAAATTCTAAAGTGGAATTTAAAGTGCTTAATCAATAAAAATTGCGGAATTGTAGATGACAAGAATGTAAAGGTGGAATTTAAATTGCTTGAAGGTAAAGGCAAGAATTTAAATGTGCTAGAAATTAAAGGATCGAAATCGACTCAAAGGAAATAAGCACAAAATAACTATGCTCTGAATACCACATGATGTGAGTTGATTTTAGGATTGCACATTTAAGTGGTTGCTCTTGTTTATGATTTTTTATTTTAGCAATTATGGTAAGAACCTAAAGAATATCCCTACTGGACACAAACTTAACCAAGTGGTTACGTAAGTGTGAAGGTTCACTTCTAGAGGACAAAAGGAAAAACACAACAATATGGTGACTATGGTGAAGGGGCAGAAATTAAAAGACAGTAGAAGTTAAAGATGAATGAAGATAACCAAAGCAAAATGACATAAACAATAACGTAGGATGGAGAGAAAAAGGGCGTGATTAAAGAATGGAAAAGAATGAAGGAAAATGAAGCTTATGGTTGAATGGAAGAGATGATCAAGCCACTTGGAGTGTGGGAAACTCCAAGATAAGTGAAGGAGGAGCCGCCACGTGAAATGCTCACACACTTAAGATAAGACCCAAAGCTATTTAGGAGACTTAGCTCACTAATCACTCAAGCAGAGTTTCTTTACTATATTCAAAATCTAGGGGAAAATACAAAAGGCAAGGCACCCTATTTATAGGAATGGGTACCTTGGTGGGCAAGATGGGGAAAGGGTAGAAGAGTCACATGAGAGGGGCGGCCTAGGGGTTTGACCTAGGTTAATGTCGCCCCTTAGTCCTAACTTCTAAAAGCTAGGCTACATTTTAACCCTAATGGACTAGACACAAGCTAAAATGATAAATACCTTATTATGCTAAATGGACCCTACTCTACTGAAATTAAAAACAAAGAAACTAGTTGATGCTTAGCTCCCATGGCTTGGGCTCTACTCCTTGTGATCCTTTGAGGAATGATGGGCTCTGAAGCACTGGCTAGTGATGGGTCCTAACCTAGCCCTGGATCCTGTGTCATGCTCCGATTCATCCTTTTGGAGGGTTGGGCTTGGTTAGTGGATGCTCTATCTCTCAGTTCTTCATCATTTAGTATTTTCTCTTTTTTACTAAATTGACTAAATTGAAATTTAAATTTTTAAATACTTGAAAATAATGTTAAATATTTCTTATTATAATAACAACAATTATGAATATTGTAAGGACCTGTAAAATTAAATTGGAATAAAAGGGTATATTTTAAATGAATTCTAAGTATGTTTTTATTTAAAATAAAAAGGAAGGAAAGTGTAGCTTAGAAGACTACAAGAGTTCCTTGTTAACACATAATCGCCGGTCGCCTAGACTACACGTGATCGCCAGGGCGCGAGGCATGCGGGGTTAGTCATCGCGCGGAATGTCATCGGTGGATAGTCTTCGCGCGAGAGGACATCGGGGGGTTAGTCTTCGCGCGAGAGGACATCGGGGGGTTAGTCTTCGTGCGAGAGGACATCGGGGGGTTAGTCTTCGCGCGAGAGGACATCGGTGGATAATCTTCGCGCGAGAGGTCATCGGTGGATAGCCTTCGCGCGAGAGGTCATCGGTGGATAGCCTTCGCGCGAGAGGTCATCGGTGGATAGTCTTCGCGCCAGTGGTCATCGGTGAAAGGTTATCGCGCGATGTCGAGTTTCACTCAGATAAAGTGGGACCCAGACTCCCAGCATGAAACGTCCTGCACGTGCGCCACGTAGACAAAAGGGGTGGTTCAGAATAGTGACCTCAGAGTGTCAGCCTGCGCAGAGGCACGCGTAGTTGTACTGTTCAGGGAAGCGTACACGCAAACTTCCCTGCAGAGTGGGTGGTGGCAGCGGCTTTTGTGGGCAAGTTGGTTTAAGATTCAAAAACCCACTTCTGAGAAAAAGAAACGTTGCGGTGGTTCAAGAGCAAAAGAGTGAGTTTACCTCCATTCTTCTCCTTTTCTCTCCTTCGCGCTGCGATTCTGGCACCTTCACACAAGAGTACGACGAGCGGCAGCCACCATTAGAGCACCTGGGAAGTTCTCTACAAGTCCTTCAAAACAGACGCAAAAACAGAGCCAAGGCGTTCTTTAGGCTTCGTTGGATTTCGGAGCTCCTGGTGTTTGCGCAAGTCCAGGTAAGGGAAGCTAGCCTTCATTTTCAATACAAGCCATAGATTAGCTGTTTCTATGATTTTGGGCGACGTGGTCGCCGGTTTCATACTCTTTTTCGTGATGCTCTGTTCTATGTGGTTGGGCGACGTGGTCGCCGGTTTTAAATCCCTTTTTCATGATGTTCTGTTCTTATGTGTTTGGGCGACGTGGTCGCCGGTTTTTAAATACAAACTTCGAAATACCCTGTTTTTGAACCAGGTCGCCGGTTTGGGCGATGTTTGCGAACTCCCTATTTTTGGTGTTACTTTGAACTGTTGAAGCTTAAAGGTGATCTTCGAAAATCTGAATCTTTGAAACGAATGTTGCTGTGACTTGAATCATTTATTTAAGTGGTATGATGTCTTGGGTGTTGTGAATGTGGGATCGAGGCATAGTATTTTCAGGAAAGAAAATACCGTGTAAGATCGTGTAGGATGTGCATTGATCGGTGATTCCTCAGGGGATATCCTGACTCTGCTGAGGTAATGGAATCACATAGAGGAAGTTACTCAGTTGGTGAGAGTCGAAGGAGGTTCATATGAATGGGTGACTCGTGTGAAAAAGAACGAGCTCGGCCTGTTCTATGGATTAACCCTGTCATACTGTGAGAATGATGAACTTGAGATCGAGATTTGTGTTGATGCGCATAGCTGGGAAACATTACAGCTGTTTAGTATGACAGGTGCAGATCTCTGAGTCTAATCAATGCATGAGTCTTCCGGAAGTAGTGTCAAGTGTCTTGTGTGCTGAGTCAGTGGTGGTCTGACATGTGAAATGAGGAACTTGAAATTTATAGACACTTGATGCAGTTTGTGAAATAGAATGACTCTTGAAAATATTGTGAAATGTGTGATTTCTGGGCGATCAAGTGAAGGGTATGAGAAACTTGATAGTGATACGTGAATATCTTGAAATTGTTTACCTTGATTTTAATTTAATTATCCTTATTTAAACTCTCCTTAAAATATCTAGCTTACCCTGCGTGTTTTGCTCGTTGGCTGTTTTTCTCTTAAAACTGTGATGATCGTGTATAACTTACACGGGAGCAGATGATCTTCCAGGAAGCAGAGCTCCCTAGTGAGTGGTCGCCGAGGAAGAGATCGCCGGTTTCTATCTCTTGGTGGTGATCGCCGGTTTTATGTCCTGCTGGCAGATCGCCTGTTTTGGGGCCTTCTGTTACCAGATCGCCGGTTCATGTATGGAGACCGCCGGTCTCGTTGTATTTGATTGAATTTCGTTAAATTTTGAAAACATTTGACTGGTTATGTATTAAACTCCCTAAGAGGAGCAACTTCATTACTTATATATATATTATCATGTACTCTTCAATATTATTTGTTTACCTTTATTTTCATTATACATGTATGTATGGTTTTATTTTGGCGGGATGTTACATTAATGGTATCAGAGCAGTTCGTCCTTAGGATGACCTGAGGGCTGTGGATCCATTGTGTTTCTTCTGCTCATAAAATCTATTTGAGTTTTAAATAACAACTATAGTGAAAGGTTTTCAAAACGTTTTTGTATTAAAATTTTGTGTGTGCCTTAGAGAATGTATGCCCTAATTGAAAATCTTGGTACTAAGAATGAGAGGATCTTGATAAAGTGATGAGGGTGCACACTCATAACTGGATCGGGATGATTCTTAATCTTAATTCCAGAGGTTTGATGTTTAGCCTACATTGAATTCTGGTGTGATTTATTGAGTGTTCTTGTAATTGACTGAGAGTGGTTGTTTGGATTGATGATTGCACACCAGTAACTGTTCTGGTGTTTTGTTTGAAGTTAGGAGTGTTATAATCCTGTTGATGAACTCAAATTCTTAATGACTTTGAGATGCTGACCTTTGTAAGGTCTAGATGGTACCTCCTGAATGAATTGATTTCTGATCGATCTCATTCTTATAGTTGTAGGGAATATAGAAAACCTACAGATTCAAAGTCTGAAACGAAGAGAGATGGCACGTAGACCTTCTACCCCTCCCCAACCTTCTTCGGAGATGAGCCAGATTGCTAAGGCCATTGAGATGATGGCAACTGCCATTCAACAGCAGAATGCAGCGATGGCACAGAACCATCAAGCTACAATGCAACACTGGGAAACTGCTCGATCTGCGGAAACAAACTCCCACGTCGGTCAGCCTCAAGAACAGATGGGACTGACCGAGTTCATGCGACACAACCCACCCAAGTTCAGTGGAAATGCTACCCCTGATCAGGCAGATCAGTGGGTCAGAGAGTTGGAGAAAATCTTTAGGGCGACCTCCTGCCCTGAAGAGAAGAAACTGTTGTTTGCCACCTATCTACTAACTGGAGAAGCTGAGTTCTGGTGGATGGGAGCTCAGCAGATGATGGAGGCCCGAGAGGATGTATTGGATTGGGAGAGCTTCAGGGTGAGGTTCTTGGAGAAATACTTCCCAGACAGCGCCAAGTTTGCGAGGGAAGCTGAGTTCCTAAAGTTGGAGCAGGGGGATATGTCAGTAAACGCCTATGCTGCTCGGTTTGAGTACCTCGCCCGGTTCTATACCCAGGCGACCTCCGAGGCCTGGAGGTGTAGGAAGTTCGAAGAGGGGCTGAAGCATGGGCTGAAGAAGACCATAGCCCCGATGTGCATCAGGGAATTTCACGCCTTAGTAGAAAAGGCGAAGATGGTGGAGACCCTGGAAAAGGGTGATTCTCGGGTGATCAGGTCACACCCCGGAGGTCCTTCCAGTGGGAAAGCTAAGGCACAGCACCCACAAAGCAAGCCCTATGCGAGACCTCCACCACATCGGGCAGGAGCAGCACCTCCCCAGTTTCAGCAGCAGCAACCTTGGAAACCCAAGTGTCTCCATTGTGGTGGACCACACGCCTCAAATGCATGCTTCAAGAAGACTTCAGAGAGGAGATGTTTTGTCTGCCAAAAGACAGGGCACGTTGCTAGAGAGTGCTGTAACATCCCGCCAAATAAAACCATACATACATGTATAATGAAAATAAAGGTAAACAAATAATATCGAAGAGTACATGATAATATATATATAAGTAATGAAGTTGCTCCTCTTAGGGAGTTTGATACATAACCAGCCAAATGTTTTCAACACTTAACAAAATACAACAAAATAGACGAACAGGCGATCTCCCTACAACTGGGCGATCTCCTATCAGGCAGGCGATCTCCTATCAGGAAGGCGATCTCCTATCAGGCAGGCGATCTCCTATCAAACCGGCGATCTCAACTTCCTGTAACGTCATCTGCTCCCGTGCAAATTATACACGATCATCACAAGTTTTAAGAAGAACACCCACAAGACGAAAACGCAGGGTAAGCTAGATATTTTAAGGAGGTTTAAAATAAGGCATTTAAAATCATGAACATAATAGATCAAGGTAAAACATTTTCCAAGATATCCATGTAAAACGTGGAGCTACTCATAGCATTCAACTGCTCGCCCAAAACCACAGACTTCACAACATTCACCCATAGTCATTTCCATTTCACAATACAGCATCAAGTGCCTATCAATATTCCAGTTTCTCATTTCACATGCCAGACTTTCCACTGGCCCACAATGCATAGACACATGACACTACTTCCGGATTGACTCGTGCGTTGACTCAGGCCCAGAGATTTGCACCTGTCATACCTACCACTGTGAATCCACACAGCATGCGCATATACCATCTCATTGTTACCATTCTCTCGGTATGACAAGGTAAATTCGTATAACAGGCCGAGCTCGTTCCCATTTGAACAACTCACCCATACGTACGAACCTCCTTCGACTCTCACCAACTGAATAACTTCATCTACTTGATTCCATTATCTCAGCAGAGTCAGGATATCTCCTTCTAGACCAGCCCCTAGTCAATACACCTATACAGATCTTACACGGTATTTCCTTTCCTGAAAATACTATGCCTCGATCCCACATTCACAGCATTCAAAACATCATACCACTCAAATACATGATTCAATCATAAAACAATCATTTCAAAGGTTCAGATCTTCGAATATCTCGTTTAAATCTCAAGTAGTTTCAAAGCAACACCCAGAAACAGAGAGTTCACAAACAACGCCAAAACCGGCGATCTAGTTCAAAAACAGGGTGTTTCGAAGGCTTTATATAAAACCGGCGACCACATCGCCCAAACACATAAAACAGAGTATTTCACGAAGACGAAAGCGAAAACGGCGACCACGCCGCCTACACTTCAGAAAATAGCTACACTATGGCTCGTATTAGAGATGGAGGCTAGCTTCCCTTACCTGGACTTGCGCAAAATACCAAGAGCTCCTAAATCCAACGAAGCTTGAAGAACGCCTTGGCTCTGTTTTTGCGTCTGGTTTGAAGGATTTGCAGAGAACTTCCCAGGTGCTCTAATGGTGGCCGTCGCTCGTCGTGCTCTTGTGTGAATGTGCCCGAATCGCAGCGCAAAGGAGAGAAATGGAGGAGAAGGGAGGTACTCACTCTTTCGCTCTTGAACAACTGAAATGTCTTGTTCCCTCAGCAGTGGGTTTTTCCATCTTAAACCAACTTGTCCACAAAAGCAGCTGCCACCACCCACTCTGCAGGGAAGTCTGAGTGTACCTTTCTCTGAACAGTACGACTACGGTTGTCTCTTGTGCATGCCAACCACTGCTCTGAACAGTACGACCGCGAGTGTCTCTTGCGCATGCCAACATTCTGATGTCACTGTTCTGAACCAACACTTTTGTCTACGTGTCGCGCGTGCCGCGCGTCTCATGCTGGGAGTCTGGGTCCCACCTTCTCTACGTACAACTCGACATCGCGCGATAACCTTCCACCGATGACCTCTTGCGTGAAGACTCTCCACCGATGACCTCTCTCTGGAAGACGACCGATGTCTCTCTGTGGCGATGTCCACATGCCTCGCGCCATGGCGATGTCCGCATGCCTCTCGCGCCCCGGCGACACCCGTATGCCTCACGCCCCGGCGACACCTGCATGCCTCACGCCCCGGCGATGCCCGCATGCCTCACGCCCCGGCGACGACCGACGACACTCCTTGCTGAAGGTTCCTCATTGCACTATGTTACGTCCAAGGTATCATCTCCACGTGACTCGGTGACGTCGGTAGCTTCACATTTCCAAGGGTGGATTGGCACTTGCCCTCGTGCGCCCATGCATGCAACACTAAGGACGATCTCCAATACCCAAGCATAGAGCTTCGCATGCACAGCGTGTCTAAGGCTTAACCCACACCTTGATGCACGTGGTCTTTGGGAACCCACCATGGTTGATCCAACATCTTGACTACACACTAAGTGTAGTTTCGGCGATCATGTGTACCCTAGGCGACAGGCGACTAGGTACACTACAGGCGATAGGCGTTCTGTGGAATCAAGGCGACAGGCGATCATGTGCCAGAGAAGTCGGAGATCGCCTACTCTTTCAATTACGGCGGTCTCGTAGACTTTTAAGCTATACTTCCCTTCCTTTATATTTTTAAATAACGACATACTTAGAATTGACTTAAAATATATCACTTTTATTCCAATAAGATTTTCCAGGTCCTTACAATCTCCCTAACAACAAAAATTTTCGTCCTCGAAAATTGAATTACAAGGAATTACAAGGAAAAGAGATGTGGATAGGCGTTTCTCATGTTCTCTTCCAACTCCCAAGTCGAATCACCGGATCTCTCATCCCACACCACCTTAACCATATGGATGGTCTTACCCCTGAGCTGTTTGCTTTGGTGATCGACTATCCTGACTGGTCTTGCTTCAAAAGACAAGTCGTCCCTGATCTGCACGTCATCCACCCCCAACACGTGACAAGGATCGGCGAGATATTTCCTTAGCTGCGATACGTGGAAGACATTATGCAGATTTGCTAAATGTGGAGGTAGGGCGATCTCATACGCTACTGGGCCAATCCTTCTTAAGATCTGGTATGGTCCCACGAACTTAGGGGACAGCTTCTTTGGCCTGATCGCCCGCCCTACACCCTTGGTTGGTGTCACTTTCATGAACACGTGATCTCCAGCAGCAAACTCCAAAGGCTTTCTCCTCTGATCTGCATAGGACTTCTGCCTACTCTGAGAAGCTTTCATTCTGTTTTGTATCTGCTTCACCTTCTCGGTCGTCTGCTGAATCAACTCTGGCCCAACCAAGACTGCCTCGCCCTCCTGGTACCAACATAAGGGAGTTCTGCATTTTCTCCCATACAGGGCTTCATATGGTGCCATCCCAATACTGGCGTGATAGCTATTGTTATAGGTAAACTCTACCAGCGGCAACACCTCCTCCCATCCTCCCAATTGATCCAAGACGCACGCCCTCAGCAGATCTTCTAGAGATTGGATCGTCCTCTCTGACTGACCATCTGTTTGGGGATGATATGCAGAGCTCATCCTCAACTTAGTTCCCAAGCACTCTTGCAAGGTCTGCCAAAACCTTGAAGTGAACCTGGGATCTCTATCTGAAACGATGCTGGAAGGCACTCCATGCAGCCTTACTATTTCTTGGATGTATAGCTGTGCCAGCTTGGCCATAGGCATCTTCATATTCACTGGAAGGAAGTGGGCACTCTTCGTCAGCCTATCAATGATGACCCAGATTGCATCATGACTCTTTACCGATCTGGGTAAGTGGGTGACAAAATCCATGGCGATGCTGTCCCATTTCCACTCAGGGATATCCAGTTGCTGCAACAGCCCGCCAGGTCTTTGATGCTCTACCTTCGCTTTCTGACACGTTAAGCAGGTTGCCACATACTGGGCGATGTCCCTCTTCATGCCTGACCACCAAAATGACTCCTTCAAGTCATGGTACATCTTGTTCATGCCTGGGTGGAGGTTAAGGCGACTCTTATGACCTTCCTCTAGGATCATCTTCTTCAACTCATCATTTGCAGGTATGCAAATCCTGCCATCAAACCTCAAGATCCCATCATCGCCCATCTCAAAGCCTCTCGCCTGATCTGTCCCTAGTGACTCCACAGTGCGCTTCAGGCTAGGGTCCTCCAATTGTGTATCCTTCAACATCCCAAGGAAGTCATTAGTTATAGTCAGCTTACTACAACTAATGTGATTCGCGTGAAATTCCACTCCAAGATTTAAGTCTCTGAACTGCTCGATCAGTTTCTGCTCTTCCATCATCATGGTGGCGACTTGTATAGACTTCCTACTCAAGGCATCTGCCACTACATTGGCCTTCCCTGGGTGATACATGAGTTGAAAGTCGTAGTCCTTTAGGAATTCCATCCACCTTCTTTGCCTCATGTTTAGTTCCTTCTGATCGAACAGGTACTTCAAGCTCTTGTGGTCACTGAACACCTGGAACCGAGCTCCATATGGATAGTGCCTCCAGATCTTCAAGGCAAAAACCACAGCCGCCAACTCCAAGTCATGCGTAGGGTAGTTCCTCTCATGAACCTTGAGTTGCCTTGAAGCATATGCAACTACTCTCTTTTCTTGCATTAAAACACATCCCAAGCCTTGATGTGAAGCGTCACAGAAGACATCAAAAGGTCTTCCTACCTCGGGGATTACCAGCACTGGAGCACTGGTCAACCTCTCCTTTAGTTCCCTGAAGCTCTGTTCACATCGGTCGGTCCAAGCAAAGGGTTGGTCCTTGCGGGTTAGCTGTGTTAAAGGAGCCACTATCTTGGAAAAATCCTCAATAAACCTCCGATAGTAGCCCGCCAACCCCACAAAGCTCCTTATCTCAGTCACGGTCTTAGGACGTTCCCATTGCAGCACTGCCTCTACCTTGGCTGGATCTACCGAGATCCCTTGGGCAGATATCACGTGTCCTAAGAAGTTGACTTCCCTCAGCCAGAACTCACACTTGGAGAACTTGGCATAGAGTTGCTTCTCTCTCAGTATTTCCAATACTGTCCTCAGGTGTTCCTCATGCTCTTCCTCGGTCCTTGAATAAATGAGGATGTCATCTATGAAGACCACCACAAACTTATCCAAGAAAGGGCGAAAGATCCTATTCATGTAGTCCATGAATAGAGCTGGAGCGTTGGTGACTCCAAATGGCATCACTACATACTCGTAGTGCCCATATCTAGACCTAAAAGCTGTCTTCTGTACATCTTCAGCTTTTACCAAGATTTGGTGATACCCCGATCTCAGGTCAATCTTGGAGAACACCGAGGCCCCATGAATTTGGTCCATCAAATCATCGATCCGAGGTAGGGGGTACTTGTTCTTGATGGTCAATTTGTTCAATTGCCTGTAGTCTATACACAGCCGAGACCCTCCATCCTTCTTCTTGACTAGGAGCACTGGAGCTCCCCATGGGGATACGCTGGGTCTGATGAACTGCTTCTCCAGCAACTCTTCCACTTGCTTCTTTAACTCCACTAACTCGGCTGGTGCCATCCTGTAAGGTGCCATTGATATTGGTCCAGCTCCAGGTACCAAGTCAATAGAGAATTCCACTTCTCTCTTAGGGGGTAACCCAGGCACCTCCTCTGGGAATACATCGGTGAAATCTCTCACCACTTGTATCCTGTTTACGTCTCCTTTATTCTCCACTTCCAACCGGGCGAGCACCACGAAGCACCTCGCCCCTTCTTCCAACGCTGATTGCCCTTGTTGAACTGTTAACACATCCGATTCTTGGGGGTCTGGAAACGCTACCTTCTGCCTACCACAGTCTATGAGAACGTGATTGGCAGCCAACCAATCCATTCCCAGGATAACATCTAGGTCCTGAAGAGGTAGGCAGATCAAGTCCACCTTGAATCTGCGTCCTTCTACAATCACTGGACATTCAGGGCACACTGTAGAGGTCGACACCTGTCCTGACGCAGGTGTAGAGACCAACAGTTCGAAAGGTAACTCCTTCACTAGGAGATCCAACTCGGCTACACACAGACTTGACACAAATGAGTGTGTCGCTCCAGAATCAAACAAAGCTCTTACACTTCTACCAGCAATAAAACAAACACCTTTGATGAGGTTACCTGACTGAGCTGCCTCTGTTCCAGACATGGCGAACACCCTCCCTGTTGCCTGAGGTCTGCTGCCCTCGTTTCTCGTCTGCTGAGAGCCACTGGGCTGGATCGCCCCATTCCGGTTAGGGCATTCTCTAGCAAAATGCCCCGTCTTTTGGCAGATGTAGCACCTTTTCTCTGAACTCTTCTTGGAGCATGCGTTGGAGGCGTGTGGTCCACCACAATGGAAACACTTGAGTTTCCATGGTTGCTGCTGCTGGAACTGGGGAGGTGCTGCTCCTGCCCGATGTGATGGAGATCTCGCATAGGGCTTGCTTGGTGGGTGCTGTGCCTTAGCTCTCCCACTGGAAGGACCTCCTGGGTGTGACCTGATCACCCGAGACTCACCCTTTTCCAGGGTCTCCACCATCTTCACCTTCTCCACTAAGGCGGGGAACTCCCTGATGCACATCGGGGCTATGGTCTTCTTCAGCCCATGCTTCAGCCCTTCCTCGAACTTCCTACACCTCCAGGCCTCGGAGGTCGCCTGAGTATAGAACCGGGCGAGGTACTCAAAACGGGCAGCATAGGCGTTTACCGACATGTCCCCCTGCTCCAACTTCAGGAACTCAACTTCCCTTGCAAACTTGGCGCTGTCTGGGAAGTACTTCTCTAAGAACTTCACCCTGAAGCTCTCCCAATCCAATACATCCTCTCGTGCCTCCATCATCTGCTGAGCTCCCATCCACCAGAACTCAGCTTCTCCTGATAGCAAATAAGTGGCGAACAGCAGCTTCTTCTCTTCAGGGCAGGAGGTCGCCCTAAAGATTTTCTCCAACTCTCTGACCCACTGATCTGCCTGGTCAGGGGTAGCATTCCCACTGAACTTAGGTGGGTTGTGCCTCATGAACTCGGCCAGTCCCATCTGTTCTTGGGGCTGACCGACGTGGGAGTTTGTCTCAGCAGATCGGGCAGTTTCCCAGTGTTGCATTGTGGCTTGATGGTTCTGGGCCATCGCTGCGTTCTGTTGCTGAATGGCAGTCGCCATCATCTCGATGGCCTTGGCGATCTGGCTCATCTCTGAGGAAGGTTGGGGTGGGGTAGAAGGTCTACGTGTCATCTTCTGAATCTATTGACTTCTATATTCCCTACAACTGTAAGAATGAAATCGATAAGAATCAATTCATTCAAGGGGGGTAACAGCTAGACCTTACAAAGGTCAGCATCTCAACGTCATCTAGAATTTGAGCTCATCAACAGATTCATAATGCTTATAACTTCAAACAAAACACCAGATCAGTTACTGGTGTGCAAACATCAATCCAACTAATCACCCACAGTCAATTACAAGAACACGAAATACATCACACCTGACTTCAAGGTGGGCTAAACATCAACCTTTGGAATTAAGATTAAGAATTATCTTGATCCAGTTATGAGTGTGCACCCTCATTACTTTATCAGGATCTTCTCATTCTTAATACCAAGATTTTCAATTAGCGCATACATTCACTAAGGCACACACAAAATTTCAATACCAAAAACGTTTTGAAAACCTTTCACTATAGTTGTTATTTAAAACTCAAATAGATTTTATGAGCAGAAGAAACACAATGGATCCACAGCCCTCAGGTCATCCTAAGGACGAACTGCTCTGATACCATTAATGTAACATCCCGCCAAATAAAACCATACATACATGTATAATGAAAATAAAGGTAAACAAATAATATCGAAGAGTACATGATAATATATATATAAGTAATGAAGTTGCTCCTCTTAGGGAGTTTGATACATAACCAGCCAAATGTTTTCAACACTTAACAAAATACAACAAAATAGACGAACAGGCGATCTCCCTACAACTGGGCGATCTCCTATCAGGCAGGCGATCTCCTATCAGGAAGGCGATCTCCTATCAGGCAGGCGATCTCCTATCAAACCGGCGATCTCAACTTCCTGTAACGTCATCTGCTCCCGTGCAAATTATACACGATCATCACAAGTTTTAAGAAGAACACCCACAAGACGAAAACGCAGGGTAAGCTAGATATTTTAAGGAGGTTTAAAATAAGGCATTTAAAATCATGAACATAATAGATCAAGGTAAAACATTTTCCAAGATATCCATGTAAAACGTGGAGCTACTCATAGCATTCAACTGCTCGCCCAAAACCACAGACTTCACAACATTCACCCATAGTCATTTCCATTTCACAATACAGCATCAAGTGCCTATCAATATTCCAGTTTCTCATTTCACATGCCAGACTTTCCACTGGCCCACAATGCATAGACACATGACACTACTTCCGGATTGACTCGTGCGTTGACTCAGGCCCAGAGATTTGCACCTGTCATACCTACCACTGTGAATCCACACAGCATGCGCATATACCATCTCATTGTTACCATTCTCTCGGTATGACAAGGTAAATTCGTATAACAGGCCGAGCTCGTTCCCATTTGAACAACTCACCCATACGTACGAACCTCCTTCGACTCTCACCAACTGAATAACTTCATCTACTTGATTCCATTATCTCAGCAGAGTCAGGATATCTCCTTCTAGACCAGCCCCTAGTCAATACACCTATACAGATCTTACACGGTATTTCCTTTCCTGAAAATACTATGCCTCGATCCCACATTCACAGCATTCAAAACATCATACCACTCAAATACATGATTCAATCATAAAACAATCATTTCAAAGGTTCAGATCTTCGAATATCTCGTTTAAATCTCAAGTAGTTTCAAAGCAACACCCAGAAACAGAGAGTTCACAAACAACGCCAAAACCGGCGATCTAGTTCAAAAACAGGGTGTTTCGAAGGCTTTATATAAAACCGGCGACCACATCGCCCAAACACATAAAACAGAGTATTTCACGAAGACGAAAGCGAAAACGGCGACCACGCCGCCTACACTTCAGAAAATAGCTACACTATGGCTCGTATTAGAGATGGAGGCTAGCTTCCCTTACCTGGACTTGCGCAAAATACCAAGAGCTCCTAAATCCAACGAAGCTTGAAGAACGCCTTGGCTCTGTTTTTGCGTCTGGTTTGAAGGATTTGCAGAGAACTTCCCAGGTGCTCTAATGGTGGCCGTCGCTCGTCGTGCTCTTGTGTGAATGTGCCCGAATCGCAGCGCAAAGGAGAGAAATGGAGGAGAAGGGAGGTACTCACTCTTTCGCTCTTGAACAACTGAAATGTCTTGTTCCCTCAGCAGTGGGTTTTTCCATCTTAAACCAACTTGTCCACAAAAGCAGCTGCCACCACCCACTCTGCAGGGAAGTCTGAGTGTACCTTTCTCTGAACAGTACGACTACGGTTGTCTCTTGTGCATGCCAACCACTGCTCTGAACAGTACGACCGCGAGTGTCTCTTGCGCATGCCAACATTCTGATGTCACTGTTCTGAACCAACACTTTTGTCTACGTGTCGCGCGTGCCGCGCGTCTCATGCTGGGAGTCTGGGTCCCACCTTCTCTACGTACAACTCGACATCGCGCGATAACCTTCCACCGATGACCTCTTGCGTGAAGACTCTCCACCGATGACCTCTCTCTGGAAGACGACCGATGTCTCTCTGTGGCGATGTCCACATGCCTCGCGCCATGGCGATGTCCGCATGCCTCTCGCGCCCCGGCGACACCCGTATGCCTCACGCCCCGGCGACACCTGCATGCCTCACGCCCCGGCGATGCCCGCATGCCTCACGCCCCGGCGACGACCGACGACACTCCTTGCTGAAGGTTCCTCATTGCACTATGTTACGTCCAAGGTATCATCTCCACGTGACTCGGTGACGTCGGTAGCTTCACATTTCCAAGGGTGGATTGGCACTTGCCCTCGTGCGCCCATGCATGCAACACTAAGGACGATCTCCAATACCCAAGCATAGAGCTTCGCATGCACAGCGTGTCTAAGGCTTAACCCACACCTTGATGCACGTGGTCTTTGGGAACCCACCATGGTTGATCCAACATCTTGACTACACACTAAGTGTAGTTTCGGCGATCATGTGTACCCTAGGCGACAGGCGACTAGGTACACTACAGGCGATAGGCGTTCTGTGGAATCAAGGCGACAGGCGATCATGTGCCAGAGAAGTCGGAGATCGCCTACTCTTTCAATTACGGCGGTCTCGTAGACTTTTAAGCTATACTTCCCTTCCTTTATATTTTTAAATAACGACATACTTAGAATTGACTTAAAATATATCACTTTTATTCCAATAAGATTTTCCAGGTCCTTACAAGTGCCCTAGCAGGAATGGGGTGACCCAACCCAGTGGCTCCCAGCAGATGAGAAACGAAGGCAGCAGACCTCAGGCAACAGGGAGAGTGTTTGCCATGTCTGGAACAGAGGCATCTCAGTCAGGTAACCTCATCCAAGGTGTTTGTTTTATTGCTGGTAGAGGTGTAAAAGCTTTGTTTGATTCTGGAGCGACACACTCCTTTGTGTCAAACCTGTGTGTAGCCGAGTTGGGCCTCCTAGTGAAGGAATTACCTTTCGAACTGTTGGTCTCTACACCTGCGTCAGGACAGGTGTTGACCTCTACAGTTTGCCCCGAATGTCCAGTGATAGTAGAGGGACGCAGATTCAAAGTGAACTTGATCTGCCTACCTCTTCAGGACCTGGATGTTATCCTGGGAATGGATTGGTTAGCTGCCAATCACGTTCTCATAGACTGCGGTAGGCAGAAGGTAGCGTTTCCAGACCTCCCAGAGTCAGATGTGATATCTGCTCAGCAAGGGCAGTCAGAGTTGGAAGAAAGGGCGAGGTGCTTCGTGATGCTAGCTCGGTTGGAGGTGAAGAATGAAGGGGACGTAAGCAGAATACACGTGGTGAAAGATTTCACGGATGTATTTCCAGAAGAGGTACCTGGGTTACCCCCTAAGAGAGAAGTGGAATTCTCTATTGATTTGGTACCTGGGGCTGGACCAGTGTCTATGGCGCCCTACAGGATGGCACCAGCCGAGTTGGTGGAATTAAAGAAGCAAGTGGAAGAGTTGCTGGAGAAACAATTCATCAGACCCAGTGTATCTCCATGGGGAGCTCCAGTGCTCCTAGTCAAGAAGAAGGATGGAGGGTCTCGGTTGTGTATAGACTACAGGCAGTTGAACAAGTTGACCATCAAGAACAAGTACCCCTACCTAGGATTGATGATTTGATGGATCAAATACATGGGGCCTCGGTGTTCTCCAAGATTGATCTGAGATCGGGGTACCACCAAATTTTGGTAAAAGCTGAAGATGTTCAAAAGACAGCTTTTAGGTCTCGGTATGGGCACTATGAGTATGTAGTGATGCCGTTTGGAGTCACCAATGCTCCAGCCCTGTTCATGGACTACATGAATAGGATTTTTCGCCCTTTCTTGGATAAGTTTGTGGTGGTCTTCATAGACGACATACTCATTTATTCAAGGACCAAGGAAGAGCATGAGGAACACCTGAGGACAGTATTGGAGATACTGAGAGAGAAGCAACTCTATGCCAAGTTCTCCAAGTGTGAGTTCTGGCTGAAGGAAGTCAACTTCCTAGGACACGTGATATCTGCCCAGGGGATCTCGGTGGATCCAGCCAAGGTGGAGGCAGTGCTGCAGTGGGAACGTCCTAAGACAGTCACTGAGATAAGAAGCTTTGTGGGTTTGGCGGGCTACTATCGGAGGTTTATTGAGGATTTTTCCAAGGTAGTGGCTCCTTTAACACAGCTGACCCGCAAGGACCAACCTTTTGCTTGGACCGACCGATGTGAGCAAAGCTTCATGAAACTAAAGGAGAGGTTGACCAGTGCCCCAGTGCTGGTGATCCCCGAGGTAGGAAGACCTTTTGATGTCTTCTGTGACACTTCACATCAGGGCTTGGGATGTGTCTTGATGCAAGAAAAGAGAGTGGTTGCATATGCTTCAAGGCAACTCAAGGTTCATGAGAGAAACTACCCTACGCATGACTTAGAGTTGGCGGCTGTGGTTTTTGCCTTGAAGATCTGGAGGCACTATTTATATGGAGCTCGGTTCCAGGTGTTCAGTGACCATAAGAGCCTGAAATACCTGTTCGATCAGAAGGAACTAAACATGAGACAAAGAAGGTGGATGGAGTTTCTAAAGGACTACGATTTTCAACTCATGTATCATCCAGGGAAGGCCAATGTAGTGGCAGATGCTTTGAGTAGAAAATCAATACAAGTCGCCACCATGATGATGAAAGAGCAGAAACTGATCGAGCAGTTCAGAGACTTAAACCTTGGAGTAGAATTTCACGTAAATCACATTAGTTGTAGTAAGCTGGCTATAACTAATGACTTCCTTGGGATGTTAAAGGATAAGCAGTTGGAGGACCCTAGTCTGAAGCGTACTATGGAGTCACTAGGGACAGATCAGGCGAGAGACTTTGTAATGGGCGATGATGGGATCTTGAGATTTAATGGCAGAATTTGCATACCTGCAAATGAAGAGTTGAAGAAGATGATCCTAGAAGAAGGTCATAAGAGTCGCCTTAACCTTCATCCAGGCATGAACAAGATGTATCATGACTTGAAGGAGTCATTTTGGTGGTCGGGCATGAAGAGGGACATCGCCCAGTATGTTGCAACCTGCTTAACGTGTCAGAAGGCGAAGGTAGAGCATCAAAGACCTGGCGGGCTGTTGCAGCAACTGGATATCCCTGAGTGGAAATGGGACAGCATCGCCATGGATTTTGTCACCCATTTACCCAGATCGGTAAAGGGTCATGATGCAATCTGGGTTATCATTGATAGGCTGACGAAGAGTGCCCACTTCCTTCCAGTGAATATGAAGATGCCTATGGCCAAGCTGGCACAGTTATACATCCAAGAAATAGTGAGGTTGCATGGAGTGCCTTCCAGCATCGTTTCAGATAGAGATCCCAGGTTCACTTCACGGTTTTGGCAGACCTTGCAAGAGTGCTTGGGAACTAAGTTGAGGATGAGCTCTGCATATCATCCCCAAACAGATGGTCAGTCAGAGAGAACGATCCAATCCTTGGAAGATCTGCTGAGGGCGTGCGTCTTGGATCAATTGGGAAGTTGGGACGAGGTGTTGCCACTGGTGGAGTTTACCTATAATAATAGCTACCACGCCAGTATTGGGATGGCACCATATGAAGCCTTGTATGGGAGGAAATGCAGAACTCCCTTATGTTGGTACCAGGAGGGCGAGGCAGTCTTGGTTGGGCCAGAGTTGATTCAGCAGACGACCGAGAAGGTGAAACAGATACAAAGCAGAATGAAAGCTTCTCAGAGTAGGCAGAAGTCCTATGCAGATCAGAAGAGAAAGCCTTTGGAGTTTGCTGCTGGAGACCACGTGTTCATGAAAGTGACACCAACCAAGGGTGTAGGACGGGCGATCACGTCAAGGAAGTTGTCCCCTAAGTTCGTGGGACCATATCAGATCTTAAGAAAGGTTGGTCCAGTGGCTTATGAGATCGCCCTACCTCCCCATCTAGCGAATCTGCACAATGTATTTCACGTATCACAGCTGAGGAAGTACATGGCAGACCCTAGTCATGTGCTGGAAGTGGACGATGTGCAGATCAGGGATGACTTGTCCTTTGAAGCAAAACCAGTCAGGATTGACGATCGGCAAAGTAAACAGCTCAGAGGCAAGACCATCAACATGGTGAAAGTGGTGTGGGATGAGAGATCGGGGGATTCAACTTGGGAGTTAGAAGAACCCATGAGAGAGGCTTATCCATACCTCTTTTCCTTGTAATTCAATTTTCGGGGACGAAAATTTTTTCTTGATGGGGAGAATGTAAGGACCTGTAAAATTAAATTGGAATAAAAGGGTATATTTTAAATGAATTCTAAGTATGTTTTTATTTAAAATAAAAAGGAAGGAAAGTGTAGCTTAGAAGACTACAAGAGTTCCTTGTTAACACATAATCGCCGGTCGCCTAGACTACACGTGATCGCCAGGGCGCGAGGCATGCGGGGTTAGTCATCGCGCGGAATGTCATCGGTGGATAGTCTTTGTAACATCCCGCCAAATCGTTTCACAAATATATAATGAAAATAAACGAAAAATCAAAATGTTGAAATGTGCATAATTATATATATGTAATGAAGTTTCTCCTCACAGGGAGTTTAATACAACATCGGTCAATATTTCAAAATCTTAAGCAAGATACAGCAAAGAAAAAAAAACGAAAAAAAACAACTGATCTCCTAACAGCTGATCTCCTACCAGCCGCGCTCATAACAGCCGACCTCCTAACAGCCGACCTCCTAACAGCTGACCTCATAACAGCCGACCTCCTAACAGCCGACCTCTCACTGAGGAGCTCTTCCTTCTGCAACCTCGTCTGCTCCCGTGCAAAATACACGATCATCACAGGTTTAAGACAGCAATCACAATACCAGATAAAAAGGGTAAGCTAGATGTTTTGAAAACTTAAAATCCACAGAAAACATAAATCTTCACACCATTCATGATCCATATCAATATCAGCCATCACATTTCCATATTCCACAAAACCATCAGGTAATCACATATTTCACAAATCAATCCAAGAGTCTTCCAATTCACATAAGCAATCAAGTGTCTATCAATTCAATTTCTCATTTCACACGTCAGACTTTCCACTGACTCATCACACCAGACACTTGACCACTATTCCGGAGACTCGTGCATTGAACTCAGCGTCCAGAGACCTGCACCTGTCACGCTAAAAGATTGGAAAGTGACCTCAGCCATGCGCATCACACAATCTCAATCTCAATATCATCATTATCACAGTGTGACAGGGTGAATCCATATGACGGCTGAGCTCGTTCTGTTTCACACGGGCCACTCATTCATAGGATCTCCTTCGACTCTCACCACCGAATGACTTCATTTACGTAATTCCATCATATCAGCAGAGTCAGGATCGTCTCATTAACAGGACACTCACTGATCAATACACATCCTACACAGATCTTACACGGTATTTCCTTTCCTGAAAATACTATGCCTCGATTCCACATTCACAACATTCACACATCACATAACATTTCAACAAATGATTCCAGTCACAGCAAAACTCATGCCAAGGTTCAGATTTTCGAATATCACATTTAAATCTCAACAGTTTTCAAACAACACCAAAAACAAAAGATATTTCAGTAACAGATGAAAACCGGCGATCACCTTCAAAACACAGGCGATCACTCACTAAACTGGGATTTAAACAAGAACATTCTGCAAACCCGGCGACCACGTCACCCCCATCATCAAACTCATCAAACACACAGTTTTCATCAGAGATAAGGCTAGCTTCCCTTACCTGGATCAGCGTGAAACTCACTTCAAGCTCTAACCACCGAACGTAAAGGATGCCTGAACTCTGCCTAAGCGTTCTAATCGGTAAAACTTGTAGAGAACCTTCTCAAATGCTCTATGGCAATCGCTGGTAAATAAACTGGTGCCTGGAATTACTGAGTCGCAGCGCAAAGGAGAGAAAAGAGAAAAATGAAGGTGAACTCACTCTGTCACCTTTTATACTCCCACTGCGTTCTAATCTCACTAAGAGGCGGTGCATTCCGATATTTGGAACATAGGCCTGCCATGTAGCTATCATTACCTACTCTCTAACTAACACTTCCGTGTGGGTTTCTTCCTCTAATTAAATGCAGACTTGACAGAATGGCCACATGGCGTCTCTACGTGCATGGAGCCACTGTTCCGAGGGTCTTTCACTGCCTACATGTTGCACATGCAGCACGTTAATCCTGGAAGCCGGGGCCCCACCTCATCTGCGTATAACCGGACCCCTGATAACCATCCACCGGTATCCATGGCTCCCATGTCAGAAATGACCGATGTTCCTTACACCGGCGATGACTGATTCCTCACCCTGGAGGACGACCGACGTCTCCCTTGCAGACGACCGACTTCTCTCCCTTGCGGACGACCGAGGTCTCCCTCTTGCGGACGACCGACTTCTCTCCCTTGCGGACGACCGAGGTCTCCCTCTTGCGGACGACCGACTTCTCTCCCTTGCGGACGACCGAGGTCTCCCTCTTGCGGACGACCGAGGTCTTCCCCTGGAGGACGACCGAGGTCTTCTCCTGGCGAAGTCCACACGCCTCGCGCCCTGGCGATGCCCGCACGCTTCGCGCCCTTTTCTTCCATGTTTTATTTTAAATAAAACTTACTTAGAATTTATTTAAAATATACCCTTTTATTCCAAATTACATTTTACAGGTCCTTACATTCTCCCCAACAACAAAAATTTTCGTCCTCGAAAATTGAATTACACGGAAAAGAGGTATGGATAGGCTTCCCTCATGGATTCTTCTAGCTCCCAAGTTGAATCACCCGATTTCTCATTCCACACCACTTTCACCATGTGGATGGTCTTGCCTCTGAGCTGTTTACTTTGCCAATCGTCAATCCTAACTGGTTTTGCTTCAAAGGACAAGTCATCCCTGATCTGCACCTCGTCCGTTTCTAGCACATGACTAGGGTCTGCCATATACTTCCTCAGCTGCGATACGTGAAAGACATTATGCAGATTCGCTAAGTGGGGAGGTAGGGCGATCTCGTAAGCCACTGGACCAATCTTCCTCAAGATCTGGTATGGTCCAACAAACTTAGGAGACAACTTCTTTGATCTGATCGCCCGTGCTACACCCTTGGTCGGTGTTACTTTCATGAACACATGATCTCCAGCAGCAAACTCTAAAGGTCTTCTCCTCTGATCTGCATAAGACTTCTGTCGGCTTTGAGAAGCTCTCATTCTGCCTTGTATCTGCTTCACCTTCTCGGTTGTCTGCTGAATCAACTCTGGCCCAACCAAGACTGCTTCGCCCTCCTGGTACCAACATAAGGGAGTTCTGCATTTCCTCCCATACAGGGCTTCATATGGTGCCATTCCAATACTGGCGTGGTAACTGTTATTATACGTAAACTCCACCAGCGGTAACACCTCATCCCAACTTCCCAAGTGATCCAATACACACGTCCTTAGCAAATCTTCCAAGGACTGGATCGTTCTCTCCGACTGCCCATCTGTTTGAGGATGATAGGCCGAGCTCATCCTCAACTTGGTTCCTAAGCAATCTTGTAGAGTCTGCCAAAACCGTGAAGTGAACCTGGGATCTCTATCCGAAATGATGCTGGTAGGCACTCCATGCAACTTCACTATTTCTTTGATGTACAATTGTGCCAACTTCTCCATGGACATCTTCATATTTACTGGGAGGAAGTGGGCACTCTTTGTCAGCCGATCTACTATGACCCAGATTGCCTCATGACCCTTCACCGATCTGGGCAGATGGGTGACAAAATCCATGGCGATGCTGTCCCATTTCCACTCAGGGATGTCCAATCGCTGTAACAGCCCGCCCGGTCTTTGATGTTCTGTCTTCGCCTTCTGACATGTTAGACAAGTTGCAACGTACTGGGCGATGTCCCTCTTCATGCCTGACCACCAGAATGACTCCCTCAAGTCATGGTACATCTTGGTCATGCCTGGGTGTAGGTTGAGGCGACTCTTGTGACCTTCATCCAGGATCATCTTCTTCAACTCTTCATTTGCAGGTATGCAAATCCTGCCATTAAACCTCAAGATCCCATCGTCGCCCATCGCGAAGTCTCTAGCCTGGTCGGTCCCTAGTGACTCTGTAAGGACCTGGAAAATCTTATTGGAATAAAAGTGATATATTTTAAGTCAATTCTAAGTATGTCTTTATTTAAAAATATAAAGGAAGGGAAGTATAGCTTAAAAGTCTACGAGACCGCCGTAATTGAAAGAGTAGGCGATCTCCGACTTCTCTGGCACATGATCGCCTGTCGCCTTGATTTCACAGAACGCCTATCGCCTGTAGTGTACCTAGTCGCCTGTCGCCTAGGGTACACATGATCGCCGAAACTACACTTAGTGTGTAGTCAAGATGTTGGATCAACCATAGTGGGTTCCCAAAGACCACGTGCATCAAGGTGTGGGTTAAGCCTTAGACACGCTGTGCATGCGAAGCTCTATGCTTGGGTATTGGAGATCGTCCTTAGTGTTGCATGCATGGGCGCACGAGGGCAAGTGCCAATCCACCCTTGGAAATGTGAAGCTACCGACGTCACCGAGTCACGTGGAGATGATACCTTGGACGTAACATAGTGCAATGAGGAACCTTCAGCAAGGAGTGTCGTCGGTCATCGCCGGGCGTGAGGCATGCGGGCGTCGCCGGGGCGTGAGGCATGCGGGCATCGCCGGGGCGTGAGGCATGCAGGTGTCGCCGGGGCGTGAGGCATACGGGTGTCGCCGGGGCGCGAGAGGCATGCGGACATCGCCATGGCGCGAGGCATGTGGACATCGCCACAGAGAGACATCGGTCGTCTTCCAGAGAGAGACATCGGTCGTCCTCCAGGATGAGTCATCGGTGGAAGGTTATCGCGCGATGTCGAGTTGTACGTAGAGAAGGTGGGACCCAGACTCCCAGCCTGAACGTGTTGCATGCGCGACACGTAGTCATTGGCTCCAGAGAGTTGGTACTGTAGTGCACAGTGTTTGTGTGCGCAAAGTCAACCACGCAACCGTACTGTCAGGTTTGTGCTTGAGTAAAGGAAAACTCACACGCTAGATATCTCAAAGAGTAGGCTAAAGCGGCTACACAGCAGGCCTACGTCCTTAGCTTCAGAAGGCTCCTCTTAGAGAATCTAGAAACGCAGTGAGAGATAAAAAGGGGACAGAGTGAGTCCACCATCATCTTTCTCTTTTCTCCCCCTTGCACTGCAACTCAGTATTCCCAGGCACCTTCAAGCAAGAGCAAGACGAGCGACGACTGCCATAGAGCTTTTGGGAAGGTTCTCTGCAAGTTCTCCAGATCAAAACGCTTAGGCAGTATTCGTGCATCCTTAAGTTCAGAGGGTTAGAGCTCGAAGTGAGATTTCACGCTGATCCAGGTAAGGGAAGCTAGCCTCCATCTTTAATACGAGCCATAGTTTAGCTATTTTCTGAAGTGTGGGCGGCGTGGTCGCCGTTTTCGCTTTCGTCTTCGTGAAATACTCTGTTTTATGTGTTTGGGCGATGTGGTCGCCGGTTTTATATAAAGCCTTCGAAACACCCTGTTTTTGAACTAGATCGCCGGTTTTGGCGTTGGTTGTGAACTCTCTGTTTCTGGGTGTTGCTTTGAAACTACTTGAGATTTAAACGAGATATTCGAAGATCTGAACCTTTGAAATGATTGTTCTATGATTGAATCATGTATTTGAGTGGTATGATGTTTTGAATGCTGTGAATGTGGGATCGAGGCATAGTATTTTCAGGAAAGGAAATACCGTGTAAGATCTGTATAGGTGTATTGACTAGGGGCTTGTCTAGAAGGAGATATCCTGACTCTGCTGAGATAATGGAATCAAGTAGATGAAGTTATTCAGTTGGTGAGAGTCGAAGGAGGTTCGTACGTATGGGTGAGTTGTTCAAATGGGAACGAGCTCGGCCTGTTATACGAATTTACCTTGTCATACCGAGAGAATGGTAACAATGAGATGGTATATGCGCATGCTGTGTGGATTCACAGTGGTAGGTATGACAGGTGCAAATCTCTGGGCCTGAGTCAACGCACGAGTCAATCCGGAAGTAGTGTCATGTGTCTATGCATTGTGGGCCAGTGGAAAGTCTGGCATGTGAAATGAGAAACTGGAATATTGATAGACACTTGATGCTGTATTGTGAAATGGAAATGACTATGGGTGAATGTTGTGAAGTCTGTGGTTTTGGGCGAGCAGTTGAATGCTATGAGTAGCTCCACGTTTTACATGGATATCTTGGAAAATGTTTTACCTTGATCTATTATGTTCATGATTTTAAATGCCTTATTCTAAACTCTCGTTAAAATGTCTGGCTTACCCTTTTATCTGTTATTGTGGTGGTTTTCTCAAAACTGTGATGATCGTGTAAATGTGTACACGGGAGCAGATGATCTTCCAGGAAGAAGAGCTCCCTAATGGGTGGTCGTCGAGGGCAGAGATCGCCCATTTCCACCTCTCGGGGGTGATCGCCGGATTTGTGTCCTGATAGCAGATCGCCTGTCTTGAGGTCTTCTGTTTTGGGATCGCCGGTTTGTGTTGGAGATCGCCGTTTTTTTGTATGGAGACCGCCGGTCTTGCTGTATTTGATTTTTTTTTTATTATTCTTTAAATTTTGAAAAAAAAAAAGAAAACATTTGAAGGATTATGTACTAATCTCCCTAAGAGGAGCAACTCCCTTACTTATGTATATATATTATCTTGTATTCTTCAACATTATTGGTTTACCTTATTTTCATATTACATGTATGAGATTGTTTATTTTGGAGGGATGTTACATTAATGGTATCAGAGCAGTTCGTCCTTAGGATGACCTGAGGGCTGTGGATCCATTGTGTTTCTTCTGCTCATAAAATCTATTTGAGTTTTAAATAACAACTATAGTGAAAGGTTTTCAAAACGTTTTTGGTATTGAAATTTTGTGTGTGCCTTAGTGAATGTATGCGCTAATTGAAAATCTTGGTATTAAGAATGAGAAGATCCTGATAAAGTAATGAGGGTGCACACTCATAACTGGATCAAGATAATTCTTAATCTTAATTCCAAAGGTTGATGTTTAGCCCACCTTGAAGTCAGGTGTGATGTATTTCGTGTTCTTGTAATTGACTGTGGGTGATTAGTTGGATTGATGTTTGCACACCAGTAACTGATCTGGTGTTTTGTTTGAAGTTATAAGCATTATGAATCTGTTGATGAGCTCAAATTCTAGATGACGTTGAGATGCTGACCTTTGTAAGGTCTAGCTGTTACCCCCCTTGAATGAATTGATTCTTATCGATTTCATTCTTACAGTTGTAGGGAATATAGAAGTCAATAGATTCAGAAGATGGCACGTAGACCTTCTACCCCACCCCAACCTTCCTCAGAGATGAGCCAGATCGCCAAGGCCATCGAGATGATGGCGACTGCCATTCAGCAACAGAACGCAGCGATGGCCCAGAACCATCAAGCCACAATGCAACACTGGGAAACTGCCCGATCTGCTGAGACAAACTCCCACGTCGGTCACCCCCAAGAACAGATGGGACTGGCCGAGTTCATGAGGCACAACCCACCTAAGTTCAGTGGGAATGCTACCCCTGACCAGGCAGATCAGTGGGTCAGAGAGTTGGAGAAAATCTTTAGGGCGACCTCCTGCCCTGAAGAGAAGAAGCTGCTGTTCGCCACTTATTTGATATCAGGAGAAGCTGAGTTCTGGTGGATGGGAGCTCAGCAGATGATGGAGGCACGAGAGGATGTATTGGATTGGGAGAGCTTCAGGGTGAAGTTCTTAGAGAAGTACTTCCCAGACAGCGCCAAGTTTGCAAGGGAAGCTGAGTTCCTGAAGTTGGAGCAGGGGGACATGTCGGTAAACGCCTATGCTGCCCGTTTTGAGTACCTCGCCCGGTTCTATACTCAGGCGACCTCCGAGGCCTGGAGGTGTAGGAAGTTCGAGGAAGGGCTGAAGCATGGGCTGAAGAAGACCATAGCCCCGATGTGCATCAGGGAGTTCCACGCCTTAGTGGAGAAGGTGAAGATGGTGGAGACCCTGGAAAAGGGTGAGTATCGGGTGATCAGGTCACACCCAGGAGGTCCTTCCAGTGGGAGAGCTAAGGCACAGCACCCACAAAGCAAGCCCTATGCGAGACCTCCATCACATCGGGCAGGAGCAGCACCTCCCCAGTTCCAGCAGCAGCAACCATGGAAACTCAAGTGTTTCCATTGTGGTGGACCACACGCCTCCAACGCATGCTCCAAGAAGAGTTCAGAGAAAAGGTGCTACATCTGCCAAAAGACGGGGCATTTTGCTAGAGAATGCCCTAACCGGAATGGGGCGATCCAGCCCAGTGGCTCTCAGCAGACGAGAAACGAGGGCAGCAGACCTCAGGCAACAGGGAGGGTGTTCGCCATGTCTGGAACAGAGGCAGCTCAGTCAGGTAACCTTGTAACATCCCGCCAAAATAAACAATCTCATACATGTAATATGAAAATAAGGTAAACCAATAATGTTGAAGAATACAAGATAATATATATATAAGTAATGAAGTTGCTCCTCTTAGGGAGTTTGATACATAACCAGCCAAATGTTTTCAACACTTAACAAAATACAACAAAATAGACGAACAGGCGATCTCCCTACAACTGGGCGATCTCCTATCAGGCAGGCGATCTCCTATCAGGAAGGCGATCTCCTATCAGGCAGGCGATCTCCTATCAAACCGGCGATCTCAACTTCCTGTAACGTCATCTGCTCCCGTGCAAATTATACACGATCATCACAAGTTTTAAGAAGAACACCCACAAGACGAAAACGCAGGGTAAGCTAGATATTTTAAGGAGGTTTAAAATAAGGCATTTAAAATCATGAACATAATAGATCAAGGTAAAACATTTTCCAAGATATCCATGTAAAACGTGGAGCTACTCATAGCATTCAACTGCTCGCCCAAAACCACAGACTTCACAACATTCACCCATAGTCATTTCCATTTCACAATACAGCATCAAGTGCCTATCAATATTCCAGTTTCTCATTTCACATGCCAGACTTTCCACTGGCCCACAATGCATAGACACATGACACTACTTCCGGATTGACTCGTGCGTTGACTCAGGCCCAGAGATTTGCACCTGTCATACCTACCACTGTGAATCCACACAGCATGCGCATATACCATCTCATTGTTACCATTCTCTCGGTATGACAAGGTAAATTCGTATAACAGGCCGAGCTCGTTCCCATTTGAACAACTCACCCATACGTACGAACCTCCTTCGACTCTCACCAACTGAATAACTTCATCTACTTGATTCCATTATCTCAGCAGAGTCAGGATATCTCCTTCTAGACCAGCCCCTAGTCAATACACCTATACAGATCTTACACGGTATTTCCTTTCCTGAAAATACTATGCCTCGATCCCACATTCACAGCATTCCAAACATCATACCACTCAAATACATGATTCAATCATAAAACAATCATTTCAAAGGTTCAGATCTTCGAATATCTCGTTTAAATCTCAAGTAGTTTCAAAGCAACACCCAGAAACAGAGAGTTCACAAACAACGCCAAAACCGGCGATCTAGTTCAAAAACAGGGTGTTTCGAAGGCTTTATATAAAACCGGCGACCACATCGCCCAAACACATAAAACAGAGTATTTCACGAAGACGAAAGCGAAAACGGCGACCACGCCGCCTACACTTCAGAAAATAGCTACACTATGGCTCGTATTAGAGATGGAGGCTAGCTTCCCTTACCTGGACTTGCGCAAAATACCAAGAGTTCCTAAATCCAACGAAGCTTGAAGAACGCCTTGGCTCTGTTTTTGCGTCTGGTTTGAAGGATTTGCAGAGAACTTCCCAGGTGCTCTAATGGTGGCCGTCGCTCGTCGTGCTCTTGTGTGAATGTGCCCGAATCGCAGCGCAAAGGAGAGAAATGGAGGAGAAGGGAGGTACTCACTCTTTCGCTCTTGAACAACTGAAATGTCTTGTTCCCTCAGCAGTGGGTTTTTCCATCTTAAACCAACTTGTCCACAAAAGCAGCTGCCACCACCCACTCTGCAGGGAAGTCTGAGTGTACCTTTCTCTGAACAGTACGACTACGGTTGTCTCTTGTGCATGCCAACCACTGCTCTGAACAGTACGACCGCGAGTGTCTCTTGCGCATGCCAACATTCTGATGTCACTGTTCTGAACCAACACTTTTGTCTACGTGTCGCGCGTGCCGCGCGTCTCATGCTGGGAGTCTGGGTCCCACCTTCTCTACGTACAACTCGACATCGCGCGATAACCTTCCACCGATGACCTCTTGCGTGAAGACTCTCCACCGATGACCTCTCTCTGGAAGACGACCGATGTCTCTCTGTGGCGATGTCCACATGCCTCGCGCCATGGCGATGTCCGCATGCCTCTCGCGCCCCGGCGACACCCGTATGCCTCACGCCCCGGCGACACCTGCATGCCTCACGCCCCGGCGATGCCCGCATGCCTCACGCCCCGGCGACGACCGACGACACTCCTTGCTGAAGGTTCCTCATTGCACTATGTTACGTCCAAGGTATCATCTCCACGTGACTCGGTGACGTCGGTAGCTTCACATTTCCAAGGGTGGATTGGCACTTGCCCTCGTGCGCCCATGCATGCAACACTAAGGACGATCTCCAATACCCAAGCATAGAGCTTCGCATGCACAGCGTGTCTAAGGCTTAACCCACACCTTGATGCACGTGGTCTTTGGGAACCCACCATGGTTGATCCAACATCTTGACTACACACTAAGTGTAGTTTCGGCGATCATGTGTACCCTAGGCGACAGGCGACTAGGTACACTACAGGCGATAGGCGTTCTGTGGAATCAAGGCGACAGGCGATCATGTGCCAGAGAAGTCGGAGATCGCCTACTCTTTCAATTACGGCGGTCTCGTAGACTTTTAAGCTATACTTCCCTTCCTTTATATTTTTAAATAACGACATACTTAGAATTGACTTAAAATATATCACTTTTATTCCAATAAGATTTTCCAGGTCCTTACAAGTGCCCTAGCAGGAATGGGGTGACCCAACCCAGTGGCTCCCAGCAGATGAGAAACGAAGGCAGCAGACCTCAGGCAACAGGGAGAGTGTTTGCCATGTCTGGAACAGAGGCATCTCAGTCAGGTAACCTCATCCAAGGTGTTTGTTTTATTGCTGGTAGAGGTGTAAAAGCTTTGTTTGATTCTGGGGCGACACACTCCTTTGTGTCAAACCTGTGTGTAGCCGAGTTGGGCCTCCTAGTGAAGGAATTACCTTTCGAACTGTTGGTCTCTACACCTGCGTCAGGACAGGTGTTGACCTCTACAGTTTGCCCCGAATGTCCAGTGATAGTAGAGGGACGCAGATTCAAAGTGAACTTGATCTGCCTACCTCTTCAGGACCTGGATGTTATCCTGGGAATGGATTGGTTAGCTGCCAATCACGTTCTCATAGACTGCGGTAGGCAGAAGGTAGCGTTTCCAGACCTCCCAGAGTCAGATGTGATATCTGCTCAGCAAGGGCAGTCAGAGTTGGAAGAAAGGGCGAGGTGCTTCGTGATGCTAGCTCGGTTGGAGGTGAAGAATGAAGGGGACGTAAGCAGAATACACGTGGTGAAAGATTTCACGGATGTATTTCCAGAAGAGGTACCTGGGTTACCCCCTAAGAGAGAAGTGGAATTCTCTATTGATTTGGTACCTGGGGCTGGACCAGTGTCTATGGCGCCCTACAGGATGGCACCAGCCGAGTTGGTGGAATTAAAGAAGCAAGTGGAAGAGTTGCTGGAGAAACAATTCATCAGACCCAGTGTATCTCCATGGGGAGCTCCAGTGCTCCTAGTCAAGAAGAAGGATGGAGGGTCTCGGTTGTGTATAGACTACAGGCAGTTGAACAAGTTGACCATCAAGAACAAGTACCCCTACCTAGGATTGATGATTTGATGGATCAAATACATGGGGCCTCGGTGTTCTCCAAGATTGATCTGAGATCGGGGTACCACCAAATTTTGGTAAAAGCTGAAGATGTTCAAAAGACAGCTTTTAGGTCTCGGTATGGGCACTATGAGTATGTAGTGATGCCGTTTGGAGTCACCAATGCTCCAGCCCTGTTCATGGACTACATGAATAGGATTTTTCGCCCTTTCTTGGATAAGTTTGTGGTGGTCTTCATAGACGACATACTCATTTATTCAAGGACCAAGGAAGAGCATGAGGAACACCTGAGGACAGTATTGGAGATACTGAGAGAGAAGCAACTCTATGCCAAGTTCTCCAAGTGTGAGTTCTGGCTGAAGGAAGTCAACTTCCTAGGACACGTGATATCTGCCCAGGGGATCTCGGTGGATCCAGCCAAGGTGGAGGCAGTGCTGCAGTGGGAACGTCCTAAGACAGTCACTGAGATAAGAAGCTTTGTGGGTTTGGCGGGCTACTATCGGAGGTTTATTGAGGATTTTTCCAAGGTAGTGGCTCCTTTAACACAGCTGACCCGCAAGGACCAACCTTTTGCTTGGACCGACCGATGTGAGCAAAGCTTCATGAAACTAAAGGAGAGGTTGACCAGTGCCCCAGTGCTGGTGATCCCCGAGGTAGGAAGACCTTTTGATGTCTTCTGTGACACTTCACATCAGGGCTTGGGATGTGTCTTGATGCAAGAAAAGAGAGTGGTTGCATATGCTTCAAGGCAACTCAAGGTTCATGAGAGAAACTACCCTACGCATGACTTAGAGTTGGCGGCTGTGGTTTTTGCCTTGAAGATCTGGAGGCACTATTTATATGGAGCTCGGTTCCAGGTGTTCAGTGACCATAAGAGCCTGAAATACCTGTTCGATCAGAAGGAACTAAACATGAGACAAAGAAGGTGGATGGAGTTTCTAAAGGACTACGATTTTCAACTCATGTATCATCCAGGGAAGGCCAATGTAGTGGCAGATGCTTTGAGTAGAAAATCAATACAAGTCGCCACCATGATGATGAAAGAGCAGAAACTGATCGAGCAGTTCAGAGACTTAAACCTTGGAGTAGAATTTCACGTAAATCACATTAGTTGTAGTAAGCTGGCTATAACTAATGACTTCCTTGGGATGTTAAAGGATAAGCAGTTGGAGGACCCTAGTCTGAAGCGTACTATGGAGTCACTAGGGACAGATCAGGCGAGAGACTTTGTAATGGGCGATGATGGGATCTTGAGATTTAATGGCAGAATTTGCATACCTGCAAATGAAGAGTTGAAGAAGATGATCCTAGAAGAAGGTCATAAGAGTCGCCTTAACCTTCATCCAGGCATGAACAAGATGTATCATGACTTGAAGGAGTCATTTTGGTGGTCGGGCATGAAGAGGGACATCGCCCAGTATGTTGCAACCTGCTTAACGTGTCAGAAGGCGAAGGTAGAGCATCAAAGACCTGGCGGGCTGTTGCAGCAACTGGATATCCCTGAGTGGAAATGGGACAGCATCGCCATGGATTTTGTCACCCATTTACCCAGATCGGTAAAGGGTCATGATGCAATCTGGGTTATCATTGATAGGCTGACGAAGAGTGCCCACTTCCTTCCAGTGAATATGAAGATGCCTATGGCCAAGCTGGCACAGTTATACATCCAAGAAATAGTGAGGTTGCATGGAGTGCCTTCCAGCATCGTTTCAGATAGAGATCCCAGGTTCACTTCACGGTTTTGGCAGACCTTGCAAGAGTGCTTGGGAACTAAGTTGAGGATGAGCTCTGCATATCATCCCCAAACAGATGGTCAGTCAGAGAGAACGATCCAATCCTTGGAAGATCTGCTGAGGGCGTGCGTCTTGGATCAATTGGGAAGTTGGGACGAGGTGTTGCCACTGGTGGAGTTTACCTATAATAATAGCTACCACGCCAGTATTGGGATGGCACCATATGAAGCCTTGTATGGGAGGAAATGCAGAACTCCCTTATGTTGGTACCAGGAGGGCGAGGCAGTCTTGGTTGGGCCAGAGTTGATTCAGCAGACGACCGAGAAGGTGAAACAGATACAAAGCAGAATGAAAGCTTCTCAGAGTAGGCAGAAGTCCTATGCAGATCAGAAGAGAAAGCCTTTGGAGTTTGCTGCTGGAGACCACGTGTTCATGAAAGTGACACCAACCAAGGGTGTAGGACGGGCGATCACGTCAAGGAAGTTGTCCCCTAAGTTCGTGGGACCATATCAGATCTTAAGAAAGGTTGGTCCAGTGGCTTATGAGATCGCCCTACCTCCCCATCTAGCGAATCTGCACAATGTATTTCACGTATCACAGCTGAGGAAGTACATGGCAGACCCTAGTCATGTGCTGGAAGTGGACGATGTGCAGATCAGGGATGACTTGTCCTTTGAAGCAAAACCAGTCAGGATTGACGATCGGCAAAGTAAACAGCTCAGAGGCAAGACCATCAACATGGTGAAAGTGGTGTGGGATGAGAGATCGGGGGATTCAACTTGGGAGTTAGAAGAACCCATGAGAGAGGCTTATCCATACCTCTTTTCCTTGTAATTCAATTTTCGGGGACGAAAATTTTTTCTTGATGGGGAGAATGTAAGGACCTGTAAAATTAAATTGGAATAAAAGGGTATATTTTAAATGAATTCTAAGTATGTTTTTATTTAAAATAAAAAGGAAGGAAAGTGTAGCTTAGAAGACTACAAGAGTTCCTTGTTAACACATAATCGCCGGTCGCCTAGACTACACGTGATCGCCAGGGCGCGAGGCATGCGGGGTTAGTCATCGCGCGGAATGTCATCGGTGGATAGTCTTTGTAACATCCCGCCAAATCGTTTCACAAATATATAATGAAAATAAACGAAAAATCAAAATGTTGAAATGTGCATAATTATATATATGTAATGAAGTTTCTCCTCACAGGGAGTTTAATACAACATCGGTCAATATTTCAAAATCTTAAGCAAGATACAGCAAAGAAAAAAAAACGAAAAAAAACAACTGATCTCCTAACAGCTGATCTCCTACCAGCCGCGCTCATAACAGCCGACCTCCTAACAGCCGACCTCCTAACAGCTGACCTCATAACAGCCGACCTCCTAACAGCCGACCTCTCACTGAGGAGCTCTTCCTTCTGCAACCTCGTCTGCTCCCGTGCAAAATACACGATCATCACAGGTTTAAGACAGCAATCACAATACCAGATAAAAAGGGTAAGCTAGATGTTTTGAAAACTTAAAATCCACAGAAAACATAAATCTTCACACCATTCATGATCCATATCAATATCAGCCATCACATTTCCATATTCCACAAAACCATCAGGTAATCACATATTTCACAAATCAATCCAAGAGTCTTCCAATTCACATAAGCAATCAAGTGTCTATCAATTCAATTTCTCATTTCACACGTCAGACTTTCCACTGACTCATCACACCAGACACTTGACCACTATTCCGGAGACTCGTGCATTGAACTCAGCGTCCAGAGACCTGCACCTGTCACGCTAAAAGATTGGAAAGTGACCTCAGCCATGCGCATCACACAATCTCAATCTCAATATCATCATTATCACAGTGTGACAGGGTGAATCCATATGACGGCTGAGCTCGTTCTGTTTCACACGGGCCACTCATTCATAGGATCTCCTTCGACTCTCACCACCGAATGACTTCATTTACGTAATTCCATCATATCAGCAGAGTCAGGATCGTCTCATTAACAGGACACTCACTGATCAATACACATCCTACACAGATCTTACACGGTATTTCCTTTCCTGAAAATACTATGCCTCGATTCCACATTCACAACATTCACACATCACATAACATTTCAACAAATGATTCCAGTCACAGCAAAACTCATGCCAAGGTTCAGATTTTCGAATATCACATTTAAATCTCAACAGTTTTCAAACAACACCAAAAACAAAAGATATTTCAGTAACAGATGAAAACCGGCGATCACCTTCAAAACACAGGCGATCACTACTAAACTGGGATTTAAACAAGAACATTCTGCAAACCCGGCGACCACGTCACCCCCATCATCAAACTCATCAAACACACAGTTTTCATCAGAGATAAGGCTAGCTTCCCTTACCTGGATCAGCGTGAAACTCACTTCAAGCTCTAACCACCGAACGTAAAGGATGCCTGAACTCTGCCTAAGCGTTCTAATCGGTAAAACTTGTAGAGAACCTTCTCAAATGCTCTATGGCAATCGCTGGTAAATAAACTGGTGCCTGGAATTACTGAGTCGCAGCGCAAAGGAGAGAAAAGAGAAAAATGAAGGTGAACTCACTCTGTCACCTTTTATACTCCCACTGCGTTCTAATCTCACTAAGAGGCGGTGCATTCCGATATTTGGAACATAGGCCTGCCATGTAGCTATCATTACCTACTCTCTAACTAACACTTCCGTGTGGGTTTCTTCCTCTAATTAAATGCAGACTTGACAGAATGGCCACATGGCGTCTCTACGTGCATGGAGCCACTGTTCCGAGGGTCTTTCACTGCCTACATGTTGCACATGCAGCACGTTAATCCTGGAAGCCGGGGCCCCACCTCATCTGCGTATAACCGGACCCCTGATAACCATCCACCGGTATCCATGGCTCCCATGTCAGAAATGACCGATGTTCCTTACACCGGCGATGACTGATTCCTCACCCTGGAGGACGACCGACGTCTCCCTTGCAGACGACCGACTTCTCTCCCTTGCGGACGACCGAGGTCTCCCTCTTGCGGACGACCGACTTCTCTCCCTTGCGGACGACCGAGGTCTCCCTCTTGCGGACGACCGACTTCTCTCCCTTGCGGACGACCGAGGTCTCCCTCTTGCGGACGACCGAGGTCTTCCCCTGGAGGACGACCGAGGTCTTCTCCTGGCGAAGTCCACACGCCTCGCGCCCTGGCGATGCCCGCACGCTTCGCGCCCTTTTCTTCCATGTTTTATTTTAAATAAAACTTACTTAGAATTTATTTAAAATATACCCTTTTATTCCAAATTACATTTTACAGGTCCTTACATTCTCCCCAACAACAAAAATTTTCGTCCTCGAAAATTGAATTACACGGAAAAGAGGTATGGATAGGCTTCCCTCATGGATTCTTCTAGCTCCCAAGTTGAATCACCCGATTTCTCATTCCACACCACTTTCACCATGTGGATGGTCTTGCCTCTGAGCTGTTTACTTTGCCAATCGTCAATCCTAACTGGTTTTGCTTCAAAGGACAAGTCATCCCTGATCTGCACCTCGTCCGTTTCTAGCACATGACTAGGGTCTGCCATATACTTCCTCAGCTGCGATACGTGAAAGACATTATGCAGATTCGCTAAGTGGGGAGGTAGGGCGATCTCGTAAGCCACTGGACCAATCTTCCTCAAGATCTGGTATGGTCCAACAAACTTAGGAGACAACTTCTTTGATCTGATCGCCCGTGCTACACCCTTGGTCGGTGTTACTTTCATGAACACATGATCTCCAGCAGCAAACTCTAAAGGTCTTCTCCTCTGATCTGCATAAGACTTCTGTCGGCTTTGAGAAGCTCTCATTCTGCCTTGTATCTGCTTCACCTTCTCGGTTGTCTGCTGAATCAACTCTGGCCCAACCAAGACTGCTTCGCCCTCCTGGTACCAACATAAGGGAGTTCTGCATTTCCTCCCATACAGGGCTTCATATGGTGCCATTCCAATACTGGCGTGGTAACTGTTATTATACGTAAACTCCACCAGCGGTAACACCTCATCCCAACTTCCCAAGTGATCCAATACACACGTCCTTAGCAAATCTTCCAAGGACTGGATCGTTCTCTCCGACTGCCCATCTGTTTGAGGATGATAGGCCGAGCTCATCCTCAACTTGGTTCCTAAGCAATCTTGTAGAGTCTGCCAAAACCGTGAAGTGAACCTGGGATCTCTATCCGAAATGATGCTGGTAGGCACTCCATGCAACTTCACTATTTCTTTGATGTACAATTGTGCCAACTTCTCCATGGACATCTTCATATTTACTGGGAGGAAGTGGGCACTCTTTGTCAGCCGATCTACTATGACCCAGATTGCCTCATGACCCTTCACCGATCTGGGCAGATGGGTGACAAAATCCATGGCGATGCTGTCCCATTTCCACTCAGGGATGTCCAATCGCTGTAACAGCCCGCCCGGTCTTTGATGTTCTGTCTTCGCCTTCTGACATGTTAGACAAGTTGCAACGTACTGGGCGATGTCCCTCTTCATGCCTGACCACCAGAATGACTCCCTCAAGTCATGGTACATCTTGGTCATGCCTGGGTGTAGGTTGAGGCGACTCTTGTGACCTTCATCCAGGATCATCTTCTTCAACTCTTCATTTGCAGGTATGCAAATCCTGCCATTAAACCTCAAGATCCCATCGTCGCCCATCGCGAAGTCTCTAGCCTGGTCGGTCCCTAGTGACTCTGTAAGGACCTGGAAAATCTTATTGGAATAAAAGTGATATATTTTAAGTCAATTCTAAGTATGTCTTTATTTAAAAATATAAAGGAAGGGAAGTATAGCTTAAAAGTCTACGAGACCGCCGTAATTGAAAGAGTAGGCGATCTCCGACTTCTCTGGCACATGATCGCCTGTCGCCTTGATTTCACAGAACGCCTATCGCCTGTAGTGTACCTAGTCGCCTGTCGCCTAGGGTACACATGATCGCCGAAACTACACTTAGTGTGTAGTCAAGATGTTGGATCAACCATAGTGGGTTCCCAAAGACCACGTGCATCAAGGTGTGGGTTAAGCCTTAGACACGCTGTGCATGCGAAGCTCTATGCTTGGGTATTGGAGATCGTCCTTAGTGTTGCATGCATGGGCGCACGAGGGCAAGTGCCAATCCACCCTTGGAAATGTGAAGCTACCGACGTCACCGAGTCACGTGGAGATGATACCTTGGACGTAACATAGTGCAATGAGGAACCTTCAGCAAGGAGTGTCGTCGGTCATCGCCGGGCGTGAGGCATGCGGGCGTCGCCGGGGCGTGAGGCATGCGGGCATCGCCGGGGCGTGAGGCATGCAGGTGTCGCCGGGGCGTGAGGCATACGGGTGTCGCCGGGGCGCGAGAGGCATGCGGACATCGCCATGGCGCGAGGCATGTGGACATCGCCACAGAGAGACATCGGTCGTCTTCCAGAGAGAGACATCGGTCGTCCTCCAGGATGAGTCATCGGTGGAAGGTTATCGCGCGATGTCGAGTTGTACGTAGAGAAGGTGGGACCCAGACTCCCAGCCTGAACGTGTTGCATGCGCGACACGTAGTCATTGGCTCCAGAGAGTTGGTACTGTAGTGCACAGTGTTTGTGTGCGCAAAGTCAACCACGCAACCGTACTGTCAGGTTTGTGCTTGAGTAAAGGAAAACTCACACGCTAGATATCTCAAAGAGTAGGCTAAAGCGGCTACACAGCAGGCCTACGTCCTTAGCTTCAGAAGGCTCCTCTTAGAGAATCTAGAAACGCAGTGAGAGATAAAAAGGGGACAGAGTGAGTCCACCATCATCTTTCTCTTTTCTCCCCCTTGCACTGCAACTCAGTATTCCCAGGCACCTTCAAGCAAGAGCAAGACGAGCGACGACTGCCATAGAGCTTTTGGGAAGGTTCTCTGCAAGTTCTCCAGATCAAAACGCTTAGGCAGTATTCGTGCATCCTTAAGTTCAGAGGGTTAGAGCTCGAAGTGAGATTTCACGCTGATCCAGGTAAGGGAAGCTAGCCTCCATCTTTAATACGAGCCATAGTTTAGCTATTTTCTGAAGTGTGGGCGGCGTGGTCGCCGTTTTCGCTTTCGTCTTCGTGAAATACTCTGTTTTATGTGTTTGGGCGATGTGGTCGCCGGTTTTATATAAAGCCTTCGAAACACCCTGTTTTTGAACTAGATCGCCGGTTTTGGCGTTGGTTGTGAACTCTCTGTTTCTGGGTGTTGCTTTGAAACTACTTGAGATTTAAACGAGATATTCGAAGATCTGAACCTTTGAAATGATTGTTCTATGATTGAATCATGTATTTGAGTGGTATGATGTTTTGAATGCTGTGAATGTGGGATCGAGGCATAGTATTTTCAGGAAAGGAAATACCGTGTAAGATCTGTATAGGTGTATTGACTAGGGGCTTGTCTAGAAGGAGATATCCTGACTCTGCTGAGATAATGGAATCAAGTAGATGAAGTTATTCAGTTGGTGAGAGTCGAAGGAGGTTCGTACGTATGGGTGAGTTGTTCAAATGGGAACGAGCTCGGCCTGTTATACGAATTTACCTTGTCATACCGAGAGAATGGTAACAATGAGATGGTATATGCGCATGCTGTGTGGATTCACAGTGGTAGGTATGACAGGTGCAAATCTCTGGGCCTGAGTCAACGCACGAGTCAATCCGGAAGTAGTGTCATGTGTCTATGCATTGTGGGCCAGTGGAAAGTCTGGCATGTGAAATGAGAAACTGGAATATTGATAGACACTTGATGCTGTATTGTGAAATGGAAATGACTATGGGTGAATGTTGTGAAGTCTGTGGTTTTGGGCGAGCAGTTGAATGCTATGAGTAGCTCCACGTTTTACATGGATATCTTGGAAAATGTTTTACCTTGATCTATTATGTTCATGATTTTAAATGCCTTATTCTAAACTCTCGTTAAAATGTCTGGCTTACCCTTTTATCTGTTATTGTGGTGGTTTTCTCAAAACTGTGATGATCGTGTAAATGTGTACACGGGAGCAGATGATCTTCCAGGAAGAAGAGCTCCCTAATGGGTGGTCGTCGAGGGCAGAGATCGCCCATTTCCACCTCTCGGGGGTGATCGCCGGATTTGTGTCCTGATAGCAGATCGCCTGTCTTGAGGTCTTCTGTTTTGGGATCGCCGGTTTGTGTTGGAGATCGCCGTTTTTTTGTATGGAGACCGCCGGTCTTGCTGTATTTGATTTTTTTTTTATTATTCTTTAAATTTTGAAAAAAAAAAAGAAAACATTTGAAGGATTATGTACTAATCTCCCTAAGAGGAGCAACTCCCTTACTTATGTATATATATTATCTTGTATTCTTCAACATTATTGGTTTACCTTATTTTCATATTACATGTATGAGATTGTTTATTTTGGAGGGATGTTACATTAATGGTATCAGAGCAGTTCGTCCTTAGGATGACCTGAGGGCTGTGGATCCATTGTGTTTCTTCTGCTCATAAAATCTATTTGAGTTTTAAATAACAACTATAGTGAAAGGTTTTCAAAACGTTTTTGGTATTGAAATTTTGTGTGTGCCTTAGTGAATGTATGCGCTAATTGAAAATCTTGGTATTAAGAATGAGAAGATCCTGATAAAGTAATGAGGGTGCACACTCATAACTGGATCAAGATAATTCTTAATCTTAATTCCAAAGGTTGATGTTTAGCCCACCTTGAAGTCAGGTGTGATGTATTTCGTGTTCTTGTAATTGACTGTGGGTGATTAGTTGGATTGATGTTTGCACACCAGTAACTGATCTGGTGTTTTGTTTGAAGTTATAAGCATTATGAATCTGTTGATGAGCTCAAATTCTAGATGACGTTGAGATGCTGACCTTTGTAAGGTCTAGCTGTTACCCCCCTTGAATGAATTGATTCTTATCGATTTCATTCTTACAGTTGTAGGGAATATAGAAGTCAATAGATTCAGAAGATGGCACGTAGACCTTCTACCCCACCCCAACCTTCCTCAGAGATGAGCCAGATCGCCAAGGCCATCGAGATGATGGCGACTGCCATTCAGCAACAGAACGCAGCGATGGCCCAGAACCATCAAGCCACAATGCAACACTGGGAAACTGCCCGATCTGCTGAGACAAACTCCCACGTCGGTCACCCCCAAGAACAGATGGGACTGGCCGAGTTCATGAGGCACAACCCACCTAAGTTCAGTGGGAATGCTACCCCTGACCAGGCAGATCAGTGGGTCAGAGAGTTGGAGAAAATCTTTAGGGCGACCTCCTGCCCTGAAGAGAAGAAGCTGCTGTTCGCCACTTATTTGCTATCAGGAGAAGCTGAGTTCTGGTGGATGGGAGCTCAGCAGATGATGGAGGCACGAGAGGATGTATTGGATTGGGAGAGCTTCAGGGTGAAGTTCTTAGAGAAGTACTTCCCAGACAGCGCCAAGTTTGCAAGGGAAGCTGAGTTCCTGAAGTTGGAGCAGGGGGACATGTCGGTAAACGCCTATGCTGCCCGTTTTGAGTACCTCGCCCGGTTCTATACTCAGGCGACCTCCGAGGCCTGGAGGTGTAGGAAGTTCGAGGAAGGGCTGAAGCATGGGCTGAAGAAGACCATAGCCCCGATGTGCATCAGGGAGTTCCACGCCTTAGTGGAGAAGGTGAAGATGGTGGAGACCCTGGAAAAGGGTGAGTCTCGGGTGATCAGGTCACACCCAGGAGGTCCTTCCAGTGGGAGAGCTAAGGCACAGCACCCACAAAGCAAGCCCTATGCGAGACCTCCATCACATCGGGCAGGAGCAGCACCTCCCCAGTTCCAGCAGCAGCAACCATGGAAACTCAAGTGTTTCCATTGTGGTGGACCACACGCCTCCAACGCATGCTCCAAGAAGAGTTCAGAGAAAAGGTGCTACATCTGCCAAAAGACGGGGCATTTTGCTAGAGAATGCCCTAACCGGAATGGGGCGATCCAGCCCAGTGGCTCTCAGCAGACGAGAAACGAGGGCAGCAGACCTCAGGCAACAGGGAGGGTGTTCGCCATGTCTGGAACAGAGGCAGCTCAGTCAGGTAACCTTGTAACATCCCGCCAAAATAAACAATCTCATACATGTAATATGAAAATAAGGTAAACCAATAATGTTGAAGAATACAAGATAATATATATATAAGTAATGAAGTTGCTCCTCTTAGGGAGTTTGATACATAACCAGCCAAATGTTTTCAACACTTAACAAAATACAACAAAATAGACGAACAGGCGATCTCCCTACAACTGGGCGATCTCCTATCAGGCAGGCGATCTCCTATCAGGAAGGCGATCTCCTATCAGGCAGGCGATCTCCTATCAAACCGGCGATCTCAACTTCCTGTAACGTCATCTGCTCCCGTGCAAATTATACACGATCATCACAAGTTTTAAGAAGAACACCCACAAGACGAAAACGCAGGGTAAGCTAGATATTTTAAGGAGGTTTAAAATAAGGCATTTAAAATCATGAACATAATAGATCAAGGTAAAACATTTTCCAAGATATCCATGTAAAACGTGGAGCTACTCATAGCATTCAACTGCTCGCCCAAAACCACAGACTTCACAACATTCACCCATAGTCATTTCCATTTCACAATACAGCATCAAGTGCCTATCAATATTCCAGTTTCTCATTTCACATGCCAGACTTTCCACTGGCCCACAATGCATAGACACATGACACTACTTCCGGATTGACTCGTGCGTTGACTCAGGCCCAGAGATTTGCACCTGTCATACCTACCACTGTGAATCCACACAGCATGCGCATATACCATCTCATTGTTACCATTCTCTCGGTATGACAAGGTAAATTCGTATAACAGGCCGAGCTCGTTCCCATTTGAACAACTCACCCATACGTACGAACCTCCTTCGACTCTCACCAACTGAATAACTTCATCTACTTGATTCCATTATCTCAGCAGAGTCAGGATATCTCCTTCTAGACCAGCCCCTAGTCAATACACCTATACAGATCTTACACGGTATTTCCTTTCCTGAAAATACTATGCCTCGATCCCACATTCACAGCATTCCAAACATCATACCACTCAAATACATGATTCAATCATAAAACAATCATTTCAAAGGTTCAGATCTTCGAATATCTCGTTTAAATCTCAAGTAGTTTCAAAGCAACACCCAGAAACAGAGAGTTCACAAACAACGCCAAAACCGGCGATCTAGTTCAAAAACAGGGTGTTTCGAAGGCTTTATATAAAACCGGCGACCACATCGCCCAAACACATAAAACAGAGTATTTCACGAAGACGAAAGCGAAAACGGCGACCACGCCGCCTACACTTCAGAAAATAGCTACACTATGGCTCGTATTAGAGATGGAGGCTAGCTTCCCTTACCTGGACTTGCGCAAAATACCAAGAGTTCCTAAATCCAACGAAGCTTGAAGAACGCCTTGGCTCTGTTTTTGCGTCTGGTTTGAAGGATTTGCAGAGAACTTCCCAGGTGCTCTAATGGTGGCCGTCGCTCGTCGTGCTCTTGTGTGAATGTGCCCGAATCGCAGCGCAAAGGAGAGAAATGGAGGAGAAGGGAGGTACTCACTCTTTCGCTCTTGAACAACTGAAATGTCTTGTTCCCTCAGCAGTGGGTTTTTCCATCTTAAACCAACTTGTCCACAAAAGCAGCTGCCACCACCCACTCTGCAGGGAAGTCTGAGTGTACCTTTCTCTGAACAGTACGACTACGGTTGTCTCTTGTGCATGCCAACCACTGCTCTGAACAGTACGACCGCGAGTGTCTCTTGCGCATGCCAACATTCTGATGTCACTGTTCTGAACCAACACTTTTGTCTACGTGTCGCGCGTGCCGCGCGTCTCATGCTGGGAGTCTGGGTCCCACCTTCTCTACGTACAACTCGACATCGCGCGATAACCTTCCACCGATGACCTCTTGCGTGAAGACTCTCCACCGATGACCTCTCTCTGGAAGACGACCGATGTCTCTCTGTGGCGATGTCCACATGCCTCGCGCCATGGCGATGTCCGCATGCCTCTCGCGCCCCGGCGACACCCGTATGCCTCACGCCCCGGCGACACCTGCATGCCTCACGCCCCGGCGATGCCCGCATGCCTCACGCCCCGGCGATGACCGACGACACTCCTTGCTGAAGGTTCCTCATTGCACTATGTTACGTCCAAGGTATCATCTCCACGTGACTCGGTGACGTCGGTAGCTTCACATTTCCAAGGGTGGATTGGCACTTGCCCTCGTGCGCCCATGCATGCAACACTAAGGACGATCTCCAATACCCAAGCATAGAGCTTCGCATGCACAGCGTGTCTAAGGCTTAACCCACACCTTGATGCACGTGGTCTTTGGGAACCCACCATGGTTGATCCAACATCTTGACTACACACTAAGTGTAGTTTCGGCGATCATGTGTACCCTAGGCGACAGGCGACTAGGTACACTACAGGCGATAGGCGTTCTGTGGAATCAAGGCGACAGGCGATCATGTGCCAGAGAAGTCGGAGATCGCCTACTCTTTCAATTACGGCGGTCTCGTAGACTTTTAAGCTATACTTCCCTTCCTTTATATTTTTAAATAAAGACATACTTAGAATTGACTTAAAATATATCACTTTTATTCCAATAAGATTTTCCAGGTCCTTACAATCTCCCTAACAACAAAAATTTTCGTCCTCGAAAATTGAATTACAAGGAATTACAAGGAAAAGAGATGTGGATAGGCGTTTCTCATGTTCTCTTCCAACTCCCAAGTCGAATCACCGGATCTCTCATCCCACACCACCTTAACCATATGGATGGTCTTACCCCTGAGCTGTTTGCTTTGGTGATCGACTATCCTGACTGGTCTTGCTTCAAAAGACAAGTCGTCCCTGATCTGCACGTCATCCACCTCCAACACGTGACAAGGATCGGCGAGATATTTCCTTAGCTGCGATACGTGGAAGACATTATGCAGATTTGCTAAATGTGGAGGTAGGGCGATCTCATACGCTACTGGGCCAATCCTTCTTAAGATCTGGTATGGTCCCACGAACTTAGGGGACAGCTTCTTTGGCCTGATCGCCCGCCCTACACCCTTGGTTGGTGTCACTTTCATGAACACGTGATCTCCAGCAGCAAACTCCAAAGGCTTTCTCCTCTGATCTGCATAGGACTTCTGCCTACTCTGAGAAGCTTTCATTCTGTTTTGTATCTGCTTCACCTTCTCGGTCGTCTGCTGAATCAACTCTGGCCCAACCAAGACTGCCTCGCCCTCCTGGTACCAACATAAGGGAGTTCTGCATTTTCTCCCATACAGGGCTTCATATGGTGCCATCCCAATACTGGCGTGATAGCTATTGTTATAGGTAAACTCTACCAGCGGCAACACCTCCTCCCATCCTCCCAATTGATCCAAGACGCACGCCCTCAGCAGATCTTCTAGAGATTGGATCGTCCTCTCTGACTGACCATCTGTTTGGGGATGATATGCAGAGCTCATCCTCAACTTAGTTCCCAAGCACTCTTGCAAGGTCTGCCAAAACCTTGAAGTGAACCTGGGATCTCTATCTGAAACGATGCTGGAAGGCACTCCATGCAGCCTTACTATTTCTTGGATGTATAGCTGTGCCAGCTTGGCCATAGGCATCTTCATATTCACTGGAAGGAAGTGGGCACTCTTCGTCAGCCTATCAATGATGACCCAGATTGCATCATGACTCTTTACCGATCTGGGTAAGTGGGTGACAAAATCCATGGCGATGCTGTCCCATTTCCACTCAGGGATATCCAGTTGCTGCAACAGCCCGCCAGGTCTTTGATGCTCTACCTTCGCTTTCTGACACGTTAAGCAGGTTGCCACATACTGGGCGATGTCCCTCTTCATGCCTGACCACCAAAATGACTCCTTCAAGTCATGGTACATCTTGTTCATGCCTGGGTGGAGGTTAAGGCGACTCTTATGACCTTCCTCTAGGATCATCTTCTTCAACTCATCATTTGCAGGTATGCAAATCCTGCCATCAAACCTCAAGATCCCATCATCGCCCATCTCAAAGCCTCTCGCCTGATCTGCCCCTAGTGACTCCACAGTGCGCTTCAGGCTAGGGTCCTCCAATTGTGTATCCTTCAACATCCCAAGGAAGTCATTAGTTATAGTCAGCTTACTACAACTAATGTGATTCGCGTGAAATTCCACTCCAAGATTTAAGTCTCTGAACTGCTCGATCAGTTTCTGCTCTTCCATCATCATGGTGGCGACTTGTATAGACTTCCTACTCAAGGCATCGGCCACTACATTGGCCTTCCCTGGGTGATACATGAGTTGAAAGTCGTAGTCCTTTAGGAATTCCATCCACCTTCTTTGCCTCATGTTTAGTTCCTTCTGATCGAACAGGTACTTCAAGCTCTTGTGGTCACTGAACACCTGGAACCGAGCTCCATATAGATAGTGCCTCCAGATCTTCAAGGCAAAAACCACAGCCGCCAACTCCAAGTCATGCGTAGGGTAGTTCCTCTCATGAACCTTGAGTTGCCTTGAAGCATATGCAACTACTCTCTTTTCTTGCATTAAAACACATCCCAAGCCTTGATGTGAAGCGTCACAGAAGACATCAAAAGGTCTTCCTACCTCGGGGATTACCAGCACTGGAGCACTGGTCAACCTCTCCTTTAGTTCCCTGAAGCTCTGTTCACATCGGTCGGTCCAAGCAAAGGGTTGGTCCTTGCGGGTTAGCTGTGTTAAAGGAGCCACTATCTTGGAAAAATCCTCAATAAACCTCCGATAGTAGCCCGCCAACCCCACAAAGCTCCTTATCTCAGTCACGGTCTTAGGACGTTCCCATTGCAGCACTGCCTCTACCTTGGCTGGATCTACCGAGATCCCTTGGGCAGATATCACGTGTCCTAAGAAGTTGACTTCCCTCAGCCAGAACTCACACTTGGAGAACTTGGCATAGAGTTGCTTCTCTCTCAGTATTTCCAATACTGTCCTCAGGTGTTCCTCATGCTCTTCCTCGGTCCTTGAATAAATGAGGATGTCATCTATGAAGACCACCACAAACTTATCCAAGAAAGGGCGAAAGATCCTATTCATGTAGTCCATGAATAGAGCTGGAGCGTTGGTGACTCCAAATGGCATCACTACATACTCGTAGTGCCCATATCTAGACCTAAAAGCTGTCTTCTGTACATCTTCAGCTTTTACCAAGATTTGGTGATACCCCGATCTCAGGTCAATCTTGGAGAACACCGAGGCCCCATGAATTTGGTCCATCAAATCATCGATCCGAGGTAGGGGGTACTTGTTCTTGATGGTCAATTTGTTCAATTGCCTGTAGTCTATACACAGCCGAGACCCTCCATCCTTCTTCTTGACTAGGAGCACTGGAGCTCCCCATGGGGATACGCTGGGTCTGATGAACTGCTTCTCCAGCAACTCTTCCACTTGCTTCTTTAACTCCACTAACTCGGCTGGTGCCATCCTGTAAGGTGCCATTGATATTGGTCCAGCTCCAGGTACCAAGTCAATAGAGAATTCCACTTCTCTCTTAGGGGGTAACCCAGGCACCTCCTCTGGGAATACATCGGTGAAATCTCTCACCACTTGTATCCTGTTTACGTCCCCTTTATACTCCACTTCCAACCGGGCGAGCACCACGAAGCACCTCGCCCCTTCTTCCAACGCTGATTGCCCTTGTTGAACTGTTAACACATCCGATTCTTGGGGGTCTGGAAACGCTACCTTCTGCCTACCACAGTCTATGAGAACGTGATTGGCAGCCAACCAATCCATTCCCAGGATAACATCTAGGTCCTGAAGAGGTAGGCAGATCAAGTCCACCTTGAATCTGCGTCCTTCTACAATCACTGGACATTCAGGGCACACTGTAGAGGTCGACACCTGTCCTGACGCAGGTGTAGAGACCAACAGTTCGAAAGGTAACTCCTTCACTAGGAGATCCAACTCGGCTACACACAGACTTGACACAAATGAGTGTGTCGCTCCAGAATCAAACAAAGCTCTTACACTTCTACCAGCAATAAAACAAACACCTTTGATGAGGTTACCTGACTGAGCTGCCTCTGTTCCAGACATGGCGAACACCCTCCCTGTTGCCTGAGGTCTGCTGCCCTCGTTTCTCGTCTGCTGAGAGCCACTGGGCTGGATCGCCCCATTCCGGTTAGGGCATTCTCTAGCAAAATGCCCCGTCTTTTGGCAGATGTAGCACCTTTTCTCTGAACTCTTCTTGGAGCATGCGTTGGAGGCGTGTGGTCCACCACAATGGAAACACTTGAGTTTCCATGGTTGCTGCTGCTGGAACTGGGGAGGTGCTGCTCCTGCCCGATGTGATGGAGGTCTCGCATAGGGCTTGCTTTGTGGGTGCTGTGCCTTAGCTCTCCCACTGGAAGGACCTCCTGGGTGTGACCTGATCACCCGAGACTCACCCTTTTCCAGGGTCTCCACCATCTTCACCTTCTCCACTAAGGCGGGGAACTCCCTGATGCACATCGGGGCTATGGTCTTCTTCAGCCCATGCTTCAGCCCTTCCTCGAACTTCCTACACCTCCAGGCCTCGGAGGTCGCCTGAGTATAGAACCGGGCGAGGTACTCAAAACGGGCAGCATAGGCGTTTACCGACATGTCCCCCTGCTCCAACTTCAGGAACTCAGCTTCCCTTGCAAACTTGGCGCTGTCTGGGAAGTACTTCTCTAAGAACTTCACCCTGAAGCTCTCCCAATCCAATACATCCTCTCGTGCCTCCATCATCTGCTGAGCTCCCATCCACCAGAACTCAGCTTCTCCTGATAGCAAATAAGTGGCGAACAGCAGCTTCTTCTCTTCAGGGCAGGAGGTCGCCCTAAAGATTTTCTCCAACTCTCTGACCCACTGATCTGCCTGGTCAGGGGTAGCATTCCCACTGAACTTAGGTGGGTTGTGCCTCATGAACTCGGCCAGTCCCATCTGTTCTTGGGGCTGACCGACGTGGGAGTTTGTCTCAGCAGATCGGGCAGTTTCCCAGTGTTGCATTGTGGCTTGATGGTTCTGGGCCATCGCTGCGTTCTGTTGCTGAATGGCAGTCGCCATCATCTCGATGGCCTTGGCGATCTGGCTCATCTCTGAGGAAGGTTGGGGTGGGGTAGAAGGTCTACGTGCCATCTTCTGAATCTATTGACTTCTATATTCCCTACAACTGTAAGAATGAAATCGATAAGAATCAATTCATTCAAGGGGGGTAACAGCTAGACCTTACAAAGGTCAGCATCTCAACGTCATCTAGAATTTGAGCTCATCAACAGATTCATAATGCTTATAACTTCAAACAAAACACCAGATCAGTTACTGGTGTGCAAACATCAATCCAACTAATCACCCACAGTCAATTACAAGAACACGAAATACATCACACCTGACTTCAAGGTGGGCTAAACATCAACCTTTGGAATTAAGATTAAGAATTATCTTGATCCAGTTATGAGTGTGCACCCTCATTACTTTATCAGGATCTTCTCATTCTTAATACCAAGATTTTCAATTAGCGCATACATTCACTAAGGCACACACAAAATTTCAATACCAAAAACGTTTTGAAAACCTTTCACTATAGTTGTTATTTAAAACTCAAATAGATTTTATGAGCAGAAGAAACACAATGGATCCACAGCCCTCAGGTCATCCTAAGGACGAACTGCTCTGATACCATTAATGTAACATCCCGCCAAAATAAACAATCTCATACATGTAATATGAAAATAAGGTAAACCAATAATGTTGAAGAATACAAGATAATATATATATAAGTAATGAAGTTGCTCCTCTTAGGGAGTTTGATACATAACCAGCCAAATGTTTTCAACACTTAACAAAATACAACAAAATAGACGAACAGGCGATCTCCCTACAACTGGGCGATCTCCTATCAGGCAGGCGATCTCCTATCAGGAAGGCGATCTCCTATCAGGCAGGCGATCTCCTATCAAACCGGCGATCTCAACTTCCTGTAACGTCATCTGCTCCCGTGCAAATTATACACGATCATCACAAGTTTTAAGAAGAACACCCACAAGACGAAAACGCAGGGTAAGCTAGATATTTTAAGGAGGTTTAAAATAAGGCATTTAAAATCATGAACATAATAGATCAAGGTAAAACATTTTCCAAGATATCCATGTAAAACGTGGAGCTACTCATAGCATTCAACTGCTCGCCCAAAACCACAGACTTCACAACATTCACCCATAGTCATTTCCATTTCACAATACAGCATCAAGTGCCTATCAATATTCCAGTTTCTCATTTCACATGCCAGACTTTCCACTGGCCCACAATGCATAGACACATGACACTACTTCCGGATTGACTCGTGCGTTGACTCAGGCCCAGAGATTTGCACCTGTCATACCTACCACTGTGAATCCACACAGCATGCGCATATACCATCTCATTGTTACCATTCTCTCGGTATGACAAGGTAAATTCGTATAACAGGCCGAGCTCGTTCCCATTTGAACAACTCACCCATACGTACGAACCTCCTTCGACTCTCACCAACTGAATAACTTCATCTACTTGATTCCATTATCTCAGCAGAGTCAGGATATCTCCTTCTAGACCAGCCCCTAGTCAATACACCTATACAGATCTTACACGGTATTTCCTTTCCTGAAAATACTATGCCTCGATCCCACATTCACAGCATTCCAAACATCATACCACTCAAATACATGATTCAATCATAAAACAATCATTTCAAAGGTTCAGATCTTCGAATATCTCGTTTAAATCTCAAGTAGTTTCAAAGCAACACCCAGAAACAGAGAGTTCACAAACAACGCCAAAACCGGCGATCTAGTTCAAAAACAGGGTGTTTCGAAGGCTTTATATAAAACCGGCGACCACATCGCCCAAACACATAAAACAGAGTATTTCACGAAGACGAAAGCGAAAACGGCGACCACGCCGCCTACACTTCAGAAAATAGCTACACTATGGCTCGTATTAGAGATGGAGGCTAGCTTCCCTTACCTGGACTTGCGCAAAATACCAAGAGTTCCTAAATCCAACGAAGCTTGAAGAACGCCTTGGCTCTGTTTTTGCGTCTGGTTTGAAGGATTTGCAGAGAACTTCCCAGGTGCTCTAATGGTGGCCGTCGCTCGTCGTGCTCTTGTGTGAATGTGCCCGAATCGCAGCGCAAAGGAGAGAAATGGAGGAGAAGGGAGGTACTCACTCTTTCGCTCTTGAACAACTGAAATGTCTTGTTCCCTCAGCAGTGGGTTTTTCCATCTTAAACCAACTTGTCCACAAAAGCAGCTGCCACCACCCACTCTGCAGGGAAGTCTGAGTGTACCTTTCTCTGAACAGTACGACTACGGTTGTCTCTTGTGCATGCCAACCACTGCTCTGAACAGTACGACCGCGAGTGTCTCTTGCGCATGCCAACATTCTGATGTCACTGTTCTGAACCAACACTTTTGTCTACGTGTCGCGCGTGCCGCGCGTCTCATGCTGGGAGTCTGGGTCCCACCTTCTCTACGTACAACTCGACATCGCGCGATAACCTTCCACCGATGACCTCTTGCGTGAAGACTCTCCACCGATGACCTCTCTCTGGAAGACGACCGATGTCTCTCTGTGGCGATGTCCACATGCCTCGCGCCATGGCGATGTCCGCATGCCTCTCGCGCCCCGGCGACACCCGTATGCCTCACGCCCCGGCGACACCTGCATGCCTCACGCCCCGGCGATGCCCGCATGCCTCACGCCCCGGCGACGACCGACGACACTCCTTGCTGAAGGTTCCTCATTGCACTATGTTACGTCCAAGGTATCATCTCCACGTGACTCGGTGACGTCGGTAGCTTCACATTTCCAAGGGTGGATTGGCACTTGCCCTCGTGCGCCCATGCATGCAACACTAAGGACGATCTCCAATACCCAAGCATAGAGCTTCGCATGCACAGCGTGTCTAAGGCTTAACCCACACCTTGATGCACGTGGTCTTTGGGAACCCACCATGGTTGATCCAACATCTTGACTACACACTAAGTGTAGTTTCGGCGATCATGTGTACCCTAGGCGACAGGCGACTAGGTACACTACAGGCGATAGGCGTTCTGTGGAATCAAGGCGACAGGCGATCATGTGCCAGAGAAGTCGGAGATCGCCTACTCTTTCAATTACGGCGGTCTCGTAGACTTTTAAGCTATACTTCCCTTCCTTTATATTTTTAAATAAAGACATACTTAGAATTGACTTAAAATATATCACTTTTATTCCAATAAGATTTTCCAGGTCCTTACAAACCTCATCAAAGGTGTTTGTTTTATTGCTGGTAGAAGTGTAAGAGCTTTGTTTGATTCTGGAGCGACACACTCATTTGTGTCAAGTCTGTGTGTAGCCGAGTTGGATCTCCTAGTGAAGGAGTTACCTTTCGAACTGTTGGTCTCTACACCTGCGTCAGGACAGGTGTCGACCTCTACAGTGTGCCCTGAATGTCCAGTGATTGTAGAAGGACGCAGATTCAAGGTGGACTTGATCTGCCTACCTCTTCAGGACCTAGATGTTATCCTGGGAATGGATTGGTTGGCTGCCAATCACGTTCTCATAGACTGTGGTAGGCAGAAGGTAGCGTTTCCAGACCCCCAAGAATCGGATGTGTTAACAGTTCAACAAGGGCAATCAGCGTTGGAAGAAGGGGCGAGGTGCTTCGTGGTGCTCGCCCGGTTGGAAGTGGAGAATAAAGGGGACGTAAACAGGATACAAGTGGTGAGAGATTTCACCGATGTATTCCCAGAGGAGGTGCCTGGGTTACCCCCTAAGAGAGAAGTGGAATTCTCTATTGACTTGGTACCTGGAGCTGGACCAATATCAATGGCACCTTACAGGATGGCACCAGCCGAGTTAGTGGAGTTAAAGAAGCAAGTGGAAGAGTTGCTGGAGAAGCAGTTCATCAGACCCAGCGTATCCCCATGGGGAGCTCCAGTGCTCCTAGTCAAGAAGAAGGATGGAGGGTCTCGGCTGTGTATAGACTACAGGCAATTGAACAAATTGACCATCAAGAACAAGTACCCCCTACCTCGGATCGATGATTTGATGGACCAAATTCATGGGGCCTCGGTGTTCTCCAAGATTGACCTGAGATCGGGGTATCACCAAATCTTGGTAAAAGCTGAAGATGTACAGAAGACAGCTTTTAGGTCTAGATATGGGCACTACGAGTATGTAGTGATGCCATTTGGAGTCACCAACGCTCCAGCTCTATTCATGGACTACATGAATAGGATCTTTCGCCCTTTCTTGGATAAGTTTGTGGTGGTCTTCATAGATGACATCCTCATTTATTCAAGGACCGAGGAAGAGCATGAGGAACACCTGAGGACAGTATTGGAAATACTGAGAGAGAAGCAACTCTATGCCAAGTTCTCCAAGTGTGAGTTCTGGCTGAGGGAAGTCAACTTCTTAGGACACGTGATATCTGCCCAAGGGATCTCGGTAGATCCAGCCAAGGTAGAGGCAGTGCTGCAATGGGAACGTCCTAAGACCGTGACTGAGATAAGGAGCTTTGTGGGGTTGGCGGGCTACTATCGGAGGTTTATTGAGGATTTTTCCAAGATAGTGGCTCCTTTAACACAGCTAACCCGCAAGGACCAACCCTTTGCTTGGACCGACCGATGTGAACAGAGCTTCAGGGAACTAAAGGAGAGGTTGACCAGTGCTCCAGTGCTGGTAATCCCCGAGGTAGGAAGACCTTTTGATGTCTTCTGTGACGCTTCACATCAAGGCTTGGGATGTGTTTTAATGCAAGAAAAGAGAGTAGTTGCATATGCTTCAAGGCAACTCAAGGTTCATGAGAGGAACTACCCTACGCATGACTTGGAGTTGGCGGCTGTGGTTTTTGCCTTGAAGATCTGGAGGCACTATCTATATGGAGCTCGGTTCCAGGTGTTCAGTGACCACAAGAGCTTGAAGTACCTGTTCGATCAGAAGGAACTAAACATGAGGCAAAGAAGGTGGATGGAATTCCTAAAGGACTACGACTTTCAACTCATGTATCACCCAGGGAAGGCCAATGTAGTGGCAGATGCCTTGAGTAGGAAGTCTATACAAGTCGCCACCATGATGATGGAAGAGCAGAAACTGATCGAGCAGTTCAGGGACTTAAACCTTGGAGTGGAATTTCACGCGAATCACATTAGTTGTAGTAAGCTGACTATAACTAATGACTTCCTTGGGATGTTGAAGGATACACAATTGGAGGACCCTAGCCTGAAGCGCACTGTGGAGTCACTAGGGACAGATCAGGCGAGAGGCTTTGAGATGGGCGATGATGGGATCTTGAGGTTTGATGGCAGGATTTGCATACCTGCAAATGATGAGTTGAAGAAGATGATCCTAGAGGAAGGTCATAAGAGTCGCCTTAACCTCCACCCAGGCATGAACAAGATGTACTATGACTTGAAGGAGTCATTTTGGTGGTCAGGCATGAAGAGGGACATCGCCCAGTATGTGGCAACCTGCTTAACGTGTCAGAAAGCGAAGGTAGAGCATCAAAGACCTGGCGGGCTGTTGCAGCAACTGGATATCCCTGAGTGGAAATGGGACAGCATCGCCATGGATTTTGTCACCCACTTACCCAGATCGGTAAAGAGTCATGATGCAATCTGGGTCATCATTGATAGGCTGACGAAGAGTGCCCACTTCCTTCCAGTGAATATGAAGATGCCTATGGCCAAGCTGGCACAGCTATACATCCAAGAAATAGTAAGGCTGCATGGAGTGCCTTCCAGCATCGTTTCAGATAGAGATCCCAGGTTCACTTCAAGGTTTTGGCAGACCTTGCAAGAGTGCTTGGGAACTAAGTTGAGGATGAGCTCTGCATATCATCCCCAAACAGATGGTCAGTCAGAGAGGACGATCCAATCTCTAGAAGATCTGCTGAGGGCGTGCGTCTTGGATCAATTGGGAGGATGGGAGGAGGTGTTGCCGCTGGTAGAGTTTACCTATAACAATAGCTATCACGCCAGTATTGGGATGGCACCATATGAAGCCCTGTATGGGAGAAAATGCAGAACTCCCTTATGTTGGTACCAGGAGGGCGAGGCAGTCTTGGTTGGGCCAGAGTTGATTCAGCAGACGACCGAGAAGGTGAAGCAGATACAAAACAGAATGAAAGCTTCTCAGAGTAGGCAGAAGTCCTATGCAGATCAGAGGAGAAAGCCTTTGGAGTTTGCTGCTGGAGATCACGTGTTCATGAAAGTGACACCAACCAAGGGTGTAGGGCGGGCGATCAGGCCAAAGAAGCTGTCCCCTAAGTTCGTGGGACCATACCAGATCTTAAGAAGGATTGGCCCAGTAGCGTATGAGATCGCCCTACCTCCACATTTAGCAAATCTGCATAATGTCTTCCACGTATCGCAGCTAAGGAAATATCTCGCCGATCCTTGTCACGTGTTGGAGGTGGATGACGTGCAGATCAGGGACGACTTGTCTTTTGAAGCAAGACCAGTCAGGATAGTCGATCACCAAAGCAAACAGCTCAGGGGTAAGACCATCCATATGGTTAAGGTGGTGTGGGATGAGAGATCCGGTGATTCGACTTGGGAGTTGGAAGAGAACATGAGAAACGCCTATCCACATCTCTTTTCCTTGTAATTCCTTGTAATTCAATTTTCGAGGACGAAAATTTTTGTTGTTAGGGAGATTGTAAGGACCTGGAAAATCTTATTGGAATAAAAGTGATATATTTTAAGTCAATTCTAAGTATGTCTTTATTTAAAAATATAAAGGAAGGGAAGTATAGCTTAAAAGTCTACGAGACCGCCGTAATTGAAAGAGTAGGCGATCTCCGACTTCTCTGGCACATGATCGCCTGTCGCCTTGATTTCACAGAACGCCTATCGCCTGTAGTGTACCTAGTCGCCTGTCGCCTAGGGTACACATGATCGCCGAAACTACACTTAGTGTGTAGTCAAGATGTTGGATCAACCATAGTGGGTTCCCAAAGACCACGTGCATCAAGGTGTGGGTTAAGCCTTAGACACGCTGTGCATGCGAAGCTCTATGCTTGGGTATTGGAGATCGTCCTTAGTGTTGCATGCATGGGCGCACGAGGGCAAGTGCCAATCCACCCTTGGAAATGTGAAGCTACCGACGTCACCGAGTCACGTGGAGATGATACCTTGGACGTAACATAGTGCAATGAGAAACCTTCAGCAAGGAGTGTCGTCGGTCATCGCCGGGCGTGAGGCATGCGGGCGTCGCCGGGGCGTGAGGCATGCGGGCATCGCCGGGGCGTGAGGCATGCAGGTGTCGCCGGGGCGTGAGGCATACGGGTGTCGCCGGGGCGCGAGAGGCATGCGGACATCGCCATGGCGCGAGGCATGTGGACATCGCCACAGAGAGACATCGGTCGTCTTCCAGAGAGAGACATCGGTCGTCCTCCAGGATGAGTCATCGGTGGAAGGTTATCGCGCGATGTCGAGTTGTACGTAGAGAAGGTGGGACCCAGACTCCCAGCCTGAACGTGTTGCATGCGCGACACGTAGTCATTGGCTCCAGAGAGTTGGTACTGTAGTGCACAGTGTTTGTGTGCGCAAAGTCAACCACGCAACCGTACTGTCAGGTTTGTGCTTGAGTAAAGGAAAACTCACACGCTAGATATCTCAAAGAGTAGGCTAAAGCGGCTACACAGCAGGCCTACGTCCTTAGCTTCAGAAGGCTCCTCTTAGAGAATCTAGAAACGCAGTGAGAGATAAAAAGGGGACAGAGTGAGTCCACCATCATCTTTCTCTTTTCTCCCCCTTGCACTGCAACTCAGTATTCCCAGGCACCTTCAAGCAAGAGCAAGACGAGCGACGACTGCCATAGAGCTTTTGGGAAGGTTCTCTGCAAGTTCTCCAGATCAAAACGCTTAGGCAGTATTCGTGCATCCTTAAGTTCAGAGGGTTAGAGCTCGAAGTGAGATTTCACGCTGATCCAGGTAAGGGAAGCTAGCCTCCATCTTTAATACGAGCCATAGTTTAGCTATTTTCTGAAGTGTGGGCGGCGTGGTCGCCATTTTCGCTTTCGTCTTCGTGAAATACTCTGTTTTATGTGTTTGGGCGATGTGGTCGCCGGTTTTATATAAAGCCTTCGAAACACCCTGTTTTTGAACTAGATCGCCGGTTTTGGCGTTGGTTGTGAACTCTCTGTTTCTGGGTGTTGCTTTGAAACTACTTGAGATTTAAACGAGATATTCGAAGATCTGAACCTTTGAAATGATTGTTCTATGATTGAATCATGTATTTGAGTGGTATGATGTTTTGAATGCTGTGAATGTGGGATCGAGGCATAGTATTTTCAGGAAAGGAAATACCGTGTAAGATCTGTATAGGTGTATTGACTAGGGGCTTGTCTAGAAGGAGATATCCTGACTCTGCTGAGATAATGGAATCAAGTAGATGAAGTTATTCAGTTGGTGAGAGTCGAAGGAGGTTCGTACGTATGGGTGAGTTGTTCAAATGGGAACGAGCTCGGCCTGTTATACGAATTTACCTTGTCATACCGAGAGAATGGTAACAATGAGATGGTATATGCGCATGCTGTGTGGATTCACAGTGGTAGGTATGACAGGTGCAAATCTCTGGGCCTGAGTCAACGCACGAGTCAATCCGGAAGTAGTGTCATGTGTCTATGCATTGTGGGCCAGTGGAAAGTCTGGCATGTGAAATGAGAAACTGGAATATTGATAGACACTTGATGCTGTATTGTGAAATGGAAATGACTATGGGTGAATGTTGTGAAGTCTGTGGTTTTGGGCGAGCAGTTGAATGCTATGAGTAGCTCCACGTTTTACATGGATATCTTGGAAAATGTTTTACCTTGATCTATTATGTTCATGATTTTAAATGCCTTATTCTAAACTCTCGTTAAAATGTCTGGCTTACCCTTTTATCTGTTATTGTGGTGGTTTTCTCAAAACTGTGATGATCGTGTAAATGTGTACACGGGAGCAGATGATCTTCCAGGAAGAAGAGCTCCCTAATGGGTGGTCGTCGAGGGCAGAGATCGCCCATTTCCACCTCTCGGGGGTGATCGCCGGATTTGTGTCCTGATAGCAGATCGCCTGTCTTGAGGTCTTCTGTTTTGGGATCGCCGGTTTGTGTTGGAGATCGCCGTTTTTTTGTATGGAGACCGCCGGTCTTGCTGTATTTGATTTTTTTTTTATTATTCTTTAAATTTTGAAAAAAAAAAAGAAAACATTTGAAGGATTATGTACTAATCTCCCTAAGAGGAGCAACTCCCTTACTTATGTATATATATTATCTTGTATTCTTCAACATTATTGGTTTACCTTATTTTCATATTACATGTATGAGATTGTTTATTTTGGAGGGATGTTACAGACTCCACAGTCCGCTTCAGACTAGGGTCCCCCAACTGCTTATCCTTGACCTCACCAATGAAGTCATTAGTTATAGCCAGCTTACTACAACTAATGTGATTTGCATAAAAGTCTACCCCAAGGTTTAAGTCTCTGAACTGCTCGATCAGTTTCTGTTCTTCCATCATCATGGTGGCTACTTGTATCGATTTTCTACTCAAAGCGTCTGCCACTACATTGGCCTTCCCTGGGTGATACATGAGTTGAAAATCGTAATCCTTTAGAAACTCCATCCACCTTCTTTGTCTCATGTTCAGTTCCTTCTGATCGAACAGGTATTTCAGGCTCTTATGGTCGCTGAACACCTGGAACCGAGCTCCATACAGATAGTGTCTCCAGATCTTCAGGGCGAACACCACAGCCGCCAACTCCAAATCATGCGTAGGGTAGTTTTTCTCATGAACCTTGAGTTGCCTTGAAGCATAAGCAACCGCTCTTCCCTCTTGCATTAAAACGCAGCCCAAACCCTGATGTGAGGCATCACAGTAGACGTCAAAAGGTCTTCCGACCTCTGGGATCACCAGCACTGGAGCACTCGTCAACCTTTTCTTTAATTCCACGAAGCTGAGCTCACATCGATCGGTCCAAGCAAAAGGTTGGTTCTTGCGGGTTAGCTGTGTTAACGGAGCCACCACCTTGGAAAAGTCTTCAATAAACCTCCGATAGTAGCCCGCCAAACCCACAAAGCTCCTTATCTCCGTGACTGTCTGAGGACGTTCCCACTGCAGCACTGCCTATACTTTGGCTGGATCTACCGAGATCCCTTGGGCAGATATTACGTGCCCTAAGAAGTTAACTTCCCTCAGCCAGAACTCACACTTAGTGAACTTGGCATAAAGTTGTTCCTTCCTCAGGATTTCCAATACCGACCTCAGATGCCCTTCATGCTCTTCCTCGGTCTTTGAATAAACAAGTATATCGTCTATGAAGACTACCACAAACTCATCCAAGAAAGGGCGGAAAATCCTATTCATGTAGTCCATGAACAGAGCTGGGGCATTGGTCACTCCAAACGGCATCACTACATATTCGTAGTGCCCATATCGGGACCTAAAAGCTGTTTTCTACACATCTTCAGCTTTTACCAAAATTTGGTGGTACCCCGATCTCAGATCAATCTTTGAGAACACCGAGGCCCCATTTACTTGATCCATTAAATCATCAATTCTGGGTAGAGGGTACTTGTTTTTGATGGTCAACTTGTTTAACTGCCTGTAGTCTATGCACAGCCGAGACCCTCCATCCTTTTTCTTCACCAGAAGTACTGGAGCTCCCCATGGAGATACACTGGGTCTGATGAACTGTTTCTCCAACAACTCTTCCACTTGCTTCTTTAACTCCACTAACTCGGCTGGAGCCATTCTGTAAGGCGCCATTGACACTGGTCCAGCTCCAGGTATCAAATCAATAGAGAATTCCACTTCTCTCTTAGGAGGTAACCCAGGTACCTCTTCTGGGAATACATCCGTGAAGTCTTTCACTACAGGTATCCTGTTTACGTCCCCTTCATTCTTCACTTCCAACCGAGCTAACATCACGAAACATCTCGCCCCTTCTTCCATCTCCAACCGCCCATGCCGAGCAGACACCACATCCTGTTCTTGGAGATCGGGCAACACCACTTTCTGCCTACCGCAATCTATAAGAACGTGATTGGCAGATAGCCAATCCATTCCCAGGATAACATCCAGGTCCTGAAGAGGTAGGCAGATCAGGTTCACTTTGAATCTGCGTCCCTCTACTATTACTGGACATTCAGGGCAAACCGTAGAGGTCACAACCTGTCTTGATGCAGGTGTGGAAACCAACAGTTCAAAAGGCAGCTCCTTCACTAGGAGACCCAACTCGGCTATACACCGACTTGACACAAAGGAGTGTGTCGCTCCAGAATCAAACAAAGCTTCTACACCCCTACCAGCAATAAAACAAACACCTTGCACGAGGTTACCTGATTGAGACGCTTCAGCTCCTGTCATGGCAAACACTCTCCCTGTTGCCTGAGGTTTGCTGCCTTCATTCCTCAACTGCCGAGGACCCGCAGTTTGAGTCATCCTATACCTGTCAGGGCAATCTCTAGAAACGTGCCCCATCTTTTGGCACGTAAAACATCTGGGTGTCCACGGTTGTTGCTGCTGCAACCGGGATGACATTGTTCCCGTCCGATGTGGTGGAGGTCTCGCATATGGCTTGCCTTGTGAATGCTGCACTTTAGCTCTCCCACTGGAAGAACCCCCTGGGTGTGACCTGATCACCCGAGGATCACCCTTTTCCAGAGTCTCCACCATCTTCGCCTTTTCTACCAAGGCGTGAAATTCCCTGATGCACATCGGGGCTATAGATCTCTTCAGCCCATGCGTCAGCCCCTCCTCAAACTTCCTGCACCTCCACGCCTCAGAGGTCGCCTGGGTATAGAAACGGGCGAGGTACTCAAACCGAGCAGCATAGGCGTTCACAGACATACCCCCCTGCTCCAACTTTAGGAACTCAGCTTCCCTTGCAAACCTCGCGCTGTCTGGGAAGTATTTCTCTAGAAACCTCACTCTGAAGCTCTCCCAGTCCAAAACATCCTCCCGGGCTTCCATCATTTGCTGAGCTCCCACCCACCAGAACTCAGCTTCTCCAGATAGGAGATAGGTGGCGAACAGCAATTTCTTCTCTTCAGGGCAGGAGGTCGCCCTAAAGATTTTCTCCATTTCTCTGACCCACTGATCTGCTTGATCAGGAGTAGCATTCCCACTGAACTTGGGTGGGTTGTGCCTCATAAACTCGGTCAATGCCATCCATTCCTGAGGCTGGCCGACGGGCGAATTTGTATCTGTCGACCGAGCAGCTTCCCAGTGCTGCATGGTCGCCTGGTGATTCTGAGCCATCGCCGCATTCTGTTGCTGGATGGCACCTGCCATCATCTCAATGGCCTTGGCAATCTGGCCCATTTCAGAAGAAGGTTGGGGAGCGGTAGGAGGTCTACGAGTCATTTTCTTCGTTCTCTGATTTCGAAACTACAAGCTTCTTTATCCCCTACAACTATAAGAATGAAATCGATAAGAAATCAATTCATTCAAGGGGTAACATCTAGACCTTACAAAGGTCAACATCTCCAAGTCAATAAGAATTTGAGTTCGTCAACAGAATCCTAATACTTATGACCTCAAGCAAAACACCAGAACAGCTACTCACAATCAATTACAACCACACTCAATAAAATGAAATCGATCACACCAGAATTCAAAGTATGCTAAACATTAAACCTCTGGAATTTAGATTGAGAATCACCCTGATCCGGTCATGAGTGTGCACCCTCACCACCTTATCAAGACCCTCTCATTCTAATTACTAAGATTTTCAGTTAGGCATACATTCACTACAGCACACACAAAAAAAAAATTTCAATACAAAAACGTTTGAAAACCTTTCACAATAGTTGTCACTTAAAACTCAAATAAGTTTTCATGAGCAGAAGAAAACACAATGGATCCACAGCCCTCAGGTCATCCTAAGGACGAACTGCTCTGATACCATTAATGTAACATCCCGCCAAATCGTTTCACAAATATATAATGAAAATAAACGAAAAATCAAAATGTTGAAATGTGCATAATTATATATATGTAATGAAGTTTCTCCTCACAGGGAGTTTAATACAACATCGGTCAATATTTCAAAATCTTAAGCAAGATACAGCAAAGAAAAAAAAACGAAAAAAAACAACTGATCTCCTAACAGCTGATCTCCTACCAGCCGCGCTCATAACAGCCGACCTCCTAACAGCCGACCTCCTAACAGCTGACCTCATAACAGCCGACCTCCTAACAGCCGACCTCTCACTGAGGAGCTCTTCCTTCTGCAACCTCGTCTGCTCCCGTGCAAAATACACGATCATCACAGGTTTAAGACAGCAATCACAATACCAGATAAAAAGGGTAAGCTAGATGTTTTGAAAACTTAAAATCCACAGAAAACATAAATCTTCACACCATTCATGATCCATATCAATATCAGCCATCACATTTCCATATTCCACAAAACCATCAGGTAATCACATATTTCACAAATCAATCCAAGAGTCTTCCAATTCACATAAGCAATCAAGTGTCTATCAATTCAATTTCTCATTTCACACGTCAGACTTTCCACTGACTCATCACACCAGACACTTGACCACTATTCCGGAGACTCGTGCATTGAACTCAGCGTCCAGAGACCTGCACCTGTCACGCTAAAAGGCTGGAAAGTGACCTCAGCCATGCGCATCACACAATCTCAATCTCAATATCATCATTATCACAGTGTGACAGGGTGAATCCATATGACGGCTGAGCTCGTTCTGTTTCACACGGGCCACTCATTCATAGGATCTCCTTCGACTCTCACCACCGAATGACTTCATTTACGTAATTCCATCATATCAGCAGAGTCAGGATCGTCTCATTAACAGGACACTCACTGATCAATACACATCCTACACAGATCTTACACGGTATTTCCTTTCCTGAAAATACTATGCCTCGATTCCACATTCACAACATTCACACATCACATAACATTTCAACAAATGATTCCAGTCACAGCAAAACTCATGCCAAGGTTCAGATTTTCGAATATCACATTTAAATCTCAACAGTTTTCAAACAACACCAAAAACAAAAGATATTTCAGTAACAGATGAAAACCGGCGATCACCTTCAAAACACAGGCGATCACTCACTAAACTGGGATTTAAACAAGAACATTCTGCAAACCCGGCGACCACGTCGCCCCCATCATCAAACTCATCAAACACACAGTTTTCATCAGAGATAAGGCTAGCTTCCCTTACCTGGATCAGCGTGAAACTCACTTCAAGCTCTAACCACCGAACGTAAAGGATGCCTGAACTCTGCCTAAGCGTTCTAATCGGTAAAACTTGTAGAGAACCTTCTCAAATGCTCTATGGCAATCGCTGGTAAATAAACTGGTGCCTGGAATTACTGAGTCGCAGCGCAAAGGAGAGAAAAGAGAAAAATGAAGGTGAACTCACTCTGTCACCTTTTATACTCCCACTGCGTTCTAATCTCACTAAGAGGCGGTGCATTCCGATATTTGGAACATAGGCCTGCCATGTAGCTATCATTACCTACTCTCTAACTAACACTTCCGTGTGGGTTTCTTCCTCTAATTAAATGCAGACTTGACAGAATGGCCACATGGCGTCTCTACGTGCATGGAGCCACTGTTCCGAGGGTCTTTCACTGCCTACATGTTGCACATGCAGCACGTTAATCCTGGAAGCCGGGGCCCCACCTCATCTGCGTATAACTGGACCCCTGATAACCATCCACCGGTATCCATGGCTCCCATGTCAGAAATGACCGATGTTCCTTACACCGGCGATGACTGATTCCTCACCCTGGAGGACGACCGACGTCTCCCTTGCAGACGACCGACTTCTCTCCCTTGCGGACGACCGAGGTCTCCCTCTTGCGGACGACCGACTTCTCTCCCTTGCGGACGACCGAGGTCTCCCTCTTGCGGACGACCGACTTCTCTCCCTTGCGGACGACCGAGGTCTCCCTCTTGCGGACGACCGAGGTCTTCCCCTGGAGGACGACCGAGGTCTTCTCCTGGCGAAGTCCACACGCCTCGCGCCCTGGCGATGCCCGCACGCTTCGCGCCCTTTTCTTCCATGTTTTATTTTAAATAAAACTTACTTAGAATTTATTTAAAATATACCCTTTTATTCCAAATTACATTTTACAGGTCCTTACAGTCTTCGCGCGAGAGGACATCGGGGGGTTAGTCTTCGCGCGAGAGGACATCGGGGGGTTAGTCTTCGCGCGAGAGGACATCGGGGGGTTAGTCTTCGCGCGAGAGGACATCGGTGGATAATCTTCGCGCGAGAGGACATCGGTGGATAATCTTCGCGCGAGAGGTCATCGGTGGATAGCCTTCGCGCGAGAGGTCATCGGTGGATAGCCTTCGCGCGAGAGGTCATCGGTGGATAGTCTTCGCGCCAGTGGTCATCGGTGAAAGGTTATCGCGCGATGTCGAGTTTCACTCAGATAAAGTGGGACCCAGACTCCCAGCATGAAACGTCCTGCACGTGCGCCACGTAGACAAAAGGGGTGGTTCAGAATAGTGACCTCAGAGTGTCAGCCTGCGCAGAGGCACGCGTAGTTGTACTGTTCAGGGAAGCGTACACGCAAACTTCCCTGCAGAGTGGGTGGTGGCAGCGGCTTTTGTGGGCAAGTTGGTTTAAGATTCAAAAACCCACTTCTGAGAAAAAGAAACGTTGCGGTGGTTCAAGAGCAAAAGAGTGAGTTTACCTCCATTCTTCTCCTTTTCTCTCCTTCGCGCTGCGATTCTGGCACCTTCACACAAGAGTACGACGAGCGGCAGCCACCATTAGAGCACCTGGGAAGTTCTCTGCAAGTCCTTCAAAACAGACGCAAAAACAGAGCCAAGGCGTTCTTTAGGCTTCGTTGGATTTCGGAGCTCCTGGTGTTTGCGCAAGTCCAGGTAAGGGAAGCTAGCCTTCATTTTCAATACAAGCCATAGATTAGCTGTTTCTATGATTTTGGGCGACGTGGTCGCCGGTTTCATACTCTTTTTCGTGATGCTCTGTTCTATGTGGTTGGGCGACGTGGTCGCCGGTTTTAAATCCCTTTTTCATGATGTTCTGTTCTTATGTGTTTGGGCGACGTGGTCGCCGGTTTTTAAATACAAACTTCGAAATACCCTATTTTTGAACCAGGTCACCGGTTTGGGCGATGTTTGCGAACTCCCTGTTTTTGGTGTTACTTTGAACTGTTGAAGCTTAAAGGTGATCTTCGAAAATCTGAATCTTTGAAACGAATGTTGCTGTGACTTGAATCATTTATTTAAGTGGTATGATGTCTTGGGTGTTGTGAATGTGGGATCGAGGCATAGTATTTTCAGGAAAGAAAATACCGTGTAAGATCGTGTAGGATGTGCATTGATCGGTGATTCCTCAGGGGATATCCTGACTCTGCTGAGGTAATGGAATCACATAGAGGAAGTTACTCAGTTGGTGAGAGTCGAAGGAGGTTCATATGAATGGGTGACTCGTGTGAAAAAGAACGAGCTCGGCCTGTTCTATGGATTAACCCTTTCATACTGTGAGAATGATGAACTTGAGATCAAGATTTGTGTTGATGCGCATAGCTGGGAAACATTACAGCTGTTTAGTATGACAGGTGCAGATCTCTGAGTCTAATCAATGCATGAGTCTTCCGGAAGTAGTGTCAAGTGTCTTGTGTGCTGAGTCAGTGGTGGTCTGACATGTGAAATGAGGAACTAGAAATTTATAGACACTTGATGCAGTTTGTGAAATAGAATGACTCTTGAAAATATTGTGAAATGTGTGATTTCTGGGCGATCAAGTGAAGGGTATGAGAAACTTGATAGTGATACGTGAATATCTTGAAATTGTTTACCTTGATTTTAATTTAATTATCCTTATTTAAACTCTCCTTAAAATATCTAGCTTACCCTGCGTGTTCTGCTCGTTGGCTGTTTTTCTCTTAAAACTGTGATGATCGTGTATAACTTACACGGGAGCAGATGATCTTCCAGGAAGCAGAGCTCCCTAGTGAGTGGTCGCCGAGGAAGAGATCGCCGGTTTCTATCTCTTGGTGGTGATCGCCGGTTTTATGTCCTGCTGGCAGATCGCCTGTTTTGGGGCCTTCTGTTACCAGATCGCCGGTTCATGTATGGAGACCGCCGGTCTCGTTGTATTTTATTGAATTTCGTTAAATTTTGAAAACATTTGACTGGTTATGTATTAAACTCCCTAAGAGGAGCAACTTCATTACTTATATATATATTATCATGTACTCTTCAATATTATTTGTTTACCTTTATTTTCATTATACATGTATGTATGGTTTTATTTTGGCGGGATGTTACAAATATCTCCTGCAATAATACTGTTACTAAAAATGAAGAACAGAACACATTTATTCAATGTTATTCAAATATACATCATTTGGTATAAAATAACATAACAACGTTTAAATGTATTAATAGTTTATTTAATTTCTTTAAATAATGCTTAAGTATTTAATTTTTCCTTTTAAAAATTTAAATTTTACAACCAATATATATGTCATTTTACAGTTTTATAGTTATGAAACTATTTTACATATACTGTATTTTTTTTCTTCTTTGATTGGTGAAGTAATCTAATGATAACGTCTGTCTATGGTGAGTGGACATTTTTCAATTTCACAATCCTAGCAGCTGATTCAGTTTTGACAACTATCACTCCAAGTAAGTTTGCTTTTATTTAACTATTTATACTTGTTTAAATAAACTATTTTTTACAACCCAATTAACTATTTTTTTAGTTAGGTATTTCTTTTAGTTAACTCTTTTTCATATTTAACAAAGTTAACTTTAGTTATTGATCCTGCCGCTTGACTCGAACGTGGAGGATTGCCTCGTCACTCCTTCGTCTAGCCCTCTGTTCTGCAGGAACGCTCCAAGAACCACCACCGGAACTCCAAACGCTGCCTGCAAAACACACAGACGGCGCCTTTGGCGGCCGTTGTAGCTCTGACGCTCAAGTCAGCCAACAGGAACACCAAATCTATCACTGAATCTCTCTGTGAGACTCGTGTGTGCTCTCAGATCTACTTTCTCTCTCTATAACTGTTTTCTGTTATCACTGTGCAACATGTAAGAACGCTCTCACAGTGACTCCGAAACTCAGTGTAGTGAGCATGTGTAAACTTGTAATCTCAGAAAGAATCCCCTTACCTTACATGACGTGGAGTGCTTTATCCCTGAGCCACGCCTCTCTCCCAGATGGTGACACGTGGAGGCACCAGCTGGAATCTACCGTACACGCGTCACACCTGGAGGGCTTCTGCGCTTCTCTTTGTGCGGGCAGCATGCTCCCAGGAGAGCGCCAGGCGCATCCTGCCTACATGGCCTCGCCGCACGTCCTCTGAGTGGGCATCATGCGAGGTGCATGCGTAGCGTTCTCGCTGGGAACCCCGATGACCGACCTCCCTCTGCATGCACTTACGACCGATCTCCCTCTGCATGCACTTACGACCGATCTCCCTCTTAACGCCCGATCGCGCTCTTCATGCAGTCACACCATATCGGTGCCTCATAACTTCCACCGATGACCGGGCCGTGCATCATAACTTCCCCTGATGACCGAGCGGTGCCTCATGACTTCCCCTGATGACCGGGCGGTGGCTCATGACTATCCACCAACGTCCGTGCGGTGCCTCATGACTATCCACCGACGTCCGTGCGGTGCTTCCAAGCGCTTATCTATGCTCTGAACTGGGAGTGGTGGCCACTTGGTATCTGACTACCGATCACCGTTCTAGGTGATCTCCTCCCTGATTCACTTGCTCTTTCTACCACGTGCCACCCTGTGCATGGTCCACGTGGTCAACGGCTGCTGACGTCATCAACTACTGATGACCGACCGGATCAGTTACCAAACATGCAGTTACTTAATTTAGTTAACTCTGTTTTATTTAACAGAGTTAACTTTAGTTTGATATATGTACACATTACTAGATAAGTAATATTTGGTTTTGCTGTATTTCAAGCATCAGATACTAGAAGTGGTGGTCCATCACCTAATCAAGTAATAGGATCAAGTGCTGGAAGCAAAACTGATTAGGGATGAACAATGTGTGTTTAATTATGTGTGTTTTAATTTTAGATGATGTATCAACTTTTGAACAATTATTTGTGTTTTAATTTTCAATTATGTATTAACTTTTGAGCAATATTATGTGTGTTTTAATTTTCAATGCAATGAATGGATGCTTATAACTTTGTATATTATTTCATTTTATTATTATGTTTAGTTTAATTGTGCAAACTACATTATAAAAAAGTGGTGGCTAAATTCCATTTATATAGAATTAAAATTACGTAAGTTGAAACCGACATATTATTTTTACAATTTTATTATAATACTGACAATTAAAAATGTCACATTATACCCTATAGAATGGCACTAAAATCCTTTTCAATGAATTAAAGTGCGACAGTTATGATTGACACTACTTACATATAAAAACCACCACTTTAAAAGTAGTGTTAAAGTGGCGGGTATTGCAGCAGGTAGCGTAAGACCGCCACATTAAACTTTGTGGCGGCCAGTTCTATAGCGATTTGGGAAACCGCCACACGCGTATATTGTGGCATTTATAAACATCAGTTTATACAAAAAATAACTGCCAGTTTGTAAACCATTTTTTGTAGTGACTTTTCCAGGTACAGAAGTATTCTCCACCTCTCCCGGTACACAAGTATTAAACACATCTCCAGGCAACAAGTATTGAACACATCTCCAGGAAGCAAGTCTTAATCTCCCCTCGAGACTAACACCTCACAACAAGTAAGGAAAACACTCTCGACAAGAGAGCAAATAGTGAAAGCCCACAGTGTAAACTTCACATAGTGAAGAATTTACAATACAAGGCTCACTCCCTAAATAATAAGTGCTCTCAACAGCAGATATAGAAAATTCTCTCATAAAAATACTATACACACTAAGAACATGAATGTGCTATGTAAGCTTTGTATCTTGTCTGGTGTAATTGTTGTTAGAATTTAATGGCTTAAACAAGAGCGAGGTGAATTATTTATTGGAAGATTTTCGCAAATAATGGATTAGAATGAAGAGTTACAGAAGAATCAATCAGATTAGCCTAGAAACAAAATTGTTTTAAATTGATTTCAGAAAATCAATCGGTTGTTTACACCAATCAACTGATTGTTTATACCAGTAGTTTGTTAAATCCACAAATCAAATAGTTTTAAGGAGAGGGAGGAATAGAAAATCACACAAGCAATTATACTGGTTCACTCCTTACCAGAGCTACATCCAGTTGTCAAAAAACCTCTGAGATTCCACTATGTAACCAACAAGAGATTACAAACACACACACCAATAAAGAGGTGATCTTGACCTCTCATAAACACTAACCCTCTTTGATAAACCACACACACAAAGTTAGAACACCCTCTGACCTTACAGCACGAACAGTTTACAAATTTACAAACTTGAAAACAATTATAAAAGAGAATAGGACAAATTACACCTGATACGGGAAATCACAGATGATCCTACTCCACTCTTAAACCAATGCAAAGCCAAGGCAATCTTTCAGAATCTTTCAAAATTTGTTTTCAATCTCTCTTTCTTTGCTTTTGAAATAGGGAGGTAATCCTAGTTTTATAGCTCTAAAAATAGTCGTTTAAGGCAGTTAATCATGAGCCAAAACAAAGTGAAACCATAGAAAACAGATTTAACAGTTTTAACAAAAACTGTTAAGGATTTTCAAATATCAACCGATTGAATTGTCGAATCAACCGATTGAATTGGTTTGACAATTAAGTCAACCAAAGTCAAACCTGTTTAAAAGCCTTTCAAACATACTAAGAGAAAAACAACCGATTAAAATGATAAATCAATATGTTGTTTTTCACTTACTTTGAAAAACTCTTTTTTCTTTTAAAGAACAGATTGATTCAGATTTGAATTGATCTAAGAGTGGATTTAACAAATTCTAATCTACCCATAACCCATGCCCATACACAACAACACAGTCTTTATGGATTTGGAGACATCTAAGCTTCAATTTCAACATTCTCCCTCTATTTGATGAAGACAAATCCCTGGGTTACTTGGGATGTTCTGTTTAGAATTTGGCAAAGCCTGCAAAACATAAATTGCAGTTACAAAGGGTAATCTATTATAGATATTCTAATCATCACAGAACTAGTTTTCACTACGAGATTTTCACAAGGAAGATCAGCAAAATCAGTGTGAAAACCTATTAAAAACAGATTGATGCATAAAAATAGATTGATGCAGCAGTAGATAAAATCAACCAATTAAAAAACATAATCAACCAGTTAAACAACAGAGTGCAATAGTTTTTTTTTTTTAACAGGATAGGTGGCAGAATTTAGAACATTACAACCCATAGCATTTCTCCCCCTATTTTTCTTCACAAATAGAGTGAAATAAGAATAAAAAACAACATGGATTTAAGATAGAGTTTATGAATCAAGAATTCCTAGCTCATTCCTTAAAGAGAAAAACATGTCCTTTGATAAAGGCTTAGTGAAGATGTGATGTGAGTTGATTTTTAGATGTTTAATTTAAGGTGACACTTTACATTAAGATTGAGATTTTAGGGTTTGAAGGTGATGACCTTAGGAAGATTCCCACTAGACATGAACTTAACCAAGTGGTTAAGTAAGTGTGAAGGTTCACTTCACAAAGCCAAAGAGGAAAACATAAGATATGGTGAATATGAAATGCAATTGCAGAAATGGAAAGAAGGAAGCTAGGAAGCATCAATGGTAGTCACAACCAACCAAAGGTTGAACCATACTCAAATAAGAGAGCCAAAACCATGACAAGAAAACAAAGATAAAGACAAAAATTGAAAGGTGGAAATGGAAAGGAAATGAAAGAAGGAACTTATGGAGGTGGTCGTGGATGATCATGCCACTTGGTGTGTGGAAACCACCAAAATAAGTGCTAGGCTCCCACTTGAGAGCTTTATTCTCATCAAGATAAGACCAAGGAAGAGGAGATAACACTCACTTAAGCTCACTCAATATTTGTCCAGAGTTTCTTTACTTCAATTTTCAACTTGTCTAATACACTAGGTAGGCCTCCTATTTAGAGGTGAAGGAGCCTTGGAAAACAAGCTAGACAGGTAGTGTAACGACCTAGAAACTTTAATTGGAATAAAAGTGTTATATTTAAATAATTTCAGAAGATGTTATTATTTAAAATACAAAGAGCTGGTAATAGAAGTTTCGCAGTAGTCGGACCTCGGACGTCGCCCAAGGTCTGGGGTCAGCTGGTAGAGGTCGGTCGGCTGAACATTGTATTAACCAAGTAGTCAGGTGCGATGACTTTATCATGAAGTAATCACGTGGGTGTGCTCGAGGAAGACATGTGGATCAAGAAGAGTAAAGGAAGAAAAGTGTAGCTTAGAAGTCTACGAGATCGCCGTTGTTGAAGACGGAGGCGATCTCCGACTTCTCTGGCACATAATCGCCTGTCGCCTAGATTACACATGAACGCCAATCGCCCATAGTGTACATGATCGCCGAAAGTGCACTTAGTATGTGGTCAAGATACTGGATCAACCACAGTGGGTTCCAAAAACCACGCGTATCAAGGTGTGGGTTAAGCCTTAGATACGCTGTGCATGCGAAGCTCTATGCTTGAGCAAAAGAAATCGTCCTTAGTGTTGCATGCATGGGCGCACGAGGAGTAGTGCTGATCTATTCTTAGAAATGTGAAGCTACCGACGTCACCAAGCCATGTGGAGGTGATACCTTGGACGTAACATAGTGGGATGAAGAACCTTCAGCAAGGCGTGGCGATGTGTCATAAGTCATCGCCGGGATGAGAGGCACATCAGTCATCGCCAAGGCGGGAGAATCGCGGGCATCGCCAGGGCGAGAGACACGCGGGCAACGCCAGGGCGAGAGACACACGGGCATCGCCAGGGCGAGAGACACGCGGGCATCGCTAGGGCGAGAGAAACGCAGGCATCGCCAGGGCGAGAGACACGCGGGCATGGCCAGGGCGAGAGACACGCGGGCATCGCCAGGGCGAGAGACACGCGGGCATCGCCAGGGCGAGAGACACGCGGGCATCGCCAGGGCGAGAGACAGACGGTCATCGCCAGGATGAGGGGAGCATCGGTCGTCTTCCAGGGAGAGACATCGGTCGTCTCCCAGGGAGAGACATCGGTCGTCCGCCAGGATGAGACATCGGTGGATAGTCATCACGCGAGCAGTCATCGGTTGAAGGTTATCGCGCGATGTCGTGTTTCACACAGATAAGGTGGGACCCAGGCTCCCAGCATGAGACGTCTTGCATGCGCGACACGTAGACAGAAAGGGTGCTTCAGAATAGTTAGCGTCAGAGAGTTGGTATGCGCAGAAACCCACGTGGTCATACTGCTCAAGGAAGTGTGCACGCAAGCTTTCCTGCAGAGTGGGCGGGGGGCAGCGGCATTTTTGGGCAAGTTGGCTTAGATTCAAAACTCACCCCTGAGAGGCAGTGGACGTTGTTGTGGTTCAAGAGTGATTGAGTGAGTTAACTTTGGTTCCCTGTTTCTTTCCTCTCCTTGTCCCTGCGTTCAGACGTCCTAGCGAACCAGTTGGAGATCGGCGACTACCCTGGATTCCTGACGTTGTGCTCTGCAAGTTCTCCCGTCAGGACGCTAGAACAGAGTAAGTCCTTTTACTCTGTTTTTCGAGTCGAATCTGAGCTAGAGAGGGTTGCCTCTGCATAGGCGTTGTCGGCGACTCCCTTAGCTCCAGAAATCGTCTCTGTTAGCGTAGAAATTGAGTAGTATAGTCAGTTTTGTGATAAAGGCTCCATGGTGCAGGTTAAGGCATCTTTAAGCTTCGGTGGGTTTTGGAGCTCTTGGTGATTTTGCGCAAGTTCAGGTAAGGGAAGCTAGCATTTTCGTTTATAAACACTTTAGGCGACTAGGTTCTGAAGTGAGGGCGACGTGGTCGCCGATTTCATATTCTTTTTCACGATGCTCTGTTTTTATGTGTGGGGCGACGTGATCGCCGGTTTTAATGTTGTTTTCGAAATCCCCTGTTTTAGTGTCGCCTTGAACTTGTTTGAGATTGATATGTGAAATGCATGTGATATTGGAAAATCTGAACCTGGGTACGATTGTTGCTGTGGTTGGAATCGTTCATTTAAGTGTTGTATGGTGCATTGGGTGAATTGATGATATCGAGCTGTCCTGTGTGGACTTCACTAGCTGTCCTGTGTGGACTTCACTAGCTGTCCTGTGTGGACTTCACTAGCTGTCCTGTGTGGACTTTACAGTGGTGTGGTATGTGTCTATGTGTGGTGAGTCAGTGGAAATCTGATGTGAGAAAGAGAAATATTGAAATTTGATAGACACTTGATGTTTTATGTGAAACAAATAACACTTGATGAAATTGTGAAGTGTGTGAAAGGAATGGGAAAATTGATGGATTTTACGTGGGTGTTTTAAATCTGTTTTATATTGATTTTAAAGTTTCGTACTTCAAGTTTTAGAATAGCTAGCTTACCCTGTGTTTTGTTCTGTGGCTGTTTTTCTTAAAACTGTGATGATCGTGTATTTTACATGGGAGCAGATGATGTTGCAGGTAGTCGAGCTCCTCAGTGAGCAGTTGGAGGAAGAGATTGCCTATTTTCTTTTTATGCTGTATTTTGGTTTTATTTTGAAAGAGTTGATGGAATGTATTAAAACCCCTATAAGAGGGACGTTTCTTTTTGAGATACAATGTATAGGATGATGTATTTTCAATATATATATGATCCTGCCGCTTGACTCGAACGTGGAGGATTGCCTCGTCACTCCTTCGTCTAGCCCTCTGCTCTGCAGGAACGCTCCAAGAAACCTCCACCGGAACTCCAAAAGCTGCCTGCAAAACACACGAACGGCGCCTCTGGCGGCTGTTGTAGCTCCGACGCTCAAGTCAGGCAACAGGAACACCAAATCTATCACTGAATCTCTCTGTGAGACTCGTGTGTGCTCTCAGATCCACTTTCTCTCTCTATAACTGTTTTCTGTTATCACTGTGCCACGTGTAAGAACGCTCTCACAGTGACTCAGAATCCCAGTGTAGAGAGCCTGTGTAAACTTGGAAAAGAATGAAAAGAATCCCCTTACCTTACATGATGTGGAGAGCTTTATACCTGAGCCGCGTCTCACTCCCAGATGGTGACACGTGGAGGCACCAGCTTGAATCTACCGTACACGCGTCACACCTGGAGGGCTTCTGCGCTTCTCTCTGTGCGGGCTGCATGCTCCCAGGAGAGCGCCAGGCACATCCTGCCTGCATGGCCTCGCCGCACGTCCCCCGAGTGGGCATCATGCGAGGTGCATGCGTAGCGTTCTCGCTGGGAACCCCGATGACCGACCTCCTTCTGCATGCAATTACGACCGATCTCCCTCTCAACGCCCGATCGCGCTCCTCATGCAGTCACACCCGGGCGGTCCCTCATGACTTGCAACCGACGTCCGTGCGGTGCCTCATGAATATCCACCGACGTCCGTGCGCTGCCTCATGACCTGCCACCAACATCCGTGCGGTGCCTCATGACCTGCCACCGACATCCGTGCGGTGCCTCATGACCTGCCACCGACACCCGGGCGGTCCCTCATGACTTGCCACCGACGTCCGTGCGGTGCCTCATGAATATCCACCGACGTCCGTGCGGGGCTTTCAGGCGCTTATCTATGCTCTGAACTGGGAGTGGTGGCCACTTGATATCTGACTACCGATCACCATTCTAGGTGATCTCCTCCCTGATTCACTTGCCCTTTCTACGACATGCCACCCTGTTCATGGTCCACGTAGTCAACGGCTGCTGACGTCATCAACTACTGATGACCGACCGGATCAATATACATATGTTGATTTTATAAATTAATGTCTACGCTTATTGTATTATATAAATATGAAAAGACTTTGAAGGGGCGTTAGATTAATGGTATCAGAGCAGTTCGTCCTTAGGATGACCTGCGGGCAGTGGATCCATTGTGTTTCTCCTGCTCACAAAATTTTATTGGAGTTTTAAATAAAAGCTATAGTGAAAGGTTTTGAAGGTTTTCTTATTGAAGTTTTGTGTGTGCTGTAGTGAATATATGCTCTAACTGAAAATTTTAGTATTAAGAATGAAAGGATCTTGATAAAGTAGTGAGGGTGCACACTCATAACTGGATCAAGATGATTCTCAATCTTAGTTCTGAAAGTTTGATGTGTAGCATATATTGGATCCTGGTGCGAATTATTTCACTTTGTTGAGTGTCTTTGTAATTGATTGAAAGTGGTTGTTTGGACTGATGGTTTTATACCAGTGGCTGTTTTGGTGTTATGCTTGCTGCTGTAAGTATCATGATCAGCTGATAAACTCAAAATTCTTGATGAATTTGAGATGCTGGCCTTTGTAAGACCTAGATGTGGTCTTCTAAATGAATTGATTCCTTATCAAGTTCATTTTATAGGAATATGATTAGAGAAAAATAGTTTCCTAATCTTCCACAGAAGATGGCTCCTAGACCGCCTACCCCTCCCCAACCTTCTGCAGAAATGGGCCAGATCGCCAGGGCCATTGAGATGATGGTGAGTGCTATCCAGCAGCAGAATGCAGCAATGGCTCAGAATCATCAAGCTGCAATGCACCATTGGGAAACTGCTCGGTCGGCTGAAACAGCTTCCCACGTCGGTCAGCCTCAGGAACAGATGGGACTGACCGAGTTCATGAGGCACAACCCACCCAAGTTCAGTGGGAATGCTACCCCTGATCAAGCAGATCAGTGGGTCAGGGAGTTGGAGAAAATCTTTAGGGCGACCTCCTACCCTGAAGAGAAGAAATTGGTATTCGCCACCTATCTGCTATCTGGAGAAGCCGAGTTCTGGTGGATGGGAGCTCAGCAGATGATGGAAGCCAGAGCTGATGTTTTAGACTGGGAGAGCTTCAGGGTGATATTTCTGGAAAAATACTTCCCAGATAGTGCAAGGTTTGCGAAGGAAGCAGAATTCCTCAGATTGGAGCAGGGGGAGATGTCAGTGAATGCTTATGTTGCTCAGTTTGAGTACCTCGCCTGATTCTATACCCAGGCGACCTCTGAGGCTTGGAGGTGTAGGAAATTTGAAGAAGGACTGAAGCATGAGCTGAAGAGGACCATAGCACCTATGTGCATAAGAGAATTTCACACCTTAGTGGAGAAGGGGATGATGGTGGAGACACTAGAGAAGAGTGACTCTCGGGTGATCAGGTCACACCCAGGGGATTCTTCCAGTGGGAAGGCCAAGGTGCAGCAACAGCAGAATGAGCCTTATGCGAGACCTCCACAGCATAGGGCAGAAGCAGCACCGTCCCAGTTTCAGCAGCAACAGCCCTGGAAACTCAGATGTTTCTATTGTGGTGGACCACACACATCCAATGTGGGCCCTAAGAGAGATTTAGGGAGAAGATGCTACACCTTTCGAAAGACGGGACACCTTGCTAGAGAGTGTCCTAACGGGAATAGGGCGACTCAACCCAGTGGTTCCCAGCAGTTGAGGAACGAAGCCAGCAGACCTCAGGCAGCAGGGAGAGTGTTTGCCATGTCTGGAGCGGAGGCATCTCAGTCAGGTAACCTAGTACAAGGTGTTTGTTTATAGCTGGTAGATACGTTAGAGTTTTGTTTGATTCTGGAGCGACACACTCTTTTGTGTCAAATCGGTGTGCAACCGAACTGGGCCTTCTAGTGAAGGAGCTTCCGTTTGAACGGTTGGTCTCTACACCTGCATCAGGACAAGTTTTGACCTCCCCAGTTTGCTCTGAATGTCCAGTGATAGTAGAGGGACGCAGGTTCAAAGTGAATTTGATCTGTCTACCTCTTCAGGATCTGGATGTTATCCTGGGAATGGATTGGCTATCTGCCAATCACATTCTCATAGATTGCAGTAGGCAGAAAGTGGTGTTTCCAGATCTCCAAGAGTCAGATATGATATTTGCTCAGCATGTATGGTCGGAGTTGAAAGAAGGGGCGACGTGCCTTGTGATCCTAGCTCAAGGGGGAGTGAAGAATGATGAAGATATGGGCAGTATACATATTGTGAAGGATTTCATGGATGTATTTCCAGAAGAAATACCTGGACTACCTCCTAAGAGAGAGATGGAATTCTCTATTGTTTTGGTACCTGAAGCTGGACCAGTGTCAATGGCTCCCTACAGAATGGCTTCAGCTGAGTTGATGGAATTAAAGAAGCAAGTGTAAGTTAGATTTAGTTGCACCAAGGTTTAGTTTGAGCTACATATAAGTTATGGAGAGTAAATAAGCAGTATGTTGAGGGTTTAAAGACTTAAGCATGTGTATCCATGGGAAGTACCAGAGTTAAGTTCCAAGAATGAAAGAACGAATTTTCTTTTATTTGAAGCTTGGAAGATGTTTATGTCGATGAAACAGCATGAGATGGCTCTAGCTTAACCACAAGCTTAAAAGGAAATATGAGATATTGTATTTATGTCTAAAGTTCAATTAGACAGAGAAATTTGCTGAAAAAATACTAGGTAGAGAAGTTACTGGGATAAGAGAGAAAGCTTCACGCAGAATGGATGCTGTTTTGTTGATCGTGATTTGAAAGATGAGTATGGAAATGGTGGGTTGAGATTAAAGGCTCCTGATGCCGTAAGTCTCCTAAACTTGGCAAATGAGGATGCAGTTCTGCCTGTGAATGTAGAAGGGAAGGAGGTAATGGCTATGGATAAGAATAAGGGTAAGCCGTGTTATGATGATGTTGAGTTCTTCTAGCGATGTTAGTAAATTGCAGAAAGTTGGATGTGGAAGCAGAACTTTCCGTGCCTTGTGTTTCTAATGAGATGGGATTTGCAGCTAATCCTTTAAATGGGCAGTTGTGGTGGTCAGCGTTTTGTTTCTGATCCTAGAAACAATGCTGCATTGTCAGCTGTGGCAACAAGTCCTCACCCTGAACACAGTGAGGGATTTATGATCTGCGTGTTGAATACTGAGCACCTTGAGATCCCATGCAATGCTAATATGGATGTATCCATTGGAATTCCTGAGTTAGCAGCTCTGAAATCCCAACCATCTGCTAAAGGGGTGGGTTTTCCTGATCTGCTATTAGTAATCAAAGAAGAAATGAACCAGAGGGGCGCCTGAAGAAACAAACCGTGCTCCCTCAAGCTTTTGCTGCTTCACCATCGGTTTGACAAGAAACGGTGCCTAATGTGAAGTCAAGCTACAAACCGGTTGTTTCTGAACTGAAAAATGAAAATCCTGGAAGAAACTCCATCTCTGCAGTTTCTAGACAGAATAATAATGTTGATGTCAACCCAAGTCATTGCAGATCATTCATGCCAATGAAGGACATCTAAAACAAGAGGAATTAGAAGTTTTAAGGATCAAGTATTTGAGAAAGGTTTTCTGATCTGTAAATCTCTACTTCAACCAATGAAATGATAGATCAGAGGATTCAACTTGGGAGTTAGAAGAAACCACGAGAGAAGCCTATCCCTACCTCTTTTCCTTGTAATTCAATTTTCGAGGACGAAAATTTTTCTTGTTGGGGAGAATGTAAGGACCTAGAAACTTTAATTGGAATAAAAGTGTTATATTTAAATAATTTCAGAAGATGTTATTATTTAAAATACAAAGAACTGGTAATAGAAGTTTCGTAGTAGTCGGACCTCGGACGTCGCCCAAGGTCTGGGGTCAGCTGGTAGAGGTCGGTCGGCTGACCATTGTATTAACCAAGTAGTCAGGTGCGATGACTTTATCGTGAGGTAATCACGTGGGTGTGCTCGAGGAAGACATGTGGATCAAGAAGAGTAAAGGAAGAAAAGTGTAGCTTAGAAGTCTACGAGATCGTCGTTGTTGAAGACGGAGGCGATCTCCGACTTCTCTGGCACATAATCGCCTGTCGCCTAGATTACACATGAACGCCAATCGCCCATAGTGTACATGATCGCCGAAAGTGCACTTAGTATGTGGTCAAGATACTGGATCAACCATAGTGGGTTCCAAAAACCACGCGTATCAAGGTGTGGGTTAAGCCTTAGATACGCTGTGCATGCGAAGCTCTATGCTTGAGCAAAAGAAATCGTCCTTAGTGTTGCATGCATGGGCGCACGAGGAGTAGTGCTGATCTATTCTTGGAAATGTGAAGCTACCGACGTCACCAAGCCATGTGGAGGTGATACCTTGGACGTAACATAGTGGGATTAAGAACCTTCAGCAAGGCGTGGCGATGTGTCATAAGTCATCACCGGGATGAGAGGCACATCAGTCATCGCCAGGGCGGGAGACATGCGGGCATCGCCAGGGCGAGAGACACGCGGGCAACGCCAGGGCGAGAGACACGCGGGCATCGCCAGGGCGAGAGACACGCGGGCATCGCCAGGGCGAGAGACACACGGGCATCGCCAGGGCGAGAGACACGCGGGCATCGCCAGGGCGAGAGACACGCGGGCATCGCCAGGGCGAGAGACACGCGGGCATCGCCAGGGCGAGAGACACGCGGGCATCGCCAGGGCGAGAGACACGCGGGCATCGCCAGGGCGAGAGACAGACGGTCATCGCCAGGATGAGGGACGCATCGGTCGTCTTCCAGGGAGAGACATCGGTCGTCTTCCAGGGAGAGACTTCAGTCGTCCGCCAGGATGAGACATCGGTGGATAGTCATCGTGCGAGCAGTCATCGGTTGAAGGTTATCGCGCGATGTCGTGTTTCACACAGATAAGGTGGGACCCAGGCTCCCAGCATGGGACGTCTTGCATGCGCGACACGTAGACAGAAAGGGTGTTTCAGAATAGTTAGCGTCAGAGAGTTGGTATGTGCAGAAACCCACGTGGTCATATTGTTCAAGGAAGTGTGCACACAAGCTTTCCTGCAGAGTCGGCGGGGGGCAGCGGCATTTTTGGGCAAGTTGGCTTAGATTCAAAACTCACCCCTGAGAGGCAGTGGACGTTGCTGTGGTTCGAGAGTGATTGAGTTAGTTAACTTTGGTTCCCTGTTTCTTTCCTCTCCTTCTCCCTGCGTTCAGACGTCATAGCGAACCAGTTGGAGATCAGCGACTACCCTGGATTCCTGACGTTGTGCTCTGCAAGTTCTCCAGTCAGGACGCTAGAGCAGAGTAAGTCGTTTTACTCTGTTTTTCGAGTCGAATCTGAGCTAGAGAGGGTTGTCTCTGCATAGGCGTTGCCGGCGACTCCCTTAGCTCCAGAAATCGTCTCTGTTAGCGTAGAAATTGAGTAGTATAGTCAGTTTTGTGATAAAGGCTCCATGGTGCAGGTTAAGGCATCTTTAAGCTTCGGTGGGTTTTGGAGCTCTTGGTGATTTTGCGCAAGTTCAGGTAAGGGAAGCTAGCATTTTCGTTTATAAAAACTTTAGGCGAGTAGGTTCTGAAGTGAGGGCGACGTGGTCGCCGGTTTCATATTCTTTTTCACGATGCTCTGTTTTTATGTGTGGGGCGACGTGATCGCCGGTTTTAATGTTGTTTTCGAAATCCCCTGTTTTAGTGTCGCCTTGAACTTGTTTGAGATTGATATGTGAAATGCATGTGATATTGGAAAATCTGAACCTAGGTACGATTGTTGCTGTGGTTGGAATCGTTCATTTAAGTGTTGTATGGTGCATTGGGTGAATTGATGATATCGAGCTGTCCTGTGTGGACTTCACTAGCTGTCCTGTGTGGACTTCACTAGCTGTCCTGTGTGGACTTCACTAGCTGTCCTGTGTGGACTTCACTAGCTGTCCTGTGTGGACTTCACTAACTGTCCTGTGTGGACTTCACTAGCTGTCCTGTGTGGACTTTACAGTGGTGTGGTATGTGTCTATGTGTGGTGAGTCAGTGGAAATTTGATGTGAGAAAGAGAAATATTGAAATTTGATAGACACTTGATGTTTTATGTGAAACAAATAACACTTGATGAAATTGTGAAGTGTGTGAAAGGAATGGGAAAATTGATGGATTTTACGTGGGTGTTTTAAATCTGTTTTATATTGATTTTAAAGTTTCGTACTTCAAGTTTTAGAATAGCTAGCTTACCCTGTGTTTTGTTCTGTGGCTGTTTTTCTTAAAACTGTGATGATCGTGTATTTTACACGGGAGCAGATGATGTTGCAGGTAGTCGAGCTCCTCAGTGAGCAGTTGGAGGAAGAGATCGCCTGTTTTCTTTTTATGTTGTATTTTGATTTTATTTTGAAAGAGTTGATGGAATGTATTAAAACCTCTATAAGAGGGACATTTCTTTTTGAGATACAATGTATGGGATGATGTATTTTCAATATATATACATATGTTGATTTTATAAATTAATGTCTACGCTTATATTATTATATAAATATGAAAAGACTTTGAAGGGGCGTTACAGGTAGGATGGGAAAAGGGAAAAAATGGGAAGCCTTAGGGTTTGACTAAGTCAATCCCGCATCTTAGGCTTGTCCTTCTATAAACTAGGTCAAAAAACCTTCCAAAAGGGCTAAAAACAAGCTAAAATGATAACTACACCCCCTATTATGCTATAGGCACCTATTCTAGCCTATCTTTGCTATTTTGGACCCCTAAAGTGAGCCCAATTTATTTACATAATTTTTCTTGTGGAAAAACAAGAAGGAAGAACTTCTGATATTCTAGTTTATAACTGGTTCTTCTTTTGTTGATGCTCTCTCGAGGTTTGGTGGGGTCCGACTTTGTATACTGAGATGAATGACTTTTTTGTGAAATGTTTGATGTGTCCTTAGTCATCTGCTAGTTGCTTTGGTTTGTATTAAGATGTCTGCAAGTTTCCTTTCAGTTGTAATGAATTTCACCACACAATCTTCATTGCTCACATGATCCTGTATGAAATGGTGTCGGATCTCAATGTGCGTTGTTCTATAATAATGAACCTGATTCTTTGTGAGGTTAATGGCACTTATATTGTCACAGAACAAAGGTGCCTTTCTGACTTTTAAACCAAAGTCCTCCAGCTTTTGTTTGATCCATAAAATCTGAGCACAATAGCTTCGTGCAGCAATGTATTTTGCTTCAGTAGTTGAAAGGGCTACACGGGCTTGATTCTTGCTATTCCAAGATATTAGACTTGAGCCAAGAAGGTGATTGATGGATATCAAGGAAGAGAGGATTTCACTAATCGAGGAAGAGGCCATCCACCAAAACATTTCAAGTTTTTCTTATTAGTCTTTTTAAAAGAGGAGGCCCAAGCCCAAAGCCCAAGCCCAAAAAGGCCAAGCCCAAGAAGCCCAAGTCCAACCCATGAGAAGCAAGGCCAAGCATTAAATAAAAGAGCATCATTTGTATTTCTTTCGTATAGGTGTGGATATTAAATATAGGAGTGTGAATATGTAAAATAAAGTCACATTGTACATGTGACTTAGGAGAGTAGGTGTAAGTGTAGTTTTTAGGAGGTGTCATAGTAGAAAAAGGTCACACCTCCCATGTGACTTGTTTTGGTGGGAATTTCAAAAAAAGTTTCTTTTGAATTTTCTCACCTATTTTTCAGCACCCTCACACTATAAATAAAGGTGTGGGCTCTTGTAAAATGGGGGATTGGAATTTTGATATAGAGAAACTCTACTCAATTTGAGAGAGAATTGTGAGAACTTGTTTCTCCTTCAACCTTGCTTCATCTTGAGTGCTTTTGGTTCCCTCAAGTGGCGGCATAGCTCACTTATCTTGAAGCTGTCACACTTCAAGTGGCGTGGATCATCCAACCAAAGCTCATCTTCCACATAAGTCATTTCTTCTCCATCTTTTCATTCCATTTCATGTCTTAGTTACTTGCTTAGCTATTTTGTTCGGTGCATTTAGTTTTAATTGCAATTCTGTTTGGTACATTTTAATTCCTTTGCTGTATTAATTTGTTCTTCCTTCAATTCTTGTGTTTTGTTCGGTCAAAACTGTTTTCCAGCACATTCTATTCGGTTCATTGGTTTTCAAACTCATTTTAATCGGTTCAATTGATAGTAAATGGAGCTTCCATGTGAGTTTGGTTTTTGGTGCAAGATTTGGTGAGTTCTTGAAACATAGAACCTTGATCCACTCCTACAAAAGTGCCTAACCTTTGCCAACTCAAGTTGATTCCATAAAATATCAAAGAATCATGTTATTGTGGCTAGTGGAATCACATTAGTGATAGGTTTCACTTGTGCTTTTTCTGTCTAGTTTGCAACCTGCAAAGTTAGAATCAGAGTACCCAACTAGTTGTATAAGGGAGTAAAAGGGATACCATAACCCAACAGTAGTTGTGCCCCTTAGGTATTTTAGGATTCTTTTGGCTGCTTTGAGATGTGATTCTTTTGGATTTGACTGGAATCTAGCACAAAGGCATACTGCAAATATTATATATGGCTTGCTAGCTGTAAGGTAAAGTAAGGAACCTATTAATCCTTTATATTTTGTTTGATATACAACAACTCTAGCCATATCATCATCCATATAGCAATTTGTGGACATTGGTGTTGTTGCTTCTTTACAATTCTCCATTTCAAATCGTTTAAGAATTTCTTTGCAATACTTTGTTTGGCTTAAGAAGATGCCCTCTTTAGATTACTTGACCTGCTGTCCAAGAAAGAAAGAAAGTTCCCCATCATTGACATATCAAACTCCCCTTGCATTGCTGTCAGAAAGTCTTCACACAATCTATCATTATTTGCTCCAAAGATAATATCATCAACATATATTTGCACTAAGATAACAATGGAATTTGACTTTTTAATGAAAAGAGTTTTATCAATCTTCCCTCTTTCATAGTTGTGAGACAAGAGGAAGTTGCTTAACCTCTTATACCACTGCCTAGGAGCTTGCTTGAGACTATACAAAGCCTTTTTTAGCTTGTATACATCATTGGGATATATATGATCTTAAAACCCGGGTGGTTGTGAGACAAAAATCTCCTCATTGATAACTCCATTCAGGAAGGCACTCTTCACATCCATTTGGAGCAATTTGAAGCCACTCATGCAAGCAAAGGCAAGCAATAATCTCATAGCTTCCAATCTAGCCACTAGAGCAAAAGTTTCATCATAGTCTATTCCCTCTTCTTGATTGTATCCTTTTGCAATAAGTCTTGCGTTGTTCCTTGTGATTACTCCTGTCTCATCTAGCTTGTTTCTAAACATCCACTTGGTTCCAATGACGTTCATCTGATATGTCCTAGGGACCAGGTGTAAGGACCTGGAAAATATTACTGGAATAAAAGGATATAATTTAAATGGATTCGAAGTATGGTTGTACTTAAAATGAAAATGGAAGGAAAGTGTAGTTTAGAAGACTATGAGATCGCCTGGCACATGATCGCCGGTCGCCTACTACACATCATCGCCAGGGCGCGAGAGGCATGCGGACATCGCCAGGGCGCGAGAGGCATGCGGGCATCGCCGGGGCGCGAGGCATGCGGTCATCGCCAGGGCGCGAGGGATGCAGACGTCGTCAGGGCGCGAGGCATGCGGGCATCGCCAAAGAGAGACATCGGTCGTCTTCCAGAGAGAGACATCGGTCGTCCTCCAGGATGAGTCATCGGTGGATAGCCTTCGCGCGGAAGGTCATCGGTGGAGAGTCTTCGCGCGGAAGGTCATCAGTGGAGAGTCTTCGCGCGGAAGGTTATCGGTGGAGAGTCTTCGCGCGAGAGGACATCGGTGGAGAGTCTTCGCGCCAGTGATCATCGGTGAAAGGTTATCGCGCGATGTCGAGTTTCACACAGATAAAGTGGGACCCAGACTCCCAGCATGAAACGTCCTGCACGCGCGCCACGTAGACAAAAGGGTGGTTCAGAATAGTGACCTCAGAGTGTCAGCCTGCGCAGAGGCACGCGTAGTTGTACTGTTCAGGGAAGCGTACACGCAAACTTCCCTGCAGAGTGGGTGGTGGCAGCGGCTTTTGTGGGCAAGTGGGTTTAAGATTCAAAAACCCACTTCTGAGAAAAAGAAACGTTGCAGTGGTTCAAGAACGAAAGAGTGAGCTACCTCCTTTCTCCTCCATTTCTCTCTTTCACGCTGCGATTCTGGTACCTTCACACAAGAGTACGACGAGCGACAGCCACCATTAGAGCACCTGGGAAGTTCTCTGTAAGTCCTTCAAACCAGACGCAAATCCAGAGCCAAGGCATTCTTTAAGCTTCGTTGGGTTTTGGAGCTCTTGGTGTTTTGCGCAAGTCCAGGTAAGGGAAGCTAGCCTTACTTCTAATGAAAACTGTATGTGTGATGATTTTGATGTTGGGGGCGACGTGGTCGCCGGTGTTCAAAATGTTCTTGCTTAAGAAAACCCAGTTTTGTTCATGATCGCCTGTTTCTGGAGGTGATCGCCGGTTTTCATCTGTTATTGGGATATCCCCTGTTTTTGTGTTGTTTAGAACTGTGTTGAGAATTATATGTGAAATGCATGTGATATTTGAAATCTGAACCTTGGAATGGTTGTTGTTTTGGTTGGGATCATTCGTTGAAATGTTATGTGATGTGTTGAATGTTGTGAATATGGATCGAGGCATAGTATTTTCAGGAAAGAAAGTACCGTGTAAGATTGTGTAGTATGTGTATTGACTAGGGGCTTATATAAAAAGGGATATCCTGACTCTACTGAGGTAATGAAATCACATAGAGGAAGTTACTCAGTTGTGGAGAGTCGAAGGAGGTTCATACGTATGGGTACCTCGTTTGAAAAAGGACGAGTTCGGCCTGTTGTATGGATTAACCCTGGTCATACCGGGAGAGCGATAGTATTGGAATCACGTATGTACATGGCTGGGTGGCATTTCACAATGATATGGTATGACAGGTGCAAATCTCTGGGCCTGAGTCAACGCACGAGTTTTTCCGGAATTTTGAGTCTTGTGTCTATGTATTGTGGGTCAGTGGAAAGTCTGACGTGTGAAATGTGAATATTGGAAGTAACAAATAGGCACTTGACGAGTTGTGGAATATGAGATTGTTATTGGTGATATTGATATGGATCATGGATGGTGTGAAGTTTTATGTTTTCTATTGATTTAAAGTTTTGAAAATATCTAGCTTACCCTGTATTTTTGGTTCTGTGATTGTTTTCTTAAACCTGTGATGATCGTGTATTTTTACACGGGAGCAGACGAGGTGCCAGGAAGTAGTGCTCCTCTGTGAGTGGTCGCCGGATGGAGATCACCCTTTTGCTGTGTTCTGATAGGAGATCGCCTGTTTCTGTTATTTCCAGGCGATCACCCTTTTGCTGTGTTCTGATAGGAGATCGCCGTTTCTGATCAGGAGATCGGCTGTTTTGTTGTTTTTGCTGTATTTTGATTAAGTTTTGGAAAATGACCGTTTTGTATTAAACTCCCTGCGTGGAGAAACTCCTTTAGATATATATACAATTTGGTTTACTTCAATGAATTTGTTTTACCGTTATTTCATATTATGAAAATGCGAAATGTATTTGGCGGGATGTTACATTAATGGTATCAGAGCAGTTCGTCCTTAGGATGACCTGAGGGCTGTGGATCCATTGTGTTTTCTTTTGCTCATGAAAACTTATTTGAGTTAAGTAACAACTATTGTGAAAGGTTTTCGAACGTTTTTGTACTGAAATTTTGTGTGTGCTCTAGTGAATGTATGCCTAACTGAAAATCTTAGTAATTAGAATGAGAGGGTCTTGATAAGGTGGTGAGGGTGCACACTCATGACCGGATCGGGGTGATTCTCAATCTAAATTCCAGAGGTTTAATGTTTAGCATATTTTGGTTTCTGGCGTGATCGATTTCATTTTATTGAGTGTTTTGTAATTGATTGTGAGTAGCTGTTGAATTGATGGTTGCACACCAGTAGCTGTTCTGGTGTTTTGCTTGAGGTTATAAGCTTTATGGTTCTGTAGATGGACTCAAATTCCTAAGGAATTTGAGGAGCTGACCTTGTAAGGTCGAGATGTTACCCCCCTTGAATGAATTGATGTCCTTATCGATTTCATTCTTGTAGTTGTAGGGAATATAGAAGCTAGTAGTTTCGAATCTGGGAACGAAGAAGATGACGCGTAGACCTCCTACCTCTCCCCAACCTTCTGCTGAAATGGGCCAGATCGCCAGGGCCATTGAGATGATGGCAGGTGCCATCCAGCAGCAGAATGCGGCGATGGCGCAGAACCATCAAGCTACCATGCACCACTGGGAAACTGCTCGGTCGGCAGATACGAATTCGCCAGTCGGTCAGCCTCAGGAACGGATGGGACTGACCGAGTTCATGAGGCACAACCCACCCAAGTTCTGTGGGAATGCTACCCCTGATCAAGCAGATCAGTGGGTCAGGGAAATGGAGAAAATCTTTAGGGCGACCTCCTGCCCTGAAGAGAAGAAATTGCTGTTCGCCACCTATCTGCTATCTGGAGAAGCCGAGTTCTGGTGGATGGGAGCTCAGCAGATGATGGAGGCCCGGGAGGATGTTTTGGACTGGGAGAGCTTCAGGGTGAGGTTCTTGGAGAAATACTTCCCAGACAGCGCAAAGTTTGCGAGGGAAGCTGAGTTCTTAAAGTTGGAGCAAGGGGAGATGTCGGTGAACGCCTATGCTGCTCGGTTTGAGTACCTCGCCCGATTCTACACTCAGGCGACCTCCGAGGCTTGGAGGTGCAGGAAGTTTGAGGAGGGGCTGAAGCATGGGCTGAAGAGGACGATAGCCCCGATGTGCATCAAGGAATTTCACGCCTTAGTAGAAAAGGCGAAGATGGTGGAGACCCTGGAAAAGGGTGATCCTCGGGTGATCAGGTCACACCCAGGGGGTTCTTCCAGTGGGAAGACAAGGATGCAGCAACAGCAGTCTGAGCCCTACGCGAGATCTCCACCACGTCGGGCAGGAGCAACATCGTCTCAGTTGCAGCAACAACCATGGAAACGTAGGTGTTTCCATTGTGGCGAACCACACAACTCCAATGTGTGCTTCAAGAAGAATTCAGAGAAAAGGTGCTACACCTGCCAAAAAACGGGACACTTTGCTAGAGATTGTCCTACTCAGAATGGGATGACTCAATCCGGTGGATTCCAGCAAGTGGGGAACGAAGACAGCAGACCCCGGACAACAGGGAGAGTGTTTGCCATGGCAGGAGCTGAGGCGTCCCAGTCAGGTATTTTGGTGTGAGATGCTTGTTTTATAGCTGGTAGAAGTATAAGAGTCTTGTTTGTTTCTGAGCGACACACTCTTATGTGTCAAGTCGGTGTATAGCCGAGCTGGACCTTCTGGTGAAGGAGTTACCTTTCGAACTATTGGTCTCTACACCTGCGTCAGGACAGGTGTTGACCTCTACAGTTGCCTCGAAAGTCCAGTGATAGTTGAGGGACGCAGATTCAAAGTGAATTTGATCTGTCTACCTCTCCAGGATCTGGATGTTATCCTAGGAATGGATTGGCTGTCTGCCAATCACGTTCTCATAGACTGCGGTAGGCAGAAAGTGGTGTTTCCCGATCTCCAAGAGCCAGATGTGAGATCTGCTCGGCATGGGCGATCAGAGTTGGAAGAAGGGGCGAGGTGTTTCGTGATGGTAGCTCGGTTGGAAGTGAAGAACGAAGAGGACGTAAGTAGGATTCATGTGGTGAAAGATTTGATGGATGTATTTCCAGAAGAAGTACCTGAGTTACCTCCTAAGAGAGAAGTGGAATTCTCTATTGATTTGGTACCTGGAGCTGGACCAGTGTCAATGGCACCTTGCAGGATGACTCCAGCCGAGTTGGTGGAATTGAAGAAGCAAGTGGAAGAGCTGTTAGAGCAGAGCATTTCATCAAACCCAGTGTATCTCCATGAGGTACTCCAGTGCTGGTAATTCCAGAGGACGGAAGACCTTTTGACGTCTACTGTGGTACTTCACATCAAGGGTTGGGATGTGTTTTGGATGCAAGAGAAGAGAGTGGTTGCATATGCATCAAGGCAACTCAAATTTCATGGGAGAAATTATTCTACTTATGATTTAGAATCGGCAGTGGTAGTAGTGTTATGGAGTTTTGAAAACAGTGATTGTATGAAGCTTTGTATGGGTAAAGATGGGATATTAAGGTTAAGGGCAGAATTTGCATACCAGTAAATGAATAATTTAAGGGATAACAGAAAATTTAACTTTGCTCTTCTGGCGAAATGGAAATGGTGGATGATGAGTGATGGGAAAGGGAAATGGAAAGATATTCTTGTATCCAAATATGACTCGGAACTTGGGAGAAGCCGAGCTCATTTGAAATATCAATCGTGGTGGTGAAGAGATGTATGTAAGGTGTTCCTTTAGGGAGCGTGAGAATTAGATCAGCAGTTGGGATGTCGATGGATGGTTTTGATCAAGATGCAGAAGTTGATTCCTAGAAGGATATTTCGGATCCTAGTTTGTATTAGCTAGGGGGCATGAGCAGTAGGCAGTTGTTCTCTTTCCTTCCGATGAAGGGATCATGCTCGCTTTTCTCTAAGGAGGCTAGGCCTGGTTCTGTTAAGAGCCTAGTTGTGGAAATGCTCGACCAAGTCTTCAAGGTTGGGAGTAGAGTGTGAATGCTGGAGTTGGCGCTCAATGGAGCAGCATATCCCATATGCAGGGATGTACAATGGAATTTGATGAAGTAGTGGAGTAGTAAGAGTTGGTTCAGCAGGCAACCGAGAAGGTGATGCTGATACAAGGCAGGATGAAAGCTTCTCAAAGTCGGCAGATTCAGAGGAGAAGACCTTTGGAGTTTGCTGCTGGAGACCATGTGTTTATGAGAGTGACACCAACCAAGGGTGTAGGACGAGCTATCAAATCAAGGAAGCTGTCTCCTAAGTTTGTTGGACCATACCAGATCTGGAGGAAGATAGGTCCTGTAGCGTATGAGATCGCCCTATCTTCCCTTTTTGCAACCCTGCATAATGTCTTTCACGTATCACAGCTGAGGGAGTACATGGCAGACCCTAGTCACGATTTTTTTTTGAAAGTGGGCGATGTGCAGATCAGGGATGATTGTTCGTTTGAAGCAACCAGTCAAGATCGACGATCGCTAAAGTAATCAGCTCAGAGGTAAGACCATCAACCTGATGAAAGTGGTGTGGGATGAGAGATCGGGTGATTCCACTTGGGAGTTAGGAGAAACCATGAGAAAGGACTATCCACATCTCTTTCCTTGTAATTCAATTTTCGAGGACGAAAATTTTTGTTGTTAGGGAGATTGTAAGGACCTGGAAAATATTACTGGAATAAAAGGATATAATTTAAATGGATTCGAAGTATGGTTGTACTTAAAATGAAAATGGAAGGAAAGTGTAGTTTAGAAGACTATGAGATCGCCTGGCACATGATCGCCGGTCGCCTACTACACATCATCGCCAGGGCGCGAGAGGCATGCGGACATCGCCAGGGCGCGAGAGGCATGCGGGCATCGCCGGGGCACGAGGCATGCGGTCATCGCCAGGGCGCGAGGGATGCAGACGTCGTCAGGGCGCGAGGCATGCGGGCATCGCCAAAGAGAGACATCGGTCGTCTTCCAGAGAGAGACATCGGTCGTCCTCCAGGATGAGTCATCGGTGGATAGCCTTCGCGCGGAAGGTCATCGGTGGAGAGTCTTCGCGCGGAAGGTCATCGGTGGAGAGTCTTCGCGCGGAAGGTTATCGGTGGAGAGTCTTCGCGCGAGAGGACATCGGTGGAGAGTCTTCGCGCCAGTGATCATCGATGAAAGGTTATCGCGCGATGTCGAGTTTCACACAGATAAAGTGGGACCCAGACTCCCAGCATGAAACGTCCTGCACGCGCGCCACGTAGACAAAAGGGGTGGTTCAGAATAGTGACCTCAGAGTGTCAGCCTGCGCAGAGGCACGCGTAGTTGTACTGTTCAGGGAAGCGTACACGCAAACTTCCCTGCAGAGTGGGTGGTGGCAGCGGCTTTTGTGGGCAAGTGGGTTTAAGATTCAAAAACCCACTTCTGAGAAAAAGAAACGTTGCAGTGGTTCAAGAACGAAAGAGTGAGCTACCTCCTTTCTCCTCCATTTCTCTCTTTCACGCTGCGATTCTGGTACCTTCACACAAGAGTACGACGAGCGACAGCCACCATTAGAGCACCTGGGAAGTTCTCTGCAAGTCCTTCAAACCAGACGCAAATCCAGAGCCAAGGCATTCTTTAAGCTTCGTTGGGTTTTGGAGCTCTTGGTGTTTTGCGCAAGTCCAGGTAAGGGAAGCTAGCCTTACTTCTAATGAAAACTGTATGTGTGATGATTTTGATGTTGGGGGCGACGTGGTCGCCGGTGTTCAAAATGTTCTTGCTTAAGAAAACCCAGTTTTGTTCATGATCGCCTGTTTCTGGAGGTGATCGCCGGTTTTCATCTGTTATTGGGATATCCCCTGTTTTTGTGTTGTTTAGAACTGTGTTGAGAATTATATGTGAAATGCATGTGATATTTGAAATCTGAACCTTGGAATGGTTGTTGTTTTGGTTGGGATCATTCGTTGAAATGTTATGTGATGTGTTGAATGTTGTGAATATGGATCGAGGCATAGTATTTTCAGGAAAGAAAGTACCGTGTAAGATTGTGTAGTATGTGTATTGACTAGGGGCTTATATAAAAAGGGATATCCTGACTCTACTGAGGTAATGAAATCACATAGAGGAAGTTACTCAGTTGTGGAGAGTCGAAGGAGGTTCATACGTATGGGTACCTCGTTTGAAAAAGGACGAGTTCGGCCTGTTGTATGGATTAACCCTGGTCATACCGGGAGAGCGATAGTATTGGAATCACGTATGTACATGGCTGGGTGGCATTTCACAATGATATGGTATGACAGGTGCAAATCTCTGGGCCTGAGTCAACGCACGAGTTTTTCCAGAATTTTGAGTCTTGTGTCTATGTATTGTGGGTCAGTGGAAAGTCTGACGTGTGAAATGTGAATATTGGAAGTAACAAATAGGCACTTGACGAGTTGTGGAATATGAGATTGTTATTGGTGATATTGATATGGATCATGGATGGTGTGAAGTTTTATGTTTTCTATTGATTTAAAGTTTTGAAAATATCTAGCTTACCCTATATTTTTGGTTCTGTGATTGTTTTCTTAAACCTGTGATGATCGTGTATTTTTACACGGGAGCAGACGAGGTGCCAGGAAGTAGTGCTCCTCTGTGAGTGGTCGCCGGATGGAGATCACCCTTTTGCTGTGTTCTGATAGGAGATCGCCTGTTTCTGTTATTTCCAGGCGATCACCCTTTTGCTGTGTTCTGATAGGAGATCGCCGTTTCTGATCAGGAGATCGGCTGTTTTGTTGTTTTTGCTGTATTTTGATTAAGTTTTGGAAAATGACCGTTTTGTATTAAACTCCCTGCGTGGAGAAACTCCTTTAGATATATATACAATTTGGTTTACTTCAATGAATTTGTTTTACCGTTATTTCATATTATGAAAATGCGAAATGTATTTGGCGGGATGTTACACCAGGAACCACACATCATTTCTAACAAATTGGTTTAGTTCCTCATGCATAGCAATAATCTAATTTTCATCCTTAAGTGCTTCATTGATTAACTTGGTTTCAAATTTTGATGTGAGTTGATTTTAGATGTTTTCATTTTAGATGACACTTTACTTAAGATTGATATTTTAGCACAATAATGGTGAGAACCCTAAGAAGATCCGGACACGAACTTAACCAAGCGGTTAAGTAAGTGCGAAGGTTCACTTCACAAGGCAAAGAGAAAAACACAAGAATATGGGTGACAATGATGCAAGGTGGAAATTAAAAGAACATAAAGGAAAAAAAAAATAATGACCAAAGAGAAGAGATGGAAATGGAAGATGGAAAAACAAAGTTGAAGGAAAAGGAAGCTTGTGGATGATGGAATGAGAGGATGAACACGCCACTTAGATGGTGGATTCTCTAAGATAAATGTAGAGGGCCGCCACTTGAGAGCTCTCAACTCACTCAAGATAAGACCTTAAATGCTAGAGGACTCAAGCCTCACACACACCTCACACAATTTGTGCAGAGTAACTTTTCTATTCAAATTCAACATGTAAAATACAATGGGTAGGCCTCCTATTTATAGGTGAAGGAGCCTTGGAAAAGTAAGAGGGGTAGGATGGGAAAAGGGAAATATGGGCAGCTGTAGGGTTTGACTAAGTCAATCCCGTATCCTAGGCTTGTCCTTCTAGAAACTAGGTCAAAATGCCTTCCAAAAGGGCTAAGAACAATCTAAAATGATAACTACACCCCCTATTATGCTAAAGGCACCTTATTCTAGCCAATATTTGCTATTTGGACCCCTAAAGTAGCCCAATTTATTTACATAATTTTCTCTTATGGAAAAACAAGAAGGAAGATGATGTGAGTTCATTATGAACCTTTCTTGGTTTGGGTTGAGTTGACATAGGTTTCATTGTATTCATGACACTTTCAAGAATTCGGACCAAAATTCTAAAGAACAATTAATAGAGTTTCTACTCAAGAAAACAAAGGTTCATACTAAAAACACATGAATAGGTAACTTGTAGTGTAAGATAACAATGGAATATGAATGGGTAATTGATCCGGTCGGTCATCGGTAGTCGATGACATCAGCAGCAGTTGACCACGTGGACCATTCACAGAGTAACACGTGGTAGAGGATAGTAGGCGAATCAGGGAGGCGACCACTCAGAATGGTAATCGCCTATCGCCTGTGATGTTGAGTAATCGCCTATCGCCTTGGAGATAGGTAATCGCCTATCGCCTTGAGGATGAGTAATCGCCTATCGCCTTGAGGATGAGTAATCGCCTATCGCCTTGAGGATGAGTAATCGCTCATCGCCGGTATGGATCACGTGTGTTAAGGTTAGGAGATCAGGTGGTCAGCAAGTCGCCGAAAGAGCACATCGCCGGGTGTTTGAGGAGACTTGGCAAGCACTTGTTGTATGGTCTAAGTACAGAGGATAAGTGGCATATCTGCCACCATGTGTAGTGTGAGCTGCAATGCCCAGGGTTAACCAGCTCGCCATGTTAAGGTTGCGCCCAGAGTAGCCTGCGTACTAAGCTACTTCCTGTGTGGATAACTCAGTCGCCGGGGGCACAGTGGAAGTAACGTTTCAGCTGCAGATACTCCAGATGGTGACACGTGTACGACCAGATGTTATCCACGTGTCAAGAGGAATAACCGTCAGGAGAGAGAAAGACTCAGGTATATATACAAACTCTTAACGAAATTGAGGAGGGTTTTTTTGAGATTCTTACAGCTTACACATTTGAGAGTTTCAGTGATACACGAGTCTCACAGAGAGATTCAGATATAGTTTTGGTGTTCCTGTTGCCTGACTTGGGCGTCGGAGCTACAACGGCCGCCAGAGGCGCCGTCTGTGTGTTTTGCAGGCAGCGTTTGGAGTTCCGGTGGTGGTTCTTGGAGCGTTCCTGCAGAACAGAAGGCTAGACGAAGGAGTGACGAGGCAATCCTCCACGTTCGAGTCAAGCGGCAGGATCATTAGGCGCCCACCGTGGGGCCTGTGTGAATTTTGTTCCCATCCACGTTGCGGTTCTTGAAGTTTCTTGAGGTTTCTTGGAGCTTCTTGACCATTTCGTCGAAGTGAAGTTACGTCGAAGTGTTGAGAAGATGAGAAGAAGAACCAGGCAAACCTCACCTGCGCCATCTGCTGAAGAAGGAGCTGTTACCATGGCGCAGGCAGTGGAGATGATGCGCGCGTTGCAAGATAGCGTCGCGGAATCGAGAGCTGATAAGGAGAAAATGCGTGCAGAGCTGACTGCATCGCAAAGAAGAAACGAAGCGTTGAACCGTATGAATGAAGAGCTGCGTAGGGAATTGCAGGCGCAGAAGGAGCGCGCAGTTGAAGAGAGGACGTCGACGCCGCAATCGCCTCCTAGAGTATTCCCTATGCCTTTCTCCCCCGAGATCATGAACACGGTGGTGCCTCCCAATCTGGTGGGACTGAAAGCGTCGTTCACGGGGGTTGAAGATCCAGAAGCACACCTGACAGCCTTCCACACTCAGATGATGCTGACTGGAGGTTCAGATGCTGTGACTGCAAGATGTTCATGAGTACACTGAGCGGAGTGGCTATGGAGTGGTTCGTGAGCCTGCCAGAGGGCCACCTCACTTCCTTCCATCAGTTTGCGAAGCTGTTCACGGAGCAGTACATCATTAACCGACCTGCACCAGTGGTGTCCTACGACCTGTTTGACGTGCGCCAATATCAGGGGGAGCCGTTGAGGGACTACCTCAATCGCTTTGGGGCGTAGGTGGTGAGATTGCCCGTCAAGGATGAAGACATGCTGGTGCATGCGTTCAAGAGAGGTGTCCTCCCTAGTCCTTTCAGTGAATCGCTCATCAGGAGCCACCCTGCCACCTTCACCGAGATACGGCGACGTGCGGTGGCACACATAGTACCAGAGACAGAGGTCTCTGAGAAGAGAGGAAGTGTTGCACCGTCGAAGCCACGTGGAGGTCAGGGGAATCAGCAGCAACAGGCGCGGGTGCATGAGATCAAGGAAGGGAGGAAGGAGCAGGGAAGGTCTCGCCCTTATGCACCAAGGAAGGACCAGACCAAGGGGCGTGCAAGCAACGCACCCCCCAGGTATGATTTCATGATAAGTTTGGCGGAGCTGATCGCCATCCCTGCTGTTGTAACATCCCGCCAAATTCTTTTCATATTTATATAATAAAATAAGCGTAGACATTTATTTATAAAATCAACATATGTATATATATTGAAAGTACATCATCCCATACATTGTATCTCAAAAAGAAACGTCCCTCTTATAGGGGTTTTAATACATTGCATCAACTGTTTCAAAATAAAACCAAAATACAGCATAAAAAGAAAACAGGAGATCTCTTCCTCCAACTGCTCACTGAGGAGCTCGACTACCTGCAACATCATCTGCTCCCGTGTAAAATACACGATCATCACAGTTTTAAGAAAAACAGCCACAGAACAAAAACGCAGGGTAAGCTAGATATTTTAAAGAGAATTTAGATATGAAACTTTAAAATCAAGATAAAACAAATTTAAGACACCCACGTAAAACCATCAATTTCCCATTCATTTCACACACTTCACAATTTCATCAAGAGTTATTTGTTTCACATAAAACATCAAATGCCTATCAAATCTCAATATTTCTCTTTCTCACGTCCGACTTCCACGGACTCACCACACATAGACACATACCACACCACTGTAAAGTCCACACAGGACAGCTAGTGAAGTCCACACAGGACAGCTACTGAAGTCCACAAAGGACAGCTAATGAAGTCCACACAGGACAGCTAATGAAGTCCACACAGGACAGCTAATGAAGTCCACACAGGACAGCTAATGAAGTCCACACAGGACAGCTAATGAAGTCCACATAGGACAGCTAATGAAGTCCACACAGGACAGCTAATGAAGTCCACACAGGACAGCTAATGAAGTCCACACAAGACAGCTAATGAAGTCCACATAGGACAACTAATAACATCAATTCACCCAATGCACCATACAACACTTAAATGAACGATTCCAAACACAGCAACTATCGTTCCACGGTTCAGATTTTCGAATATCACATGCATTTCACATTTAAATCTCAAACAGTTTCAAACGACACTAAAACAGGGGATTTCGAAAAACAACGCCAAAACCGGCGATCTCGTCCAAAAACAGGGGATTATGCAATAACAGTTGAAAATCGGCGACCACGTCGCCCCATCATCAAAATCATCTAATATAAGGTTTTTCGTTGGAAATAAGGCTAGCTTCCCTTACCTGGACTAGCGCAAAACACCAAGAGCTCCGAAAACCCACCGAAGCTTAAAGATGCTTTCACTCTGTTTTAGCGTCCCGGTCTGGAGAACTTGCAGAGAACCTCCCGGTGCTCTATGGTAGTCGCCGATAGCCAACTGGGACGTGAGAGGGCCTGAATCGCAGAGTGAAGGAGAGGAAGGAAAAGGATGAAGACTAAACTCACTCTATCACTCTTGAACCACAGCAACGTTCTCCCTCTCAAAAGTGGGTTTTTGAATCTAAACCAACTTGTCCACAAATGCCGCTGCCACCACCCACTCTGCAGGAAGGCTTGCGTGCACGCTTCCCTGAACAGTACGGCCACGTGTGTCTCTGTGCATGCCAACTCTCTGATGTCACTATTCTGAACCACCCTTTTTGTCTACGTGTCGCGCGTGCAGGACGTCTCATGCTGGGACCCTGGGTCCCACCTTGTCTGTGTGAAACTCGACATCGCGCGATAACCTTCCACCGATGACTCATCCTGGAGAACGACCGATGTCTCTCTCTGGAAGACGACCGATGTCTCTCTCTGGAAGACGACCGATGTCTTTCCCTGGAAGACGACCGATGTCTGTTCCTGGAAGACGACCGATGTCTCTCTCTGGAAGACGACCGATGTCTCTCTCTGGAAGACGACCGATGTCTCTCTCTGGAAGACGACCGATGTCTCTCTCTGGAAGACGACCGATGTCTCTCTCTGGAAGACGACCGATGTCTCTCCCTGGCGACGCCCGTATGTCTCTCGCCCTGGCGATGTCCGCATGTCTCTCGCGCCCTGGCGATGCCCGCATGTCTCGCGCCCTGGCGATGCCCGCATGTCTCTCGCGCCCTGGCGATGCCCGCATGTCTCTCGCCCTGGCGATGCCCGCATGTCTCTCGCGCCCTGGCGATGCCCGCATGCCTCGCGCCCTGGCGATGTTCGCATGCCTCTCGCGCCCTGGCGATGTCCGCATGCCTCTCGCGCGCTGGCGATGTCCGCATGTCTCGCGCCCTGGCGATGCCCGCATGTCTCGCGCCCTGGCGATGACTGATGACACATCGCCACGTGATGGAAGAGGGCCAAGCACAACCTTCCATGAAAGGCAAAAGCCAAGTCAAGAGCGTCTAAGACCAAGCTAGGAGCGTCTAAGACAAGCTAGAAGCGTCTAGGACGAGAAGGCCAAGCTAGAAGCGTCTAGGACAAGAAGACTTGGATCAAAGCTATGAATGGGAGAGTGGCATACTAGCACATATTCCGTGAAGGCCCATCAAATGTAGTTTAGCTTTAATTGGGGTGTAAATAGCATAGCCATGTGGACAAATGTTTATTTTTTTGCACATTAGAATTAAGGAGAAGTTAACCTTCCCACTATTCTAGAAAGCCCATGGAGGGGGTGAACTTACAAACTAGACACACCCCTCCCCATGTGCTCACACTTTCCATGTGGCCCATGTGCTTCACATTTACATTTCATTTGGCTAGCATTAGGGTTGCATTATGGTCCTCCTTAGCCTATAAAAGGAGGAGCCTACACCTTGTATTTTCAAGATTAAATAGAGTATTGTTATGCTGCCAAAATTGTGCAATACACCACTCTTTGCCTAACACTTAGGTTTTAGTCTTCAATTCATCACTACCAAAGGGGCTGGCCAAACCTCCCCATTTCCTCACTCTTCATGCACCTTCAAGGCACCCATGCTTCCTAGGAAGGCCTTGCTCACCTCCTCCATAAGCTTCCGCATCCATCATCACCAAGGAACTCCAAAATCCAAAGAAGAGCTCATAGGAATGCTATCATTTGGTATCAGAGCTTCAAAACCAGAAATATAAACTGCACTGAAAACAAAATCAAGCAACCAAATCAACAATAAAAGGCACCACTTGGAATTTATGACATTGTAGGATGAACATGACTTTGACAAAACTTGTATGGATTCAAAAATCAAAATGACTCAACCACAAACACTTTGCACCGATTAAAAACATGAATAAGACTCAAATAAAATAAAAATAGAACAGCCAACACAAAAGGAACCTAAAACAGTTTGAAAATGGAAGTTCAAGATCAAGTTGAACCAAAAATACCAAATAGAAATTTAAAAACAGCAACACCAACTTAAAAAGAAATTAAAAACAGCAAGACATTTAAAGATATGATGAACAACATGGAATAAAGAAGAAGACTCAAAAAATAAAATGAAGAGAACACTTATCTCTTGTTTATGAGCTCTTCTTTGGATTTTGGAGTTCCTTGGTGATGATGGGTGTGGAAGCTTATGGAGGAGGTGAGCAAGACCCTCCTAGGAGTGATGGTGATCTTGAAGGTGCATGATGTGTATGAAAATGAGAGAGGTTTGGCCAGCTCTCTTTGGTGGTGAAGGAGTGAAGATTAAAACCATAAATCAAGAGATTTAGGCAAGGGAGTAAGTATGGCACAAATTTGGCAGCACAACTTTACTCAAATTAATCTTGAAAATACAAGGTGTAGGCTCCTCTTTTTATAGGCTAAGGAGGACCATAATGCAACCCTAATGCTAGCCAAATGAAATGTAAATGTGAAGCACATGGGCCACATGGAAAGTGTGAGCACATGGGGAGGGGTGTGTCTAGTTTGTAAGTTCACCCCCTCCATGGGCTTTCTAGAATAGTGGGAAGGTTAACTTCTCCTTAATTCTAATGTGCAGAAAAATAAACATTTGTCCATATGGCTATGCTATTTACACCCCAATTAAAGCTAAACTACATTTGATGGGCCTTCACGGAATATGTGCTAGTATGCCACTCTCCCATTCATAGCTTTGATCCAAGTCTTCTTGTCCTAGACGCTTCTAGCTTGGCCTTCTCGTCCTAGACGCTTCTAGCTTGTCTTAGACGCTCCTAGCTTGGTCTTAGACGCTCTTGACTTGGCTTTTGCCTTTCATGGAAGGTTGTGCTTGGCCCTCTTCCATCATCCCCTCCCTCTTGAAAAAGGATTTGTCCTCAAATCCCTTGCTTTGTCTTCAACTAGGGGGATGGATGGGGTTGGATGGTGTCCATCATCTCCTCCTCCTTTGAGAAGATCTATCCTCAGATCTACAGATTTGATCTCGGATAGCAGCCTATTGTTTCGGGAAGGCTTGTCCTCCCGGATCAAACGTCCACCCATGGAAATCATCAAACAAAGTAAAGGTGTTAGTGTGAGCAATTGGAGAGAACTTAATTGTATGAAGTTGCCATTTTTGTTTTTCTTTTGTTTTTGGCAACTTTGTACAATATTTCTCTTTTGATGGTTGTATGTGTTCTCTAATCCTCTTATGTATTTGAAAATTTTCAATATTGGTTACCTTTTCCTTAGGCACAATACCTTTAGAAAAGGGTAACAACTTAAAAAGCGAAAGAGGATTAAGTCCACATGCAATTTCAAATGTAGAAATATTAGTAGTCTTGTGGACTACTCCATTGTATGCATGCTCAAAAGGATACTCATCCCAAGAATTGTGATTGTCTTTCATGATTTCTCTAGGCATAGTAAAAAGAGCTATGTTTTCAATTTTATTTTGACCATTCTTTTGAGGATAAAAATTTGAAGAGTACAACTTAATTTCAAGTTTTTCTAAAAGATTCCTCAAATGATGGTTTTCAATTTTCGGAGCTCTATCCAATACTATGCTTGAAGATAAACCATGAAAACTTGTCACTTCTATATAGAAGAGATTATCCATATCCATAAAAATGGAATCAAAACCTTTTGTTGTCCTAGGAAGCTCTAAGATAAAATTGAGGTTTATGTCTTCCCAAGGATCATTTGCAAAAGGTAAAGGAGTATAGAGTTCATGAGACATCACCTTAGGTGTATTTTTAAAACAAGAAATGTATCTAGGGTAATGTCTTTGAACATCTTTTCTCATGGGTGACAAAAGTTTTCCTTTTAAAAGCTCTAGAGTTTTATCAACTCTAATTTGGTCCATGAGTTCTCCTTCATGAAGAATTTTTCTCTTATGTGTAAAGATAGTCTCGTTGTTACAACCATTGTTTATGAGAAGTTGCACACTTGGCAATGGTTGTCTCAATAGGACATGACAAGTTTCTTTAGGCACTACTTCACATAAAAATTTGTTTTTGTAGATGCTTGTAAATAACTTGACATTCACTTGGTGATATCCTAGCACATATGAGAAATAATCCACTTTATCTTTATCTATGCAAGCTTCTTTTAAAGACTCTTTTTTTGTTACTATGCTTGCAAGTGTTCCTTTACAAAAGGAAAGGCTAGGTTGTTCAACAAGACGCATATTTTCAAAGGTATTTTTAAATCTTTTGTCTTGTTGAATGACCTTGTGAGAAGGAACACTATTCTCCCACGCCTTTTGTTTCTCAAGGGTCTTCTCATGCTTTTCTTTTTCTTTTTCTTTTTCTTTTTCTTTAGCTTCCCTTTCGGCTTCCTCTCTTTTCTTTTGTATCTTTCTTTCCTTTCTTTCTTTATGGGAAGCAAACAATTTTTCTACCCTCATTTCCCAATCTAGGCAAGTTTCTATATTTTCTTTTCCATGGGAATGGGGTAGGTCTACCCTAACCTCTCTTGGGCTTTCTTGTTCTTTTCTATCTCTTCTATGTCTTCCCTCCCCAAAAGAATCATGCTTTTTAGAGATAGATGCATGAGAAGGTAATTTTTTTGAAATGTGAGACTTCTCATCCTTTGATTTAGTCAATTCATTAGTTTTGGCCTCATTCTCCAATTGTTTAGATGAAATTAATTGAATATTCTTGGAAAGTTGTTCCAAAAGAGATTTCAAGGATTTCACCTCACTTTTAAGAGATTTAAAGGAATGAGAAGACATGACTAGACCTTTGTGTATAGAAATATTTTACCTTGAGAAAATTTAGGAAAGTCAAAGAAGGTAGTCTTCCAGGTAAGGGAGGTGAGTCACAATGGACTACTTAAATACCAAGCCTTGCCTTAGCCAAAGACTATCCCTCAATGTCTTCACACAAAGCTTTCTCTTAGTAAACCACTTAAAACACAATTAGGATGAAGAAATCAAATTTTTAATGCAAGAAAACAATGCAAGCTATGAAAGCCTTAAACAAGATTAAACAAGAAATTAACGAAGTGATTAAAGCAAGTCGGTTCCATTAAAGCAATTAACAAAAACAAATTAAGCTAGACGGCCCTAGGTGAGGCTTCTTGGACACTTGGAGCCCTTGAAGACACACTCACCGACTAATTGCGTGATTAACAAGTAATTAACACAAGCAAGATTGCAAAGAAATTAAATGACACTCCCTTTGTTGCTTTTACTATTTGCACCCCTTTTGTTGTTCTTCTAGTTGCACCCCTTTTGTTGCTTTTCTACTTGTTGGGCCTTCCAAACTGTGTGTGGTGTATTTGTAGTATGGTGTTTGTTGCTGCCCTTTGCCTTTGTTCCTCTTGGAATTAGGTCAATAAAATCTTCAATCCAGCACCTATTAAGCAAGCTAGACTCCCCTCAAGTCAAATTCTCACTCAACAAGTACCAATTGATATTTAATCCACCAACAAGCTTAAAGGCCAAAGAAAGAAAGCAAGAAACAAATTAATTTGAAAAACAGTACCACACAAATGGAATTTAAATGTGAAACAACTAGAAAGAGTTCAAATGAAATTAGACAAGCAAATAAAAGGTACTCAAATAATGGATGGCACACAAAAAGGAACCTAGGAATAGCACTAGATTTGATTTAAAAACCAAAAAACAGCACCACAGAAAAGCACAAATTGTTGTGGTCCAGAAAGCGTATCTTTAAAAGATTTATGCTGAGCTGACCCTTTTGTATTTGCTTCTGAAAATTGAGACACAATCAGAACAAGATCTTAACAAACTTTTGGCGTTGGTTTCACTCCAAACGCATATACCAATTAATTTTGATAAATTTTTTACTACCAGTGCTCATTTTCCGCCAGCTGGAACAACAGATTGCACACTTTTTTTGTATGATTTATCATTTTTTTTCTATTTGTTTTTTTGACCTGATTCTTTTTGTATTCTTTTGCTAAGATCTCAAGTGACTCAAATCCAGAGGCTCATAAATTTCTTGTGACGTATTTAATTTTAACACATAAAAACAGCCAGGCCAGTTGCAGTGAAAACAGGGGATCCTAAAGCTGGAACCAAAAACAGCAAAGAAAATTTTTCAAGAACACAATGGAGTGAAGATATAGGAATTTGCGTGGATCTAACACCCAAATATGAACTCAAACTAAAAGAAAAATGCACCAAAAGATCATCCAAAACAGCAAAATAAAAACTGGACCCAAAATAAAGCAAGAAACCAAATCATCAAGAACAAGTACCACTAAGATTTTGATGACAAATTTGGAAACACATGACTTAGACAAAACATATGGATTCATAAAATAAAAAGACTCAAAGCATCATATGACCCAAAAGAAAATAAAAACAAGCAAGACTCAAATACCTAAAAATAAAAACAGCAACACAAAGGTGTATGGAATCCTACCAAAAATTGCACAAAGATTGCTCAAGAACAATTGAACAAGATGCACCAATTGGAATTTCCAAACAGCATACCAATGCAAATTAAAAATTAAAAAAACAGCAAGACAAGTATGGAAAACAAAGATGAACAACAAGGATTAAAGAAGAACTCAAAATGAAAAAGGACCAAGAACTACTCATCTTTGAAGAACCCCATGCTCATGATACCAAATGATGGCCTTCACATGTTGAGCTCTCCTTGGATGTTGAAGATGGTGCGGAAGCAATGGTTTAAATGAGCAAGACCCTCCTAGGAGTGATGGTGATCTTGAAGGTGCATGATGTGTATGAAAATGAGAGAGGTTTGGCCAGCTCTCTTTGGTGGTGAAGGAGTGAAGATTAAAACCATAAATCAAGAGATTTAGGCAAGGGAGTAAGTATGGCACAAATTTGGCAGCACAACTTTACTCAAATTAATCTTGAAAATACAAGGTGTAGGCTCCTCTTTTTATAGGCTAAGGAGGACCATAATGCAACCCTAATGCTAGCCAAATGAAATGTAAATGTGAAGCACATGGGCCACATGGAAAGTGTGAGCACATGGGGAGGGGTGTGTCTAGTTTGTAAGTTCACCCCCTCCATGGGCTTTCTAGAATAGTGGGAAGGTTAACTTCTCCTTAATTCTAATGTGCAGAAAAATAAACATTTGTCCACATGGCTATGCTATTTACACCCCAATTAAAGCTAAACTACATTTGATGGGCCTTCACGGAATATGTGCTAGTATGCCACTCTCCCATTCATAGCTTTGATCCAAGTCTTCTTGTCCTAGACGCTTCTAGCTTGGCCTTCTCGTCCTAGACGCTTCTAGCTTGTCTTAGACGCTCCTAGCTTGGTCTTAGACGCTCTTGACTTGGCTTTTGCCTTTCATGGAAGGTTGTGCTTGGCCCTCTTCCATCACCACGCCTTGCTGAAGGTTCTTCATCCCACAATGTTACGTCCAAGGTATCACCTCCACATGACTTGGTGACGTCGGTAGCTTCACATTTTCAAGAATAGATCAGCACTACTCCTCGTGCGCCCATGCATGCAACACTAAGGACGATTTCTTATGCTCAAGCATAGAGCTTCGCATGCACAGCGTATATAAGGTTTAACCCACACCTCGATACGCGTGGTTTTTGGAACCCACTATGGTTGATCCAGCATCTTGACCACATACTAAGTGCACTCCCGGCGATCACATACACCATAGCCGATTGGCGATCATGTGTACTCTAGGCGACAGGCGATTATGTGCCAGAGAAGTCGGAGATCGCCTCCGTCTTCAACAACGGCGATCTCGTAGACTTCTAAGCTATACTTTTCTTCCTTTACTCTTCTTGATCCACATGTCTTCCTCGAGCACCCCCACGTGATTACCTCACGATAAAGTCATCGCACCTGACTACTTGGTTAATACAATGGTCAGCCGACCGACCTCTACCAGCTGACCCCAGACCTTGGGCGATGTCCGAGGTCCGACTACTACCAAACTTCTATTACCAGCTCTTTGTATTTTAAATAATAACATCTTCTGAAATTATTTAAATATAACACTTTTATTCCAATTAAAGTTTCTAGGTCCTTACAGCTGTGGCAGCAAGACTCCATGTGCCAGAGAAAACCGACAGGGTACTTGGAGGGAGGAAGGATGAGTGGTGTGAATTCCATCAAGCTTATGGACATACACTCCGTAACTGCCTGGCGTTGGGGCGTCAGCTTGCTGAGTTGGTGGAGACAGGGTTCCTGACCGATTACCTGCAGAAGACACAAGGTGATCGCGCTTCGGGGTCCCAGGAAGGCGACCAGCAGCATGAACTCCCTGTGTTTGGGGAGGTGAGGTGATGGAAGAGGCTACACTGGGGGGGCTCCCAGAGCTGAAGCGGAAGGCATGATCGCCCCACGTGTGTGCATCGCCAGGGCGGTCATCGCCGGTTAAAGGAGACCCCATCCAGAGTGGTTGAGACGTTGGAGAATGGAGCTTGTCGGCTGGTGACTCTGGACGTAACGACTATTCCCAGAACCCAGGACGCTACACGCTTCTTTCCTCCTATCGTTAAGTTGTAAAGTAGATGCGCTATCGCGCTGTACACATACCTAGTATATTAAAACAGTTGAGCAGATCAGGGGCACTCTTTTTAACGATGACACCCAATAAAAGATTTTCAGTACTTAAAGTGTGCGAGTGTTCCCAGTTTAAAGTTCTCCTTGCCCCAGGTGCAAGACCAGGTGATCGATGGTGAGTTACCCAGTGGCCACCACCCGCAGATCAGCCCCTAGGTAAGCGCTGGGATGTAGAGCGCGATCAGCCATCAGTGCATGCAGACCACGATCAGCCGTCGGTGCATGTAGAGAGTGAGTACTCGGTCGGTGAACGGTCATCGGGGTCTTGCTAACACGTGTTAAGCTGGGATCCAAGTTCCCAGTGAGAGCGTTAAGCATGCACCTCGTATGATTCCAGAAGAAGAGGTCCTCGCCGGTCGGGACGTCGGTGAACGCGCGATGAGGCAATGCAGGCAGGGCGCGCCCAGTGTGTGCGCTTAGACAGCCACGCCTGGCGCCCCCCTGGGAGCGTGCACCCACGAGAAGGTCCTCCCTCGACTTTGTACAGCAAGGTTGAGGCAAGAGAAAGTCTTCTTCCTTTGCTTTTTACAGCAAGGTTGAGGCAACAGAGAAAGTCCTCTTCCTTTGCTTTTTACAGCAAGGTTGAGGCAATAGAGAAAGTCCTCACCTCTGCTTTATACAGCAAGGTTGAGGCAAGAGAAAGTCCTCTTCCTTTGCTTTCTACAGCAAGGTTGAGGCAAGAGAAAGTCCTCTTCCTTTGCTTTTTAGAGCAAGGTTGAGGCAACAGAGAAAGACCTCTTCCTTTGCTTTTTACAGCAAGGTTGAGGCAACAGAGGAAGTCCTCCTTGCCTTTGAGCAAGTGCAGGCGAGAACAGAGGAAGTGCTCCTTACCTTTGAGCAAGTGCAGGCACCAGAGGAAGCCCTCCTTGCCTTTGAGCAAGTGCAGGCGAGAACAGAGGAAGTCCTCCTTGCCTTTGAGCAAGTGCAGGCACCAGAGGAAGTCCTCCTTGCCTTTGAGCAAGTGCAGGCGAGAACAGAGGAAGTCCTCCTTGCCTTTGAGCAAGTGCAGGCACCAGAGGAAGTCCTCCTTGCCTTTGAGCAAGTGCAGGCACCAGAGGAAGTCCTCCTTGCCTTTGAGCAAGTGCAGGCACCAGAGGAAATCCTCCTTGCCTTTTGAGCAAGTGTAGGCAACAGAGGAAGACCTCCTTGCCTTTGAGCGAGTGCAGGCGAGAAAGAAGAAAGTCCTCCCTCGACTTTGTACAGCGAGGTGCAGGCGAGTTAAAGTCCTCACCTCGACTTTGTACAGCGAGGCTGAGGCAAGAGAGAAAGTCCTCTCCCTTTGCTTCTTACAGCAAGGTTGAGGCGAGAGAACCAAGTCCTCTTCCTCTGCTTCTTACAGCAAGGTTGAGGCAAGAGAACCAAGTCCCTTCCCTCTACTTTTTACAGCGAGGCTGGGGTGAGAGAGGCAAGACCTCACCCACGACTTCTTACAGCGAGGTTGAGGCAAGAGGGGTCGTCGAGAAGCACTTTTCTTCCCCAAAACACAGGGGGCATAGTTGGTGTTCAGACCCTCTATGCACTCAGCGCTGGTGTGGCAGAGAAGTGCAGCGAAGCCAGAAGCGCGATGACTGATCGGTGGTGCACTAACATGCTAGTCGGTGGTCGGTGGTAGAAGCAAGTTCTGCTGCGTGAAGCCGAAGCGTTTAGGCCCGTTAAGTCAGTCATCCAGCATGAAGTTATGTTGAAGGCAATGCTAAGGTAACAGTCAGCCGCGATCAAGTCAGAGGCCAAGTGTGAGGGGTTGCAGTTAGATCGCGCTAAAGCCTAAGCTAGGTAACAGGTAGTCACATGCAGAGAGTTAAAGAGAAGAAACGCAGCGAACCCTAGCGCATTTGAGAAGAAGAAAATAGGGAAGGTGAATCTCTAGATGATCCAGAGAGATGCTTTGAATGTTTGAAGGCGAAGAAGAAGGAATGAAACAGTGGTAGTACCAGAGTGTGCGCTCCTGTAGACCGTCAGAAGACGATTTCTTAGTCTCTTCGCTGAGAACAAGTTCACAGCTCGAGACTGGGGGGCTTGTGATCCGGTCGGTCATCGGTAGTCGATGACATCAGCAGCAGTTGACCACGTGGACCATTCACAGAGTAACACGTGGTAGAGGATAGCAGGCGAATCAGGGAGGCGACCACTCAGAATGGTAATTGCCTATCGCCTGTGATGTTGAGTAATCGCCTATCGCCTTGGAGATAGGTAATCGCCTATCGCCTTGAGGATGAGTAATCGCCTATCGCCTTGAGGATGAGTAATCGCCTATCGGCTTGAGGATGAGTAATCGTTCATCGCCGGTATGGATCAGTAATCGCCCAGTGGGACATGATCGCCGTGTGTTAAGGTTAGGAGATCAGGTGGTCAGCAAGTCGCCGAAAGAGCACATCGCCGGGTGTTTGAGGAGACTTGGCAAGCACTTGTTGTATGGTATAAGACAGAGGATAAGTGGCATATCTGCCACCATGTGTAGTGTGAGCTGCAATGCCCAGGGTTAACCAGCTCGCCATGTTAAGGTTGCGCCCAGAGTAGCCTGCGTACTAAGCTACTCCCTGTGTGGATAACTCAGTCGCCGGGGGCACAGTGGAAGTAACGTTTTAGCTGCAGATACTCCAGATGGTGACACGTGTACGACCAGATGTTATCCACGTGTCAAGAGGAATAACCGTCAGGAGAGAGAAAGACTCAGGTATATATACAAACTCTTAACGAAATTGAGGAGGGTTTTTTTTTAGATTCTTACAGCTTACACATTTGAGAGTTTCAGTGATACACGAGTCTCACAGAGAGATTCAGATATAGTTTTGGTGTTCCTGTTGCCTGACTTGGGCGTTGGAGCTACAACGGCCGCCAGAGGCGCCGTCTGTGTGTTTTGCAGGCAGCGTTTGGAGTTCCAGCGGTGGTTCTTGGAGCATTCCTGCAGAACAGAAGGCTAGACCAAGGAGTGACGAGGCAATCCTCCACGTTCGAGTCAAGCGGCAGGATCATTCAAGAACAGTACCAAACTTCAAAGGAAACACAAGAACAACATAAGAGCACCAAGAACAAGTGAAAATACTGATTGAAATTCAATAGGAATTAGAAAATCACAAAGAAACTCATCAAAGAACAAAAACCCATGGATGGAAAACAAGAACAACACATGTATATGGAAACCCATGGTTTGGACGAAATTAAAACAGCAAGAAAACAAGGAAATAAACCAAAAAAAGTGCAGAACAATGGCAGCAAATGAAAGGAAATAACTCATGGAAAAGATTGAACCGATTAAAAAGGGAAAAACTACAAGAAAACACAAATGGGTATTTTTAGAAGATGAATAGAAATGACTTATGTGGTTGTAGCCTTTTGGAGATGTGATTCACGCCACTTGGAGGGTGGTTCTTCCAAGATGAGTAGGTGGTGCGGCCACTTGAGAGTCTCCAAAGCTCACAAGATAAGACATGGAGGAGAAGAAGAGACAAGTCTCACAAACTCACTCTCTCTCAATTTCAAGATAGTTTCTTTTCTTCTAACTTTCAACTTTTTTTATTAAGAACCAAGCACTCCTATTTATAATAAGGAGGCTGGACATGTTACAAAGGGGAAGGAGTGGGAAGACTCACTCTTCTAGCTCCTTCTAGTGCCTAAGAGAGAAAGGAGTAGAAGAGTCACTTTTTCCACTTTTTCCTAAAGAAAGTGCCTAAAATGCCTCACATTTAGAGGTTTCTTTTGGTTTTCCTCTTTGGCATACTCCTAAGGCTATTTCTATATTATTTACAAATTTATACAAGAGTATTTACAAAGATTTATTTATACTACTATCTTTTGAATTTTCAAAAGAACCCAAAATGTTCTACTTTTTAAGAAGACTAGTAAGAAGAATTTTAAATGCTTGGGTGGATGGCCTCTTCCTCCATTAGTGAAATCCTCTTCTACTTGATATCCATCAGAAGAACTTCTGATTTTCTGGTTTATAACTGGTTCTTCTTTTGTTGATGCTCTCTCGAGGTTTGATGGGGTCCGACTTTGTATGCTGAGATGACTGACCTTTTTGTAAAATATTTGATGTGTCCTTAGTCATCTACTAGTTGCATTGGTGTGTATCATGCCCCCCAGGTTGGAAAAAATTCATCCTCGAATTTAGAACTCCTACAAATAACATAGTTTCTTCACTCGATTTATATATGTGAGTTGATGTGAATTCAAGAACATAAGATGAAAGGTTCTTGACATTCTTAGGAAACATCTTGAGCTGGTCATTAGAGAGGCACTTTTTCTTAGAATTGGATCAATGTTCTAAGTCAAGAACTCACCAAAACTAATGCCAAAACACAAACTCATATGGAAGTTCCAATTATTGTCAAATTGAACCGATTAAAGTGAAATTAAAAGCAAGGAAACTGAATATAAGTGCTGGAAATTAAAAGCACCGAACCAAAACACAAGAACACAAGCTAAGACATGAAAATTAAAAGAGAAGGAAGGAAGGAGAACAGAATGCTCATGAAGATGGAGGAATGGTTGGATGATCACGCCACTAAGAGGATGGAGGCTCCTAGATGAGTGTGCAAGCCGCCACTTGAGGTAACCATTGAACCTTCAAGATAAGACTAATGAAGAAGATGCAAAGCTCTCCAATGCTCACTCAAAAATTGAGTAAAGTTTCTCTAATTCAAAATTCAAAGCTGAAAAATACAAGGGCAGCACCTTAATTTATAGTGTGAAGGTGCTGAAATGCAAGCTAAATGAATTCAAAAATTCCCCCTAAATTCAAATGAAAATGGCGCCTAAACAAGTCATGAGGAAGGTGTGACTTCTTCTTTCACTTTGGCACCTCCTATTTTAACTCCTACACCTATTTACTAACGCACCCCCTCCTAATGCTCCTAACTAAAGACTTAAAGATGCTTTAACACAAGAGGTTTCTCATGTTTTCCTCTAAGCATCCTCACACAATGAAATTACAAAAAGGGAATATAAACGTCCCCTTGCTCCTAAAGCTTTGAACATGCTTCTTGTGAGCCTTTGAGGCTGACTTTGATCTCCATGAACGTCCTCAACCTCTTTTTCTTTGTGATGATTGGCCTCCATGTCCTCTTGAGCTTGATCTCCATCATGAGTGGTGAAGTAAACTTATGTTCATTGATTTTCCAGAGTTTGGGTGGAATGGTTCTAGTTACATGTAATGTTTGTAGAGAAAAGAGAACTTGGGAATATTGATGGTTGAAATTGATATAGATTATGAATGGTGTGAAGATTTATGCTTTCTATGGATATAAAGTTTCATATTTAAAGTTTTAAAAATATCTAGCTTACCCTTTTATTTTGTATCGTGGTTGTTTTTCTTAAACCTGTGATGATCGTGTATATTTGCACGGGAGCAGATGAGGTTGCAGGTAGTAGAGCTCCTCGGTGAGCATTTCTAGAGGAGGAGATCGCCGGTTTTTGAATGCTGTTGTTTTGTTTTATTTTGAAAACTCCTGTATGGAGATGTATTAAAACTTCCTCGAAAAGGGATATTATTTTGAGGCACATTTGTATTAATGGATGAATTATATTATGTATATATCTATGTTAAATGTTGATATTATTGTTTCACCTTTATTTTATTATATAAAAATGAACAATATTTTGAGGGGCATTACACTCACGCCTGGGGCGAGTAGGCTTCAACTGATCACCTGCACTTGCACCTGGGGCAAAGAGAATTTTAAACTGGGAAACACTTGCACACTTGATGTACTGAAATCTTTTTTATTGGGTGGCCTCGTTAAAAACCCTCCTTAGGGAAAAGAGTGCCCCCTGATCTGCTCAATTGTTTACAGTATATATACTGAGTGTGTATATGGCGCGAGAACGCATCTACTTTAGACCTTAACTAAAGTAGAACTTCAAGTGTGTGGCGTTCCACGTCCTGGGGATAGCTGCTCCATCCAGAGTCTCCAGCCGATAAGCTCCATTCTCCAACGCCTTAACTATTCTGTATGGACCCGTCCACTTTGGAGATAACTTGTTCTCCATCTCATTCTGATGTGCTTTCCTCATCACCAGATCGCCCTCCTGGAAGCGCCTGAGCCTCACCTTGGAGTTGTGCCTGCGTTCTACTCTTCTCTTGACAGCTTCGGCACTAACTCTGGCTTCTTCTCGCACTTCATCCAAGAGATCGAGATTCACCTTTCGCTCTTGATTGGACTCTTCGGCGATGAAGTGCATAAATCTAGGGGAGCTCTCCTGTATCTCCACGGGAATCATAGCATCTGTCCCATAGACAAGACTAAAGGGTGTCTAATGGGTGCTAGACTATGGAGTGGTATGGTAAGACCATACAATTCTAGGAACTTCTTCTGCCCAATTCCCCTTAGTTTTCTCTAGTCTTCGCTTCAGTCCCCTGAGTAGCACTCGGTTGGCTGACTCCACCTGACCGTTGGTCTGCGGGTGTTCTACCGAGGCGAACACTTGTTGTATCTTCAACTCTTCACACATCTTTCTCAACTGATGACTGGTGAACTGAGTGCCATTGTCGGATACCAGCCTCTTGGGTACTCCGAAACGACAGACGATGTTCCTCCAGACAAAATGCTCAACCTTCTGAGCGGTGATGTGCGCCACTGGTTCTGCCTCCACCCATCACTCGGCTGGATGGGGCCTCCTTTCATTGGCGATGACCGCCCTGGCGATGCCTGACTCACGAGGAGCGATCATGCCCTCTGCTTCAGCTTCCGCCTGAGCTACCTGGGAGCCCCCCAGCGTAGCATCTTCCATCACCTGATCTGCCCGTGTACTACGAAGCACCGATCACTCCTCGAGCACGCCTGATGGTGGTGTCGTAGTGACATGGCAGATGCTTCTCTTCTGCTTGAGGCTGTTCTCATAACAGCGCCTAGCCTCAGCCTGATCTGACTTGATGGTAATGACAACCCCTTCCATCGACGGCAACTTCAACTTCATGTGCCTTCTTGATGGCACTGCACCCAACCTGTTGAGTGTGGGTCTTCCCAGCAAGATATTGTATGCAGATGGGGCATTCACCACTAAGTACTTTATCTTTTCTGTGCGGGATGCCACTCCATCGGTGAACGTCGTTCTCAGCTCTATGTAGCCCCGCACCTTGACCTGGTCCCCCGTGAAGCCATAAAGACACCCAACATATGGCCTCAACTGATCGAGGGACAGCTGCAGCTTGTTGAACGTCGGCCAGAACATGACGTCTGTTGAGCTTCCTTGGTCTACGAGCACCCTGTGCACTCGTCTTCCTGCTGTCACAAGGGAGATGACCACAGGATCGTTGTCGTGGGGTACAAGATCCTTCTTCTTTGCGATGCGGAGCACCCTTCGCCAGAGAAGCCCCCCGCGATCGTCCTCACTTCCCCGTGCACAGGGATTTCATGTTGCTGATCACCTGCCTGGGACCCCAAAGCGCGATCACCTTGCGCCTCCCGCAGGTAATCGGTCAGGAATCCTGACTTCACCAACTCAGCAAGTTGATGCCCCAACGCCAGGCAGGTGTGGAGTGTGTGTCCATAAGCCTAATGGAATTCACACCACTCATCCTTCTTCCTTCCAAGTACCTTGTCAGTTTTCTCTGGTACTCGGAGTCTTGCAGCCACGGCAGGGATGGCGATCAGCTCCGCCAACTCTACCATGAAATCATACCTAGGGGGTGCGTTGTTCTCCCTTGCACACCCCCTGGTCTGGTCCTTCCTGGGTGCATAGGGACGAGGCCTTCCCTGCGCCTTCTTCCCTTCCTTGGCCTCGTGCACCCGCGCTTGTTGTTGCTGCTTCCCCTGACCTCCGCACGGCTTTGACGATGCAGCACTGCCTCTCTTCTCAAAGACCTCTGTCTCTGCTACTATGTGCGCCACCGCGCGTCGTCGAATCTCAACGAAGGTGGCAGGGTGGCTCCTGATGAGCGATTCACTAAAAGGACCAGGCAGTACGCCTTTCTTGAATGCATGCACCAGCATGTTCTCGTCCTTGCTGGGCAATCTCACCACCTGCGCACCAAAACAGTTGAGGTAGTCCTTCAGCGACCCCTTGGTACTGGCACACGTCGAACAGATCGTAGGATATCATCGGTGGTGCTCTATTGACGATATACTGCTCCGTGAACAACTTCGAAAACTGATGGAAGGAGGTGATGTGGCCCTCTGGCAGGCTCACGAACCACTCCATAGGTATTCCGCTCAGTGTACTCATAAACATTTTGCAGTACACAGCGTCTGAGCCTCCAGACAACATCCTCTGAGTGTGGAAGGCCGTCAGATGTGCTTCTGGATCTTCCACCCCCATGAACAACACCTTCACTCCCACCAGGTTAGGAGGCACCACTGTGTTCATAATCTCGGGGGAGAAAGGCAGAGGGAATGCTCTAGGAGGCGATGGCGGCATCGACGTCCTATCTTCGACTACGCACTCCTTCTGCGCCTGCAATTCCCTACGCAATTCCTCGTTTATACGGTTCAACTCTTCATTTCTGCTCTGCGATGCAGTCAGCTCTGCATGCATCTTCTCCTGCTCAGCTCTCGATGCCGCGACATTATCTTGCAGCGCGCGCATGCGCCATGGTAACAGCTCCTTCCTCAGCAGATGGCGCAGGTGTGGTTTGTCTGGTTCTTCTACTCATCTTTTCAGCAAAACCTTCGACGAAAACTTCAAGAAACTTCAAGAACTGTGATGTGGATGGGAACAAGATTCACACGGCCCCCACGGTGGGCGCCAAATGATCCTGCCTCTGACTCAAATGTGGAGGATATGCCTCGTCACTCCTTCGTCTAGCCTTCTACAACCGCGTGTTGTAACATCCCGCCAAATTCATTTCATATTTATATAATAAAATAAGAGTAGACATTTATTTATAAAATCAACATATGTATATATATTGAAAGTACATCCTCCCATACATTATATCTCAAAAAGAAACGTCCCTCTTATAGGGGTTTTAATACATTCCATCAACTCTTTCAAAATAAAACCAAAATACAGCATAAAAAGAAAACAGGCGATCTCTTCCTCCAACTGCTCATTGAGGAGCTCGGCTACCTGCAACATCATCTGCTCCCGTGTAAAATACACGATCATCACAGTTTTAAGAGAAACAGCCACAGAACAAAACGCAGGGTAAGCCAGATATTTTAAAGAGAATTTAGATATGAAACTTTAAAATCAAGATACAACAAATTTAAGACACCCACGTAAAACCATCAATTTCCCATTCATTTCACACACTTCACAATTTCATCAAGAGTTATTTGTTTCACATAAAACATCAAATGCCTATCAAATCTCAATATTTCTCTTTCTCACGTCCGACTTCCACGGACTCACCACACATAGACACATACCACACCACTGTAAAGTCCACACAGGACAGCTAGTGAAGTCCACACAGGACAGCTACTGAAGTCCACACAGGACAGCTAGTGAAGTCCACACAGGACAGCTACTGAAGTCCACACAGGACAGCTAATGAAGTCCACACAGGACAGCTAATGAAGTCCACACAGGACAGCTAATGAAGTCCACACAGGACAGCTAATGAAGTCCACACAGGACAGCTAATGAAGTCCACACAGGACAGCTAATGAAGTCCACACATGACAGCTAATGAAGTCCACACAGGACAGCTAATGAAGTCCACACAGGACAGCAAGATATCATCAATTCACCCAATGCACCATACAACACTTGAATTAACGATTCCAACCACAGCAACAATCGTACCAAGGTTCAGATTTTCCAATATCACATGCATTTCACATATCAATCTCAAACAAGTTCAAAGCGACACTAAAACAGGGGAGTTCGAAATCAACATTTAAAACCGGCGATCACGTCGCCCCACACATAAAAACAGAGCATCGTGAAAAAGAATATGAAACCCGCGACCACGTCGCCCTCACTTCAGAACCTACTCGCCTAAAGTTTTTATAAATGAAAATACTAGCTTCCCTTACCTGGACTTGCGCAAAACACCAAGAGCTCCGAAACCCAACGAAGCTTAAAGAATGCCTTGGCTCTGTTTTTTGCGTCTGGTTTGAAGGACTTGCAGAGAACTTCCCAGGTGCTCTAATGGTGGCCGTCGCTCGTCGTACTCTTGTGTGAAGGTGCCAGAATCGCAGCGTGAAGGAGAGAAATGGAGGAGAAAGGAGGTAACTCACTCTTTCGCTCTTGAACAACTGCAATGTTTCTTTCCCTCAGCAGTGGGTTTTTCCATCTTAAACCAACTATTCCACAAAAGCCGCTGCCACCACCCACTCTGCAGGGAAGGTTGCGTGTACGCTTCCTGAACAGTACGACTACGCATGCCTCTGCGCAGGCTAAAACTCTGAGGTCACTATTCTGAACTACCCTTTTTTTCTACGTGTCGCGCGTGCAGTACGTCTGATGCTGAGAGCCTGGGTCGTGCGTTAACCTTCCACCGATGACTCAACCTGGAAGACGACCGATCTCTCTCTCTGGAAGACGACCGATATCTCTCTCTGGGAGACGACCGATGTCTATCCCTGGCGACGCCCGCATGCCTCTCGCGCCCCGGCGATGCCCGCATGCCTCTCGCGCCCTGGCGATGTCCGCATACCTCGCGCGCCCTGGCGATGTCCGCATACCTCGCGCCCTGGCGATGTCCGCATACCTCGCGCCCTGGCAATGTCCGCATACCTCGCGCCCTGGCGATGTCCGCATACCTCGCGCCCTGGCGATGCCCGACGACACATCGCCACGCCTTCCTGAAGGTTCTTCATTCCACTATGTTACGTCAAATGTATTATCTCCACATGACTCGGGGATGTCGGTAGCTTCACATTCCAAGAGAAGATCAGCACCACTCCTCTTGCGCCCATGCATGCAACACTAAGGACGATCTCTTTTGCTCAAGCATAGAGCTTCGCATGCACAGCGTATCTAAGGCTTAACCCACACCTTGATACGCGTGGTTGTTGGAACCCACTCTGGTTGATCCAGTATCTTGACCACATACTACGTGCACTCCCGTCGATCACGTACGCCCTAAACGATTGGCGGTCATGTCTCCTCTAGGCAACAGGCGATTATGTGCCAGAGAAGTCGGAGATTGTAACATCCCGCCAAAATAAAACCATACATACATGTATAATGAAAATAAAGGTACACAAATAATATTGAAGAGTACATGATAATATATATATATAAGTAATGAAGTTGCTCCTCTTAGGGAGTTTAATACATAACCAGTCAAATGTTTTCAAAATTTAACGAAATTCAATCAAATACAACAAGATCGGCGGTCTCCATACATGAACCGGCGATCTGGTAACAGAAGGCCCCAAAACAGGCGATCTGCTAGCAGGACATAAAACCGGCGATCACCACCAAGAGATAGAAACCGGCGATCTCTTCCTCGGTGACCACTCACTAGGGAGCTCTGCTTCCTGGAAGATCATCTGCTCCCGTGTAAGTTATACACGATCATCACAGTTTTAAGAGAAAAACAGCCAACGAGCAGAACACGCAGGGTAAGCTAGATATTTTAAGGAGAGTTTAAATAAGGATAATTAAATTAAAATCAAGGTAAACAATTTCAAGATATTCACGTATCGCTATCAAGTTTCTCATACCCTTCACTTGATCGCCCAGAAATCACACATTTCACAATATTTTCAAGAGTCATTCTATTTCACAAACTGCATCAAGTGTCTATCAATTTCAAGTTCCTCATTTCACATGTCAGACCACCACTGACTCAGCACACAAGACACTTGACACTACTTCCGGAAGACACGTGCATTGACTAGACTCAGAGATCCGCACCTGTCATACTAAACTGCTGTAATGTTTCCACAGCTATGCGCATCAACACAATCTCGATCTCAAGTTCATCATTCTCACAGTATGACAGGGTTAATCCATATAACAGGCCGAGCTCGTTCTTTTTCACACGACTCACCCATTCATATGAACCTCCTTCGACTCTCAACGCCTGAATAACTTCATCTATATGAATTCATTATCTCAGGAGAGTCAGGATAATCTCATTATAGACATCACTGATCAATGCACATCCTACACGATCTTACACGGTATTTTCTTTCCTGAAAATACTATGCCTTGATCCCACATTCACAACATTCAACACATCATACCACACTTAAATGAATGATTTCAATCACAGCAAAACTCACTCCAAGGTTCATGTTTTCGAATATCACATTTACATCTCAAACAGTTTCAAAACAACACCAAAACAGGGGAGTTCGCAAAAACAACGCCAAAACCGGCGACCTGGTTCAAAAACAGGGTATTTCGAAGTTTGTATTTAAAAACCGGCGACCACGTCGCTCAAAAACACACAGAACAGAGCATTCACGAAGATGAAAACGAAACCGGCGACCTCGTCGCCCTCACTTCCGAAATAGCTAAACTACGACTTGTATTGAAAATGGAGGCTAGCTTCCCTTACCTGGACTTGCGCAAAATACCAAGAGCTCCTAAATCCAACGAAGCTTGAAGAATGCCTTGGCTCTGTTTTTTCGTCTGGTTTGAAGGACTTGCAGAGAACTTCCCAGGTGCTCTAATGGTGGCTGCCGCTCGTCGTACTCTTGTGTGAAGGTGCCAGAATCGCAGCGCGAAGGAGAGAAATGGAGGAGAAAGGAGGTAGTTCACTCTTTCGCTCTTGAACAACTGAAATGCTTTTGTTCCCTCAGCAGTGGGTTTTTCCATCTTAAACCAACTTGTCCACAAAAGCAGCTGCCACCACCCACTCTGCAGGGAAGTCTGAGTGTACCTTTCTCTGAACAGTACGACTACGGTTGTCTCTTGTGCATGCCAACCACTGCTCTGAACAGTACGACCGCGAGTGTCTCTTGCGCATGCCAACATTCTGATGTCACTGTTCTGAACCAACACTTTTTGTCTACGTGTCGCGCGTGCCGCGCGTCTCATGCTGGGAGTCTGGGTCCCACCTTCTCTGTGTGCAACTCGACATCGCGCGATCACCTTTCACCGATGACCACTGGCGCGAAGACTAACCACCGATGACATCTCACGCGAAGGCTATCCACCGATGGCCTCTCGCGCGAAGGCTATCCACCGATGACCTCTCGCGCGGAGACCATCCACCGATGACCTCTTGCGCGAAGACTCCCCACCGATGTCCTCTCGCGCGAAGACTCTCCATCGATGTCCTCTCGCGCGAAGACTCTCCACCGATGACCTTCCGCGCGAAGACTCTCCACCGATGACCTTCCACGCATCTCCACCGATGACCTTCCGCGCGAAGAATCTCCACCGATGCCCTCTCGCCCTAGTGATCACGTGTAGTCTAGGCGACCGGCGATTATGTGTTAACAAGGAACTCTTGTAGTCTTCTAAGCTACACTTTCCTTCCTTTTTATTTTAAATAAAAACATACTTAGAATTCATTTAAAATATACCCTTTTATTCCAATTTAATTTTACAGGTCCTTACATTCTCCCCATCAAGAAAAAATTTTCGTCCCCGAAAATTGAATTACAAGGAAAAGAGGTATGGATAAGCCTCTCTCATGGGTTCTTCTAACTCCCAAGTTGAATCCCCCGATCTCTCATCCCACACCACTTTCACCATGTTGATGGTCTTGCCTCTGAGCTGTTTACTTTGCCGATCGTCAATCCTGACTGGTTTTGCTTCAAAGGACAAGTCATCCCTGATCTGCACATCGTCTACATCCAGCACATGACTAGGGTCTGCCATGTACTTCCTCAGCTGTGACACGTGAAAGACATTGTGCAGATTCGCTAGATGGGGAGGTAGGGCGATCTCATAAGCCACTGGACCAACCTTTCTTAAGATCTGATATGGTCCCACGAACTTAGGGGACAACTTCCTTGACCTGATCGCCCGTCCTACACCCTTGGTTGGTGTCACTTTCATGAACACGTGGTCTCCAGCAGCAAACTCCAAAGGCTTTCTCCTCTGATCTGCATAGGACTTCTGCCTACTCTGAGAAGCTTTCATTCTGCTTTGTACCTATTTCACCTTCTCGGTCGTCTGCTGAATCAACTCTGGCCCAACCAAGACTGCCTCGCCCTCCTGGTACCAACATAAGGGAGTTCTGCATTTCCTCCCATACAGGGCTTCATATGGTGCCATCCCAATACTGGCGTGGTAGCTATTATTATAGGTAAACTCCACCAGTGGCAACACCTCGTCCCAACTTCCCAATTGATCCAAGACGCACGCCCTCAGCAGATCTTCCAAGGATTGGATCGTTCTCTCTGACTGACCATCTGTTTGGGGATGATATGCAGAGCTCATCCTCAACTTAGTTCCCAAGCACTCTTGCAAGGTCTGCCAAAACCGTGAAGTGAACCTGGGATCTCTATCTGAAACGATGCTGGAAGGCACTCCATGCAACCTCACAATCTCCTTGATGTACAGCTGTGCCAACTTGGCCATGGGCATCTTCATATTTACTGGGAGAAAGTGGGCACTCTTTGTAAGGACCTGGAAAATCTTATTGGAATAAAAGTGATATATTTTAAGTCAATTCTAAGTATGTCTTTATTTAAAAATATAAAGGAAGGGAAGTATAGCTTAAAAGTCTACGAGACCGCCGTAATTGAAAGAGTAGGCGATCTCCGACTTCTCTGGCACATGATCGCCTGTCGCCTTGATTTCACAGAACGCCTATCGCCTGTAGTGTACCTAGTCGCCTGTCGCCTAGGGTACACATGATCGCCGAAACTACACTTAGTGTGTAGTCAAGATGTTGGATCAACCATAGTGGGTTCCCAAAGACCACGTGCATCAAGGTGTGGGTTAAGCCTTAGACACGCTATGCATGCGAAGCTCTATGCTTGGGTATTGGAGATCGTCCTTAGCGTTGCATGCATGGGCGCACGAGGGCAAGTGCCAATCCACCCTTGGAAATGTGAAGCTACCGACGTCACCGAGTCACGTGGAGATGATACCTTGGACGTAACATAGTGCAATGAGGAACCTTCAGCAAGGAGTGTCGTCGGTCATCGCCGGGCGTGAGGCATGCGGGCGTCGCCGGGGCGTGAGGCATGCGGGCATCGCCGGGGCGTGAGGCATGCAGGTGTCGCCGGGGCGTGAGGCATACGGGTGTCGCCGGGGCGCGAGAGGCATGCGGACATCGCCATGGCGCGAGGCATGTGGACATCGCCACAGAGAGACATCGGTCGTCTTCCAGAGAGAGACATCGGTCGTCCTCCAGGATGAGTCATCGGTGGAAGGTTATCGCGCGATGTCGAGTGGTACGTAGAGAAGGTGGGACCCAGACTCCCAGCCTGAACGTGTTGCATGCGCGACACGTAGTCATTGGCTCCAGAGAGTTGGTACTGTAGTGCACAGTGTTTGTGTGCGCAAAGTCAACCACGCAACCGTACTGTCAGGTTTGTGCTTGAGTAAAGGAAAACTCACACGCTAGATATCTCAAAGAGTAGGCTAAAGCGGCTACACAGCAGGCCTACGTCCTTAGCTTCAGAAGGCTCCTCTTAGAGAGTCTAGAAGCGCAGTGAGAGATAAAAAGGGGACAGAGTGAGTCCACCATCATCTTTCTCTTTTCTCCCCCTTGCACTGCAACTCAGTATTCCCAGGCACCTTCAAGCAAGAGCAAGACGAGCGACGACTGCCATAGAGCTTTTGGGAAGGTTCTCTGCAAGTTCTCCAGATCAAAACGCTTAGGCAGTATTCGTGCATCCTTAAGTTCAGAGGGTTAGAGCTCGAAGTGAGATTTCACGCTGATCCAGGTAAGGGAAGCTAGCCTCCATCTTTAATACGAGCCATAGTTTAGCTATTTTCTGAAGTGTGGGCGGCGTGGTCGCCGTTTTCGCTTTCGTCTTCGTGAAATACTCTGTTTTATGTGTTTGGGCGATGTGGTCGCCGGTTTTATATAAAGCCTTCGAAACACCCTGTTTTTGAACTAGATCGCCGGTTTTGGCGTTGTTTGTGAACTCTCTGTTTCTGGGTGTTGCTTTGAAACTACTTGAGATTTAAACGAGATATTCGAAGATCTGAACCTTTGAAATGATTGTTCTATGATTGAATCATGTATTTGAGTGGTATGATGTTTGGAATGCTGTGAATGTGGGATCGAGGCATAGTATTTTCAGGAAAGGAAATACCGTGTAAGATCTGTATAGGTGTATTGACTAGGGGCTTGTCTAGAAGGAGATATCCTGACTCTGCTGAGATAATGGAATCAAGTAGATGAAGTTATTCAGTTGGTGAGAGTCGAAGGAGGTTCGTACGTATGGGTGAGTTGTTCAAATGGGAACGAGCTCGGCCTGTTATACGAATTTACCTTGTCATACCGAGAGAATGGTAACAATGTGATGGTATATGCGCATGCTGTGTGGATTCACAGTGGTAGGTATGACAGGTGCAAATCTCTGGGCCTGAGTCAACGCACGAGTCAATCCGGAAGTAGTGTCATGTGTCTATGCATTGTGGGCCAGTGGAAAGTCTGGCATGTGAAATGAGAAACTGGAATATTGATAGACACTTGATGCTGTATTGTGAAATGGAAATGACTATGGGTGAATGTTGTGAAGTCTGTGGTTTTGGGCGAGCAGTTGAATGCTATGAGTAGCTCCACGTTTTACATGGATATCTTGGAAAATGTTTTACCTTGATCTATTATGTTCATGATTTTAAATGCCTTATTCTAAACTCTCGTTAAAATGTCTGGCTTACCCTTTTATCTGTTATTGTGGTGGTTTTCTCAAAACTGTGATGATCGTGTAAATGTGTACACGGGAGCAGATGATCTTCCAGGAAGAAGAGCTCCCTAATGGGTGGTCGTCGAGGGCAGAGATCGCCCATTTCCACCTCTCGGGGGTGATCGCCGGATTTGTGTCCTGATAGCAGATCGCCTGTCTTGAGGTCTTCTGTTTTGGGATCGCCGGTTTGTGTTGGAGATCGCCGTTTTTTTGTATGGAGACCGCCGGTCTTGCTGTATTTGATTTTTTTATTATTCTTTAAATTTTGAAAAAAAAAAAGAAAACATTTGAAGGATTATGTACTAATCTCCCTAAGAGGAGCAACTCCCTTACTTATGTATATATATTATCTTGTATTCTTCAACATTATTCGTTTACCTTATTTTCATATTACATGTATGAGATTGTTTATTTTGGCGGGATGTTACATTAATGGTATCAGAGCAGTTCGTCCTTAGGATGACCTGAGGGCTGTGGATCCATTGTGTTTCTTCTGCTCATAAAATCTATTTGAGTTTTAAATAACAACTATAGTGAAAGGTTTTCAAAACGTTTTTGGTATTGAAATTTTGTGTGTGCCTTAGTGAATGTATGCGCTAATTGAAAATCTTGGTATTAAGAATGAGAAGATCCTGATAAAGTAATGAGGGTGCACACTCATAACTGGATCAAGATAATTCTTAATCTTAATTCCAAAGGTTGATGTTTAGCCCACCTTGAAGTCAGGTGTGATGTATTTCGTGTTCTTGTAATTGACTGTGGGTGATTAGTTGGATTGATGTTTGCACACCAGTAACTGATCTGGTGTTTTGTTTGAAGTTATAAGCTTTATGAATCTGTTGATGAGCTCAAATTCTAGATGACGTTGAGATGCTGACCTTTGTAAGGTCTAGCTGTTACCCCCCTTGAATGAATTGATTCTTATCGATTCCATTCTTACAGTTGTAGGGAATATAGAAGTCAATAGATTCAGAAGATGGCACGTAGACCTTCTACCCCACCCCAACCTTCCTCAGAGATGAGCCAGATCGCCAAGGCCATCGAGATGATGGCGACTGCCATTCAGCAACAGAACGTAGCGATGGCCCAGAACCATCAAGCCACAATGCAACACTGGGAAACTGCCCGATCTGCTGAGACAAACTCCCACGTCGGTCAGCCCCAAGAACAGATGGGACTGGCCGAGTTCATGAGGCACAACCCACCTAAGTTCAGTGGGAATGCTACCCCTGACCAGGCAGATCAGTGGGTCAGAGAGTTGGAGAAAATCTTTAGGGCGACCTCCTGCCCTGAAGAGAAGAAGCTGCTGTTCGCCACTTATTTGCTATCAGGAGAAGCTGAGTTCTGGTGGATGGGAGCTCAGCAGATGATGGAGGCACGAGAGGATGTATTGGATTGGGAGAGCTTCAGGGTGAAGTTCTTAGAGAAGTACTTCCCAGACAGCGCCAAGTTTGCAAGGGAAGCTGAGTTCCTGAAGTTGGAGCAGGGGGACATGTCGGTAAACGCCTATGCTGCCCGTTTTGAGTACCTCGCCCGGTTCTATACTCAGGCGACCTCCGAGGCCTGGAGGTGTAGGAAGTTCGAGGAAGGGCTGAAGCATGGGCTGAAGAAGACCATAGCCCCGATGTGCATCAGGGAGTTCCACGCCTTAGTGGAGAAGGTGAAGATGGTGGAGACCCTGGAAAAGGGTGAGTCTCGGGTGATCAGGTCACACCCAGGAGGTCCTTCCAGTGGGAGAGCTAAGGCACAGCACCCACAAAGCAAGCCCTATGCGAGACCTCCATCACATCGGGCAGGAGCAGCACCTCCCCAGTTCCAGCAGCAGCAACCATGGAAACTCAAGTGTTTCCATTGTGGTGGACCACACGCCATGCTCCAAGAAGAGTTCAGAGAAAAGGTGCTACATCTGCCAAAAGACGGGGCATTTTGCTAGAGAATGCCCTAACCGGAATGGGGCGATCCAGCCCAGTGGCTCTCAGCAGACGAGAAACGAGGGCAGCAGACCTCAGGCAACAGGGAGGGTGTTCGCCATGTCTGGAACAGAGGCAGCTCAGTCAGGTAACCTCATCAAAGGTGTTTGTTTTATTGCTGGTAGAAGTGTAAGAGCTTTGTTTGATTCTGGAGCGACACACTCATTTGTGTCAAGTCTGTGTGTAGCCGAGTTGGATCTCCTAGTGAAGGAGTTACCTTTCGAACTGTTGGTCTCTACACCTGCGTCAGGACAGGTGTCGACCTCTACAGTGTGCCCTGAATGTCCAGTGATTGTAGAAGGACGCAGATTCAAGGTGGACTTGATCTGCCTACCTCTTCAGGACCTAGATGTTATCCTGGGAATGGATTGGTTGGCTGCCAATCACGTTCTCATAGACTGTGGTAGGCAGAAGGTAGCGTTTCCAGACCCCCAAGAATCGGATGTGTTAACAGTTCAACAAGGGCAATCAGCGTTGGAAGAAGGGGCGAGGTGCTTCGTGGTGCTCGCCCGGTTGGAAGTGGAATAAAGGGGACGTAAACAGGATACAAGTGGTGAGAGATTTCACCGATGTATTCCCAGAGGAGGTGCCTGGGTTACCCCCTAAGAGAGAAGTGGAATTCTCTATTGACTTGGTACCTGGAGCTGGACCAATATCAATGGCACCTTACAGGATGGCACCAGCCGAGTTAGTGGAGTTAAAGAAGCAAGTGGAAGAGTTGCTGGAGAAGCAGTTCATCAGACCCAGCGTATCCCCATGGGGAGCTCCAGTGCTCCTAGTCAAGAAGAAGGATGGAGGGTCTCGGCTGTGTATAGACTACAGGCAATTGAACAAATTGACCATCAAGAACAAGTACCCCCTACCTCGGATCGATGATTTGATGGACCAAATTCATGGGGCCTCGGTGTTCTCCAAGATTGACCTGAGATCGGGGTATCACCAAATCTTGGTAAAAGCTGAAGATGTACAGAAGACAGCTTTTAGGTCTAGATATGGGCACTACGAGTATGTAGTGATGCCATTTGGAGTCACCAACGCTCCAGCTCTATTCATGGACTACATGAATAGGATCTTTCGCCCTTTCTTGGATAAGTTTGTGGTGGTCTTCATAGATGACATCCTCATTTATTCAAGGACCGAGGAAGAGCATGAGGAACACCTGAGGACAGTATTGGAAATACTGAGAGAGAAGCAACTCTATGCCAAGTTCTCCAAGTGTGAGTTCTGGCTGAGGGAAGTCAACTTCTTAGGACACGTGATATCTGCCCAAGGGATCTCGGTAGATCCAGCCAAGGTAGAGGCAGTGCTGCAATGGGAACGTCCTAAGACCGTGACTGAGATAAGGAGCTTTGTGGGGTTGGCGGGCTACTATCGGAGGTTTATTGAGGATTTTTCCAAGATAGTGGCTCCTTTAACACAGCTAACCCGCAAGGACCAACCCTTTGCTTGGACCGACCGATGTGAACAGAGCTTCAGGGAACTAAAGGAGAGGTTGACCAGTGCTCCAGTGCTGGTAATCCCCGAGGTAGGAAGACCTTTTGATGTCTTCTGTGACGCTTCACATCAAGGCTTGGGATGTGTTTTAATGCAAGAAAAGAGAGTAGTTGCATATGCTTCAAGGCAACTCAAGATTCATGAGAGGAACTACCCTACGCATGACTTGGAGTTGGCGGCTGTGGTTTTTGCCTTGAAGATCTGGAGGCACTATCTATATGGAGCTCGGTTCCAGGTGTTCAGTGACCACAAGAGCTTGAAGTACCTGTTCGATCAGAAGGAACTAAACATGAGGCAAAGAAGGTGGATGGAATTCCTAAAGGACTACGACTTTCAACTCATGTATCACCCAGGGAAGGCCAATGTAGTGGCCGATGCCTTGAGTAGGAAGTCTATACAAGTCGCCACCATGATGATGGAAGAGCAGAAACTGATCGAGCAGTTCAGGGACTTAAACCTTGGAGTGGAATTTCACGCGAATCACATTAGTTGTAGTAAGCTGACTATAACTAATGACTTCCTTGGGATGTTGAAGGATACACAATTGGAGGACCCTAGCCTGAAGCGCACTGTGGAGTCACTAGGGGCAGATCAGGCGAGAGGCTTTGAGATGGGCGATGATGGGATCTTGAGGTTTGATGGCAGGATTTGCATACCTGCAAATGATGAGTTGAAGAAGATGATCCTAGAGGAAGGTCATAAGAGTCGCCTTAACCTCCACCCAGGCATGAACAAGATGTACCATGACTTGAAGGAGTCATTTTGGTGGTCAGGCATGAAGAGGGACATCGCCCAGTATGTGGCAACCTGCTTAACGTGTCAGAAAGCGAAGGTAGAGCATCAAAGACCTGGCGGGCTGTTGCAGCAACTGGATATCCCTGAGTGGAAATGGGACAGCATCGCCATGGATTTTGTCACCCACTTACCCAGATCGGTAAAGAGTCATGATGCAATCTGGGTCATCATTGATAGGCTGACGAAGAGTGCCCACTTCCTTCCAGTGAATATGAAGATGCCTATGGCCAAGCTGGCACAGCTATACATCCAAGAAATAGTAAGGCTGCATGGAGTGCCTTCCAGCATCGTTTCAGATAGAGATCCCAGGTTCACTTCAAGGTTTTGGCAGACCTTGCAAGAGTGCTTGGGAACTAAGTTGAGGATGAGCTCTGCATATCATCCCCAAACAGATGGTCAGTCAGAGAGGACGATCCAATCTCTAGAAGATCTGCTGAGGGCGTGCGTCTTGGATCAATTGGGAGGATGGGAGGAGGTGTTGCCGCTGGTAGAGTTTACCTATAACAATAGCTATCACGCCAGTATTGGGATGGCACCATATGAAGCCCTGTATGGGAGAAAATGCAGAACTCCCTTATGTTGGTACCAGGAGGGCGAGGCAGTCTTGGTTGGGCCAGAGTTGATTCAGCAGACGACCGAGAAGGTGAAGCAGATACAAAACAGAATGAAAGCTTCTCAGAGTAGGCAGAAGTCCTATGCAGATCAGAGGAGAAAGCCTTTGGAGTTTGCTGCTGGAGATCACGTGTTCATGAAAGTGACACCAACCAAGGGTGTAGGGCGGGCGATCAGGCCAAAGAAGCTGTCCCCTAAGTTCGTGGGACCATACCAGATCTTAAGAAGGATTGGCCCAGTAGCGTATGAGATCGCCCTACCTCCACATTTAGCAAATCTGCATAATGTCTTCCACGTATCACAGTTAAGGAAATATCTCGCCGACCCTTGTCACGTGTTGGAGGTGGACGACGTGCAGATCAGGGACGACTTGTCTTTTGAAGCAAGACCAGTCAGGATAGACGATCACCAAAGCAAACAGCTCAGGGGTAAGACCATCCATATGGTTAAGGTGGTGTGGGATGAGAGATCCGGTGATTCGACTTGGGAGTTGGAAGAGAACATGAGAAACGACTATCCACATCTCTTTTCCTTGTAATTCCTTGTAATTCAATTTTCGAGGACGAAAATTTTTGTTGTTAGGGAGATTGTAAGGACCTGGAAAATCTTATTGGAATAAAAGTGATATATTTTAAGTCAATTCTAAGTATGTCTTTATTTAAAAATATAAAGGAAGGGAAGTATAGCTTAAAAGTCTACGAGACCGCCGTAATTGAAAGAGTAGGCGATCTCCGACTTCTCTGGCACATGATCGCCTGTCGCCTTGATTTCACAGAACGCCTATCGCCTGTAGTGTACCTAGTCGCCTGTCGCCTAGGGTACACATGATCGCCGAAACTACACTTAGTGTGTAGTCAAGATGTTGGATCAACCATAGTGGGTTCCCAAAGACCACGTGCATCAAGGTGTGGGTTAAGCCTTAGACACGCTGTGCATGCGAAGCTCTATGCTTGGGTATTGGAGATCGTCCTTAGTGTTGCATGCATGGGCGCACGAGGGCAAGTGCCAATCCACCCTTGGAAATGTGAAGCTACCGACGTCACCGAGTCACGTGGAGATGATACCTTGGACGTAACATAGTGCAATGAGGAACCTTCAGCAAGGAGTGTCGTCGGTCATCGCCGGGCGTGAGGCATGCGGGCGTCGCCGGGGCGTGAGGCATGCGGGCATCGCCGGGGCGTGAGGCATGCAGGTGTCGCCGGGGCGTGAGGCATACGGGTGTCGCCGGGGCGCGAGAGGCATGCGGACATCGCCATGGCGCGAGGCATGTGGACATCGCCACAGAGAGACATCGGTCGTCTTCCAGAGAGAGACATCGGTCGTCCTCCAGGATGAGTCATCGGTGGAAGGTTATCGCGCGATGTCGAGTGGTACGTAGAGAAGGTGGGACCCAGACTCCCAGCCTGAACGTGTTGCATGCGCGACACGTAGTCATTGGCTCCAGAGAGTTGGTACTGTAGTGCACAGTGTTTGTGTGCGCAAAGTCAACCACGCAACCGTACTGTCAGGTTTGTGCTTGAGTAAAGGAAAACTCACACGCTAGATATCTCAAAGAGTAGGCTAAAGCGGCTACACAGCAGGCCTACGTCCTTAGCTTCAGAAGGCTCCTCTTAGAGAGTCTAGAAGCGCAGTGAGAGATAAAAAGGGGACAGAGTGAGTCCACCATCATCTTTCTCTTTTCTCCCCCTTGCACTGCAACTCAGTATTCCCAGGCACCTTCAAGCAAGAGCAAGACGAGCGACGACTGCCATAGAGCTTTTGGGAAGGTTCTCTGCAAGTTCTCCAGATCAAAACGCTTAGGCAGTATTCGTGCATCCTTAAGTTCAGAGGGTTAGAGCTCGAAGTGAGATTTCACGCTGATCCAGGTAAGGGAAGCTAGCCTCCATCTTTAATACGAGCCATAGTTTAGCTATTTTCTGAAGTGTGGGCGGCGTGGTCGCCGTTTTCGCTTTCGTCTTCGTGAAATACTCTGTTTTATGTGTTTGGGCGATGTGGTCGCCGGTTTTATATAAAGCCTTCGAAACACCCTGTTTTTGAACTAGATCGCCGGTTTTGGCGTTGTTTGTGAACTCTCTGTTTCTGGGTGTTGCTTTGAAACTACTTGAGATTTAAACGAGATATTCGAAGATCTGAACCTTTGAAATGATTGTTCTATGATTGAATCATGTATTTGAGTGGTATGATGTTTGGAATGCTGTGAATGTGGGATCGAGGCATAGTATTTTCAGGAAAGGAAATACCGTGTAAGATCTGTATAGGTGTATTGACTAGGGGCTTGTCTAGAAGGAGATATCCTGACTCTGCTGAGATAATGGAATCAAGTAGATGAAGTTATTCAGTTGGTGAGAGTCGAAGGAGGTTCGTACGTATGGGTGAGTTGTTCAAATGGGAACGAGCTCGGCCTGTTATACGAATTTACCTTGTCATACCGAGAGAATGGTAACAATGTGATGGTATATGCGCATGCTGTGTGGATTCACAGTGGTAGGTATGACAGGTGCAAATCTCTGGGCCTGAGTCAACGCACGAGTCAATCCGGAAGTAGTGTCATGTGTCTATGCATTGTGGGCCAGTGGAAAGTCTGGCATGTGAAATGAGAAACTGGAATATTGATAGACACTTGATGCTGTATTGTGAAATGGAAATGACTATGGGTGAATGTTGTGAAGTCTGTGGTTTTGGGCGAGCAGTTGAATGCTATGAGTAGCTCCACGTTTTACATGGATATCTTGGAAAATGTTTTACCTTGATCTATTATGTTCATGATTTTAAATGCCTTATTCTAAACTCTCGTTAAAATGTCTGGCTTACCCTTTTATCTGTTATTGTGGTGGTTTTCTCAAAACTGTGATGATCGTGTAAATGTGTACACGGGAGCAGATGATCTTCCAGGAAGAAGAGCTCCCTAATGGGTGGTCGTCGAGGGCAGAGATCGCCCATTTCCACCTCTCGGGGGTGATCGCCGGATTTGTGTCCTGATAGCAGATCGCCTGTCTTGAGGTCTTCTGTTTTGGGATCGCCGGTTTGTGTTGGAGATCGCCGTTTTTTTGTATGGAGACCGCCGGTCTTGCTGTATTTGATTTTTTTATTATTCTTTAAATTTTGAAAAAAAAAAAGAAAACATTTGAAGGATTATGTACTAATCTCCCTAAGAGGAGCAACTCCCTTACTTATGTATATATATTATCTTGTATTCTTCAACATTATTGGTTTACCTTATTTTCATATTACATGTATGAGATTGTTTATTTTGGCGGGATGTTACACTCTTTGTTAGCCGATCTACTATGACCCAGATTGCATCATGACCCTTCACCGATCTGGGTAAATGGGTGACAAAATCCATGGCAATGCTGTCCCATTTCCACTCAGGGATATCCAGTTGTTGTAACAACCCGCCAGGTCTTTGATGTTCTACCTTTGCCTTCTGACACGTCAAGCAGGTAGTAACATACTGGGCAATGTCCCTCTTCATGCCCGACCACCAAAATGACTCCTTCAAGTCATGGTACATCTTATTCATGCCTGGGTGTAGGCTAAGGCGACTCTTGTGACCTTCCTCTAGGATCATCTTCTTCAACTCATCATTTGCAGGGATGCAAATTCTGCCATTAAATCTCAAGATCCCATCATCGCCCGTCACAAAGTCTCTAGCCTGATCTGTCCCTAGCGACTCCACAGTGCGCTTCAGACTAGGGTCCTCCAATTGCCTATCCCTTAACATCCCAAGGAAGTCATTAGTTATAGTCAGCTTACTACAACTAATGTGATTCACGTGAAATTCTACCCCAAGGTTTAAGTCTCTGAACTGCTCGATCAGCTTCTGCTCTTCCATCATCATAGTGGCGACTTGTATTGATTTTCTACTCAACGCATCTGCCACTACATTGGCCTTCCCTGGATGATACATGAGTTGAAAATCGTAGTCCTTTAGGAACTCCATCCACCTTCTTTGCCTCATGTTTAGTTCCTTCTGATCAAACAGGTATTTCAGGCTCTTATGGTCACTGAACACCTGGAACCGAGCTCCATACAGATAGTGCCTCCAGATCTTCAAGGCGAACACCACCGCTGCCAATTCCAAATCATGAGTAGGGTAGTTTCTCTCATGCACCTTGAGTTGCCTTGAAGCATATGCAACCACTCTCTTCTCTTGCATCAAGACGCATCCCAAGCCCTGATGTGAAGCATCACAATAGGCATCAAAAGGTTTCCCAACATCGGGGATCACCAGCACTGGAGCACTAGTCAACCTCTCCTTTAGCTCCACGAAACTCTGCTCACATCGGTCGGTCCAAGCAAAAGGTTGGTCCTTGAGCGTCAATTGAGTCAAAGGAGCCACTACCTTGGAAAAATCCTCAATGAACCTCCGATAGTAGCCCGCCAGACCCACAAAGCTCCTTATCTCAGTGACCGACTTGGGACGTTCCCACTGCAGCACTGCTTCAACCTTGGCTGGATCCACTGAGATCCCTCGAGCAGATATCACGTGCCCTAAGAAGTTGACCTCCTTCAGCCAGAACTCACATTTGGAGAACTTGGCATAGAGTTGTTTCTCCCTCAGGATTTCCAACACTATCCTTAGATGCTCTTCATGTTCTTCTTCGGTCCTTGAATAAATGAGGATGTCGTCAATGAAGACTACCACAAACTTATCCAAGAAAGGACGAAAAATCCTATTCATGTAGTCCATGAACAGGGCTGGAGCATTGGTCACTCCAAACGGCATCACCACATACTCATAGTGCCCATAACGAGACCTAAATGCTGTCTTTTGAACATCTTCGGCCTTCACCAAAATTTGGTGGTACCCCGATCTCAGGTCGATCTTTGAGAACACCGAGGCCCCATTTACTTGATCCATTAAATCATCAATCCTAGGTAGAGGATACTTGTTCTTGATGGTCAACTTGTTCAACTGCCTGTAGTCTATACATAGCCGAGACCCTCCATCCTCTTTCTTCACTAGAAGTACTGGGGCCCCCCATGGAGACACACTGGGTCTGATGAATTGCTTCTCCAGCAATTCTTCCACTTGCTTCTTCAACTCTACTAACTCGGCTGGAGCCATTCTGTAAGGTGCCATAGACACTGGTCCAGCTCCAGGTACCAAATCAATGGAGAATTCCACTTCTCTCTTAGGAGGTAATCCAGGTACTTCTTCTGGAAATACATCCATGAATTCTTTCACCACGTGTACCCTGTTTACGTCTCCTTCATTCATCACTTCCAACCGAGCCAGGACCACGAAGCACCTCGCTCCTCCTTCCAACTCTGACCGCCCTTGCTGAGCAGATATCACATCTGCCTCGGGGAGGTCTGGAAACGCTATCTTCTGACTACCGCAGTCTATGAGGACGTGATTGGCAGCTAGCCAATCCATTCCCAGGATAACATCCAGGTCCTGAAGAGGTAGGCAGATCAAGTTCACTTTGAATCTGCGTCCCTCTACTATCACTGGACATTCAGGGCAAACTGTGGAGGTCAACACCTGTCCTGACGCAGGTGTAGAGACCAACAGTTCAAAGGGTAATTCCCTCACTATAAGGCCCAACTCGGCTACACACAGGCTTGACACAAAGGAGTGTGTCGCTCCAGAATCAACCAAAGCTTTTACACCTCTACCAGCTATAAAACAGACACCCTGCACAAGGTTACCTGATTGGGACGCCTCAGCTCCTGACATGGCAAACACTCTCCCTGTTGCCTGAGGTCTGCTGCTTCCGTTCCTCACTTGCTGGGAACTACCGGGTTGAGTCATCCCATGCTGAGTAGGACAATCTCTTGCAACGTGTCCCGTCCTCTGACAGGCAAAACATCTTCTCTCCGAAGTCTTCTTGGGGCACACATTGGGCGTGTGTGGTCCACCACAATGGAAACACTTGGGTTTCCAGGTTTGTTGCTGATGAGACTGGGGCGGTGCTGCCCTCGCCCTATGCTGTGGAGGTCTCGCATAAGGCTTATACTGCTGTTGCTGCACCCTTGCCTTCCCATTGGAGGAACCCCCTGGGTGGGACCTGATCACCCGAGACTCACCCTTTTCTAGAGTCTCTACCATCTTCGCCTTTTCCACCAAGGCGTGGAATTCCCTGATGCACATCGGGGCTATGGTCCTCTTCAGCCCGTGCTTCAGTCCTTCTTCAAATTTCCTACACCTCCAAGCCTCAGAGGTGGCTTGGGTATAAAACCGGGCGAGGTACTCGAATCGAGCAGCATAGGCATTCACAGACATATCCCCCTGCTCCAACCTCAGGAACTCAGCTTCCTTCGCAAATCTTGCGCTGTCTGGGAAGTATTTCTCCAGGAACCTCACCCTGAAGCTCTCCCAATCCATCACTTCCTCTCGGGCCTCCATCATCTGCTGAGTTCCCATCCACCAGAACTCAGCTTCTCCGGACAGAAGATATGTGGCAAACACCAGCTTCTTATCTTCAGGGCAGGAGGTTGTAACATCCCGCCAAAATAAAACCATACATACATGTATAATGAAAATAAAGGTAAACAAATAATATTGAAGAGTACATGATAATATATATATAAGTAATGAAGTTGCTCCTCTTAGGGAGTTTAATACATAACCAGTCAAATGTTTTCAAAATTTAACGAAATTCAATCAAATACAACAAGACCGGCGGTCTCCATACATGAACCGGCGATCTGGTAACAGAAGGCCCCAAAACAGGCGATCTGCTAGCAGGACATAAATCCGGCGATCACCACCAAGAGATAGAAACCGGCGATCTCTTCCTCGGCGACCACTCACTAGGGAGCTCTGCTTCCTGGAAGATCATCTGCTCCCGTGTAAGTTATACACTATCATCACAGTTTTAAGAGAAAGACAGCCAACGAGCAGAACACGCAGGGTAAGCTAGATATTTTAAGGAGAGTTTAAATAAGGATAATTAAATTAAAATCAAGGTAAACAATTTCAAGATATTCACGTATCACTATCAAGTTTCTCATACCCTTCACCTGATCGCCCAGAAATCACACATTTCACAATATTTTCAAGAGTCATTCTATTTCACAAACTGCATCAAGTGTCTATCAATTTCAAGTTCCTCATTTCACATGTCAGACCACCACTGACTCAGCACACAAGACACTTGACACTACTTCCGGAAGACACGTGCATTGACTAGACTCAGAGATCCGCACCTGTCATACTAAACTGCTGTAATGTTTTCACAGCTATGCGCATCAACACAATCTCGATCTCAAGTTCATCATTCTCACAGTATGACAGGGTTAATCCATATAACAGGCCGAGCTCGTTCTTTTTCACACGACTCACCCATTCATATGAACCTCCTTTGTAAGAACCTAGAAAATTATATTGGAATAAAAGTGATATATTTTAACTGAATTCTAAGTATATTCTTATTTAAAATATAAAGGAAGGGAAGTATAGCTTAAAAGTCTACGAGATCGCCGAAATTGAAAGAGTAGGCGATCTCCGACTTCTCTGGCACATGATCGCCTGTCGCTTTGATTTCACCTAAACGCCAATCGCCTGTAGTGTACCTAGTCGCCTGTCGCCTAGAGTACACATGATCGCCGAAACTACACTTAGTGTGTAGTCAAGATGTTGGATCAACCATAGTGGGTTCCCAAAAACCACGTGCGTCAAGGTGTGGGTTAAGCCTTAGACACGCGGTGCATGCGAAGCTCTATGCTGGAGTATAGGAGATCGTCCTTAGTGTTGCATGCATGGGCGCACGAGGGCAAGTGCCAATCTACCCTTGGAAATGTGAAGCTACCGACGTCACCGAGTCATGTGGAGATGATACCTTCGACGTAACATAGTAGAATGGAGAACCTTCAGGAAGGCGAGGTGTGTCGTCGGGCATCGCCGGGGCGCGAGGCATGCGGGCATCGCCAGGGCGCAAGGCATGCGGGCACCGCCAGGGCGCGAGGCATGCGGACATCGCCAGGGCGCGAGGCATGCGGGCATCGCCAGGGCGCGGGGCATGCGGGCATCGCCAGGGCGCGGGGCATGCGGGCATCGCCAGGGCGCGGGGCATGCGGGCATCGCCAAAGAGAGACATCGGTCGTCTTCCAGAGAGAGACATCGGTCGTCCTCCAGGATGAGTCATCGGTGGAGAGTCTTCACGCAAGAGGTCATCGGTGGAAGGTTATCGCGCGATGACGAGTTGTACGTAGAGAAGGTGGGACCCAGACTCCCAGCATGAGACGCGCAGCACGCGCGACACGTAGACAAAAAGTGTTGGTTGAGAACAGTGACATCAGAATGTTGGCATGCACAAGAGACAACAGTGGTCGTACTGTTCAGAGCAGTGGTTGGCATGCACAAGAGACAACAGTGGTCGTACTGTTCAGTGAAACGTACACTCAGACTTCCCTGCAGAGTGGGTGGTGGCAGCTGCTTTTGTGGACAAGTTGGTTTAAGAGGCAAGAACCCACTTCTGAGAGGAGGAAAAAACGTTGCAGTTATCCAAAGAGCGAAAAAGTGAGTTACCTCCCTTCTCCTCCATTTCTCTCCTTCGCGCTGCGATTCGGGCACCTTCACACAAGAGTACGACGAGCGACGGCCACCATTAGAGCACCTGGGAAGTTCTCTGCAAGTCCTTCAAACCAGACACAAAAACAGAGCCAAGGCATTCTTCAAGCTTCGTTGGATTTAGGAGCTCTTGGTATTTTGCGCAAGTCCAGGTAAGGGAAGCTAGCCTTCATTTTCAATACAAGTCATAGATTAGCTGTTCCTGAAGTGAGGGCGACGTGGTCGCCGGTTTCGTTTCCATCTTCGTGAATGCTCTGTTCTATGTGTTTGGGCGACGTGGTCGCCGGTTTTAAAGGCAGATTTCGAAATCCCCTTCTTTTGAATCAGATCGCCGGTTTTGGCGTTGTTTTACGAACTCCCCTGTTTTTGGTGTGGGTTGAGACTGTTTTGAGATTTAAATGTGATATACGAAAATCTGAATCCTTGGCATGAGTTTTATTGTGACTGAAATTGTTCATTAAGTGTCGTATGATGTGTGAAATGTTGTGAATGTGGGATCAAGGCATAGTATTTTCAGGAAAGAAAATACCGTGTAAGATCGTGTGTAATGTGTATTGACTAGGGGCTCGTCGAGAAGGAGACATCCTGACTCTGCTGAGATAATGGAATCACGTAGATGAAGTTATTCAGTGGGTGAGAGTCGAAGGAGGTTCATACGTATGGGCGTCTCGTGTGAAAAAGAACGAGCTCGGCCTGTTATATGAATTTACCCTGTCATACCGGAAGAGTTATGATATTGAGATTGTGGTTATGTGCACAGCTGTGGGAACTTTACAGCAATGTGGTATGACAGGTGCAGATCTCTGAGCCTGGGTTAACGCACGAGTCATCCGGTAGTAGAGTCATGTGTCTATGTATTGTGAGTCAGTGGAAAGTCTGACGTGAGAAATGAGGAGCATTGTATTTTTGATAGACACTTGATGCATTGTGTGACTTGAACGACTCTTGGATTGAATTGTGAAATATGTGTTTTGCTTGATAGTCATGTGGGAAGAATGAGAAAGCTGATGGTTTTACGTGGGTGCCTTAAATTGATTTTTATCTTGATTTTAAGTTCATATTTAAACTCTCCTTAAAATATCTAGCTTACCCTGCGTTTTCGTTTTGTGGGTGTTCTTCTTAAAACTTGCGATGATCGTGTATAATTTGCACGGGAGCAGATGACGTTACAGGAAGTTGAGATCGCCGGTTTGATAGGAGATCGCCTGGCTGATAGAAGATCGCCTTCCTGATAGGAGATCGCCTGCCTGATAGGAGATCGCCCTTTCGTAGGGAGATCGCCTGTTCGTCTATTTTGTTGTATTTTGTTTAAGTGTTGAAAACATTTGACTGGTTATGTATTAAACTCCCTAAGAGGAGCAACTTCATTACTTATATATATATTATCATGTACTCTTCGATATTATTTGTTTACCTTTATTTTCATTATACATGTATGTATGGTTTTATTTTGGCGGGATGTTACATTAATGGTATCAGAGCAGTTCGTCCTTAGGATGACCTGAGGGCTGTGGATCCATTGTGTTTCTTCTGCTCATAAAAGTTATTTGAGTTTTTTTTTTAAATAACAACTATAGTGAAAGGTTTTCAAACGTTTTGTATTGAAATTTTGTGTGTGCTTTAGTGAAGGTATGCCCTAACTGAGAATCTTAGTAGTAAGGGTGAGAAGATCTTGATGAAGTAGTGAGGGTGCACACTCATAACTGGATCGAGATGCTTCTCAATCTTAATTCCAAAGATTTGATGTTTAGCATACATTGAATGCTGATGTGATTTAGTTCATTTTATTGAGTGTTCTTGAAATTGACTGAAAGTGGTTGTTTGGATTGATGGTTGTGATACCTGTGGCTATTCTAGTATTTTGCTTGAGATTCTAAGTATTACGATTATGTTGATAAGCTCAAATTCTTGATGACTTTGAGATGCTGACCTTTTTAAGGTCTAGATGTTACCTCCTGAATGAATTGATTTCTTATCGATCTCATTCTTGCAGTTGTAGGGAATATAGAAAACTCATAGTTTCAAGATCCGAAACGAAGAGTGATGGCACGTAGACCTCCTACCCCTCCCCAACCTTCTTCTGAAATGGGTCAGATCGCCAAGGCCATCGAGATGATGGCAAGTGCCATCCAGCAGCAGAACGCGGCGATGTCTCAAAATCACCAAGCTACAATGCAGCATTGGGAGACCGCCAGATCGGCTGCAACGACCCCCAACGTCGGTCCGCCTCAGGAGCAGATGGGACTGACCGAGTTCCTCAGGCACAACCTGTAAGGACCTGGAAAATATTACTGGAATAAAAGTGATATATTTTAAATGAATTCTAAGTATGTTCTTATTTAAAATATAAAGGAAGGGAAGTATAGCTTAAAAGTCTACGAGATCGCCGTAATTGGAAGAGTAGGCGATCTCAGACTTCTCTGGCACATGATCGCCTGTCGCCTTGATTGCACCAGAACGCCAATCGCCTGTAGTGTACCTAGTCGCCTGTCGCCTAGAGTACACATGATCGCCGAAACTACACTTAGTGTGTAGTCAAGATATTGGATCAACCATAGTGGGCTCCCAAAAACCACGTGCATCAAGGTGTGGGTTAAGCCTTAGACACGTTGTGCATGCGAAGCTCTATGCTTGAGTATAGGAGATCGTCCTTAGTGTTGCATGCATGGGCGCGCGAGGGCAAGTGCCAATCTACCCATGGAAATGTGGAGCTACCGACGTCACCGAGTCATGTGGAGATGATACCTTGGACGTAACATAGTGGAATGAAGAACCTTCAGGAGGGCGTGGTGTGTCGTCGGGCATCGCCAGGGCGCGAGGCATGCGGGCATCGCCGGGGCGCGAGGCATGCGGGCATCGCCGGGGCGCGAGGCATGCGGGCATCGCCAGGGCGCGAGGCATGCGGGCATCGCCAGGGCGCGAGGCATGCGGGCATCGCCAGGGCGCGGGGCATGCGGGCATCGCCAAAGAGAGACATCGGTCGTCTTCCAGAGAGGGACATCGGTCGTCCTCCAGGATGAGTCATCGGTGGAAGGTTATCGCGCGATGTCGAGTTGTACGTAGAGAAGGTGGGACCCAGACTCCCAGCATGAGACGCGCAGCACGCGCGACACGTAGACAAAAAGTGTTGGCTGAGAACAGTGACATCAGAATGTTGGCATGCACAAGAGACAACAGTGATCGTACTGTTCAGAGCAGTGGTTGACATGCACAAGAGACAACAGTGGTCGTACTGTTCAGTGAAACGTACACTCAGACTTCCCTGCAGAGTGGGTGGTGGCAGCTGCTTTTGTGGACAAGTTGGTTTAAGAGGCAAGAACCCACTTCTGAGAGGAGGAAAAACGTTGCAGTTATCCAAAGAGCGAAAGAGTGAGTTACCTCCCTTCTCCTCCATTTCTCTCCTTCGCGCTGCGATTCGGGCACCTTCACACAAGAGTACGACGAGCGACAGTCACCATTAGAGCACCTGGGAAGTTCTCTGCAAGTCCTTCAAAACAGACGCAAAAAAAAACAGAGCCAAGGCGTTCTTTAGGCTTCGTTGGATTTCGGAGCTCCTGGTGTCTGCGCAGGTCCAGGTAAGGGAAGCTAGTCTTTTTCCAACGAAAACGTTATATTTGCTGATTGAGATGTTGGGGCAACGTAGTCGCGGGTTCTTGCTTTCGTTCTGGGGTTCCGATGTTGAAATGCGAAGTGTTTACTGTAATCGATTTCTGTTTTGATGTTAAGGGCGACGAGGTCGCCGGTTTCAAAATGTTCTTGTTTAAAACCCAGTTTTGTTCGTGATCGCCGGTTTCTGGAGGTGATCGCCGGTTTTCATCTGTTATTGAAATATCCTCTGTTTTTGTGATTATTTGGAACTGTTTGAGATTTAAATGTGATATTCGAAAATCTGAACCTTGGCATGAGTTTTCTGTGACTGGAATCATTTGTTGAAATGTTATGTGATGTGTGAATGTTGTGAATGTGGGATCGAGGCATAGTATTTTCAGGAAAGGAAATACCGTGTAAGATTGTGTAGAATGTGTATTGATCTGCAAGTGTCCTGGTGTAATGAGACGATCCTGACTCTACTGAGGTAATGAAATCACATAGAAGAAGTTACTCAGTTGTGGAGAGTCGAAGGAGGTCATACGTATGGGTGTCTCGTGTGAAACAGAACGAGTTCGGCCTGTAGTATGGATTTACCCTGTCATGCTGTGATAATGATGATATTGAGATTGTGTAATGCGCATGGCTGAGGGCACTTTCCAGCCTTTTAGCATGACAGGTGCATGTCTCAGGACGCTAAGTTCAATACACGTGTTTTTCCGGAAATTGTGGTCAAGTGTCTTGTGTGATGAGTCAGTGGAAAGTCTGACGTGAAGTATTGAGAAATTGAATTGTTAGACACTTGATTGCTGATGTGAATTGAAAGACTCTTGGATTGATTTGTGAAATATGTGATTACCTGATGGTTTTGTGGAAAATGAGAAAGTTGATGGTTTTACGTGGATGCCTTAAATTGGTTTCATCTTGATTTTTAAGTTCATATTCAAACTCTCTTTTAAATGTCTAGCTTACCTTGTATTTTGGTTCTGTGGCTGTTTTCTTAAAACCTGTGATGATCGTGTATTTTACACGGGAGCAGATGATCTTGCAGGAAGAAGAGCTCCTCAGTGATCGCCGGAAGGAGATCGCCCCTTTATGTTGGGAGATCGCCTGTTTTGTTTCTGTTGGGCGATCACCCCCTTTTCCTATTCTCTGTCAGGAGATCGCCTTTTATGTTGGGAGATCGCCTGTCGGGTTGTATTTTTGCTGTAATTCGTTTTAAGTTATGGAAAAATTGACGGTTTATGTATTAAACTCCCTAAGAGGAGCAACTTCATTACTTATATATATATATATTATCATGTACTCTCCAATATTATTTGTGTACCTTTATTTTCTTTATACATGTATGTATGGTTTTATTTTGGCGGGATGTTACACAACCCACCTAAGTTCAGTGGGAACGTTACCCCTGATCAAGCAGATCAGTGGGTCAGGGGGTTAGAGAAAATATTCAGGGCGACCTCCTGCCCTGAAGATAAGAAGCTGGTGTTTGCCACATATCTTCTGTCTGGAGAAGCTGAGTTCTGGTGGATGGGAACTCAGCAGATGATGGAGGCCCGAGAGGAAGTGATGGATTGGGAGAGTTTCAGGGTGAGGTTCCTGGAGAAATACTTCCCAGACAGCGCAAGATTTGCGAAGGAAGCTGAGTTCCTGAGGTTGGAGCAAGGGGACATGTCGGTGAATGCCTATGCTGCTCGATTCGAGTACCTCGCCCGGTTTTATACCCAAGCCACCTCTGAGGCTTGGAGGTGTAGGAAATTTGAAGAGGGACTGAAGCACGGGCTGAAGAGGACCATAGCCCCGATGTGCATCAGGGAATTCCACGCCTTAGTGGAAAAGGCGAAGATGGTAGAGACTCTAGAAAAGGGTGAGTCTCGGGTGATCAGGTCCCACCCAAGGAGTTCCTCCAATGAGAAGGCAAGGGTGCAGCAACAGCAGTATAAGCCTTATACGAGACCTCCACAGCATAGGGCGAGGGCAGCACCGCCCCAGTCTCATCAGCAACAAACCTGGAAACCCAAATGTTTCCATTGTGGAGGACCACACACCGCCAATGCATGCTTCAAGAGGAGTTCAGAGAAGAGGTGTTACACCTGCCAAAAGACGGGGCACATGGCTAGAGAGTGCCCTAACCGGAATGGGGCGACTCAACCCAGTGGTTCTCAGCAGATGAGGAACGAAGGCAGCAGACCTCAGGCAACAGGGAGGGTGTTTGCCATGTCCGGAGCTGAGGCGTCCCAATCAGGTAACCTTGTGCAGAGTGTTTGCTTTATAGCTGATAGAGGTGTAAAAGCTTTGTTTGATTCTGGAGCGACACACTCCTTTGTGTCAAACCTGTGTGTAGCCGAGTTGGGCCTTGTAGTGAGGGAGTTACCTTTCGAACTGTTGGTCTCTACACCTGCGTCAGGGCAGGTGTTGACTTCCACAGTTTGCCCTGAATGTCCAGTGATAGTAGAAGGACGCAGATTCAAAGTGAACTTGATCTGCCTACCTCTTCAGGACCTGGATGTTATCCTGGGAATGGATTGGCTAGCTGCCAATCACGTCCTCATAGACTGCGGTAGTCAGAAGATAACGTTTCCAGACCTCCCCGAGGCAGATGTGATATCTGCTCAACGAGGGCGGTCAGAGTTGGAAGGAGGAGCGAGGTGCTTCGTGATGCTAGCTCGGTTGGAGGTGAAGAATGAAGGGGACGTAAACAGAATACACGTGGTGAAAGATTTCACGGATGTATTTCCAGAAGAGGTACCTGGGTTACCCCCTAAGAGAGAAGTGGAATTCTCTATTGATTTGGTACCTGGGGCTGGACCAGTGTCTATGGCGCCCTACAGGATGGCACCAGCCGAGTTGGTGGAATTAAAGAAGCAAGTGGAAGAGTTGCTGGAGAAACAATTCATCAGGCCCAGTGTATCTCCATGGGGAGCTCCAGTGCTCCTAGTCAAGAAGAAGGATGGAGGGTCTCGGTTGTGTATAGACTACAGGCAGTTGAACAAATTGACCATCAAGAACAAGTATCCTCTACCTAGGATTGATGATTTAATGGATCAAGTAAATGGGGCCTCGGTGTTCTCAAAGATCGACCTGAGATCGGGGTACCACCAAATTTTGGTGAAGGCCGAAGATGTCCAAAAGACAGCATTTAGGTCTCGTTATGGGCACTATGAGTATGTGGTGATGCCGTTTGGAGTGACCAATGCTCCAGCCCTGTTCATGGACTACATGAATAGGATTTTTCGTCCTTTCTTGGATAAGTTTGTGGTAGTCTTCATTGACGACATCCTCATTTATTCAAGGACCGAAGAAGAACATGAAGGGCATCTAAGGATAGTGTTGGAAATCCTGAGGGAAAAGAAACTCTATGCCAAGTTCTCCAAATGTGAGTTCTGGCTGAAGGAGGTCAACTTCTTAGGACACGTGATATCTGCTCGAGGGATCTCAGTGGATCCAGCCAAGGTTGAAGCAGTGCTGCAGTGGGAACGTCCCAAGTCGGTCACTGAGATAAGGAGCTTTGTGGGTCTGGCGGGCTACTATCGAAGGTTCATTGAGGATTTTTCCAAGGTAGTGGCTCCGTTGACTCAATTGACGCGCAAGGGCCAACCTTTTGCTTGGACCGACCGATGTGAGCAGAGTTTCGTGGAGCTAAAGGAGAGGTTGACTAGTGCTCCAGTGCTGGTGATCCCCGATGTTGGGAAACCTTTTGATGCCTATTGTGATGCTTCACATCAGGGCTTAGGATGCGTCTTGATGCAAGAGAAGAGAGTGGTTGCATATGCTTCAAGGCAACTCAAGGTGCACGAGAGAAACTACCCTACTCATGATTTGGAATTGGCAGCGGTGGTGTTCGCCTTGAAGATCTGGAGGCACTATCTGTATGGAGCTCGGTTCCAGGTGTTCAGTGACCATAAGAGCCTGAAATACCTGTTTGATCAGAAGGAACTAAACATGAGGCAAAGAAGGTGGATGGAGTTCCTAAAGGACTACGATTTTCAACTCATGTATCATCCAGGGAAGGCCAATGTAGTGGCAGATGCATTGAGTAGGAAATCAATACAAGTCGCCACTATGATGATGGAAGAGCAGAAGCTGATCGAGCAGTTCAGAGACTTAAACCTTGGGGTAGAATTTCACGTGAATCACATTAGTTGTAGTAAGCTGGCTATAACTAATGACTTCCTTGGGACGTTAAGGGATAGGCAATTGGAGGACCCTAGTCTGAAGCGCACTGTGGAGTCGCTAGGGACAGATCAGGCTAGAGACTTTGTGATGGGCGATGATGGGATCTTGAGATTTAATGGCAGAATTTGCATCCCTGCAAATGATGAGTTGAAGAAGATGATCCTAGAGGAAGGCCACAAGAGTCGCCTTAGCCTACACCCAGGCATGAATAAGATGTACCATGACTTGAAGGAGTCATTTTGGTGGTCGGGCATGAAGAGGGACATTGCCCAGTATGTTACTACCTGCTTGACGTGTCAGAAGGCAAAGGTAGAACATCAAAGACCTGGCGGGTTGTTACAGCAACTGGATATCCCTGAGTGGAAATGGGACAGCATTGCCATGGATTTTGTCACCCATTTACCCAGAGCGGTGAAGGGTCATGATGCAATCTGGGTCATAGTAGATCGGCTAACAAAGAGTGCCCACTTCCTCCCAGTAAATATGAAGATGCCCATGGCCAAGTTGGCACAGCTGTACATCAAGGAGATTGTGAGGTTGCATGGAGTGCCTTCCAGCATCATTTCGGATAGAGATCCCAGGTTCACTTCACGGTTTTGGCAGACCTTACAAGATTGCTTGGGAACTAAGTTGAGGATGAGCTCTGCATATCATCCTCAAACAGATGGGCAGTCTGAGAGAACAATTCAGTCCTTAGAAGATCTGCTGAGGACGTGTGTCTTGGATCAATTGGGAAGCTGGGATGAGGTGTTGCCGCTGGTGGAGTTTACCTATAATAACAGTTACCACGCCAGTGTTGGGATGGCACCATATGAAGCCCTGTATGGGAGAAAATGCAGAACTCCCTTATGTTGGTACCAGGAGGGCGAAGCAGTCTTGGTTGGACCAGAGTTGATTCAGCAGACAACCGAGAAGGTGAAACAGATACAAGGCAGTATGAGAGCTTCTCAAAACCGACAGAAGTCCTATGCAGATCAGAGGAGAAGACCTTTGGAGTTTGCTGCTGGAGACCATGTGTTCATGAGAGTAACACCAACCAAGGGCGTAGGAAGGGCAATCAGATCTAAGAAATTGTCCCCTAAGTTCGTGGGACCATATCAGATCTTAAGGAGGATTGGTCCTGTTGCTTATGAGATCGCCCTACCTCCCCATTTAGCGAATCTGCACAATGTCTTTCACGTGTCACAGCTGAGGAAGTACATGGCAGACCCTAGTCATGTGCTGGGAGTGGACGATGTGCAGATTAGGGATGACTTGTCCTTTGAAGCAAAACCAGTTAGAATCGATGACCGGCAGAGTAAACAGCTCAGAGACAAGACCATCAACATGGTGAAAGTGGTGTGGGATGAGAGATCGGGTGATTCAACTTGGGAGTTAGAAGAACCCATAAGGGAAGCCTATCCATACCTCTTTTCCTTGTAATCCAATTTTCGGGGGCGAAAATTTTTCTTGTTGGGGAGATTGTAAGAACCTAGAAAATTATATTGGAATAAAAGTGATATATTTTAAATGAATTCTAAGTATATTCTTATTTAAAATATAAAGGAAGGGAAGTATAGCTTAAAAGTCTACGAGATCGCCGAAATTGAAAGAGTAGGCGATCTCCGACTTCTCTGGCACATGATCGCCTGTCGCTTTGATTTCACCTAAACGCCAATCGCCTGTAGTGTACCTAGTCGCCTGTCGCCTAGAGTACACATGATCGCCGAAACTACACTTAGTGTGTAGTCAAGATGTTGGATCAACCATAGTGGGTTCCCAAAAACCACGTGCGTCAAGGTGTGGGTTAAGCCTTAGACACGCGGTGCATGCGAAGCTCTATGCTGGAGTATAGGAGATCGTCCTTAGTGTTGCATGCATGGGCGCACGAGGGCAAGTGCCAATCTACCCTTGGAAATGTGAAGCTACCGACGTCACCGAGTCATGTGGAGATGATACCTTCGACGTAACATAGTAGAATGGAGAACCTTCAGGAAGGCGAGGTGTGTCGTCGGGCATCGCCGGGGCGCGAGGCATGCGGGCATCGCCAGGGCGCAAGGCATGCGGGCACCGCCAGGGCGCGAGGCATGCGGACATCGCCAGGGCGCGAGGCATGCGGGCATCGCCAGGGCGCGGGGCATGCGGGCATCGCCAGGGCGCGGGGCATGCGGGCATCGCCAAAGAGAGACATCGGTCGTCTTCCAGAGAGAGACATCGGTCGTCCTCCAGGATGAGTCATCGGTGGAGAGTCTTCACGCAAGAGGTCATCGGTGGAAGGTTATCGCGCGATGACGAGTTGTACGTAGAGAAGGTGGGACCCAGACTCCCAGCATGAGACGCGCAGCACGCGCGACACGTAGACAAAAAGTGTTGGTTGAGAACAGTGACATCAGAATGTTGGCATGCACAAGAGACAACAGTGGTCGTACTGTTCAGTGAAACGTACACTCAGACTTCCCTGCAGAGTGGGTGGTGGCAGCTGCTTTTGTGGACAAGTTGGTTTAAGAGGCAAGAACCCACTTCTGAGAGGAGGAAAAAACGTTGCAGTTATCCAAAGAGCGAAAAAGTGAGTTACCTCCCTTCTCCTCCATTTCTCTCCTTCGCGCTGCGATTCGGGCACCTTCACACAAGAGTACGACGAGCGACGGCCACCATTAGAGCACCTGGGAAGTTCTCTGCAAGTCCTTCAAACCAGACACAAAAACAGAGCCAAGGCATTCTTCAAGCTTCGTTGGATTTAGGAGCTCTTCGTATTTTGCGCAAGTCCAGGTAAGGGAAGCTAGCCTTCATTTTCAATACAAGTCATAGATTAGCTGTTCCTGAAGTGAGGGCGACGTGGTCGCCGGTTTCGTTTCCATCTTCGTGAATGCTCTGTTCTATGTGTTTGGGCGACGTGGTCGCCGGTTTTAAAGGCAGATTTCGAAATCCCCTTCTTTTGAATCAGATCGCCGGTTTTGGCGTTGTTTTACGAACTCCCCTGTTTTTGGTGTGGGTTGAGACTGTTTTGAGATTTAAATGTGATATACGAAAATCTGAATCCTTGGCATGAGTTTTATTGTGACTGAAATTGTTCATTAAGTGTCGTATGATGTGTGAAATGTTGTGAATGTGGGATCAAGGCATAGTATTTTCAGGAAAGAAAATACCGTGTAAGATCGTGTGTAATGTGTATTGACTAGGGGCTCGTCGAGAAGGAGACATCCTGACTCTGCTGAGATAATGGAATCACGTAGATGAAGTTATTCAGTGGGTGAGAGTCGAAGGAGGTTCATACGTATGGGCGTCTCGTGTGAAAAAGAACGAGCTCGGCCTGTTATATGAATTTACCCTGTCATACCGGAAGAGTTATGATATTGAGATTGTGGTTATGTGCACAGCTGTGGGAACTTTACAGCAATGTGGTATGACAGGTGCAGATCTCTGAGCCTGGGTTAACGCACGAGTCATCCGGTAGTAGAGTCATGTGTCTATGTATTGTGAGTCAGTGGAAAGTCTGACGTGAGAAATGAGGAGCATTGTATTTTTGATAGACACTTGATGCATTGTGTGACTTGAACGACTCTTGGATTGAATTGTGAAATATGTGTTTTGCTTGATAGTCATGTGGGAAGAATGAGAAAGCTGATGGTTTTACGTGGGTGCCTTAAATTGATTTTTATCTTGATTTTAAGTTCATATTTAAACTCTCCTTAAAATATCTAGCTTACCCTGCGTTTTCGTTTTGTGGGTGTTCTTCTTAAAACTTGCGATGATCGTGTATAATTTGCACGGGAGCAGATGACGTTACAGGAAGTTGAGATCGCCGGTTTGATAGGAGATCGCCTGGCTGATAGGAGATCGCCTTCCTGATAGGAGATCGCCTGCCTGATAGGAGATCGCCCTTTCGTAGGGAGATCGCCTGTTCGTCTATTTTGTTGTATTTTGTTTAAGTGTTGAAAACATTTGACTGGTTATGTATTAAACTCCCTAAGAGGAGCAACTTCATTACTTATATATATATTATCATGTACTCTTCGATATTATTTGTTTACCTTTATTTTCATTATACATGTATGTATGGTTTTATTTTGGCGGGATGTTACATCCTTCGACTCTCAACGCCTGAATAACTTCATCTATATGAATTCATTATCTCAGGAGAGTCAGGATAATCTCATTATAGACATCACCGATCAATGCACATCCTACACGATCTTACACGGTATTTTCTTTCCTGAAAATACTATGCCTTGATCCCACATTCACAACATTCAACACATCATACCACACTTAAATGAATGATTTCAATCACAGCAAAACTCACTCCAAGGTTCATGTTTTCGAATATCACATTTACATCTCAAACAGTTTCAAAACAACACCAAAACAGGGGAGTTCGCAAAAACAACGCCAAAACCGGCGATCTCGTTCAAAAACAGGGGATTATGCAATAACAGTTGAAAAACCGGCGACCACGTCGCCCAGGCACATAGAACAGAGCATTCACGAAGATGAAAACGAAACCGGCGACCACGTCGCCCTCACTTCAGAAACAGCTAATCTATGGCTTGTATTGAAAATAAAGCTAGCTTCCCTTACCTGGACTTGCGCAAACACCAGGAGCTCCGAAATCCAACGAAGCCTTAAGAACGCCTTGGCTCTGTTTTTGCGTCTGGTTTGAAGGACTTGCAGAGAACTTCCCAGGTGCTCTAATGGTGGCTGCCGCTCGTCGTACTCTTGTGTGAAGGTGCCAGAATCGCAGCGCGAAGGAGAGAAATGGAGGAGAAAGGAGGTAGCTCACTCTTTCGCTCTTGAACAACTGCAACGTTCCTTTCTCCTCTCAGAAGTGGGTTTTTGCATCTTAAACCAACTTGTCCACAAAAGCAGCTGCCACCACCCACTCTGCAGGGAAGTCTGAGTGTACGTTTCACTGAACAGTACGACCACGGTTGTCTCTTGTGCATTTCAACTACTGCTCTGAACAGTACGACCACTGTTGTCTCTTGCGCATGCCAACATTCTGATGTCACTGTTCTGAACCAACACTTTTTGTCTACGTGTCGCGCGTGCTGCGCGTCTCATGCTGGGAGTCTGGGTCCCACTTTATCTGTGTGAAACACGTCATCGCGCGATAACCTGGAAGACGACCGATGTCTATCCCAGGCGATGTCCACATGCCTCGCGCCCCGGCGATGACCGTATGCCTCGCCCCCCGGCGATGCCCGCATGCCTCGCGCCCCGGCGATGCCCGTATGCCTCGCGCCCCGGCGATGCCCGCATGCCTCGCGCCCTGGCGATGCCCTCATGCCTCGCGCCCCGGCGATGCCCGCATGCCTCGCGCCCCGGCGATGCCCGCATGCCTCGCGCCCCGGCGATGCCCGCATGCCTCGCGCCCCGGCGATGCCCGCATGCCTCGCGCCCCGGCGATGCCCGCATGCCTCGCGCCCCGGCGATGCCCGACGACACATCGCCACGCCTTCCTGAAGGTTCTTCATTTCACTATGTTACGTCCAAGGTATCATCTCCACATGACTCGGTGACGTCGGTAGCTTCACATTTCCAAGGGTAGATTGGCACTTGCCCTCGTTCGCCCATGCATGCAACACTAAGGACGATCTCCTATACTCAAGCATAGGGCTTCGCATGCACAGCGTGTCTAAGGCTTAACCCACACCTTGATGCACGTGGTTTTTGGGAACCCACAATGGTTGATCCAACATCTTGACTACACACTAAGTGTAGTTTCGGCGATCATGTGTACTCTAGGCGACAGGCGACTAGGTACACTACAGGCGATTGGCGTTCAGGTGCAATCAAGGCGACAGGCGATCATGTGCCAGAGAAGTCGGAGATCGCCTACTCTTTCAATTACGGCGATCTCGTAGACTTTTAAGCTATACCTCCCTTCCTTTATATTTTAAATAAAAACATACTTAGAATTCATTTAAAATATACCCTTTTATTCCAATTTAATTTTACAGGTCCTTACAGAGGTCGCCCTGAATATTTTCTCTAACCCCCTGACCCACTGATCTGCTTGATCAGGGGTAACGTTCCCACTGAACTTAGGTGGGTTGTGCCTGAGGAACTCGGTCAGTCCCATCTGCTCCTGAGGCTGACCGACGTTGGGGGTCGTTGTAGCCGATCTGGCGGTCTCCCAATGCTGCATTGTAGCTTGGTGATTTTGAGACATCGCCGCGTTCTGCTGCTGGATGGCATTTGCCATCATCTCGATGGCCTTGGCGATCTGACCCATTTCGGAAGAAGGTTGGGGAGGGGTAGGAGGTCTACGTGCCATCACTCTTTGTTTCGGATCTTGAAGCTATGAGTTTTCTATATTCCCTACAACTACAAGAATGAGATCGATAAGAAATCAATTCTTTCAGGAGGTAACATCTAGACCTTACAAAGGTCAGCATCTCAAAGTCATTAAGAATTTGAGTTCATCAACAGGATTATAACACTCCTAACTTCAAACAAAACACCAGAACAGTTACTGGTGTGCAATCATCAATCCAAACAACCACTCTCAGTCAATTACAAGAACACTCAATAAATCACACCAGAATTCAATGTAGGCTAAACATCAAACCTCTGGAACTAAGATTTAAGAATCATCCCGATCCAGTTATGAGTGTGCACCCTCATCACTTTATCAAGATCCTCTCATTCTTAGTACCAAGATTTTCAATTAGGGCATACATTCTCTAAGACACACACAAAATTTCAATACAAAAACGTTTTGAAAACCTTTCACTATAGTTGTTATTTGAAACTTGATCCGGTCGGTCATCAGTAGTTGATGACGTCAGCAGCCGTTGACGACGAGGACCATGAACAGGGTGGCATGTCGTAGAAAGAGCAAGTGAATCAGGGAGGAGATCACCTAGAATGGTGATCGGTAGTCAGATATCAAGTGGCCACCACTCCCAATTCAGAGCATAGATAAGCGCCTGAAAGCCCCGCACGGACGTCGGTGGATATTCAGGAGGCACCGCACGGACGTCGGTGGCAAGTCAGGAGGCACCGCCCGGGTGTCGGTGGCAGTTCAGGAGGCACCGCACGGACGTCGGTGGCAAGTCATGAGGGACCGCCCGGGTGTCGGTGGCAGGTCATGAGGCACCGCACGGATGTCGGTGGCAGGTCATGAGGCACCGCATGGACGTCGGTGGATATTCATGAGGCACCGCACGGACGTCGGTGACAAGTCATGAGGGACCGCCCGGGTGTCTGCATGAGGAGCGCAATCGGGCGTTAAGAGGGAGATCGGTCGTGATTGCATGCAGAGGGAGGTCGGTCATCGGGGTTCCCAGCGAGAACGCTACGCATGCACCTCGCATGATGCCCACTCAGAGGACGTGCGGCGAGGCCATGCAGGCAGGATGTGCCTGGCGCTCTCCTGGGAGCATGCGGCCCGCACAGAGAGAAGCGCAGAAGCCCTCCAGGTGTGACGCGTGTACGGTAGATTCAAGCTGGTGCCTCCACGTGTCACCATCTGGGAGCGAGACGCGGCTCAGGTATAAAGCACTCCACGTCAGGTAAGGAGGGGATTCCTTTCATTCTTTTCCAAGTTTACACAGGCTCTCTACACTGGGATTCTGAGTCACTGTGAGAGCGTTTTTACACGTGGCACAGTGATAACAGAAAACAGTTATAGAGAGAGAAAGTGGATCTGAGAGCACACACGAGTCTCACAGAGAGATTCAGTGATAGATTTGGTGTTCCTGTTGCCTGACTTGAGCGTCGGAGCTACAACGGCCGCTAGAGGCGCCGTTCGTGTGTTTTGCAGGCAGCGTTTGGAGTTCCAGTGGTGGTTCTTGGAGCGTTCCTGCAGACCAGAGGGCTAGACGAAGGAGTGACGAGGCAATCCTCCACGTTCGAGTCAAGCGGCAGGATCATTTGGCGCCCACCGTGGGGCCCGTGTGAATTCTGTTCCCATCCACGTCGCAGTTCTTGAAGTTTCTTGAGGTTTCTTGGAGCTTCTTGATCATTTCGTCGAAGTGAAGTTGCGTCGAAGTGTAGAGGAGATGAGTAGAAGAACCAGGCAAACCTCACCTGCGCCATCTGCTGAAGAAGGAGCTGTTACCATGGCGCAGGCAGTGGAGATGATGCGCGCGCTGCAAGATAGCGTCGCGGAATCGAGAGCTGAGCAAGAGAAAATGCGTGCAGAGCTGACTGCATCGCAGAGAAGAAACGAAGAGTTGAACCATATGAATGAAGAGCTGCGTAGGGAATTGCAGGCGCAGAGGGAGCGCGCAGCTGAAGAAAGGACGTCGACGCCACCGTCGCCTCCGATAGCATTCCCTATGCCTTTCTCCCCCGAAATCATGAACACGGTGGTGCCTCCCAATATGGTGGGACTGAAAGCGTCGTTCACGGGGGTGGAAGATCCAGAAGCACACCTGACAGCCTTCCACACTCAGATGATGCTGACTGGAGGTTCAGATGCTGTGTACTGCAAGATGTTCATGAGCACACTGAGCGGAGTGGCTATGGAGTGGTTCGTCAGCCTGCCAGAGGGCCACGTCACTTCCTTCCATCAGTTTGCGAAGCTGTTCACGGAGCAGTACATCATCAACCGACCGGCGCCAGTGGTGTCCTACGACCTGTTTGACGTGCGCCAGTATCAGGGGGAGCCGTTGAAGGACTACCTCAATCGCTTTGGGGCGCAGGTGGTGAGATTGCCCAGCAAGGACGAGGACATGCTGGTGCATGCGTTCAAGAGAGGTGTCCTCCCTGGTCCTTTCAGTGAATCGCTCATCAGGAGCCACCCTGCCACCTTCACCGAGATACGGCGACGCGCGGTGGCACACATAGTAGCAGAGACAGAGGTCTCTGAGAAGAGAGGAAGTGCTGCACCGTCGAAGCCAAGTGGAGGTCAGGGGAATCAGCAGCAACAGGCGCGGGTGCATGAGATCAAGGAAGGGAGGAAGGAGCAGGGAAGGTCTCGCCCTTATGCACCAAGGAAGGACCAGACCAGGGGGCGTGCAAGCAACGCACCCCCCAGGTATGATTTCATGATAAGTTTGGCGGAGCTGATCGCCATCCCTGCTGTGGCAGCAAGACTCCATGTGCCAGAGAAAACCGACAGGGTACTTGGAGGGAGGAAGGATGAGTGGTGTGGATTCCATCAAGCTTATGGACATACACTCTGTAACTTCCTGGCGTTGGGGCGTCAGCTTGCTGGGTTGGTGGAGACAGGGTTCCTGACCGATTACCTGCAGAAGACACAAGGTGATCGCGCTTCGGGGTCCCAGGAAGGCGACCAGCAGCATGAACTCCCTGTGTTTGGGGAGGTGAGGTGATGGAAGAGGCTACACTAGGGGGGCTCCCAGAGCTGAAGCGGAAGGCATGATCGCCCCACGTGTGTCAATCCCCAGGGCGGTCATCGCCGGTTAAAGGAGACCCCATCCAGAGTGGTTGAGACGTTGGAGAATGGAGCTCATCGGCTGGTGACTCTGGACGTAACGACTATTCCCAGAACCTAGGACGCTACACGCTTCTTTCCTACTCTCGTTAAGTTGTAAAGTAGATACGCTGTCGCGCTGTACACATACCTAGTGTATTAAAACAGTTGAGCAGATCAGGGGCACTCTTTTTAACGATGCCACCCAATAAAAGATTTTCAGTACATAAAGTGTGCGAGTGTTCCCAGTTTAAAGTTCTCCTTGCCCCAGGTGCAAGACCAGGTGATCGGTGGTGAGTTACCGAGTGGCCACCACCAGCAGATCAGCCCCTAGATAAGCGCTGGGATGTAGAGCGCGATCAGCCATCAGTGCCTGCAGACCGCGATCAGCCGTCGGTGCATGTAGAGAGTGAGCGCTCGGTCGGTGCAGGGTCATCGGGGTCTTGCTAACACGTGTTGAGTTGGAACCCAAGTTCCCAGCGAGAGCGTTAAGCATGCACCTCGCATGATTCCAGAGAAGAGCTCCTCGCCGGTCGGGACGTGCGGAGAACGCGTGATGGGGCAATGCAGGCAGGGCGCGCCTGGCGAGTGCGCTCAGATCAGCCACGCCTGGCGCACCCTTGGGAGCGTGCACCCAAGAGAAAGTCCTCCCTCGACTTTGTACAGTGAGGTGCAGGCGAGAGAAAGTCCTCTTCCTTTGCTTTTTACAGCAAGGTTGAGGCAACAGAGAAAGTCCTTTTCCTCTGCTTTATACAGCAAGGTTGAGGCAAGAGAAAGTCCTTTTCCTTTGCTTTTTACAGCAAGGTTGAGGCAACAGAGAAAGTCCTCACCTCTGCTTTATACAGCGAGGCTGAGGCAAGAGAAAGTCCTCTTCCTCTGCTTTTTACAGCAAGGTTGAGGCAACAGAGAAAGTCCTCACCTCGACTTTGTACAGCGAGGCTGAGGCAAGAGAAAGTCCTCTTCCTCTGCTTTATACAGCAAGGTTGGGGCAAGAGCGAAAGTCCTCTTCCTCTGCTTTTTACAGCAAGGTTGAGGCACCAGAGGAAGTCCTCCTTGCCTTTGAGCAAGTGCAGGCGAGAAAAGAGGAAGACCTCCTTGCCCTTGAGCAAGTGTAGGCACCAGAGGAAGACCTCCTTGCCCTTGAGCAAGTGCAGGCACCAGAGGAAGTCCTCCTTGCCTTTGAGCAAGTGCAGGCGAGAAAAGAGGAAGACCTCCTTGCCCTTGAGCAAGTGTAGGCACCAGAGGAAGACCTCCTTGCCTTTGAGCAAGTGCAGGCACCAGAGGAAGTCCTCCTTGCCTTTGAGCAAGTGCAGGCGAGAAAAGAGGAAGACCTCCTTGCCCTTGAGCAAGTGTAGGCACCAGAGGAAGTCCTCCTTGCCTTTGAGCAAGTGCAGGCACCAGAGGAAGTCCTCCTTGCCCTTGAGCAAGTGCAGGCACCAGAGGAAGTCCTCCTTGCCTTTGAGGAAGTGCAGGCGAGAAAAGAGGAAGACCTCCTTGCCCTTGAGCAAGTGTAAGCACCAGAGGAAGACCTCCTTGCCTTTGAGCGAGTGCAGGCAAGAAAGAAGAAAGTCCTCCCTCGACTTTGTACAGCGAGGTGTAGGCGAGTGAAAGTCCTCACCTCGACTTTTTACAGCAAGGTTGAGGCAAGAGATCAAGTCCTTTTCCTCTGCTTTTTACAGCAAGGTTGAGGCGAGAGAACCAAGTCCTCTTCCTCTGCTTCTTACAGCAAGGTTGAGGCAAGAGAACCAGGTCCCTTCCCTCTGCTTTTTACAGCGAGGCTCAGGTGGGAGAAGCAAGACCTCACCCACGACTTCTTACAGCAAGGTTGGGACAAGAGGGGTCACCGAGAAGCACTTTTCTTCCTCAAAACACAGGGGTCATAGTTGGTGTTCAGGCCTTCTATGCACTCAGTGCTGGTGTGACAGAGAAGTGTAGCGAAGCCAGAGGCGCGATGACTGATCGGTGGTGCACTAACACGCTAGTCGGTGGTCGGTGGTAGAAGGAAGTTCTGCTGCGTGAAGCCGAAGCGTTTAGGCCTCGTTAAGTCAGTCATCCAGCATGAAGTTATGTTGAAGGTAATGCTAAGGTAACAGTTAGCCGCGATCAAGTCAGAAGCCAAGTTTGAGGGGTTGCAGTGGGATCGCGATAAAGCCTTAGCTAGTTAACAGTTAGTCACATGCAGAGAGTTAAAGAGGAGAAACACAGTGAACCCTAGCGCGTTTGAGAAGAAGAAAACAGAGAGGGTGAACCTCTAGATGATCCAGAGGGATGCGCACGCTTTGGTTGAATGAAGGAAACGGTAGCGACACTCAGTGGGGGCTATTACTGTGTCCATGTGTCGAGAGATAAAGTATGGAAGCCGTGACGCCGAGGAGCAGATACGTGAGCAGCATGTGGCGTGGCCCCACTTGCCACGTGGGCCGAGGGCGCGACTACTTAGTCTCTTCGCTGAGAACAAGTTCACAGCTCGAGACTGGGGGGCTTGTGATCCAGTCGGTCATCAGTAGTTGATGACGTCAGCAGCCGTTGACGACGTGGACCATGAACAGGGTGGCATGTCGTAGAAAGAGCAAGTGAATCAGGGAGGAGATCACCTAGAATGGTAATCGGTAGTCAGATATCAAGTGGCCACCACTCCCAATTCAGAGCATAGATAAGCGCCTGAAAGCCCCGCACGGACGTCGGTGGATATTCAGGAGGCACCGCACGGACGTCGGTGGCAAGTCAGGAGGCACCGCCCGGGTGTCGGTGGCAGTTCAGGAGGCACCGCACGGACGTCGGTGGCAAGTCATGAGGGACCGCCCGGGTGTCGGTGGCAGGTCATGAGGCACCGAACGGATGTCGGTGGCAGGTCATGAGGCACCGCACGGACGTCGGTGGATATTCATGAGGCACCGCACGGACGTCGGTGACAAGTCATGAGGGACCGCCCGGGTGTCTGCATGAGGAGCGCGATCGGGCGTTAAGAGGGAGATCGGTCGTGATTGCATGCAGAGGGAGGTCGGTCATCGGGGTTCCCAGCGAGAACGCTACGCATGCACCTCGCATGATGCCCACTCAGAGGACGTGCGGCGAGGCCATGCAGGCAGGATGTGCCTGGCGCTCTCCTGGGAGCATGCGGCCCGCACAGAGAGAAGCGCAGAAGCCCTCCAGGTGTGACGCGTGTACGGTAGATTCAAGCTGGTGCCTCCACGTGTCACCATCTGGGAGCGAGACGCGGCTCAGGTATAAAGCACTCCACGTCTGGTAAGGAGGGGATTCCTTTCATTCTTTTCCAAGTTTACATAGGCTCTCTACACTGGGATTCTGAGTCACTGTGAGAGCGTTTTTACACGTGGCACAGTGATAACAGAAAACAGTTATAGAGAGAGAAAGTGGATCTGAGAGCACACACGAGTCTCACAGAGAGATTCAGTGATAGATTTGGTGTTCCTGTTGCCTGACTTGAGCGTCGGAGCTACAACGGCCGCTAGAGGCGCCGTTCGTGTGTTTTGCAGGCAGCGTTTGGAGTTCCAGTGGTGGTTCTTGGAGCGTTCCTGCAGACCAGAGGGCTAGACGAAGGAGTGACGAGGCAATCCTCCACGTTCGAGTCAAGCGGCAGGATCAAAACTCAAATAGATTTTATGAGCAGAAGAAACACAATGGATCCACAGCCCTCAGGTCATCCTAAGGACGAACTGCTCTGATACCATTAATGTAACATCCCGCCAAAATAAAACCATACATACATGTATAATGAAAATAAAGGTACACAAATAATATTGAAGAGTACATGATAATATATATATAAGTAATGAAGTTGCTCCTCTTAGGGAGTTTAATACATAACCAGTCAAATGTTTTCAAAATTTAACGAAATTCAATCAAATACAACAAGATCGGCGGTCTCCATACATGAACCGGCGATCTGGTAACAGAAGGCCCCAAAACAGGCAATCTGCTAGCAGGACATAAAACCGGCGATCACCACCAAGAGATAGAAACCGGCGATCTCTTCCTCGGCGACCACTCACTAGGGAGCTCTGCTTCCTGGAAGATCATCTGCTCCCGTGTAAGTTATACACGATCATCACAGTTTTAAGAGAAAAACAGCCAACAAGCAGAACACGCAGGGTAAGCTAGATATTTTAAGGAGAGTTTAAATAAGGATAATTAAATTAAAATCAAGGTAAACAATTTCAAGATATTCACGTATCGCTATCAAGTTTCTCATACCCTTCACTTGATCGCCCAGAAATCACACATTTCACAATATTTTCAAGAGTCATTCTATTTCACAAACTGCATCAAGTGTCTATCAATTTCAAGTTCCTCATTTCACATGTCAGACCACCACTGACTCAGCACACAAGACACTTGACACTACTTCCGGAAGACTCATGCATTGATTAGACTCAGAGATCTGCACCTGTCATACTAAACAGCTGTAATGTTTCCCAGCTATGCGCATCAACACAAATCTCGATCTCAAGTTCATCATTCTCACAGTATGACAGGGTTAATCCATAGAACAGGCCGAGCTCGTTCTTTTTCACACGAGTCACCCATTCATATGAACCTCCTTCGACTCTCAACTCTTGAATAACTTCATCTATATGAATTCATTATCTCAGGAGAGTCAGGATAATCTCATTATAGACATCACCGATCAATGCACATCCTACACGATCTTACACGGTATTTTCTTTCCTGAAAATACTATGCCTTGATCCCACATTCACAACATTCAACACATCATACCACACTTAAATGAATGATTTCAATCACAGCAAAACTCACTCCAAGGTTCATGTTTTCGAATATCACATTTACATCTCAAACAGTTTCAAAACAACACCAAAACAGGGGAGTTCGCAAAAACAACGCCAAAACCGGCGACCTGGTTCAAAAACAGGGTATTTCGAAGTTTGTATTTAAAAACCGGCGACCACGTCGCTCAAAAACACACAGAACAGAGCATTCACGAAGATGAAAACGAAACCGGCGACCTCGTTGTAAGGACCTGGAAAATATTATTGGAATAAAAGTGTTATATTTAAATGGATTCGAAGTATGTTTGTTTTTAAAATGAAAAGGAAGGAAAGTGTAGTTTAGAAGACTATGAGATCGCCTGGCACATGATCGCCGGTCGCCTACTACACATGATCACCAGGGTGCGAGGCATGTGGACGTCGCCAGGGCGCGAGAGGCATGCGGGCATCGCCGGGGCGCGAGGCATGCGGGCATCGCCGGGGCGCGAGGCATTCGGTCATCGCCAGGGCGCGAGGGATGCAGACGTCGTCAGGGCGCGAGGCATGCGGGCATCGCCAAAGAGAGACATCAGTCGTCTTCCAGAGAGAGACATCGGTCGTCCTCCAGGATGAGTCATCGGTGGATAGTCTTCGCGCGGAAGGTCATCGGTGGAGAGTCTTCGCACGGGAGGACATCGGTGGAGAGTCTTCGCGCGGGAGGACATCGGTGGAGAGTCTTCGCGCCAGTGATCATCGGTGGAAGGTTATCGCGCGAAGGTTATCGCGCGATGTCGAGTTGTACGTAGAGAAGGTGGGACCCAGACTCCCAGCATGAGACGCGCAGCACGCGCGACACGTAGACAAAAAGTGTTGGTTGAGAACAGTGACATCAGAATGTTGGCATGCACAAGAGACAACAGTGGTCGTACTGTTCAGAGCAGTGGTTGGCATGCACAAGAGACAACAGTGGTCGTACTGTTCAGAGCAGTGGTTGGCATGCACAAGAGACAACAGTGGTCGTACTGTTCAGTGAAACGTACACTCAGACTTCCCTGCAGAGTGGGTGATGGCAGCTGCTTTTGTAGACAAGTTGGTTTAAGAGGCAAGAACCCACTTCTGAGAGGAGGGAACGTTGCAGTGGTTCAAGAGCGAAAGAGTGAACTACCTCCCTTCTCCTCCATTTCTCTCCTTCGCGCTGCGATTCAGGCACCTTCAAGCACCAGTACGACGAGAAACGACGACTGCCATTAGAGCACCTGAGGAGTTCTCTGCAAGTCTACCGATCAGAACGCTTAGGCTGAGTTCGGGCATCCTTGAGTTCGGTGGATTAGAACTTGAAGAGAGAGTTTCACGCTAGTCCAGGTAAGGGAAGCTAGCCTTGTTTCAAATGAAAACTGTGTACTTACTGATTGAGATGTGGGGCGACGGGGTCGCCGGTTTTGTTTCTTGTTCTGGTGTTCTGATGTTGGATGCGAAGTGGTTACTGTAATCGATTCTGTTTTGATGTTGGGGGCGACGTGGTCGCCGGTTTTCAAAATGTTCTTGTTTAAAACCCAGTTCTGTTCGTGATCGCCGGTTCCTTGAGGTGATCGCCGGTTTTTCATCTGTTATTGAAATATCCCCTGTTTTTGTATTGTTTGAGAACTGTTTGAGGTTTATATGTGAAATGCATGTGATATTTGAATATCTGAACCTTGGCATGAGTTTTGCTGTGACTGGAATCATTTGTTGAAATGTTATGTGAGGATGTGTGGATTCCTCTATACGCTTGTGAATGTGTGGATTTCACAGCGACCATGTGAGGATGTGTGGATTCCTCTATACGCTTGTGAATGTGTGGATTTCACAGCGACCATGTGAATGTGTGGATTTCACAGTGGTATGTGAATTGAGAAATTGAATTGTTAGGCACTTGATTGCTGATATGAATTGAAAGACTCTTGGATTGATTTGTGAAATATGTGATTACCTGATGGTTTTGTGGAAAATGAGAAAGTTGATGGTTTTATGTGGATGTCTTAAATTGGTTTCATGATTGGTTTTTAAGTTCATATTCAAACTCTCTTTTAAATGTCTAGCTTACCCTGCGTTTTGGTTCTGTGGCTGTTTTCTTAAAACCTGTGATGATCGTGTAATCTTTACACGGGAGCAGATGATCTTGCAGGAAGAAGAGCTCCTCAGTGAGTGGTCGCCGGGAGGAGATCGCCCGTTTTGCTTCTGTTGGGCGATCACCCGTTTCCTGTTCTCTGATCGGAGATCGCCCTTTTGATAGGAGACCGCCCTTTTGTTAGGAGATCGCCCTTTTTATGTTGGGAGATCGGTTGTTTGGTTGTTTTTGCTGTTTTTATGTTTAAGTTTTGGAAAATGACCGTTTTGTATTAAACTCCCTGCGAGGAGAAACATCATTACATATATATAATTATGTTCATTTCAATATTTTGTTTTATCTTTATCTTCATTATTTATTTGTGAAACGTTTTGGCGGGATGTTACATTAATGGTATCAGAGCAGTTCGTCCTTAGGATGACCTGAGGGCTGTGGATCCATTGTGTTTCTTCTGCTCATAAAAGTTATTTGAGTTTTTTTAAATAACAACTATAGTGAAAGGTTTTCAAACGTTTTGTATTGAAATTTTGTGTGTGCTTTAGTGAAGGTATGCCCTAACTGAGAATCTTAGTAGTAAGGGTGAGAAGATCTTGATGAAGTAGTGAGGGTGCACACTCATAACTGGATCGAGATGCTTCTCAATCTTAATTCCAAAGATTTGATGTTTAGCATACATTGAATGCTGATGTGATTTAGTTCATTTTATTGAGTGTTCTTGAAATTGACTGAAAGTGGTTGTTTGGATTGATGGTTGTAATACCTGTGGCTGTTCTAGTATTTTGCTTGAGATTCTAAGTATTACGATTATGTTGATAAGCTCAAATTCTTGATGACTTTGAGATGCTGACCTTTGTAAGGTCTAGATGTTACCTCCTGAATGAATTGATTTCTTATCGACCTCATTGTAGGGGGTACTTGTTCTTGATGGTCAACTTGTTCAACTGCCTGTAGTCTATACACAACCGAGACCCTCCATCCTTCTTCTTGACTAGGAGCACTGGAGCTCCCCATGGAGATACACTGGGTCTGATGAATTGTTTCTCCAGCAACTCTTCCACTTGCTTCTTTAATTCTACCAACTCGGCTGGTGCCATCCTGTAGGGCGCCATAGACACTGGTCCAGCCCCAGGTACCAAATCAATAGAGAATTCCACTTCTCTCTTAGGGGGTAACCCAGGTACCTCTTCTGGAAATACATCCGTGAAATCTTTCACCACGTGTATTCTGCTTACGTCCCCTTCATTCTTCACCTCCAACCGAGCTAGCATCACGAAGCACCTCGCCCCTTCTTCCAACTCTGACTGCCCTTGCTGAGCAGATATCACATCTGACTCTAGGAGGTCTAGAAACGCTACCTTCTGCCTACCGCAGTCTATGAGAACGTGATTGGCAGCTAACCAATCCATTCCCAGGATAACATCCAGGTCCTGAAGAGGTAGGCAGATCAAGTTCACTTTGAATCTGCGTCCCTCTACTATCACTGGACATTCGGGGCAAACTGTAGAGGTCAACACCTGTCCTGACGCAGGTGTAGAGACCAACAGTTCGAAAGGTAATTCCTTCACTAGGAGGCCCAACTCGGCTACACACAGGTTTGACACAAAGGAGTGTGTCGCTCCAGAATTAAACAAAGCTTTTACACCTCTACCAGCAATAAAACAAACACCTTGGATGAGGTTACCTGACTGAGATGCCTCTGTTCCAGACATGGCAAACACTCTCCCTGTTGCCTGAGGTCTGCTGCCTTCGTTTCTCATATGCTGGGAGCCACTGGGTTGGGTCACTCCATTCCTGCTAGGGCACTCTCTAGCAACGTGCCCTGTCTTTTGGCAGACAAAACATCTCCTCTCTGAAGTCTTCTTGAAGCATGCATTGGAGGCGTGTGGTCCACCACAATGGAGACACTTGGGTTTCCAAGGTTGCTGCTGTTGAAACTGGGGAGGTGCTGCTCCTGCCCGATGTGGTGGAGGTCTCGCATAGGGCTTGCTTTGTGGGTGTTGTGCCTTAGCTTTCCCACTAGAAGGACCTCCGGGGTGTGACCTGATCACCCGAGAATCACCCTTTTCCAGGGTCTCCACCATCTTCGCCTTTTCTACTAAGGCGTGAAATTCCCTGATGCACATCGGGGCTATGGTCTTCTTCAACCCATGCTTCAGCCCCTCTTCGAACTTCCTACACCTCCAGGCCTCGGAGGTCGCCTGGGTATAGAACCGGGCGAGGTACTCAAACCGAGCAGCAGAGGCGTTTACTGACATATCCCCCTGCTCCAACTTTAGGAACTCAGCTTCCCTCGCAAACTTGGCGCTGTCTGGGAAGTATGTCTCCAAGAACCTCACCCTGAAGCTCTCCCAATCCAATACATCCTCTCGGGCCTCCATCATCTGCTGAGCTCCCATCCACCAGAACTCAGCTTCTCCAGTTAGTAGGTAGGTGGCAAACAACAGTTTCTTCTCTTCAGGGCAGGAGGTCGCCCTAAAGATTTTCTCCAACTCTCTGACCCACTGATCTGCCTGATCAGGGGTAGCATTCCCACTGAACTTGGGTGGGTTGTGTCGCATGAACTCGGTCAGTCCCATCTGTTCTTGAGGCTGACCGACGTGGGAGTTTGTTTCCGCAGATCGAGCAGTTTCCCAGTGTTGCATTGTAGCTTGATGGTTCTGTGCCATCGCTGCATTCTGCTGTTGAATGGCAGTTGCCATCATCTCAATGGCCTTAGCAATCTGGCTCATCTCCGAAGAAGGTTGGGGAGGGGTAGAAGGTCTACGTGCCATCTCTTCTTCGTTTCAGACTTTTAATCTGTAGGTTTTCTATATTCCCTACAACTATAAGAATGAGATCGATCAGAAATCAATTCATTCAGGAGGTACCATCTAGACCTTACAAAGGTCAGCATCTCAAAATCATTAAGAATTTGAGTTCATCAACAGAATCATAATACTTATAACTTCAAACAAAACACCAGAACAGTTCTTGGTGTACAATCATCAATCCAAACAGCCACTTTCAGTCAATCACAAGGACACTCAATAAATCACACCAGAATTCAATGTAGGCTAAACATCAAACCTCTGGAATTAAGATTGAGAATCATCTCGATCCAGTTATGAGTGTGCACCCTCATCACTTTATCAAGATCCTCTCATTCTTAGTACCAAGATTTTCAATTAGGGCATACATTCTCTAAGGCACACACAAAATTTCAATACAAAAACGTTTTGAAAACCTTTCACTATAGTTGTTATTTGAAACTCAATTAGATTTTATGAGCAGAAGAAACACAATGGATCCACAGCCCTCAGGTCATCCTAAGGACGAACTGCTCTGATACCATTAATGTAACATCCCGCCAAAATAAAACCATACATACATGTATAATGAAAATAAAGGTAAACAAATAATATTGAAGAGTACATGATAATATATATATATAAGTAATGAAGTTGCTCCTCTTAGGGAGTTTAATACATAACCAGTCAAATGTTTTCAAAATTTAACGAAATTCAATCAAATACAACGAGACCGGCGGTCTCCATACATGAACCGGCGATCTGGTAACAGAAGGCCCCAAAACAGGCGATCTGCCAGCAGGACATAAAACCGGCGATCACCACCAAGAGATAGAAACCGGCGATCTCTTCCTCGGCGACCACTCACTAGGGAGCTCTGCTTCCTGGAAGATCATCTGCTCCCGTGTAAGTTATACACGATCATCACAGTTTTAAGAGAAAAACAGCCAACGAGCAGAACACGCAGGGTAAGCTAGATATTTTAAGGAGAGTTTACATAAGGATAATTAAATTAAAATCAAGGTAAACAATTTCAAGATATTCACGTATCACTATCAAGTTTCTCATACCCTTCACCTAATCGCCCAGAAATCACACATTTCACAATATTTTCAAGAGTCATTCTATTTCACAAACTGCATCAAGTGTCTATAAATTTCAAGTTCCTCATTTCACATGTCAGACCACCACTGACTCAGCACACAAGACACTTGACACTACTTCCGGAAGACTCATGCATTGATTAGACTCAGAGATCTGCACCTGTCATACTAAACAGCTGTAATGTTTCCCAGCTATGCGCATCAACACAAATCTCGATCTCAAGTTCATCATTCTCACAGTATGACAGGGTTAATCCATAGAACAGGCCGAGCTCGTTCTTTTTCACACGAGTCACCCATTCATATGAACCTCCTTCGACTCTCACCAACTGAGTAACTTCCTCTATGTGATTCCATTACCTCAGCAGAGTCAGGATATCCCCTGAGGAATCACCGATCAATGCACATCCTACACGATCTTACACGGTATTTTCTTTCCTGAAAATACTATGCCTCGATCCCACATTCATAACACCCAAGACATCATACCACTTAAATAAATGATTCAAGTCACAGCAACATTCGTTTCAAAGATTCAGATTTTCGAAGATCACCTTTAAGCTTCAACAGTTCAAAGTAACACCAAAAACAGGGAGTTCGCAAACATCGCCCAAACCGGCGACCTGATTCAAAACAGGGTATTTCGAAGTTTGTATTTAAAAACCGGCGACCACGTCGCTCAAAAACACACAGAACAGATCATTCACGAAGATGAGAACGAAACCGGCGACCTCGTCGCCCTCACTTCCGAAATAGCTAAACTACGACTTGTATTGAAAATGGAGGCTAGCTTCCCTTACCTGGACTTGCGCAAACACCAGGAGCTCCGAAATCCAACGAAGCCTAAAGAACGCCTTGGCTCTGTTTTTTGCGTCTGGTTTGAAGGACTTGCAGAGAACTTCCCAGGTGCTCTAATGGTGGCTGCCGCTCGTCGTACTCTTGTGTGAAGGTGCCAGAATCGCAGCGCGAAGGAGAGAAGTGGAGGAGAAAGGAGGTAGTTCACTCTTTCGCTCTTGAACAACTGAAATGTCTTGTTCCCTCAGCAGTGGGTTTTTTCATCTTAAACCAACTTGTCCACAAAAGCAGCTGCCACCACCCACTCTGCAGGGAAGTCTGAGTGTACCTTTCTCTGAACAGTACGACTACGGTTGTCTCTTGTGTATGCCAACCACTGCTCTGAACAGTACGACCGCGAGTGTCTCTTGCGCATGCCAACATTCTGATGTCACTGTTCTGAACCAACAATTTTTGTCTACGTGTCGCGCGTGTCGCGCGTCTCATGCTGGGAGTCTGGGTCCCACCTTCTCTGTGTGCAACTCGACATTGCGCGATCACCTTTCACCGATGACCACTGGCGCGATGACATCTCGCGCGAAGACTAACCCCCCGATGTCCTCTCGCGCGAAGACTATCCACCGATGACATTCCGCGCGATGACTAACCCCGCATGCCTCGCGCCCTGGCGATCACGTGTAGTCTAGGCGACCGGCGATTATGTGTTAACAAGGAACTCTTGTAGTCTTCTAAGCTACACTTTCCTTCCTTTTTATTTTAAATAAAAACATACTTAGAATTCATTTAAAATATACCCTTTTATTCCAATTTAATTTTACAGGTCCTTACAGGAGTAGACGATGTTGCAGGAAGTGGAGATCCTCAGTGAGTGGTCGCCGGAAGGAGATCGCCTACCTCTGTTCTATTAGGCGATCACCTTTTTTCTGCTTTCTAATAGGAGATCGCCGATATGATAGGAGATCGCCTGTTTTATGGGAGATCGCCTATTCTGTTGGGAGATCGCCTGTTTTTACTTATTTGCTGTATTTAGTTTACGTTTTTGGAAAACTGACCGATTTTGTATTAAACTCCCTGCGAGGAGAAAACTTCATTACATATATACGATTATGTTCACTTCAATATTATTATTTTATCTCTACTCCGTTTTATAATTATGAAAAGAATTTGGCGGGATGTTACATTAATGGTATCAGAGCAGTTCGTCCTTAGGATGACCTGAGGGCTGTGGATCCATTGTGTTTCTTCTGCTCATAAAAATTTATTTGAGTTTTAAATGAAAACTATAGTGAAAGGTTTTCAAACGTCTTTGTATTGAAATTGTGTGTGCTTTAGTGAATATATGCTCTAACTGAAAATTTTAGTATTGAGAATGAAAGGATCTTGATAAAGTAGTGAGGGTGCACACTCATAACTGGATCGAGATGTTCTCAATCTTAATTCTAAAGATTGATGTTTAGCATACAATGAATTCTGGTGTGATTTATTTCATTCTCTTGAGTGTCTTTGTAATTGATTGAAAGTGGTTGTTTGGATTGATGATTGTATACCAGTAGTTATCCTGGTGTTATACTTGATGTTACAAGCATGATGATTCTGTTGATGAACTCAAACTCTAAATGATTTTGAGATGCTGACCTTTGTAAGGTCTGAATGTCACCTCCTGAATGAATTGATTTCTTATCGATTTCATTCTTATAGTTGTTGGAAATATGGAAAACAATAGTTTCAGGATCTCTAGAAAGTAAAATGGATAGTTACCCAATAAGTGTAAGGCAAGCGCAAGTTAGATTTAGTTGCGCCATGATTTAGTTTCAGATAGATATAAGACACGAAGAGTAAATCAGCAGTATATTGAGGGTTTAAAGATTTAAGCACGTGCTTCTATAGGGAGTGCTGGAGTTAAGTTCCAAGATGAAAGTAGGAATTTTTCGTTGATCTGGAGCTTGGAAGGTGTTAGTATCAATAACACAACATAAGATGGCTCTAGCTGGACAACAAGGCTTAAGAGGAAATTTCAGATTTGGTGGAGAATAAGTTTACAAGATGATTTTATCATCTTGAGATGTATCAATGATTTTGGGAAGAGGAAAGATGAAATATCTAAATTGTGTTTAAAATTACAGTTAGGCAAAGAAAATTTGTTGAAAAGCAACAGGCGGAGGAATTGTTTGGATGAGAGAGAAAGTTGCACGCAGAATGGATGTTGTTTAATTGATTTAGTTTTGAAAGCAGTATGTGATTCGAAATTTGGACCCTAGTTTATGTTGAGTATGTAGGAGATGAATTGGATGTTATTCCAGGAAGGGGATTGGCGATCTGTCAATCACGTTTTCAAAGGTTATGCTCAACGAAAGATAGTATTTCCAAAGTTCAGCTGAGTTGATTAAATTGAAGAAAATAAGTGGAAGAGTTGTTAGAGACGCAGTTAGTCAAGCCCAATATATCTCCTTGGGGTTTCCAGCGTTGTTGGTTAAAAAGGAAGATGAAGGACCTCAATTGTGTATGGACTACAGGAGTTGTATATGTTCAATGCAACTCAAATTTCATGAGAGAAAATTATTCTACTTATGATTTAGAATCGGCAGTGGTAGTATTGTTATGAAGATTTGAAGACAGTAATTGTATGAAGCTTTGTATGGGAGGGAAATGCAGAACTCCCTTATTGTTGGAACCAGGAGGGTGAACCAGTTTTGATTGAACAATTAGAGGAGCCTAGTCTGAAGCGTATTGTGGGATTTCTAGGCACCGATCAAGCTAAAGGCTTTGAAATGGGTGAAGATGGGATATTAAGATTAAGGGCAGAATTTGCATACCAGTAAATGAATAATTTAAGAGATATCAGAAATTTTAACTTTGCTCTTCTGGCAAAATGGAAATGGTGGACGATGAGTGATGAGAAAGGGAAATGGAAAGATATTCTTATATCCAAATATGACTCGGAACTTGGGAGAAGCCGAGCTCATTTGAAATATCAATCGTGGTGGTGGAGAGATGTATGTAAGGTGTGCGAGGAGGGTGAAGATGATGGTTGGTTCCAAAAAGTCATTGTTTGGAAAGTTGGAGGCGGAGGAGATGTGAGATTTTAGGAGGATGCGTGGGCCACTAACTTTAACTTTAATGCAACGTGGCTGGTCTATGTGCTTCAAGTGGTTAAGTGTTCTATTTGTTCAACATAAGGATTTGAGGTCCCACCTTGAGAACTTTTATCTTATACATATGTCATCCAAGTAGAATCAGGTGTGGAAGGGAATGTGGGTGGAAATAGTCTGTTGTATCTGGGAGAAGAAGAATAGAGTTGTCTTTAAGCAAGAAATTCCAGATGCAGAGGAAATCTTCCAATCGGCTCCACTACTTACATGGTTGTGGTTGAGATATATGGTGCGTTCGTTCTCGTATGCCTTTTCGGATAGGCACCTGAACCCAAATCAATGCATCCAACGTATACATTGAAAAAGGAGGAAATAATGGGAGCAGGAAGCCGAGTTGGCAAAGGAAGTCATAATAATGATTTAGAAAGTAACAGCAACAGGAACTTTGTCTTTATAAGGTGCAGAATTTTGTAGCATAGTGGTGAACCAAAGGTGTTCCTTTAGGGAGCGTGAGAATTAGATCAGCAGTTGGGAAGTCGATGGATGGTTTTGATCAAGATGCAGAAGTTGATTCCTAGAAGGATATTTCGGATCCTAGTTTGAATTAGCTAGGGGGCATGAGTAGTAGGCAGTTGTCCCCTTTCCTTCCGATGATGAGATCTTGCTAGCTTTTCTCTAAAGGGGCTAGTCCGGGTTCTGTTAAGAGCCTAGTTCTGGACTTGCTCGACCAAGTCTTCAAGGTTGGAAGTAGAGTGTGAATGCTGGAGTTGGCGCTCAATGGAGCAGCATATTCCATATGCAGGGATGTACAATGGAATTTGATGAAGTATTGGAGCAGTAAGAGTTGGTTCAGCAGACAACCGAGAAGGTGAAACTGATACAAGGCAGAATGAAAGCTTCTCAAAGTCGGCAGATGTCCTAGGCAGATCAGAGGAGAAAACCTTTGGAGTTTGCTGCTGGGGATCATGTCTTTATGAGGGGGACACCAGCCAAGGGTGTAGGACGAGCTATCAGATCAAAGAAGCTGTACCCTAAGTTTGTTGGGCCATATCAGATCCTAAGGGGGGTTCAGTCCAGTGGCTTATGAGATCGCCCCACCTCCCCAATTAGCAAACCTGCATAATGTATTTCACGTATCACAGCTAAGGAAGTATCTTGCAGACCCTAGTCACGTGTTGGAAGTGGACGATGTGCAGATCGGGCGATTCACCAAGGAAATTTGAAGAAACCATGAGAGGAGCATATCCCTACTTTTTCCTTGTAATTCAATTTTCGGGGACGAAAATTTTTCTTGATGGGGAGAATGTAAGGACCTGTAAAATTAAATTGGAATAAAAGTGTTATATTTAAATAATTTCAGAAGATGTCATTATTTAAAATACAAAGAGTTGGTAAATGAAGCTTCGTAGTAGTCGGACATCGGACGTCACCCAAGGTCTGGGGTCAGCTGGTAGAGGTCGGTCAACTGACATGTGGATCAAGAAGAGTAAAGGAGGATAAGTGTAGCTAAGAAGTCTTCTACGAGATCGCCGTTAGTGAAGACGGAGGCGATCTCCGACTTCTCTGGCACATAATCGCCTGTTGCCTAGAGGAGACATGACCGCCAATCGTTTAGGGCGTACGTGATCGACGGGAGTGCACGTAGTATGTGGTCAAGATACTGGATCAACCAGAGTGGGTTCCAACAACCACGCGTATCAAGGTGTGGGTTAAGCCTTAGATACGCTGTGCATGCGAAGCTCTATGCTTGAGCAAAAGAGATCGTCCTTAGTGTTGCATGCATGGGCGCAAGAGGAGTGGTGCTGATCTTCTCTTGGAATGTGAAGCTACCGACGTCCCCGAGTCATGTGGAGATAATACATTTGACGTAACATAGTGGAATGAAGAACCTTCAGGAAGGCGTGACGATGTGTCGTCGGGCATCGCCAGGGCGCGAGAGACATGCGGACATCGCCAGGGCGCGAGGCATGCGGACATCGCCAGGGCGCGAGAGAATGCGGACATCGCCGGGGCGCGAGGCATGCGGGCATCGCCGGGGCGCGAGGCATGCGGGCATCGTCGGGGCGCGAGGCATGCGGGCATGGCCGGGGCGCGAGGCATGCGGGCACCGCCGGGGCGCGAGGCATGCGGGCACCACCGGGGCGCGAGGCATGCGGGCACCGCCGGGGCGCGAGGCATGCGGGCACCGCCGGGGCGCGAGGCATGCGGGCACCGCCGGGGCGCGAGGCATGCGGGCACCGCCGGGGCGCGAGGCATGCGGGCACCGCCGGGGCGCGAGGCATGCGGGCATCGCCAGGGCGCGAGGCATGCGGGCATCGCCGTGGCGCGAGGCATGCGGGCATCGCCGGGGCGCGAGGCATGTGGACATCGCCTGGGATAGACATCGGTCGTCTTCCAGGTTATCGCGCGATGACGTGTTGCACACAGTTAAAGTGGGACCCAGACTCCCAGCAGAAGGCACGCGGCACGCGCGACACGTAGACAAAAAGGGTAGTTCAGAATAGTGACCTCAGAGTTTTAGCCTGCGCAGAGGCATGCGTAGTCGTACTGTTCAGGAAGCGTACACGCAACCTTCCCTGCAGAGTGGGTGGTGGCAGCGGCTTTTGTGGAATAGTTGGTTTAAGATGGAAAAACCCACTTCTGAGAGGAAAAGGAACGTTGCAGTTGTTCAAGAACGAAAGAGTGAGCTACCTCCTTTCTCCTCCATTCCTCTCCTTCGCGCTGCGATTCTGGCACCTTCACACAAGAGTACGACGAGCGACAGCCACCATTAGAGCACCTGGGAAGTTCTCTGCAAGTTCTCCGAACCAGACGCAAAAACAGAGCCAAGGCATTCTTTAAGCTTCGTTGGGTTTCGGAGCTCCTGGTGTTTTGCGCAAGTCCAGGTAAGGGAAGCTAGCCTTCATTTTCAATACAAGCCATAGATTAGCTGTTTCTGAAGTGAGGGCGACGTGGTCGCCGGTTTCGTTTTCATCTTAGTGAATGCTCTGTTCTATGTGTTTTGGGCGACGTGGTCGCCGGTTTTAAATCCTTCTTCACGATGCTCTGTTTTATGTGTGGGGCGACGTGGTCGCCGGTTTTAAATCCTTTTTCAGTGATGTTCGGTTCTTATGCGTTTGGGCGACGTGATCGCCGGTTTTAGTATCGTTTCGAAACTGTTGAGATTGAAATGAAAAATGTATATGCTATTCGAAAACCTGATCGGTGGTATGCTTGTTCTTGTGAATGGGGTTGTTTAAGAAAAGACTGAAGGTATCCTATGATAGATTTATTCTTTATGTGTGGAATGATGCTTTGAATGTTGTGGATGTGGGATCAAGGCATAGTATTTTCAGGAAAGAAAATACCGTGTAAGATCGTGTAGAGTGTGCAATGACCGGTGATTCGTTATGAGATATCCTGACTCTCCTGATGTAATGGAATCACATAGATGAAGTTATTCAGGCGTTGAGAGTCGAAGGAGGTTCACATGTATAGGTGGGTTGTTTGAAAGAGAACGAGCTCGACCTGTTTGGTGTGGATTAACCCTGTCATGCTTGGATAGTGAGGATATTGAGATTCATTTATACGCTGGTGAATGTGTGTGATTTCCCAGCGACCCTGTGAATGTGTGTGATTTCACAGTGGTGCAGCATGACAGGTGCAGATCTCTGAGTCTAGTCAACGCACGTGTCTTCCGGAAGTGGTGTCAAGTGTCTTGTGTGATGAGTCAGTGGAAGTCTGACGTGAGAAATGAGAAACATTGAATTGATAGACACTTGATGGTGTATGTGAATTGAAAGACTCTTGAGGAAATTGTGAAATATGTGATTTACTTGATAGTTGTAAGGACCTGGAAAATCTTATTGGAATAAAAGTGTCATATTTAAATGGATTCGAAGCATGTTGTATTTAAAATGAAAAGGAAAGAAAGTGTAGTTTAGAAGACTATGAGATCGCCTGGAACATGATCGCCGGTCGCCTACTACACATGATCACCAGGGCGCGAGAGGCATGCGGGCATCGCCGGGCGCGAGAGGCATGCGGGCATCGCCGGGCGCGAGAGGCATGCGGACATCGCCAGGGCGCGAGGCATGTGGGCATCGCCAGGGCGCGAGAGACATGCGGGCATCGCCAGGGCGCGAGGCATGCGGGCATCGCCAGGGCGCGAGGCATGCGGGCATCACCAGGGCGCGAGGCATGCGGGCATCGCCAGGGCGCGGGGCATGCGGGCATCGCCAAAGAGAGACATCGGTCGTCTTCCAGAGAGAGACATCGGTCGTCCTCCAGGATGAGTCATCGGTGGAGAGTCTTCACGCAAGAGGTCATCGGTGGAAGGTTATCGCGCGATGTCGAGTTGTACGCAGATAAGGTGGGACCCAGGCTCTCAGCATCAGACGTCCTGCACGCACGCCACGTAGACAAAAGGGGTGGTTCAGAATAGTGACCTCAGAGTGTTAGCCTGCGCAGAGGCACGCGTAGTTGTACTGTTCAGGGAAGCGTACACGCAAACTTCCCTGCAGAGTGGGTGATGGCAGCTGCTTTTGTAGACAAGTTGGTTTAAGAGGCAAGAACCCACTTCTGAGAAGGGGAAACGTTGCAGTGGTTCAAGAACGAAAGGGTGAGCTACCTCCTTTCTCCTCCATTTCTCTCCTTCGCGCTGCGATTCAAGCACCTTCAAGCAAAAGCAAGACGAGCAACGACTGCCATAGAGCTTTTGGGAAGGTTCTCTACAAGTTTTACCGATTTGAACGCTTAGGCAGAGTTCGGGCATCCTTTACGTTCGGTGGGTTAGAGTTTGAAGTGAGATTTCACGCTGATCCAGGTAAGGGAAGCTAGTCTTTTTCCAACGAAAACGTTATATTTGCTGATTGAGATGTTGGGGCGACGTAGTCGCGGGTTCTTGCTTTCGTTCTGGGGTTCTGATGTTGAAATGCGAAGTGTTTACTGTAATCGATTTCTGTTTTGATGTTAAGGGCGACGAGGTCGCCGGTTTCAAAATGTTCTTGTTTAAAACCCAGTTTTGTTCGTGATCGCCGGTTTCTGGAGGTGATCGCCGGTTTCTGGAGGTGATCGCCGGTTTTCATCTGTTATTGAAATATCCTCTGTTTTTGTGATTATTTGGAACTGTTTGAGATTTAAATGTGATATTCGAAAATCTGAACCTTGGCATGAGTTTTTCTGTGACTGGAATCATTTGTTGAAATGTTATGTGATGTGTGAATGTTGTGAATGTGGGATCGAGGCATAGTATTTTCAGGAAAGGAAATACCGTGTAAGATCTGTGTAGGATGTGTATTGATCAGTGAGTGTCCTGGTGTAATGAGACGATCCTGACTCTACTGAGGTAATGAAATCACATAGAAGAAGTTACTCAGTTGTGGAGAGTCGAAGGAGGTCATACGTATGGGTGTCTCGTGTGAAACAGAACGAGTTCGGCCTGTAGTATGGATTTACCCTGTCATGCTGTGATAATGATGATATTGAGATTGTGTAATGCGCATGGCTGAGGGCACTTTCCAGCCTTTTAGCATGACAGGTGCATGTCTCAGGACGCTAAGTTCAATGCACGTGTTTTCCGGAATAGTGGTCAAGTGTCTGGTGTGATGAGTCAGTGGAAAGTCTGACGTGTGAAATATTGAGAAATTGAATTGATAGACACTTGATTGCTGATGTGAATTGAGAGACTCTGGAATTGATTTGTGAGATATGTGATTATCGAATGGTTTGGTGGAATATGAGAAAGTTGATGGTTTTATGTGGATGTCTTAAATTGATTTCATCTTGATTTTTTTAAGTTCATTTTGAAACTCTCTTTTAAATGTCTAGCTTACCCCTTTGCGTTTTGGTTCTGTGATTGTTTCTTAAAACCTGTGATGATCGTGTAATCTTTACACGGGAGCAGATGAATCTTGCAGGAAGAAGAGCCCCTCAGTGAGTGGTCGCCGGGAGGAGATCGCCCGTTTTGCTTCTGTTGGGCGATCACCCGTTTCCTGTTCTCTGATCGGAGATCGCCCTTTTGATAGGAGATCGCCCTTTTGATAGGAGATCGCCCTTTTGATAGGAGATCGCCCCTTTTGATAGGAGATCGCCCTTTTGTTAGGAGATCGCCTTTTTATGTTGGGAGATCGGTTGTTTGGTTGTTTTTGCTGTTTTTATGTTTAAGTTTTGGAAAATGACCGTTTTGTATTAAACTCCCTGCGAGGAGAACTCCTTTGTACATATATACAATTATGTTTATTTCAATATATTTGTTTTACCGTTATTTCATATTACGAAAATGCAAAAAAAAAATGCGAAATGTATTTGGCGGGATGTTACAATAGTCATGTGGAAAGAATGAGAAAGCTGATGGTTTTACGTGGGTGTTTTAACTTTGCTTTATCTTGATTTTTAAGTTCATATCTAAACTCGCTTTCAAATATCTAGCTTACCCTGCGTGTTTTGGTTCTGTGGCTGTTTTCTTAAAACTGTGATGATCGTGTATAATCTACACGGGAGCAGACGATGTTGCAGGAAGTGGAGATCCTCAGTGAGTGGTCGCCGGAAGGAGATCGCCTACCTCTGTTCTATTAGGCGATCACCTTTTTTCTGCTTTCTAATAGGAGATCGCCGATATGATAGGAGATCGCCTGTTTTATGGGAGATCGCCTATTCTGTTGGGAGATCGCCTGTTTTTACTTATTTGTTGTATTTAGTTTACGTTTTTGGAAAACTGACCGATTTTGTATTAAACTCCCTGCGAGGAGAAAACTTCATTACATATATACGATTATGTTCACTTCAATATTATTATTTTATCTCTACTCCGTTTTATAATTATGAAAAGAATTTGGCGGGATGTTACAGTGTAAGTCCTAGTGTTTGGAGCATACCCTTTAGGCAACAAGGGTGGCTCAGCTTGATTGCCACTCTGATCCACCAAATTAGGAAGCAATTTCTCAAAAACACAATCCTCATCCTCGTCATTATTACTATAGTAATCACTTTCATTTCCACTGGAATACTCTAAATTAGTAAACTCCCTAAGCACCCAACAAATATCCCTCCTTTGTTCCCTCATTGCCTGAACCAACTTCTCTGCAGTTTCCAAATCACCAAACTCAACATAAGCAGAAACAAGGGACTGCAAAGTGGTCACAGAAGTCGCCTTAGCCTACATCCAGGCATGAACAAGATGTACCATGACTTGAAGGAGTCATTTTGGTGGTCGGGCATGAAGAGAGACATCGCCCAGTATGTTACAACCTGCTTAACATGTCAGAAGGCGAAGATAGAGCATCAAAGACCTGGCGGGTTGTTACAGCAACTGGATATCCCTGAATGGAAATGGGACAGCATTGCCATGGATTTTGTTACCCATTTACCCAGATCGGTAAAGGGTCATGATGCAATCTGGGTCATCATTGATAGGCTGACGAAGAGCGCTCACTTTCTCCCAGTAAATATGAAGATGCCCATGGCCAAGTTGACACAGCTGTACATCAAGGAAATTGTGAGGTTGCATGGAGTGCCTTCCAGCATCATTTCGGATAAAGATCCCAGGTTCACTTCACGGTTTTGGCAGACCTTACAAGATTGCTTGGGAACCAAGTTGAGAATGAGCTCGGCATATCACCCTCAAACAGATGGACAGTCAGAGAGAACGATCCAGTCCTTGGAAGATCTATTGAGGACGTGTGTCTTGGATCAATTGGGAAGTTGGGATGAGGTGTTACCGCTGGTAGAGTTTACTTATAATAACAGTTACCACGCCAGTGTTGGGATGGCACCATATGAAGCCCTGTATGGGAGAAAATGCAGAACTCCCTTATGTTGGTACCAGGAGGGCGAAGCAGTCTTGGTTGGGCCAGAGTTGATTCAGCAGACAACCGAGAAGGTGAAACAGATACAAGGCAGAATGAGAGCTTCTCAAAGCCGACAGAAGTCCTATGCAGATCAGAGGAGAAGACCTTTGGAGTTTGCTGCTGGAGATCATGTGTTTATGAGAGTGACACCAACCAAGGGCGTAGGACGGGCGATCAGATCAAAGAAGTTGTCCCCTAAGTTCGTGGGACCATATCAAATCTTAAGAAGGATTGGTCCACTGGCTTATGAGATCGCCCTACCTCCCCATTTAGCAAATCTGCACAATGTCTTTCACGTATCACAGCTGAGGAAGTACATGGCAGACCCTAGTCATGTGCTGGAAGTGGACGATGTGCAAATCAGGGAAGACTTGTCCTTTGAAGCAAAACCAGTCAGGATTGACGATCGTCAAAGTAAACAGCTCAGAGGAAAGACCATCAACATGGTGAAAGTGGTGTGGGATGAGAGATCGGGTGATTCAACCTGGGAGTTTGAAGAACCCATGAGAGAAGCTTATCCATACCTCTTTTCCTTGTAATTCAATTTTCGAGGACGAAAATTTTTTTTGTTGGGGAGATTGTAAGGACCTAGAAACTTTAATTGGAATAAAAGTGTTATATTTAAATAATTTCAGAAGATGTTGTTATTTAAAATACAAAGAGCTGGTAATAGAAGTTTCGTAGTAGTCGCACCTCGGACGTCACCCAAGGGCTGGGGTCAGCTAGTAGAGGTCGGTCGGTTGACTCTTGTATTAACAAAGTAGTCAGGTGCGATGACCTTATCGTGAGGTAATCACGAGGGTGTGCTTGAGGAAGACATGTGGATCAAGAAGAGTAAAGGAAGGAAAGTGTAGCTTAGAAGACTCTGTGATCGCCTGGTTAGTACATAATCGCCTGTCGCCTAGACTACCCATGCGGACGTCGCCGGGGCGCGAGGTATGCGGACGTCGCCAGGGATCGACATCGGTCGTCTCCCAGCGAGAGACATCGGTCGTCTCCCAGCGAGAGACATCGGTCGTCTCCCAGCGAGAGACACCGGTCGTCTCCCAGAGAGAGACATCGGTCGTCTCCCAGCGAGAGACTTCGGTCGTCTTCCAGAGAGAGACATCGGTCGTCTTCCAGGATGAGTCATCGGTGGAAGGTTATCGCGCGATGTCGTGTTTCGCACAGATAAGGTGGGACCCAGACTCCCAGCATGAAACGTCCTGCACGCGCGCCACGTGGACAAAAAGGGTGGTTCAGAATAGTGACATCAGAGAGTTGGCATGCGCAGAGACACACGTGGCCGTACTGTTCAGGGAAGCGTGCACGCAAGCCTTCCTGCAGAGTGGGTGGTGGCAGCGGCAATTGTGGAACAAGTTGGGTTAGTTTTAAAAACTCACTTCGGAGAGGCAAAGAACGCTGCTGTGGTTCAAGAGTGACAGAGTGAGTGAGTGAGTTACCTTCATCCTTCTCTTTTCCCTCCTTCGTGCTGCGATCCAGGCACCTTCAAGCACCAGTACGACGAGCGACGACTGCCACAGGCCACCTGGGAGGTTCTCTGCAAGTCCTCCAAACCGGACGCTAAAACAGAGTTAAGGCATCCTTGAAGCTCGTTGGGTTAGAGCTCTTAGTACTTTTCACGCAAGTCCAGGTAAGGGAAGCTAGCCTTATTTCCAACGAAAACCTTAAGTTAGATGATTTTGATGATGAGGCGACGTGGTCGCCGGTTTTCAACTGTTATTGCATAATCCTCTGTTTTTGATGTTGGGGCGACGTGGTCGCCAGTTTTTCCCTTGTGTTTCGAAATCCCCTGTTTTGGATGTGATCGCCGGTGGGTGATCGTCGGTTTTAAATGTTGATTTTGAACTCCCCTGTTTTTAGTGTTGTTTGAAACTGTTTGAGATTGAAATGTGAAATGCATGCAATATTCGAAAATCTGGACCTCTGAATGATTGCTGCTGTGATTGGAATCGTTCATTTGAGTGGTATGATGTGTTGAATGTTGTGAATGTGGGATCAAGGCATAGTATTTTCAGGAAAGAAAATACCGTGTAAGATTGTGTAGGATGTGCATTGATCGGTGATTTCTATAATGAGATATCCTGACTCTCCTGATATAATGGAACCATATAGAGGAAGTTATTCAGGCGTTGAGAGTCGAAGGAGGTTCATGAATGGGTGAGTCGTGTGAAAAAGAACGAGCTTGGCCTGTTACATGGATTAACCCTGTCATACTAGGAGGGTGATGAGATTGAGATTGAGATTATGTTCATGTGCACAGCTGTGGAAACTTTACAGCAATGTAGTATGACAGGTGCAGATCTCTGAGTCTAGTCAATGCACGTGTCTTCCGGAAGTAGTGTCAAGTGTCTATGTGTGAAGAGTCAGTGAAGTCTGACGTGAGAAATGTTGAGAAATTGTTGATAGACACTTGATGGAATTATGTGAATTGAACGACTCTTGAGGAAATTGTGAAATATGTGATTACTTGATGCCTGTGTGATATGAATGAGAAAGTTGATGGTTTTTACGTGGGTGTCTTAAATTTGTTTTATCTTGATTTTTAGGTTCATATTTAAACTCTCTTTCAAATATCTAGCTTACCCTGTGTTTGGTTCTGTGGCTGTTTTTCTTAAAACTGTGATGATCGTGTATAATTTACACGGGAGCAGATGATGTTGCAGGAAGTAGAGCTCCTCAGTGAGTGGTCGCCGGAAGGAGATTGCCTGTCTCTGTTTCTGTTAGGCGATCACCCTTTTTCTGATCTCTGATAGGAGATCGCCTTCTCTGATAGGAGATCGCCTTTTCTGTAGGGAGATCGCCTGTTTTTTTCTATTTTGCTGTATTTTTTTTTTTAGCTTTGGAAAATTGACCGGTTATGTATTAAACTCCCTGTGAGGAGCAACTTCATTTTATATAAATACGTATGTTCACTTAAATATTATTGTTTTACCTTTATTTCAATATATAAATATGAAAAGCAATTTGGCGGGATGTTACACAATGCATGCAACCTCACTGGGAACTCTAACCTTGATGGGTTCTCGTCCCAACAGGATTCTGCACCTAACTGTGCCTTCCCAGCCTCATGCATGATCGTTTCGTGACTAAGGCCATTCCCTGCCTCTGGGCGCTTTAATGATCACCGGTCGCGTTGTTCACATCGACGTCGCCGATGTCACCTCACCACACACCGATGACCGAGGTATCTCTCATCCTGATCGATGATCGATGTCTCATCCTGACCGATGATCGATGTCTCATCCTGACCGATGATCGGTGTCTCATCACGACCGATGATCGATGTGTCTCATCCTGACCGATGATCGATGTGTCTCATCCTGACCGATGATCGATGTGTCTCCCTGACCAATGTCTCCCTGACCGATGACCGATGTCTCTGGCCACCATAGTAACTGAAGTCTGTTACCACTGTGCAACGTGTATAAACGTCCCCATAATGACTCAGAGAATGTGTGATCTCTCTAACTGTAAAAACTGTGTCGTGCCTCTCTCTCAGATGGTGACACGTGGAGGCATGCAACTTGCATCTACTCGTACACGTGTCACACCTGAAGGGCTTCTGCGTTTTTCCCTGTGCGCATAGTTATTCCCTTGCAGAGTAACTTATCGCGTTTCTTTCCTCTGAGTAAGTTGCATGCTCCAAGGGAAGCACCAGGTGTGGCTGGTCTAAGCACACTCGCCAGGCGCATCCTGCCTGCATGGTCTCAACGCGCAATGCCATGCACGTAATGGGTCTAAGAAAGTCAGTGATCACTGACCAGTTTACGAGCACTCTTATACCATTCTCATGCACGACCCTACTGGCGAGCAGCTCTTCTTCTTCTGGTTTGGAATCCTGCGAGGTGCCTACGTAACTCTCTCATTGGGAGCCTTGTCGCGCTCTCCTTCCAGGCGCTCCTCTAGGCACTGATCTGCTGGCGGTGGTCACTCAGCAACTGACATCCGATCACAGCTTTGAATGATCTCCACCTGATTCACCTGCTATCTTATTCCACGTGTCACCCTGTGAGTGGTCCACGTTGTCATCTGCTGCTGACGTCATCGACTACCGATGACCGACCGTATCACAAGCCCCCCAGTCTCGAGCTGTGAACTTGTTCTCAGCGAAGAGACTAAGTGGTTTTCCTTTGCCAAAGAGAAGAAGGAGCTTTGTAACATCCCGCCAAAATGCTTTTCATATTTATATAATGAAAATAAAGGTAAACAAATATATTGAAGTGAACATAATTATATATATGTAATGAAGTTTCTCCTCACAGGGAGTTTAATACATAATCGGTCAATTCCAAAACTTAAACAAAATACAGCAAAATAAAAAAAAAACAGGCGATCTCCTGGTAGATAACAGAAAACGGCGATCTCCTAACAGATAAGGCGATCTCCTATCAGAAAACAGTAAAAGGGGTGATCGCCTAACAGAAACAGAAACAGGCGATCTCCTTCCGGCGACCCCTCACTGAGGAGCTCTACTTCCTGCAACATCATCTGCTCCCGTGTAAAAATCATACACGATCATCACAGGTTTAAGAAAACATCCACAAACAAGAACACAGGGTAAGCTAGATATTTTAAAGAGAATTTAGGTATGAAACTTTAAAATCAAGATAAAACAAATTTAAGACACCCACGTAAAAACCATCAACTTTCTCATTCCCATCACATGACCATCAAGTAATCACATATTTCACAATTTCCTCAAGAGTCTTTCAATTCACATAATTCATCAAGTGTCTACCAATTTCAATGTTTCTCATTTCTCACGTCAGACTTCCACTGACTCATCACACACCGACACTTGACACTACTTCCGGAAGACTCGTGCATTGAACTTAGCATCTAGAGACCTGCACCTGTCATACTTCATTGCTGTAATGTTCCCACAGCCATGCGCATCAACATAATCTCGATCTCAATCTCAATATCCTCACTCTCACAGTATGACAGGGTTAATCCATATAACAGGTCAAGTCAGTTATCTTTCAAACGACTTACCCATACATATGGACCTCCTTCGACTCTCACCAACTGAATGACTTCATCTATGTGACTCCATCATATCAGCAGAGTCAGGATCGTCTCATTCACAGGATACTCACTGATCAATACACCTCATAACCAATCTCAACATGGTATTTCCTTTCCTGAAAATACTATGTCTTGATCCCACATTCACAACATTCAACACATCATATAACACTTAAATGAACGATTCCAATCACAGCAACAATCATTCCAAGGTTCAGATTTTCGAATATCACATGCATTTCACATTTCAATCTCAAACAAGTTCAAAGCGACACTAAAACAGGGGATTTCGAAAACAACGTTAAAACCGGCGATCACGTCGCCCCACACATAAAAACAGAGCATCGTGAAAAAGAACATGAAACCGGCGACCACGTCGCCCTCACTTCAGAACCTACTCGCCTAAAGTTTTTATAAACGAAAATGCTAGCTTCCCTTACCTGGACTAGCGCAAAACACCAAGAGCTCCGAAAACCCACCGAAGCTTAAAGATGCTTTCACTCTGTTTTAGCGTCCCCGTCTGGAGAACTTGCAGAGAACCTCCCAGGTGTCCAAGGGCAGTCGTCGCTCGTCGTACTGGTGCTTGAGGGTGCCTAAATCGCAGCGCGAAGGAGAGAAAAGAGAAGGGTGAAGGTGAACTCACTCTTTCGCTCTTGAACTATTGCAACGTTCTTTGCCTCCCCGAAGTGGGTTTTTGAATCTACACTAACTTGTCCACACATGCTGCTGCCACCACCCACTTTGCAGGAAAGCCCGAGAGTACGTTTCCCTGAACAGTACGACCATGCTGTCTCTTGCGCATGCCAACCACTTCCCTGAACAGTACGGTCGTGGGTGTCTCTTGCGCATGCCAACTTTCTGATGTCACTATTCTGAACCACCTTTTTTGTCCACGTGGCGCGCGTGCAGGACGTTTCATGCTGGGAGCCTGGGTCCCACCTTATCTGTGTGAAACACGACATCGCGCGATAACCTTCCACCGATGACTCATCCTGGAGGACGACCGATGTCTCTCTCTGGAAGACGACCGATGTCTATCCCTGGCGACGCCCGCATGTCTCTCGCGCCCTGGCGATGCCCGCATGCCTCGCACCCTGACGATGCCCGCATGTCTCTCGCGCCCCGGCGATGCCCGCATGCCTCTCGCGCCCCGGCGATGCCCGCATGCCTCTCGCGCCCCGGCGATGCCCGCATGCCTCTCGCGCCCCGGCGATGTCCGCATACCTCGCGCCCTGGCGATGTCCGCATATGTAGCCTAGGCGACAGGCGATTATGTACTAACCAGGCGATCTCATACTCTTCTAAGCTACACTTTCCTTCCTTTTTATTTTAAATAAAAACATACTTAGAATTCATTTAAAATATATTCCTTTTATTCCAATTTAATTTTACAGGTCCTTACAAGCTTGAAGCCGATGTACCTGAGACCATGGCTGCTGGTGCTGAGGCTCTGATAGATGGGTTCAGGATTGGCTTGGAGCAGGTTCACTGCGTCCTGCCAGACTTGGACTCTACCCAACTCAGCCTCCACCATTCAGTGGTCGATGGCAAGCTCATTCCTCCTCCTTGAGCTTCTTCCCTTGCGACTTCTCCTTTTGTGTAATTTCTTTTTCTGCTACAAAACTTGTGTATAAACTTTTTATGCATAAATCCATGTTGGATGACTGACCTGACGGGCCCTAAATGCTTCGACTGATCGCACAAGAACTTGCTCTGGAAAGCTTTCATACTCAGAGCTTTAACACCGACCACCGACTATCATGTTAGTGCACCACCGATCAGTCATCGCGCTTCAGGCTTTGCTTTACTTCTCTGTCACTCCAGCGCTAAGTGCATAGAGGGCCTGATCGCTAAAGATAATGCCTGTGTTTTGGGGAAGAAGAGTGCTTCTCGATGACCCCTCTTGCCTCAGCCTCACTATAAGAAGTCGAGGGTGAGGTCTTACTTTTGTCGCCTCAGCCTCGCTGTACAAAGTCAAGGTGAGGTCTTTTTTCTCTTGCCTCTGCCTCGCTATACAAAGTTGAGGGAGAGGACTTATATCTCGCCTCTGCCTCGCTGTACAAAGTCGAGGGAGAGGACTTTCTTATCTCGCCTCAGCCTCGCTGTACAAAGTCGAGGTGAGGACTTTTTTCTCTTGCCTCTGCCTCGCTATACAAAGTCGAGGGAGAGGACTTTTCTCTCGCCTCTGCCTCGCTGTACAAAGTCGAGGGAGAGGACTTTCTTATCTCGCCTCAGCCTCGCTGTACAAAGTCGAGGTGAGGACTTTTTCCTCTTGCCTCTGCCTCGCTGTACAAAGTCGAGGGAGAGGACTTTTCTCTCGCCTCTGCCTCGCTGTACAAAGTCGAGGGAGAGGACTTTCTTATCTCGCCTCAGCCTCGCTGTACAAAGTCGAGGTGAGGTCTTTTTCCCCTTGCCTCTGCCTCGCTGTACAAAGTCGAGGGAGAGGACTTTTCTCCCGCCTCAGCCTCACTGTACAAAGTCAAGGGAGAGGACTTTATTATCTCGCCTCAGCCTCGCTGTACAAAGTCGAGGTGAGGTCTTTTTCCTCTTGCCTCAGCCTCGCTGTACAAAGTCGAGGGTGAGGACTTTTTCTCTTAGTGGGTGCATGCTCCTAGGAGAGCACCAGGTCTGGCTGTCTAAGCGCACTCACCAAGCGCATCCTGCCTGCATGGTCTCACCGCATGTGATAGCATTCCTATGAGCTCTTCTTTGGATTTTGGAGTTCCTTGGTGATGATGGATGCGGAAGCTTATGGAGGAGGTGAGCAAGGCCTTCCTAGGAAGCATGGGTGCCTTGAAGGTGCATGAAGAGTGAGGAAATGGGGAGGTTTGGCCAGCCCCTTTGGTAGTGATGAATTGAAGACTAAAACCTAAGTGTTAGGCAAGGAGTAGTGTATGGCACAATTTGGCAGCATAACAATACTCTATTTAATCTTGAAAATACAAGGTGTAGGCTCCTCCTTTTATAGGCTAAGGAGGACCATAATGCAACCCTAATGCTAGCCAAATGAAATGTAAATGTGAAGCACATGGGCCACATGGAAAGTGTGAGCACATGGGGAGGGGTGTGTCTAGTTTGTAAGTTCACCCCCTCCATGGGCTTTCTAGAATAGTGGGAAGGTTAACTTCTCCTTAATTCTAATGTGCAGAAAAATAAACATTTGTCCACATGGCTATGCTATTTACACCCCAATTAAAGCTAAACTACATTTGATGGGCCTTCACGGAATATGTGCTAGTATGCCACTCTCCCATTCATAGCTTTGATCCAAGTCTTCTTGTCCTAGACGCTTCTAGCTTGGCCTTCTCGTCCTAGACGCTCCTAGCTTGTCTTAGACGCTCCTAGCTTGGTCTTAGACGCTCTTGACTTGGCTCTTGCCTTTCATGGAAGGTTGTGCTTGGCCCTCTTCCATCATCCCCTCCCTCTTGAAAAAGGATTTGTCCTCAAATCCCTTGCTTTGTCTTCAACTAGGGGGATGGATGGGGCTGGATGGTGTCCATCATCTCCTCCTCCTTTGAGAAGATCTATCCTCAGATCTACAGATTTGATCTCGGATAGCAGCCTATTGTTTCGGCAAGGCTTGTCCTCCCGGATCAAACGTCCACCTATGGAAATCATCAAACAAAGTAAAGGTGTTAGTGTGAGCAATTGGAGAGAACTTAATTGTATGAAGTTGCCATTTTTGTTTTTCTTTTGTTTTTGGCAACTTTGTACAATATTTCTCTTTTGATGGTTGTATGTGTTCTCTAATCCTCTTCTGTATTTGAAAATTTTCAATATTGGTTACCTTTTCCTTAGGCACAATACCTTTAGGAAAGGGTAACAACTTAAAAAGCGAAAGAGGATTAAGTCCACATGCAATTTCAAATGTAGAAATATTAGTAGTCTTGTGGACTACTCCATTGTATGCATGCTCAAAAGGATACTCATCCCAAGAATTGTGATTGTCTTTCATGATTTCTCTAGGCATAGTAAAAAGAGCTATGTTTTCAATTTTATTTTGACCATTCTTTTGAGGATAAAAATTTGAAGAGTACAACTTAATTTCAAGTTTTTCTAAAAGATTCCTCAAATGATGGTTTTCAAATTTTGGAGCTCTATCCAATACTATGCTTGAAGATAAACCATGAAGACTTGTCACTTCTATATAGAAGAGATTATCCATATCCATAAAAATGGAATCAAAACCTTTTGTTGTCCTAGGAAGCTCTAAGATAAAATTGAGGTTTATGTCTTCCCAAGGATCATTTGCAAAAGGTAAAGGAGAGCACATGGGGAGGGGTGTGTCTAGTTTGTAAGTTCACCCCCTCCATGGGCTTTCTAGAATAGTGGGAAGGTTAACTTCTCCTTAATTCTAATGTGCAGAAAAATAAACATTTGTCCACATGGCTATGCTATTTACACCCCAATTAAAGCTAAACTACATTTGATGGGCCTTCACGGAATATGTGCTAGTATGCCACTCTCCCATTCATAGCTTTGATCCAAGTCTTCTTGTCCTAGACGCTTCTAGCTTGGCCTTCTCGTCCTAGACGCTCCTAGCTTGTCTTAGACGCTCCTAGCTTGGTCTTAGACGCTCTTGACTTGGCTCTTGCCTTTCATGGAAGGTTGTGCTTGGCCCTCTTCCATCAGCATGCCCTTTGAGTGGGCAACTCTTCTTCTTCTGGTTTGGAATCATGCGAGGTGCTTGCGTAACGCTCTCGTTGGGAGCCTGGGTCCCAGCTTAACACGTGTTAGCAAGACCCCGATGACCATGCACCGATCGAGTTCTCTGCTTCTGGAATCATACGAGGTGCATGCGTAACGCTCTCGCTGGGAGCCTGGTTCCAAGCTTAACACGTGTTAGCAAGACCCCGATGACCAATCTTCTTCTGGAATCATGCGAGGTGCATGCGTAACGCTCTCGCTGGGAACCTGGGTCCCAGCTTAACACGTGTTAGCTAGACCCTGATGACCAATCTTTTTCTGGAATCATGCAAGGTGCATGCTTAACGCTCTCGCTGGGAACCTGGGTCCCAGCTTAACACGTGTTAGCAAGACCCCGATGACCAATCTTCTTCTGGAATCATGCGAGGTGCATGCATAACGCTCTCGCTGGGAACCTGGGTCCCAGCTTAACACGTGTTAGCAAGACCCCAATGACCATGCACCGACCGAGTGCTCACTCCGACATGCACCGACGGCTGATCTTGCTTTGGGTGCACCGATGACTGATCGCGCTCTGAGTGCACCGATGTTTGATCGCGCTCTGAGTGCATCGATGACTGCTCGCGCTCTGCTTCCAAGCGCTGATCTTAGGGGCTGATCTGTGGGTGGTGGCCACTCGGTAACTGACTACCGATCACCTGTACTTGCATCCTGGGGCAAGGAGAACTTTAAACTGGAAAACACGTGCACACTTGGTATACTGAAACCTTTTTTATTGGGTGGCCTCGTTGAAAACCCTCATCAGGGAAAAGAGTGCCCCCTGATCTGCTCAACTATTTACAGTATATACATTGAGTGTGTGTACAGCGCAAGAACGCATCTACCTTACAACTTAACTGAAGTAGAAACTTGAGCGTGTAGCGTTCCATGTCCTGGGGATAGGTGCTCCATGCAGAGTCTCCAGCCAATAAGCTCCACTCTCCAACGCTTCAACCACTCTGTATGGACCCCTTTCTTTCATAGGCGATGACCGCCCTGGCGACGTCTAATTCACGAGGAGCTTCCTCCTGAGCTGCCTGGGAGCCCCCCCAGCGTTGCATCCTCCATCACCTCACGTCCCCAAGCACAGGGACCTCGTGTTGCTAATTGCCTGTCTGAGACCCCGAAGCGCGATCACCTTGCGCCTCCCGCAGGTAATCGGTCAGGAATCCTGTCTTCACCAACTCAGCAAGTTGATGCCCCAATGTCAGGCAGGATCGGAGCGTGTGTCCATAAGCCTGATGGAACTCACACCACTCGTCCTTCCTCCTTCCAAGTACCATGTTAGTTTTCTCTGGTACTCGGAGTCTCGCAGCCACGGCAGGGATGGCGATCAGCTCTGCCAACTCTATCACGAAATCATACCTAGGGGGTGTGTTGTTCTCCCTTGCACGCCCCCTTGGCTGGTCCTTCCTGGGTGCATACTGTAACATCCCGCCAAATACATTTCGCATTTTTGCATTTTCGTAATATGAAATAACGGTAAAACAAATATATTGAAATAAACATAATTGTATATATATACAAAGGAGTTCTCCTCGCAGGGAGTTTAATACAAAGCGGTCGTTTTCCAAAACTTAAACATAAAGATAGCAAAATACAAAACCACCGATCTCCTAACAGAAAACGGAGATCGCCTATCAGAAATGGCAAAAGGGGGCGATCGCCCAGCAAGAACAGAAAACAGGCGACCACATACGGCGATCACTCACAGGGGAATTCCACTTCCTGCAACCTCATCTGCTCCCGTGTAAAGTTACACGATCATCACAGGTTTAAGAAAACAGCCACAGAAACAAAATACAGGGTAAGCTATATATTTAAGAAAACTTTGAATCAAGAGCATACATAAGAACTTCACAACATCCATGAACCATATCAGTATCAGCCATCACATTTCCATATTCCACAAGACTATCAGGAAATCCCATATTTCACAAATCAATCCAAGAGTATTTCAATTCACATCAGCAATCAAGTGTCTATTAATTCAATTTCTCATTTCTCACGTCAGACTTTCCACTGACTCATCACACCAGACACTTGACCACTATTTCCGGAGACTCGTGCGTTGATTAGACCCAGAGATTCGCACCTGTCATACCAAAAGGCTGGAAAGTTCCCACAGCCATGCGCATCACACCATCTCAATATTCTCATTATCACGGTATGACAAGGTTAATCCATACAACAGGCCGAACTCGTTCTGTTTCACACGAGACACCCATACGTATGAACCTCCATTGACTCTCCACAACTGAGTAACTTCCTCTATGTGATTTCATTACCTCAGTAGAGTCAGGATGTCTCATTATAGGATCACCGATCAATACACCTCTTACACGACCTTACACGGTATTTTCTTTCCTGAAAATACTATGCCTCGATCCACAATCACAACATTCAACACATCACATAACACTTTAAATGAACGATTTCAATCACAGCAAAACTCATACCAAGGTTCAGATTTTCGAAAAACCACATTTAAAATCTCAAACACTTTTAAAACAGCATAAAACGGGGGATATTTCAATAACAGATGAAAAACCGGCGATCACGAACAAAACTGGGTTTAAAGCAAGAACAGTTTGAACACCCGGCGACCACGTCGCCCCCAACATCAAAAATCATCACACATACAGTTTTCATTAGAAGTAAGGCTAGCTTCCCTTACCTGGATCAGCGTGAAACTCACTTCAAGCTCTAACCACCGAACGTAAAGGATGCCTGAACTCTGCCTAAGCGTTCTAACCGGTAAAACTTGTAGAGAACCTTCTCAAATGCTCTATGGCAATCGCTGGTAAATAAACTGGTGCCTGGAATTACTGAGTCGCAGCGCAAAGGAGAGAAAAGAGAAAGATGAAGGTGAACTCACTCTGTCACCTTTTATACTCTCACTGCGTTTCTAAACTCACTAAGAGGCGGTGCATTCCGATACTAGGAACATAGGCCTGCCATGTAGCTATCATTACCTACTCTCTAACTAACCCTTCCGTGTGGGTTTTCTTCCTCGAATTAAATGCAAACCTGACAGTATGGCCACGTGGCGTCTCTGCGCACATGGAGCTACTGTTCCGAAGGACTTTCACTGCCTACATGTCGCACATGCAGCACGTTCATCCTGGAAACCAGGGCCCCACTTCATCTGCGTGAAACACGACATCGCGCGATAACCTTTCGCCGATGACCACTCGCGCAAAGACAATCCACCGATGACCTCTCGCGCGATGACAATCCACCGATGACCTTCCTCGCGAAGACTCTCCACCGATGACCCATCCTGGAGGACGACCGATGTCTCTCTCTGGAAGACGACCGATGTCTCCTCCTCCTGGAGACCGACCGAGGTCTCCTCCTCCTGGAGACCGACCGAGGTCTCCTCTTGGCGACGCCCGCATGCCTCTCGCGCCCGGGCAAAGCCCGCATGCCTCGCGCCCTGGCGATGTCCGCATGCCTCTCGCGCCCTGGCGATGCCCGCATGCCTCTCGCGCCCTGGCGATGCCCGCATGTCTCGCGCCCTGGCGATGCCCGCATGTCTCGCGCCCTGGCGATCATGTTCCAGGCGATCTCATGGCTTTCTAACTACACTTTCCTTCATTTTTATTTTAAATAAAAACATACTTAGAATTCACTTAAAATATATCACTTTTATTCCAATAAGATTTTCCAGGTCCTTACAATCTCCCTAACAACAAAAATTTTCGTCCTCGAAAATTGAATTACAAGGAAAAGAGATGTGGATAGTCGTTTCTCATGTTCTCTTCCAACTCCCAAGTCGAATCACCGGATCTCTCATCCCACACCACCTTAACCATATGGATGGTCTTACTCCTGAGCTGTTTGCTTTGGTGATCGTCTATCCTGACTGGTCTTGCTTCAAAAGACAAGTCGTCCCTGATCTGCACGTCGTCCACCTCCAACACGTGACAAGGGTCGGCGAGATATTTCCTTAACTGTGATACGTGGAAGACATTATGCAGATTTGCTAAATGTGGAGGTAGGGCGATCTCATAGGCTACTGGACCAATTTTCCTCAAGATCTGGTAAGGTCCAACAAACTTAGGAGACAGCTTCTTTGGTCTGATAGCTCGTCCTACACCCTTGGTTGGGGTCACTCTCAAAAATACATGGTCTCCAGCAGCAAACTCCAAAGGTCTTCTCCTCTGATCTGCATAGGACTTCTGCCGGCTTTGAGAAGCTCTCATCCTGCCTTGTATCTGTTTCACCTTCTCGGTTGTTTGCTGAATCAACTCTGGCCCAACCAAGATTGCATCGCCCTCCTGATACCAACATAAGGGAGTCCTGCATTTTCTCCCGTACAGGGCTTCATAAGGTGCCATCCCAATGCTGGCGTGGTGACTGTTATTATACGTAAACTCCACCAGTGGTAACACCTCATCCCAACTTCCCAAATGATCCAAGACACACGTCCTTAGCAGATCTTCCAAAGACTGGATCGTTCTCTCCGACTGCCCATCTGTTTGAGGATGATAAGCCGAGCTCATCCTCAACTTGGTTCCTAAGCAATCTTGTAGAGTCCGCCAAAACCGCGAAGTGAACCTGGGATCCCTATCCGAAATGATGCTGGTAGGCACTCCATGCAACCTCACAATGTCCTCCAACTGCTTATCCTTGATCTCTCCAATGAAGTCATTAGTTATAGTCAGCTTACTACAACTAATGTGATTTACATGAAGTTCTACCCCAAGGTTTAAGTCTCTGAACTGCTCGATCAGTTTCTGTTCTTCCATCATCATGGTGGCTACTTGCATTGATTTTCTACTCAAAGCGTCTGCCACTACATTGGCCTTCCCTGGGTGATACATGAGTTGAAAATCGTAGTCCTTTAGGAACTCCATCCACCTTCTTTGCCTCATGTTCAGTTCCTTCTGATCGAACAGGTATTTCAGGCTCTTATGGTCGCTGAACACCTGGAACCGAGCTCCATATAAGTAGTGCCTCCAGATCTTTAGGGCGAAGACCACTGCCGCCAACTCCAAATCATGCGTAGGGTAGTTCCTCTCATGAACCTTGAGTTGCCTTGAAGCATAGGCGACCGCCCTTTTCTCTTGCATTAAAACGCATCCCAAACCCTGATGTGAGGCATCACAGTAGACGTCAAAAGGTCTTCCGACCTCTGGAATCACCAGCACTGGAGCACTCGTCAACCTTTTCTTTAGTTCCCTGAAGCTGAGCTCACATCGGTCGGTCCAAGCAAAAGGTTGGTCCTTACGGGTCAGCTGTGTTAACGGAGCCACCACCTTGGAAAAGTCCTCAATAAATCTCCGATAGTAACCCGCCAAACCCACAAAGCTCCTTATCTCAGTGACTGTCCTGGGACGTTCCCACTGCAGCACTGTCTCTACTTTGGCTGGGTCTACCGAGATCCCCTGGGCAGATATCACGTGTCCTAAGAAGTTGACTTCCCTCAGCCAGAACTCGCACTTAGAGAACTTGGCATAGAGTTGCTTCTCCCTCAGAACCTCCAACACCGACCTCAGATGTCCTTCATGTTCTTCCTCGGTCTTTGAATAGACAAGTATGTCGTCTATGAAGACTACCACAAACTTATCCAAGAAAGGGCGGAAAATCCTATTCATATAATCCATGAACAGAGCTGGGGCATTGGTCACTCCAAACGGCATCACCACGTACTCATAGTGCCCATACCGGGACCTAAAGGCTGTTTTCTGGACATCGTCGGCTTTTACCAAAATTTGATGGTACCCCGATCTCAGATCAATCTTTGAGAACACCGAGGCCCATTTACTTGATCCATTAAATCATCAATTCTGGGTAGAGGGTACTTGTTCTTGATGGTCAACTTGTTTAACTGCCTGTAGTCTATGCACAGCCGAGACCCTCCATCCTTTTTTTTTCACCAGAAGTACTGGAGCTCCCCATGGAGATACACTGGGCCTGATAAACTGTTTCTCCAACAGCTCTTCCACTTGCTTCTTTAACTCCACCAACTCGGCTGGGGCCATCCTGTAAGGCGCCATTGATACTGGTCCAGCTCCAGGGACCAAATCAATGGAGAATTCCACTTCTCTCATAGGAGGTAACCCAGGTACCTCTTCTGGGAACACATCCGTGAAGTCTTTCACTACAGGTATCCTGCTCACGTCCCCTTTGTTCTTCACTTCCAACCGAGCTAGCATCACGAAGCACTTCGCCCCTTCTTCCATCTCCAACCGCCCATGCCGAGCAGATACCACATCCTGCTCTTGGAGATCGGGCAACACCACTTTCTGCCTACCGCAATCTATGAGAACGTGATTGGCAGAAAGCCAATCCATTCCCAGGATAACATCCAGGTCCTGAAGAGGTAGGCAGATCAAGTTCACTTTGAATCTGCGTCCCTCTACTATTACTGGACATTCAGGGCAAACCGTAGAGGTCATAACCTGTCCTGATGCAGGTGTGGAGACCAACAGTTCAAAAGGCAGCTCCTTCACTAGGAGGCCCAGCTCGGCTATACACCGACTTGACACAAAAGAGTGTGTCGCTCCAGAATCAAACAAAGCTTCTACACTTCTACCAGATATAAAACAGACACCTTGCACGAGGTTACCTGATTGGGACGCCTCTGCTCCTGACATGGCAAACACCCTCCCTGCTGCCTGGGGTCTGCTGCCTTCATTTCTCAACTGCTGAGAACCACTGGGTTGAGTCGCCCCATTCCGGTTAGGGCATTCTCTAGCAACGTGCCCTGTCCTTTGGCATGCAAAACACCTTCTCTCCGAATTCTTCTTGGGGCACACATTGGGCATGTGTGGTCCACCACAGAGGGAACATTTTGGTTTCCAGGGTTGCTGCTGTTGAAACTGGGGTGACCCTGTTCCCGCCCGATGTAGTGGAGGTTGTAAGGACCTGGAAAATCTTATTGGAATAAAAGTGATATATTTTAAGTGAATTCTAAATATGTTTTTATTTAAAATAAAAATGAAGGAAAGTGTAGTTAGAAAGCCATGAGATCGCCTGGGACATGATCGCCAGGGCGCGCGAGACATGCGGGCATCGCCAGGGCGCGAGACATGCGAGCATCGCCAGGGCGCGAGAGGCATGCGGACATCGCCAGGGCGCGAGACATGCGAGCATCGCCAGGGCGCGAGAGGCATGCGGGCATCGCCAGGGCGCGAGATGCATGTGGGCTTTGCCCGGGCGCGAGAGTCATGCGGGTGTCGCCAAGAGGAGACCTCGGTCGGTCTCCAGGAGGAAGAGACCTCGGCCGGTCTCCAGGAGGAAGAGACCTCGGTCGGTCTCCAGGAGGAAGAGACCTCGGTCGGTCTCCAGGAGGAGGAGACATCGGTCGTCTTCCAGAGAGAGACATCGGTCGTCTTCTAGAGAGAGACATCGGTCGTCCTCCAGGATGGGTCATCGGTGGAGAGTCTTCGCGAGGAAGGTCATCGGTGGATTGTCTTTGCGCGAGTGGTCATCGGCGAAAGGTTATCGCGCGATGTCGTGTTTCACGCAGATGAAGTGGGGCCCTGGTTTCCAGGATGAACGTGCTGCATGTGCGACATGTAGGCAGCGAAAGTCCTTCGGAACAGTAGCTCCATGTGCGCAGAGACGCCACGTGGCCATACTGTCAGGTTGCATTTAATTCGAGGAAGAAAACCCACACAGAAGGGTTAGTTAGAGAATAGGTAATGATAGCTACATGGCAGGCCTATGTTCCTAGTATCGGAATGCACCGCCTCTTAGTGAGTTTAGAAAACGCAGTGAGAGTATAAAAGGTGACAGAGTGAGTTCACCTTCATCTTTCTCTTTTCTCTCCTTTGCGCTGCGACTCAGTAATTCCAGGCACCAGTTTATTTACCAGCGATTGCCATAGAGCATTTGAGAAGGTTCTCTACAAGTTTTACCAATTAGAACGCTTAGGCAGAGTTCAGGCATCCTTTACGTTCGGTGGTTAGAGCTTGAAGTGAGTTTCACGCTGATCCAGGTAAGGGAAGCTAGCCTTACTTCTAATGAAAACTGTATGTGTGATGATTTTTGATGTTGGGGGCGACGTGGTCGCCGGGTGTTCAAACTGTTCTTGCTTTAAACCCAGTTTTGTTCGTGATCGCCGGTTTTTCATCTGTTATTGAAATATCCCCTGTTTTATGCTGTTTCAAAAGTGTTTGAGATTTTAAATGTGGTTTTCGAAAATTTGAACCTTGGTATGAGTTTTGCTGTGATTGAAATCGTTCATTGAAGTGTTATGTGATGTGTTGAATGTTGTGATTGTGGATCGAGGCATAGTATTTTCAGGAAAGAAAATACCGTGTAAGGTCGTGTAATAGGTGTATTGATCGGTGATCCTATAATGAGACATCCTGACTCTACTGAGGTAATGAAATCACATAGAGGAAGTTACTCAGTTGTGGAGAGTCGATGGAGGTTCATACGTATGGGTGTCTCGTGTGAAACAGAACGAGTTCGGCCTGTTGTATGGATTAACCTTGTCATACCGTGATAATGAGAATATTGAGATGGTGTGATGCGCATGGCTGAGGGCACTTTCCAGCCTTTTGGTATGACAGGTGCGAATCTCTGGGTCTAATCAACGCACGAGTCTCCGGAAATAGTGGTCAAGTGTCTGGTGTGATGAGTCAGTGGAAAGTCTGACGTGAGAAATGAGAAATTGAATTAATAGACACTTGATTGCTGATGTGAATTGAAATACTCTTGTATTGATTTGTGAAATATGGGATTTCCTGATAGTCTTGTGGAATATGGAAATGTGATGGCTGATATTGATATGGTTCATGGATGTTGTGAAGTTCTTATGTATGCTCTTGATTTAAAGTTTTCTTAAATATATAGCTTACCCTGTATTTTGTTTCTGTGGCTGTTTTCTTAAACCTGTGATGATCGTGTAACTTTACACGGGAGCAGATGAGGTTGCAGGAAGTGGAATTCCCCTGTGAGTGATCGCCGTATGTGGTCGCCGGTTTTCTGTTCTTGCTGGGCGATCGCCCCCTTTTGCCATTTTTCCGATAGGCGATCTCCGTTTTCTGTTAGGAGATCGGTAGTTTTGTATTTTGCTGTCTTTATGTTTAAGTTTTGGAAAACGACCGCTTTGTATTAAACTCCCTGCGAGGAGAACTCCTTTGTATATATATACAATTTTGTTTATTTCAATATATTTGTTTTATCGTTATTTCATATTACGAAAATGAAAAAAAAATGCGAAATGTATTTGGCGGGATGTTACATTAATGGTATCAGAGCAGTTCGTCCTTTGGATGACCTGAGGGCTGTGGATCCATTGTGTTTTCTTCTGCTCATGAAAACTTATTTGAGTTTTAAGTGACAACTATTGTGAAAGGTTTTCAAACGTTTTTGTATTGAACTTTTTGTGTGTGCTGTAGTGAATGTATGCCTAACTGAAGAATCTTAGTATTTAGAATGAGAGGGTCTTGATAAGGTGGTGAGGGTGCACACTCATGACCGGATCGGGGTGATTCTCAATCTAAATTCCAGAGGTTTAAAGTTTAGCGTACTTTGAATTCTGGTGTGATCTATTTCATGTTATTGAGTGTTCTTGTAATTGATTGTGAGTGGCTGTGTGGATTGATGGTTGCACACCAGTAGCTGTTCTGGTGTTTTGCTTGAGGTTATAAGCTTTATGGTTCTGTAGATGGACTCAAATTCCTAAGGAATTTGAGAAGCTGACCTTGTGAGGTCGAGATGTTATCCCCCTTGAATGAATTGATTTCCTTATCGATTTCATTCTTGTAGTTGTAGGGAATATAGAAGCTAGTGGTTTCGGAATCTGAGAACGAAGAAGATGACTCGTAGACCTCCTACCTCTCCCCAACCTTCTTCTGAAATGGGCCAGATCGCCAGGGCCATTGAGATGATGGCAGGTGCCATCTAGCAACAGAATGCGGCGATGGCTCAGAACCATCAAGATACCATGCACCACTGGGAAGCTGCTCGGTCGGCTGATACGAATTCACCCGTCGGTCAGCCTCAGGAACGGATGGGACTGGCCGAGTTCATGAGGCACAACCCACCCAAGTTCTGTGGGAATGCTACCCCTGATCAAGCAGATCAGTGGGTCAGGGAAATGGAGAAAATCTTTAGGGCGACCTCCTGCCCTGAAGAGAAGAAGTTGTTGTTCGCCACCTATCTGCTATCGGGTGAAGCCGAATTCTGGTGGATGGGAGCTCAGCAAATGATGGAGGCCAGAGAGGAGGTGTTGGACTGGGAGAGCTTTAGGGTGAGGTTCTTGGAGAAATACTTCCCTGACAGCGCAAAGTTTGCGCGGGAAGCGGAGTTCTTAAAGTTGGAGCAGGGGGTGATGTCGGTGAACGCCTATGCTGCTAGGTTTGAGTACCTCGCTCGATTCTACACTCAGGCGACCTCCGAAGCTTGGAGGTGCAGGAAGTTTGAGGAAGGGCTGAAGCACGGGCTGAAGAGGACGATAGCCCCGATGTGCATCAGGGAATTTCACGCCTTGGTAGAAAAGGCGAAGATGGTGGAGACCCTGGAAAAGGGTGATCCCCGGGTGATCAGGTCGCACCCAGGGGGTTCTTCCAGTGGGCGGGCTAAGGTGCAGCATTCACAAGGCAGGCCATATGCGAGACCTCCACTACATCGGGCGGGAACAGGGTCACCCCAGTTTCAACAGCAGCAACCCTGGAAACCAAAATGTTCCCTCTGTGGTGGACCACACGTGCCCAATGTGTGCCCCAAGAAAAATTCGGAGAGAAGGTGTTTTGCATGCCAAAGGACAGGACACGTTGCTAGAGAATGCCCTAACCGGAATGGGGCGACTCAACCCAGTGGTTCTCAGCAGTTGAGAAATGAAGGCAGCAGACCCCAGGCAGCAGGGAGGGTGTTTGCCATGTCAGGAGCAGAGGCGTCCCAATCAGGTAACCTCGTGCAAGGTGTCTGTTTTATATCTGGTAGAAGTGTAGAAGCTTTGTTTGATTCTGGAGCGACACACTCTTTTGTGTCAAGTCGGTGTATAGCCGAGCTGGGCCTCCTAGTGAAGGAGCTGCCTTTTGAACTGTTGGTCTCCACACCTGCATCAGGACAGGTTATGACCTCTACGGTTTGCCCTGAATGTCCAGTAATAGTAGAGGGACGCAGATTCAAAGTGAACTTGATCTGCCTGCCTCTTCAGGACCTGGATGTTATCCTGGGAATGGATTGGCTTTCTGCCAATCACGTTCTCATAGATTGTGGTAGGCAGAAAGTGGTGTTGCCCGATCTCCAAGAGCAGGATGTGGTATCTGCTCGGCATGGGCGGTTGGAGATGGAAGAAGGGGCGAGGTGCTTCGTGATGCTAGCTCGGTTGGAAGTGAAGAACAAAGGGGACGTGAGCAGGATACCTGTAGTGAAAGACTTCACGGATGTGTTCCCAGAAGAGGTACCTGGGTTACCCCCTAAGAGAGAAGTGGAATTCTCTATTGATTTGGTACCTGGGGCTGGACCAGTGTCTATGGCGCCCTACAGGATGGCACCAGCCGAGTTGGTGGAATTAAAGAAGCAAGTGGAAGAGTTGCTGGAGAAACAATTCATCAGACCCAGTGTATCTCCATGGGGGGCTCCAGTACTCCTAGTTAAGAAGAAGGATGGAGGGTCTCGGCTGTGTATAGATTACAGGCAGTTGAACAAGTTGACCATCAAGAACAAGTACCCTCTACCCAGAATTGATGATTTAATGGATCAAGTAAATGGGGCCTCGGTGTTCTCAAAGATTGATCTGAGATCGGGGTACCATCAAATTTTGGTAAAGGCCGACGATGTCCAGAAAACAGCCTTTAGGTCCCGGTATGGGCACTATGAGTACGTGGTGATGCCGTTTGGAGTGACCAATGCCCCAGCTCTGTTCATGGATTATATGAATAGGATTTTCCGCCCTTTCTTGGATAAGTTTGTGGTAGTCTTCATAGACGACATACTTGTCTATTCAAAGACCGAGGAAGAACATGAAGGACATCTGAGGTCGATGTTGGAGGTTCTGAGGGAGAAGCAACTCTATGCCAAGTTCTCCAAGTGTGAGTTCTGGCTGAAGGAAGTCAACTTTCTAGGACACGTGATATCTGCCCAGGGGATCTCGGTGGATCCAGCCAAGGTGGAGGCAGTGCTGCAGTGGGAACGTCCTAAGACAGTCACTGAGATAAGAAGCTTTGTGGGTTTGGCGGGCTACTATCGGAGGTTTATTGAGGATTTTTCCAAGGTAGTGGCTCCTTTAACACAGCTGACCCGCAAGGACCAACCTTTTGCTTGGACCGACCGATGTGAGCAAAGCTTCATGGAACTAAAGGAGAGGTTGACCAGTGCCCCAGTGCTGGTGATCCCCGAGGTAGGAAGACCTTTTGATGTCTTCTGTGACGCTTCACATCAGGGCTTGGGATGTGTTTTGATGCAAGAAAAGAGAGTGGTTGCATATGCTTCAAGGCAACTCAAGGTTCATGAGAGAAACTACCCTACGCATGACTTAGAGTTGGCGGCTGTGGTTTTTGCCTTGAAGATCTGGAGGCACTATTTATATGGAGCTCGGTTCCAAGTGTTCAGTGACCATAAGAGCCTGAAATACCTGTTCGATCAGAAGGAACTAAACATGAGACAAAGAAGGTGGATGGAGTTTCTAAAGGACTACGATTTTCAACTCATGTATCATCCAGGGAAGGCCAATGTAGTGGCAGATGCTTTGAGTAGAAAATCAATACAAGTCGCCACCATGATGATGAAAGAGCAGAAACTGATCGAGCAGTTCAGAGACTTAAACCTTGGAGTAGAATTTCACGTAAATCACATTAGTTGTAGTAAGCTGGCTATAACTAATGACTTCCTTGGGATGTTAAAGGATAAGCAGTTGGAGGACCCTAGTCTGAAGCGTACTATGGAGTCACTAGGGACAGATCAGGCGAGAGACTTTGTAATGGGCGATGATGGGGTCTTGAGGTTTAATGGCAGAATTTGCGTACCTGCAGACGAAGGGTTGAAGAGGATGATCTTGGATGAAGGTCACAAGAGTCGCCTCAACCTACACCCAGGTATGAACAAGATGTACCATGACTTGAAGGGGTCATTTTGGTGGTCAGGCATGAAGAGGGACATCGCCCAGTATGTTGCAACCTGCTTAACGTGTCAGAAGGCGAAGGTAGAGCATCAAAGACCTGGCGGGCTGTTGCAGCAACTGGATATCCCTGAGTGGAAATGGGACAGCATCGCCATGGATTTTGTCACCCATTTACCCAGATCGGTAAAGGGTCATGATGCAATCTGGGTTATCATTGATAGGCTGACGAAGAGTGCCCACTTCCTTCCAGTGAATATGAAGATGCCTATGGCCAAGCTGGCACAGTTATACATCCAAGAAATAGTGAGGTTGCATGGAGTGCCTTCCAGCATCGTTTCAGATAGAGATCCCAGGTTCACTTCACGGTTTTGGCAGACCTTGCAAGAGTGCTTGGGAACTAAGTTGAGGATGAGCTCTGCATATCATCCCCAAACAGATGGTCAGTCAGAGAGAACGATCCAATCCTTGGAAGATCTGCTGAGGGCGTGCGTCTTGGATCAATTGGGAAGTTGGGACGAGGTGTTGCCACTGGTGGAGTTTACCTATAATAATAGCTACCACGCCAGTATTGGGATGGCACCATATGAAGCCCTGTATGGGAGGAAATGCAGAACTCCCTTATGTTGGTACCAGGAGGGCGAGGCAGTCTTGGTTGGGCCAGAGTTGATTCAGCAGACGACCGAGAAGGTGAAACAGATACAAAGCAGAATGAAAGCTTCTCAGAGTAGGCAGAAGTCCTATGCAGATCAGAGGAGAAGACCTTTGGAGTTTGCTGCTGGAGACCATGTATTTTTGAGAGTGACCCCAACCAAGGGTGTAGGACGAGCTATCAGACCAAAGAAGCTGTCTCCTAAGTTTGTTGGACCTTACCAGATCTTGAGGAAAATTGGTCCAGTAGCCTATGAGATCGCCCTACCTCCACATTTAGCAAATCTGCATAATGTCTTCCACGTATCACAGTTAAGGAAATATCTCGCCGACCCTTGTCACGTGTTGGAGGTGGACGACGTGCAGATCAGGGACGACTTGTCTTTTGAAGCAAGACCAGTCAGGATAGACGATCACCAAAGCAAACAGCTCAGGAGTAAGACCATCCATATGGTTAAGGTGGTGTGGGATGAGAGATCCGGTGATTCGACGTGGGAGTTGGAAGAGAACATGAGAAACGACTATCCACATCTCTTTTCTTTGTAATTCAATTTTCGAGGACGAAAATTTTTGTTGTTAGGGAGATTGTAAGGACCTGGAAAATCTTATTGGAATAAAAGTGATATATTTTAAGTGAATTCTAAATATGTTTTTATTTAAAATAAAAATGAAGGAAAGTGTAGTTAGAAAGCCATGAGATCGCCTGGGACATGATCGCCAGGGCGCGCGAGACATGCGGGCATCGCCAGGGCGCGAGACATGCGAGCATCGCCAGGGCGCGAGAGGCATGCGGACATCGCCAGGGCGCGAGACATGCGAGCATCGCCAGGGCGCGAGAGGCATGCGGGCATCGCCAGGGCGCGAGATGCATGTGGGCTTTGCCCGGGCGCGAGAGTCATGCGGGTGTCGCCAAGAGGAGACCTCGGTCGGTCTCCAGGAGGAAGAGACCTCGGCCGGTCTCCAGGAGGAAGAGACCTCGGTCGGTCTCCAGGAGGAAGAGACCTCGGTCGGTCTCCAGGAGGAGGAGACATCGGTCGTCTTCCAGAGAGAGACATCGGTCGTCTTCCAGAGAGAGACATCGGTCGTCCTCGAGGATGGGTCATCGGTGGAGAGTCTTCGCGAGGAAGGTCATCGGTGGATTGTCTTTGCGCGAGTGGTCATCGGCGAAAGGTTATCGCGCGATGTCGTGTTTCACGCAGATGAAGTGGGGCCCTGGTTTCCAGGATGAACGTGCTGCATGTGCGACATGTAGGCAGCGAAAGTCCTTCGGAACAGTAGCTCCATGTGCGCAGAGACGCCACGTGGCCATACTGTCAGGTTGCATTTAATTCGAGGAAGAAAACCCACACAGAAGGGTTAGTTAGAGAATAGGTAATGATAGCTACATGGCAGGCCTATGTTCCTAGTATCGGAATGCACCGCCTCTTAGTGAGTTTAGAAAACGCAGTGAGAGTATAAAAGGTGACAGAGTGAGTTCACCTTCATCTTTCTCTTTTCTCTCCTTTGCGCTGCGACTCAGTAATTCCAGGCACCAGTTTATTTACCAGCGATTGCCATAGAGCATTTGAGAAGGTTCTCTACAAGTTTTACCAATTAGAACGCTTAGGCAGAGTTCAGGCATCCTTTACGTTCGGTGGTTAGAGCTTGAAGTGAGTTTCACGCTGATCCAGGTAAGGGAAGCTAGCCTTACTTCTAATGAAAACTGTATGTGTGATGATTTTTGATGTTGGGGGCGACGTGGTCGCCGGGTGTTCAAACTGTTCTTGCTTTAAACCCAGTTTTGTTCGTGATCGCCGGTTTTTCATCTGTTATTGAAATATCCCCTGTTTTATGCTGTTTCAAAAGTGTTTGAGATTTTAAATGTGGTTTTCGAAAATTTGAACCTTGGTATGAGTTTTGCTGTGATTGAAATCGTTCATTGAAGTGTTATGTGATGTGTTGAATGTTGTGATTGTGGATCGAGGCATAGTATTTTCAGGAAAGAAAATACCGTGTAAGGTCGTGTAATAGGTGTATTGATCGGTGATCCTATAATGAGACATCCTGACTCTACTGAGGTAATGAAATCACATAGAGGAAGTTACTCAGTTGTGGAGAGTCGATGGAGGTTCATACGTATGGGTGTCTCGTGTGAAACAGAACGAGTTCGGCCTGTTGTATGGATTAACCTTGTCATACCGTGATAATGAGAATATTGAGATGGTGTGATGCGCATGGCTGAGGGCACTTTCCAGCCTTTTGGTATGACAGGTGCGAATCTCTGGGTCTAATCAACGCACGAGTCTCCGGAAATAGTGGTCAAGTGTCTGGTGTGATGAGTCAGTGGAAAGTCTGACGTGAGAAATGAGAAATTGAATTAATAGACACTTGATTGCTGATGTGAATTGAAATACTCTTGTATTGATTTGTGAAATATGGGATTTCCTGATAGTCTTGTGGAATATGGAAATGTGATGGCTGATATTGATATGGTTCATGGATGTTGTGAAGTTCTTATGTATGCTCTTGATTTAAAGTTTTCTTAAATATATAGCTTACCCTGTATTTTGTTTCTGTGGCTGTTTTCTTAAACCTGTGATGATCGTGTAACTTTACACGGGAGCAGATGAGGTTGCAGGAAGTGGAATTCCCCTGTGAGTGATCGCCGTATGTGGTCGCCGGTTTTCTGTTCTTGCTGGGCGATCGCCCCCTTTTGCCATTTTTCCGATAGGCGATCTCCGTTTTCTGTTAGGAGATCGGTAGTTTTGTATTTTGTTGTCTTTATGTTTAAGTTTTGGAAAACGACCGCTTTGTATTAAACTCCCTGCGAGGAGAACTCCTTTGTATATATATACAATTCTGTTTATTTCAATATATTTGTTTTACCGTTATTTCATATTACGAAAATGAAAAAAAAATGCGAAATGTATTTGGCGGGATGTTACAGAGGTCTCGCATATGGCCTGCCTTGTGAATGCTGCACCTTAGCCCGCCCACTGGAAGAACCCCCTGGGTGCGACCTGATCACCCGGGGATCACCTTTTTCCAGGGTCTCCACCATCTTCGCCTTTTCTACCAAGGCGTGAAATTCCTTGATGCACATCGGGGCTATCGTCCTCTTCAGCCCGTGCTTCAGCCCTTCCTCAAACTTACTGCACCTCCAAGCTTCGGAGGTCGCCTGAGTGTAGAATCGGGCGAGGTACTCAAACCTAGCAGCATAGGCGTTCACCGACATCACCCCCTGCTCCAACTTTAAGAACTCCGCTTCCCGCGCAAACTTTGCGCTGTCAGGGAAGTATTTCTCCAAGAACCTCACCCTAAAGCTCTCCCAGTCCAACACCTCCTCTCTGGCCTCCATCATTTGCTGAGCTCCCATCCACCAGAATTCGGCTTCACCCGATAGCAGATAGGTGGCGAACAACAACTTCTTCTCTTCAGGGCAGGAGGTCGCCCTAAAGATTTTCTCCATTTCCCTGACCCACTGATCTGCTTGATCAGGGGTAGCATTCCCACAGAACTTGGGTGGGTTGTGCCTCATGAACTCGGCCAGTCCCATCCGTTCCTGAGGCTGACCGACGGGCGAATTCGTATCAGCCGACCGAGCAGCTTCCCAGTGGTGCATGGTATCTTGATGGTTCTGAGCCATCGCCGCATTCTGTTGCTGGATGGCACCTGCCATCATCTCAATGGCCCTGGCGATCTGGCCCATTTCAGAAGAAGGTTGGGGAGAGGTAGGAGGTCTACGAGTCATCTTCTTCGTTCTCAGATTCCGAAACCACTAGCTTCTATATTCCCTATAACTACAAGAATGAAATCGATAAGGAAATCAATTCATTCAAGGGGGATAACATCTCGACCTCACAAGGTCAGCTTCTCAAATTCCTTAGGAATTTCAGTCCATCTACAGAACCATAAAGCTTATAACCTCAAGCAAAACACCAGAACAGCTACTGGCGTGCAACCATCAATCCACACAGCCACTCTCAATCAATTACGAGAACACTCAATAACATGAAATAGATCACACCAGAAGTCAAAGTATGCTAAACATTAAACCTCTGGAATTTAGATTGAGAATCACCCCGATCCGGTCATGAGTGTGCACCCTCACCACCTTATCAAGACCCTCTCATTCTAAATACTAAGATCTTCAGTTAGGCATACATTCACTACAGCACACACAAAAAGTTCAATACAAAAACGTTTGAAAACCTTTCACAATAGTTGTCACTTAAAACTCAAATAAGTTTTCATGAGCAGAAGAAAACACAATGGATCCACAGCCCTCAGGTCATCCAAAGGACGAACTGCTCTGATACCATTAATGTAACATCCCGCCAAATACATTTCGCATTTTTGCATTTTCGTAATATGAAATAACGGTAAAACAAATATATTGAAATAAACATAATTGTATATATATACAAAGGAGTTCTCCTCCCAGGGAGTTTAATACAAAGCGGTCATTTTCCAAAACTTAAACATAAAGACAGCAAAATACAAAACCACCGATCTCCTAACAGAAAACGGAGATCGCCTATCAGAAATGGCAAAAGGGGGCGATCGCCCAGCAAGAACAGAAAACAGGCGACCACATACGGCGATCACTCACAGGGGAATTCCACTTCCTGCAACCTCATCTGCTCCCGTGTAAAGTTACACGATCATCACAGGTTTAAGAAAACAGCCACAGAAACAAAATACAGGGTAAGCTATATATTTAAGAAAACTTTGAATCAAGAGCATACATAAGAACTTCACAACATCCATGAACCATATCAGTATCAGCCATCACATTTCCATATTCCACAAGACTATCAGGAAATCCCATATTTCACAAATCAATCCAAGAGTATTTCAATTCACATCAGCAATCAAGTGTCTATTAATTCAATTTCTCATTTCTCACGTCAGACTTTCCACTGACTCATCACACCAGACACTTGACCACTATTTCCGGAGACTCGTGCGTTGATTAGACCCAGAGATTCGCACCTGTCATACCAAAAGGCTGGAAAGTTCCCACAGCCATGCGCATCACACCATCTCAATATTCTCATTATCACGGTATGACAAGGTTAATCCATACAACAGGCCGAACTCGTTCTGTTTCACACGAGACACCCATACGTATGAACCTCCATCGACTCTCCACAACTGAGTAACTTCCTCTATGTGATTTCATTACCTCAGTAGAGTCAGGATGTCTCATTATAGGATCACCGATCAATACACCTCTTACACGACCTTACACGGTATTTTCTTTCCTGAAAATACTATGCCTCGATCCACAATCACAACATTCAACACATCACATAACACTTTAAATGAACGATTTCAATCACAGCAAAACTCATACCAAGGTTCAGATTTTCGAAAAACCACATTTAAAATCTCAAACACTTTTAAAACAGCATAAAACGGGGGATATTTCAATAACAGATGAAAAACCGGCGATCACGAACAAAACTGGGTTTAAAGCAAGAACAGTTTGAACACCCGGCGACCACGTCGCCCCCAACATCAAAAACATCACACATACAGTTTTCATTAGAAGTAAGGCTAGCTTCCCTTACCTGGATCAGCGTGAAACTCACTTCAAGCTCTAACCACCGAACGTAAAGGATGCCTGAACTCTGCCTAAGCGTTCTAACCGGTAAAACTTGTAGAGAACCTTCTCAAATGCTCTATGGCAATCGCTGGTAAATAAACTGGTGCCTGGAATTACTGAGTCGCAGCGCAAAGGAGAGAAAAGAGAAAGATGAAGGTGAACTCACTCTGTCACCTTTTATACTCTCACTGCGTTTCTAAACTCACTAAGAGGCGGTGCATTCCGATACTAGGAACATAGGCCTGCCATGTAGCTATCATTACCTACTCTCTAACTAACCCTTCCGTGTGGGTTTTCTTCCTCGAATTAAATGCAAACCTGACAGTATGGCCACGTGGCGTCTCTGCGCACATGGAGCTACTGTTCCGAAGGACTTTCACTGCCTACATGTCGCACATGCAGCACGTTCATCCTGGAAACCAAGGCCCCACTTCATCTGCGTGAAACACGACATCGCGCGATAACCTTTCGCCGATGACCACTCACGCAAAGACAATCCACCGATGACCTCTCGCGCGATGACAATCCACCGATGACCTTCCTCGCGAAGACTCTCCACCGATGACCCATCCTGGAGGACGACCGATGTCTCTCTCTGGAAGACGACCGATGTCTCCTCCTCCTGGAGACCGACCGAGGTCTCCTCCTCCTGGAGACCGACCGAGGTCTCCTCTTGGCGACGCCCGCATGCCTCTCGCGCCCGGGCAAAGCCCGCATGCCTCGCGCCCTGGCGATGTCCGCATGCCTCTCGCGCCCTGGCGATGCCCGCATGCCTCTCGCGCCCTGGCGATGCCCGCATGTCTCGCGCCCTGGCGATGCCCGCATGTCTCGCGCCCTGGCGATCATGTTCCAGGCGATCTCATGGCTTTCTAACTACACTTTCCTTCATTTTTATTTTAAATAAAAACATACTTAGAATTCACTTAAAATATATCACTTTTATTCCAATAAGATTTTCCAGGTCCTTACACATACGGACGAGGCCTTCCCTGCGCCTTCCTCTCCTCCTTGGTCTCATACACCCGCACCTGCTGCTGCTCCTTCCCCTGACCTCCGCGCGGCTTCGTCGACGCAGTGCCGCCTCTCTTCTCAGAGACCTCTGCCTCTGCTACAATGTGCGCCACCGCGCGTCGCCGTATCTCAGCAAAGGTGGCGGGGTGGCTCCTGATGAGGGATTCACTGAAAGGACCAGGCAGCACGCCTTTCTTGAACGCGTGCACTAACATGTTCTCGTCTTTGCTGGGCAATCTCACCACCTGCGCAGCGAAACGGTTGAGGAAGTCCTTCAACGACTCCCCCTGGTACTGGCGCACGTCGAACAAATCGTAAGACACCACTGGTGGCGCTCTATTGACGATGTACTGCTCCGTGAACAGCTTTGAAAACTGATGGAAAGAGGTGATGTGGCCCTCCGGCAGGCTCACGAACCACTCCATAGCTACTCCGCTCAGCGTGCTCATAAACATTTTACAGTACACAGCGTCTGAACCTCCAGACAGCATCATCTGAGTGTGGAAGGCTGTCAAATGTGCTTCTGGGTCTTCCACCCCCGTGAACGACGCCTTCACTCCTACCAGGTTGGGAGGCACCACCGTGTTCATGATCTCGGGGGAGAAAGGCATAGGAAATGCTCTAGGGGGCGACGGCGGCATCGACGTTCTATCTTCGAATACGCGCTCATTCTGCGCCTGCAATTCCCTACGCAACTCCTCGTTCACACGGTTCAGCTCTTCATTTCTGCTATGCGATGCAGTCAGCTCTACAAGCATCTTCTCTTGCTCAGCTCTCGATGCCGCGACATTCTCTTGCAGCGCGCACATCATCTCCATGACCTGCGCCATGGTAACAGCTCCTTCTTCAGCAGATGGCGTAGGTGCCGTTTGTCTGGTTCTTCTACTCATCTGTTCGATTTCTACTCTCGTTCTTGTGTATGGGAGCTTCGTTTTACTTCGGGCCCCACGGTGGGCGCCAAATGATCGCGCGGCTGATGTCACCTCGACACACACCGATGACCGAGGTATCTTTCATCCTGGCCGATGTCCGATGGCGCTTCTTCACGTTGTCGTGCTCTGCTTTATGAAATCAGGCGAGGTCCTTGAGTAACGTTCTCGCTGGGAGCCTGGGTCCTAGTTTAACACGTGTTGGCAAGGAACCCCCGACGACTGATCACTCTGCATGCTCCGATGACTGATCACTGTGCATGCACCGATGACTGATCGGTGCTTCATCACTTCTCGCGCTCTGCTTCCAGGCGCTCATGTAGGAACCGATCTGCTGGTGGAGGTCACCCGGTAACTGGCCACTGATCGCCGTTCTTGAACGATCTCCACCCTGGTTCATCTGCTATCTCATGCCACGTGTCACTCCGTGACTGGCCCACGTAGTCATCTGCTGCTGACGTCATCGACTACCGATGACCGATCGGATCAGTCAGGTTTACGCAGATTTTGTGGTAGAACTCTCCACAGAGGCCACTCAGCAGGGAGAGGCAGGTTTCAGGTGGGTCCTCTCAGTAGATGGATTGTCAAACCAGCAGGGTAGTGGCGCTGAATGTAACATCCCGCCAAAAACCTTTTCATAATTATAAAATGAAATAGAGCTAAAATAATAATATTGAAGTGAACATAATTATATATATGCAATGAAGTTTCTCCTCACAGGGAGTTTAATACATACTCGGTCCATTTTCCCAAAACTTAAACGAATACAACAAAATAGAAGAACAGGCGATCTCCTAGCTAAAGGGCGATCTCCCATCAGACCGGCGATCTCCTTTCGGCGACCACTCACTGGGGAGTTCGACTTCCTGCAACATCATCTGCTCCCGTGTAAATTATACACGATCATCACAGTTTTAAGAAAACAGCCACAGAACCAAAACACGCAGGGTAAGCTAGACATTTAAAAGAGAGTTTAGATATGAAACTTTAAGATCAAGATAAGACAAGTTACAAACACCCACGCAAGACTATCAGTTTCTCATTCTCTTCACATGATCATTAAGTAAACACGTATTTCACAAATCCTCAAGAGTCGTTCAAATCACATCATGCATCAAGTGTCTATCAAATTCAATGTTCCTCATTTCTCACGTCAGACTTCCACTGACTCATCACACAAGACACTTGACACTACTTCCGGAATACTCGTGCATTGACTAGACTCAGAGATCTGCACCTGTCATACTGCCCCACTGTGAAATCACACACATTCACAGGGTCGCCGTGAAATCACACACATTCACAGGCGTATAAATGATTCTCAGTATCCTCACTATCCAAGCATGACAGGGTTAATCCACACCAAACAGGTCGAGCTCGTTCTCTTTCAAACAACCCACCTATACATGTGAACCTCCTTCGACTCTCAACGCCTGAATAACTTCATCTATGTGATTCCATTACATCAGGAGAGTCAGGATATCTCATAACGAATCACCGGTCATTGCACACTCTACACGATCTTACACGGTATTTTCTTTCCTGAAAATACTATGCCTTGATCCCACATCCACAACATTCAAAGCATCATTCCACACATAAAGAATAAATCTATCATAGGATACCTTGAGTCTTTTCTTAAACAACCCCATTCACAAGAACAAGCATACCACCGATCAGGTTTTCGAATAGCATATACATTTTTCATTTCAATCTCAACAGTTTCAAAATGATACTAAAACCGGCGATCACGTCGCCCAAACGCATAAGAACCGAACATCACTGAAAAAGGATTTAAAACCGGCGACCACGTCGCCCCACACATAAAACAGAGCATCGTGAAGAAGGATTTAAAACCGGCGACCACGTCGCCCAAAACACATAGAACAGAGCATTCACTAAGATGAAAACGAAACCGGCGACCACGTCGCCCTCACTTCAGAAACAGCTAATCTATGGCTTGTATTGAAAATGAAGGCTAGCTTCCCTTACCTGGACTTGCGTAACTTCACTAAGAACTCCAAACCCACGAGCTTCAAGGATGCCTTAAGCTCTGTTTTAGCGTCTGTTTCGGAGAACTTGCAGAGAACCTCCCAGGTGCTCTAAGGGCGGACGTCGTACTGGTGCTTGAGGATGCCTGAAACGCAGCGTGAAGGAGAGAAAGGAGAAGGATGGAAATGCTCTCACTCTTTCACTCTTGGGCCACTCCAACGTTCTTCGCCAACCCGCAGTGGGTTTTTGAATCCAAGCATACTTGTCCACGTATGCTGCTGCCACTCCCTTCTGCAGGACCCTGAGTGTACGTTTCTCTGAACAGCACGACCACGGTTGTCTCTTGTGCATGCCAACCACTGCTCTGAACAGTACGACCACTGTTGTCTCTTGTGCATGCCAACCACTGCTCTGAACAGTACGACCGCGAGTGTTTCTTGCGCATGCCAACATTCTGATGTCACTGTTCTGAACCAACACTTTTTGTCTACGTGTCGCGCGTGCCGCGTGCCTTCTGCTGGGAGTCTGGGTCCCACTTTAACTGTGTGCAACACGTCATTGCGCGATAACCTGGAAGACGACCGATGTCTATCCCAGGCGATGTCCACATGCCTCGCGCCCCGGTGATGACCGCATGCCTCGCGCCCCGGCGATGCCCGCATGCCTCGCGCCCCGGCGATGCCCGCATGCCTCGCGCCCCGGCGATGCCCGCATGCCTCGCGCCCCGGCGATGCCCGCATGCCTCGCGCCCCGGCGATGCCCGCATGCCTCGCGCCCCGGCGATGCCCGCATGCCTCGCGCCCCGGCGATGCCCGCATGCCTCGCGCCCCGGCGATGCCCGCATGCCTCGCGCCCCGGCGATGCCCGCATGCCTCGCGCCCCGGCGATGCCCGCATGCCTCGCGCCCCGGGGATGCCCGCATGCCTCGCGCCCCGGCGATGCCCGCATGCCTCTCACCCTGGCGATGACTGATGTGCTTCTCATCCCGGCGATGACTTATGACACATCGCCACGCCTTGCTGAAGGTTCCTCATTGCACTATGTTACGTCCAAGGTACCACCTCCACAAGGCTTGGTGACGTCGGTAGCTTCACATTTCCAAGAGTAGATTAGCACTAGTCCTCGTGCGCCCATGCATGCAACACTAAGGACGATCTCTTATGCTCAAGCATAGAGCTTCGCATGCCCAGCGTATCTAAGGCTTAACCCACACCTTGATACGCGTTGTTTTTGGAACGTACCACTATGGTTGATCCAATATCTTGACCACAATACAAAGGGTAGCTTCGGCGATCATGTGTACTCTAGGCGACAGGCGATCATGTGCCAGAGAACTCGGAGATCGCCTACTCTCTCAATAACGGCGATCTCGTAGACTTCTAAGCTCTACTTTCCTTCCTTTATATTTAAATAAAACATACTTAGAATTCATTTAAAATATAGCACTTTTATTCCAATATAATTTTCTAGGTTCTTACACTGAAGTGATCTTGGAAGGACCAGGAGGGGTCCTTATAGAGCAGGCCCTGCGTTTTGCCTTCAAAGCAAGTAACAACCAAGCAAAATACGAGGCTTTGATTGCAGGAATGCTGATAGCGAAGGAGATAGGTGCAAAATGTTTGCTGGCCAAGAGCGATTCGCTGTTGATCACGGGGCAGGTAACAGGTGAGTACCAGGCCAAGGATCTATAGATGGCCGCTAACCTCGAGTACGTAGAGTTCTTGAAGAGGACCTTTGTTGAGTTCGAGTTGCTGCATGTCCCTCGAGAGCAGAATGCCAGAGCTGACTTACTGGCAAAGCTCGCCAGCTCAGACAAGGGGAGCAGGCAGAGGATAGTCATTTAGGAGACTCTGAGAGCACCTTGAACAGCCACAGAAGATGGCACAGACCTACTGTAAGGACCTGTAAAATTAAATTGGAATAAAAGGAATATATTTTAAATGAATTCTAAGTATGTTTTTATTTAAAATAAAAAGGAAGGAAAGTGTAACTTAGAAGAGTATGAGATCGCCTGGTTAGTACATAATCGCCTATCGCCTAGACTACCCATGCGGACATCGCCAGGGCGCGAGGTATGCGGACATCGCCAGGGCGCGAGAGACATGCGGGCGTCGCCAGGGATAGACATCGGTCGTCTCCCAGAGAGAGAGATCGGTCGTCTTCCAGAGAGAGATCGGTCATCTTCCAGGATGAGTCATCGGTGAAAGGTTATCGCGCGATGTCGTGTTTCACACAGATAAAGTGGGACCCAGACTCCCAGCATGGAACATCCTGCAGGCGCGCCACGTAGACAAAAAGGGTGGTTCAGAATAGTGACATCAGAAAGTTGGCATGCGCAAGAGACACTCGCGGTCGTACTGTTCAGGGAAGTGGTTGGCATGCGCAAGAAGACAAAAAGGGTGGTTCAGAATAGTGACATCAGAAAGTTGGCATGCGCAAGAGACAACCGTGGTCGTACTGTTCAGTGAAACGTACACTCAGGCTTTCCTGCAGAGGGGGTGGTGGCTGCAGCATGCGTGGACAAGTAGGCTTGGATTCAAAAACCCACTGCGGGGAGGCAAAGAACGTTGCAGTGGCTCAAGAGTGAAAGAGTGAGTGCATCTTCATCCCTCTCTTTTCTCCCCTTCGCGCTGCGATTCAGGCAACCTCAAGCACCAGTACGACGAGCGACAACTGCCCTTGGACACTTGGGAGGTTCTCTGCAAGTTCCCCAGACCGGGACACTAAAACAGAGTGAAAGCATCTTTAAGCTTTGTTGGGTTTCGGAGCTCTTGGAGTTTTGCGCTAGTCCAGAAAAGGGAAGCTAGCTTCATTTTCAATAAAAGTCATAGATTAGCTGCTTCTGAAGTGAGGGCGACGTGGTCGCCAGTTTTAAACACTATTTCACGATGTTCTGTTTTTATGTATTTGGGCGACGTGATCGCCGGTTTTAAATACAGCTTTCGAAATCCCCTGTTTTGGTGTCGTTGAGACTGTTTGAGATTTAAATGTGCAATGCATGTGATATTCGAATATCTGAACCGTGGAATGAATGTTGCTGTGACTGAATTGTTCATTCAGTGTTGTATGATGTGTTGAACGTTGTGAATGTGGGATCAAGGCATAGTATTTTCAGGAAAGAAAATACCGTGTAAGATCGTGTGTAATGTGCATTGACTAAGGGCTTGTCTAGAAGGAGATATCCTGACTCTGCTGATATAATGGAATCACATAGATGAAGTTATTCAGTTGTGGAGAGTCGAAGGAGGTTCATATGTATGGGTAAGTTGTTTGAAAGATAACTGACTTGACCTGTTATATGAATTAACCCTGTCATACCGGGAGAGTTGATATTGAGACTATGTATGCGCATGGCTGTGTGGATTTCACAGCGACCCTGTGTGGATTTCACAGTGGTATGGTATGACAGGTGCAGATCTCTGAGCCTGAGTCAACGCACGAGTCTTCCGGAAGTAGTGTCAAGTGTCTATGTGTGACGAGTCAGTGGAAGTCTGACGTGAGAAATGTGAAATATTGAGAATTTGTTGATAGACACTTGATGGTTGTGTGATATGAATGAGAAAGTGATGGACTCTTGTGAATGTTTAAAAAGGGCTGATCTACGTTGGTTGTCCAGTTTATAATTTAAAGTTTTAAAAATATCTAGCTTACCCTTTGTATTGTTCTGTGGCTGTTTTCTCTTAAAACTGTGATGATCGTGTATTTTACACGGGAGCAGATGATCTTCCAGGGAGTAGAGCTCCTCAGTGAGTGGTCGCCGGAAGAAGATCGCCTGTTTCTGTCTCTATGTGGTGATCGCCTGTTTTCTATTTTGATAGCAGATCGGCTGTTTTGGGTCTTCTGATAGGAGATCGCCGGTTTATGTAGGGAGACCGCCGGTTTCATTTTATTTGGCTGTATTTTGTTTAAGTTTTGGAAAATTGACCGGTTATGTATTAAACTCCCTGTGAGGAGAAACTTCATTACATATATATAATTATGTTCACTTCAATATTATTGTTTTACCTTTATTTCTTTTTTTTTATATTTATTCCAAAGTATTTGGCGGTGTACTGACCAGTCCTCGGACGTCAGATGGGCCCCACAGCATGGGCCAAAGCCACGTGGAGTAGACCCCATCAGGGGTGATCGGCCTGTGTCCCACAGAGATGGGTGGTCGGTCATCGCCTGCCCGCATAGAGATGGGTGATCGGTCATCGTCTGCTCCGTAGGGAGATGGGTGATCGGTCATCGCCTGCTCCACAGAGAGATGAGTAATCGGTCATCGCCTGCTCCGCAGATTATTAGTAAATATTCCCAGAGGTAAAGAGAGTCCCGAATCACGAAGGCTACATGCATGGCACGTGAACAGTGAAGGCCCTCCCAGAACAGGTGTTCATCCTGTTAGAGTTTGCACTCCAGAGAAGGAAACCCTATGCGCTAGGTTATCCCAAAGACTGGGTAAGAGTGGCGCAGGGGGCATTCCAGTAAATCGTCCAGCAGCGCAATAAACCCTAATTAGGGTTAGCGGCGCAGAAAACCCCAGGTATATAAGGAACAGTAATATGCTTCACAGAGGTACGCAATTCTAGACCTAAACACAGAGAGAAATTCAGACTTTGATGTTTCTTGCCCCGTTCTGACTTGGGCGTCGGAGTGCACACGGCCGCGAGGGCGCCCCCCCTTTCTCTTTTGCAGGTGCGATCATACCAGCACAGACTAGGTGAGGAAGGAGGTGTGTGGCGGCTGCAGAAGTCAGCTGACGCAGAGTCAACCGGCAGGAACATTAGGCGCCCACCGTGGGGCCGAGTAAAACAAGGTCCCATACACGAGAGTGAGAGAGAAACCACAGAAGATGAGGACGACAAGGCACGGTTCCGTTCCACCGAATGGAGGCGAAAGCGTTACCATGCAGCAACTCATGGAAACAATGCGCGCCCTCCAGGAGACGGTGGCGGAGTCCAGGGCGCATCAAGCGCGGATGCAGGAAGACCTGGCCGCCTCACAGGCCAGGAATGAGGAGCTGCACAAAGCGAACGAGGAGCTGCGTGTGAGTCTGCAAAACGTGCGGCAAGATGGAGACTGTGGGGGAGAGGATCGGGCTCCACCAACGCCCACAAGGGCCTTTCCCATGCCTTTCTCCCAGGAAATCATGGACACGGTGGTCCCTGCCACCTTCGTAGGGCCTAAGACCGTGTTCACTGGGAAAGAAGACCCCGAAAGGCATCTCACCGCTTTCCATACGCAGATGATGCTGTCGGGAGGATCGGATGCGGTCTACTGCAAGATGTTTATGAGCACCCTCCACAGCACAGCGTTGGACTGGTTTGTGAGTCTACCTACCGGACATATTTCCAGTTTCCGGCAATTTTCCAAGCTGTTTGTCGATCAGTACATCGTGAATAAGGCGCCGCCTATGGTGTCTTACGACCTGTTCGACCTAAGGCAATTCCAGGGGGAATCTTTGAAGGATTATCTGAACAGATTCGGGGCCCAGATAGTCCGACTACCAGGCAAAGAGGAGGAGATGTTCGTACACGCCTTTAAGAAAGGCGTGCTACCTGGGCCATTCAGCGAATCATTGATCAGGAGTCGCCCTGCAACTTTCGCAGAGATTCGGCGACGTGCTGTGGCTCACATCGCTGCCGAGAACGAAGTGATAGAAAAGAGGGGGAGTACGGCTCCCGCAAAACCACGCACCCAAGCCAGGACTCAGCCTCAGAGGGTGTTGGAGACGGCAGCGGTAAAGAAGGACCAAAGGATATATCATCCTCATGATCCGAAGAAAAGTAAAGATGATGGCAGTAGTAGAGCAAGAGGATCAGATCGCCCAAGGAAACCAGCATGAGTCAAGAAGTAGAGATAGCACCACATCAGTTAGCACGGTCACCAAGCAACCCACACAAGGTGAAGGTTGAGCTGTGAAGGAGAAAGAGTGATTCAAGTTGTAAAGACAAGGAACATAATTCATTACAAGCAGATGATGGTCGTCGAAGGGAAAGAGGCAGAAGTAAGAACGTTTACGTAGTGGCAAGACCTCGGTCGTCGGCCAAGAGGTGACAGCCCGGTCGGGTCAATAGCTATCAGGCGAGTTGTAAGACTCTTCGTTGAGACAAGTCACAACTCGAGCCTGGGGGGCTTGTGATCCGGTCCGTCATCAGTAATAGATGACGTCGCCAGCAGTTGACCATGTTGACTGTTCAAGGGGTGTCACGTGGTAGAGGATAGTAAGCCAGTTGGAGAGGCGATCACCCAGAATGGTGATTGGTTGTCAGTGGCTAAGGCGATCACCCAGTGTTAAGAGAGCGCCTGGAAGCAAAGCGCGAGAAGTAAAGAAGCACAGATCGGTAGTCGCCTATCACCGCGTGTAAAGAGTAGTGATCGCCTATCGCCATGTGTGTGTGAAGATATAAGTGATCGCCTATCGCCATGCGTGCGAAGATATAAGTGATCGCCTATCGCCATGCGTGCGAAGATATAAGTGATCGCCTATCGCCATGTGTGCGAAGATATAAGTGGTCGCCTATCGCCATGTGTGCGAAGATATAAGTGGTCGCCTATCGCCTGCAGGTATTCACATCGCCGGGTGTTCACATGATCGCCGGGTGTGAAGATTAGGAGATCAGGTTGTCAGCAAGTCGCCGAAAGGAGCACATCGCCGAGTGTTTGAGAAGACTTGTGTGAGCTGTGATACCCAGTGTTAACCAGATCGCCAGGTTAAGGTTGTGCCCAGAGTAGCCTGTGCACTAAGCTACTCCCTGTGTGGATAACTTAGTCGCAGGATCAAGGTGAAAGTAGCGTTTTAGCTGCAGGTACTCCAGATGGTGACACGTGAATGACCAGATGATGTCCACGTGTCAAGAGGAGCAACCGACAGGAGAGAGAAAGACTCAGAAGTTCTGGAAAAACCTCATCGCCCTTAGGCGATCAGAGGCCCAAGTAAGGAGATTTTAGGGTCCTCATCGCCCTTCGGCGATCGGAGGCATCCAGATGATAAAAGTCCTCCTCGCCCTTTGGCGATCTGAGGCGAGAGGATATAAAGTCCTCACCTCGTCTTCTTACAGCGAGGCTGAGGCGAGAGGATATAAAGTCCTCACCTCGTCTTCTTACAGCGAGGCTGAGGCGAGAAGATAAGAAAGTCCTCACCTCGTCTTTTTACAGCGAGGCTGAGGCAAGATGATAAAAGTCCTCCTCGCCCTTTGGCGATCTGAGGCAAGATGATAAAAGTCCTCACCTCGTCTTTTTACAGCGAGGCTGAGGCAAGATGATAAAAGTCCTCCTCGCCCTTTGGCGATCTGAGGCAAGATGATAAAAGTCCTCACCTCGTCTTCTTACAGCGAGGCTGAGGCAAGATGTTGAAAGTCCTCACCTCCTCTTCTTACAGCGAGGCTGAGGCAAGATGTTGAAAGTCCTCACCTCGTCTTTTTACAGCGAGGCTGAGGCGAGATGATAAGAGTCCTCCTCGCCCTTTGGCGATCTGAGGCAAGATGATAAAAGTCCTCACCTCGTCTTTTTACAGCGAGGCTGAGGCGAGATGATAAGAGTCCTCCTCGCCCTTTGGCGATCTGAGGCAAGATGATAAAAGTCCTCACCTCGTCTTCTTACAGCGAGGCTGAGGCAAGATGTCGAAAGTCCTCACCTCGTCTTTTTACAGCGAGGCTGAGGCGAGAAGATAAGAAAGTCCTCACCTCGTCTTCTTACAGCGAGGCTGAGGCAAGATGTCGAAAGTCCTCACCTCGTCTTTTTACAGCGAGGCTGAGGCGAGAAGATAAGAAAGTCCTCACCTCGTCTTCTTACAGCGAGGCTGAGGCAAGATGTCGAAAGTCCTCACCTCGTCTTTTTACAGCGAGGCTGAGGCGAGAAGATAAGAAAGTCCTCACCTCGTCTTCTTACAGCGAGGCTGAGGCGAGAGGATATAAAGTCCTCACCTCGTCTTCTTACAGCGAGGTTGAGGCAACAGAGGAAGACCTCCTTGCCTAGGAGCAAGTGCAGGCGAGAAAGAAGACCTCCTTGCCTTTGAGCAAGTGAGGCGAGATAGGAAAGACCTCGCCCTCGACTTCTTAAAGCGAGGCTGAGGAGAGAGGCGTGCTGGAGGAGGAAAAATGCAGTAAACAGGTCTCGAACCCAAGTTTCTTCAGTAACTAAAGATAATTCGGCGAGTACCAGATCAGAAGAGTTCCTGGCGATGATGCCAAATGCTGGTCCTCGAGCACCAAGAGCAGGTAGTAAAGGAGTCAATGACTTAGTCTCTTCGCTGAAACAAGTTAACAGCTTGAGACTGGGGGGCTTGTGTACTGACCAGTCCTCGGACGTCAGATGGGCCCCACAGCATGGGCCAAAGCCACGTGGAGTAGACCCCATCAGGGGTGATCGGCCTGTGTCCCACAGAGATGGGTGGTCGGTCATCGCCTGCCCGCATAGAGATGGGTGATCGGTCATCGTCTGCTCCGTAGGGAGATGGGTGATCGGTCATCGCCTGCTCCACAGAGAGATGGGTAATCGGTCATCGCCTGCTCCGCAGATTATTAGTAAATATTCCCAGAGGTAAAGAGAGTCCCGAATCACGAAGGCTACATGCATGGCACGTGAACAGTGAAGGCCCTCCCAGAACAGGTGTTCATCCTGTTAGAGTTTGCACTCCAGAGAAGGAAACCCTATGCGCTAGGTTATCCCAAAGACTGGGTAAGAGTGGCGCAGGGGGCATTCCAGTAAATCGTCCAGCAGCGCAATAAACCCTAATTAGGGTTAGCGGCGCAGAAAACCCCAGGTATATAAGGAACAGTAATATGCTTCACAGAGGTACGCAATTCTAGACCTAAACACAGAGAGAAATTCAGACTTTGATGTTTCTTGCCCCGTTCTGACTTGGGCGTCGGAGTGCACACGGCCGCGAGGGCGCCCCCCCTTTCTCTTTTGCAGGTGCGATCATACCAGCACAGACTAGGTGAGGAAGGAGGTGTGTGGCGGCTGCAGAAGTCAGCTGACGCAGAGTCAACCGGCAGGAACAGGCGGGATGTTACATTAATGGTATCAGAGCAGTTCGTCCTTAGGATGACCTGAGGGCTGTGGATCCATTGTGTTTCTTCTGCTCATAAAATCTAATTGAGTTTTCAAATAACAACTATAGTGAAAGGTTTTCAAACGTTTTTGTATTGAAATTTTGTGTGTGCTTTAGTGAATATATGCCTTAACTGAAAATCTTAGTATTAAGAATGAGAGGATCCTGATAAAGTAGTGAGGGTGCACACTCATAACTGAATCGAGATGATTCTCAATCTTAATTCCAAAGGTTTGATGTTTAGCATACATTGAATTCTGGTGTGATTTATTTCATTTTATTGAGTGTTTTTGTAGGTGATTAAAAGTGGTTGTTTGGATTGATGGTTGTATACCAGTAGCTGTTCTGGTGTTTTGCTTAAGGTTATAAGCATCATGATTCTGTCGATGAACTCAAATTCTTAATGACTTTGAGATGTTGACCTTTGTAAGGTCTAGATGTTACCTCCTGAATGAATTGATTTCTGATCGATCTCATTCTTGTAGTTGTAGGGAATATAGAAACCTATAGTTTCAAAATCTGAAACGAAGAAGATGGCATGTAGACCTCCTACCCCTCCCCAACCTTCTTCGGAAATGAGCCAGATTGCCAAGGCTATTGAGATGATGGCAACTGCCATCCAACAACAGAATGCAGCGATGGCTCAGAACCATCAAGCTACAATGCACCACTGGGAAACTGCTCGGTCGGCTGAAACAAATTCTCACACCGGTCAGCCTCAGGAACAGATGGGACTGACCGAGTTCATGAGGCACAACCCACCCAAGTTCAGTGGGAATGCTACCCCTGATCAAGCAGATCAGTGGGTCAGGGAGTTGGAGAAAATCTTTAGGGCGACCTCCTGCCCTGAAGAGAAGAAATTGTTGTTCGCCACCTATCTGCTATCTGGAGAAGCCGAGTTCTGGTGGATGGGAGCTCAGCAGATGATGGAGGCCCGAGAGGATGTGTTGGATTGGGAGAGCTTCAGGGTGAGGTTCCTGGAGAAATACTTCCCAGACAGCGCAAGGTTTGCGAGGGAAGCTGAGTTCCTAAAGTTGGAGCAGGGGGATATGTCTGTGAACGCCTATGCTGCTCGGTTTGAGTACCTCGCCCGATTCTATACCCAGGCGACCTCCGAGGCTTGGAGGTGCAGAAAGTTTGAAGAGGGACTGAAGCAGGGGCTGAAGAGGACCATAGCCCCGATGTGCATCAGAGAATTTCACGCCTTAGTAGAGAAGGCGAAGATGGTGGAGACCCTGGAAAAGGGTGATTCTCGGGTGATCAGGTCACACCCAGGGGGTTCTTCCAGTGGCAAGGCTAAGGTGCAGCACTCACATAGCAAGCCCTATGCGAGACCGCCACCACATCGGGCAGGAGCAACATCATCCCAGTTTCAGCAGCAGCAACCTTGGAAACCCAAGTGTTTCCATTGTGGTGGACCACACACCTCCAATGTGTGCTTCAAGAGTTCAGAGAAAAGGTGTTACACCTGCCAAAAGACGGGGCACGTTGCTAGAGAGTGCCCTAACCGGAATGGGGCGACTCAACCCAGTGGTTCTCAGCAGTTGAGAAACGAAGGCAGCAGACCTCAGGCAACAGGGAGAGTGTTTGCCATGTCAGGAGCAGAAGCGTCTCAGTCAGGTAACCTCGTGCAAGGTGTTTGTTTTATAGCTGGTAGGGGTGTAAAAGCTTTGTTTGATTCTGGAGCGACACACTCTTTTGTGTCAAGTCTGTGTGTAGCCAGGCTGGGCCTTCTAGTGAAGGAGTTACCTTTCGAACTGTTGGTCTCTACACCTGCGTTAGGACAGGTGTTGGCCTCTACAGTTTGCCCCGAATGTCCAGTGATAGTAGAGGGACGCAGATTCAAAGTGAACTTGATCTGCCTACCTCTTCAGGACCTGGATGTTATCCTGGGAATGGATTGGCTAGCTGCCAATCACGTTCTCATAGACTGCGGTAGTCAGAAGATAACGTTTTCAGACCCCCAAGAGTCAGATGTGATATCTGCTCAGCAAGGGCAGTCGGAGTTGGAAGAAGGGGCGAGGTGCTTCGTGATGCTAGCTCGGTTGGAAGTGAAGAATGAAGAGGACGTAAGCAGGATACATGTAGTGAAAGACTTCACGGATGTATTTCCAGAAGAGGTACCTCGGTTACCCCCTAAGAGAGAAGTGGAATTCTCTATTGATTTGGTACCTGGAGCTGGACCAGTGTCAATGGCACCTTACAGGATGGCACCAGCCGAGTTGGTAGAATTAAAGAAGCAAGTGGAAGAGTTGTTGGAGAAACAATTCATCAGACCCAGTGTATCTCCATGGGGGGCTCCAGTGCTCCTAGTTAAGAAAAAGGATGGAGGGTCTCGGCTGTGTATAGATTACAGGCAGTTGAACAAGTTGACCATCAAGAACAAGTACCCCCTACCTAGAATTGATGATTTGATGGATCAAATACATGGGGCCTCGGTGTTCTCAAAGATTGATCTGAGATCGGGGTACCACCAAATTTTGGTAAAAGCTGAAGATGTTCAAAAGACAGCATTTAAGTCTCGTTATGGGCACTATGAGTATGTGGTGATGCCGTTTGGAGTAACAAATGCTCCAGCTCTGTTCATGGACTACATGAATAGGATTTTTCGCCCTTTCTTGGATAAGTTTGTGGTAGTCTTCATAGACGACATACTCATTTATTCAAGGACCGAGGAAGAACATGAAGAACATCTGAGGACAGTATTGGAGATTCTGAGGGAGAAGCAACTCTATGCCAAGTTCTCTAAGTGTGAGTTCTGGCTTAAGGAAGTAAACTTCTTAGGACACGTGATATCTGCCCGGGGGATCTCGGTGGATCCAGCCAAAGTGGAGGCAGTGCTTCAGTGGGAACGTCCTAAGACAGTTAGGGAGATAAGGAGTTTTGTGGGCTTAGCAGGCTACTATCGGCGGTTTATTGAGACTTTTCCAAGGTAGTGGCTCCTTTAACACAGCTGACCCGCAAGGATCAACCTTTTGCTTGGACCGACCGATGTGAGCAGAGCTTCATGGAACTAAAGGAAAGGTTGACTAGTGCTCCAGTGCTGGTGATCCCAGAGGTAGGAAGACCTTTTGATGTCTTCTGTGATGCTTCACATTAGGGTTTGGGATGTGTTTTGATGCAAGAGAAAAGAGTGGTTGCATATGCTTCAAGGCAACTCAAGGTTCATGAGAGAAACTATCCTACTCATGATTTGGAGTTGGCGGCTGTGGTGTTTGCCTTGAAGATTTGGAGGCACTATTTATATGGAGCTCGGTTCCAGGTGTTCAGTGACCATAAGAGCCTGAAATACCTGTTCGATCAGAAGGAACTAAACATGAGACAAAGAAGGTGGATGGAGTTTCTAAAGGACTATGATTTTCAACTCATGTATCATCCAGGGAAGGCCAATGTAGTGGCAGATGCTTTGAGTAGAAAATCAATACAAGTAGCCACCATGATGATGGAGGAGCAGAAACTGATCGAGCAATTCAGAGACTTAAACCTTGGGGTAGAATTTCATGTAAATCACATTAGTTGTAGTAAGCTGGCTATAACTAATGACTTCCTTGGAGTGATAAAGGATAAGCAGTTGGAGGACCCTAGTCTGAAGCGTACTGTGGAGTCACTAGGGACCGACCAGGCTAAAGACTTTGTGATGGGCGATGATGGGGTCTTGAGATTTAATGGCAGAATTTGCATACCTGCAAATGAAGAGTTGAAGAAGATGATCCTAGAGGAAGGTCACCAGAGTCGCCTTAGCCTACATCCAGGCATGAATAAGATGTACCATGACTTGAAGGAGTCATTTTGGTGGTCGGGCATGAAGAGGGACATCGCCCAGTATGTTACAACCTGCTTAACATGTCAGAAGGCGAAGATAGAGAATCAAAGACCTGGCGAGTTGTTACAGCAACTGGATATCCCTGAGTGGAAATGGGACAGCATTGCCATGGATTTTGTTACCCATTTACCCAGATCGGTAAAAGGTCATGATGCAATCTGGGTCATCATTGATCGGCTGACGAAGAGTGCCCACTTTCTCCCAGTGAATATGAGGATGCCTATGGCCAAGTTGGCACAGTTGTACATCAAAGAAATAGTGAGGTTGCATGGAGTGCCTTCCAGCATTGTTTCGGATAGAGATCCCAGGTTCACTTCACGGTTTTGGCAGACCTTACAAGATTGCTTGGGAACCAAGTTGAGAATGAGCTCGGCATATCATCCTCAAACAGATGGACAGTCAGAGAGAACGATCCAGTCCTTGGAAGATCTGCTGAGGACGTGTGTCTTGGATCAATTGGGAAGTTGGGATGAGGTGTTGCCGCTGGTAGAGTTTACTTATAATAACAGTTACCACGCCAGTATTGGGATGGCACCATATGAAGCCCTGTATGGGAGGAAATGCAGAACTCCCTTATGTTGGTACCAGGAGGGCGAAGCAGTATTGGTTGGACCAGAGTTGATTCAGCAGACGACCGAGAAGGTGCAACAGATACAAGAAAGATTGAAAGCTTCTCAAAGCCGGCAGAAATCCTATGCAGATCAGAGGAGAAAACCTTTGGAGTTTGCTGCGGGAGACCATGTGTTCATGAGAGTGACACCAACCAAGGGTGTAGGACGGGCGATCAGATCGAAGAAGTTGTCCCCTAAGTTCGTGGGACCATATCAGATCTTAAGGAGGATTGGTCCAGTGGCCTATGAGATCGCCCTACCTCCCCATTTAGCGAATCTGCATAATGTCTTTCACGTATCACAGCTGAGGAAGTACATGGCAGACCCTAGTCATGTGCTGGAAGTGGACGATGTGCAGATCAGGGATGACTTGTCCTTTGAAGCGAAACCAGTCAGGATTGACGATCGGCAAAGTAAACAGCTCAGAGGCAAGACCATCAACATGGTGAAAGTGGTGTGGGATGAGAGATCGGGTGATTCAAATTGGGAGTTAGAAGAACCCATGAGAGAAGCTTATCCATACCTCTTTTCCTTGTAATTCAATTTTCGAGGACGAAAATTTTTCTTGTTGGGGAGAATGTAAGGACCTGTAAAATTAAATTGGAATAAAAGGAATATATTTTAAATGAATTCTAAGTATGTTTTTATTTAAAATAAAAAGGAAGGAAAGTGTAGCTTAGAAGAGTATGAGATCGCCTGGTTAGTACATAATCGCCTATCGCCTAGACTACCCATGCGGACATCGCCAGGGCGCGAGGTATGCGGACATCGCCAGGGCGCGAGAGACATGCGAGCGTCGCCAGGGATAGACATCGGTCGTCTCCCAGAGAGAGAGATCGGTCGTCTTCCAGAGAGAGATCGGTCATCTTCCAGGATGAGTCATCGGTGAAAGGTTATCGCGCGATGTCGTGTTTCACACAGATAAAGTGGGACCCAGACTCCCAGCATGGAACGTCCTGCAGGCGCGCCACGTAGACAAAAAGGGTGGTTTAGAATAGTGACATCAGAAAGTTGGCATGCGCAAGAGACACTCGCGGTCGTACTATTCAGGGAAGTGGTTGGCATGCGCAAGAAGACAAAAAGGGTGGTTCAGAATAGTGACATCAGAAAGTTGGCATGCGCAAGAGACAACCGTGGCCGTACTGTTCAGTGAAACGTACACTCAGGCTTTCCTGCAGAGGGGGTGGTGGCAGCAGCATGCGTGGACAAGTAGGCTTGGATTCAAAAACCCACTGCGGGGAGGCAAAGAACGTTGCAGTGGCTCAAGAGTGAAAGAGTGAGTGCATCTTCATCCCTCTCTTTTCTCCCCTTCGCGCTGCGATTCAGGCAACCTCAAGCACCAGTACGACGAGCGACGACTGCCCTTGGACACTTGGGAGGTTCTCTGCAAGTTCCCCAGACCGGGACACTAAAATAGAGTGAAAGCATCTTTAAGCTTCGTTGGGTTTCGGAGCTCTTGGAGTTTTGCGCTAGTCCAGGTAAGGGAAGCTAGGTTCATTTTCAATAAAAGTCGTAGATTAGCTGCTTCTGAAGTGAGGGCGACGTGGTCGCCGGTTTCATATTCCTTTCGCGATGCTCTGTTCTATGTGTTTGGGCGACGTGGTCGCCAGTTTTAAACACTATTTCACGATGTTCTGTTTTTATGTATTTGGGCGACGTGATCGCCGGTTTTAAATACAGCTTTCGAAATCCCCTATTTTGGTGTCGTTGAGACTGTTTGAGATTTAAATGTGCAATGCATGTGATATTCGAAAATCTGAACCGTGGAATGAATGTTGCTGTGACTGAATCGTTCATTCAGTGTTGTATGATGTGTTGAACGTTGTGAATGTGGGATCAAGGCATAGTATTTTCAGGAAAGAAAATACCGTGTAAGATCGTGTGTAATGTGCATTGACTAGGGGCTTGTCTAGAAGGAGATATCCTGACTCTGCTGATATAATGGAATCACATAGATGAAGTTATTCAGTTGTGGAGAGTCGAAGGAGGTTCATATGTATGGGTAAGTTGTTTGAAAGATAACTGACTTGACCTGTTATATGAATTAACCCTGTCATACCGGGAGAGTTGATATTGAGACTATGTATGCGCATGGCTGTGTGGATTTCACAGCGACCCTGTGTGGATTTCACAGTGGTATGGTATGACAGGTGCAGATCTCTGAGCCTGAGTCAACGCACGAGTCTTCCGGAAGTAGTGTCAAGTGTCTATGTGTGACGAGTCAGTGGAAGTCTGACGTGAGAAATGTGAAATATTGAGAATTTGTTGATAGACACTTGATGGTTGTGTGATATGAATGAGAAAGTGATGGACTCTTGTGAATGTTTAAAAAGGGCTGATCTACGTTGGTTGTCCAGTTTATAATTTAAAGTTTTAAAAATATCTAGCTTACCCTTTGTATTGTTCTGTGGCTGTTTTCTCTTAAAACTGTGATGATCGTGTATTTTACACGGGAGCAGATGATCTTCCAGGGAGTAGAGCTCCTCAGTGAGTGGTCGCCGGAAGAAGATCGCCTGTTTCTGTCTCTATGTGGTGATCGCCTGTTTTCTGTTTTGATAGCAGATCGGCTGTTTTGGGTCTTCTGATAGGAGATCGCTGGTTTATGTAGGGAGACCGCCGGTTTCATTTTATTTGGCTGTATTTTGTTTAAGTTTTGGAAAATTGACCGGTTATGTATTAAACTCCCTGTGAGGAGAAACTTCATTACATATATATAATTATGTTCACTTCAATATTATTGTTTTACCTTTATTTCTTTTTTTTTTTATATTTATTCCAAAGTATTTGGCGGGATGTTACACCTACAGATGATAAATGTCTCAGATGCAAGGACAAGAAGCCATAAGTCCCTTACCCAGGAGACGTGAAAGACGCCCCGCATAAGCTCGTATGGTCCGCCAGGGGAGAGGTCGTCATAGGTGCACTTGGTTGAAGAAGGGGAAACATGGATGACACCATACAGACGATACCTTGCTGAAGGGACACTTCTGATGGACCCAACGGAAGAAAGAATCATAAAGAAAAATGCAACCCACTACACTCTAATCGACGGCAATTTGTTTAGGCATGGTTACACCCATCCTATCTTGACCTGTGTAAGTGGGGCAATGTGCGCCCGCATCATCGCTAAGCTCCTCGAAGGCATATGTGAAAGTCACATCGGTGGCCGAGCTCTGTCAGCCAAGACCGTTCGGGCAGGGTATTATTGACCAACAATGAGAGAAGATTGCATAAGGTACGCACAGCAGTGTAAAAAATGCCAACAGCATGCAGACTGGCATAACGCACCCCCAGAAGAGCTGAGATCCCTTCACAGTCCATGGCCTTTCCATACCTGGGGAATTGACATCCTAGGACTGTTTCCCTTGGCAATCAGACAGATGAAATACCTCGTGGTGGCCATAGAATATTTTACTAAGTGGATCGAGGGTGAACTAATAGTGCAGATCACGGTGCACAAAGTCCAACACTTTGTGTGGAAGAATATAGTGTGTCGTTTTGGAATACCAAAGCGTCTGGTGTCGGACAATGACACTCAGTTTGCAAGCCAGCTGCTGGGAAAGTTGTGCATAGAGCTTGGCATCAAACAAGTTTTTGCATCAGTCGAGCACCCTCAGACCAATGGGCAGGTCGAATCGGCCAATAGAGTTCTACTGAGGGGTTTAAAAAAAGACTAGAAAAGGCTAAGGGGACTTGGGCGGAAGAGGTTCCCAGGATTGTGTGGGTGTATCATACCACCCCACAGTCCACTACTAAGGAAACACCCTTTAGCTTGGTTTATGGGTCAGACGCCATGATTCTAGTAGAAATTCAGGAAAGCTCGCCACGCTTCCAGAACTTTGTGGCTGAGGAATCTAATGAAGAAAGAAGGGTAAACTTAGATCTACTGTACAAGGTCAGAGAAGAAGCCTACGTCAGGTCTAAAGCTTTAAAAAGGAGGGTGGAATGCCAGTACAAGTCTAAGCTGAAACCTCGACAGTTCTAGGTAGCAGATTTGGTGATGCGAAAGGCCCATCCATACCAGTTAGAAAACAAGTTATCTCCCAAGTGGACTGGCCCATTTCGTGTAACCGAGGCCCTTGGGAATGGAGCATACAGGTTGGAGATCCTGGAAGGTAGGGCAATCCCACAAACATGGAACGCTGCCAAGCTCAAGTTTTATTTCAGTTAATTACTTTGTGATTTTATTTTAGCTAATTACTTTGTATTCAACACAGTTGTATTATTCAGCGAAGGGGCACTCTTTTTCCCTACAGGGTTTTTTAACGAGGTCACCCAATAAAAGAAAAGAATTGAGAAAGATATATTTGTGTTGAACACCAAGAGAAGTCCTCTGTGGCCTGAGCAGCCAAGGTTAAGGCACGTAAGTGAACCTCTCTTACCTTGTTAAAGAAAGGGGGAGAATAGTATAGTTCCAAGAGAAGTCCTCCATGGCCTAAGCAGCCAAGGTTGAGGCACGTGGGTGAACCTCTCCTACCTTGTTAAAGAAAGGGGGAGAATAGTATGGTTCCAAAAGAAGTCCTCCATGGCCTGAGTAGCCAAGGTTGAGGCACATAGGTGAACCTCTCCTACCTTGTTAAAGAAAGGGGGAGAATAGTATGGTTCCAAGAGAAGTCCTCCATGGCCTAAGCAGCCAAGGTTGAGGCACGTAGGTGAACCTCTCCTACCTTGTTAAAGAAAGGGAGAGAATAGTATGGTTCCAAGAGAAGTCCTCCGTGGCCTGAGCAGCCAAGGTTGGGGCATGTAGGTGAACCTCTCCTACCTTGTTAAAGAAAGGGGGGAATAGTATGGTTCCAAGAGAAGTCCTCCGTGGCCTAGACAGCCAAGGTAGAGGTAGTGAGGTCTCCCTTGGCTTATCAGCCGAGGTCGACCGAGGTGAACTCTTCCTTGGCTTATCAGTCGAGGTCGAACGAGGTGAGGTCTTCCTTGACTCATCAGTTGAGGTCGACCGAGGTGAGGTCTTCCTTGACTCATCAGTTGAGGTCGACAAAGACGAGGTCTTCCTTGACTCATCAGTTGAGGTCGACCAAGATGAGGTCTTCCTTGGCTTCGCAGTCGAGGTTGATTGAGGTGAGGTTTTCCTTGGCTTATCGAGGTGAGGTCTTCCTTGACTCATCACTTGAGGTCGACAAAGACGAGGTCTTCCTTGACTCATCAGTTGAGGTCGACAAAGATGAGGTCTTCCTTGACTCATCAGTTGAAGTCGACAGACACGAGGTTTTCTTTGGCATATCCACCAAGGTCGACAAAGACGATTGAGCTTGTCAAACAAACCAAGAGCCACGCCGAGGAATCCTCTTTCGCGACTCACGCGGGGAATCAAAAATACAGGTTAACAAGTACCGCATCGTCGAGGCTGCATAGAGAGGTTACTTGGGACGCAGATGTTGAAGAGATACAGATCAGACTGGTGGGTACAGGCTTGCAAGATCGTCATCAAGGCATATTACAAGTTAAGAAAATGAAATATGTAGAAAAAGGGACGACAGCAATATTAAGAAAGAGTTACAGCAGCCAAGTTATGTTCAGAGTAGAAGGTAACAGTTATTAACATAAGAGCTGAAAGCAAGAGGTCAAGTACATTAAATAAAGTGTGCGAATATTTACAAACAAGATAGAAGTTCAACGTCAGAATTACAAGAGGAGAGAGGGGGTCTAAGAATCTTCAGGAGCATCCACTAGTTGGCCATCGACGATGATCTTCTTCAAGCCCATTTGGGAGAGGTCCACCCCGGGATGTGCGCAGGCAACCTGGGCGAGGGCATCACCAAACCCAACACCGTAGGCTTCAGCTGCCTCGTCGGTGAGTTCCTCTTTCGCCTTCTGGTAGAGCTCCTCTCTGCGAGCCGTCTTCACCCTCATCTCAGCCTGGGACTTAACCATTTCCTTCTTTTGCTGGCCCATCTCTTGCCTCATTTGGGCCATCTCTATCTCTCACCGCGCCAGGTCATCGACGTGTCGGGCCAACTCCTCCTTAAGATCGACAACATCCTCCTCTTTGTGCTGTAGCTCACCCTTCAGGTCTTCCACAGCCAGGCATAAGTCATTGCATTTTGAGTGCAGGCGAAGGGCCTCCTGGGACTTCGAGAACAGGAGGTCCCTAACCTCCTTGTCAGACTTCCGCAATTCAGCAACCTCAAGGATGAGACTGGTTAGGCGACGCTCCGACCCCACCGAAGCAGAGGCTCAGTGCTCGGCATCCAGCTGGGCCTTCCGCATTTTCTTGAAGAGAAGGCTGGATCCACCAAGCGCCTTCCCAAAGCTTCGGGCCACCTGCTCCATCAGAGGCCCCATCTCCATGTCTTCAGTTTCTTGGGAAGACTTCATAGTGCGTTGAAGGAAGGGGCCAGGCCAACAGGGCCACTCAGCCGCGTCTCTTCAGGGGTGCACTCTCCCCGACCCTCGAGTTCAACGGTAGGAGGGGGAGAAGAGGCGCTTGGTGGGCACGCCTGGTAGCCTTGGGGGCCTTCCTCTTCTGATTCAGAGGTAAGAGGAAGGGCAGCCCCAGCCTTGCGTTTTCGCTTGAAGACTAGCCTAGAGTGGGTGCCCTCGTCATCAGAAGGAGACTGGGCCACGGTTGCCACAACGATACCCTGGGATTGTGTAGCGGGAGGTCCAGAGGGGGCCGCGGTAGCAAGAGGGGCGACAGCGAGAGCGGCAGTGGTTTGGTCGTCGGCGATAGAAGGATTGGTTTGGACTGATCGAGAAGGGCCTACAGCACCCTTCTTGGCATCACGGGCAGCCAACTGCTTCCTCCTCTCAGTGTCGATGGTCATTTCTGCCATAAACAGGAAAACATAAGACACACCAGGTCAGCAGCAAATTAACATGCAAAAGTACACAAGAATAAATAAAGACATGAAGGCAAGCAAAAACAATGTGAAAACAAATACCTATGTAACCCCGCAAGGTTTTGGGGTGGTACTCGTTTTTTATGACCTCGACGCTGCTGAACACCGCTTCGAGGCCAGACAGGAACTCACACACCCCCTTGTCCTGAGGGTGCAAGTCTGTTAAGGCCCGGGGTTTGGCCAAGTTAGGGTTTTCCACCTAGTAAAGGGGAAACCCATCCAAGAGTATGGGGTCGGTGGCGTGACAGCAAATCTTGAAGAATTTGCCCTTAAACCCTTTATAGGATTGCTAGAAGATGGTTAATAGTGCTCTTCCAGCACCCCGTTGATGCTGACCTAGAAGTTTTTCCCCGAACTCTTGGCCTCGAAGAAGTACAGGAAGGAATCTACAGAGGGTAGAGGACTGCGCAGGCCCTTACGAAGGCCCAACCGTTAAGATGAAGCTGAGCGAGGGCGACATTCATTTCGGTCAGCAGTGCCTGCTCAAAGCCGCTGAAGGGGAGCCGTAGGCACACCCTCTGGAAGATGGTGGAGTAGATGAAGCAGAAGGGGGCCTCCTGAATTGAAGCCTTGTCGCAGCAGACAGGCTCACCCACCTTGCATGGGACCACCCCCACGTACTTGTCATCCTCCTTCCCAAAGACGCGGGAGGTGTGGCTGGCCTTGTTCCTCACCTTCTTTTTCCTATAGTCCACTATGGCTTTGGAGGTGGTGAACTTGGACACCTCCTTCAGGAACCCTTCAGAAGCCCAGGGGTACAGAGACTGGTAGAAGTCAGAATGGAACCCTAGGACTACTTGGCGAACAGGGGGCTGGGAGGAATCTGAATCAACTCCGGAGTGGGAGGAATTAGAGTGATCCATGTGAGAGCGATGAAGGCTAAAACACACACAAAAAAGGAAAAAGACAGACTCAGAAAGGGAACAGAACAAACGCATTTCAAAAAAGTTTCACGACGGGAAAGTAGGGCACGACGAGATGAGATGAGCAGAAAACATAAACAGTCCCAGGCAGTTATGAATTCACGAAAGGGCATCGCAATAACAAAGGGAAAAAATAAATGGTGGAAAGAACGTACCTTTAGTAAATTCTGGGTGAAGTCGATGAAGGATCGAGAGAGTAGGAGAGCGCTCAAACAACAAAGTTTTTTTTTTTTTTTTTGGAAAAGATGAAATGCGAAGGAACGAAACAGTGAGCAGCGTAGGAGGCAAAGGGTTAACATATAGGGTAAGTGCGAAACGACAAAGCGCCCTAGCCGTTGAGATTGCCACGTGTACGCTCCAGGGAAAGTATGGTGAAATGTCACCTTGAAGCACTATGTGTGTCCCATCACTCAGTCTTGCCACGTAGGTCGACAGGTCGAGCAGTAAGGCTTCTCGCTGAAAGGAGTTCCAGCTCGAGTCTTGGGGGCTTGTGTAGTGGCCAGACCTCGAACGTCAGCACATGAGTGAGAGGACGGCATGTTAAGGCCCATAGAGGGGCCCACAGAATTACACGTGTCAAAGCGTAAAACCAGATTCACAGATACGCCATGCATGCAAGATGTGTTCAAGACGTAAGGTTCTGACACAATAGAATTATCCTTAGAAACGCATGTGAGGCACGTGAAGGTTTTAAGGCACGTGAGATATTAAGTTATTAGACAAGTTTGGGTTGGCGGCACTGGGGTAGGTGCTGCAACCCTAGCGGCCACACCTTAAGTTACGCACTCCAGGAAAGGGATGTCGCCACGGGAGTTGCACTCTATGAAAGGAAGGTTGCCACAGGATTGCACTAAGATTGTGCGTTAGAATCCCAAAAGGGTAACCCTAAAGTCGCTAGAGGCAATGCTTGGACAGGAGCATGTATGTGGCAGGTAACCTGAAAACAGCTATATAATGAGGTAACGCCCAAGGTAAACACAAGTTCACACACAAACATAGTTCTTTGCAAGCTTAGAGTTTCTTACACACTCTTGGCTTCAGATATCTTAGTTGTTTGATGTTTCTTGCCCTGTACTGACTTGAGCGTCGGAGTGCAATTGCAGGTAGGCCCCCTCTGTTTCAACGGAGCCACAAATCCACCGTGAGATACAAGGAGCCACTGTCTACCTCAGAGTCAACGACGACCGAGTCAACCGGCGAGAACAGAAAGAAAAAACCTTTATGAGGAATTGGTCAATCCTAACAAGGTTAGAGTGGTTATTCCATCTGCATTGCTCAAGGATGTTTTCTGTAAGGACCTAGAAACTTTAAATGGGAATAAAAGTGTTATATTTAAATAATTTCAGAAGATGTTATTATTTAAAATACAAAGAGCTGGTAATAGAAGTTTCGTAGTAGTCGGACCTCGGACGTCAACCAAAGTCTGGGGTCAGCTGGTAGAGGTCGGTCGGCTGACCATTGTATTAACCAAGTAGTCAGGTGCTATGACTTTATCGTGAGGTAATCACGTGGGTGTGCTCAAGGAAGACATGTGGATCAAGAAGAGTAAAGGAAGAAAAGTGTAGCTTAGAAGTCTACGAGATCGCCGTTGTTGAAGACGGAGGCGATCTCCGACTTCTCTGGCACATAATCGCCTGTCGCCTAGATTACACATGAACGCCAATCGCCCATAGTGTACATGATCGCCGAAAGTGCACTTAGTATGTGGTCAAGATACTGGATCAACCATAGTGGGTTCCAAAAACCACGCGTATCGAGGTGTGGGTTAAGCCTTAGATACGCTGTGCATGCGAAGCTCTATGCTTGAGCATAAGAAATCGTCCTTAGTGTTGCATGCATGGGCGCACGAGGAGTAGTGCTGATCTATTCTTGGAAATGTGAAGCTACCGACGTCACCAAGTCATGTGGAGGTGATACCTTGGACGTAACATAGTGGGATGAAGAACCTTCAGCAAGGCGTGGCGATGTGTCATCAGTCATCGCCAGGGCGCGAGGAATGCGGGCATCGCCAGGGCGCGAGGCATGCGGGCATCGCCAGGGCGCGAGACATGCGGGCATCGCCAGGGCGCGAGACATGCGGGCATCGCCAGGGCGCGAGAGGCATGCGGGCATCGCCAGGGCGCGAGAGGCATGCGGACATCGCCAGGGCGCGAGGCATGCGGGCATCGCCCGGGCGCGAGAGACATGCGGACATCGCCAGGGCGCGAGACATGCGACATCGCCAGGGCGCGAGGCGTGCAGGCATCACCAGGGCGCGAGAGACATGCGAACATCGCCAGGGCGAGAGACATGCGGGCGTCGCCAGGGCGAGAGACATGCGGGGGTCGCCAGGGAGAGACATCGGTCGTCCGCCAGGATGAGTCATCGGTGGAAGGTTATCGCGCGATGTCGTGTTTCACACAGATAAGGTGGGACCCAGGCTCCCAGCATGAGACGTCCTGCACGCACGACACGTAGACAAAAAGGGTGTTTCAGAATAGTTGGCATCAGAGAGTTGGTCTGCGCAGAGACACACGTGGCCGTACTGTTCAAGGAAGTGTGCACGCAAGCTTTCCTGCAGAGTGGGTGGTGGCAGCGGCAATTGTGGACAAGTTGGTTTAGATTCAAAAAAAACTCACTTCGGAGAGGAGGAGGAACGTTGCAGTGGTTCAAGAGTGACAGAGTGAGTTTACCTTCATCCTTCTCCTTTCTCTCCTTCGCGCTGCAATTCAGGCATCCTCAAGCACCAGTACGACGAGCGACGACTGCCCTTGGACACCTGGGAGGTTCTCTGCAAGTTCTCCAAACCGGACACTAAAGCAGAGTTAAGGCGTCTTTAAGCTTCGGTGGGTTTTGGAGCTCTTGGTGAAGTTTACGCTAGTCCAAGTAAGGGAAGCTAGTATTTTCGTTTATAAAAACTTTAGGCAAGTAGGTTCTGAAGTGAGGGCGACGTGGTCGCCGGTTTCATATTATTTTTCACGATGCTCTGTTTTTATGTGTGGGGCGACGTGATCGCCGGTTTTAAATGTTGATTTCGAACTCCCCTGTTTTAGTGTCGCTTTGAACTTGTTTGAGATTGATATGTGAAATGCATGTGATATTGGAAAATCTGAACCTTGGTACGATTGTTGTTGTGGTTGGAATCGTTAATTCAAGTGTTGTATGGTGCATTTGGGTGAATTGATGATATCTTGCTGTCCTGTGTGGACTTCATTAGCTGTCCTGTGTGGACTTCATTAGCTGTCCTGTGTGGACTTCATTAGCTGTCCTGTGTGGACTTCATTAACTGTCCTGTGTGGACTTCATTAGCTGTCCTGTGTGGACTTCACTAGCTGTTCTGTGTGGACTTTACAGTGGTGTGGTATGTGTCTATGTGTGGTGAGTCCGTGGAAGTCGGATGTGAGAAGGAGAAATATTGAGATTTGATAGGCATTTGATGTTTTATGTGAAACAAATAACTCTTGATGAAATTGTGAAGTGTGTGAAATGAATGGGAAATTGATGGTTTTACGTGGGTGTCTTAAATTTGTTTTATCTTGATTTTTAAAGTTTCATATCTAAATTCTCTTTAAAATATCTAGCTTACCCTGCGTTTTTGTTCGTTCTGTGGCTGTTTTTCTTAAAACTGTGATGATCGTGTATTTTACACGGGAGCAGATGATGTTGCAGGTAGTCGAGCTCCTCAGTGAGCAGTTGGAGGAAGAGATCGCCTGTTTTCTTTTTATGCTGTATTTTGGTTTTATTTTGAAATAGTTGATGGAATGTATTAAAACCCCTATAAGAGAGACGTTTCTTTTTGAGATACAATGTATGGGATGATGTACTTTCAATATATATACATATGTTGATTTTATAAATAAATGTCTACGCTTATTTTATTATATAAATATGAAAAGAATTTGGCGGGATGTTACATTTTCTCCTTCAAAGCAAGATTTCGTAACCGCTACGCCAAACAAGCAAATCTGATTTACAAACAGAGCACAGAAAATTCTAGAAAGAATAGTGTGTGCAAAGTTGGATCATATCCTATAAGCATTAGAAGGAAACCTTAAGGCACGCTAAAGTAGAGGACGCAAACGCGTTCAAAGTAAGGGGAGAGTTTGGCACTGCAGATTCAACTTTATCAAGTGTAATCGCCACGTATTGGAGACGTGTAGCTGTGTGGATAAACTAGTTGAGAAGAGAGACATTCCATATTTGAACTAATGATCTCCAACTTGAGCAGAGAAACGAAGCACCGAATCCCCAAATCGCACCGCAGTTCTGAAATGAGAAATAGAGAAAATAAAAATTAATTTGAAAAAATAAATAGGGCAAATCCAAAACGAATACCAAATAGGAAAAAAGCATAGTGAAGAGGAGAATCAATTTATAGATGAACATAAAAAAAAGTTGAATATCCACCATGAGAAAAATTGTGTGCCTCCAAAACTGATTTTCTAGGGCATGAGAAGAGCATAATGTGTAAAAAACGCGAGAGGGGGTGATGGAAGAGGGCCAAGCACAACCTTCCATGAAAGGCAAGAGCCAAGTCAAGAGCGTCTAAGACCAAGCTAGGAGCGTCTAAGACAAGCTAGGAGCGTCTAGGATGAGAAGGCCAAGCTAGAAGCGTCTAGGACAAGAAGACTTGGATCAAAGCTATGAATGGAAGAGTGGCATACTAGCACATATTCCGTGAAGGCCCATCAAATGTAGTTTAGCTTTAATTGGGGTGTAAATAGCATAGCCATGTGGACAAATGTTTATTTTTCTGCACATTAGAATTAAGGAGAAGTTAACCTTCCCACTATTCTAGAAAGCCCATGGAGGGGGTGAACTTACAAACTAGACACACCCCTCCCCATGTGCTCACACTTTCCATGTGGCCCATGTGCTTCACATTTACATTTCATTTGGCTAGCATTAGGGTTGCATTATGGTCCTCCTTAGCCTATAAAAGGAGGAGCCTACACCTTGTATTTTCAAGATTAAATAGAGTATTGTTATGCTGCCCAAATTGTGCCATACACTACTCCTTGCCTAACACTTAGGTTTTAGTCTTCAATTCATCACTACCAAAGGGGCTGGCCAAACCTCCCCATTTCCTCACTCTTCATGCACCTTCAAGGCACCCATGCTTCCTAGGAAGGCCTTGCTCACCTCCTCCATAAGCTTCCGCATCCATCATCACCAAGGAACTCCAAAATCCAAAGAAGAGCTCATAGGAATGCTATCATTTGGTATCTAGAGCTATGGTTCTTCAAAGATGAGTATCTCTTTTCATTTTCTTTTTGAGTTCTTCTTTTCTCCAAGTTGTTCATCTTTATTCCAAGTTGTCTTGCTGTTTTTTGTGTTTTAATATGATTTGAATGCTTGTTTATTCATTTCATTTGGTGGGTTTGTTCAAACTTGTGCTTGAACATCTATTTTCAATTTTGTGTAGGATTCTTGATATATTTGTGTTGCTGTTTTTATTTTTAGGTATTTGAGTCTTGCTTGAAATTTCATTTGGGTCATATGATGTTCTTGTGTCTTTTCATTTTATGAATCCATAAGTTTTGTCTAAGTCATGTGTTTCCATATTTGTCATCAAATCCTAGTAGTACTCTTTTTGATTTATTTGTTTCTTGTTTTTGGTCTGAATGTTTGATCTGAAATCTGTTTTGTGTTGATCCTTTGGTGCATTTTTAATTTTAGTTTGAGTTCTTATTTGTGTGTTAGATCCACACAAATTCCATCATATTAACTCCATTGTGTTTTTGAGGTATATCATTCTGTTTTTCATTCCAGTTTTCAGAAACTCCTGTTTTTCACTTTTCTGTGCTGACTGTTTTGATTTATGAAAATCGCATACATCATCAAAAATTTCTGAGCCTCTGGATTTCAAAAATTTGAGGTGTTAGCAAAAGGACAAAAAAAGAACCATCTGAAAAGAAGAAATAGAAAACAAAAGATAAATATTACAAAAAAAGTGTGCAATCCTGACGTTCCAGCTGGCAGCTCTGAGCACTGATTTTATAAAATTTACCAAAATTAATTGGTACATGCGTTTGGATTGAAACCAACGCCAAAAGTTTGTTAAGATCTTTTTCTGATTGTGTCTCAATTTTCAGAAGCAAATACAAAAGGGTCAGCTCAGCATAAATCTTTTAAAGATACGCTTTCTGGACCACAACAATTTGTGCTTTTCTGTGGTGCTGTTTTTTGGTTTTTAAATCAAATCTAGTGCTATTCCTAGGTTCCTTTTTGTGTGCCATCCATTATTTGAGTACCTTTTATTTGCTTGTCTAATTTCATTTGAACTCTTTCTAGTTGTGTCACATTTAAATTCCATTTGTGAAGAATGGTCAAAATAAAATTGAAAACATAGCTCTTTTTACTATGCCTAGAGAAATCATGAAAGACAATCACAATTCTTGGGATGAGTATCCTTTTGAGCATGCATACAATGGAGTAGTCCACAAGACTACTAATATTTCTACATTTGAAATTGCATGTGGACTTAATCCTCTTTCGCTTTTTAAGTTGTTACCCTTTCCTAAAGGTATTGTGCCTAAGGAAAAGGTAACCAATATTGAAAATTTTCAAATACAGAAGAGGATTAGAGAACACATACAACCATCAAAAGAGAAATATTGTACTAACACCTTTACCTTGTTTGATGATTTCCATAGGTGGACGTTTGATCCGGGAGGACAAGCCTTGCCGAAACAATAGGCTGCTATCCGAGATCAAATCTGTAGATCTGAGGATAGATCTTCTCAAAGGAGGAGGAGATGATGGACACCATCCAGCCCCATCCATCCCCCTAGTTGAAGACAAAGCAAGGGATTTGAGGACAAATCCTTTTTCAAGAGGGAGGGGATGATGGAAGAGGGCCAAGCACAACCTTCCATGAAAGGCAAGAGCCAAGTCAAGAGCGTCTAAGACCAAGCTAGGAGCGTCTAAGACAAGCTAGGAGCGTCTAGGACGAGAAGGCCAAGCTAGAAGCGTCTAGGACAAGAAGACTTGGATCAAAGCTATGAATGGGAGAGTGGCATACTAGCACATATTCCGTGAAGGCCCATCAAATGTAGTTTAGCTTTAATTGGGGTGTAAATAGCATAGCCATGTGGACAAATGTTTATTTTTCTGCACATTAGAATTAAGGAGAAGTTAACCTTCCCACTATTCTAGAAAGCCCATGGAGGGGGTGAACTTACAAACTAGACACACCCCTCCCCATGTGCTCACACTTTCCATGTGGCCCATGTGCTTCACATTTACATTTCATTTGGCTAGTATTAGGGTTGCATTATGGTCCTCCTTAGCCTATAAAAGGAGGAGCCTACACCTTGTATTTTCAAGATTAAATATCTTCGGAAAGAGGTTTTGAACGAGGTCGTTGTAATCAACGGAGGGGTAGAGTGTGGTTTGCGAAGAGGATGAGCGATTGAGATTGATTCAGATTGAGGAGAGGCGAGGGAATTTATTTAATTAGGGTTTTGAGAAGCCATTGGAGAATAAAAGAGTGAGAGTAAGGGAGAGTTATGTTTTTGAGAGTGTGAGAGGGAAGAGATTAGCCAATATAATACTAAAATTAAAATAATAAAAATACTTTGCTCATCTTTATTAGAAACAGTTCACAGTTACCGGGGTTTCAAAAACCTCTAGTACTTGTGGTCTTAGTAGAGGTTACAATAACCTCTAACAATAATCCCCTTCTAAAATTTTTTTTTCTTAGCGATAAAGACACGAGAATATTATAATAGGCCTGTGTTGGAGCAAAATTAAGGTGTTGGGCCCAATAAACCCATTAATTATTAGTATAAATAGTTGTACCCTTAATTCAATAGATTTAAACATAAACTGACTTGAGTTTTGGAGATCCCTCACCCACTATCCGCCAAACCGAGAAGTGATAAATATAAACCGCGTAGCCAAGATAAGTTGAAGAGCAGAAAGTAGTGATATCTTCAGTTGAATTCACACTTCCCCAATATTTGCAAGAACATTTAATATTAAAAACATAACTGTTAAATTAAGGTTTTGTACCGACGCGTTCTCGGACACCGAGAACAGCTAGTAATGGTGAGCCACGTTAGCTGGGTCCCACAGCATGGGCCAGAGCCACGTGGGCGGGGTCCTACAGGTAGTATGGACTACTGGGCTGATTAGTCATCAGCGTGTCGATCACCAGAGTGGAACGATGTGTCCTCGTCATGCAACGGGGTGATGAGTCCTCGGCAACTGGGCGCGATGAGGTGACATCGGTCTTGGATGTTTCGAACAGCAGAACTAGAACATCTATGATGGGTCCAGAGAGAAGACCAGTTATCAGTAAAATGCCTTGAGGTAGGGAGAGGCCTAAGTCACAAAGCATCCATGCATGTGGCAAGGAAAGCACAATTAGGTGCAGAGTCTTGAAGGGTCGAGTGCCATCCAGGATTAGGGTTTCCAGGTGAGGCTGCATGTGTAACATCCCACCAAAATACATTTCACATTTATATAATGAAATAAAGATAAAACAAAAATTTCGAAGTGAACATATATATATATATATATATATATAATGAAAATGCTCCCCACAGGGAAAATTAATACATATCCAGTCAGTTTTCCAAACTTAACAAAATACAGTCAAATAAAATGAAACCGGCGGTCTCCCAATATAAAACAGGCGATCTCCTATCAGAAGACCCAAAACAGCCGATCTTCTATCAGAACAGAAAACAGGCGATCACCACATAGAGACAGAAACAGGCGATCTCCTTCCGGCGACCACTCACTGAGGAGCTCTACTCCCTGGAAGATCATCTGCTCCCGTGTAAAATACACGATCATCACAGTTTTAAGAAAACATCCACACAACAAAAACACAGGGTAAGCTAGATATTTTTTTTTTTAAAACTTTAAATTATAAACTGGACAACCAACGTATATCAGCTCTTTTTAAACATTCACAAGAGTCCATCACTTTCTCATTCATATCACACAAGCATCAAGTGTCTATCAACAATTCTCAATATTTCACATTTCTCACGTCAGACTTCCACTGACTCATCACACATAGACACTTGACACTACTTCCGGAAGACACGTGCATTGACTAGACTCAGAGATCTGCACCTGTCATGCTGCACCACTGTGAAATCACACACATTCACAGGGTCGCTGTGAAATCACACACATTCACAAGCGTATAAATGAATCTCAATATTATCACTATCCTAGCATGACAGGGTTAATCCACACAATGGGTCGAGCTCGTTCTCTTTCACACAACTCACCCATACCTGTGAACCTCCTTCGACTCTCAACGCCTGAATAACTTCATCTATGTGATTCCATTACATCAGGAGAGTCAGGATATCTCATAAAACGAATCACCGGTCATTACACACTCTACACGATCTTACACGGTGTACTGACCAGTCCTCGGACGTCAGATGGGCCCCACAGCATGGGCCAAAGCCACGTGGAGTAGACCCCATCAGGGGTGATCGGCTTGTGTCCCACAGAGGAAGGTGGTCGGTCATCGCCTGCCCGCATAGAGATGGGTGATCGGTCATCGCCTGCTCCGTAGGGAGATGGGTAATCGGTCATCGCCTGCTCCACAGAGAGATGGGTAATCGGTCATCGCCTGCTCCGCAGATTATTAGTAAATATTCCCAGAGGTAAAGAGAGTCCCGAATCACGAAGGCTACATGCATGGCACGTGAACAGTGAAGGCCCTCCCAGAACAGGTGTTCATCCTGTTAGAGTTTGTACTCCAGAGAAGGAAACCCTATGCGCTAGGTTATCCCAAAGACTGGGTAAGAGTGGCGCAGGGGGCATTCCAGTAAACCCTAAGTGTGTCCAGCAGCGCAATAAACCCTAATTAGGGTTAGCGGCGCAGAAAACCCTAAGTATATAAGGAACAGTAATATGCTTCACAGAGGTACGCAATTCTAGACCTAAACACAGAGAGAAATTGAGACTTTGATGTTTCTTGCCCCGTTCTGACTTGAGCGTCGGAGTGCAAACGGCCGCGAGGGCGCCCCCCCCTTTCTCTTTTGCAGGTGCGATCATACCAGCACAGACTAGGTGAGGAAGGAGGTGTGTGGCGGCCGCAGAAGTCAGCTGACGCAGAGTCAACCGGCAGGAACATTAGGCGCCCACCGTGGGGCCGAGTAAAACAAGGTCCCATACACGAGAGTGAGAGAGAAACCACAGAAGATGAGGACGACAAGGCACGGTTCCGTTCCACCGAATGGAGGCGAAAGCGTTACCATGCAGCAACTCATGGAAACAATGCGCGCCCTCCAGGAGACGGTGGCGGAGTCCAGGGCGCATCAAGCGCGGATGCAGGAAGACCTGGCCGCCTCACAGGCCAGGAATGAGGAGTTGCACAAAGCGAACGAGGAGCTGCGTGTGAGTCTGCAAAACGTGCGGCAAGATGGAGACTGTGGGGCAGAGGATCGGGCTCCACCAACGCCCACAAGGGCCTTTCCCATGCCTTTCTCCCAGGAAATCATGGACACGGTGGTCCCTGCCACCTTCGTAGGGCTTAAGACCGTGTTCACTGGGAAAGAAGACCCCGAAAGGCATCTCACCGCTTTCCATACGCAGATGATGCTGTCGGGAGGATCGGATGCGGTCTACTGCAAGATGTTTATGAGCACCCTCCACAGCACAGCATTGGACTGGTTTGTGAGTCTACCTACCGGACATATTTCCAGTTTCCGGCAATTTTCCAAGCTGTTTGTCGATCAGTACATCGTGAATAAGGCGCCGCCTATGGTGTCTTACGACCTTTTCGACCTAAGGCAATTCCAGGGGGAATCTTTGAAGGATTATCTGAACAGATTCGGGGCCCAGATAGTCCGACTACCAGGTAAAGAGGAGGAGATGTTCGTACACGCCTTTAAGAAAGGCGTGCTACCTGGGCCATTCAGCGAATCATTGATCAGGAGTCGCCCTGCAACTTTCGCAGAGATTCGGCGACGTGCTGTGGCTCACATCGCTGCCGAGAACGAAGTGATAGAAAAGAGGAATTCCCGGCGATGATGCAGAACGCCTGGCATGCAGTTAAACATACAAAGTAACAAGGCTGAGTGAAGAGAGCAAAAGAAAGGGTAGAGGTCTCTGTCCAGTGCTCCCACGTTGTCAGGACTCCTTGCCCTCGTGAAGCTATCCTTGGAGCTTTTATTTCCCTTCTCCACCCAGTGCAAGGGAAAGCCACCAAGAAGAAGGACGTTACAGCAATTCCCATTCAGGCTTACCCAGAGGTGATCTCCAGGATTTTTGGCTTCGAACAAGAACAGGGAGGCATCCACTGAAGAGGTTCTCCTTAGCTTATCAGCCAAGGTCGACTCAGGAGGAATCTCCCATCACCAGAGTATAAACAAGAGGTATTCTGGAGCTTGCCAGTCGAGAAGGGGGGCTTCAAAGATTAATCGCCCAAGGAAACCAGCACGAGTCAAGAAGTAGAGGTAGCACCACATCAGTTAGTACGGTCACCAAGCAACCCACACAAGGTGAAGGTTGAGCTATGAGGAGAAAGAGTGATTCAAGTTGTAAAGACAAGGTTTATAATTCATTACAAGCAGATGATGGTCGTCGAAGGGAAAGAGGCAGAAGTAAGAACGTTTACGTAGTGGCAAGACCTCGGTCGTCGGCCAAGAGGTGACAGCCCGGTCGGGTCAATAGCTATCAGGCGAGTTGTAAGACTCTTCGTTGAGACAAGTCACAACTCGAGCCTGGGGGGCTTGTGATCCGGTCCGACATCAGTAATAGATGACGTCGCCAGCAGTTGACCATGTTGACTGTTCAAGGGGTGTCACGTGGTAGAAGATAGTAAGCCAGTTGGAGAGGCGATCACCCAGAATGGTGATTGGTTGTCAGTGGCTAAGGTGATCACCCAGTGTTAAGAGAGCGCCTGGAAGCAAAGCGCGAGAAGTAAAGAAGCACAGATCGGTAGTCGCCTATCACCGCGTGTAAAGAGTAGTGATCACCTATCGCCATATGTGCGAAGATATAAGTGATCGCCTATCGCCATATGTGCGAAGATATAAGTGATCGCCTATCGCCATGTGTGAAGATATAAGTGATCGCCTATCGCCATATGTGCGAAGATATAAGTGATCGCCTATCGCCATGTGTGAAGATATAAGTGATCGCCTATCGCCATGTGTGTGAAGATACAAGTGATCGCCTATCGCCATGTGTGTGAAGATATAAGTGGTCGCCTATCGCCTGCAGGTATTCACATCGCCGGGTGTGAAGATCAGGAGATCAGGTTGTCAGCAAGTCGCCGAAAGGAGCACATCGCCGAGTGTTTGAGAAGACTTGTGTGAGCTGTGATACCCAGTGTTAACCAGATCGCCAGGTTAAGGTTGTGCCCAGAGTAGCCTGTGCCCTAAGCTACTCCCTGTGTGGATAACTTAGTCGCAGGATCAAGGTGAAAGTAGCGTTTTAGCTGCAGGTACTCCAGATGGTGACACGTGAATGACCAGATGATAAAAGTCCTCACCTCGTCTTCTTACAGCGGGGCTGAGGCAAGATGTCGAAAGTCCTCACCTCGTCTTTTTACAGCGAGGCTGAGGCGAGAAGATGTTGAAAGTCCTCACCTCGTCTTCTTACAGCGGGGTTGAGGCAAGATGTCGAAAGTCCTCACCTCGTCTTTTTACAGCGAGGCTGAGGCGAGAAGATAAGAAAGTCCTCACCTCGTCTTCTTACAGCGAGGCTGAGGCGAGAGGATATAAAGTCCTCACCTCGTCTTCTTACAGCGAGGTTGAGGCAACAGAGGAAGACCTCCTTGCCTGGGAGCAAGTGCAGGCGAGAAAGAAGACCTCCTTGCCTTTGAGCAAGTGAGGCGAGATAGGAAAGACCTCGCCCTCGACTTCTTAAAGCGAGGCTGAGGAGAGAGGCGTGCTGGAGGAATGTAACATCCCGCCAAATACATTTCGCATTTTTTTTTTTCATTTTCGTAATATGAAATAACGGTAAAACAAATATATTGAAATAAACATAATTGTATATATATACAAAGGAGTTCTCCTCGCAGGGAGTTTAATACAAATCGGTCGTTTTACAAAACTTAAACATAAAGACAGCAAAATACAAAACTACCGATCTCCTAACAGAAAACGGAGATCGCCTATCGGAAAAATGGCAAAAGGGGGCGATCGCCCAGCAAGAACAGAAAACCGGCGACCACATACGGCGATCACTCACAGGGGAATTCCACTTCCTGCAACCTCATCTGCTCCCGTGTAAAGTTACACGATCATCACAGGTTTAAGAAAACAGCCACAGAAACAAAATACAGGGTAAGCTATATATTTAAGAAAACTTTGAATCAAGAGCATACATAAGAACTTCCCAACATACATGAACCATATCAATATCAGCCATCACATTTCCATATTCCACAAGACTATCAGGAAATCCCATCTTTCACAAATCAATCCAAGAGTATTTCAATTCACATCAGCAATCAAGTGTCTATTAATTCAATTTCTCATTTCTCACGTCAGACTTTCCACTGACTCATCACACCAGACACTTGACCACTATTTCCGGAGACTCGTGCGTTGATTAGACCCAGAGATTCGCACCTGTCATACCAAAAGGCTGGAAAGTGCCCTCAGCCATGCGCATCACACCATCTCAATACTCTCATTATCACGGTATGACAAGGTTAATCCATACAACAGGCCGAACTCGTTCTGTTTCACACGAGACACCCATACGTATGAACCTCCATCGACTCTCCACAACTGAGTAACTTCCTCTATGTGATTTCATTACCTCAGTAGAGTCAGGATGTCTCATTATAGGATCACCGATCAATACACCTATCACACGACCTTACACGGTATTTTCTTTCCTGAAAATACTATGCCTCGATCCACAATCACAACATTCAACACATCACATAACACTTCAATGAACGATTTCAATCACAGCAAAACTCATACCAAGGTTCAAATTTTCGAAAACCACATTTAAAATCTCAAACACTTTTGAAACAGCATAAAACAGGGGATATTTCAATAACAGATGAAAAACCGGCGATCACGAACAAAACTGGGTTTAAAGCAAGAACAGTTTGAACACCCGGCGACCACGTCGCCCCCAACATCAAAAATCATCACACATACAGTTTTCATTAGAAGTAAGGCTAGCTTCCCTTACCTGGATCAGCGTGAAACTCACTTCAAGCTCTAACCACCGAACGTAAAGGATGCCTGAACTCTGCCTAAGCGTTCTAATTGGTAAAACTTGTAGAGAACCTTCTCAAATGCTCTATGGCAATCACTGGTAGTCAAGCTGGTGCCTGGGGAATACTGAGTCGCAGCGCAAGGAGAGAAAAGAGAAAGATGAAGGTGAACTCACTCTGTCACCTTTTATACTCTCACTGCGTTTCTAAACTCACTAAGAGGCGGTGCATTCTGATACTAGGAACATAGGCCTGCCATGTAACTATCATTACCTATTCTCTAACTAACCCTTCCGTTTGGGTTTTCTTCCTCGAATTAAATGCAACCTGACAGTATGGCCACGTGGCGTCTCTGCGCACATGGAGCTACTGTTGCGAAGGACTTTCACTGCCTACATGTCGCACATGCAGCACGTTCATCCTGGAAACCAGGGCCCCACTTCATCTGCGTGAAACACGACATCGCGCGATAACCTTTCGCCGATGACCACTCGCGTAAAGACAATCCACCGATGACCTTCCTCGCGAAGACTCTCCACCGATGACCCATCCTGGAGGACGACCGATGTCTCTCTCTGGAAGACGACCGATGTCTCCTCCTCCTGGAGACCGACCGAGGTCTCTTCCTCCTGGAGACCGACCGAGGTCTCTTCCTCCTGGAGACCGGCCGAGGTCTCTTCCTCCTGGAGACCGACCGAGGTCTCCTCTTGGCGACACCCGCATGCCTCTCGCGCCCAGGCAAAGCCCACATGCATCTCGCGCCCTGGCGATGCCCGTATGTCTCTCGCGCCCTGGCGATGTCCGCATGCCTCTCGCGCCCTGGCGATCATGTTCCAGGCGATCTCATGGCTTTCTAACTACACTTTCCTTTACTTTTATTTTAAATAAAAACATACTTAGAATTCACTTAAAATATATCACTTTTATTCCAATAAGATTTTCCAGGTCCTTACAGAGGACACGTGGATCGAGAAGAGTAAGAGAAGGGAATCGCCTAAAGATAATTCGGCGAGTACCAGATCAGAAGAGTTCCTGGCGATGATGCCAAATGCTGGTCCTCGAGCACCAAGAGCAGGTAGTAAAGGAGTCAATGACTTAGTCTCTTCGCTGAAACAAGTTAACAGCTTGAGACTGGGGGGCTTGTGTACTGACCAGTCCTCGGACGTCAGATGGGCCCCACAGCATGGGCCAAAGCCACGTGGAGTAGACCCCATCAGGGGTGATCGGCTTGTGTCCCACAGAGGAAGGTGGTCGGTCATCGCCTGCCCGCATAGAGATGGGTGATCGGTCATCGCCTGCTCCGTAGGGAGATGGGTAATCGGTCATCGCCTGCTCCACAGAGAGATGGGTAATCGGTCATCGCCTGCTCCGCAGATTATTAGTAAATATTCCCAGAGGTAAAGAGAGTCCCGAATCACGAAGGCTACATGCATGGCACGTGAACAGTGAAGGCCCTCCCAGAACAGGTGTTCATCCTGTTAGAGTTTGCACTCCAGAGAAGGAAACCCTATGCGCTAGGTTATCCCAAAGACTGGGTAAGAGTGGCGCAGGGGGCATTCCAGTAAACCCTAAGTGTGTCCAGCAGCGCAATAAACCCTAATTAGGGTTAGCGGCGCAGAAAACCCTAAGTATATAAGGAACAGTAATATGCTTCACAGAGGTACGCAATTCTAGACCTAAACACAGAGAGAAATTGAGACTTTGATGTTTCTTGCCCCGTTCTGACTTGAGCGTCGGAGTGCAAACGGCCGCGAGGGCGCCCCCCCCTTTCTCTTTTGCAGGTGCGATCATACCAGCACAGACTAGGTGAGGAAGGAGGTGTGTGGCGGCCGCAGAAGTCAGCTGACGCAGAGTCAACCGGCAGGAACACACGGTATTTTCTTTCCTGAAAATACTATGCCTTGATCCCACATCCACAACATTCAAAGCATCATTCCACACATAAAGAATAAATCCATCATAGAATACCTTGAATCTTTTCTTAAACAACCCCACTCACAAGAACAAGCATACCACCGATCAGGTTTTCGAATAGCATATACATTTTTCATTTCAATCTCAACAAGTTCAGAGCGACATTAAACAGGGGAGTTCGAACAACAATATTAAAACCGGCGATCACATCCAAAACAGGGGATTTTGCAATAACAGTTGAAAAACCGGCGACCACGTCGCCCTCACTTCAGAAACAGCAAAATCTACAGCTTTTATTGAAAATAAAGCTAGCTTCCCTTATCTGGACTTGCGCAAAACACCAGGAGTTCCAAAACCCGTCGAAGCTTAAAGATGCCTTAGCTCTGTTTTAGCGTCTGGTTTGGAGAACTTGCAGAGAACCTCCCAGGTGCTCTAAGGGCAGTCGTTGTTCGTCGTACTGGTGCTTGAGGATGCCTGAATCGCACTGTGAAGGAGAAAAAAGAGAAGAATGGAGGTAAACTCACTCTTTCACTCTTGAACCACTGCAACGTTCTTTTCCCCTCAGAAGTGGGTTTTTAAAACTAGACCAACTTGTTCCACAATTTCCGCTGCCACCGCCCACTCTGCAGGAAAAGCTTGCCTGCACCATTCCTTGAACAGTGTGGCCACGTGGGTTTTGGGTCACTTTCCGTACCAATTCCCTGGAGCCACTGTTCTGAAGTACGCTCCCTGACTACGTGTCGCGCATGCAAGACGCTCAAGCTGGGGGCCTGGGCCCCACTTCATCTGCGTGAAATACGACATCGTGCGTTAACCTTCCACCGATGACTCAACCTGGAAGACGACTGATCTCTCTCTCTGGAAGACGACCGATGTCTCTCTCTGGGAGACGACCGATGTCTATCCCTGGCGACGCCCGCATGTCTCTCGCGCCCTGGCGATGCCCGCATGCCTCGCGCCCTGACGATGCCCGCATGCCTTTCGCGCCCCGGCGATGCCCGCATGCCTCTCGCGCCCCGGCGATGCCCGCATGCCTCTCGCGCCCCGGCGATGCCCGCATGCCTCTCGCGCCTTGGCGATGCCCGCATGCCTCGCGCCCTGGCGATGTCTGCATACCTCGCGCCTTGGCGATGTCCGCATACCTCGCGCCCTGGCGATGTCCGCATACCTCGCGCCCTGGCGATGTCCGCATACCTCGCGCCCTGGCGACGTCCGCATGGGTAGTCTAGGCGACAGGCGATTATGAACTAACCAGGCGATCTCATAGTCTTCTAAGCTACACTTTCCTCCCTTTTTATTTTAAATAAAAACATACTTAGAATTCATTTAAAATATATTCCTTTTATTCCAATTTAATTTTACAGGTCCTTACAGCATGCATGGCATGTGAACAGTGAAGGCACTCCCAGGATAGGTGGCCCCAGAGACTAGGTGCACGAGGGGGTACCTAGGTGGCCATCCTGTTAGAATTTGCACTCCAGTTAAGGAAGTCTGACGTGCTAGATTACCCTATGTTTTGGTGATAGCGGCGCAGAGGAAACCCTAGACTATATAAAGGGTAGTAAAACGCTTGACAAGGGTACCCAGTTTCTAGACCTAAACTAAAAGTACTCAATACACTTTGTGTGCTTACCCAGTATTGACTTAAGCGTCGGAGTGCAAACGGCCTCTAGGGCGCCCCTTTCAATCTTGCAGGTGCAGTTTGTTTTGATACAACGAAGCGTAACTTAAGGCGAGGGAAGGAGGCGTGTGATTGTCGTAGAGTCAACCGACAGGAGGGTCAACCGGCAAGAACATTTGGCACCCACCGTGGGGTTGAAATAAAACAAGGTCCCATACACAAGCGAAAGGGGAGAATCCAGTGACATGAGGAATACCAGGCAAGGATCTGTCCCACCAAATGGGGGTGAGAGCGTTACCATGCAACAACTCATGGAAACGATGCGTGCCCTCCAGGAGACGATGGCAGAATCTAGGGCAGATCAAGTGCGTACGCAGATGGACCTGGCCGCATCATAGGCCAGGAATGAGGAGTTGCACAAAGCGAATGAGGAATTATGCATGAATTTGCGTAATTTGCAGCAAGCACGGGATCGCGTGGTGGATGATCAGGCTCCACCAACACCACCTAGGGCGTTCCCCATGCCCTTCTCGCAAGCAATCATGGACACGGTGGTCCCAACCACCTTCGTGGGCCCTAAGACTGTAAGGATCTGGAAAATCTTATTGGAATAAAAGTGATATATTTTAAGTAAATTCTAAGTATGTCTTTATTTAAAAATATATAAAGGAAGGGAAGTATGGCTTAAAAGTCTACGAGATCGCCGTAATTGAAAGAGTAGGCGATCTCAGACTTCTCTGGCACATGATCGCCTGTCGCCTTGATTTCACCAGAACGCCTATCGCCTGTAGTGTACCTAGTCGCCTGTCGCCTAGGGTACACATGATCGCCGAAACTACACTTAGTGTGTAGTCAAGATGTTGGATCAACCATAGAGGGTTCCCAAAGACCACGTGCATCAAAGTGTGGGTTAAGCCTTAGACACGCTGTGCATGCGAAGCTCTATGCTTGAGTATTGGAGATCGTCCTTAGTGTTGCATGCATGGGCGCACGAGGGCAAGTGCCAATTTACCCTTGGAAATGTGAAGCTACCGACGTCACCGAGCCATGTGGAGATGATACCTTGGACGTAACATAGTGCAATGAGGAACCTTCAGCAAGGCGTGTCGTCGGTCATCGCCGGGGCGTGAGGCATGCGGGCATCGCCGGGGCGTGAGGCATGCGGGCATCGCCTGGGCGTGAGGCATGCGGGCATCGCCGGGGCGTGAGGCATGCGGGCATCGCCAGGGCGCGAGAGGCATGCGAACGTCGCCGGGGCGCGAGAGGCATGCGGACATCGCCATGGCGCGAGGCATGTGGACATCGCCACAGAGAGACATCGGTCGTCTTCCAGAGAGAGACATCGGTCGTCCTCCAGGATGAGTCATCGGTGGAAGGTTATCGCGCGATGTCGAGTTGTACATAGGGAAGGTGGGACCCAGACTCCCAGCATGAGACGCGCGGCACGCGCGACACGTAGACAAAAGTGTTGGTTCAGAACAGTGACATCAGAATGTTGGCATGCGCAAGAGACACTCGCGGTCGTACTGTTCAGAGCAGTGGTTGGCATGCACAAGAGACAACCGTAGTCGTACTATTCAGAGAAAGGTACACTCAGACTTCCCTGCAGAGTGGGTGGTGGCAGCTGCTTTTGGTGGACAAGTTGGTTTAAGATGGAAAAACCCACTGCTGAGGGAACAAGACATTTCAGTTGTTCAAGAGCGAAAGAGTGAGCTACCTCTTCTCCTCCATCTCTCTCCTTCGCGCTGCGTTTCGGACACCTTCACACAGGAGTACGACGAGCGACAGCCACCATTAGAGCACCTGGGAAGTTCTCTACAAGTCCTTCAAACCAGACGCAAAAACAGAGCCAAGGCGTTCTTCAAGCTTCGTGGGATATCGGAGCTCCTGGTGTTTGCGCAAGTCCAGGTAAGGGAAGCTAGTCCTTGTCCAACGATAACTGGATATTAGATGATTGTGATGATAGGGCGACGTGGTCGCCGGATTTTACTTCGCTTTCATGGCGTTTGGTGTTAAAATGTGAGATGGTTACAATAACAGTTCTGTTTGGATGTTGGGGGCGACGTGGTCGCTGGTTTTTTAAAAAAAAATGTTCTTGTTTAAAAACCCAGTTTTGTTCGTGATCGCCGGTTTCTGGAAGTGATCGCCGGTTTTTCATCTGTTATTAGAATATTCCCTGTTTTATGCTGTTTCAAAAGTGTTTGAGATTTTTAAATGTGGTTTTCGAAAATCTGAACTTTGGTATGAGTTTTGCTGTGATTGAAATCGTGCATTGAAGTGTTATGTGATGTGTTGAATGTTGTGATTGTGGACCGAGGCATAGTATTTTCAGGAAAGAAAATACCGTGTAAGGTTGGTAATAGGTGTATTGATCGGTGATCCTATAATGAGACATCCTGACTCTACTGAGGTAATGAAATCACATAGAGGAAGTTACTCAGTTGTGGAGAGTCGAGGGAGGTTCATACGTATGGGTGTCTCGTGTGAAACAGAACGAGTTCAGCCTGTTGTATGGATTAACCTTGTCATACCGTGATAACGAGAATATTGAGATGGTGTATGCGCATGGCTGTGTGGATTTCACAGTGGTATGGTATGACAGGTGCGAATCTCTGGGTCTAATCAACGCACGAGTCTCCGGAAATAGTGGTCAAGTGTCTGGTGTGATGAGTCAGTGGAAAGTCTGACGTGAGAAATGTGAAATTGAATTAATATACACTTGATTGCTGATGTGAATTGAAATACTCTTGGATCGATTTGTAAATTTGGGGTTTTTCCTGATAGTCTTGTGGAATATGGAAATGTGATGGCTGATATTGACACGGTTCATGGATGTTGTGAAGTTCTTATGTATACTCTTGATTCAAAGTTTTCCTAAATATATAGCTTACCCTGTATTTTGTTTCTGTGGATGTTTTCTTAAAACTGTGATGATCGTGTATCTTTACACGGGAGCAGATGAGGTTGCAGGAAGTGGAATTCCCCTGTGAGTGATCGCCGGAAGGAGATCGCCTATCTCTGATCTGTTAGGCGATCACCCGTTTTTGCCTTCTGTTAGGAGATCGCCTGTCTGATGGGAGATCACCGTTTCTGTTAGCAGATCGGCTGTTTGTATTATTTGCAGTCTTTATGTTTAAGTTTTGGAAAAGGGCCGTTTTGTATCAACTCCCTACGAGGAGAAACTCATTTACATATATATTCAATGATGTTTATTTCAATATATTTGTTTTTACTGTTATTTCCTACCACGAAAATGAAAAAAAAAAAAATGCAAAAATGTATTTGGCGGGATGTTACATTAATGGTATCAGAGCAGTTCGTCCTTAGGATGACCTGAGGGCTGTGGATCCATTGTGTTTTCTTCTGCTCATGAAAACTTATTTGAGTTTTAAGCGACAACTATTGTGAAAGGTTTTCAAACGTTTTTGGTATTGAAATTTTTGTGTGTGCTGTAGTGAATGTATGCCTAACTGAAGATCTTAGTATTTAGAATGAGAGGGCCTTGATAAGGTGGTGAGGGTGCACACTCATGACCGGATCGGGGTGATTCTCAATCTAAATTCCAGAGGTTTAATGTTTAGCATACTTTGACTTCTGGTGTGATCTATCCCATGTTGTTGAGTGTTCTCGTGATTGTTTGTGAGTGGCTGTGTGGATGGATGGTTGCACACCAGTAGCTGTTCTGGTGTTTTGTTTGAAGTTATAAGCTTTATGGTTCTGTAGATGGACTGAAATTCCTAAGGAATTTGAGAAGCTGACCTTGTAAGGTCGTGATGTTATCCCCCTTGAATGAATTGATTTCCTTATCGATTTCATTCTTGTAGTTGTAGGGAATATAGAAGCTAGTGGTTTCGAAATCTGAGAACGAAGAAGATGACTCGTAGACCTCCTACCCCTCCCCAACCTTCTTCTGAAATGGGCCAGATCGCCAGGGCCATTGAGATGATGGCAAGTGCCATCCAGCAACAGAATGCGGCGATGGCTCAGAATCATCAAGATACCATGCACCACTGGGAAGCTACTCGGTCGGCTGATACGAATTCGCCCGTCGGTCAGCCTCAGGAACGGATGGGACTGGCTGAGTTCATGAGGCACAACCCACCCAAGTTCTGTGGGAATGCTACCCCTGACCAAGCAGATCAGTGGGTCAGGGAAGTGGAGAAAATCTTTAGGGCGACCTCCTGCCCTGAAGAGAAGAAGTTGTTGTTTGCCACCTATCTGCTATCGGGTGAAGCAGAATTCTGGTGGATGGGAGCTCAGCAAATGATGGAGGCCAGAGAGGAGGTGTTGGACTGGGAGAGCTTTAGGGTAAGGTTCTTGGAGAAATACTTCCCTGACAGCGCAAAGTTTGCGCGGGAAGCGGAGTTCTTAAAGTTGGAGCAGGGGGCGATGTCAGTGAACGCCTATGCTGCTAGATTTGAGTACCTCGCCCGATTCTACACTCAGGCGACCTCCGAAGCTTGGAGGTGCAGGAAGTTTGAGGAAGGGCTGAAGCACGGGCTGAAGAGGACGATAGCCCCGATGTGCATCAGGGAATTTCACGCCTTGGTAGAAAAGGCGAAGATGGTGGAGACCCTGGAAAAGGGTGATCCCCGGGTGATCAGGTCGCACCCAGGGGGTTCTTCCAGTGGGCGGGCTAAGGTGCAGCATTCACAAGGCAGGCCATATACGAGACCTCCACTACATCGGGCGGGAACAGGGTCACCCCAGTTTCAACAGCAGCAACCATGGAAACCAAAATGTTCCCTCTGTGGTGGACCACACATGCTCAATGTGTGCCCCAAGAAGAATTTGGAGAGAAGGTGTTTTGTATGCCAACGGACAGGGCACGTTGCTAGAGAATGCCCTAACCGGAATGGGGCGACTCAACCCAGTGGTTCTCAGCAGTTGAGAAATGAAGGCAGCAGACCCCAGGCAACAGGGAGGGTGTTTGCCATGTCAGGAGCAGAGGCGTCCCAATCAGGTAACCTCGTGCAAGGTGTCTGTTTTATATCTGGTAGAAGTGTAGAAGTTTTGTTTGATTCTGGAGCGACACACTCTTTTGTGTCAAGTCGGTGTATAGCCGAGCTGGGCCTCCTAGTGAAGGAGCTGCCTTTTGAACTGTTGGTGTCCACACCTGCATCAGGACAGGTTATGACCTCTACGGTTTGCCCTGAATGTCCAGTAATAGTAGAGGGACGTAGATTCAAGGTGAACTTGATCTGCCTACCTCTTCAGGACCTGGATGTTATCCTGGGAATGGATTGGCTTTCTGCCAATCACGTTCTCATAGATTGCGGTAGGCAGAAAGTGGTGTTGCCCGATCTCCAAGAGCAGGATGTGGTACCTACTCGGCTTGGGCGGTTGGAGATGGAAGAAGGGGCGAGGTGCTTCGTGATGCTAGCTCGGTTGGAAGTGAAGAACGAAGGGGATGTGAGCAGGATACCTGTGGTGAAAGACTTCACGGATGTGTTCCCAGAAGAGGTACCTGGGTTACCTCCTATGAGAGAAGTGGAATTCTCCATTGATTTGGTCCCTGGAGCTGGACCAGTGTCAATGGCGCCTTACAGGATGGCCCCAGCCGAGTTGGTGGAGTTAAAGAAGCAAGTGGAAGAGCTGTTGGAGAAACAGTTTATCAGGCCCAGTGTATCTCCATGGGGAGCTCCAGTACTTCTGGTGAAGAAAAAGGATGGGGGGTCTCGGCTGTGCATAGACTACAGGCAGTTAAACAAGCTGACCATCAAGAACAAGTACCCTCTACCCAGAATTGATGATTTAATGGATCAAGTAAATGGGGCCTCGGTGTTCTCAAAGATTGATCTGAGATCGGGGTACCATCAAATTTTGGTAAAGGCCGATGATGTCCAGAAAACAGCCTTTAGGTCCCGGTATGGGCACTATGAATACGTGGTGATGCCGTTTGGGGTGACCAATGCCCCAGCTCTGTTCATGGATTATATGAATAGGATTTTCCGCCCTTTCTTGGATAAGTTTGTGGTAGTCTTCATAGACGACATACTTGTCTATTCAAAGACCGAGGAAGAGCATGAAGGACATCTGAGGTCGGTGTTGGAAGTTCTGAGGGAGAAGCAACTCTATGCCAAGTTCTCTAAGTGTGAGTTCTGGCTGAGGGAAGTCAACTTCTTAGGGCATGTGATATCTGCCCAGGGGATCTCGGTAGACCCAGCCAAAGTAGAGACAGTGCTGCAGTGGGAACGTCCCAAGACAGTCACTGAGATAAGGAGCTTTGTGGGTTTGGCGGGTTACTATCGGAGATTTATTGAGGACTTTTCCAAGGTGGTGGCCCCGTTAACACAGCTGACCCGTAAGGACCAACCTTTTGCTTGGACCGACCGATGTGAGCTCAGCTTCAGGGAACTAAAGAAAAGGTTGACGAGTGCTCCAGTGCTGGTGATTCCAGAGGTCGGAAGACCTTTTGACGTCTACTGTGATGCCTCACATCAGGGTCTGGGATGCGTTTTAATGCAAGAGAAAAGGGCTGTCGCCTATGCTTCAAGGCAACTCAAGGTCCATGAGAGGAACTACCCTACACATGATTTGGAGTTGGCGGCAGTGGTCTTCGCCCTAAAGATCTGGAGGCACTACTTATATGGAGCTCGGTTCCAGGTATTCAGCGACCATAAGAGCCTGAAATACCTGTTCGATCAGAAGGAACTGAACATGAGGCAAAGAAGGTGGATGGAGTTCCTAAAGGACTACGATTTTCAACTCATGTATCACCCAGGGAAGGCCAATGTAGTGGCAGATGCTTTGAGTAGAAAATCAATACAAGTCGCCACCATGATGATGAAAGAGCAGAAACTGATCGAGCAGTTCAGAGACTTAAACCTTGGGGTAGAACTTCATGTAAATCACATTAGTTGTAGTAAGCTGACTATAACTAATGACTTCATTGGAGAGATCAAGGATAAGCAGTTGGAGGACCCAAGTCTGAAGCAGACTATGGAGTCACTAGGGACAGATCAGGCGAGAGACTTTGTAATGGGCGATGATGGGATCTTGAGATTTAATGGCAGAATTTGCATACCTACAAATGAAGAGTTGAAGAAGATGATCCTAGAAGAAGGTCATAAGAGTCGCCTTAACCTTCATCCAGGCATGAACAAGATGTATCATGACTTGAAGGAGTCATTTTGGTGGTCAGGCATGAAGAGGGACATCGCCCAGTATGTTGCAACCTGCTTAACGTGCCAGAAGGCGAAGGTAGAGCATCAAAGACCTGGCGGGCTGTTGCAGCAGCTGGATATCCCTGAGTGGAAATGGGACAGCATTGCCATGGACTTTGTCACCCATCTGCCTAGATCGGTGAAGGGTCATGAGGCAATCTGGGTCATAGTAGATCGACTGACAAAGAGTGCCCACTTCCTCCCAGTGAATATGAAGATGCCCATGGAAAAGTTGGCACAACTGTACATCAAGGACATTGTAAGGTTGCATGGAGTGCCTACCAGCATCATTTCGGATAGGGATCCCAGGTTCACTTCGCGGTTTTGGCGGACTCTACAGGATTGCTTAGGAACCAAGTTGAGGATGAGCTCGGCTTATCATCCTCAAACAGATGGGCAGTCGGAGAGAACGATCCAGTCTTTGGAAGATCTGCTAAGGACGTGTGTCTTGGATCATTTGGGAAGTTGGGATGAGGTGTTACCACTGGTGGAGTTCACATATAATAACAGTCACCACGCCAGCATTGGGATGGCGCCTTATGAAGCCCTGTACGGGAGGAAATGCAGGACTCCCTTATGTTGGTATCAGGAGGGCGAAGCAGTCTTGGTTGGGCCAGAGTTGTTTCAGCAGACGACCGAGAAGGTGAAACAGATACAAGGCAGAATGAGAGCTTCCCAAAGCCGGCAGAAGTCCTATGCAGATCAGAGGAGAAGACCTTTGGAGTTTGCTGCTGGAGACCATGTGTTCTTGAGAGTGACCCCAACCAAGGGCGTAGGACGAGCTATCAGACCAAAGAAGCTGTCTCCTAAGTTTGTTGGACCTTACCAGATCTTGAGGAAAATTGGTCCAGTAGCCTATGAGATCGCCCTACCTCCACATTTAGCAAATCTGCATAATGTCTTCCACGTATCGCAGCTAAGGAAATATCTCACCGACCCTTGTCACGTGTTGGAGGTGGATGACGTGCAGATCAGGGACGACTTGTCTTTTGAAGCAAGACCAGTCAGGATAGTCGATCACCAAAGCAAACAGCTCAGGGGTAAGACCATCCATATGGTTAAGGTGGTGTGGAATGAGAGATCCGGTGATTCGACTTGGGAGTTGGAAGAGAACATGAGAAACGACTACCCACATCTCTTTTCCTCGTAATTTCTTGTAATTCAATTTTCGAGGACGAAAATTTTTGTTGTTAGGGAGATTGTAAGGATCTGGAAAATCTTATTGGAATAAAAGTGATATATTTTAAGTAAATTCTAAGTATGTCTTTATTTAAAAATATATAAAGGAAGGGAAGTATGGCTTAAAAGTCTACGAGATCGCCGTAATTGAAAGAGTAGGCGATCTCAGACTTCTCTGGCACATGATCGCCTGTCGCCTTGATTTCACCAGAACGCCTATCGCCTGTAGTGTACCTAGTCGCCTGTCGCCTAGGGTACACATGATCGCCGAAACTACACTTAGTGTGTAGTCAAGATGTTGGATCAACCATAGAGGGTTCCCAAAGACCACGTGCATCAAAGTGTGGGTTAAGCCTTAGACACGCTGTGCATGCGAAGCTCTATGCTTGAGTATTGGAGATCGTCCTTAGTGTTGCATGCATGGGCGCACGAGGGCAAGTGCCAATTTACCCTTGGAAATGTGAAGCTACCGACGTCACCGAGCCATGTGGAGATGATACCTTGGACGTAACATAGTGCAATGAGGAACCTTCAGCAAGGCGTGTCGTCGGTCATCGCCGGGGCGTGAGGCATGCGGGCATCGCCGGGGCGTGAGGCATGCGGGCATCGCCTGGGCGTGAGGCATGCGGGCATCGCCGGGGCGTGAGGCATGCGGGCATCGCCAGGGCGCGAGAGGCATGCGAACGTCGCCGGGGCGCGAGAGGCATGCGGACATCGCCATGGCGCGAGGCATGTGGACATCGCCACAGAGAGACATCGGTCGTCTTCCAGAGAGAGACATCGGTCGTCCTCCAGGATGAGTCATCGGTGGAAGGTTATCGCGCGATGTCGAGTTGTACATAGGGAAGGTGGGACCCAGACTCCCAGCATGAGACGCGCGGCACGCGCGACACGTAGACAAAAGTGTTGGTTCAGAACAGTGACATCAGAATGTTGGCATGCGCAAGAGACACTCGCGGTCGTACTGTTCAGAGCAGTGGTTGGCATGCACAAGAGACAACCGTAGTCGTACTATTCAGAGAAAGGTACACTCAGACTTCCCTGCAGAGTGGGTGGTGGCAGCTGCTTTTGGTGGACAAGTTGGTTTAAGATGGAAAAACCCACTGCTGAGGGAACAAGACATTTCAGTTGTTCAAGAGCGAAAGAGTGAGCTACCTCTTCTCCTCCATCTCTCTCCTTCGCGCTGCGTTTCGGACACCTTCACACAGGAGTACGACGAGCGACAGCCACCATTAGAGCACCTGGGAAGTTCTCTACAAGTCCTTCAAACCAGACGCAAAAACAGAGCCAAGGCGTTCTTCAAGCTTCGTGGGATATCGGAGCTCCTGGTGTTTGCGCAAGTCCAGGTAAGGGAAGCTAGTCCTTGTCCAACGATAACTGGATATTAGATGATTGTGATGATAGGGCGACGTGGTCGCCGGATTTTACTTCGCTTTCATGGCGTTTGGTGTTAAAATGTGAGATGGTTACAATAACAGTTCTGTTTGGATGTTGGGGGCGACGTGGTCGCCGGTTTTTTAAAAAAAAATGTTCTTGTTTAAAAACCCAGTTTTGTTCGTGATCGCCGGTTTCTGGAAGTGATCGCCGGTTTTTCATCTGTTATTAGAATATTCCCTGTTTTATGCTGTTTCAAAAGTGTTTGAGATTTTTAAATGTGGTTTTCGAAAATCTGAACTTTGGTATGAGTTTTGCTGTGATTGAAATCGTGCATTGAAGTGTTATGTGATGTGTTGAATGTTGTGATTGTGGACCGAGGCATAGTATTTTCAGGAAAGAAAATACCGTGTAAGGTTGGTAATAGGTGTATTGATCGGTGATCCTATAATGAGACATCCTGACTCTACTGAGGTAATGAAATCACATAGAGGAAGTTACTCAGTTGTGGAGAGTCGAGGGAGGTTCATACGTATGGGTGTCTCGTGTGAAACAGAACGAGTTCAGCCTGTTGTATGGATTAACCTTGTCATACCGTGATAACGAGAATATTGAGATGGTGTATGCGCATGGCTGTGTGGATTTCACAGTGGTATGGTATGACAGGTGCGAATCTCTGGGTCTAATCAACGCACGAGTCTCCGGAAATAGTGGTCAAGTGTCTGGTGTGATGAGTCAGTGGAAAGTCTGACGTGAGAAATGTGAAATTGAATTAATATACACTTGATTGCTGATGTGAATTGAAATACTCTTGGATCGATTTGTAAATTTGGGGTTTTTCCTGATAGTCTTGTGGAATATGGAAATGTGATGGCTGATATTGACACGGTTCATGGATGTTGTGAAGTTCTTATGTATACTCTTGATTCAAAGTTTTCCTAAATATATAGCTTACCCTGTATTTTGTTTCTGTGGATGTTTTCTTAAAACTGTGATGATCGTGTATCTTTACACGGGAGCAGATGAGGTTGCAGGAAGTGGAATTCCCCTGTGAGTGATCGCCGGAAGGAGATCGCCTATCTCTGATCTGTTAGGCGATCACCCGTTTTTGCCTTCTGTTAGGAGATCGCCTGTCTGATGGGAGATCGCCGTTTCTGTTAGCAGATCGGCTGTTTGTATTATTTGCAGTCTTTATGTTTAAGTTTTGGAAAAGGGCCGTTTTGTATCAACTCCCTACGAGGAGAAACTCATTTACATATATATTCAATGATGTTTATTTCAATATATTTGTTTTTACTGTTATTTCCTACCACGAAAATGAAAAAAAAAAAAAAATGCAAAAATGTATTTGGCGGGATGTTACAAAGACTGTGTTCACAGGGGTGGAGGATCCAGAAGCGCATCTCATAGCGTTTCACACACAAATGATGCTATCAGGGGGATCAGTTGCGGTGCATTGTAAGCTTTTTATGACCACATTTACTAGGACAGCGCTAGAGTGGTTCATCAGTCTGCCTGAGGGACACATCACGTCCCTCGCGCAGTTTTCCACGCTGTTCAAGGAGCAGTATATCGTCAATCGGGCTCCCTCGCCAGTGTCTTATGACCTCTTTGATGTGAGGCTATATCAGGGGGAGTCCCTGAGGGATTATCTCAATCGGTTCGGAGCGATGGTGGTGAGGCTACACACCAAGGACAAGGATATGGTGGTGCATGCCTTCAGGAAGGGAATACTACCAGGACCCTTCAGCGAGTCACTTATCAGAAGTCGACCTAAAACCTTTGGGGATATCAAGCGCCGCACCGTCGCTCACATCGCGGCTGAGGGGGAACTCAATGAGAAGCGTGAAAGCGCGGCCCCTTCATGATTACAGGTGCCCAGTCGCCCTCAGCCCCATGCGGGTGCATGAGGCGACAACGGAGAAGAGAGCCCAGGGAAAGCAGAAGCCCTATGAAGCCGGGAAGTCCCAAACCAGGGCACGTGCGAAGGAGGATGTGCCCCCCAGACATAACTTCCTGGTAGAACTGAAGGAGTTGATCGCCATTCCTAATGTGGCGGAAAGGCTAAAGATAACCCCAAAGACAAACAAGAGACTGGGGCCTAACAAGAATGCATGGTGCGAGTTTCATCAGGCATTTAGCCATCCTATTCGCAGCTGCCTGACCCTAGGTCATTAGTTGGATGAGTTGGTCAAGAGCCAATTCTTGAACGATTACCTGCGGGAGTCACAAGGGGGAGAGGTGGCAGTGGCTCCAAGGGCTGACCAGGGGCACGAGGTGCCCATCCATGGTGAGATCCATACCATTTTAGGTGGATTCTCAGGAGGAGGATGCACCTCATCGTAGCGCAAGAAATACGCGTGGTCAGTGATGGCAGTAGAAGCACGTGAGGACGATCACTTCCCGGATGTGGACCTCACGTTTACAAAGGCAGATCGCCTGGATGTTGTTCTCCACGACAATGATCCAGTGGTGATATCGGTGGTTACCGTGGGAAGGATGGTGCATCGGGTCCTTGTTGATCAAGGAAGTTCAGCCGATGTGATGTTCTAGTCGACCTTTAACAAGTTGCAATTGTCTCCAGACCAATTAAGACCTTATACTGGCTATTTGTATGGATTTGCGGGAGACCAGGTCGAGGTGCGGGGATATATAGAACTGAGGACCACTTTCACTGCTGGAGTGGCCTCCCGCACCGAGAACATCAAGTATCTCATTGTGAATGCCCCATCAGCCTACAACGTGTTGTTGGGCAGGCCAGCCTGAATAGACAAGGAGCGGTGGCGTCGATGAGGCACATGAAAATGAAGTTTCCCCTCGATGGAAGGAGCAGTGATCACCATCAGATCAGATCAGAAGGAGGCTAAGAAGTGTTATCAAAATAGCCTTAAAACAAGAAGAGGAGTGTGCAAAGTTACCACCCAACCACCAGGTGGGGAGTGCACTGATGCTGACCTGCCCGGGGAGGAGTCGGGGTTACACGAGCAGAGGTCACCCGAGAAAGACGACCTGAACCAGCAGAAGAGGTAGTAGAGAGGGAGATTGGAGGCAAGATATTCAAACTTGGCAAATCCCTATGCCAAGATACACAGGACCAAGTGGCGGGAGTCCTAGAGTGGCACTTGGATGCATTCGCTTGGTCTACCTCAGATATGCCAGGCATCGACCCTGATTTTCTATGTCATCGCCTGGCGCTGAATCCTCAAGTCAGACCTGTCCGTCAGAGGAGGAGAAAATTCAATGAAGAGAGGAAACAGGTGATTAAGGAAGAGACACAGAAGTTGCTCAAGGCTGGCCATATACGGGAAATCCAATATCCTGAATGGCTAGCGAATGTGGTATTGGTGAAGAAGGTCAATGGGAAGTGGAGGATGTGTGTGGACTTCACTGATCTCAACAAGGCATGCCCAGAGGACTCTTATCCTTTACCAAGTATTGACGCGCTGGTAGATAGCCCCTCAGGCTGCAAACTGCTCAACTTATTGGATGCTTTCTCTGGTTACAACCAGATCAAGATGCACCCAATGGACGAGTGCAAGACGGTGTTTATGACTGAGCTGTCTTGGTACTGCTACACAGTCATGCCATTTGGGCTGAAGAATGCAGGTGCCACCTACCAAAGGCTGATGGACAAGGTCCTTGCACCCATGATAGGATGCAACGTGCAAGCCTACGTAGATGATATGGTGGTGACATCACGGGTGAAGGATCAGCACGTCACTAATTTGGAGGAGCTATTTACTACAATAGCTAAATAGAGGTTGAAGTTGAATCTAGAGAAGTGCGTCTTTAGGGTGGAAGCAAGAAAATTCCTCGGTTTCTTGCTCACCGAACGTGGGATTGAGGCCAACCCAGACAAATGCGCGACAATCCTTGCCATGAGGAGCCCGATGTCGGTAAAGGAGGTGCAATAGTTGACAGGTCGAATGGCTGCTCTCTCCAGGTTTGTGTCAGCTGGAGGAGATAAGGGCCACCCTTATTTTTAGTGCTTGAGGAGGAACAGCAGGTTCTTGTGGACCAAGGAGTGTGAGGAAGCATTTCTCAAGCTGAAAGAATATCTGGCCAGCCCACCGGTGTTGTGCAAACCTCTGATCGGCACCCCATTACGTTTGTACTTCGCAGTCACTGAGAAGGCAATGAGCTCAGTTTTGGTGCAGGAGTAAGATCAAAGCTAAAAGCCCATCTACTTTGTTAGCAAGGTGTTGCAAGGGCCTGAGGTAAGATACTAGGCCAGAGAGAAGGCAGCACTGACCGTGGTGTTCTTTGCGCTTAGGCTTCGCTATTACTTCCAGAGCTTTACAGTTGTGGTGATGACAGACCTACCCATCCGAAAGGTCTTGCAGAAGCCAGATTTAGCAGGAAGGATGGTCCGATGGGCGGTAGAGTTGTCTAAGTTCGACATACAGTATGAGCCCAGAGGCCCAATCAAAGGCCAAGTTTATGCTGACTTCGTAGCCGAGATGTCCTCGGCCGAAACCCAGCAGGACGAGCCTGACTTCAGATGGGTTCTCTCAGTAGATGGGTCTTCTAATCAGCAAGGTAGTGGAGCTGGGGTGATCTTGGAAGGACTAAAAAGGTTGTTGATTGAGCAGGCCCTACGGTGTGCCTTCAAGGCCAGCAATAATCACGCAGAGTATGAGGCTCTAATCGCTGGAATGTTGTTGGCTAAGGAGATGGGCGCGTAGAGTCTTTTAGCAAAGAGTGACTCCCTATTGGTCACAGGTCAAGTGGCGGGGGAGTACCAGGCCAAGGACCCTCAGATGGCCTCCTACCTAGAGTATGTCCAGGTGTTGAAGAGTTCCTTTGCAACTTTTGAGTTGGTGCATGTGCCCAGAGATCAGAATGCCCGAGCTGACTTGTTAGCGAAACTCGCAAGCTCGGGCAAGGGGGACAGGCAGAGGACGGTCATCCAGGAGACCCTGAGGACACCTCGAACCTACACGGCTGATAACTTGGTACGAGTCCACTAGATCAGCCAGTCAGACGGTGGGAGGAGTCATCAGTTGTTGACCCAGGAAACTTTGAAGAAGCCAAGGGTCAATGCGTATGCGGCGTTGGAGGAGGTGTCATCGCAGGTATGTCTGTTGCATAGTGGAGAGACGTGGATGACACCTTATAAGGGCTACCTAGCGGATGGGATGCTCCCAATGGAGCCGATGGAAGCGAGAAAAATAAAGAAGAACTCGACCAAGTACACGCTCATTGATGGGGAATTGTACAAGCATAGGTTCACACACCCTATTCTGGTGTGTGTACATGGTGAGCAGTGCATGCGGATAATGGCGGAGCTCCATGAAGGGATATGTGGGAGCCACATTGGGTGTCGTGCTTTGGCATCCAAGGCAATTCGAGCAGGGTATTACTGGCCAACCATGAGGGAAGATTGCACGAAGTATGCGCAGCAGTGCAAGCAGTGCCAACTACATGTTGATTGGCACAAGGCGTCTCCGAAAGAGCTCAGATCCATATATAGCCCTTGGCCATTCCACACATGGGGAATTGACATCTTGGGCCCTTTTCATTTGGCTGTACGGCAGATGAAGTATCTCGTGGTTGCCATAGAATATTTCACGAAATGGATAGAAGCTGAACCGGTAGCGTAAATCACGGCCCATAAGATCCAGCACTTCGTGTGGAAGAACATAGTATGTCGTTTTGGCGTACCCAAGCGTTTGGTGTCTGATAATGGCACCCAGTTTGCAAGCCAACAGCTGGGGAAGTTATGTACCGAGTTGGGAATCAAACAAGTGTTTGCATCAGTCGAGCACCCTCAGACTAATGGGCAGGTCAAGTCAGCCAACCGAGTCCTACTCAGAGGACTGAAGAGAAGGCTGGAGAAGGCCAAGGGGACTTGGGCTGAGGAGGTTCCCAGAATTGTGTGGGCCTACCATACCACTCCTCAGTCCACCACCAAGGAGATCCCTTTCAGTTTGGTGTACGGTTCAGACGCCGTGATTCCTGTAGAGATCCAGGAGAGCTCGCCACGTTTCCAGAACTTTGTGGCTGAGGAGTTCAACGAGGAAAGGAAGGTGAATTGGGATCTCTTAGATGAAGTAAGGGAGGAGGTAGGAATCAAAGCCGAAGCATTGAAGAGAAGGGTTGAGCTCAAGCACATTTCCAAGTTGAGGGCTCGACAGTTCCAGGTCGCCGACCTAGTAATACGGAAGGCATCTCCCTACCAGATAGAGAACAAGCTGTCCCCCAAGTGGACTGGTCCCTTTAGAGTGACAGAGGCCCTGGGAAATGAGGCGTACAGGCTTGAGACTCTAGAGGGTGGACCGATTCCTCGTACATGGAATGCGACTCACCTGAAGTTTTATTTCAGTTAAGACTAATATGTAACATTGTACACAGTTTAGGGGACACTCTTTTTTCCCTTCTAAGGGTTTTTAAAGAGGTCACCCAATAAAATTTTCAGTTAAGATATCTAGTTAATATATATTCTTGAATGGTTTTGTACAATGCAGTTTGAACCTGTCACTTGGGGTTAGAGGTCTCGAAAGTGGAAGGTAGGTTCGTAAAGAACACCTCCTCTTCGAGTGAAAACTCCCAACTTGAACAGAAAGGTTCACCAGCGAAATCCTCCCTCGCCTATGAGCGATGTGAGGTCAGTTTGAACCTGTCACTTAGGGTTAGAGGTCTCGAAAGTGGAAGGTAGGTTCGTAAAGAACACCTCCTCTTCGAGTGAGAACTCCCAACTTGAACAGAAAGGTTCACTAGGTAAATCCTCCCTCGCATACGAGCGATGTGAGGTCAGTTCGGAAACTTGAACAAAACCTCCTCTTCAAGTTAGAACTCCCAACTTGAACAAGAAGGTTCACTAGTCAAAGTCCTCCCTCGCCTAAGGGCGATGAGTGGTCAGTTAAAACTCGTTAGCTTGGGGTAGAAGTCTCGGAAGCGGGAAAGGAAGGTTTGCAGAGAACGCCTCCCCTTTCGAGTGAGAACATCAAGGACGACTCATACCAGTGAAATCCTCCCTTGTCTCGAGCAAGGAGAGCTCAGGTGAGTACAGATTGGTGCTAGAATCCTTGAAGAGGTACAGGGAGGGTTCATGGAAAACACTTTCTCCTTGAGTAAAAGCACCCAAGTTGAAAGCAGGGTTTGCCAGTGAGACTCACACGCTTATGGGTGATGAGAGGTCGGTGAGGTACCTTTCAGTGGGAAAACATAGTTCGTTCACCAAGTCTTGCCCATGGTGTGGTCTCCTATCCTAAAGAAGAATCATACTCATAACGTCTTATCAGAGTTAAGCGCGCTACAAGTCAGGAGGTCAAATATAAAGCATCCAAGCAATTGCTGAGTATTGAAAGTACAAGTTGTGTGAAGAAAACATGAAGCGCTAGAGTAAACAAGCTAAGCAAGATAGATACGAGCAAAGTCAAATATAGTTGAGTGAGACAATTATATACACAAAGTTAAATACTTTATTAGATGCGAAGAGTAATTACAAGGATGATTACAAGAAGTCCAGCTATAGAATATAGCTGCTCAAGAGACCTATCTGGGCACTATCTGCCCGTCGACTACCTGCATGGACATAGAGAAGGGCGAGAGCTCCATCTCAGGATGCACGCAGACAACCTGAGCAAGGGCATCGCCAAATCAATCCCCGTAGGCGTCGGCGGCATCTTCAGTCAGCTCGGCCTCGGCTTTCTTGAACAGCTCAACTTGTTGGGCAAGTTCTTCCTCTACCTTGCCCAGCTGGACTTCTTGATTCGTGGCCCTCTCTTTCAGCTTAGTCATTTTTGCTTGGGCCCCCTCCAGCTATTCTTCCAGCTCAATGACTTTGTTGCGAAGGGGGAGGATCTTGGCTTCAAGCTGGAGGGCCTCCTGCCCCTTGGCGAAGAGGAGCTTCTTGGCTTCTTTCTCTGATTGGCGGAGACTACTCAGCTCTTGGTTCAGAGCAGTCTCACGCTTGGCAGCCATTTGGACTTGAAGCTCCAGCTCCTTCTTCTGCTCCAATTCCCTCCTTAGTTGGGCCACTTCCTCTTTTAACTTCATTTCAGCATCCCCCTGGGTCAGCAGGACGCTGGAGGCAGCGAGGAACTCACCAAGGCCGTGGCTTACGCGATCCCTTAGCGAATCCTTGTCCAGGGCCTCCATTGTCTCTTTGGCAACCAGGTGCACAAGGGTCTACTGGAGAAGAGGAGGGAGTTCGGGGGCAGGAGGTGCATGGTCAGTTTGGAGAGCGCTCTCTCCCCCACCCTTGAGCGCCAGAAGTGGCTCAGGTGGAGAAGAGGCGCTAGGAGGGTGTTCCCTGAAGGAGGGAGGTTGCCCCTCTGTAGCAGATGAGGTCGCCGCGGCAACCTCCATCCTATTTCTCTTGAAGACAAGGCTTGAGCATGTATCCTCATCTTCAGAGATCACCACTGCGGCTGCCTTCTTTAGTTTGTTATCGGAGGTGGGGCCTGGGGAAGCTGCGGTGGGAGAAGAGGGGCCAGCGGGGCATAAGCCACCTGCTGTGCGGCGACCCAGCAAGGCAACTAGCCTCTTCTTCTTCTCGGCGTCCAAGACCATATCTGCAATAAACAACAAGTAGAGAATGAGAAATGGCACGCAGAAAACACAAATGCAGGCAGATACAAGATGAAGGCAGATATACCAATGTAGACGCTGAGAGTTTCAGCATCGTACTCGTGCCTGATCAGCTGGGTGGTGTCGAACACCACTCCCCAGCTGGAGAGAAGTTGGCACAGGTCACAATTGAAGGGTGTTAGCTCCTCCAATCCTCGGGGTTTCTTGAGTTTGCGTTTCCCCACCCAGTAGAAGGGGAACTGATACTGCCGCGGACTTGAACGTGGAGGATGTGCCTCGTCACTCCTTCGTCCAGCCCTCTGCAACTGCGTGTTCTGCAAGAACGCTCCAAGAACCTCTTCCGGGACTCCCGACGATGCCTGCAAAACAACACAGAGTGGCGCCTCTAGCGGCCGTGTGCACTCCGACGCTCAAGTCAGGCAATAGGAACACCAAAAACTATCACTGAATCTCTCTGTGAGACTCGTGTGTGCTCAAATCCACCCTCTGTCATCACTGTGCAACGTGTAAAGACGCTCCCACAGTGACTCAGAGAAAACTGTGTGTAACTGTCAAAACTGTAAGAAGTGTAATTCTGTGTGTACCTTACATGAGGTGGAGTACCTTTATACTTGGGCCGCGCCTCTCTCTCAGATGGTGACACGTGGAGGCATGCAACTGGCATCTAATCGTTCACGTATCACACCTGAAGGGCTCTTGGGCTTTCTTTGTGCAGCTAAGTTATCCTCTGGCGGAGTAACTTAGCGCCTTTCCTCTCTCTCTTTGACTGAGTGCATGCTCTCAGGAGAGCCCCTGGTGTGGCTGGTCTGAGCGCACACGCCAGGCGCATCCCGCCTGCATAGCCTCATCGCGTGGTGCTATGCATGTAATGGGCTAAGAGAAACACTAATCACTGTCCAGCTTAACTAGCTCCCTTATGTAACATCCCGCCAAATCGTTTCACAAATATATAATGAAAATAAACGAAACATCAAAATGTTGAAATGTGCATAATTATATATATGTAATGAAGATTCTCCTCACAGGGAGTTTAATACAACATCGGTCGTTTTTCCAAAATCTTAAGCAAGATACAGCAAAGAAAAAAAAAACAACTGATCTCCTAACAGCTGATCTCCTACCAGCCGCGCTCATAACAGCCGACCTCCTAACCAAAGAGGCGATCTCCTATCAGAAAAGGGCGATCTCCGATCAGAAAACAGGAAAAGGGGTGATCGCCCAACAGAAGCAAAATAGGCGATCTCATCCCGGCGACCACTCACTGAGGAGCTCTTCTTCCTACAAGATCATCTGCTCCCGTGTAAAAATTACACGATCATCACAGGTTTTAAGAAAAACAGCCACAGAACCAAAACGCAAAGGGTAAGCTAGACATTTAAAAGAGAGTTTGAATATGAACTTAAGAATCAAGATGAAACCAATTTAAGACATCCACATAAAACCATCAACTTTCTCATATTCCACCAAACCATTCGATAATCACATATCTCACAAATTAATTCCAGAGTCTCACAATTCACATCAGCAATCAAGTGTCTATCAATTCAATTTCTCATTTCACACGTCAGACTTTCCACTGACTCATCACACCAGACACTTGACCACTATTCCGGAGACTCGTGCATTGAACTCAGCGTCCAGAGACCTGCACCTGTCACGCTAAAAGGCTGGAAAGTGACCTCAGCCATGCGCATCACACAATCTCAATCTCAATATCATCATTATCACAGTGTGACAGGGTGAATCCATATGACGGCTGAGCTCGTTCTGTTTCACACGGGCCACTCATTCATAGGATCTCCTTCGACTCTCACCACCGAATGACTTCATTTACGTAATTCCATCATATCAGCAGAGTCAGGATCGTCTCATTAACAGGACACTCACTGATCAATACACATCCTACACAGATCTTACACGGTATTTCCTTTCCTGAAAATACTATGCCTCGATCCCACATTCACAACATTCACACATCACATAACATTTCAACAAATGATTCCAGTCACAGCAAAACTCATGCCAAGGTTCAGATTTTCGAATATCACATTTAAATCTCAACAGTTTTCAAACAACACCAAAAACAGAAGATATTTCAGTAACAGATAAAAACCGGCGATCATCTTCAAAACACAGGCGATCACTCACTAAACTGGGATTTAAACAAGAACATTCTGCAAACCCGGCGACCACGTCGCCCCCATCATCAAACTCATCAAACACACAGTTTTCATCAGAGATAAGGCTAGCTTCCCTTACCTGGATCAGCGTGAAACTCACTTCAAGCTCTAACCACCGAACGTAAAGGATGCCTGAACTCTGCCTAAGCGTTCTAATCGGTAAAACTTGTAGAGAACCTTCTCAAATGCTCTATGGCAATCGCTGGTAAATAAACTGGTGCCTGGAATTACTGAGTCGCAGCGCAAAGGAGAGAAATGAGAAAGATGAAACTCCGTCACTATTTTCTCTTACTGCGTTCTAATCTCACTAAGAGGCGGTGCATTCCGATACTAGGAACATAGGCCTGCCATGTAGCTATCATTACCTACTCTCTAACTAACACTTCCGTGTGGGTTTCTTCCTCGAATTAAATGCAGACTTGACAGAATGGCCACATGGCGTCTCTACGTGCATGGAGCCACTGTTCCGAGGGTCTTTCACTGCCTACATGTTGCACATGCAGCACGTTAATCCTGGAAGCCGGGGCCCCACCTCATCTGCGTATAACCGGACCCCTGATAACCATCCACCGGTATCCATGGCTCCCATGTCAGAAATGACCGATGTTCCTTACACCGGCGATGACTGATTCCTCACCCTGGAGGACGACCGAGGTCTCCCTCTTGCGGACGACCGACTTCTCTCCCTTGCGGACGACCGAGGTCTCCCTCTTGCGGACGACCGAGGTCTTCTCCTGGCGAACGACCGAGGTCTTCTCCTGGCGAAGTCCACACGCCTCGCGCCCTGGCGATGCCCGCACGCTTCGCGCCCTTTTCTTCCATGTTTTATTTTAAATAAAACTTACTTAGAATTTATTTAAAATATACCCTTTTATTCCAAATTACATTTTACAGGTCCTTACACCTTACGCCATCCTCATGCACGACCCCACCGGCGAGCAGCTCTTCTTCTTCTATTCTGGCATCATGCGAGGTGCATGGGTAACGTTCTCGCTGGGAGTCTGGGTCGTAGCTCAACACGAGTTGGCAAGAACACCGATGACCGATCTAGCTCTGCGTGCACTAACGACCGAGCGGTGCCTCATGACCTCCCACCGACGTCCATGCGGTGCCTCATTACTATCCACCGACGTCCGTGCAGTGCCTCATTACCTTCCACCGACGTCCGTGCGGTGCCTCATGACTTTCCACCGACGTCCGTGCGGTGCCTCATTGCCTTCCACCGACGTCCGTGCGGTGCCTCCTTACTTCCCACCGACGTCCGTGCGGTGCTTCCAAGCGCTTATCTAGGCACCGCTCTAGGGGTGGTGGCCACTTGGTAACTGACCACCGATCACCATTCTAAGCGGTCTCCTCCCTGATTCGCCTGCCATCTCATGCCACGTGTCACCCTATGACTGGTCCACGTGGTCATCTGCTGCTGACATCATCGCCTACCGATGACCGACCGGATCAGGAACCCATCGAGCAGCGTGGAGACATAAGAGCTGCAGCAGACTCTGAAGAACTTCCCCTTGAAGCCCTTGTAAGACTGTTGGAAGAGAGTTAGTAGAACTCTCCCCACCACCCCATTGAGGCTTACCCAAAGCCTCTTCGCCTCGAAGAAGTACAGGAAGACGTCCACCGAGGGAGTGAACCCCAGGTTGTTGCAGAGGATGGAGAAAGCCCTGATGAAGGCCCAGCTGGGCAGGCGCCACGTTCAGCTCGGTAAGCAGAGCCCTTTCGAACCCAGTAAAGGGCAGGCGGACTTTGACTCGTTTGAAACGGTGGCGAAGGGCTCCCCTCATTGCAGCAGTCATTAACGCATACGGGTTCGCCCTCAAATGCAGGGACAAACCGAAACGTACGCGTCACTCTCTCTGCCGAAGACGCGCCCCTTGATTTCATGTTCGTCGGCCTTGTGTTTCCTCCAGTCTTCACTAGATGTGAGTTGGGAGGTCTCAGCAAGGAGCTCCTCAGGGGCCCAAAGGTAGAGGGCCCTGTAGTCAACAGCAGGAGGAGGGTTGGAGGTGGTTTTGGTTCTTGCCATCTCGAATCTAAAACAAAATGAGAGGCTAGGAGAAGGAAAAAAGGGTTCAGAAGAAAGCAATGGTGTGTTCAAATGGCGGACACAGACTCAAAGACGAAGAACGCAAGCAAGAAAGAAGGACAAAAACCCTAAAATGCAGAAATCATAAACAGTCCCAGAGCAGTTATAGCACGTAAAGGGTAGCAAAATCATAAAACAAAGACTAGAAGAAGAATAAAAATCATACCTTTGAGGCAGGGAAGACGAGAGGTTGCGAGGGTTGGAATGGAAGTGGAAGCGTTCGAGAGAAGATAGTGATCGCGAAGGTTTGAGTGAAAAGTGATGAAACAGTGTTGAGGCGCGGGGTTTTGAAAGGGTTTAACGTAGGCAAGGTAGCGCAAACGTTAAGAAGCCCCAATCGTTGATCTAACCACGTGTCCGTAGATTAAGGGGGGTTGGTGAGATGTCCCTTCAGCGCGTTGTTCATGTCCTTTCGCTCAGTGCCACGTAGGTCGCCCAAGCCGATGACTTAGTCTCTTCGCTGAACAAGTTAACAGCTTGAGACTGGGGGGCTTGTGTACCGACCCGTCCTCGGACACCGAGAACAACTAGTAATGGTGAGCCACGTCAGCTGAGTCCCACAGCATGGGCCAGAGCCATGTGGGCTGGGTCCTACAGGTAGTATGGACTAGTGGGCTGATTAGTCATCAGCGCGTCGATCACTAGAGTGGAACGATGTGTCTTCGTCATGCAATGGGGTGATGAGTCCTCGGCAATTGGGCACGACGAGGTGACATCGGTCTTGGATGTTTCGAACAACAGAACTAGAACATCTACGATGGGTCCAGAGAGAAGACCAGTTATCAGTAATATGCCCAGAGTTAGGTGTAGAGTCTTGAAGGGTCGAGTGCCCATCAGGATTAGGGTTTCCAGGTGAGGCTGCATGCATGGCACATGAACAGTGAAGGCACTCCCAGGACAGGTGGCCCCAGAGACTAGGTGCACGAGGGGGTACCCAGGTGGCCATCCTGTTAGAATTTGCACTCCAGTTAAGGAAGTCTTATGCGCTAGATTACCCTAAGTTTGGGTGATAGCAGCGCAAGGGTATTTCTGTAAACCCTAAATATGGGTAGCGGCGCAGAGGAAACCCTAGACTATATAAAGGGTAGTAAAACGCTTCACAAGGGTACGTAGTTTCTAGAACTAAACTAAAAGTACTCAATACACTTGGTGTGCTTGCCCTGTATTGACTTGAGCGTCGGAGTGCAAACGACCTCTAAGGCGCCCCTTTCAATCATGCAGGTGCAGTTTGTTTCGATACAACGAAGCGTAACTTAAGGCGAGGGAAGGAGGCGTGCGATTGTCGTAGAGTCAACCGACAGGAGGTTCAACCGGCAAGAACAGATTTAATTACCTTTTTGGTCCCTACTTTTGTGGTTAATATTCAATTCAATATAGTGGTTTCTAAAAAAATCAATTTGGTCCCAAGGTTTTTTAAAAGGGTTCTATTTTGTTCATTCCATTAAGTTTTTACCAACGACGTTAACGATTGATGACGTGATGCACATACTGCACATGTGGAATGTCTCTCATCTTTTTTCGCTTTCCTCTCTCTCATCAATGGCTTTCATCTCTCTCCATTTCTTCACAAACAATATTTTCTCTCCATGACATTCAATCTTTGCTTCAAAACCCTCACCACCCTTCCTACCAAAGAGTTTGAGGCAACATTGAGTTCTGCATCCGTGCCACCCTCTGAATACTCTACCAACCTCCATCTTTCCCCATTTCTCTCTGAATTCAATCATCCCTTAATTGGGTTTGATGTTGAACTTGTGGATCAAGATACTTGGAGTGTCTCATCTGGGGTGGCACAAGCCTGGAAGGGACCTGCATCAAGAGCTACTTCTTTAGGTTTACAAGTGACGGATGAAGCCATTGATGGTCATGTTGAGGGTTAACATGTTTGTGAAAATGGAGAGAGATAAAAGCCATTGATGAGAGGGAAAAGCGAAAAAAGGATGAGAGAAACATTTCACGTGTGCAATTGTGCATCACATCATCAATCATTAACGCCATTGGTGAAAACTTAATAGAAAAGACAAAATTGAACCTTTTTAAAAAACTTAAGAACCAAATTGATTTTTTTTAAAATCACTATATTAAATTAAATATTAACCCCAAAAATAGAGACCAAAACAATAATTAAACCTTAAATTAACGCAACAATCTAGTTGATTACTATAGCACATTGCTCCCCCTTCTACTCTATTTTCATTTCATTCATCGCCAATCAAGCTCCGAATTCAACAAAAGTAATTTGGCTGAAGATAAAACCACAAAAACATACTCATTCATGCTGATTACTTTTATTTCATTAAATGTTAAAATATAATGGTTGAGTCACACAACGTACTTTCACCTAGAGCCTACCCTTGTGTTGATGGTCTGACTAAGGTTCAGTTCCCAGTCCCCCAGTATTATAGTTTGATGTTCCAAATTTTTAATTTTGTGAGACTATGTTCAAGTCTTCAGAGCAACCTATACATTTTTTTGTTGTTGTACTTGTACAACATGCTTGACTGTTTCTAAAGCCTTGGATTGAGATCAAACACATAGTAACACTTTCTCAAACTCGTTCAATCAAAGGTCTAGAAACTGCCCCTTACATGTTGCGCCAGTACAGCAGTTGAATATAGATTTTCCCGGTTGTTCATATATTTGTACCACTGGGATTTTACATTGCATAAACTTATCTACAACATTTTCATCCAGAAAGCATCCCAGCACTACCCAAAACCAAAAGACATGAAAAATTCTATTCCAACGCTGTACTATCACAACATTCTTATTATCAACCGCGCCAATCCTTCTACAATTCTCATTCCCGCTTCACAAATCGACCCTGCAAAATGTACCAAAAGAAATTCATTTTACAAGATTTCAGCATATGTCCAGAATAGGAATAACAAGTTTCAGACGTATTTCAGCATATGTCCAGAATAGGAATAACAAGTTTCAGACGTTTTAAATAGACAAACATGCAAACAACCATTGTACCAAAAAATTTGTTTTATAGTAATTGCAATGCAGTATCTAATCCTAATTTAACAACACACGCTGACCCAAATAAATCTCACCCAATATGAAAATGTGTCTAGCATTTCTCATCTTTTACTACTGCATTTTCACTCATAAAATTTTTTGAAGTTCATTCTTGGCCGTACCAAAGAAAGTAAATAATGACATTATTTTCAAAAGGTATAAAATACATATGAATAATGGTAAGTTCATTCCATAGCACATTAAACATACGCTTTTAGATTTTACTCACATATAGAGGGATGGTAATCATTGTACTAATAAGCTTGTTAATTATGATACTAGATCTCAGGATTTTTGGGGCAATATTTCTGGATTTCTTAAACTAGAGTTCTCTAAAAAATATATTTGATCTACTTTGTTATAGGATTGTTTCATAGTGAGTTTTGATTTGTTGTCCCCACTCTTATATTGTTCTTTTTCTTTTATACTCCGAGTGAATAATTGATGTTGTTTGTAATGACAAAATAGTTGGTATGACAAACAAAGTTAAAAAAATTAACAAAATTTATTCTTAATAGGATGAAGGATCAAGCCAAATATGTCGTTTGTTTCAACTTGATAAAATTAATTTGCATTTTTATTCATTAAAAGATGTGATCACTACTATACGAGGTTGAGATCTCTAATGCTGGTACTGTTACGACTTATAGGCTTCTGCCAGCAAAAGATTTCTAATCTTGAGCACTATAAAGTGCGGTTGAAGTGTTTCACGGGGTTCCACAATGTCAAGTTACCACCATGACATTACAACAAACTATCGTAGGGCACGTGAACTTTTTGTTGAACCATTTTGAGTGAAAAACCTCAGCTTTGTACCCATAAGTGTATATGATCACATGCCTAAGACAATATAAGAGGGAACATGATAAGGTGTTCTGAACACGTGCCGGAAAAGACTAACAAATAGAGGGAAAACAAAGGCAGAAGAAGCTATGCTTGGTCATAAAAGGGAATATGAAAGAACATTTTACTTAAAAACTCCTACCATTATGAGAAAAATGTCACTTTACCAAAAATGTCTTTTTCCAAGTTATCTTTCATTTTACAATACCAAAAATACACCAACTTAAATATGTTTTAGCTACTCTATAATTTCTCCCATTTGGTCCTTTTAGTTCTTATTTTGTAAATTTATTCCCTTTCACATATATTAGTCTTCCGTTTGTTTTGTTCGTTAATTGCTAATGTGAATGAGGAACCAACTGAAAAACTCAAGATATTTAGAATGATTGAATGGAAATTTCATGGTGTTTAGAATTAGAGAACCGAATGGGTAAGGAAAATGACACTTAAATAAACAGAAAGACTAACAAAGACTCTATAAGAAAGGAATCACATATGTTCCATCCAGTTAAGCATATTCTCGAAGTGCCATTCCAAATACCACTTTCCGCTCATTGCACTGCTTGAAGGTCTCAACCTCCAAGGAGCTTAGTACGGAACACATACAAGGAAAATGGTATTTGTTACCTTTGCTCTAATTGCATATTAGCAACTACCGGGTAGCATTAGTACTTAGTAGTCTATAGGATAGGGAAGTACACTGTGTAAGGTAAATTCTTGGTTTATAAATCTTTCAATAGAATTCTTCTGGAAGTTAGCCAGCTAATAAACTCAATACAAAACTTACATCCAATTTGTGTCAAGAAAAATATGCATTTTCTCGTATGTTTATAAATTAGCATGTCTGATAAATACATATACAGTTTACGTGTCGTTAAAAATACCATCTCGTTTCATGAAGAAATTTGACAACTTATGAGTACCATGTGTTAGGATTTGCTAAATTTAGAAAATACTACTTTTTTCTTTTTTCCAGCTGTAGTACAAGATTCTGATGACCTATTTTTTAATACTAACTGAATTAATTCAAACACACTAACAGTGTCTTAACCCAAGGCTGAAGAGGAATTGCTAATTGTCAAATGGACAAAACATAGAATAAGTTTATTATATCTTGCAATCAATATAAACAATGGCATGTTTTTCCAACATCAAGTAGCCTCTATCAAGAATACGTAGATAAACATACACCCATCAAGAATATGTAGATTAAAACACTTAGAGTGAAAAACTATTTATACTTCTGTTAAAATAACTTTTAACTAGGGAAATAAAACAGTTTTTTATTTTTTTATCAAAATCAAGTTAATAATTTATGTTTTTCATACATTTTCTCTTTTTTTTTTCCTACATTACCTGCATGATGAAGTGGCATGGCAATTGAATAGAAGCAATCAAATAATACCACAGGAAGAATGAGAGTAGGGAATAGTACCTTCATCCTGGGCCGTTTCTCAGCATTCAGCTTGCGAACTTCATAACGGATCTTCTTAGAGAAGAGCCTGCTTTGCCTCTTCTCCTTGTATCTTTGCACACTTGCTTCTCTCTGCCCCAACTTCCAACCATTTTCCTCCTTCAAATTCGTCTTGTTTGCCCCACAATCTTCAGGAACACCCCATGTGTTCCCAACCACACCATTTCCCCAGCCATCCCATGCAACCTGTTCAAAAATCAATTCATGAATTTAAGAGTTAGAGCATCACATACTACTACTAAAACAGTTTCTCTAGACCCTAGCCATTCCATTTATGGCTTGTATGAAGTCGTGGCCACCATCTACCTTTCTGAGGTTAACTATTTATTCATTAATGACGATTCACAAAAATAAGAACAGTACGCAACAAATTAGGGTCATGCTCATCTACCTCAGCACTATGCTTCTCAATCAGGAAAAAAAAAACAAAAGAAAGAGAAGTTCCACAACATAGTCCAATATTTTTTAAATTCCTCGTCGAAATACACCCCTTTACCAAAAAGTTTACCAAAAAAGGTACCAATACAAATCGATTCCTCAATGACTACAAAATTTAACTATGGCACAATCCGACAATCAAATAAACGAATAAACTAACTCTACTTCAGGTACGCCCTCCTCATCTTACAAACAAATCAGTGACATAATCTACCATGACCCATCCTCTTTTTTTAATTCAATCAATGATGTCTCAAACTATAAACAGCGCTATATATGTATTATCTTTCCAACATTATTTCTCTAAATCTCCAGATCTAACCAAGATTACATGCTTTCACCCAGTGGGAGCCCATTCTCCTAGTTGATAAAATATTCACATAAATTAAAAAAAGGGACTAAAATTTTTTTTCAATCCCCAAAAAATTGGAACTTCTGCCTAGTATACACGAGTCTTTCTCTAAGTTATAGTATAATTACTTAGTGCATATTTAAATTCAAATTAGTAAACTTAAATTTGAAAGAATTGATCCAAATTTAAGTTTACTGAGTTTGCAAAACTATCTTGATGGGCAAATTACTTCTAAATTTAGAAAGTAAAAAACATCACGAAGCTGAGTTTCCTGAACAAAGGTAAGTTGTACGAGACACTTTGTAAACCAATCATAGTCTTAAGGATTTGTCTAAGAAGGGTCGCTACTGAAAATGCATGTCTTCCGCATCTAAGATGTCCAATAGACTAAAATTGAGCGACCAAAATTTGGGTATTAAAAAATGTCTAGCTAATCGGTGTCCACTGTCTATTAAGAAATTGAAAAAAATACTGAAAATCAAATAAAAAACATTAATAACAAAAATACGTATACCTTTTTAACTTCAATAAAAAAAATTATTTTTAAATCTTTATAAAGTTTCTGAAGAACTCTTGATACCATTTGTTATAGAAAAGAAAAAAAGGAAAAATGAGAAATGAGGGTTTTTCAAAGTGAAGAAAAAAATCAATAAATGGCAATTTTACATAGAGAAAGGAAAATTATTGAGCCATAGATTACTAGAGAGTGGAGTGAAAAATACATGGTGGAGGAAGGCATTATGAAGGAGGAAACCATTGAGGAAGTCTGGGACAGTGTGTGGGCCTCCCTCCCCCGCGACGTATAGCGAGCCTTTATCAGACCAAGCATTCAATATCCCCTGGTGATCCAGCTTCAAAGACAACAACCCAAAGGACGTTGTGGTCGTCGTTGTCCCCATCATGCAATAACTCGTCACCTCCTCCATCGCCTCCTTCTTCTCCTCCACCACCTCCGAATAGCATACCCACCTTTCCTCGCTCCCCTCCTCGCTCTCCCTGCGCCGCATCGCCTTCCTCACTAGCCAATTCCCCGCGTCCTCCGTCGGACACGTCAGCGCCGACAGCGACCCCTCTGTAGTCGCCGACGACGGCGACATCGAATCCTCCTCTAGAAGGCCTGTCAGCGTTGCCCCGCCGTCCGCGCTGAAGAGCAGCGCCACGTTCTGCTCCTCGTGCATGTCATGATGCTCCGGATGCAGAGGGAAGAGGTTCAGCTGCGGCTGCTGCAGGGCCTTGGGCTTGGGCTGGGCAGCTATGTTGTTGGGCTCGGATAGCTGAAGACGCAGGCTAACGAACTTGGGCCTCCTCGTCTTGGTCCGGTTTCCGCGCCGGTGCGGCTTAAGCGACGAAGAAGAGGAGGAGGAGGAGGAAGAACAGTGATAACGTTTGGTTGGTCTCCGTGTCCTCTTCATAATAGAGGTTGTTTGAATGTCTGGAGAAGAAGGACTGTTCTTGTTGCACATCGCTGAATGAATGCACACACCAAAACACAAACACACACTAACGCTCTCTCCCTTTCTCTGTTGGAGTTTTGGTTTCTCACTCTTGGGAAGGCAAGAAAAAGTGAGCGAAAAGGTAAGGACTTTTTCGATAGGTGGGACAGGGACGCAAGAAGGGATGATGTGACGTGTTTCCCATTGACACGTGGAGTCTTCTTATTGGCCACCATAGTGGATTCTATTGTTATCTGGATTTCGTTTTTGGAAGAGATGAGAAGATAGATTGGGTCTGGAGGGAATTGGTACAAGTGTTAAAAAGTAAAAACCTCTTTCCATCCTTATTGGCACTCTAGATTACTCTCTCCCACCACTGTTCATTAATTCCAAACTTTAGCTCATTTATAAATGAAAAGAAGCTCTTAGAAGAGTCCGGATGCACACGTCTGCATTCGTTGTAACTAAGATTTAACATTCCACGTAAAATTAATTAAATAAAAATATTCTTAGTTCTTAAAATATAAAAAAATTATAACAATTTATTACGCATTTAACACTTCAAAGAATTTCTTACAAGAAGTAATTCTAATATTCATGTATTATTCATATACTGCTGAAAGAGTAGCTAATGATGATTGATTGCGTCATTAAATTAGGCTGCGTCAAATTATATTTAAATCTGATACTTGTTACAATATAGTTGGTGAAAAGTTTATGAGTTAACACATTTGCAAAATTTATATTATCTTTTACAGTTGAATGTAATAATCTCCTGTTTGAACTGTCATTGGCACTACATAGATATTAATTTGTTATTGGTGGAGCGGGGTAAGAGAGAAGTCATGTGACTTGAATAATGAAGCATTTGATAAATGAATTTGTTTGCATGCAATTAGGGGTGATAAAGAGTTTACGCCAGAAAGTGCAGGGTGGGTCCCACCATCACACCCTTTTCTCCTTTGCCTTTTGGTCTGCCGTGGGAACCCTGCAGCCACCCGTGTACAAAGAACAACACTTGATAGGTGTCACAACGCAATTCACAAATATCTTCCATCACGTATCTTATTATTTAATTATTTAATAAACTACACGTAAATTTACTTGCATAGATATTTTTAATTATTTTATTATTTGAAGACGGAATAGGAATTCAGATTTCGTTTCTCACACATATTAGAATTATAAAGGACAAATTATGTTTTAAATATGTCAACTTTAGTTAATTTTTTATTTTCAATTTCTTATCAAATATTTCATCCATTTGGTCCTTTTCTTTTATTGTTGTTATGTGTACTGATCGGTCCTCGGACGTCAGATGGGTCCCACAGCATGGGCCAAAGCCACGTGGAGTAGACCCATCAGAGGTGATCGGTCATCGCCTGCTTCGTAGGGAGATGGGTAATCGGTCATCGCCTGCTCCACAGAGAGATGGGTGATCGGTCATCGCCTGCTCCGCAGATTATTAGTAAATATTCCCAGAGGTAAAGAGAGTCCCGAATCACGAAGGCTACATGCATGGCACGTGAACAGTGAAGGCCCTCCCAGAACAGGTGTTCATCCTGTTAGAGTTTGTGTAACATCCCGCCAAAATAAAACCATACATACATGTATAATGAAAATAAAGGTAAACAAATAATATCGAAGAGTACAAGATAATATATATATAAGTAATGAAGTTGCTCCTCTTAGGGAGTTTAATACATAACCAGTCAAATGTTTTCAACACTTAAACAAAATACAACAAAATAGACGAACAGGCGATCTCCCTACGAAAGGGCGATCTCCTATCAGGCAGGCGATCTCCTATCAGGCAGGCGATCTCCTATCAGCCAGGCGATCTCCTATCAACCCGGCGATCTCAACTTCCTGTAACGTCATCTGCTCCCGTGTAAAATACACGATCATCACAGGTTTTAAGAAAACAGCCACAGAACCAAAATACAGGGTAAGCTATATATTTAGGAAAAACTTTGAATCAAGAGCATACATAAGAACTTCACAACATCCATGAACCGTGTCAATATCAGCCATCACATTTCCATATTCCACAAGACTATCGGTAAATCCCCAAATTCACAAATCAATCCAAGAGTATTTCAATTCACATCAGCAATCAAGTGTCTATTAATTCAATTTCACATTTCTCACGTCAGACTTTCCACTGACTCATCACACCAGACACTTGACCACTATTTCCGGAGACTCGTGCGTTGATTAGACCCAGAGATTCGCACCTGTCATACCAAAAGGCTGGAAAGTGCCCTCAGCCATGCGCATCACACCATCTCAATATTCTCATTATCACGGTATGACCAGGGTTAATCCATACAACAGGCCGAACTCGTTCTGTTTCACACGAGACACCCATACGTATGAACCTCCATCGACTCTCCACAACTGAGTAACTTCCTCTATGTGATTTCATTACCTCAGTAGAGTCTGGATGTCTCATTATAGGATCACCGATCAATACACCTATTACACGACCTTACACGGTATTTTCTTTCCTGAAAATACTATGCCTCGATCCAAAATCACAACATTCAACACATCACATAACACTTCAATGAACGATTCCAATCACAGCAAAACTCATACCAAGGTTCAGATTTTCGAAAACCACATTTAGAATCTCAAACACTTTTGAAACAGCATAAAACGGGGGATATTTCAATAACAGATGAAAAACAGGCGATCACCTCCAGAAACCGGCGATCACGAACAAAACTGGGTTTTTAAACAAGAACATTTTGAACACCGGCGACCACGTCGCCCCCAACATCCAAACAGAACTGTTATCGTAAACATCTCACATTTCAACATCAAACACCGTGAAAGCGAAGTAAAACCGGCGACCACGTCGCCCTATCATCACAAACATCAAATATCCAGTTATCGTTGGAAAAAGACTAGCTTCCCTTACCTGGACTTGCGCAAAACACCAGGAGCTCCGAAACCCAACGAAGCTTAAAGAATGCCTTGGCTCTGTTTTTGCACCTGGTTTGAAGGACTTGCAGAGAAGTTCCCCGGTGCTCTAATGGTGGCCGTCGCTCGTCGTACTCTTGTGTGAAGGTGCCAGAGTCGCAGCGCGAAGGAGAGAAATGGAGGAGAAAGGAGGTAACTCACTCTTTGGCTTTTGAACAACTGAAATGTTTTCTTTCCCTCAACAGTGGGTTTTTTTCCCTCTTAAACCAACTATTCCACAAAAGCCGCTGCCACCAACCACTCTGCAGGGAAGTTGCGTGTACGCTGCACTGAACAGTACTACTAAGCGTGCCTCTGCGCAGGCTAACACTCTGAGGTCACTATTATGAACCACCCTTTTTGTCTACGTGGCGCACGTGCAGGACGTTCCATGCTGAGAGTCTGGGTCCCACCTTCTCTACGTACAACTCGACATCGCGCGCTAACCTTCCACCGATCTCTCTCTCTGGAAGACGACCGATCTCTCTCTCTGGAAGACGACCGATGTCTCTCTCTGGAAGACGACCGATGTCTCCTCCTCCTGGAGACCGACCGAGGTCTCTTCCTCCTGGAGACCGACCGAGGTCTCTTCCTCCTGGAGACCGACCGAGGTCTCTTCCTCCTGGAGACCGACCGAGGTCTCTTCCTCCTGGAGACCGACCGAGGTCTCTTCCTTCTGGAGACCGACCGAGGTCTCTTCCTCCTGGAGACCGACCGAGGTCTCTTCTTGGCGACACCCGCATGCCTCTCGCGCCCAGGCAAGCCCACATGCATCTCGCGCCCTGGCGATGCCCGCATGCCTCTCGCGCCCTGGCGATGCCCGCATGCCTCTCGCGCCCTGGCGATGCCCGCATGCCTCTCGCGCCCTGGCGATGCCCGCATGCCTCTCGCGCCCTGGCGATCATGTTCCAGGCGATCTCATGGCTTTCTAACTACACTTTCCTTCATTTTTATCTTAAATAAAAACATACTTAGAATTCACTTAAAATATATCACTTTTATTCCAATAAGATTTTCCAGGTCCTTACAGTTTGCACTCCAGAGAAGGAAACCCTATGCGCTAGGTTATCCCAAAGACTGGGTAAAAGTGGCGCAGGGGCATCCCAGTAAACCCTAAGTATGGCCAGCAGCGCAATAAACCCTAATTAGGGTTAGCGGCGCAGTAAACCCTAGGCTTTATAAGGGACAGTAACATGCTTCACAAAGGTACGCAATTCTAGACCTGATTACAGAGAGAGAATTCAGACTTTAATGTTTTCTTGCCCCGTTTTGACTTGAGCGTCAGAGTGCAAACGGCCGCGAGGGCACCCCCCCTTTCTCTTTTGCAGGTGCGATCATACCAGCACAGACCAGGTGAGGAAGGAGGTGTGTGAGGGCCGCAGGAGTCAGCTGACGCAGAGTCAACCGGCAGGAACATTATGTTTGTGTTAAGTAGAGTTTTAAGAATTTAATTGTTTTTCATACTAGTAAATAAATAAATATTGCATATGTCTAAATAGGTTATGCATGGCCTTATGTTGTGTTTGGAAGCTCATTGGTCTAACTGATAGTTTACACATTATGACGTTAAATAGAAGAATGAAATATATTTTGATACGTCCAATAGTCTCACACATTATAAGAAAATAACAATTTAGTCATCAAATTCAGCGAAAAAAAAATAAGTGGTCGCAATTTGGAATCGAAATAGCTGCTAAATATCCTTAGTGTCAAATATGCGATCGAAATAGCGACTGAATGAATTGTTAATGATGTTAGTTAGTTTTGCAACCGAATCAGTGACTGAAAATAAGAGTAACAAAACCATCGGTCACTAAAGTGGTGGCTATTTCGATAAATTCAGAAAAATATATCTGCGACCAAATTAGCCACCGAATATGTTTTGTTTTTATCCACCGATTTCGGTCGCTAAATGTGACTACTTATTTTCTGCCACCGAATCAGCTACCAAATATGTTTATTTTTAGCCACCGATTTTCTTTTCGATCACTAAATATAATTTTTTATTTTAATAATAATAATAATAATTTATAAACATTATTGTAGATAATACTAAATTAATATAAATTATCCTTTATTTTAAAATCCATACGAAGAAGAAACAACTTAGCTCCCTTTCCTAAAGTTTTTGTCCTAAAATAATGGCCATTGTTGATGGAAACCGTCCAGCCACACACAACCACATAATAAGGAGGATGAAGACCTAGAGGTTGTTTATGGATTTATTTGCAAATATAGGTCTAATTGGGCTTTTATTTCTTTTTGTAGGCCCAATCAAGAGGATAACTCTAGGGTGAACGAATATTCAATCATATCCAAGAAGACCTCCAAGTCATCAAAACATAAACTAAAGCTTTGGTCAGAAGAACACAAGAAGACTGAGTTCCTGCTGACTAGTCAACATTATTTTTGGCCAAGCTTTAGCTTAAATAAATTGTATAGAGTTGCTTAGGATTTCTTGGGCCATGTATTGGACCTAGTAGCATAAAATAATTGGACCAAATATTTGGGCCAAGTAGCATAGGTTTTTAGGCTTGTATTTGGGCCAATAGTAAAATATAACTAGTTAGGGTTAAAAGTGACTAGTTAGGGTAACAATTGGGCTTCTTTGAGCCCAATGTAACCCTAAAACATCTAGGGTATATTGGAGGACGAAAATCACCTTGGCATGGAGCATATGGACGTCCACATGGCAACCTAGGAGTGGAGAGGATTTAGCATGGAAGGTGTGAGCTAAACATGGAAAGCATGACTCCACATGACACCTTTTCATTGGAGAGTTGTATTTTGAATTTTCAAATTTTGGCTCCGAAATGTCCAGCCCTCTCTCCTATATAAAGAGGTGCTTGGCTCATGTAATTAGAAGATTAATTTGAGTGAAATTGCTGCCAACTTTGTGCCAATTCTCACTCTTGTCTCCTACCTCTAGGATAGACCCCTTTAGTCTTCATTCTTCATCTTTTCCAAGTGAGATGGCCTCACCACTCACTCTCCACACCTAACACTTCACCTTCAAGGAAACCACAACTCCTAGGAGCTCCTTGCACTTCTTCAACCATAGCTTCGGCCACCTTCAAATTCGTTTTCAGCTCATGGAAGAAAGCACTCAAGCTAGGCTACATCAATTGTTATATTGTGCAAGAGAGCGCTCGTCACCTCGACCCAAGTTTGGGGGAGGTTAGCTCAGTGTTTGAGCCCAGAAGGCGGGTCGTGAGCTCGACCGAGGTGTTGGTTGGCCTAGAAATGGTAATTAAGATAAAAGATAAAGATATATTTTATTTCTTGTTATAATAAGCGTGTTAGTTGTATATTAATTAATAGTTGTTGAGAATAAAATAGGAGCACTGAGAATAATGGTGCATATGTGAACATAATGTTTTCCTGTTATTAGCACCTGAAGATAAGTGGTGCCCATTAACAGGTGATTTTTCTGTTATGATTAAATATTTTCTGTTGAGATTACACTCTAGTTAGTGAAAGTCGTTGAAGGAAAGTCTATAATAGAGGCTTGAGAACCCTGGTAAAGGTACGTTGTTTTTATATACTAAGACTAAAACTGATTACTTATCTTGAATGCTCTCACTGACTTGATCGTCAGAGTGTGACAAACTGATAGAGCCCCCCTCTGTCCATCGGAGTCGCGTTCCCGATTAGCAAGAGAGACAGATCAGAAGCAGAGCTCTCCATCCAGGTCAACCGGTAAGAACATTTGACGCCCACCGTAGGGCACGATAAAACCTGATCTTATCCACATTCGTGTTTGAGCCTTCTGACATGATGAGAAACACCATACAAGGACCAATTGGATCTAAAGGAGGCGATGCCCCCACCTTATAGAAACTCATGGATGCCATGAGAGCCCTCCAAGAAGCAAATGAAAAAGCTAAGGCTGAGCAGGAGAGGCTACAAGCAGAAGCCTGATTTGAGCAAGAGCTTATGCAACAACGCTTAATGGCAGAAATTGGGGCCTCCCGGATAGCTATGGAGGAGCATGCGCGGGCCAACGAGGAGTTGCATAAAACCAATGAGGAGCTGTAAAGGAGTCTGCAACAACGTGACCGATGTTTCACCAGGCCTTTTTCACGGGGATAGAGAACCCTGAAAGCCATCTCACGACATTCAATGGTCAAATGATTATCTCTGGAGAATGGATGCCATTTGGTGTAAGATGTTCATGAGCACTTTTACAGGTACAAACCTCTAATGGTTCAGCAGGATCCCCGACGACCACATTACCTCTTTCTCCCAGTTCTCCAGGTTATTTAGAGAACAGTTCTCCGCCAACAAGGTCAAACCTCTAAGGCTGTATGACCTCTTCGGCGTGAGGTAAAAGGAGGGAGAGATGTTGAAGGAGTATCTGAATAGGTTCAACGCGCTTACAGTAAGATTACAAACACATGATGAAGAAATGATGATCGCCGCTTTTGAGCAGGGAATGGCAGCTGGGCCATTCAGCAATTCTTTTATCAGAAACCCAACAAAGACGTTTTTCGAGGTGCGTGAACGAGTTGTCGCACATATTGAGGTGGAAGAGGTCGTACTCAAGAAGAACAAAAGCTCGCACTCAAGGGAGCCCAAGCCTAAGGAGAGCAGCTGAGACTGGCCTCTACAAGTCCATGAAACCTCTGCTGAGAAGAGAACGGATTTGAGGTTTGAACCATATGTGGCCAAAAAAGATGAGTCAAAGATGAAGGCTAGGGGAGAGCCAATAGCTCAACCCATGTTCCGTGTATCCTACAAAGAGCTCTTGGGTTTGCCAAGAGTAGTAGACAAGTTAAAGTTTCCCCAGAAGACAAAGCGGAACTTAGGGTCGCGAAGAGAAGCCTAGTGCGAGTTCCATAAAGCATTTAGGCATGACGTTGAGTGATGCATAACCTTGGGACACCAGTTGGCTAGCCTCGTCAAGGATGGTTCATTGAAGGAGTATCTTGAGGACAACCAGGGAGAACCACAAAGAGAATTTGTGATCAAGGACCAGATGTACGAGATACCAATCCATGGGGAGTTAAATACCATCTCCGGAGGGTTTTCTGGAGGAGGGAGTTCAGCCTCCAAACGTAAGAGATACACACGATAAGTGATGTCTCTGGAGGTGAGGAGGTTTGATCATCCTCTATAGCCCGCTCTCTACTTCACGGGTTCCGATCTGGAAGACGTGGTTCCTCACGAGAATGGTCCGGTGGTGATATCAGTCGTCACTGTGGGACGAAAAGTGCATAAAGTTTTGATTGATCAAGGGAGCTTGGCTGACGTCATGTTCTGGGAAACGTTTGTCAATTTGCAGTTATCCCTTGACCAATTGAGGCCATACGATGGGTGCTTGGTCAGCTTCGCGGGAGATCAGGTAGTGGTACAAGGGTACGTTGAGCTAAGGACGACCTTCACTGATGAAAATGCGATCAAGACCATCACCATTAGATATATTGTTGTTAATGTGTCTTCTGCTTATAACTTGCTTTTGGGGCGACCCTCCCTGAATAGATTGGGAGCATTGGCCTCAACGACCCATATGAAGGTGAGGATGCCTTCCGCTGAGGGAGGAGTCATCTCCATAAAAGCTGATAAGAAGGCGGCGAGAAAGTGCTACGAGAGTAGTCTAAAGAATCAAAAGAGAACTTACTAAATCGTTGTCCAGGCGGGAGAGCCAGAGTGGATTGCGGAGGTGCATGTCATCAATGAAAGGCGACCTGGACCTGCTGGGGTGGTTCAGGAAAAGGAGATAAAAGGGAGGAAGTTCAAGCTTGAAACCTCCTTGTGCAAGGAGCTAGAAGATAAGATAACCAAGGTGATATTGGAGCACATGAGTGCTTTCACATGGTCATCCTCAAATATGCCCTAGATAGACCCAAACTTTCTATGCCACCGAATTACCATGGATGAGAAGGTCAAACCCGTGGTCCAGAGGAGGAGGAAGTTCAATGAGGATAAGCATCACATCATCCGAGAAGAGACTCACAAGCTCTTGAATGGTGACTACATAAGGGAGATCCAATACCCTGAGCGGTTGGCGAATGTTTTGTTGGTGCAGAAGGCCAATGGGAAGTGGATGATGTGCGTCGACTTCATCGACTAGAACAAGGCTTGTCCCAAGGATTCTTACCCGCTCCCAAGCATAGACTCCTTGGTTGACAGCGCTTTGGGTTATCAGTTATTAAGCTTTCTATATGCTTTCTCGGGGTACAACCAGATTTGTATGCACCCGCGAGATGAAAGTAGGACAACCTTTATGGCCGAGTTTGCCAGCTACTGCTACAAGGTCATGCCCTTTGGCCTTAAGAATGTTAGCGTCACTTATCAAAGATTGATGGATAGGACTCTCTCCCCAATGCTCGGGCGAAATGTGCAGGCGTATGTGGATGACATGGTCATCACGTCGGGAAGTAAGAATCAGCATGTTGCCGATCTAAAAAAGCTATTCACGGCAATAGCTAAGTATAATTTGAAGCTCAATCCAGAAAAATGTGTTCTTGCGGTAAAAACAGGAAAGTTCCTTGGTTTCTTGCTAACTGAAAGGGGCATAAAGGCGAACCCCGACAAATGTGCTGTAATCATAGGCATGAAAAGCCCCACCAGTGTGAAGGAGGTCTAGCAGTTAACTGGACGCATGGTTGCCTTGTCTCGCTTCCTATCAGCCAGTGGAGATAAGGGGTACCCATATTTTCAGTGCCTCAAGAAGAACAATTGATTTGTGTGGACTATCGAATGTGAAAAAGCTTTCACCAAGTTGAAAGAGTACTTAGTCAGTCCCCCTGTTCTTGGTAAGCCAATTCTAGGTACCCCAATTCGTATTTATTTTGCAATTACAGATCAGGCAATCAGCTCGGTCATCTTGCAAGATTAGGACAAGGTCCAGAAGCTAGTCTACTTTGTGAGTAAAGTGTTGTAGGGACCGAAAACACAATATCAAGCCATTGAGAAGGTTGCCTTAGCCATGGTGTTCACAGTTTGGCGGCTTCACCACTACTTTCAGAGTTTCACCGTGATTGTGATGACGGATCTGCCCATTCACAAGGTCCTTCAAAAGCCCGACATAGCAGGTCGGATGGTTCGTTGGGTGGTTGAGTTATCTGAGTTTGATATACAGTACGAACCTCAGGGGCTGATTAAGGGTCAGGTGTATGCTGATTTCATGGTAAAGCTTTCATCAAAGGATCCTTAGCCCGACCCTAATGACTTCCAGTGGGTTCTTTCAGTAGATGGATCCTCCAACCAACAAGGGAATGGAATTGGGCTCATTTTGGAGGGGCCAAGCGGGTTGTTGATCAAGCAAGCTCTGAGGTTCGCATTCAAAGCGAGCAACAATCAAGTTGAGTATGAGGCCTTGATAGCAGGGATGCTGCTAGCCAAGGAGTTGGGGCCTCAGAGTGACTTGTAGCTTGTCAATGGGCAAGTCACAGGTGAGTATCAGTCCAACGATCCCCAGCTAGTTTCATATCTCAGGTACGTAATGCTCTTGAAAGCAACTTTCTCCACGTTTGAACTTGCTCATGTCCCTAGAGAGCAGAACTCCCGAGCAGACCTGTTGGCCAAGCTATCAAGCTCAAATAAGGGAGGATGACAAGGTCAGTAATCCAGGAGACCTTAAAGTCTCCCAGGACAGCTGAAGGGGGTTAACTCAGAAAAGGGGAGGAGGCATCGGTTGATGACTTAGGAGACCCTGAAGGTTCCTAGGATAACTACCTATGGGTTGTTATGATACAATCCAAGTAGCCAAGAAGATGACCAAGGACTTAAAAGACAATTCACACTATGAAAAGTCATCTCAGCAATTAAGTCAAAACCCCACCAAAGATCAAACAGACCTCACCAAAAGAAGAACTGGGCATAGACCAGAACACCAAATGTTCTTTCTTCTGGTCTTTTTGAAAGACAAAAACATGTTTGTAAGGCACACTTTGGGGATCCAAATAGCAAAATAGGCTAGAGTAGGTTCACATAGCATAAAAGGGAGTGTACTTAGTGAAATGAGCTTATACTAAGCCCACTTTTTCAAGACAAGGCACCTAGAATTAGGGTTTTTAACCTACCTTTTAGAAGTTGTGCCTAAAGGTGCGGTTTTGACCATGGTCAACACCCTAGGCAGCCCCTCTCCTTTTGTCCATTTTTACCCTTGTAACATTCCGCCAAATCCTTTTCATAAATATAAAATGAAATAAAGGTAAAACAATAATATTTAAGTGAACATACGTATTTATATAAAATGAAGTTGCTCCTCACAGGGAGTTTAATACATAACCGGTCAATTTTCCAAAACTTAAACAAAATACAGCAAAATAAAAAAAAACAGGCGATCTCCTAACAGAAAAGGCGATCTCCTATCAGAGATCAGAAAAAGGGTGATCGCCTAACAGAAACAGAGACAGGCGATCTCCTTCCGGCGACCACTCACTGAGGAGCTCTACTTCCTGCAACATCATCTGCTCCCGTGTAAATTATACACGATCATCACAGTTTTAAGAAAAACAGCCACAGAACCAAACACAGGGTAAGCTAGATATTTGAAAGAGAGTTTAAATATGAACTTAAAAATCAAGATAAAACAAATTTAAGACACCCACGTAAAAACCATCAACTTTCTCATTCATATCACACAGTCATCAAGTAATCACATATTTCACAATTTCCTCAAGAGTCGTTCAATTCACATAATTCCATCAAGTGTCTATCAACAATTTCTCAACATTTCTCACGTCAGACTTCCACTGACTCACCACACATAGACACTTGACACTACTTCCGGAAGACACGTGCATTGACTAGACTCAGAGATCTGCACCTGTCATGCTGCACCACTGTGAAATCACACACATTCACAGGGTCGCTGTGAAATCACACACATTCACAAGCGTATAAATGAATCTCAATATTATCACTATCCTAGCATGACAGGGTTAATCCACACAACGGGTCGAGCTCGTTCTCTTTCACACAACTCACCCATACCTGTGAACCTCCTTCGACTCTCAACGCCTGAATAACTCCATCTATGTGATTCCATTACATCAGGAGAGTCAGGATATCTCATAAAACGAATCACCGGTCATTGCACACTCTACACGATCTTACACGGTATTTTCTTTCCTGAAAATACTATGCTTTGATCCCACATCCACAACATTCAAAGCATCATTCCACACATAAAGAATAAATCCATCATAGAATACCTTGAATCTTTTCTTAAACAACTCCACTCACAAGAACAAGCATACCACCGATCAGGTTTTCGAATAGCATATACATTTTTCATTTCAATCTCAACAAGTTCAGAGCGACATTAAACAGGGGAGTTCGAACAACAATATTAAAACCGGCGATCACATCCAAAACAGGGGATTTTGCAATAACAGTTGAAAAACCGGCGACCACGTCGCCCTCACTTCAGAAACAGCTAATCTACAGCTTTTATTGAAAATAAAGCTAGCTTCCCTTACCTGGACTTGCGCAAAACACCAGGAGTTCCAAAACCCGTCGAAGCTTAAAGATGCCTTAGCTCTGTTTTAGCGTCTGGTTTGGAGAACTTGCAGAGAACCTCCCAGGTGCTCTAAGGGCAGTCGTCGTTCGTCGCACTGGTGCTTGAGGATGCCTAAATCGCACTGTGAAGGAGAGAAAAGAGAAGAATGGAGGTAAACTCACTCTTTCACTCTTGAACCACTGCAACGTTCTTTTCCCCTCAGAAGTGGGTTTTTAAAACTAGACCAACTTGTTCCACAATTTCCGCTGCCACCGCCCACTCTGCAGGAAAAGCTTGCCTGCACCCTTCCTTGAACAGTGTGGCCACGTGGGTTTTGGGTCACTTTCCGTACCAATTCCCTGGAGCCACTGTTCTGAAGTACGCTCCCTGACTACGTGTCGCGCATGCAAGACGCTCATGCTGGGGGCCTGGGCCCCACTTCATCTGCGTGAAATACGACATCGTGCGTTAACCTTCCACCGATGACTCAACCTGGAAGACGACCGATCTCTCTCTCTGGAAGACGACCAATGTCTCTCTCTGGGAGACGACCGATGTCTATCCCTGGCGACGCCCGCATGTCTCTCGCGCCCTGGCGATGCCCGCATGCCTCGCGCCCTGACGATGCCCGCATGCCTCTCGCGCCCCGGCGATGCCCGCATGCCTCTCGCGCCCCGGCGATGCCCGCATGCCTCTCGCGCCCTGGCGATGCCCGCATGCTTCGCGCCCTGGCGATGCCCGCATACCTCTCGTGCCTTGGCGATGTCCGCATACCTCGCGCCCTGGCGATGTCCGCATACCTCGCGCCCTGGCGATGTCCGCATACCTCGCGCCCTGGCGATGTCCGCATACCTCGCGCCCTGGCGATGTCCGCATACCTCGTGCCCTGGCGACGTCCGCATGGGTAGTCTAGGCGACAGGCGATTATGTACTAACCAGGCGATCTCATAGTCTTCTAAGCTACACTTTCCTCCCTTTTTATTTTAAATAAAAACATACTTAGGATTCATTTAAAATATATTCCTTTTATTCCAATTTAATTTTACAGGTCCTTACAACCCTTCCCCATCTTGCCCACCAAGACACCCATTCCTATAAATAGGGTACCTTGCCTCATGTATTCACAACTTGAATATGAATCGTAAAGAAACTCTACAGGAGTGATTTTGTTAGACTTGTGAGCTCTCGTGTTAGGTCTTGGGTGGTTAATATCTCAAGTGGCGGCTCTTGGATCACTCATCTTGGTGTTCCTTTCATCTTCCCATAAGCTCTCTTCATCTCTTCCCTTTTTTTTAATTTCCTTTTGCGCCTTCCATTTCCCCTTCCTTTATGTTCATTCATGTTATCTTTAAATTGTTGGTTCTCTTCATCTTGTTATCTTAATTTCCACCCCTTTTTGCATCATTCACACCATATTATTGTCCTTTTCTCTTAGCCCTTCTGAACCTTCACACTTACTTAACCACTTGGTTAAGTTCGTGTCCAGTGGGAATCTTCTTAGGGTCCTCACCTTAATTGCTAAATCAAAAAAATCTTAAACAAAGAGCAACCAATAAAATGTGCAATCCTAAAACCAAAAAAATCTGCCTATGGGTTGTTGGGAGATGAGTTTCTTGAGGTTTTGCAAGTTGACACCACAGAGACTTGGATAACCCCTTACCAGCATTACCTAGCTGATGGGCTGCTTCCTGTCGAGCCTACGGAAGGTAAGATCGTTAAGAGGAATGCAGGGAGGTATACTGATGTGAGTAGATTTTTTATTGTTTTATTTTAGAGGTGACACTTTACTTATGATTGAGATTTTAGCAATTATATGGTAAGAACATAAAGAAAATCTCCACTGGACAGGAATTTAACCAAGTGGTTAAGTAAGTGCCAAGGTTCACTTCTTGAGGGAAAAGGCATAAGTATATGGTGAATGATGATGAAGGGCGGAAATTAAATGAACATGGAAGGAAACATAAGAACATGATGGAAACCAAATTGACAATGGAGGAAAATAAAAACATAAAAACACAAAGATAAATGGGTGAATGGTCTCTTGAGGCCTGTTAGAATTGATGGCTAAAACAAAAGAGGGGGGGGTGAATTGTTTTATCAAAGATTTTCGCAAATGATGATTAAGAATGAAGTTCTTTAATGAATTACAGAAGGAGAGATCAGGGAAGCCAAAAGAATTAAGCTTTCAAAGCAGTTAACAAAAATCAACCGGTTGTTATTTCGATATAATCGGTTGTTTATAGCACAGAGGTAAGAGCAAGAACCAAATAGATTGTAAATGCAAGAATATTAATCGATTGAAAATACGAAATAATCGGTTGTTTATGATAGTAGAAGCAATATTACACAAATATTAAAAGAGAGAGAGATAGAGAGATTCACACAAGCAGATTATATTGGTTCACTCAATCCTGAGCTACATCCAGTCCCCAGAACAATCCCTAGGTATTCCACTAGTAATCAACAATAGATTACACACAAACACCAACACAAAGAGGTGATCTTTTCACCCAAGATCACTCACTCCTTTGCTTTACAACACAAACACACAGACAACCCTCTGCCAAAGCAAATTTACTATTTTACATAATATATCAAAGTAAACAATTATAAGAATATATTAGGAACATATTACACCTGAATCACAAAGTTCCTAGAGACACTTCTTGAGCATGAGCAAAGCTTCTAAGCAATCTTGATGAGTCTTTGGAAAACCTCTCTCTCAAATCATATTTGTAAATCTTTTTTTCAATCAATTGAAATGAGGAGGGAGACCTCTTTTTTATAACCCTTAGGACTGACTGTTTTAGTCAGGTAATTACGAGCCAAAAACAGTTTGAAAGTCCAACAAAAATAGGTTTAACAGGTTTTTGAAAAATAGTTTGATCCTGCCGCGGACTTGAACGTGGAGGATGTGCCTCGTCACTCCTTCGTCTAGCCCTCTGCAACTGCGTGTTCTGCAAGAACGCTCCAAGAACCTCCTCCGGGACTCCCGATGATGCCTGCAAAACAACACAGACGGCGCCTCTAGCGGCCGTGTGCACTCCGACGCTCAAGTCAGGCAATAGGAACACCAAAAACTATCACTGAATCTCTCTGTGAGACTCGTGTGTGCTCAAATCCACTTTCTCTCTCTGTGTGTAAACTTGTGTAATAGAATGTGTGTCAGAATCCCCTTACCTTACATGAGGTGGAGTACCTTTATACCTGGGCCGCGCCTCTCTCTCAGATGGTGACACGTGGAGGCATGCAACTGGCATCTGATCGTTCACGTATCACACCTGAAGGGCTCTTGGGCTTTCTCTGTGCGGCTAAGTTATCCTCTGGCGAAGTAACTTAGCGCCTTTCTTCTCTTTGACTGAGTGCATGCTCCCAGGAGAGCCCCTGGCATGGCTGGTCTCAGCGCACACTCTAGGCGCATCCTGCCTGCATGGCCTCATCGCGCGGTGCTATGCATGTAATGGGCTAAGAGAAACACTAATCACTGTCCAGCTTAACTAGCTCCCTTACGCCATCCTCATGCACGACCCCACCGACGAGCAGTTCTTCTTCTTCTTCTATTCTGGCATCATGCGAGGTGCATACGTAACGCTCTCGCTGGGAACCTGGGTCCCAGCTTAACACGTGTTGGCAAGAACACCGATGACCGATCTAGCTCTGCATGTACTAACGACCGAGCGGTGCCCCATTACTATCCACCGATGATTGTGCGGTGGCTCATGACCTTCCACCTACGACCGTGCGGTGCCTCATGACTTTCCACCGACATCCGTGCGGTGCCTCATGACTTTCCACCGACGTCCGTGCGGTGCCTCATGACTTTCCACCAACGTCCGTGTGGTGCCTCATTGCCTTCCACCGACGTCCGTGCGGTGCCTCCTTACTTCCCACCGACGTCCGTGCGGTGCTTCCAGGCGCTTATCTAGGCACCGCTCTGGGGGTGGTGGCCACTTGGTAATTGACCACCGATCACCATTCTAAGCGGTCTCCTCCCTGATTCGCCTGCCATCTCATGCCACGTGTGACCCTGTGACTGGTCCACGTGGTCTTCTGCCGCTGACGTCATCGCCTACCGATGACCGACCGGATCACAAGCCCCCCAGTCTTGAGCTGTGAACTTGTTCTCAGCGAAGAGACTAAGTGGTCGATGGCAAGCTCATTCCTTCTTCTTTGAGCTTCCTCCCTTGCAACTTTTTCTCCCGTGTAATCTCTTTTTTCTGCGACATAACTTGTGTATAAACTTCTCAGCTATAAAGGCTTTCTGTTACTGACCTCAATTGGATGAAATCTATCTGCTTCAGCTGCTTGTTTTTCTCTCCATCCTTAACTCTCTCTGCATGTGACTAACTGTTAGCTAGCTTAGGCATTCGCGCGATTGCCCCTTCAGACTGGGTTTCTGACTCGATCACGATTGTCTGTTACTTTAGCATTGTCTTCCACAACTCTTCTGCATAACTTCATACTGGATGACTGATGATCCCACTCTCGGCTGATAAGCCCCAGAAAACCTCCTCCTCATCCTTTGGCAATGGGAGATTCTACCTGAGTCGACCTTGACCGACAAGCCAAGGAAAGCCCCCCTGGCGAGTTGGCCTCGTGCGCCACATTGATGCGGATAGTACTACTCTTTCTCGCCCCAGCCTCGCTGTAAGAAGTCGAGGGAGAGGTCTTGTTCACTCGCCTAAACCTTGCTGTAAAGAGTAGAGGAAAAGGACTTGGTTCTCTTGCCTCAACCTCGCTATAAGAAGCAGAGGGAAAGGACTTTCTCTGTTGCCTCAACCTTACTGTAAAAAGCGGAGGAAAAGGACTTGGTTCTCTTGCCTCAACCTTGCTGTATAAAGCAGAGGAAGAGGACTTTCTCTCGCCTGCACCTCGCTGTACAAAGTCGAGGGAGGACTTTCTTCTCTGGCCCATGCCTCGCTGTACAAAGTCGAGGGAGAGGACTTTCTCTCACCTGCACCTCGCTGTATAAAGTCGAGGGTGAGGACTTTCTCCTCTGGCCCATGCCTCGCTGTACAAAGTCGAGGGAGAGGAATTTCTCTCGCCTGCACCTCGCTGTACAAAGTCGAGGGAGGACTTTCTCTCTTGCCCCAACCTTGCTGTATAAAGCAGAGGAAGAGGACTTTCTCTCGCCTGCACCTCGCTGTACAAAGTCGCGGGAGGACTTTCTCTCTTGCCCCAACCTTGCTGTATAAAGCAGAGGAAGAGGACTTTCTCTCGCCTGCACCTCGCTGTACAAAGTCGAGGGAGGACTTTCTCGTGGGTGCATGTAACATCCCGCCAAATACTTTGGAATAAATATAAAAAAAAGAAATAAAGGTAAAACAATAATATTGAAGTGAACATAATTATATATATATAATGAAGTTTCTCCTCACAGGGAGTTTAATACATAACCGGTCAATTTTCCAAAACTTAAACAAAATACAGCCAAATAAAATGAAATCGGCGGTCCCCCTACATAAACCGGCGATCTCCTATCAGAAGACCCAAAACAGCCGATCTGCTATCAAAACAGAAAACAGGCGATCACCACATAGAGACAGAAACAGGCGATCTCCTTCCGGCGACCACTCACTGAGGAGCTCTACTCCCTGGAAGATCATCTGCTCCCGTGTAAAATACACGATCATCACAGTTTTAAGAGAAAACAGCCACAGAACAATACAAAGGGTAAGCTAGATATTTTTAAAACTTTAAATTATAAACTGGACAACCAACGTAGATCAGCCCTTTTTAAACATTCACAAGAGTCCATCACTTTCTCATTCATATCACACAACCATCAAGTGTCTATCAACAATTCTCAATATTTCACATTTCTCACGTCAGACTTCCACTGACTCATCACACATAGACACTTGACACTACTTCCGGAAGACTCGTGCGTTGACTCAGACCCAGAGATCTGCACCTGTCATACTACATCACCCACACAGGGTCGCTGTGAAACTCACACAGCCATGCGCATAAATGAATCTCAACATCTTCATTCTCCTAGTATGACAGGGTTAATTCATATAACAGGCCGAGCTCGTTCTTTTTCACACGACTCACCCATTCATATGAACCTCCTTCGACTCTCACCAACTGAATAACTTCATCTACGTGATTCCATTATCTCAGCAGAGTCAGGATATCTCCTTCTAGACAAGTCCCTAGTCAATACACTTTACTCATGATCTTACACGGTATTCCCTTTCCTGAAAATACTATGCCTTGATCCCACATCCACAACATTCAGACCATCATACCACTCAAATGAATGATTCAATTTACAGCAACAATCATTTCAAAGGTTCAGATTTTCGAATATCACATGCATTCCACATTTAAATCTCAAACAGTCTCGACGACACTAAAACAGGGGATTTCGAAAGCTGTATTTAAAACCGGCGATCACGTCGCCCAAATACATAAAAACAGAACATCGTGAAATAGAGTTTAAAACCGGCGACCACGTCGCCCAAACACATAGAACAGAGCATCGTGAAATAGAGTTTAAAACCGGCGACCACGTCGCCCAAACACATAGAACAGAGCATCACGAAATAGAGCTTAAAACCGGCGACCACGTCGCCCTCACTTCAGAAACAGCTAATCTACGACTTTTATTGAAAAACAAAGCTAGCTTCCCTTACCTGGACTTGCGTAAACTTCACTAAGAGTTCCAACCCAACGAGCTTCAAGGATGCCTTAACTCTGTTTTAGCGTCTGGTTTGGAGGACTTGCAGAGAACCTCCCAGGTGCTCTATGGCAGTCGTCGATAGCCAAGCAGGGACGTGATAAGGCCTGAATCGCAGAGTGAAGGAGAGAAAAGAGAAGGATGAAGGTAACTCACTCTGTCACTCTTGAACCACAACAACCTTCTTTGCCTCTCTGAAGTGAGTTTTTTTAAAACTAAACCAACTTGTTCCACAATTGCCGCTGCCACCACCCACTCTGCAGGAAAGCTTGCGTGCACACTTCCTTGAACAATGTGGCCACGTGGGTTTTGGGTCACTTTCCATACCAACTCTCTGGAGCCAAAGTACGCTCACTGACTACGTGTCGCGCATGCAAGACGCTCATGCTGGGGGCCTGGGCCCCACTTCATCTGCGTGAAACACGACATCGCGCGATATCCTTCCACCGATGACTCATCATGGCGGACGAACGATGTCTCTCCCTAGAAGACGACCGATGTCTCTCCCTAGAAGACGACCGATGTCTCTCAGTGGAAGACGACCGATGCGCCCTTCATCCTGGCGATGATGTGTGTCTCTCGTCCTGGCGACGCCCGTGTGCTTCTCACCCTGACGATGACGGATGTGCGTCTCATCTCGGCGATGACTGATGACACATCACCACGCCCTGCTGAAGGTTCTTCATCTCACTACTCCACGTCTGTTTCATCACGCCCACAAGGCTCGCTGACGTCAGTAGCTTCTCCTGCCCGAGGGCAGCTCAGTACTCAATCCTTACGTGCCTAAGCATGCAACACCAAGGCAAATCTCTTATGTCCAAGCGTAAAGATCCGCAATTATCCTGCATGCATGGCGCTTCTAAGGTTCAAATCACACCGCCATACATGTGAATTTCTGAAACCCATTATTGTCCACCGACCGACCTCTACAGCGTCGCCCTCAGACCTTGGGCGATATCTGAGGTCTGACCACTATGAAATTCCATTATAAGCCCTTTTTGTTTTTAAGTAGTAACATATTCAGAATTCATTAAAATTATACTTCTTCTATTCCAAATAAATATCTAGGTCCTTACAGTGCACGCTCCCAGGGGAGCGCCAGGCGTGGCTGTCTAAGCGCACTCACCTGGCGCACCCTGCCTGCATGGTCTCACCGCACGTTTTCTGTGTGAGTGCATGCTCCCAGGAGAGCACCTAGTGCGGCTGGTCTGAGCGAACTCGCCAGGCGCATCCTGCCTGCATGGCCTCATCGCGCGTCCTCCATGTGAGTGCATGCTCCCAGGAGAGCACCTGGCGTGGCTGGTCTGAGCGCACTCGCCAGGCGCATCCTGCCTGCATGGCCTCATCACGCGTCCTCGTGTGAGTGCATGCTCCCAGGAGAGCACCTGGCGTGACTGGTCTGAGCGCACTCGCCAGGCGCATCCTATCTGCATGGCCTCATCGTGCAGTTCCATGCACGTCCCCACCGGCGAGGAGCTCTTCTTCTGGGATCATGCGAGGTGCATGCTTAACGCTCTCGCTGGGAACTTGGGTCCCAGCTTAACACATGTTAGCAAGACCCGATGACCGATCTGCTTCTGGAATCATGCGAGGTGCATGCGTAACGCTCTTGCTGGGGGCCTGAGTCCCAGCTTAACACGTGTTGGCAAGACCCCGATGACCATGTGCCGATGGGCGCTCTGCATGCCCCGACGGATGATCGCGCTATACCCAGGTGCTCGTCTAAGTATTAGTCTGCGGGTGGTGGCCACTCAGTAACTGACCACTGATTGCCTGCACTTGCGCTTGGGGCAAGGAGAGCTTTGAACTGGGAATTACTTGCACACTTTATATACTGAAAATCTTTTATTGGGTGGCATCGGTAAAAAGAGTGCCCCCTGATCTGCTCAACTGTTTGCAGTATACCAACTAAGTGTGCGTACAGCGCGAAAACGCATCTACTTTACAACTTAACTGAAATAGAAACACAAAACCAGTAATGACCGCCCTGGCGATGCCTGACTCACGAGGGGCGATCATGCCCTCTGCTTCAGCCTCCACTTGAGCTACTTGGGAGCCCCCCAGCGTAGCATCTTCCATCACATCAGGTCCCCATGCACAGGAATTTCATGTTGCTGGTCGCCTGCCTGAGACCCCGAAGCGCGATCACCTTGCGCCTTCTGTAGGTAATCGGTCAGGAATCCTGTCTTCACCAACTCAGCAAGTTGATGCCCCAACGCCAGGCAGGTGCGGAGTGTGTGTCCATAAGCCTGATGGAATTCACACCACTCATCCTTCCTCCCTCCAAGTACCTTGTCAGTTTTCTATGGTACTCGGAGTCTTGCAGCCATTGCAGGGATGGCGATCAGCTCCGCCAACTCTATCACGAAATCATACCTGGGGGGTGCGCTTGCACGCCCCCTGGTCTGGTCCTTCCTTGGTGCATAAGGACGAGGCCTTCCCTGCGCCTTCATTCCTTCCTTGGTCTCATGCACCCGCGCCTGTTGCTGATGCATCCCCTGACCTCCGCGTGGCCTTGATAGTGCAACATTTCCTCTCTTCTCAGAGACCTCTGTTTCTGCTACTATGTGTGCCACCGCGCGTCGCCGAATCTCAGCGAAGGTGACAGGGTGGCTCCTGATGAGCGATTCACTGAAAGGACCAGGGAGGACCCCTTTCTTGAACGCATGCACCAGCATGCCCTCGTCCTTGCTGGGCAACCTCACCACCTGCGCACTGAAACGGTTGAGGAAGTCCTTCAGCGACTCCCCCTGGTCCTGGCGCACATCAAATAGATCGTAGGACACCACCGGTGGAGCTCTGTTGACGACATACTGCTCTACGAACAGCTTCGCAAACTGATGGAAAGAGGTGACGTGGCCCTCTGGCAGGCTCACGAACCACTCCATGGCTACCCCGCTCAGCGTGCTCATGAACATCTTGCAGTACACAGCATTTGAACCTCCAGTCAGCATCATCTGAGTGTGGAAAGCTGTCAGGTGTGCTTCTGGATCTTCCACCCCCGTGAACGACGCTTTCAGTCCCACCAGATTGGGAGGCACCACCGTGTTCATGATTTCGGGGGAGAAAGGCATAGGGAATGCTCTCGAAGGCGACGGTGGCGTCGACGTCCTCTCTTCATGTAAGGACCTAGAAACTTTAATTGGAATAAAAGTGTTATATTTAAATAATTTCAGAAGATGTTATTATTTAAAATACAAAGAGCTGGTAATAGACGTTTCGTAGTAGTCGCACCTCGGACGTCACCCAAGGGCTGGGGTCAGCTGGTAGAGGTCGGTCGGCTGACTCTTGTATTAACAAAGTAGTCAGGTGCGATGACCTTATCGTGAGGTAATCACGAGGGTGTGCTCGAGGAAGACATGTGGATCAAGAAGAGTAAAGGAAGGAAAGTGTAGCTTAGAAGTACGAGATCGCCGTTCTTGAAGGCGGAGGCGATCTCCGACTTCTCTAGTACATAATCGCCTGTCGCCTAGACTACCCATGCGGACATCGCCAGGGCGCGAGGTGCGGACATCGCCAGGGCGCGAGGTATACGGACATCGCCAGGGCGCGGGGCATGCGGGCATCGCCAGGGCGCGAGAGGCATGCGGGCATCGCCGGGGCGCGAGAGGCATGCGGGCATCACCGGGGCGCGAGAGACATGCGGGCGTCGCCTGGGATAGACATCGGTCGTCTCCCAGAGAGAGACATCGGTCGTCTCCCAGAGAGAGAGATCGGTCGTCTTCCAGAGAGAGAGATCGGTCGTCTTCCAGGTTGAGTCATCGGTGGAAGGTTATCGCGCGATGTCGTGTTTCACGCAGATGAAGTGGGGCCCAGACCCCAGCATGAGCGTCTTGAATGCGCGACACGTAGTCAGTGAGTGTACTTCAGAGCAGTGATTTCAGAGAGTTGGTACGAAAAGTGACCCAAAACCCACGTGGCCACACTGTCCAAGGAAGGGTGCAGGCAAGCTTTTCCTGCAGAGTGGGCGGTGGCAGCGGAAATTGTGGAACAAGTTGGTCTAGTATTAAAAAAACCCACTTCTGAGGGGAAAAGAACGTTGGAGTGGTTCAAGAGTGAAAGAGTGAGTTTACCTCCATTCTTCTCTTTTCTCTCCTTTCACAGTACGATTCAGGCATCCTCAAGCACCAGTACGACGAACGACGACTGCCCTTAGAGCACCTGGGAGGTTCTCTTCAAGTTCTCCAAACCAGACGCTAAAACAGAGCTAAGGCATCTTTAAGCTTCGACGGGTTTTGGAACTCCTAGTGTTTCGCGCAAGTCCAGGTAAGGGAAGCTAGCTTTGTTTTTCAATAAAAGCCGTAGATTAGCTGTTCCTGAAGTGAGGGCGACGTGGTCGCCGGTTTTAAGCTCTATTTCGTGATGCTCTGTTCTATGTGTTTGGGCGACGTGGTCGCTGGTTTTAAACTCTATTTCACGATGCTCTGTTCTATGTGTTTGGGCGACGTGGTCGCCGGTTTTAAACTCTATTTCACGATGTTCTGTTTTTATGTATTTGGGCGACGTGATCGCCGGTTTTAAATACAGCTTTCGAAATCCCCTGTTTTAGTGTCGTTGAGACTGTTTGAGATTTAAATAAGGAATGCATGTGATATTCGAAAATCTGAACCTTTGAAATGATTGTTGCTGTGATTTGAATCATTCATTTGAGTGGTATGATGTTTTGAATGTTGTGGATGTGGGATCAAGGCATAGTATTTTCAGGAAAGAAAATACCGTGTAAGATCGTGTAAAGTGTGCAATGACCGGTGATTCGTTTTATGAGATATCCTGACCCTCCTGATGTAATGGAATCACATAGATGAAGTTATTCAGGCGTTGAGAGTCGAAGGAGGTCCACAGGTATGGGTGAGTTGTGTGAAAGAGAACGAGCTCGACCCGTTGTGTGGATTAACCCTGTCATGCTAGGATAGTGATAATATTGAGATTCATTTATACGCTTGTGAATGTGTGTGATTTCACAGCGACCCTGTGAATGTGTGTGATTTCACAGTGGTGCAGCATGACAGGTGCAGATCTCTGAGTCTAGTCAATGCACGTGTCTTCCGGAAGTAGTGTCTATGTGTGATGAGTCAGTGGAAGTCTGACGTGAGAAATGTGAAATATTGAGAATTGTTGATAGACACTTGATGGTTGTGTGATATGAATGAGAAAGTGATGGACTCTTGTGAATGTTTAAAAAACAAGGCTGATCTACGTTGGTTGTCCAGTTTATAATTTAAAGTTTTAAAAATATCTAGCTTACCCTTTGTATTGTTCTGTGGTTACTTTCTCTTAAAACTGTGATGATCGTGTATTTTACACGGGAGCAGATGATCTTCCAGGGAGTAAAGCTCCTCAGTGAGTGGTCGCCGGAAGGAGATCGCCTGTTTCTGTCTCTACGTGGTGATCGCCTGTTTTCTGTTCTGATAGAAGATCGGCTGTTTTGGGTCTTCTGATAGGAGATCGCCGGTTTATGTAGGGAGACCGCCGGTTTCATTTTATTTGGCTGTATTTTGTTTTAAGTTTTGGAAAATTGACCGGTTATGTATTAAACTCCCTGTGAGGAGCAACTCCATTTTATATAAATACGTATGTTCACTTCAATATTATTGTTTTACCTTTATTTCATTTTATAATTGTGAAAAGGATTTGGCAGGATGTTACACTTCAACTGCGCGCTCCTTCTGCGCCTGCAATTCTCTACGCAGCTCTTCATTCATGCGGTTCAACTCTTCGTTTCTTCTTTGCGATGCAGCCAGCTCTGCATGCATTTTCTCTTGCTCAGCTCTCGATTCCGCGATGCTATCTTGCAGCGCGCGCATCATCTCCACTACCTGCGCCATGGTAACAGCTCCTTCTTCAGCAGATGGCGCAGGTGAGGTTTGCCTGGTTCTTCTACTCATCTTCTCAACACTTCGACGTAACTTCAAGAAACTTCAAGAACTGCGAGAACTGTGTGAACTGTGATCCGGATGGGAACAAGTTTCACACGGGCCCCACGGTGGGCGCCAAATGATCCTGCCGCGGACTTGAACGTGGAGGATGTGCCTCGTCACTCCTTCGTCTAGCCCTCTGCAACTGCGTGTTCTGCAAGAACGCTCGAAGAACCTCCTTCGGGACTCCCGACGATGCCTGCAAAACAACACAGACGGCGCCTCTAGCGGCCGTGTGCACTCCGACGCTCAAGTCAGGCAACAGGAACACCAAAAACTATCACTTAATCTCTCTGTGAGACTCGTGTGTGCTCAAATCCACTTTCTCTCTCTGTGTGTAGACTTGTGTAATAGAATGTGTGTCAAAATCCCCTTACCTTACATGAGGTGGAGTACCTTTATACCTGGGCCGCGCCTCTCTCTCAGATGGTGACACATGGAGGCATGCAACTGGCATCTGACCGTTCACGTATCACACCTGAAGGGCTCTTGGGCTTTCTCTGTGCGGCTAAGTTATCCTCTGGCGAAGTAACTTAGCGCCTTTCTTCTCTTTGACTGAGTGCATGCTCCCAGGAGAGCCCCTGGCGTGGCTGGTCTGAGCGCACACTCTAGGCGCATCCTGCCTGCATGGCCTCATCGCGCGGTGCTATGCATGTAATGGGCTAAGAGAAACACTAATCACTGTCCAGCTTAACTAGCTCCCTTACGCCATCCTCATGCATGACCCCACCGGTGAGCAGCTCTTTTTCTTCTATTCTGGCATCATGCGAGGTGCATGCGTAACGCTCTCGCTGGGAACCTGGGTCCCAGCTTAACACGTGTTGGCAAGAACACCGATGACCGATCTAGCTCTGCATGTACTAACGACCGAGTGGTGCCCCATTACTATCCACCAATGACCGTGCGGTGGCTCATGACCTTCCACCTACGACCGTGCGGTGCCTCATGACTTTCCACCGACGTCCGTGCAGTGCCTCATGACTTTCCACCGACGTCCGTGCGGTGCCTCATTGTCTTCCACCGACGTCCGTGTGGTGGCTCCTTACTTCCCACCGACGTCTGTGCGGTGCTTCCAGGCACTTATCTAGGCACCGCTCTGGGGGTGGTGGCCACTTGGTAACTGACCACCGATCACCATTCTAAGCGGTCTCCTCCCTGATTCGCCTGCCATCTCATGCCACATGTCACCCTGTGACTGGTCCACGTGGTCATCTGCCGCTGACGTCATCGCCTATCGATGACCGACCGGATCATAGTTAAAGATTAAAAAATCAACCGATTTAAATCACGAAATAACCTGTTGAATTGGTTAAGTCTGTTGGTCAACCAAGTCAATGTTAGTTGAAAAACCCTCCAAATAGGCTATGTGTAAAACAACCGATTAAACTGTGAAAACAACCGGTTGTTTATCACTTAGCTTTGAAAAACTCATTTTCTTTTTCAAAACAAGATTGCTCTAGCTAAGCTAAGGTTCAAGAGTGAAACTTACAAATTCTAAACACTATAAAACAAAACCCTAACACCAACAACACAACCTCTAAGATTCTTCATAGGTTTGGGGTCATCAAGGCCTTGTGCTCAACAAGGCCTTGGTCATCTCCTTGTTGACTTGGATTGTATCATGTCCCCCAAGTTTGAGGGAATTCAACCTCAAATTTAGAACTCCTGTAGATAACATAGTTACTTTGTTCATATATAAGATGTTGCAAGTAGTGGTATGTGAAGTAAACTTATGTTCCTTAAGCTTGGAGAGTTTAAAAGAAGAAGCTCTACATACAAGCCATGTTGGGAAAGAAAATTTGGGGATGAAAGGACCTTTTGATGAAAATTCTCTTAGAAGGTGAAAACCTTTAGGAGGTGTTTGAATTTCATCCCAAAATTTCTTTGTCCAAGATGTCAAGTAGTTATATTTATTAGGTAATGAGAAAGAGAAGGAGGAAGTATACTTAGGAGGCGCAATTATCTTTGTATGGGTCAACATTATAGATTTGATTGCTTAAGAAGAGGTGTTGAAACCCATTTTACTTTACTTTCCTTTTTTATTTTCTCTTTTGGTTTTCATTTTTATGTGGTCCTCATGAACTTCTTTTGGAGAGAGGGGTTTTAAGATAACCTTGTGATGTGAGTTGATTTTATATTTATTTAATTTGTAACACTTTGTTAAGAATTGGATTAAGACTCTTAGAGCAATTAGGGTGAGTCACCTAGAGAAAATCCCCACTGGACATTAACTTAGCAAGTGCTAAGTAGATGTGAAGGTTCATTTCTAAAGGTCCAAGTGAAAAACAGATGAATGGGTGACTTTTATGATGCACAATGATTAAAACGAAATGGGTAAACTCAAGAACAGCAACATATACTCAATAAGAACACAAGAACAACACAAGAACATAAGATTTGAAACAAGAAAATAACAAGAATTGAAATTGATCCGGTCGGTCATCAGTAGTTGATGACGTCAGCAGCCGTTGACCACGTGGACCATGAACAGGGTGGCATGTGGTAGAAAGAGCAAGTGAATCAGGGAGGAGATCACCTAGAATGGTGATCGGTAGTCAGATATCAAGTGGCCACCACTCCCAGTTCAGAGCATAAATAAGCGCCTGAAAGCCCCGCACGGACGTCGGTGGATATTCATGAGGAACCGCACGGACGTCGATGGCAAGTCATGAGGGACCGCCCGGGTGTCGGTGGCATATCGGGCGTTAAGAGGGAGATCGGTCGTAATTGCATGCAGAGGGAGGTCGGTCATCGGGGTTCCCAGCAAGAACGCTACGCATGCACCTCGCATGATGCCCACTCAGAGGACGTGCGGCGAGGCCATGCAGGCAGGATGTGCCTGGCGCTCTCCTGGGAGCATGCGGCCCGCACAGAGAGAAGCGCAGAAGCCCTCCAGGTGTGACGCGTGTACGGTAGATTCAAGCTGGTGCCTCCACGTGTCACCATCTGGGAGTGAGACGCGGCTCAGGTATAAAGCTCTCCACATCATGTAAGGTAAGGGCATTCCTTTCATTCTTTTCCAAGTTTACACAGGCTCTCTACACTGGGATTCTGAGTCACTGTGAGAGCGTTCTTACACGTGGCACAGTGATAACAGAAAACAGTTATAGAGAGAGAAAGTGGATCTGAGAGCACACACGAGTCTCACAGAGAGATTCAGTGATAGATTTGGTGTTCCTGTTGCCTGACTTGAGCGTCGGAGCTACAACGGCCGCCAGAGGCGCCGTTCGTGTGTTTTGCAGGCAGCGTTTGGAGTTCCGGTGGTGGTTCTTGGAGCGTTCCTGCAGACCAGAGGGCTGGACGAAGGAGTGACGAGGCAATCCTCCACGTTCGAGTCAAGCGGCAGGATCATTAGGCGCCCACCGTGGGGCCCGTGTGAATTTTGTTCCCATCCACGTTGCAGTTCTTGAAGTTTCTTGAGGTTTCTTGGAGCTTCTTAACTATTTCGTCGAAGTGAAGTTACGTCGAAGTGTTGAGAAGATGAGAAGAAGAACCAGGCAAACCTCACCTGTGCCATCTTCTGAAGAAGGAGCTGTTACCATGGCGCAGGCAGTGTGTAACATCCCGCCAAATTCTTTTCATAATTATAAAACGAAGTAGAGATAAAATAATAATATTGAAGTGAACATAATCGTATATATGTAATGAAGTTTTCTCCTCGCAGGGAGTTTAATACAAAATCGGTCAGTTTTCCAAAAACGTAAACTAAATACAGCAAAATAAGTAAAAACAGGCGATCTCCCAACAGAATAGGCGATCTCCTATCAGAAAAGGGCGATCTCCCTTCAGAATACAGAAAAGGGTGATCGCCTAACACAAACGTAAATGGGCGATCTGCTTCCGGCGACCACTCACTGAGGAGCACTACCACCTGCAACCTCGTCTGCTCCCGTGTACAAATACACGATCATCACAGGTTTAAGAAAGCAATCACAATAACAGATAAAAGGGGTAAGCTAGATGTTTTAAAAACTTTAAATCCATAGAAAACGTGAATTTCCACTCCATACATAAGCCATATCAAATGCAACCATCAAGATTTCCATAATCCACATACTCGTCAAGTGTCTCTTTGCTACATTCAGTATTCAAGATTCACACGTCAGACTTTCCACTGACCCACAATGCATAGACACATGACTCTACTTCCGGATTGACTCGTGCGTTGACTCAGGCTCAGAGATCTGCACCTGTCATACCATACCACTGTGAAATCCACACAGGGTCGCTGTGAAATCCACACAGCATGCGCATATATAATCTCAATGTTATCACTCTCCCGGTATGACAAGGTTAATTCATATAACAGGCCAAGCTCGTTCTTTTTCACACTACTCGCCCATTCATATGAACCTCCTCCGACTCTCCACAATTGAATAACTTCATCTACGTGATTCCATTATATCAGCAGAGTCAGGATATCTCCTTCTAGACAAGCCCCTAGTCAATACACATTACACAAATGATCTTACACGGTATTTCCTTTCCTGAAAATACTATGCCTTGATCTCACATTCACAACATTCAACACTCAAATGAATGATTCAAATCACAGCAGCAATCATTTCAAAGGTTCAAACTTTCGAATATCACATTTAAATCTCGAGCAGTCTCAAAACAACACCAAAAACAGGGGGTTCGCAAAACAACGCCAAAACCGGCGATCTGATTCAAAAGCAGGGGATTTCGAAATCTATATTTAAAACCGGCGACCACGTCGCCCAAACGCATAAGAACAGAACATCATGAAAAAGGGATTTAAAACCGGCGACCATGTCGCCCAACCACATAGAACAGAGCATCGCGAAAAAGAATATGAAACCAGCGACCACGTCGCCCAAAATCATAGAACAGAGCATCACGAAAAAGAGTTTAAAACCGGCGACCACGTCGCCCTCACTTCAGAAACAGCTAATCTACGGCTTTTATTGAAAATAAAGCTAGCTTCCCTTACCTGGACTTGCGCAAAATACCAAGAGCTCCTAAATCCAACGAAGCTTGAAGAATGCCTTGGCTCTGTTTTTTCGTCTGGTTTGAAGGACTTGCAGAGAACTTCCAAGGTGCTCTAATGGTGGCTGTCGCTCGTCGTACTCTTGTGTGAAGGTGCCAGAATCGCAGCGCGAAGGAGAGGAATGGAGGAGAAAGGAGGTAGCTCACTCTTTCGTTCTTGAACAACTGCAACGTTCCTTTTCCTCTCAGAAGTGGGTTTTTGCATCTTAAACTAACTTGTCCACAAAAGCCGCTGCCACCACCCACTCTGCAGGGAAGTTGCGTATACGCTGCACTGAACAGTACTACTAAGCGTGCCTCTGCGCAGGCTAACACTCTGAGGTCACTATTCTGAACCACCCTTTTTGTCTACGTGGCGCGCGTGCAGGACGTTTCATGCTGGGAGTCTGGGTCCCACCTTTTCTGCGTGCAACTCGACATCGCGCGATAACCTTTCGCCGATGACCACTGGCGCGAAGACAATCCACCGATGACCTCTCGCGCGAAGACTATCCACCGATGACCTCTCGCGCGAAGGCTATCCACCGATGACCTCTCGCGCGAAGGCTATCCACCGATGACCTCTCGCGCGAAGGCTATCCGCCGATGACCTCATCCTGGCGGATAACCGATGTCTCCCCCTGGAAGATGCCCGCATGCCTCACGCCCTGGCGATGCCCGCATGCCTCGCGCCCTGATGATGTCCGCATGCCTCACGCCCTGGCGATGCCCGCATGCTTCGCGCCCTGGCGACGTCTGCATGCCTCGCGCCCTGGCGATGACGTGTAGTCTAGGCGACCGGCGATTATGTACTAACAAGGAAATCTTATAATCTACTAAACTACACTTTCCTTCCTTTTCATTTTAAATAAAAACATACTTAGAATTCATTTAAAATATACCCTTTTATTCCAATTTAATTTTACAGGTCCTTACATTCTCCCCATCAAGAAAAATTTTCGTCCCCGAAAATTGAATTACAAGGAAAAGAGGTATGGATAAGTTTCTCTCATGGGTTCTTCTAACTCCCAAGTTGAATCCCCCGATCTCTCATCCCACACCACTTTCACCATGTCGATGGTCTTGCCTCTGAGCTGTTTACTTTGCCGATCGTCAATCCTGACTGGTTTTGCTTCAAAGGACAAGTCATCCCTGATCTGCACATCGTCCACTTCCAGCACATGACTAGGGTCTGCCATGTACTTCCTCAGCTGTGATACGTGAAAGACATTGTGCAGATTCGCTAAATGGGGAGGTAGGGCGATCTCATAAGCCACTGGACCAATCCTTCTTAAGATCTGATATGGTCCCACGAACTTAGGGGACAACTTCTTTGACCTGATCGCCCGTCCTACACCCTTGGTTGGTGTCACTTTCATGAACACGTGGTCTCCAGCAACAAACTCCAAAGGCTTTCTTCTCTGATCTGCATAGGACTTCTGCCTACTTTTAGAAGCTTTCATCCTGCTTTGTATCTGTTGCACCTTCTCGGTCGTCTGCTGAATCAATTCTGGCCCAACCAAGACTGCTTCGCCCTCCTGGTACCAACATAAGGGAGTTCTGCATTTCCTCCCATACAGGGCTTCATATGGTGCCATCCCAATACTGGCGTGGTAACTATTATTATAGGTAAACTCCACCAGCGGCAATACCTCATCCCAACTTCCCAATTGATCCAAGACGCACGCCCTCAGCAGATCCTCCAAGGATTGGATTGTTCTCTCTGACTGTCCATCTGTTTGGGGATGATGCGCAGAGCTCATCCTCAACCCAGTTCCCAAGCAATCTTGTAAGGTCTGCCAAAACCGTGAAGTGAACCTGGGATCTCTATCGGAAACAATGCTGGAAGGCACTCCATGCAACCTCACTATTTCTTGGATGTATAACTGTGCCAACTTGGCCATAGGCATTTTCATATTCACTGGAAGAAAGTGGGCACTCTTCGTCAGCCTATCAATGATGACCCAGATTGCATCATGACCCTTTACCGATCTGGGTAAGTGGGTGACGAAATCCATGGCGATGCTGTCCCATTTCCACTCAGGGATATCCAGTTGCTGTAACAACCCGCCAGGTCTTTGGTGTTCTACCTTTGCCTTCTGACACGTCAAGCAGGTAGCAACATACTGGGCGATGTCTCTCTTCATGCCCGACCACCAAAATGACTCCTTCAAGTCATGGTACATCTTGTTCATGCCTGGATGTAGGTTAAGGCGACTCTTGTGACCTTCATCTAGGATCATCTTCTTCAATTCTTCATTTGCAGGTATGCAAATTCTGCCATTAAATCTCAAGATCCCATCATCGCCCATCACAAAGTCTCTAGCCTGATCTGTCCCTAGTGACTCCACAGTACGCTTCAGACTAGGGTCCTCCAACTGCTTATCCCTCAACATCCCAAGGAAGTCATTAGTTATAGCCAGCTTACTACAACTAATGTGATTTACGTGAAATTCTACCCCAAGGTTTAAGTCTCTGAACTGCTCGATCAGTTTCTGTTCTTCCATCATCATGGTGGCTACTTGTATTGATTTTCTACTCAAAGCATCTGCCACTACATTGGCCTTCCCTGGATGATACATGAGTTGAAAATCGTAGTCCTTTAGAAACTCCATCCACCTTCTTTGTCTCATGTTTAGTTCCTTCTGATCGAACAGGTATTTCAGGCTCTTATGGTCACTGAACACCTGGAACCGAGCTCCATATAAATAGTGCCTCCAGATCTTCAAGGCAAATACTACAGCCGCCAACTCCAAGTCATGCGTAGGGTAGTTTCTCTCATGAACCTTGAGTTGCCTCGAAGCATATGCAACTGCTCTTTTCTCTTGCATGAAAACACATCCCAAACCCTGATGTGAAGCATCACAGTAGACATCAAAAGGTCTTCCTACCTCGGGGATCACCAGCACTGGAGCACTAGTCAACCTCTCCTTTAATTCCATGAAGCTCTGCTCACATCGGTCGGTCCAAGCAAAAGGTTGATCCTTGCGGGTCAGCTGTGTTAAAGGAGCCACTACCTTGGAAAAGTCCTCAATAAACCTCCGATAGTAGCCCGCCAAACCCACAAAGCTCCTTATCTCAGTGACTGTCTTAGGACGTTCCCACTGCAGCACTGCCTCTACCTTGGTTAGATCCACCGAGATCCCCTGGGCAGATATCACGTGTCCTAAGAAGTTGACTTCCTTCAGCCAGAACTCACACTTAGAGAACTTGGCATAGAGTTGCTTCTCCCTCAGTATCTCCAATACTGTCCTCAGGTGTTCTTCATGTTCTTCCTCGGTCCTTGAATAAATGAGGATGTCGTCTATGAAGACCACCACAAACTTATCCAAGAAAGGGCGAAAAATCCTATTCATGTAGTCCATGAACAGAGCTGGAGCATTTGTGACTCCAAACGGCATCACTACATACTCGTAGTGCCCATACCGAGACCTGAAAGCTGTCTTTTGAACATCTTCAGCCTTTACCAAAATTTGGTGGTACCCCGATCTCAGATCAATCTTGGAGAACACTGAGGCCCCATGTATTTGGTCCATCAAATCGTCAATTCTGGGTAGGGGGTACTTGTTCTTGATGGTCAACTTGTTCAACTGCCTGTAATCTATACACAGCCGAGACCCTCCATCCTTCTTCTTAACTAGGAGTACTGGAGCCCCCTATGGAGATACACTGGGTCTGATGAATTGTTTCTCCAGCAACTCTTCCACTTGCTTCTTTAATTCCACCAACTCGGCTGGTGCCATCCTGTAGGGCGCCATAGACACTGGTCCAGCCCCAGGTACCAAATCAATAGAGAATTCCACTTCTCTCTTAGGGGGTAACCCAGGTACTTCTTCTGGAAATACATCCGTGAAATCTTTCACCACGTGTATTCTGCTTACGTCCCCTTCATTCTTCACTTCCAACCGAGCTAGCATCACGAAGCACCTCGCCCCTTCTTCCAACTCCGACTGCCCTTGCTGAGCAGATATCACATCTGACTCTGGGAGGTCTGGAAACGTTATCCTCTGACTACCGCAGTCTATGAGAACGTGATTGGCGGCTAGCCAATCCATTCCCAGGATAACATCCAGGTCTTGAAGAGGTAGGCAGATCAAGTTCACTTTGAATCTGCGTCCCTCTACTATCACTGGACATTCGGGGCAAACTGTAGAGGTCAACACCTGTCCTGACGCAGGTGTAGAGACCAACAGTTCGAAGGGTAACTCCTTCACTAGAAGACCCAACTCGGCTACACACAGGCTTGACACAAAGGAGTGTGTCGCTCCCGAATCAAACAAAGCTTTTACACCCTACCAGCTATAAAACAAACACCTTGTATGAGGTTACCTGACTGAGATGCTTCTGCTCCAGACATGGCAAACACTCTTCCTGTCGCCTGAGGTCTGCTGCCTTCGTTTCTCATCTGCTGAGAGCCACTGGGTTGGGTCGCCCCATTCCGGTTAGGGCACTCTCTAGCAACGTGCCCCGTCTTTTGGCAGGTGTAGCACCTTTTCTCTGAACTCCTCTTGAAGCACGCGTTGGAGGCGTGTGGTCCACCACAATGGAAACACTTGGGTTTCCAAGGTTGCTGCTGCTGAAACTGGGATGACGTTGTTCCCGCCCGATGTGGTGGAGGTCTCGCATATGGCTTGCTGTGTGGATGCTGCACCTTAGCCTTCCCACTGGAAGAACCTCCTTGGTGTGACCTGACCACCCGAGAATCACCCTTTTCCAAGGTCTCCACCATCTTCGCCTTCTCCACTAAGGCGTGAAATTCCCTGATGCACATCGGGGCTATGGTCCTCTTCAGTCCATGCTTCAGCCCCTCTTCGAATTTCCGACACCTCCAGGCCTCGGAGGTCGCCTGGGTATAGAATCGGGCGAGGTGTAAGGACCTGTAAAATTAAATTGGAATAAAAGGGTATATTTTAAATGAATTCTAAGTATGTTTTTATTTAAAATATAAAGGAAGGGAGGTATAGCTTAAAAGTCTACGAGATCGCCGTAATTGAAAGAGTAGGCGATCTCCGACTTCTCTGGCACATGATCGCCTGTCGCCTTGATTGCACCTGAACGCCAATCGCCTGTAGTGTACCTAGTCGCCTGTCGCCTAGAGTACACATGATCGCCGAAACTACACTTAGTGTGTAGTCAAGATGTTGGATCAACCATAGTGGGTTCCCAAAAACCACGTGCATCAAGGTGTGGGTTAAGCCTTAGACACGCTGTGCATGCGAAGCCCTATGCTTGAGTATAGGAGATCGTCCTTAGTGTTGCATGCATGGGCGCACGAGGGCAAGTGCCAATCTACCCTTGGAAATGTGAAGCTACCGACGTCACCGAGTCATGTGGAGATGATACCTTGGACGTAACATAGTGGAATGAAGAACCTTCAGGAAGGCGTGGCGATGTGTCGTCGGGCATCGCCGGGGCGCGAGGCATGCGGGCATCGCCAGGGCGTGAGGCATGCGGGCATCGCCGGGGCGCGAGGCATGCGGGCATCGCCGGGGCGCGAGGCATGCGGGCATCGCCGGGGCGCGAGGCATGCGGGCATCGCCGGGGCGCGAGGCATGCGGGCATCGCCAGGGCGCGAGGCATGCGGGCATCGCCGGGGCGCGAGGCATGCGGGCATCGCCAGGGCGCGAGGCATGTGGGCATCGCCAGGGCGCGAGGTATGCGGGCATCGCCAGGGCGCGAGGCATGCGGGCATCGCCGGGGCGCGAGGCATGTGGGCATCGCCAGGGCGCGAGGCATGCGGGCATCGCCAGGGCGCGAGGCATGCGGGCATCGCCGGGGCGCGAGGCATGTGGGCATCGCCAGGGCTAGACATCGGTCGTCTTCCAGGTTATCGCGCGATGACGTGTTTCACACAGATAAAGTGGGACCCAGACTCCCAGCATGAGACGCGCAGCACGCGCGACACGTAGACAAAAAGGGTGGTTCAGAATAGTGACCTCAGAGTGTTAGCCTGCGCAGAGGCACGCTTAGTAGTACTGTTCAGTGCAGCGTACACGCAACGTCCCTGCAGAGTGGTTGGTGGCAGCGGCTTTTGTGGACAAGTTAGTTTAAGATGCAAAAAAAAACCCACTTCTGAGAGGAAAAAGGAACGTTGCAGTTGTTCAAGAGCGAAAGAGTGAGCTACCTCCTTTCTCCTCCATTTCTCTCCTTCGCGCTGCGATTCTGGCACCTTCACACAAGAGTACGACGAGCGGCAGCCACCATTAGAGCACCTGGGAAGTTCTCTGCAAGTCCTTCAAACCAGACGCAAAAACAGAGCCAAGGCGTTCTTTAGGCTTCGTTGGATTTCGGAGCTCCTGGTGTTTGCGCAAGTCCAGGTAAGGGAAGCTAGCCTTCATTTTCAATACAAGTCGTAGTTTAGCTATTTCGGAAGTGAGGGCGACGAGGTCGCCGGTTTCGTTTTCATCTTCGTGAATGCTCTGTTCTGTGTGTTTTTGAGCGACGTGGTCGCCGGTTTTTAAATACAAACTTCGAAATACCCTGTTTTTGAACCAGGTCGCCAGTTTGGGCGATGTTTGCGAACTCCCTGTTTTTGGTGTTACTTTGAACTGTTGAAGCTTAAATGTGATCTTCGAAAATCTGAATCTTTGAAACGAATGTTGTTGTGACTTGAATCATTTATTTAAGTGGTATGATGTCTTGGGTGTTGTGAATGTGGGATCGAGGCATAGTATTTTCAGGAAAGAAAATACCATGTAAGATCGTGTAGGATGTGCATTGATCGGTGATTCCTAAGGGGATATCCTGACTCTGCTGAGGTAATGGAATCACATAGAGGAAGTTACTCAGTTGGTGAGAGTCGAAGGAGGTTCATATGAATGGGTGACTCGTGTGAAAAAGAACGAGCTCGGCCTGTTCTATGGATTAACCCTGTCATACTGTGAGAATGATGAACTTGAGATCGAGATTTGTGTTGATGCGCATAGCTGGGAAACATTACAGCTGTTTAGTATGACAGGTGCAGATCTCTGAGTCTAATCAATGCATGAGTCTTCCGGAAGTAGTGTCAAGTGTCTTGTGTGCTGAGTTAGTGGTGGTCTGACATGTGAAATGAGGAACTTGAAATTGATAGACACTTGATGCAGTTTGTGAAATAGAATGACTCTTGAAAATATTGTGAAATGTGTGATTTCTGGGCGATCAGGTGAAGGGTATGAGAAACTTGATAGTGATACGTGAATATCTTGAAATTGTTTACCTTGATTTTAATTTAATTATCCTTATTTAAACTCTCCTTAAAATATCTAGCTTACCCTGCGTGTTCTGCTCGTTGGCTGTCTTTCTCTTAAAACTGTGATGATCGTGTATAACTTACACGGGAGCAGATGATCTTCCAGGAAGCAGAGCTCCCTAGTGAGTGGTCGCCGAGGAAGAGATCGCCGGTTTCTATCTCTTGGTGGTGATCGCCGGATTTATGTCCTGCTAGCAGATCGCCTGTTTTGGGGCCTTCTGTTACCAGATCGCCGGTTCATGTATGGAGACCGCCGGTCTTGTTGTATTTGATTGAATTTCGTTAAATTTTGAAAACATTTGACTGGTTATGTATTAAACTCCCTAAGAGGAGCAACTTCATTACTTATATATATATTATCATGTACTCTTCAATATTATTTGTTTACCTTTATTTTCATTATACATGTATGTATGGTTTTATTTTGGCGGGATGTTACATTAATGGTATCAGAGCAGTTCGTCCTTAGGATGACCTGAGGGCTGTGGATCCATTGTGTTTCTTCTGCACATAAAATCTATTTGAGTTTTAAATGACAACTATAGTGAAAGGTTTTCAAAACGTTTTTGTATTAAAATTTTGTGTGTGCCTTAGTGAATGTATGCCCTAATTGAAAATCTTAGTATTAAGGATGAGAGGATCTTGATAAAGTAATGAGGGTGCACACTCATAACTGGATCGAGATGATTCTCAATCTTAATTCCAGAGGTTTGATGTTTAGCCTACATTGAATTCTGGTGTGATTTATTGAGTGTCCTTGTAATTGACTGAAAGTGGCTGTTTGGATTGATGATTGTACACCAGGAACTGTTCTGGTGTTTTGTTTGAAGTTATAAGTATTATGATTCTGTTGATGAACTCAAATTCTTAATGATTTTGAGATGCTGACCTTTGTAAGGTCTAGATGTTACCTCCTGAATGAATTGATTTCTTATCGATCTCATTCTTGTAGTCGTAGGGAATATAGAAAACCTATAGTTTCAAAATCTGAGAACGAAGAAAGATGGCGCGTAAACCTCCTACCCCTCCCCGACCTTCTTCAGAGATGGGCCAGATCGCCAGGGCCATGGAGATGATGGCAACTGCCATCCAACAACAGAATACGGTAATGGCCCAGATTCATCAGGCTGTAATGCATCATTTGGGAACTGTTGGATCGGCTGCAACAGCTTCCCCTGTAAATCAGCTTCGGGAGCAGATGGGGATGACCGAGTTCATGAGGCACAACCCAACCCAGTTCCGTGGGAACGTTTCTCCGAACCAACCAGATCAGTGGATCAGGGAGTTCCATGCCTTAGTGGAGAAGGCAAAGAGGGTGGAGACCCTGGAGAGGGGTGATTCCAGGGTAATCAGATCACACCCAGGGGGTCCCTCCAGTGGGAAGGCCAAGGTGCAGCACCCACAAAGCAAGCCTTATGCGAGACCTCCACCACATTGGGCAGGAGCAGTTCCGCTCCAGTTTCAGCAGCAACAACCATGGAAACCAAGGTGTTTCCGTTGTGGTGGGTTACATAACGTCAAGGTGTGCCCCAAGAGGAATTCAGAGAAAGGGTGCTTCACATGTCAAGAGATGGGGCACATTTCTCGAGATTGTCCTAACAGAAAAAGGATGACTCAACCCGTTGGTTCCCAGCAGTTGAGGAACAAAGGCAGCAGACCTCAGGCAGGAGGGAGAGTGTTTGCCATGTCTGGAGCGGAGGCATCTCAGTCAGGTAACTTAGTACAAAGTGTTTACTCTATAGCTAGTAGAGGCGTTAGAATTTTGTTTGATTCCAGAGCGGCACACTCTTTTGTGTCAAGCCTGTGTGTAGCCGAGTTGGGCCTTCGAGTGAAGGAGTTACCGTTTGAACGGTTGGTCTCTACACCTGCATCAGGACAGGTTACGACCTCCATAGTTGCTCTGAATGTCCAGTGATGGTAGGGGGACGCAGGTTCAAAGTAAGTTTGATCTGCCTACCTCTTCAGGACCTGGATGTCATCCTGGGAATGGATTGGCTAGCTTCCAATCACGTTCTCATTGACCGCGGTAGTCAGAAGATGGCGTTTCCAGACCCCCAAGAATTAGATGTAATACCAGTTCAGCACGGGTGGTCAGAGTTGGAAAAGGGGGCGAGGTGCTTCGTGATGCTAGCTCGGGTGAAGTGATGAATGAAGGGGACGTAAGCAGAATACACGTGGCGAAATAATTCACGGATGTATTTCCAGAAAAAGTACCTGGATTACCCCCTAAGAGAGAAGTGGAATTCTCTATTGATTTGGTACCTGGAGCTGGACCAGTGTCAATGGCTCCAGCTGAGTTGATGGAATTTAAGAAGGAAGTGTAAGTTAGATTTAGTTGTACCAAGGTTTAGTTTCAACTACATATAATTTATGGAGAGTAAATAAGCTGTATGTTGAAGGTTTAAAGACTTAAGCATGTGTATCCATGAGAAGTACCAGAGTTAAGTTCCAAGATGAAAGTAGGAATTTTCTTTGATCTGGAGCTTAGAAGGTGTTAGTGTCAGTAACACAACATGAGGTGGCTCTAGCTGGACACAAGGCTTAAAATGGAAATTTGAGATTTGGTAGAGAATAAGTTTACAAGATGATTATATCATCTTGAGATGTATCAATGATTTTGGGAAAGAGGAAAGATGAAATATCTTAATTGTGTTTAAAGTTACAGTTAGGCAAAGAAATTGTTGAAAAGCAACAGGCGGAGAAATTGTTTGGATGAGAGAGAAAGTCTCGCGTGGGATGGATGTTGTTTAATTGATTTGGATTTGAAAGCAGTATGTGATTCGAAATTTGGACACTATTTTATGTTGAGTATGTAGGAGATGAATTGGATGTTATTCCAAAAAAGGGATTAGTGATCTGTCAATCACGTTTCTAAAGGTTTAGCTCAACGAAAGATAGTGTTTCCAAAGTTCAACCGAGTTGATTAAATTGAAGGAAATAAGTGGGAGAGTTGTTAGAGACGCAGTTAGTCAAGCCCAATATATCTCCTTGGAGTTTCCAGCGTTGTTGGCTAAAAAGGAAGAGGAAGGACCTCAACTGTGTAGGGACTACAGGAAGCTGAATAAGTTGACCATCCAGGGCAACTATCCTCTACCCGTAATTGATAATTTGAGGGATCAGTTAGATGGAACTTCAGTATTCTCAAAGTTTTATCTGAAATCCGGATAAAACCAGATTTTTGCTAAGACAGAAGATGTGTAGAAGACAAGCCTTTTGAGGTTTAGTATGATGCCTCACATCAAAGTTCGAATTGTGTCTGAATACAAGAGAAGACAGGAGTTGCATATGTTCAATGCAACTCAAATTTCATGAGAGAAAATTATTCTACTTATGATTTAGAATCGGCAGTGGTAGTATTGTTATGGAGATTTGAAGACAGTAATTGTATGAAGCTTTGTATGGGAGGAAATGCAGAATTCCCTTATTGTTGGAACCAAGAGGGCGAACCGGCTTTGATTGAATAATTAGAGGATCCTAGTCTGAAACGTATTGTGGAATTGCTAGGCACCGAACAGGCTAAAGGCTTTGTAACGGGTAAAGATGGAATACTGAGATTAATGGCAGAATTTGCATACCAGCAGATGGAGAATGGAATTTGATGAAGTATTGGAGTAGTAAGAGTTGGTTCAACAGACAACCGAGAGGGTGAAACTGATGCAAGGCAGAATGAAAGCTTCTCAAAGTCGGCAGATGTCCCATGCAGACCAGAGGAGAAGACCTTTGGAGTTTGCTGCTGGAGACCATGTGTTCATGAGAGTAACACCAACCAAGGGCGTAGGAAGGGCAATCAGATCTAAGAAATTGTCCCCTAAGTTCGTGGGACCATATCAGATCTTAAGGAGGATTGGTCCTGTGGCTTATGCGATCGCCCTACCTCCCCATCTAGCGAATCTGCACAATGTCTTTCACGTGTCACAGCTGAGGAAGTACATGGCAGACCCTAGTCATGTGCTGGATGTAGACGATGTACAGATCAGGGATGACTTGTCATTTGAAGCAAAACCAGTCAGGATTGACGATCGGCAAAGTAAACAGCTCAGAGGCAAGACCATCAACATGGTGAAAGTGGTGTGGGATGAGAGATCGGGGGATTCAACTTGGGAGTTAGAAGAACCCATGAGAGAGGCTTATCCATACCTCTTTTCCTTGTAATTCAATTTTCGGGGACGAAAATTTTTCTTGATGGGGAGAATGTAAGGACCTGTAAAATTAAATTGGAATAAAAGGGTATATTTTAAATGAATTCTAAGTATGTTTTTATTTAAAATATAAAGGAAGGGAGGTATAGCTTAAAAGTCTACGAGATCGCCGTAATTGAAAGAGTAGGCGATCTCCGACTTCTCTGGCACATGATCGCCTGTCGCCTTGATTGCACCTGAACGCCAATCGCCTGTAGTGTACCTAGTCGCCTGTCGCCTAGAGTACACATGATCGCCGAAACTACACTTAGTGTGTAGTCAAGATGTTGGATCAACCATAGTGGGTTCCCAAAAACCACGTGCATCAAGGTGTGGGTTAAGCCTTAGACACGCTGTGCATGCGAAGCCCTATGCTTGAGTATAGGAGATCGTCCTTAGTGTTGCATGCATGGGCGCACGAGGGCAAGTGCCAATCTACCCTTGGAAATGTGAAGCTACCGACGTCACCGAGTCATGTGGAGATGATACCTTGGACGTAACATAGTGGAATGAAGAACCTTCAGGAAGGCGTGGCGATGTGTCGTCGGGCATCGCCGGGGCGCGAGGCATGCGGGCATCGCCAGGGCGTGAGGCATGCGGGCATCGCCGGGGCGCGAGGCATGCGGGCATCGCCGGGGCGCGAGGCATGCGGGCATCGCCGGGGCGCGAGGCATGCGGGCATCGCCGGGGCGCGAGGCATGCGGGCATCGCCGGGGCGCGAGGCATGCGGGCATCGCCAGGGCGCGAGGCATGCGGGCATCGCCGGGGCGCGAGGCATGCGGGCATCGCCAGGGCGCGAGGCATGTGGGCATCGCCAGGGCGCGAGGTATGCGGGCATCGCCAGGGCGCGAGGCATGCGGGCATCGCCGGGGCGCGAGGCATGTGGGCATCGCCAGGGCGCGAGGCATGCGGGCATCGCCAGGGCGCGAGGCATGCGGGCATCGCCGGGGCGCGAGGCATGTGGGCATCGCCAGGGCTAGACATCGGTCGTCTTCCAGGTTATCGCGCGATGACGTGTTTCACACAGATAAAGTGGGACCCAGACTCCCAGCATGAGACGCGCAGCACGCGCGACACGTAGACAAAAAGGGTGGTTCAGAATAGTGACCTCAGAGTGTTAGCCTGCGCAGAGGCACGCTTAGTAGTACTGTTCAGTGCAGCGTACACGCAACGTCCCTGCAGAGTGGTTGGTGGCAGCGGCTTTTGTGGACAAGTTAGTTTAAGATGCAAAAAAAAACCCACTTCTGAGAGGAAAAAGGAACGTTGCAGTTGTTCAAGAGCGAAAGAGTGAGCTACCTCCTTTCTCCTCCATTTCTCTCCTTCGCGCTGCGATTCTGGCACCTTCACACAAGAGTACGACGAGCGGCAGCCACCATTAGAGCACCTGGGAAGTTCTCTGCAAGTCCTTCAAACCAGACGCAAAAACAGAGCCAAGGCGTTCTTTAGGCTTCGTTGGATTTCGGAGCTCCTGGTGTTTGCGCAAGTCCAGGTAAGGGAAGCTAGCCTTCATTTTCAATACAAGTCGTAGTTTAGCTATTTCGGAAGTGAGGGCGACGAGGTCGCCGGTTTCGTTTTCATCTTCGTGAATGCTCTGTTCTGTGTGTTTTTGAGCGACGTGGTCGCCGGTTTTTAAATACAAACTTCGAAATACCCTGTTTTTGAACCAGGTCGCCAGTTTGGGCGATGTTTGCGAACTCCCTGTTTTTGGTGTTACTTTGAACTGTTGAAGCTTAAATGTGATCTTCGAAAATCTGAATCTTTGAAACGAATGTTGCTGTGACTTGAATCATTTATTTAAGTGGTATGATGTCTTGGGTGTTGTGAATGTGGGATCGAGGCATAGTATTTTCAGGAAAGAAAATACCATGTAAGATCATGTAGGATGTGCATTGATCGGTGATTCCTAAGGGGATATCCTGACTCTGCTGAGGTAATGGAATCACATAGAGGAAGTTACTCAGTTGGTGAGAGTCGAAGGAGGTTCATATGAATGGGTGACTCGTGTGAAAAAGAACGAGCTCGGCCTGTTCTATGGATTAACCCTGTCATACTGTGAGAATGATGAACTTGAGATCGAGATTTGTGTTGATGCGCATAGCTGGGAAACATTACAGCTGTTTAGTATGACAGGTGCAGATCTCTGAGTCTAATCAATGCATGAGTCTTCCGGAAGTAGTGTCAAGTGTCTTGTGTGCTGAGTTAGTGGTGGTCTGACATGTGAAATGAGGAACTTGAAATTGATAGACACTTGATGCAGTTTGTGAAATAGAATGACTCTTGAAAATATTGTGAAATGTGTGATTTCTGGGCGATCAGGTGAAGGGTATGAGAAACTTGATAGTGATACGTGAATATCTTGAAATTGTTTACCTTGATTTTAATTTAATTATCCTTATTTAAACTCTCCTTAAAATATCTAGCTTACCCTGCGTGTTCTGCTCGTTGGCTGTCTTTCTCTTAAAACTGTGATGATCGTGTATAACTTACACGGGAGCAGATGATCTTCCAGGAAGCAGAGCTCCCTAGTGAGTGGTCGCCGAGGAAGAGATCGCCGGTTTCTATCTCTTGGTGGTGATCGCCGGATTTATGTCCTGCTAGCAGATCGCCTGTTTTGGGGCCTTCTGTTACCAGATCGCCAGTTCATGTATGGAGACCGCCGGTCTTGTTGTATTTGATTGAATTTCGTTAAATTTTGAAAACATTTGACTGGTTATGTATTAAACTCCCTAAGAGGAGCAACTTCATTACTTATATATATATATATTATCATGTACTCTTCAATATTATTTGTTTACCTTTATTTTCATTATACATGTATGTATGGTTTTATTTTGGCGGGATGTTACACGAGGTACTCAAACCGAGCAGCATAGGCGTTCACAGACATATCCCCCTGCTCCAACTTTAGGAACTCAGCTTCCCTCGCAAACCTTGCGCTGTCTGGGAAGTATTTCTCTAAGAACCTCACCCTGAAGCTCTCCCAATCCAACACATCCTCTCGGGCCTCCATCATCTGCTGAGCTCCCATCCACCAGAACTCAGCTTCTCCTGATAGCAGATAGGTGGCGAACAACAATTTCTTCTCTTCAGGGCAGGAGGTCGCCCTAAAGATTTTCTCCAACTCTCTGACCCACTGATCTGCTTGATCAGGGGTGGCATTCCCACTGAACTTGGGTGGGTTGTGCCTCATGAACTCGGTCAGTCCCATCCGTTCCTGAGGCTGACCGACGTGGGAATTTGTTTCAGCAGATCGAACAGTTTCCCAGTGTTGCATTGTAGCTTGATGGTTTTGAGCCATCGCTGCATTCTGTTGCTGAATGGCAGTTGCCATCATCTCGATGGCCTTGGCAATCTGGCTCATTTCTGAAGAAGGTTGGGGAGGGGTAGAAGGTCTACGTGCCATCTTTCTTCGTTCTTGGATTCTGAATCTATAGGTTTTCTATATTCCCTACAACTACAAGAATGAGATCGATAAGAAATCAATTCATTCAGGAGGTAACATCTAGACCTTACAAAGGTCAGCATCTCAAAATCATTAAGAATTTGAGCTCATCAACAGAAACATAATACTTATAACCTCAAACAAAACACCAGGACAGTCATTGGTGTACAATCATCATTTCAAACAACCACTCTCAGTCAATTACAAGAACACTCAATAAATCACACCAGAATTCAATGTAGGCTAAACATCAAACCTTTGGAATTAAGATTGAGAATTATCTCGATCCAGTTATGAGTGTGCACCCTCATTACTTTATCAAGATCCTCTCATTCTTAATACTAAGATTTTCAATTAGGGCATACATTCACTAAGACACACACAAAATTTCAATACAAAAACTGATCTCGCCGCGGACTCGAGCGTGGGGAAATGCCTCGTCACTCCTTCGTCTGGCTTTCCAGCTGCTGCGTGTTCTGCAAGGAGGCTCCAGGAACCTTCGACGGAACTCCGAACGATGCCTGCAAAACACACAGACGGCGCCTCTAGCGGCCGTTGTAGCTCCGACGCTCAAGTCAGGCAACGGGAACACCAAAACTCTCTCTCGGATCTCTCTCTGTGTGAGACCCGTGTGTGTGTGCCCTCAGTCCCCTTTGATTCGGAAACTGAGTGTTCTTAGCTTTGTGTTGTGTATTCTGAGGTGAAAAACTCATACCTGGTTTGGTGTTCTTCTTCCTCATATAAACCGGTGTAGCCCGTACAGGCTACCTCTAGGGCCACTTGATTACTCTGCACTGTCGTTTCCACTCCCCAAGACTACCTTGCACGCCAACCTTCTTCACTTAAAAGCAAAGTCTGACAGGGGGGCTGCGTGGGTGCCTCTGGACCCCTCGACTTCTGTGCCTATCTGCCCTACCTATTCTCTGGGAACATCTTCACGGTCCACGTGGCATGCATGCAAGCTCACTGGGAGACTCTAGCCTTGATGGGTTCTCGTCCCAGCAGGATTCTGCACCTGCCTGTGTCTTCTCATCTTCATGCATGGTCGTCTCGCGACTAAGGCCACTCCCTGCTTTACTGGTCACTGGTCGCGTTGTTCACATCGCGCGGCCGATGTCGCCTCGACACACACCGATGACCGAGGTATCTCTCATCCTGGCCGATGTCCGATGGCGCTTCTTCACGTTGTCGTGCTCTGCTTATGGAATCAGGCGAGGTCCTTGGGTAACGTTCTCGCTGGGAGCCTGGGTCCCAGTTTAACACGCGTTGGCAAGGAACCCCCGACGACTGATCATTCTATATACACCGATGACTGATCACTCTGCATGCACCGATGACTGATCACTCTGTATATACCGATGACTGATCATTCTGTATACACCGATGACTGATCGGTGCTTCATCACTCTCGCGCTCTGCTTCCAGGCGCTCATGTAGGAGTCGATCTCCACCCTTGTTCATCTGCTATCTCATGCCACGTCTTGCTCTGTGACTGGCCCACGTGGTCATCTGCTGCTGACGTCATTGGATACCGATGACCGACCGGATCACAAGCCCCCCAGTCTCGAGCTGTGAACTTGTTCTCAGCGAAGAGACTAAGTGCTCTCCGTTGCCAAAGAGAAGAAGGAGCTCGAAGCCGATGTACCTGAGACCATGGCTGCTGGTGTCGAGGCTCTGATAGATGGGTTCCATGGGCTGGCAGCAGGTTCACTGCGTCCTTCCAGACTTGGACTCTACCCAACCTAGCCTCCACCATTCAGTGGTTGATAGCAAGCTCATTTCTCCTCCTTGAGCTTCTCCTCTTGTGTAATCTCTTTTCTCAACTGCCTTTCTCCCTCTCCATCTTTAACTCACTCTGTCTGTGGCCAACTGTTAACTGGCTTAGGCTTCAGCGCGATCTCACTGTGACCCTTCAAACTTGGCCTCTAACTTGATCGCGACCAACTGTACCTTAGCATTCTCTTTAACAGTTTTTATGCATAAATTCATGTTGGATGACTGACCTGATGGTGTCTAAGTGCTTCGACTGATCGCCCAAGAGCTTATTTGGGGAAGCTCTCCTACTCAGAGCTTTGCTACCGACCACCGACTAGCATGTTAGCGCACCACCAATCAGTCACCGTGCTTCAGGTTTCGCATTACTTCTGTGTCACTCCAGCGCTAGTTGCATAGAGGGCCCGAACGCCAAGGATGATGTCTGTGTTTTGGGGAATGCTTCTTGATGACCCCTCTTGCCTCAGCCTCGCTGTAAGAAGTCGAGGTGAGGTCTTTCTCCTCTCGCCTCAGCCTCGCTGTACTAAGTCGCGGTGAGGACTTTCTATCTCGCCTCAACCTTGCTGTAAAAGCAGAGGAAGAGGACCTTCTCTGTTGCCTTAACCTTGCTGTATGAAGCAGAGGAGAAGGACTTGGATCTCTTGCCTCAACCTTGCTGTAAGAAGCAGAGGAAGAGGACTTTCTCTGCCTGCACCCCGCTGTACAAAGTCGAGGTGAGGACTTTCTCTGTTGCCTTAACCTTGCTGTATGAAGCAGAGGAGAAGGACTGGGATCTCTTGCCTCAACCTTGCTGTAAGAAGCAGAGGAAGAGGACTTTCTCTGCCTGCACCCCGCTGTACAAAGTCGAGGTGAGGACTTTCTTCTCTGGCCCATGCCTCGCTGTACGAAGTCGAGGGAGAGGACTTTCTCTCGCCTGCACCCCGCTGTATAAAGTCGAGGGCGAGGACTTTTTTATCTGGCCCATGCCTCGCTGTACGAAGTCGAGGGAGAGGACTTTCTCTCGCCTGCACCCCGCTGTATAAAGTCGAGGGTGAGGACTTTCTATCTGGCCCATGCCTCGCTGTACGAAGTCGAGGGAGAGGACTTTCTCTCGCCTGCACCCCGCTGTATAAATTCGAGGGTGAGGACTTTCTTCTCTGAGTGGGTGCATGCTCCCAGGGGAGCACCAGGGGTGGCTGTCTAAGCGCACTCGCTAGGCGCATCCCTGCCTGCATGGTATCACCGCACGTCCTTTGAGTGGGCAACTCCCCTTCTTCCGGTTTGGAATCATGCGAGGTGCATGCGTAACGCTCTTGCTGGGAGCCTGGATCCCAGCTTAACACGTGTTGGCAAGACCCCGATGACCAACCTTCTTTCTGGAATCATGTGAGGTGCATGTTTAACGTTCTCGCTGGGAACCTGGGTCCCAGCTTAACACGTGTTAGCAAGACCCCGATGACCACGAACCGACCGAGTGCTCTGCTTCGGGTGCACCGATGACTGATCGTCCTTTGGGTGCACCGGTGAATGATCGCGTTCTGCTCCTTAGTGATTAAACGCGAAGATGATGTCTTGCTTTGGGGAAGAAGATTTTTTCTTGTAGACCCCTAGCGGTCGTCCGTACTCGCGCCTGGGGCGAGCAGGCTCCAACCGATCACTTGCACTTTCATCCGGGGCAAGTAGGACTTGATACTGGAAAACACGTGCACACTTGGTATACTGAAATCTTTTTTATTGGGTGGCCTCGTTAAAAACCCTCATAAGGGAAAAGAGTGCCCCCTGATCTGCTCAACTATTTACAGTATATACATTGAGTGTGTACAGCGCAAGAACGCATCTACCTTACAACTTAACTGAAGTAGAAACTTGAGTGTGTAGCGTTCCATGTCCTGGGGATAGGTGCTCCATGCAGAGTCTCCAGCCAATAAGCTCCACTCTGTATGGACCTCTTCCTCTCATAGGCGATGACCGCCCTGGCGACGCCTTATTCATGAGGAGCTTCCTCCTGGGCTGCCTGGGAGCCCCCCCAGCGTTGCATCCTCCATCACCTCACTTCCCCATGTATAGGGACCTCGTGTTGCTGATCGCCTGTCTGAGACCCCGAAGCGCGATCACCTTGGGCCTCCCGCAGGTAATCGGTCAGGAATCCTGTCTTCACCAACTCAGCGAGTTGATGTCCCAACGTCAGGCAGGATCGGAGTGTGTGTCCATAAGCCTGATGGAACTCACACCACTCGTCCTTCCTCCCTCCAAGTACCTTGTCGGTTTTCTCTGGTACTCGGAGTCTTGCAGCCACGGCAGGGATGGCGATCAGCTCTGCCAACTCTATCACGAAATCATACCTAGGGGGTGTGTTGTTCTCCCTTGCACGCCCCCTGGGCTGGTCCTTCCTGGGCGCATACGGACGAGGCCTTCCCTGCACCTTCCTCCCTTCCTTGGCCTCATATACCCGCACCTGCTGCTGCTGCTTCCCCTGATCTCCGCGCGGCTTCGTCGGCGCAGTGTTGCCTCTCTTCTCAGAGACCTCTGTCTCTGCCACAATGTGCGCCACCGCGCGTCGCCGTATCTCAGCAAAGGTGGCGGGGTGGCTCCTGATAAGGGATTCACTGAAAGGACCAGGCAGCACGCCTTTCTTGAACGCGTGCACTAACATGTTCTCATCCTTGCTGGGCAATCTCACCACCTACGCACCAAAGCGGTTGAGGAAGTCCTTCAGCGACTCCCCCTGGTTCTGGCGCACGTCGAACAGATCGTAAGTCACCACCGGCGGCGCTCTGTTGACTATGTACTGCTCCGTGAATAGCTTTGAGAACTGATGGAAGGAGGTGATGTGGCCCTCCGGCAAGCTCACGAACCACTCCATAGCTACTCCGCTCAGCGTGCTCATAAGCATTTTGCAGTACACAGCGTCTGAACCTCCAGACAGCATCATCTGAGTGTGGAAGGCTGTCAAATGTGCTTCTGGGTCTTCCATCCCCGTGAACGACGCTTTCACTCCCACCAGGTTGGGGGGCACCACCGTGTTCATGATCTCGGGGGAGAAGGGCATAGGAAATGCTCTAGGGGGCGACGGCGGCATCGGCGTCCTATCCTCGGATACGCGCTCATTCTGCGCTTGCAACTCCCTACGCAGCTCCTCGTTGACGCGGTTCAACTCTTCATTCCTGCTATGCGATGCAGTCAGCTCTGCATGCATCTTCTCCTGCTCAACTCTCGACGCCGCGACGTTATCCTGCAACGCGCGCATCATCTCCATGACCTGCGCCATGGTCACAGTTCCTTCACCAGCGGGTGGTGGAGGTGTCGTTTGTCTGGTTCTCCTACTCATCTGTGCGGTTCCTGCTCTCGTTCTTGTGTATGGGGGTTTCGTTTTACTTCGTGCCCCACGGTGGGCGCCAAATGATCTAGCCGCGGACTCGAGCGTGGGGAAATGCCTCGTCACTCCTTCATCTGGCTTTCCAGCTGCTGCGTGTTCTGCAAGGAGGCTCCAGGAACCTTCGACGGAACTCCGAACGATGCCTGCAAAACACACAGACGGCGCCTCTAGCGGCCGTTGTAGCTCCAACGCTCAAGTCAGGCAACGGGAACACCAAAACTCTCTCTCGGATCTCTCTCTGTGTGAGACCCGTGTGTGTGTGCCCTCAGTCCCCTTTGATTCGGAAACTGAGTGTTCTTAGCTTTGTGTTGTGTATTCTGAGGTGAAAAACTCATACCTGGTTTGGTGTTCTTCTTCCTCATATAAACCGGTGTAGCCCCTACAGGCTACCTCTAGGGCCACTTGATTACTCTACACTGTCGTTTCCACTCCCCAAGACTACCTTGCACGCCAACCTTCTTCACTTAAATGCAAAGTCTGACAGGGGGGCTGCGTGGGTGCCTCTGGACCCCTCGACTTCTGTGCCTATCTGCCCTACCTATTCTCTGGGAACATCTTCACGGTCCACGTGGCATGCATGCAAGCTCACTGGGAGACTCTAGCCTTGATGGGTTCTCGTCCCAGCAGGATTCTGCACCTGCCTGTGTCTTCTCATCTTCATGCATGGTCGTCTCGCGACTAAGGCCACTCCCTGCTTTACTGGTCACTGGTCGCGTTGTTCACATCGCGCGGCCGATGTCGCCTCGACACACACCGATGACCGAGGTATCTCTCATCCTGGCCGATGTCCGATGGCGCTTCTTCACGTTGTCGTGCTCTGCTTATGGAATCAGGCGAGGTCCTTGGGTAACGTTCTCGCTGGGAGCCTGGGTCCCAGTTTAACACGCGTTGGCAAGGAACCCCCGACGACTGATCATTCTATATACACCGATGACTGATCACTCTGCATGCACCGATGACTGATCACTCTGTATATACCGATGACTGATCATTCTGTATACACCGATGACTGATCGGTGCTTCATCACTCTCGCGCTCTGCTTCCAGGCGCTCATGTAGGAGTCGATCTCCACCCTTGTTCATCTACTATCTCATGCCACGTCTTGCTCTGTGACTGGCCCACGTGGTCATCTGCTGCTGACGTCATTGGATACCGATGACCGACCGGATCAAAAACGTTTTGAAAACCTTTCACTATAGTTGTTATTCAAAACTCAAATAGATTTTATGAGCAGAAGAAACACAATGGATCCACAGCCCTCAGGAACTGCTCTGATACCATTAATGTAACATCCCGCCAAATTCTTTTCATAATTATAAAACGAAGTAGAGATAAAATAATAATATTGAAGTGAACATAATCGTATATATGTAATGAAGTTTTCTCCTCGCAGGGAGTTTAATACAAAATCGGTCAGTTTTCCAAAAACGTAAACTAAATACAGCAAAATAAGTAAAAACAGGCGATCTCCCAACAGAATAGGCGATCTCCTATCAGAAAAGGGCGATCTCCCTTCAGAATACAGAAAAGGGTGATCGCCTAACACAAACGTAAATGGGCGATCTGCTTCCGGCGACCACTCACTGAGGAGCACTACCACCTGCAACCTCGTCTGCTCCCGTGTACAAATACACGATCATCACAGGTTTAAGAAAGCAATCACAATAACAGATAAAAGGGGTAAGCTAGATGTTTTAAAAACTTTAAATCCATAGAAAACGTGAATTTCCACTCCATACATAAGCCATATCAAATGCAACCATCAAGATTTCCATAATCCACATACTCGTCAAGTGTCTCTTTGCTACATTCAGTATTCAAGATTCACACGTCAGACTTTCCACTGACCCACAATGCATAGACACATGACTCTACTTCCGGATTGACTCGTGCGTTGACTCAGGCTCAGAGATCTGCACCTGTCATACCATACCACTGTGAAATCCACACAGGGTCTGTAACATCCCACCAAAATACATCTCAATTTGTACAAAAAAAAATATGAAACAAAATTTTTGAAACGAATGTATGTATATTATATAATGATGTTGCTCCTCACAGGGAGTTTAATACATGACCGGTCAATTTTCTCAAAACTTAACCAAAAATACAGCAAAATAGAACAGGCGATCTCCTAACAGAAAAGGCGATCTCCCATAAGACAGGCGATCTCCTATCATATCGGCGATCTCCTATCAGAAAGCAGAAAAAGGGTGATCGCCTAATAGAACAGAGATAGGCGATCTCCTTCCGGCGACCACTCACTGAGGATCTCCACTTCCTGCAACATCGTCTGCTCCCGTGTAATTGGTACACGATCATCACAGTTTTAAGAGAAAACAACCACAGAACAATACAAAAGGGTAAGCTAGATATTTGAAAGCGAGTTTAGATATGAACTTAAAATCAAGATAAAGCAAAGTTAAGACACCCACGTAAAACCATCAGCTTTCTCATTCTTTCCACATGACTACCAAGTAAATCACATATTTCACAATTTCCTCAAGAGTCTTTCAATTCACATACACCATCAAGTGTCTATCAATTCAATGTTTCTCATTTCTCACGTCAGACTTCCACTGACTCATCACGCAAGACACTTGACACCACTTCCGGAAGACACGTGCGTTGACTAGACTCAGAGATCTGCACCTGTCATGCTGCACCACTGTGAAATCACACACATTCACAGGGTCGCTGGGAAATCACACACATTCACCAGCGTATAAATGAATCTCAATATCCTCACTATCCAAGCATGACAGGGTTAATCCACACCAAACAGGTCGAGCTCGTTCTCTTTCAAACAACCCACCTATACATGTGAACCTCCTTCGACTCTCAACGCCTGAATAACTTCATCTATGTGATTCCATTACATCAGGAGAGTCAGGATATCTCATAACGAATCACCGGTCATTGCACACTCTACACGATCTTACACGGTATTTTCTTTCCTGAAAATACTATGCCTTGATCCCACATCCACAACATTCAAAGCATCATTCCACACATAAAGAATAAATCTATCATAGAATACCTTGAGTCTTTTCTTAAACAACCCCATTCAAGAGAACAAGCATACCACCGATCAGGTTTTCGAATAGCATATACATTTTTCATTTCAATCTCAACAATTTCAAAACGATACTAAAACCGGCGATCACGTCGCCCAAACGCATAAGAACCGAACATCACTGAAAAAGGATTTAAAACCGGCGACCACGTCGCCCCACACATAAAACAGAGCATCGTGAAGAGGGATTTAAAACCGGCGACCACGTCGCCCAAAACACATAGAACAGAGCATTCACTAAGATGGAAACGAAACCGGCGACCACGTCGCCCTCACTTCAGAAACAGCTAATCTATGGCTTGTATTGAAAATGAAGGCTAGCTTCCCTTACCTGGACTTGCGCAAAACACCAGGAGCTCCGAAACCCAACGAAGCTTAAAGAATGCCTTGGCTCTGTTTTTGCGTCTGGTTTGAAGGACTAGCAGAGAACTTCCCAGGTGCTCTAATGGTGGCCGTCGCTCGTCGTACTGGTGCTTGAGGATGCCTGAATCGCACTGTGAAGGAGAGAAAAGAGAAGAATGGAGGTAAACTCACTCTTTCACTCTTGAACCACTGCAACGTTCTTTTCCCCTCAGAAGTGGTTTTTTTTTTAAAACTAGACCAACTTGTTCCACAATTTTCGCTGCCACCGCCCACTCTCCAGGACAACTTGTTCCACAATTTCCGCTGCCACCGCCCACTCTGCAGGAAAAGCTTGCCTGCACCCTTCCTTGAGCAGTGTGGCCACGTGGGTTTTGGGTCACTTTCCGTACCAATTCCCTGGAGCCACTGTTCTGAACTACGCTCCCTGACTACGTGTCGCGCATGCAAGACGCTCATGCTGGGAGTCTGGGTCCCACTTTATCTGTGTTAAACTCGACATCGCGCGATAACCTTTCACCGATGACCACTGGCGCGAAGACTATCCACCGATGACCTCTCGCGCGAAGGCTATCCACCGATGACCCATCCTGGCGGACGACCGATGTCTCTCTCTGGAAGACGACCGATGTCTCTCTTTGGAAGACGACCGATGTCTCGCCCTGGCGATGCCCGCATGCCTCTCGCGCCCTGGCGATGCCCGCATGCCTCGCGCCCTGGCGACGTCTGCATGCCTCGCGCCCTGGCGATGCCCGCATGCTGCGCGCCCTGGCGACGTCTGCATGCCTCGCGCCCTGGCGATGACGTGTAGTCTAGGCGACCGGCGATTATGTACTAACAAGGAAATCTTATAATCTACTAAACTACACTTTCCTTCCTTTTCATAAAAACATACTTAGAATTCATTTAAAATATACCCTTTTATTCCAATTTAATTTTACAGGTCCTTACATTCTCCCCATCAAGAAAAATTTTCGTCCCCGAAAATTGAATTACAAGGAAAAGAGGTATGGATAAGTTTCTCTCATGGGTTCTTCTAACTCCCAAGTTGAATCCCCCGATCTCTCATCCCACACCACTTTCACCATGTTGATGGTCTTGCCCCTGAGCTGTTTACTTTGCCGATCATCAATCCTGACTGGTTTTGCTTCAAAGGACAAGTCATCCCTGATCTGCACATCGTCCACTTCCAGCACATGACTAGGGTCTGCCATGTACTTCCTCAGCTGTGATACGTGAAAGACATTGTGCAGATTCGCTAAATGGGGAGGTAGGGCGATCTCATAAGCCACTGGACCAATCCTTCTTAAGATCTGATATGGTCCCACGAACTTAGGGGACAACTTCTTTGACCTGATCGCCCGTCCTACACCCTTGGTTGGTGTCACTTTCATGAACACGTGGTCTCCAGCAACAAACTCCAAAGGCTTTCTTCTCTGATCTGCATAGGACTTCTGCCTACTTTGAGAAGCTTTCATCCTGCTTTGTATCTGTTGCACCTTCTCGGTCGTCTGCTGAATCAATTCTGGCCCAACCAAGACTGCTTCGCCCTCCTGGTACCAACATAAGGGAGTTCTGCATTTCCTCCCATACAGGGCTTCATATGGTGCCATCCCAATACTGGCGTGGTAACTATTATTATAGGTAAACTCCACCAGCGGCAACACCTCATCCCAACTTCCCAATTGATCCAAGACGCACGCCCTCAGCAGATCCTCCAAGGATTGGATTGTTCTCTCTGACTGTCCATCTGTTTGGGGATGATATGCAGAGCTCATCCTCAACTTAGTTCCCAAGCAATCTTGTAAGGTCTGCCAAAACCGTGAAGTGAATCTGGGATCTTTATCCGAAATGATGCTGGAAGGCAATCCATGCAACCTCACAATTTCCTTGATGTACAGCTGTGTTAACTTGGCCATGGGCATCTTCATATTTACTGGGAGAAAGTGGGCACTCTTCGTCAACCGATCTACTATGACCCATATTGCATCATGACCCTTCACCGATCTGGGTAAATGGGTGACAAAGTCCATGGCAATGCTGTCCCATTTCCACTCAGGGATATCCAGTTGCTGTAACAACCCGCCAGGTCTTTGATGCTCTACCTTTGCCTTCTGACACGTCAAGCAGGTAGTAACATACTGGGCAATGTCTTTCTTCATGCCCGACCACCAAAATGACTCCTTCAAGTCATGGTACATCTTGTTCATGCCTGGATGTAGGCTAAGGCGACTCTTGTGACCTTCCTCTAGGATCATCTTCTTCAACTCTTCATTTGCAGGTATGCAAATCCTGCCATTGAATCTTAAGATCCCATCATCGCCCATCACAAAGTCTCTCGCCTGGTCGGTCCCTAGTGACTCCACAGTACGCTTCAGACTAGGGTCCTCCAACTGCTCATCCCTTATCATCCCAAGGAAGTCATTAGTTATAGCCAGCCTACTACAACTAATGTGATTTACGTGAAATTCCACCCCAAGGTTTAAGTCTCTGAACTGCTCGACCAGTTTCTGCTCTTCTATCATCATGGTGGCTACTTGAATTGATTTTCTACTCAACGCATCTGCCACTACATTGGCCTTCCCTGGATGATACATGAGTTGAAAATCGTAGTCCTTTAGGAACTCCATCCACCTTCTTTGTCTCATGTTTAGTTCCTTCTGATCAAACAGGTATTTCAGGCTCTTATGGTCACTGAACACCTGGAACCGAGCTCCATATAAATAGTGCCTCCAGATCTTCAAGGCAAATACTACAGCCGCCAACTCCAAGTCATGCGTAGGGTAATTTCTCTCATGAACCTTGAGTTGCCTCGAAGCATATGCGACTGCTCTTTTCTCTTGCATCAAAACACATCCCAAACCCTGATGTGAAGCATCACAGTAGACATCAAAAGGTCTTCCTACCTCGGGGATCACCAGCACTGGAGCACTAGTCAACCTCTCCTTTAATTCCATGAAGCTCTGCTCACATCGGTCGGTCCAAGCAAAAGGTTGATCCTTGCGGGTCAGCTGTGTTAAAGGAGCTACTACCTTGGAAAAGTCCTCAATAAACCTCCGATAGTAGCCCGCCAAACCCACAAAGCTCCTTATCTCAGTGACTGACTTAGGACGTTCCCACTGCAGCACTGCCTCTACCTTGGCTGGATCCACCGAGATCCCCTGGGCAGATATCACGTGTCCTAAGAAGTTGACTTCCTTCAGCCAGAACTCACACTTAGAGAACTTGGCATAGAGTTGCTTCTCCCTCAGTATCTCCAATACTGTCCTCAGGTGTTCTTCATGTTCTTCCTCGGTCCTTGAATAAATGAGGATGTCGTCTATGAAGACCACCACAAACTTATCCAAGAAAGGGCGAAAAATCCTATTCATGTAGTCCATGAACAGAGCTGGAGCATTTGTGACTCCAAACGGCATCACTACATACTCGTAGTGCCCATACCGAGACCTGAAAGCTGTCTTTTGAACATCTTCAGCCTTTACCAAAATTTGGTGGTACCCCGATCTCAGATCAATCTTGGAGAACACTGAGGCCCCATGTATTTGGTCCATCAAATCGTCAATTCTGGGTAGGGGGTACTTGTTCTTGATGGTCAACTTGTTCAACTGCCTGTAATCTATACACAGCCGAGATCCTCCATTCTTTTTCTTCACTAGAAGCACTGGAGCTCCCCATGGAGATACACTGGGTCTGATGAATTGTTTCTCCAACAATTCTTCCACTTGCTGCTTTAACTCTACCAACTCGGCTGGTGCCATCCTGTAGGGCGCCATAGACACTGGTCCAGCCCCAGGTACCAAATCAATAGAGAATTCCACTTCTCTCTTAGGGGGTAACCCAGGTACTTCTTCTGGAAATACATCCGTGAAATCTCTCACCACGTGTATTCTACTGACGTCCCCTTCATTCTTTACTTCCAACCGAGCTAGCATCACGAAACACCTCGCTCCTCCTTCCAACTCTGATTGCCCTTGCTGAGCAGATAACACATCAGATGCTGGGAGGTCTGGAAACGCTATCTTCTGACTACCGCAGTCTATGAGGACGTGATTGGCAGCTAGCCAATCCATTCCCAGGATAACATCCAGGTCCTGAAGAGGTAGGCAGATCAAGTTCACTTTGAATCTGCGTCCCTCTACTATCACTGGACATTCGGGGCAAACTGTAGAGGTCAGCACCTGTCCTGACGCAGGTGTAGAGACCAGTTCGAAAGGTAACTCCCTCACTATAAGGCCCAACTCGGCTACACACAGGCTTGACACAAAGGAGTGTGTCGCTCCAGAATCAAACAAAGCTTTTACACCTTTACCAGCTATAAAACAAACACCCTGCACAAGGTTACCTGATTGGGACGCCTCAGCTCCTGACATGGCAAACACTCTCCCTGTTGCCCGGGGTCTGCTGCCTTCGTTCCCCACTTGCTGGGAACCACCAGGTTGAGTCATCCCAAGCTGAGTAGGGCAATCTTTAGCAACGTGTCCCGTCCTCTGGCAGGTAAAACATCTTCTCACTGAATCTTTCTTGGGACACACATTGGCTGTGTGTGATCCACCACAATGGAAACATTTAAGTTTCCAGGTTTGTTGCTGATGAGACTGGGACGGTGCTGCCCTCGCCCTATGCTGTGGAGGTCTCGCATAAGGTCTGCTTTGTGAGTGTTGCACCTTAGCCTTCCCACTGGAAGAACCCCCTGGGTGTGACCTGATCACCCGAGAATCACCCTTTTCCAGGGTCTCTACCATCTTCGCCTTTTCTACTAAGGCGTGAAATTCTCTGATGCACATCGGGGCTATGGTCCTCTTCAGCCCATGCTTCAGTCCCTCTTCAAACTTCCTGCACCTCCAAGCCTCGGAGGTAGCTTGGGTGTAAAACCGGGCGAGGTACTCAAACCGGGCAGCATAAGTGTTCACAGACATATCCCCCTGCTCCAACCTCAGGAACTCAGCTTCCTTCGCAAATCTTGCGCTGTCTGGAAAGTATTTCTCCAGGAACCTCACCCTGAAGCTCTCCCAATCCAACACTTCCTCTCGGGCCTCCATCATCTGCTGAGTCCCCATCCACCAGAACTCAGCTTCTCCAGAGAGAAGATATGTGGCAAACACCAGCTTCTTATCTTCAGGGCAGGAGGTCGCCCTGAAGATTTTCTCTAACCCCCTGACCCACTGATCTGCTTGATCAGGGGTAACTTTCTCACTGAACTTAGGTGGGTTGTGCCTGAGGAACTCGGTCAGTCCCATCTGTTCCTGAGGCTGACTAGCGTGAGAGGCTGTTTCAGCCGACCGAGCAGTCTCCCAGTGGTGCATTGCAGCTTGATGGTTTTGAGCCATTGCTGCATTCTGTTGCTGGATGGCACTTGCCATCATCTCAATGGCCCTGGCGATCTGGCCCATCTCTGAAGAAGGTTGGGGAGGGGTAGGAGGTCTACGTGCCATCTTCTTCGTTCTCAGGTTCTGAAACTACTAGCTTCTATATTCCCTACAACTATAAGAATGAAATCGATAAGAAATCAATTCATTCGAGAGGTAACATCTAGACCTTACAAAGGTCAGCATCTCAAAGTCATTAAGAATTTGAGCTCATCAACAGAATCGCAATACTTATAACCTTCAACAAAACACCAGAACAGCTACTGGTACACAACCCTCAATCCAAACAACTACTTTCAATCAATTACAAAAACACTCAATAACATGAAATAAATCACACCAGAATTCAATGTATGCTAAACATCAAACCTTTGGAATTAAGATTGAGAACCATCTCGATCCAGTTATGAGTGTGCACCCTCACTACTTTATCAAGATCCTTTCATTCTTAATACTAAAATTTTCAGTTAAAGCATATATTCACTAAAGCACACACCAAACTTCAGTACCAAAAACGTTTGAAAAACTTTCACTATAGTTTTCATTTAAAACTCAAATAACTTTTATGAGCAGAAGAAACACAATGGATCCACAGCCCTCAGGTCATCCTAAGGACGAACTGCTCTGATACCATTAATGTAACATCCCACCAAAATACATCTCAATTTGTACAAAAAAAAATATGAAACAAAATTTTTGAAACGAATGTATGTATATATATATAATGATGTTGCTCCTCACAGGGAGTTTAATACATGACCGGTCAATTTTCTCAAAACTTAACCAAAAATACAGCAAAATAGAACAGGCGATCTCCTAACAGAAAAGGCGATCTCCCATAAGACAGGCGATCTCCTATCATATCGGCGATCTCCTATCAGAAAGCAGAAAAAGGGTGATCGCCTAATAGAACAGAGATAGGCGATCTCCTTCCGGCGACCACTCACTGAGGATCTCCACTTCCTGCAACATCGTCTGCTCCCGTGTAATTGGTACACGATCATCACAGTTTTAAGAGAAAACAACCACAGAACAATACAAAAGGGTAAGCTAGATATTTGAAAGCGAGTTTAGATATGAACTTAAAATCAAGATAAAGCAAAGTTAAGACACCCACGTAAAACCATCAGCTTTCTCATTCTTTCCACATGACTACCAAGTAAATCACATATTTCACAATTTCCTCAAGAGTCTTTCAATTCACATACACCATCAAGTGTCTATCAATTCAATGTTTCTCATTTCTCACGTCAGACTTCCACTGACTCATCACGCAAGACACTTGACACCACTTCCGGAAGACACGTGCGTTGACTAGACTCAGAGATCTGCACCTGTCATGCTGCACCACTGTGAAATCACACACATTCACAGGGTCGCTGGGAAATCACACACATTCACCAGCGTATAAATGAATCTCAATATCCTCACTATCCAAGCATGACAGGGTTAATCCACACCAAACAGGTCGAGCTCGTTCTCTTTCAAACAACCCACCTATACATGTGAACCTCCTTCGACTCTCAACGCCTGAATAACTTCATCTATGTGATTCCATTACATCAGGAGAGTCAGGATATCTCATAACGAATCACCGGTCATTGCACACTCTACACGATCTTACACGGTATTTTCTTTCCTGAAAATACTATGCCTTGATCCCACATCCACAACATTCAAAGCATCATTCCACACATAAAGAATAAATCTATCATAGAATACCTTGAGTCTTTTCTTAAACAACCCCATTCACAAGAACAAGCATACCACCGATCAGGTTTTCGAATAGCATATACATTTTTCATTTCAATCTCAACAGTTTCAAAACGATACTAAAACCGGCGATCACGTCGCCCAAACGCATAAGAACCGAACATCACTGAAAAAGGATTTAAAACCGGCGACCACGTCGCCCCACACATAAAACAGAGCATCGTGAAGAGGGATTTAAAACCGGCGACCACGTCGCCCAAAACACATAGAACAGAGCATTCACTAAGATGGAAACGAAACCGGCGACCACGTCGCCCTCACTTCAGAAACAGCTAATCTATGGCTTGTATTGAAAATGAAGGCTAGCTTCCCTTACCTGGACTTGCGCAAAACACCAGGAGCTCCGAAACCCAACGAAGCTTAAAGAATGCCTTGGCTCTGTTTTTGCGTCTGGTTTGAAGGACTTGCAGAGAACTTCCCAGGTGCTCTAATGGTGGCCGTCGCTCGTCGTACTGGTGCTTGAGGATGCCTGAATCGCACTGTGAAGGAGAGAAAAGAGAAGAATGGAGGTAAACTCACTCTTTCACTCTTGAACCACTGCAACGTTCTTTTCCCCTCAGAAGTGGTTTTCTTTTTAAAACTAGACCAACTTGTTCCCCAATTTTCGCTGCCACCGCCCACTCTGCAGGACAACTTGTTCCACAATTTCCGCTGCCACCGCCCACTCTGCAAGAAAAGCTTGCCTGCACCCTTCCTTGAGCAGTGTGGCCACGTGGGTTTTGGGTCACTTTCCGTACCAATTCCCTGGAGCCACTGTTCTGAAGTACGCTCCCTGACTACGTGTCGCGCATGCAAGACGCTCATGCTGGGAGTCTGGGTCCCACTTTATCTGTGTGAAACTCGACATCGCGCGATAACCTTTCACCGATGACCACTGGCGCGAAGACTATCCACCGATGACCTCTCGCGCGAAGGCTATCCACCGATGACCCATCCTGGCGGACGACCGATGTCTCTCTCTGGAAGACGACCGATGTCTCTCTTTGGAAGACGACCGATGTCTCGCCCTGGCGATGCCCGCATGCCTCTCGCGCCCTGGCGATGCCCGCATGCCTCGTGCCCTGGCGACGTCTGCATGCCTCGCGCCCTGGCGATGCCCGCATGCTTCGCGCCCTGGCGACGTCTGCATGCCTCGCGCCTTGGCGATGACGTGTAGTCTAGGCGACCGGCGATTATGTACTAACAAGGAAATCTTATAATCTACTAAACTACACTTTCCTTCCTTTTCATAAAAACATACTTAGAATTCATTTAAAATATACCCTTTTATTCCAATTTAATTTTACAGGTCCTTACAGGGTCGCTGTGAAATCCACACAGCATGCGCATATATAATCTCAATGTTATCACTCTCCCGGTATGACAAGGTTAATTCATATAACAGGCCGAGCTCGTTCTTTTTCACACTACTCGCCCATTCATATGAACCTCCTCCGACTCTCCACAACTGAATAACTTCATCTACGTGATTCCATTATATCAGCAGAGTCAGGATATCTCCTTCTAGACAAGCCCCTAGTCAATACACATTACACAAATGATCTTACACGGTATTTCCTTTCCTGAAAATACTATGCCTTGATCTCACATTCACAACATTCAACACTCAAATGAATGATTCAAATCACAGCAGCAATCATTTCAAAGGTTCAAACTTTCGAATATCACATTTAAATCTCGAGCAGTCTCAAAACAACACCAAAAACAGGGGGTTCGCAAAACAACGCCAAAACCGGCGATCTGATTCAAAAGCAGGGGATTTCGAAATCTGTATTTAAAACCGGCGACCACGTTGCCCAAACGCATAAGAACAGAACATCATGAAAAAGGGATTTAAAACCGGCGACCACGTCGCCCAACCACATAGAACAGAGCATCGCGAAAAAGAATATGAAATCGGCGACCACGTCGCCCAAAATCATAGAACAGAGCATCACGAAAAAGAGTTTAAAACCGGCGACCACGTCGCCCTCACTTCAGAAACAGCTAATCTACGGCTTTTATTGAAAATAAAGCTAGCTTCCCTTACCTGGACTTGCGCAAAATACCAAGAGCTCCTAAATCCAACGAAGCTTGAAGAATGCCTTGGCTCTGTTTTTTCGTCTGGTTTGAAGGACTTGCAGAGAACTTCCCAGGTGCTCTAATGGTGGCTGTCGCTCGTCGTACTCTTGTGTGAAGGTGCCAGAATCGCAGCGCGAAGGAGAGGAATGGAGGAGAAAGGAGGTAGCTCACTCTTTCGTTCTTGAACAACTGCAACGTTCCTTTTCCTCTCAGAAGTGGGTTTTTGCATCTTAAACTAACTTGTCCACAAAAGCCGCTGCCACCACCCACTCTGCAGGGAAGTTGCGTATACGCTGCACTGAACAGTACTACTAAGCGTGCCTCTGCGCAGGCTAACACTCTGAGGTCACTATTCTGAACCACCCTTTTTGTCTACGTGGCGCGCGTGCAGGACGTTTCATGCTGGGAGTCTGGGTCCCACCTTTTCTGCGTGCAACTCGACATCGCGCGATAACCTTTCGCTGATGACCACTGGCGCGAAGACAATCCACCGATGACCTCTCGCGCGAAGACTATCCACCGATGACCTCTCGCGCGAAGGCTATCCACCGATGACCTCTCGCGCGAAGGCTATCCACCGATGACCTCTCGCGTGAAGGCTATCCACCGATGACCTCATCCTGGCGGATAACCGATGTCTCCCCCTGGAAGATGCCCGCATGCCTCACGCCCTGGCGATGCCTGTAACATCCCGCCAAATTCTTTTCATAATTATAAAACGAAGTAGAGATAAAATAATAATATTGAAGTGAACATAATCGTATATATGTAATGAAGTTTTCTCCTCGCAGGGAGTTTAATACAAAATCGGTCAGTTTTCCAAAAACGTAAACTAAATACAGCAAAATAAGTAAAAACAGGCGATCTCCCAACAGAATAGGCGATCTCCCATAAGACAGGCGATCTCCTATCATATCGGCGATCTCCTATTAGAAAGCAGAAAAAGGGTGATCGCCTAATAGAACAGAGATAGGCGATCTCCTTCCGGCGACCACTCACTGAGGATCTCCACTTCCTGCAACATCGTCTGCGCAAAACACCAGGAGCTCCGAAACCCAACGAAGCTTAAAGAATGCCTTGGCTCTGTTTTTGCGTCTGGTTTGAAGGACTTGCAGAGAACTTCCCAGGTGCTCTAATGGTGGCCGTCGCTCGTCGTACTCTTGTGTGAAGGTGCCAGAATCGCAGCGCGAAGGAGAGAAATGGAGGAGAAAGGAGGTAGCTCACTCTTTCGTTCTTGAACAACTGCAACGTTCCTTTTTCCTCTCAGAAGTGGGTTTTTCCATCTTAAACCAACTATTCCACAAAAGCCGCTGCCACCACCCACTCTGCAGGGAAGGTTGCGTGTACGCTTCCTGAACAGTACGACTACGCATGCCTCTGCGCAGGCTAAAACTCTGAGGTCACTATTCTGAACTACCCTTTTTTTCTACGTGTCGCGCGTGCAGTACGTCTGATGCTGAGAGCCTGGGTCCCACTTTAACTGTGTGTAACACGTCATCGCGCGATAACTTGGAAGACGACCGATCTCTCTCTCTGGAAGACGACCGATCTCTCTCTCTGGGAGAGGACCGATGTCTATCCCTGGCGACGCCCGCATGTCTCTCGCGCCCTGGCGATGCCCGCATGCCTCGCGCCCTGACGATGCCCGCATGCCTCTCGCGTCCCGGCGATGCCCGCATGCCTCTCGCGTCCCGGCGATGCCCGCATGCCTCTCGCGCCCCGGCGATGCCCGCATGCCTCTCGCGCCCCGGCGATGCCCGCATGCCTCGCGCCCTGGCGATGTCCGCATGCCTCGCGCCCTGGCGATGTCCGCATGTCTCTCGCGCCCTGGCGATGCCCGACGACACATCGCCACGCCTTCCTGAAGGTTCTTCATTCCACTATGTTACGTCAAATGTATTATCTCCACATGACTCGGGGACGTCGGTAGCTTCACATTCCAAGAGAAGATCAACACCACTCCTCTTGCGCCCATGCATGCAACACTAAGGACGATCTCTTTTGCTCAAGCATAGAGCTTCGCATGCACAGCGTATCTAAGGCTTAACCCACACCTTGATACGCGTGGTTGTTGGAACCCACTCTGGTTGATCTAGTATCTTGACCACATACTACGTGCACTCCCGTCGATCACGTACGCCCTAAACGATTGGCGGCCATGCCTCCTCTAGGCAACAGGCGATTATGTGCCAGAGAAGTCGGAGATCGCCTCCGTCTTCACTAACGGCGATCTCGTAGAAGACTTCTTAGCTACACATTTCCTCCTTTACTCTTCTTGATCCACATGTCAGTCGACCGACCTCTACCAGCTGACCCCAGACCTTGGGTGACGTCCGATGTCCGACTACTACGAAGCTTCATTTACCAACTCTTTGTATTTTAAATAATGACATCTTCTGAAGTTATTTAAATATAACACTTTTATTCCAATTTAATTTTACAGGTCCTTACATTCTCCCCATCAAGAAAAATTTTCGTCCCCGAAAATTGAATTACAAGGAAAAAAGTAGGGATATGCTCCTCTCATGGTTTCTTCAAATTTCCATGGTGAATCGCCCGATCTGCACGTCGTCCACTTCCAACACGTGACTAGGGTCTGCAAGATACTTCCTTAGCTGTGATACGTGAAATACATTATGCAGGTTTGCTAATTGGGGAGGTGGGGCGATCTCATAAGCCACTGGACTGAACCCCCCTTAGGATCTGATATGGCCCAACAAACTTAGGGGACAGCTTCTTTGATCTGATAGCTCGTCCTACACCCTTGGCTGGTGTCCCCCTCATAAAGACATGATCCCCAGCAGCAAACTCCAAAGGTTTTCTCCTCTGATCCGCCTAGGACATCTGCCGACTTTGAGAAGCTTTCATTCTGCCTTGTATCAGTTTCACCTTCTCGGTTGTCTGCTGAACCAACTCTTACTGCTCCAATACTTCATCAAATTCCATTGTACATCCCTGCATATGGAATATGCTGCTCCATTGAGCGCCAACTCCAGCATTCACACTCTACTTCCAACCTTGAAGACTTGGTCGAGCAAGTCCAGAACTAGGCTCTTAACAGAACCAGGACTAGCCCCTTAAGAGAAAAGCTAGCAAGATCTCTTCATCGGAAGGAAAGGGGACAACTGCCTACTACTCATGCCCCCTAGCTAATTCAAACTAGGATCCGAAATATCCTTCTAGGAATCAACTTCTGCATCTTGATCAAAACCATCCATCGACTTCCCAACTGCTGATCTAATTCTCACGCTCCCTAAAGGAACACCTTTGGTTCACCACTATGCTACAAAATTCTGCACCTTATAAAGACAAAGTTCCTGTTGCTGTTACTTTCTAAATCATTATTATGACTTCCTTTGCCAACTCGGCTTCCTGCTCCCATTATTTCCTCCTTTTTCAATGTATACGTTGGATGCATTGATTTGGGTTCAGGTGCCTATCCGAAAAGGCATACGAGAACGAACGCACCATATATCTCAACCACAACCATGTAAGTAGTGGAGCCGATTGGAAGATTTCCTCTGCATCTGGAATTTCTTGCTTAAAGACAACTCTATTCTTCTTCTCCCAGATACAACAGACTATTTCCACCCACATTCCCTTCCACACCTGATTCTACTTGGATGACATATGTATAAGATAAAAGTTCTCAAGGTGGGACCTCAAATCCTTATGTTGAACAAATAGAACACTTAACCACTTGAAGCACATAGACCAGCCACGTTGCGTTAAAGTTAAAGTTAGTGGCCCACGCATCCTCCTAAAATCTCACATCTCCTCCGCCTCCAACTTTCCAAACAATGACTTTTTGGAACCAACCATCATCTTCACCCTCCTCGCACACCTTACCTACATCTCTCCACCACCACGATTGATATTTCAAATGAGCTCGGCTTCTCCCAAGTTCCGAGTCATATTTGGATATAAGAATATCTTTCCATTTCCCTTTCTCATCACTCATCGTCCACCATTTCCATTTTGCCAGAAGAGCAAAGTTAAAATTTCTGATATCTCTTAAATTCTTCATTTACTGGTATGCAAATTCTGCCCTTAATCTTAATATCCCATCTTCACCCATTTCAAAGCCTTTAGCTTGATCGGTGCCTAGAAATCCCACAATACGCTTCAGACTAGGCTCCTCTAATTGTTCAATCAAAACTGGTTCACCCTCCTGGTTCCAACAATAAGGGAGTTCTGCATTTCCCTCCCATACAAAGCTTCATACAATTACTGTCTTCAAATCTTCATAACAATACTACCACTGCCGATTCTAAATCATAAGTAGAATAATTTTCTCTCATGAAATTTGAGTTGCATTGAACATATACAACTCCTGTAGTCCATACACAATTGAGGTCCTTCATCTTCCTTTTTAACCAACAACGCTGGAAACCCCAAGGAGATATATTGGGCTTGACTAACTGCGTCTCTAACAACTCTTCCACTTATTTTCTTCAATTTAATCAACTCAGCTGAACTTTGGAAATACTATCTTTCGTTGAGCATAACCTTTGAAAACGTGATTGACAGATCGCCAATCCCCTTCCTGGAATAACATCTAATTCATCTCCTACATACTCAACATAAACTAGGGTCCAAATTTCGAATCTCATACTGCTTTCAAAACTAAATCAATTAAACAACATCCATTCTGCGTGCAACTTTCTCTCTCGTCCAAACAATTCCTCCGCCTGTTGCTTTTCAACAAATTTTCTTTGCCTAACTGTAATTTTAAACTCAATTAAGATATTTCATCTTTCCTCTTCCCAAAATCATTGATACATCTCAAGATGATAAAATCATCTTGTAAACTTATTCTCCACCAAATCTGAAATTTCCTCTTAAGCCTTGTTGTCCAGCTAGAGCCATCTTTTGTTGTGTTATTGATACTAACACCTTCCAAGCTCCAGATCAACGAAAAATTCCTACTTTCATCTTGGAACTTAACTCCAGCACTCCCTATAGAAGCGCGTGCTTAAATCTTTAAACCCTCAATATACTGCTGATTTACTCTTCGTGTCTTATATCTATCTGAAACTAAATCATGGCGCAACTAAATCTAACTTGCACTTGCCTTACACTTATTGGGTAACTATCCATTTTACTTTCTAGAGATCCTGAAACTATTGTTTTCCATATTTCCAACAACTATAAGAATGAAATCGATAAGAAATCAATTCATTCAGGAGGTGACATTCAGACCTTACAAAGGTCAGCATCTCAAAATCATTTAGAGTTTGAGTTCATCAACAGAATCATCATGCTTGTAACATCAAGTATAACACCAGGATAACTACTGGTATACAATCATCAATCCAAACAACCACTTTCAATCAATTACAAAGACACTCAAGAGAATGAAATAAATCACACCAGAATTCATTGTATGCTAAACATCAATCTTTAGAATTAAGATTGAGAACATCTCGATCCAGTTATGAGTGTGCACCCTCACTACTTTATCAAGATCCTTTCATTCTTAATACTAAAATTTTCAGTTAAAGCATATATTCACTAAAGCACACACCAAACTTCAGTACCAAAAACGTTTGAAAACCTTTCACTATAGTTTTCATTTAAAACTCAAATAACTTTTATGAGCAGAAGAAACACAATGGATCCACAGCCCTCAGGTCATCCTAAGGACGAACTGCTCTGATACCATTAATGTAACATCCCGCCAAATTCTTTTCATAATTATAAAACGAAGTAGAGATAAAATAATAATATTGAAGTGAACATAATCGTATATATGTAATGAAGTTTTCTCCTCGCAGGGAGTTTAATACAAAATCGGTCAGTTTTCCAAAAACGTAAACTAAATACAGCAAAATAAGTAAAAACAGGCGATCTCCCAACAGAATAGGCGATCTCCCATAAGACAGGCGATCTCCTATCATATCGGCGATCTCCTATTAGAAAGCAGAAAAAGGGTGATCGCCTAATAGAACAGAGGTAGGCGATCTCCTTCCGGCGACCACTCAGTGAGGATCTCCACTTCCTGCAACATCGTCTGCTCCCGTGTAATTGGTACACGATCATCACAGTTTTAAGAGAAAACAGCCACAGAACAATACAGAAGGGTAAGCTAGATATTTGAAAGCGAGTTTAGATATGAACTTAAAAATCAAGATAAAGCAAAGTTAAGACACCCACATAAAACCATCAGCTTTCTCATTCTTTCCACATGACTATCAAGTAAATCACATATTTCACAATTTCCTCAAGAGTCTTTCAATTCACATACACCATCAAGTGTCTATCAATTCAATGTTTCTCATTTCTCACGTCAGACTTCCACTGACTCATCACACAAGACACTTGACACCACTTCCGGAAGACACGTGCGTTGACTAGACTCAGAGATCTGCACCTGTCATGCTGCACCACTGTGAAATCACACACATTCACAGGGTCGCTGGGAAATCACACACATTCACCAGCGTATAAATGAATCTCAATATCCTCACTATCCAAGCATTACAGGGTTAATCCACACCAAACAGGTCGAGCTCGTTCTCTTTCAAACAACCCACCTATACATGTGAACCTCCTTCGACTCTCAACGCCTGAATAACTTCATCTATGTGATTCCATTACATCAGGAGAGTCAGGATATCTCATAACGAATCACCGGTCATTGCACACTCTACACGATCTTACACGGTATTTTCTTTCCTGAAAATACTATGCCTTGATCCCACACCCACAACATTCAAAGCATCATTCCACACATAAAGAATAAATCTATCATAGAATACCTTGAGTCTTTTCTGAAACAACCCCATTCACAAGAACAAGCATACTACCAATCAGGTTTTCGAATAGCATATACATTTTTCATTTCAATCTCAACAGTTTCAAAACGATACTAAAACCGGCGATCACGTCGCCCAAACGCATAAGAACCGAACATCACTGAAAAAGGATTTAAAACCGGCGACCACGTCGCCCCACACATAAAACAGAGCATCGTGAAGAGGGATTTAAAACCGGCGACCACGTCGCCCAAAACACATAGAACAGAGCATTCACGAAGATGAAAACGAAACCGGCGACCACGTCGCCCTCACTTCAGAAACAGCTAATCTATGGCTTGTATTGAAAATGAAGGCTAGCTTCCCTTACCTGGACTTGCGCAAAACACCAGGAGCTCCGAAACCCAACGAAGCTTAAAGAATGCCTTGGCTCTGTTTTTGCGTCTGGTTTGAAGGACTTGCAGAGAACTTCCCAGGTGCTCTAATGGTGGCCGTCGCTCGTCGTACTCTTGTGTGAAGGTGCCAGAATCGCAGCGCGAAGGAGAGAAATGGAGGAGAAAGGAGGTAGCTCACTCTTTCGTTCTTGAACAACTGCAACGTTCCTTTTTCCTCTCAGAAGTGGGTTTTTCCATCTTAAACCAACTATTCCACAAAAGCCGCTGCCACCACCCACTCTGCAGGGAAGGTTGCGTGTACGCTTCCTGAACAGTACGACTACGCATGCCTCTGCGCAGGCTAAAACTCTGAGGTCACTATTCTGAACTACCCTTTTTGTCTACGTGTCGCGCGTGCAGTACGTCTGATGCTGAGAGCCTGGGTCCCACTTTAACTGTGTGTAACACGTCATCGCGCGATAACCTGGAGGACGACCGATCTCTCTCTCTGGAAGACGACCGATCTCTCTCTCTGGGAGAGGACCGATGTCTATCCCTGGCGACGCCCGCATGTCTCTCGCGCCCTGGCGATGCCCGCATGCCTCGCGCCCTGACGATGCCCGCATGCCTCTCGCGTCCCGGCGATGCCCGCATGCCTCTCGCGTCCCGGCGATGCCCGCATGCCTCTCGCGCCCCGGCGATGCCCGCATGCCTCTCGCGCCCCGGCGATGCCCGCATGCCTCGCGCCCTGGCGATGTCCGCATGCCTCGCGCCCTGGCGATGTCCGCATGTCTCTCGCGCCCTGGCGATGCCCGACGACACATCGCCACGCCTTCCTGAAGGTTCTTCATTCCACTATGTTACGTCAAATGTATTATCTCCACATGACTCGGGGACGTCGGTAGCTTCACATTCCAAGAGAAGATCAGCACCACTCCTCTTGCGCCCATGCATGCAACACTAAGGACGATCTCTTTTGCTCAAGCATAGAGCTTCGCATGCACAGCGTATCTAAGGCTTAACCCACACCTTGATACGCGTGGTTGTTGGAACCCACTCTGGTTGATCTAGTATCTTGACCACATACTACGTGCACTCCCGTCGATCACGTACGCCCTAAACGATTGGCGGCCATGCCTCCTCTAGGCAACAGGCGATTATGTGCCAGAGAAGTCGGAGATCGCCTCCGTCTTCACTAACGACGATCTCGTAGAAGACTTCTTAGCTACACATTTCCTCCTTTACTCTTCTTGATCCACATGTCAGTCGACCGACCTCTACCAGCTGACCCCAGACCTTGGGTGACGTCCGATGTCCGACTACTACGAAGCTTCATTTACCAACTCTTTGTATTTTAAATAATGACATCTTCTGAAATTATTTAAATATAACACTTTTATTCCAATTTAATTTTACAGGTCCTTACAATGCCCGCATGCTTCGCGCCCTGGCGACGTCTGCATGCCTCGCGCCCTGGCGATGACGTGTAGTCTAGGCGACCGGCGATTATGTACTAACAAGGAAATCTTATAATCTACTAAACTACACTTTCCTTCCTTTTCATTTTAAATAAAAACATACTTAGAATTCATTTAAAATATACCCTTTTATTCCAATTTAATTTTACAGGTCCTTACACAGTGGAGATGATGCGCGCGTTGCAAGATAGCGTCGCGGAATCGAGAGCTGATCAGGAGAAAATGCGTGCAGAGCTGACTGCATCGCAGAGAAGAAACGAAGAGTTGAACCGTATGAATGAAGAGCTGCGTAGGGAATTGCAGGCGCAGAAGGAGCGTGCAGTTGAAGAGAGGACGTCGACGCCGCAATCGCCTCCTAGAGTATTCCCTATGCCTTTCTCCCCCGAGATCATGAACACGGTGGTGCCTCCCAATCTGGTGGGACTGAAAGTGTCGTTCACGGGGGTGGAAGATCCAGAAGCACACCTGACAGCCTTCCACACTCAGATGATGCTGACTGGAGGTTCAGATGCTGTGTACTGCAAGATGTTCATGAGCATGCTGAGCGGAGTGGCTATGGAGTGGTTCGTCAGCCTGCCAGAGGGCCACGTCACTTCCTTCCATCAGTTTGCGAAGCTGTTCACGGAGCAGTACATCAGTAACCGACCTGCACCAGTGGTGTCCTACGACCTGTTTGACGTGCGCCAGTATCAGGGGGAGCTGTTGAGGGACTACCTCAATCGCTTTGGGGCGCAGGTGGTGAGATTGCCCGTCAAGGATGAAGACATGCTGGTGCATGCGTTCAAGAGAGGTGTCCTCCCTGGTCCTTTCAGTGAATCGCTCATCAGGAGCCACCCTGCCACCTTCACCGAGATACGGCGACGTGCGGTGGCACACATAGTAGCAGAGACAGAGGTCTCTGAGAAGAGAGGAAGTGCTGCACCGTCGAAGCCACGTGGATGTCAGGGGAACCAGCAACAACAGGCGCGGGTGCATGAGATCAAGGAAGGGAGGAAGGAGCAGGGAAGGTCTCGCCCTTATGCACCAAGGAAGGACCAGACCAGGGGGCGTGCAAGCAACGCACCCCCCAGGTATGATTTCATGATAAGTTTGGCGGAGCTGATCGCCATCCCTGCTGTGGCAGCAAGACTCCATGTGCCAGAGAAAACCGACAGGGTACTTGGAGGGAGGAAGGATGAGTGGTGTGAATTCCATCAAGCTTATGGACATACACTCCGTAACTGCCTGGCGTTGGGGCGTCAGCTTGCTGAGTTGGTGGAGACAGGGTTCCTGACCGATTACCTGCAGAAGACACAAGGTGATCGTGCTTCGGGGTCCCAGGAAGGTGACCAGCAGCATGAACTCCCTGTGTTTGGGGAGGTGAGGTGATGGAAGAGGCTACACTGGGGGGGCTCCCAGAAGCTGAAGCGGAAGGCATGATCGCCCCCCGTGTGTGTATCGCCAGGGCGGTCATCGCCGGTTAAAGGAGACCCCATCCAGAGTGGTTGAGACGTTGGAAAATGGAGCTTGTCGGCTGGTGACTCTGGACGTAACGACTATTCCCAGAACCCAGGATGCTACACGCTTCTTTCCTACTCTCGTTAAGTTGTAAAGTAGATGCGCTATCGCGCTGTACACATACCTAGTGTATTAAAATAGTTGAGCAGATCAGGGGCACTCTTTTTAACGATGCCACCCAATAAAAGATTTTCAGTACATAAAGTGTGCGAGTGTTCCCAGTTTAAAGTTCTCCTTGCCCCAGGTGCAAGACCAGGTGATCGGTGGTGAGTTACCGAGTGGCCACCACCCGCAGATCAGCCCCTAGATAAGCGCTGGGATGTAGAGCGCGATTAGCCATCAGTGCCTGTAGACCGCGATCAGCCGTCGGTGCATGTAGAGAGTGAGTGCTCAGTCGGTGCACGGTCATCGGGGTCTTGCTAACACGTGTTAAGCTGGGACCCGAGTTTCCAGTGAGAGCGTTAAGCATGGACCTCGTATGATTCCAGAAGAAGAGGTCCTCGCTGGTCGGGACGTCGGTGAACGCGCGATGAGGCAATGCAGGCAGGGCGCGCCCAGTGTGTGCGCTTAGACAGCCACGCCTGGCGCCCCCCTGGGAGCGTTCACCCACGAGAAAGTCCTCCCTCGACTTTGTACAGCGAGGTGCAGGCGAGAGGAAGTCCTTTTCCTTTGCTTTTTACAGCAAGGTTGAGGCAACAGAGAAATTCCTCACCTCTGCTTTGTACAGCAAGGTTGAGGCAAGAGGAAGTCCTCCTTGTAAGGACCTGGAAAATCTTATTGGAATAAAAGTGATATATTTTAAGTGAATTCTAAGTATGTTTTATTTAAAATAAAAGTAAAGGAAAGTGTAGTTAGAAAGCCATGAGATCGCATGGAACATGATCGCCAGGGCGCGAGAGGCATGCGGGCAATCGCCAGGGCGCGAGACATGCGAGCATTGCCAGGGCGCGAGAGGCATGCGGACATCGCCAGGGCGCGAGACATGCGAGCATTGCCAGGGCGCGAGAGGCATGCGGACATCGCCAGGGCGCGAGACATGCGAGCATCGCCAGGGCGCGAGAGGCATGCGGGCATCGCCAGGGCGCGAGAGTCATGCAGGTGTCGCCAAGAGGAGACCTCGGTCGGTCTCCAGGAGGAAGAGACCTCGGTCGGTCTCCAGGAGGAAGAGACCTCGGTCGGTCTCCAGGAGGAAGAGACCTCGGTCGGTCTCCAGGAGGAGGAGACATCAGTCGTCTTCCAGAGAGAGACATCGGTCGTCTTCCAAAGAGAGACATCGGTCGTCCTCCAGGATGAGTCATCGGTGGATAGCCTTCGCGCGGAAGGTCATCAGTGGAGAGTCTTCGCGCGAGAGGTCATCGGCGAAAGGTTATCGCGCGATGTCGTGTTTCATGCAAATGAAGTGGGGGCCCAGGGCCCAGCATGAACGTCTTGCATGCGCGACACGTAGTCAGTGGCTCCAGAGAGTTGGTACGGTAGTGCACAGTGTTTGTGTGCGCAAAGTCAACCACGCAACCTTACTGTCAGGTTTGTGCTTGAGTAAAAGGGAAACTCACACGCTAGGTATCTCAGAGAGTAGGCTAGGGCGGCTACACAGCAGGCATACGTCCTTAGCTTCAGAAGGCTCCTCTTAGGGAGTTTTGAAACACAGTGGGAGATAAAAGGTGACAGAGTGAGTTCACCTTCATCTTTCTCTTTCTCTCCCTTGCACTGCGACTCAGTATTTCCCAGGCACCTTCAAGCAAAAGCAAGACGAGCGACGACTGCCATAGAGCTTTTGGGAAGGTTCTCTACAAGATTTACCTATTTGAACGCTTAGGCAGAGTTCGGACATCCTTTACGTTCGGCGGTTCAGAGCTTGAAGTGAGATTTCACGCTGATCCAGGTAAGGGAAGCTAGTCTTTTTCCAACGAAAACGTTATATTTGCTGATTGAGATGTTGGGGCGACGTAGTCGCGGGTTCTTGCTTTCGCTTTGGGGTTCTGATGTTGAAATGCGAAGTGTTTACTGTAATCGATTTCTGTTTTGATGTTAAGGGCGACGAGGTCGCCGGTTTCAAAATGTTCTTGTTTAAAACCCAGTTTTGTTCGTGATCGCCGGTTTCTGGAGGTGATCGCCGGTTTTCATCTGTTATTGATATATCCCCTGTTTTATGCTGTTTCAAAAGTGTTTGAGATTTTAAATGTGGTTTTCGAAAATTTGAACCTTGGTATGAGTTTTGCTGTGATTGAAATCGTTCATTGAAGTGTTATGGGATGTGTTGAATGTTGTGATTGTGGATCGAGGCATAGTATTTTCAGGAAAGAAAATACCGTGTAAGGTCGTGTAATAGGTGTATTGATCGGTGATCCTATAATGAGACATCCTGACTCTACTGAGGTAATGAAATCACATAGAGGAAGTTACTCAGTTGTGGAGAGTCGATGGAGGTTCATACGTATGGGTGTCTCGTGTGAAAAAGAACGAGCTCCACCTGTTGTATGGATTAACCTTGTCATACCGTGATAATGAGAATATTGAGATGGTGTATGCGCATGGCTGTGTGGATTTCACAGCGACCCTGTGTGGATTTCACAGTGGTGTGGTATGACAGGTGCGAATCTCTGGGTCTAATCAACGCACGAGTCTCCGGAAATAGTGGTCAAGTGTCTGGTGTGATGAGTCAGTGGAAAGTCTGACGTGAGAAATGTGAAATTGAATTAATAGACACTTGATTGCTGATGTGAATTGAAATACTCTTGGATTGATTTGTGAATTTGGGGACTTCCTGATAGTCTTGTGGAATATGGAAATGTGATGGCTGATATTGATACGGTTCATGGATGTTGTGGAGTTCTTATGTATGCTCTTGCTTCAAAGTTTTCCTAAATATATAGCTTACCCTGTATTTTGTTTCTGTGGATGTCTTTCTTAAAACTGTGATGATCGTGTATCTTTACACGGGAGCAGATGAGGTTGCAGGAAGTGGAATTCCCCTGTGAGTGATCGCCGGAAGGAGATCGCCTATCTCTGATCTGTTAGGCGATCACCCGTTTTTGCTTTCTGATAGGAGATCGCCGGTATGATAGGAGATCGCCTGTCTGATGGGAGATCGCCGTTTCTGTTAGCAGATCGGCTGTTTGTATTATTTGCAGTTTTTATGTTTAAGTTTTGGAAAAAAGGCCATTTTGTATCAAACTCCCTGCGAGGAGAAACTCATTTATATATATGTACAATTATGTTTATTTCAATATATTTGTTTTACCGTTATTTCATATTACGAAAATGCAAAAATGCGAAATGTATTTGGCGGGATGTTACATTAATGGTATCAGAGCAGTTCGTCCTTTGGATGACCTGAGGGCTGTGGATCCATTGTGTTTTCTTCTGCTCATGAAAAACTTATTTGAGTTTTAAGTGACAACTATTGTGAAAGGTTTTCAAACGTTTTTGTATTGAACTTTTTGTGTGTGCTGCAGTGAATGTATGCCTAACTGAAGATCTTAGTATTTAGAATGAGAGGGTCTTGATAAGGTGGTGAGGGTGCACACTCATGACCGGATCGGGGTGATTCTCAATCTAAATTCCAGAGGTTTAATGTTTAGCATACTTTGACTTCTGGTGTGATCTATTTCATGTTATTGAGTGCTCTCGTAATTGATTGTGAGTGGCTGTGTGGATTGATGGTTGCACGCCAGTAGCTGTTCTGGTGTTTTGTTTGAAGTTATAAGTTTTATGGTTCTGTAGATGGACTGAAATTCCTAAGGAATTTGAGAAGCTGACCTTGTGAGGTCGAGATGTTATCCCCCTTGAATGAATTGATTTCCTTATCGATTTCATTCTTGTAGTTGTAGGGAATATAGAAGCTAGTGGTTTCGGAATCTGAGAACAAAGAAGATGACTCGTAGACCTCCTACCTCTCCCCAACCTTCTTCTGAGATGGGCCAGATCGCCAGGGCCATTGAGATGATGGCAGGTGCCATCCAGCAGCAGAATGCGGCGATGGCGCAGAACCATCAAGCTACCATGCAGCATTGGGAGACTACTCGGTCGGCTGATACGAATTCGCCCGTCGGTCAGCCTCAGGAGCGGATGGGACTGGCTGAGTTCATGAGGCACAACCCACCCAAGTTCTGTGGGAATGCTACCCCTGATCAAGCAGATCAGTGGGTCAGGGAAATGGAGAAAATCTTTAGGGCGACCTCCTGCCCTGAAGAGAAGAAGTTGTTGTTTGCCACTTATCTGCTGTCTGGAGAAGCAGAGTTCTGGTGGATGGGAGCTCAGCAAATGATGGAGGCCAGAGAGGAGGTGTTGGACTGGGAGAGCTTTAGGGTGAGGTTCTTGGAGAAATACTTCCCTGACAGCGCAAAGTTTGCGCGGGAAGCGGAGTTCTTAAAGTTGGAGCAGGGGGCGATGTCAGTGAACGCCTATGCTGCTAGATTTGAGTACCTCGCCCGATTCTACACTCAGGCGACCTCCGAAGCTTGGAGGTGCAGGAAGTTTGAGGAAGGGTTGAAGCACGGGCTGAAGAGGACGATAGCTCCAATGTGCATCAGGGAATTTCACGCCTTGGTAGAAAAGGCGAAGATGGTGGAAACCTTGGAAAAGGGTGATCCCCGGGTGATCAGGTCGCACCCAGGGGGTTCTTCCAGTGGACGGGCGAAGGTGCAGCATTCACAAGGCAGGCCATACGCGAGACCTCCACTACATCGGGCGGGAACAGGGCCACCCCAGTTTCAACAGCAGCAACCCTGGAAACCAAAATGTTCCCTCTGTGGCGGACCACACATGTCCAATGTGTGCCCCAAGAAGAGTTCTGAGAGAAGGTGTTTTGCATGCCAAAGGACAGGGCACGTTGCTAGAGAATGCCCTAACCGGAATGGGGCGACTCAACCCAGTGGTTCTCAGCAGTTGAGAAATGAAGGCAGCAGACCCCAGGCAGCAGGGAGGGTGTTTGCTATGTCAGGAGCAGAGGCGTCCCAATCAGGTAACCTTGTGCAAGGTGTCTGTTTTATATCTGGTAGAAGTGTAGAAGCTTTGTTTGATTCTGGAGCGACACACTCTTTTGTGTCAAGTCGGTGTATAGCAGAGCTGGGCCTCCTAGTGAAGGAGCTGCCTTTTGAACTGTTGGTCTCCACACCTGCATCAGGACAGGTTATGACCTCTACGGTTTGCCCTGAATGTCCAGTAATAGTAGAGGGACGCAGATTCAAAGTGAACTTGATCTGCCTGCCTCTTCAGGACCTGGATGTTATCCTGGGAATGGATTGGCTTTCTGCCAATCACGTTCTCATAGATTGCGGTAGGCAGAAAGTGGTGTTGCCCGATCTCCAAGAGCAGGATGTGGTATCTGCTCGGCATGGGCGGTTGGAGATGGAAGAAGGGGCGAGGTGCTTCGTGATGTTAGCCCGGTTGGAAGTGAAGAACGAAGGGGACGTGAGCAGGATACCTGTAGTGAAAGACTTCACGGATGTGTTCCCAGAAGAGGTACCTGGGTTACCTCCTATGAGAGAAGTGGAATTCTCCATTGATTTGGTCCCTGGAGCTGGACCAGTGTCAATGGCGCCTTACAGGATGGCCCCAGCCGAGTTGGTGGAGTTAAAGAAGCAAGTGGAAGAGCTGTTGGAGAAACAGTTTATCAGGCCCAGTGTATCTCCATGGGGAGCTCCAGTACTTCTGGTGAAGAAAAAGGATGGAGGGTCTCGGCTGTGCATAGACTACAGGCAGTTAAACAAGCTGACCATCAAGAACAAGTACCCTCTACCCAGAATTGATGATTTAATGGATCAAGTAAATGGAGCCTCGGTGTTCTCAAAGATTGATCTGAGATCGGGGTACCATCAAATTTTGGTAAAGGCCGACGATGTCCAGAAAACAGCCTTTAGGTCCCGGTATGGGCACTATGAATACGTGGTGATGCCGTTTGGAGTGACCAATGCCCCAGCTCTGTTCATGGATTATATGAATAGGATTTTCCGCCCTTTCTTGGATAAGTTTGTGGTAGTCTTCATAGACGACATACTTGTCTATTCAAAGACCGAGGAAGAACATGAAGGACATCTGAGGTCGGTGTTGGAAGTTCTGAGGGAGAAGCAACTCTATGCCAAATTCTCTAAGTGCGAGTTCTGGCTGAGGGAAGTCAACTTCTTAGGGCACGTGATATCTGCCCAGGGGATCTCGGTAGACCCAGCCAAAGTAGAGACAGTGCTGCAGTGGGAACGTCCCAAGACAGTCACTGAGATAAGGAGCTTTGTGGGTTTGGCGGGTTACTATCGGAGATTTATTGAGGATTTTTCCAAGGTGGTGGCTCCGTTAACACAGCTGACCCGTAAGGACCAACCTTTCGCTTGGACCGACCGATGTGAGCTCAGCTTCAGGGAACTAAAGAAAAGGTTGACGAGTGCTCCAGTGCTGGTGATCCCCGAGGTAGGAAGACCTTTTGACGTCTACTGTGATGCCTCACATCAGGGACTGGGATGCGTTTTAATGCAAGAGAAAAGGGCAGTCGCCTATGCTTCAAGGCAACTCAAGGTCCATGAGAGGAACTACCCTACGCATGATTTGGAGTTGGCGGCAGTGGTCTTCGCCCTAAAGATCTGGAGGCACTACTTATATGGAGCTCGGTTCCAGGTGTTCAGCGACCATAAGAGCCTGAAATACCTGTTCGATCAGAAGGAACTGAACATGAGGCAAAGAAGGTGGATGGAGTTCCTAAAGGACTACGATTTTCAACTCATGTATCACCCAGGGAAGGCCAACGTAGTGGCAGACGCTTTGAGTAGAAAATCAATGCAAGTAGCCACCATGATGATAAAAGAGCAGAAACTGATCGAGCAGTTCAGAGACTTAAACCTTGGAGTGGAATTTCACGTAAATCACATTAGTTGTAGTAAGCTGGCTATAACTAATGACTTCCTTGGGATGTTAAAGGATAAGCAGTTGGAGGACCCTAGTCTGAAGCATACTATGGAGTCACTAGGGACAGATCAAGCGAGAGACTTTGTAATGGGCGATGATGGGATCTTGAGATTTAATGGCAGAATTTGCATACCTGCAAATGAAGAGTTGAAGAAGATGATCCTAGAAGAAGGTCATAAGAGTCGCCTTAACCTACACCCAGGTATGAACAAGATGTACCATGACTTGAAGGGGTCATTTTGGTGGTCAGGCATGAAGAGAGACATTGCCCAGTATGTTGCAACCTGCTTAACGTGTCAGAAGGCAAAGGTAGAGCATCAAAGACCTGGCGGGCTGTTGCAGCAGCTGGATATCCCTGAGTGGAAATGGGACAGCATTGCCATGGACTTTGTCACCCATCTGCCTAGATCGGTGAAGGGTCATGAGGCAATCTGGGTCATAGTAGATCGGCTGACAAAGAGTGCCCACTTCCTCCCAGTGAATATGAAGATGCCCATGGAAAAGTTGGCACAACTGTACATCAAGGACATTGTAAGGTTGCATGGAGTGCCCACCAGCATCATTTCGGATAGGGATCCCAGGTTCACTTCGCGGTTTTGGCGGACTCTACAAGATTGCTTAGGAACTAAGTTGAGGATGAGCTCTGCATATCATCCTCAAACAGATGGGCAGTCGGAGAGAACGATCCAGTCTTTGGAAGATCTGCTAAGGACGTGTGTCTTGGATCATTTGGGAAGTTGGGATGAGGTGTTACCACTGGTGGAGTTTACGTATAATAACAGTCACCACGCCAGCATTGGGATGGCGCCTTATGAAGCCCTGTACGGGAGAAAATGCAGGACTCCCTTATGTTGGTATCAGGAGGGCGAGGCAGTCTTGGTTGGGCCAGAGTTGATTCAGCAGACGACCGAGAAGGTGAAACAGATACAAGGCAGGATGAGAGCTTCCCAAAGCCGGCAGAAGTCCTATGCAGATCAGAGGAGAAGACCCTTGGAGTTTGCTGCTGGAGACCATGTGTTTTTGAGAGTGACCCCAACCAAGGGCGTAGGACGAGCTATCAGACCAAAGAAGCTGTCACCTAAGTTTGTTGGACCTTACCAGATATTGAGGAAAATTGGTCCAGTAGCCTATGAGATCGCCCTACCTCCACATTTAGCAAATCTGCATAATGTCTTCCACGTATCGCAGCTAAGGAAATATCTCGCCGATCCTTGTCACGTGTTGGAGGTGGACGACGTGCAGATCAGGGACGACTTGTCTTTTGAAGCAAGACCAGTCAGGATAGACGATCACCAAAGCAAACAGCTCAGGGGTAAGACCATCCATATGGTTAAGGTGGTGTGGGATGAGAGATCCGGTGATTCGACTTGGGAGTTGGAAGAGAACATGAGAAACGACTATCCACATCTCTTTTCCTTGTAATTCAATTTTCGAGGACGAAAATTTTTGTTGTTAGGGAGATTGTAAGGACCTGGAAAATCTTATTGGAATAAAAGTGATATATTTTAAGTGAATTCTAAGTATGTTTTATTTAAAATAAAAGTAAAGGAAAGTGTAGTTAGAAAGCCATGAGATCGCATGGAACATGATCGCCAGGGCGCGAGAGGCATGCGGGCAATCGCCAGGGCGCGAGACATGCGAGCATTGCCAGGGCGCGAGAGGCATGCGGACATCGCCAGGGCGCGAGACATGCGAGCATTGCCAGGGCGCGAGAGGCATGCGGACATCGCCAGGGCGCGAGACATGCGAGCATCGCCAGGGCGCGAGAGGCATGCGGGCATCGCCAGGGCGCGAGAGTCATGCGGGTGTCGCCAAGAGGAGACCTCGGTCGGTCTCCAGGAGGAAGAGACCTCGGTCGGTCTCCAGGAGGAAGAGACCTCGGTCGGTCTCCAGGAGGAAGAGACCTCGGTCGGTCTCCAGGAGGAGGAGACATCAGTCGTCTTCCAGAGAGAGACATCGGTCGTCTTCCAAAGAGAGACATCGGTCGTCCTCCAGGATGAGTCATCGGTGGATAGCCTTCGCGCGGAAGGTCATCAGTGGAGAGTCTTCGCGCGAGAGGTCATCGGCGAAAGGTTATCGCGCGATGTCGTGTTTCATGCAAATGAAGTGGGGGCCCAGGGCCCAGCATGAACGTCTTGCATGCGCGACACGTAGTCAGTGGCTCCAGAGAGTTGGTACGGTAGTGCACAGTGTTTGTGTGCGCAAAGTCAACCACGCAACCTTACTGTCAGGTTTGTGCTTGAGTAAAAGGGAAACTCACACGCTAGGTATCTCAGAGAGTAGGCTAGGGCGGCTACACAGCAGGCATACGTCCTTAGCTTCAGAAGGCTCCTCTTAGGGAGTTTTGGAACACAGTGGGAGATAAAAGGTGACAGAGTGAGTTCACCTTCATCTTTCTCTTTCTCTCCCTTGCACTGCGACTCAGTATTTCCCAGGCACCTTCAAGCAAAAGCAAGACGAGCGACGACTGCCATAGAGCTTTTGGGAAGGTTCTCTACAAGATTTACCTATTTGAACGCTTAGGCAGAGTTCGGACATCCTTTACGTTCGGCGGTTCAGAGCTTGAAGTGAGATTTCACGCTGATCCAGGTAAGGGAAGCTAGTCTTTTTCCAACGAAAACGTTATATTTGCTGATTGAGATGTTGGGGCGACGTAGTCGCGGGTTCTTGCTTTCGCTTTGGGGTTCTGATGTTGAAATGCGAAGTGTTTACTGTAATCGATTTCTGTTTTGATGTTAAGGGCGACGAGGTCGCCGGTTTCAAAATGTTCTTGTTTAAAACCCAGTTTTGTTCGTGATCGCCGGTTTCTGGAGGTGATCGCCGGTTTTCATCTGTTATTGATATATCCCCTGTTTTATGCTGTTTCAAAAGTGTTTGAGATTTTAAATGTGGTTTTCGAAAATTTGAACCTTGGTATGAGTTTTGCTGTGATTGAAATCGTTCATTGAAGTGTTATGGGATGTGTTGAATGTTGTGATTGTGGATCGAGGCATAGTATTTTCAGGAAAGAAAATACCGTGTAAGGTCGTGTAATAGGTGTATTGATCGGTGATCCTATAATGAGACATCCTGACTCTACTGAGGTAATGAAATCACATAGAGGAAGTTACTCAGTTGTGGAGAGTCGATGGAGGTTCATACGTATGGGTGTCTCGTGTGAAAAAGAACGAGCTCCACCTGTTGTATGGATTAACCTTGTCATACCGTGATAATGAGAATATTGAGATGGTGTATGCGCATGGCTGTGTGGATTTCACAGCGACCCTGTGTGGATTTCACAGTGGTGTGGTATGACAGGTGCGAATCTCTGGGTCTAATCAACGCACGAGTCTCCGGAAATAGTGGTCAAGTGTCTGGTGTGATGAGTCAGTGGAAAGTCTGACGTGAGAAATGTGAAATTGAATTAATAGACACTTGATTGCTGATGTGAATTGAAATACTCTTGGATTGATTTGTGAATTTGGGGACTTCCTGATAGTCTTGTGGAATATGGAAATGTGATGGCTGATATTGATACGGTTCATGGATGTTGTGGAGTTCTTATGTATGCTCTTGCTTCAAAGTTTTCCTAAATATATAGCTTACCCTGTATTTTGTTTCTGTGGATGTCTTTCTTAAAACTGTGATGATCGTGTATCTTTACACGGGAGCAGATGAGGTTGCAGGAAGTGGAATTCCCCTGTGAGTGATCGCCGGAAGGAGATCGCCTATCTCTGATCTGTTAGGCGATCACCCGTTTTTGCTTTCTGATAGGAGATCGCCGGTATGATAGGAGATCGCCTGTCTGATGGGAGATCGCCGTTTCTGTTAGCAGATCGGCTGTTTGTATTATTTGCAGTTTTTATGTTTAAGTTTTGGAAAAAAGGCCATTTTGTATCAAACTCCCTGCGAGGAGAAACTCATTTATATATATGTACAATTATGTTTATTTCAATATATTTGTTTTACCGTTATTTCATATTACGAAAATGCAAAAATGCGAAATGTATTTGGCGGGATGTTACACTCCTTGCCTTTGAGCAAGTGCAGGCGAGAACAGAGGAAGTCCTCCTTGCCTTTGAGCAAGTGCAGGCACCAGAGGAAGTCCTCCTTGCCTTTGAGCAAGTGCAGGCGAGAAAAGAGGAAGTCCTCCTTGCCTTTGAGCAAGTGCAGGCGAGAAAAGAGGAAGACCTCCTTGCCCTTGAGCAAGTGCAGGCACCAGAGGAAGTCCTCCTTGCCTTTGAGCAAGTGCAGGCGAGAACAGAGGAAGTCCTCCTTGCCTTTGAGCAAGTGCAGGCACCAGAGGAAGTCCTCCTTGCCCTTGAGCAAGTGCAGGCACCAGAGGAAGTCCTCCTTGCCTTTGAGCAAGTGCAGGCGAGAACAGAGGAAGTCCTCCTTGCCTTTGAGCAAGTGCAGGCGCCAGAGGAAGTCCTCCTTGCCTTTGAGCAAGTGCAGGCGAGAAAAGAGGAAGTCCTCCTTGCCTTTGAGCAAGTGCAGGCGAGAAAAGAGGAAGACCTCCTTGCCCTTGAGCAAGTGTAGGCACCAGAGGAAGACCTCCTTGCCTTTGAGCGAGTGCAGGCGAGAAAGAAGAAAGTCCTCCCTCGACTTTGTACAGCGAGGTGTAGGCGAGTGAAAGTCCTCACCTCGACTTTTTACAGCAAGGTTGAGGCAAGAGATCAAGTCCTTTTCCTCTGCTTTTTACAGCAAGGTTGAGGTGAGAGAACCAAGTCCTCTTCCTCTGCTTTTTACAGCAAGGTTGAGGCAAGAGAACCAGGTCCCTTCCCTCTGCTTTTTACAGCGAGGCTGAGGTGGGAGAAGCAAGACCTCACCCACGACTTCTTACAGCAAGGTTGGGACAAGAGGGGTCACCGAGAAGCACTTTTCTTCCTCAAAACACAGGCGTCATAGTTGGTGTTCAGGCCCTCTATGCACTCAGCGCTGGTGTGGCAGAGAAGTGTAGCGAAGCCAGAGGCGCGATGACTGATCGGTGGTGCACTAACACGCTAGTCGGTGGTCGGTGGTAGAAGGAAGTTCTGCTGCGTGAAGCCGAAGCGTTTAGGCCTCGTTAAGTCAGTCATCCAGCATGAAGTTATGTTGAAGGTAATGCTAAGGTAACAGTTAGCCGCGATCAAGTCAGAAGCCAAGTTTGAGGGGTTGCAGTGGGATCGCGCTAAAAGCCTAAGCTAGTTAACAGTTAGTCACATGCAGAGAGTTAAAGAGGAGAAACACAGTGAACCCTAGCGCGTTTGAGAAGAAGAAAACAGAGAGGGTGAATCTCTAGATGATCCAGAGGGATGCGCACGCTTCTGTTGAATGAAGGAAACGGTAGCGACACTCAGTGGGGGCTATTACTGTGTCCATGTGTCGAGAGATAAAGTATGGAAGCCGTGACGCCGAGGAGCAGATACGTGAGCAGCATGTGGCGTGGCCCCACTTGCCACGTGGGCCGAGGGCGCGACTACTTAGTCTCTTCGCTGAGAACAAGTTCACAGCTCGAGACTGGGGGGCTTGTGATCCGGTCGGTCATCAGTAGTTGATGACGTCAGCAGCCGTTGACCACGTGGACCATGAACAGGGTGGCATGTGGTAGAAAGAGCAAGTGAATCAGGGAGGAGATCACCTAGAATGGTGATCGGTAGTCAGATATCAAGTGGCCATCACTCCCAGTTCAGAGCATAAATAAGCGCCTGAAAGCCTCGCACGGACGTCGGTGGATATTCATGAGGAACCGCACGGACGTCGGTGGCAAGTCATGAGGGACCGCCCGAGTGTCGGTGGCATGAGGAGCGCGATCGGGCGTTAAGAGGGAGATCGGTCGTAATTGCATGCAGAGGGAGGTCGGTCATCGGGGTTCCCAGCAAGAACGCTACGCATGCACCTCGCATGATGCCCACTCAGAGGACGTGCGGCGAGGCCATGCAGGCAGGATGTGCCTGGCGCTCTCCTGGGAGCATGCGGCCCGCACAGAGAGAAGCGCAGAAGCCCTCCAGGTGTGACGCGTGTACGGTAGATTCAAGCTGGTGCCTCCACGTGTCACCATCTGGGAGTGAGACGCGGCTCAGGTATAAAGCTCTCCACATCATGTAAGGTAAGGGCATTCCTTTCATTCTTTTCCAAGTTTACACAGGCTCTCTACACTGGGATTCTGAGTCACTGTGAGAGCGTTCTTACACGTGGCACAGTGATAACAGAAAACAGTTATAGAGAGAGAAAGTGGATCTGAGAGCACACACGAGTCTCACAGAGAGATTCAGTGATAGATTTGGTGTTCCTGTTGCCTGACTTGAGCGTCGGAGCTACAACGGCCGCCAGAGGCGCCGTTCGTGTGTTTTGCAGGCAGCGTTTGGAGTTCCGGTGGTGGTTCTTGGAGCGTTCCGGCAGACCAGAGGGCTGGACGAAGGAGTGACGAGGCAATCCTCCACGTTCGAGTCAAGCGGCAGGATCAGAAATTATCAATAGAAACACAACAAGGAACAAAACCCACTAATGGAAACTCAAGAATTCAACATGAAAATGGGTATGAATGGAAGCTGAACCAAAACAGCCACATATATCATGTTTGAACCGATTAAAATGAGAAATAAATTCAGCAAATGAAAGAGGACATCATAAGGAAGAGATTGAACCGAATAGAATTGAAAACAAACAAGTAGAACACAAATGGGTAATTTGGAAAAATGAAGATAAATGGACTTATGTGGTTGTAGTCTTTTGGAGATGTGCTTCACGCCACTTGGAGGGTGGTTCTTCCAAGATGAGTAAGGAGTGCCACCACTTGAGAGTCTCCAAAGCTCACAAGATAAGACATGGCAGAAGAGAAGAGAACTAGTCTCACAAACTCTCTCACAACAATTCTAGATAATTTCTTTACTTCAAAATTCAACTTGTATGATGAAGAACCAAGAACTCTTATTTATAATAAGGAGAACCGGTTATGTTACAAGGGAGAAGGAGTGGGAAGAATCACTCTTCTAGCTCCTTCTAGCGCCTAAGTGAGAAGTGTTGAACCAAGTGGTGTTCAATGTTTTGAAGAATCCAAATCCTTTGAAGGATGTTGAAGCCTCTGCTTTGCTTGATGCTGCTGTGCTGGTTTAAAGCTTTGTTCTGGGGTAGTTTAATGTTGTAATCCACCCTTAGATTAAATCTCAAAGCAATTAGCATCTCAATCTTTAATAAAGCAAAATGTTTTTCTAGCTAAGTTGAAACAACCGATTGTTTACACTTAGATGTTTTGAGAAAGGTTGAAAACTGTTTTTGAATGGTGAAATCTGTTAAGTAACAAAACAACCGATTGATTCGAGGAAACAATCGATTGTTTATTTTGGAACCATAATAGAAAAACTATTTTCTTTGACTGAGCTTTAAATGCTTTAAAATTGAATACACTCCAGTCATTAAATGCTTTGACCAATCTTTTTAAAGCAATTAAGAGTTTGTTAAGATTTGATAACAAACTATATCTTTGTATAAATTCAGAAAAACTGATTTAAGAATTAAGAATCTTTTGACAAAGTTTTTCTAATAGAGTTTTTCAAAGTGTTGAGATTGCTTAAGAGTTTTGTGATTGATCAAGGTGCTGGAATAGGATTCTACTTGTATTGATTTCAGATATTCATATGTAACAAGTGTAATCTTTGTAAACTGCTGAAACAATTCATTTGTGTGTTTTTGCTGAGATTGGCTGTGTGTTCTTGAGGTGTTCAAGATCAGCAATCTTAGTGTTGGCCAAGGAGAGTGTGTTTCTTTGAGGTTTTCAAGGTCATTCTCTTGGTTGTTGTGTAAGTGATCAAGGTGTGATTGCTTAGTGGATTTCCTCAGGGTTTCTGAGAAGACTGGATGTAGCTCTGGATTGGAGTGAACCAGCATAAACAACTGTGTACAATCTTTCTATCCTTAACTCTTTAAATTCAGTTTGTTTGTTGTTTGCTGGTGTAAACAACCGATTGTTTCAAAGAAACAACCGATTGTTTTTCTAGTATTACAGTTTTGCTTGCTGTTTTGGCTAACTGAATTGCTGAATCAATTGGTTTCTGAAATAAATTCATTCTAGCTGTGAAAAGTTTGCGAAAACCCCTTTAAACAATTCACCCCCCTCTAGTTTAAAGCCATCTGTTCTAACAATTGGCATCAAGAGCTTGGTTCTTGAAAGTCATTCAAGTTGATCCTAAAATCTTTTTAAAATGGCTGATAGACTACCATTCGGGGAAGGTGCCTCAATAAACAGACCATCCTTGTTTTGTGGTTTGAATTACCAGTTTTGGAAAGTTAGAATGAAAATATTTATGGAATCTCTTGACAAAGGAATTTGGGATGCAATTGAAAATGGTCCTTTTATCCCAAAGTTTGAAAAAGATGGTTCTGTCATTGAGAAGCCATGGTCTCAATGGACTGATGCAGAAAGCAAAAAGGCCAAATTCGATTGCATTGCCAAAAATATTATAACCTCTGCTTTAAATTCTGATGAGTTTTTCAGGGTCTCACAATGCAAATCATCAAAAGAAATGTGGGATACTTTGGAAGTCACTCATGAAGGAACAAATGAGGTTAAAAGAGCTAGAAAGCATGCTCTCATCCAAGAGTATGAGATGTTTAGAATGCTTAAAGGTGAAACAATAGCTGAGGTGCAGAAAAGGTTTACACACATCATCAATCACCTTATGAGCCTAGACAAGACGTTTGACAAAGAAGACCTAAACATCAAGATCTTGAAATGTCTTGATAGAGCATGGCAACCAAAGGTAACTACTATTTCCGAATCTTAAGATCTAACATCTTTAAGTGTTGCTTCTCTGTTTGGAAAGCTTAGGGAACATGAGCTAGAGATGAATAGACTCAATGTTTAAGAGAGTGAAGATAAGCACACAAAGAGCATAGCCTTGAAAGCATCCAAACATAAGGGAAAGCAAGATTCAAGTGATGATAGTGATAAGGAAAATCTTTGTTTGCTGTCAAGAAAATTCATCAAATTCCTAAAGAGAAACCGCAACAAAGACAACAACAAGGATAGGTATGGAAACAAGAAACCCAATGAATTTAATTCCAATAACTATACTTGTTTTGGTCGTGGTGAGCAAGGTCACATAAAGGCAGATTGTCCCAACAAGAGCAAAGAGAAAAAGACAAGCTACAAGGAGAAGAAAGGCAAGACAAAAAGAGCCCACATAGCTTGGGATGAAAATGAGGTGTCATCATCAAGTTCTTCATCAAGTGAAGATGAAAAAGCCAACATATGTTTAGTAGCTGAGGATGATGATGATTCTTGCAGTTCAAGTGAGGTAAGTTCATGTGCTTTCTTAAATGAACAAAATTATAGTGAATTGCTTGAAGCTTTTCTAGAAACACATGAAGAAGCCAACCGATTGGCTCTCTTAAACAATCGGTTGAAAGAAAAGAATACCTGGCTTGAAAACAGGGTAAAGGCACTGGAGGAGGATTTAGAAAATTCAAAAATGGATTTTAAAAATCTGGAAATCATTTACAAAAACTCCTCTTGCAAGTGTGATACTCTAGTTTGTGAAAATTGCGAAAATCTTGAAAATAAGGTCCACTATCTTGTTAAAATAGTGGATAAGCTTTCTAAAGGCCTATCTAACTTTGAAAGTGTGCTAGCATCTCAAAATTGTGTTTTTGGAAAATCTGGATTGGGTTTTAATCCACAAAACCAGCAAGATAGATTTTCAAAATCATTTTCGAAAATGCCAGAAAAACAATCGATTGGACCATCTAAACAATCGATTGTTACATGCTTCTATTGCATGAAAAGAGGTCATTTTGTGTGATTCTGTAAAATCAGAAAACATGTTGTTCCTAAAGGGCTTATGAAGTGGACTCCCAAGAAAAATAAAGCTTGTATTGATGAGTATTGTTCTTGCCGGTTGACTCGCCTGTCAGTTGACTCCATGACACTCATGCACCACCTTCCTCACGTTGATATGTGCTTGGTTTTGGCGAAACAATCTGCACCTGCAAAAGAGAAAGGGGCGCCCTAGAGGCCGTTTGCACTCCGACACTCAAGTCAGTGTAGGGCAAGAAACACCAAGTGTATTGAGTTTCTCTGTGTTTAGGTCTAGCAACTGCGTACCTTTGTGAAGTATTTTACTGTCCCTTATATAGTCTAGGGTTTACTGTGCCGCTAGCCCTAATTAGGGTTTACTGCGCTGCTAGCCATATTTAGGGTTTACTGGAATACTCTTGCGCCGCTATCACCCAATCTTAGGGTAATCTAGCACATAAGGTTTCCCTCTCTGGAGTGCAAACTTTAACAGGGTGACCACCTGGGTGCCTCCTTGTGCACCTAGTCTCTGGGGCCACCTGTTCTGGGAGTGCCTTCACTGTTCACGTGCCATGCATGTAGCTTCACTGGGAAAACCCTAGTTCTGGTGAGCACTCGTCCCCTCAGGACTCTACACCTAACTGTGCTGTCCCTGCTACCCGCATAGGCTCTTTGTGATCCAGGCCTCTCCCTACCTCTGGGTATTTAACTGGTCATTGGCCCACTCTGGGAACCAATCTTAGCTGTTCTGTTTACGCTATTCAAATCATCCAAGACCGATGTCACCTCGTCACACTCTGTTGCCGAGGACTGATCACCCTGCGAAGTGACGAGGACACATCAGCCCTTTCTAGTGACCATCACGCTGATGACTACTCACCCTTCTTTGTGGGAACATGCTGATGACTCATCACCCTTCTCTGTAGGCTGATGACTAATCACCCTTCTCTCTAAGCTGATGACTAATCACCCCTTTCTGTAGGCTGATGACTAATCACCCCTTTCTGTAGGCTGATGACTCATCGCCCTTCTCTGTAGGCTGATGACTAATCACCCCTCTCTGCAGGCTGATGACTAATCACCCTTCTCTGTAGGCTGACGACTCATCGCCCTTCTCTGTTCAATACCCCCTGTGGGGTTCATTCCACGTGGCTTTGGCCCATGCTGTGGGACCCAGCTGACGTCCGAGGACTGGTCAGTACACAAGCCCCCCAGTCTCAAGCTGTTAACTTGTTTCTGCGAAGAGACTAAGTCATGGGCAAGGACTGATCGGTACACCGGTCCCCCTAGTCTCGAGCTGTTAACTTGTTTCAGCGAAGAGACTAAGTCACTGACTCGGGCGACCTACGTGGCTCTATGCATAAGTACATGAACAGTGCGCTGAAAGGACACTTCACCAACCCCCTTTCATCCGCTAACACGTGGCTGCATCAACGGTTTGAGATTCATAACGTTTGCGCTCCCTAGGGCTACGTTAAACCTCTTCAAAACCCCGCGCCACTTCACTGTTTCATCACTTTGCATTCTTACCTTCTGTAAACTCTATCTTCCAACGCACGCTCTCCTCCTCTCACCAAGCTTTTCGAACTTCTCCGCCCTCGCTCAACCAAAGGTATGATTTTTAAGTCTTCCCCACCTTCATAACATAATCGTTGTTCTTCATATTGCATGCTGCTGTTCTGGGCCTGTGTGTGGTTTGTGCATTCTAGGATTTTTGTTCTTCTTTTCTGGGTTCGTTCCACCTTCGAATCTTCATCCACCATTGTTTTCTTCTAAGCCTTTTTTCTTTTCCTGCCTCTCATTTGTTTAGATTCGAGATGGCCAGAACCAAAACTACCTCCAACCCTCCTCCAACCGTAGCGGTCGATTACAAGGCCCTCTACCCATGGGCTTCTGAGGATCTCCTTGCCGAGACCTCCAAACTCACATCCTGCGAGGATCTTCGCAAACACAGGGATGATGAGAATGAGATCAAAGGACGCGTTTTTGGCAGGGAGACTAACGCGTACGTCTCTGTGCGACCCTGTACAAAAGACGAACCCGTGTGCGCCGATGATCGCTGCAACGACGGGGAGCCGTTCTTCTTCTTCTACGCCACCATCTTCAAACGAGTCAAAGTCCGCCTTCCTTTCACCGGGTTTGAGAGGGCTTTGCTCATGGAGTTAAATGTGGCGCCTGCCCAACTTCACCCCAACAGTTGGGCCTTTATCAGGGCGTTCTCCGTCCTTTGCAACAATCTAGGGTTCACCCCCTCCGTCGACGTGTTTCTTTATTTCTTCGAGGCGAAGAGCCCTGGCCAGAGGCTTTGGGTGAGCCTGAATGGGGTGGCAGGGAGAGTGCTACTCACTCTCTTCTCGCAGTCGTACAAGAACTTCAAGGGAAGGTTCTTTCGAGTCTGCTGCAGCTCCTACGACCCCACCATGCTCGATGGGTTCCCATTATATTGGGTGGGAAAGTTGAAGTTCAAGAAACCGCGCAGGCTCGAAAAGCTGACTGTCCCTGACCAAGAGCAGTGTCAAACCATTTCCAGCTGGGGCGTGGTGTTTGACACTGCCCAGCTGATTAGGCATGAATACGACGCTGAGACTCTCAGCGTATACATTGGTACCCCAACTTCATCTTGCATTTAACTGTTCACATACCTACTGCCTTGTCTTTCTCATCCTTTCTTATTGTTCACTGCAGGCATGGTGCTCAGCGCTGACAAGAAGAAAAGGCTGGCGGATGTGCTGAATCGCCGCAATGCTAGCGGTTCAGCCCCTGCAGGTCCTTCATCACCCGCGGGTGCTGCCCTAGAACCCATTGCTGAAAAGTCCAAGAGGGCAGCCCCTGTAGAGGTTTCTGATGACGAGGACACCTGTTCTGGCCTTGTCTTCAAAAGAAAAAGGGTGGGGACTGCCGCGGAGGTCTCTTCAGCCACAGAAGGGCACCCTTCATCCTTTACGGAGCACCCTCCCAGCTCCTCATCCCCTCCTGAGCCAATCTTAACGCTTGAGGGGGGTGGGGAGAGTGCTCCCCCTTCTGGCCAGATGCCTTCTGCCCCAGAACTGCCTTCCCTGCTCCAAAGGTCCCTTGCGCAGATGCCTGGCCGAGCTGCTTTGGAGGCCATGGACAGAAATTCCCTCGAGAACCTCCTCAGTCATGGTCTCGGGGAGTTCCTGGCCGCTTCAAACTCCTTGCTGGTCAAGGGCAACGTTGAGGCGGAGCTGCTTGAGAAGACCGCCCAATTGGAGAAAGAGCTGGAGCAGAAGGATCTCCAACTTCGCCAAGCGGCTAAGCGCGAGACTGCCCTTAATCAAGAACTGGGTAGTCTCCGTCAATCTGAGAAGGAGACCAAGAAGCTTCTCTTCTCTAAGGGGCAGGAGGCCCTCCAGCTTGAAGCTAAAATACTCCCCCTCCGCAACAAGATCATCGAACTGGAAGAGCAAGCGAAGGGGGCTCAAGCCAAAATGACCAAGCTGGAGGAGAGGGCTACCGACCGAGAAGTTCAGCTGGGCAAGGTTGAGGAGGAACTTGCCCAACAAATTGAATTGCTGAAGAAGACTGAAACTGAGCTTATTAACGACGCCGCCGACGCCTATGGGGAAGGCTTTGGTGATGCCCTTGCTCAGGTTGCCTATGTGCATCCTGAGATGGACCTCTCACCATACTCTGCAACCATGCAGGTGGTCGAAGGGCAAATAGTGCCCAGATAGGTCTTCTGAGTGATTGTATTTAGTAGCTGAACATCTTGTAATCACCCTCCTTTGTAATATAAATACTTTGTTTTTTGCAGCACTTTGCTTGACTTTGATATTCTGCTGCTTGTTCATCTGTTTGACGTGCTTTATATTTGGTGGACTCACGATCACAAATAATGCACCTATAAAAATGAATCTTAAGTATCACGTCTTTCTTTTAATTTCACTAGTGAGCCTTTATTTTAATCTGGGAGTCCTCACTCGGAGGGGGAGGGTGTTCCTTGCGAACTCCCCTTTCCACTCACGAGACCTCTAACCCCAACTGATAGGCCCTGACTGACCTCTCATCGCCCATGGGCGAGGGAGGATTTAACCGGGCGAACCCTTTCACATTGGAAGTTCTCACTCGAAGTGGAGGTGTTCTCTATGAACCTACCTCTCCACTTACGAGACCTCTAACTCCAAGTGACGGATTCTAACTGACCTCACATCGCTCATAGGCGAGGAGGATTTCTCTGGGCGAACCCTTCTTTCACATTGGAAGTTCTCACTCGAAGTGGACGTGTTCTCTACGAACCTACCTCTCCACTTACGAGACCTCTAACTCCAAGTGACAGGTTCTAACTGACCTCACATCGCTCACAGGCGAGGAGGATTTCTCTGGGCGAACCCTTCTTTCACATTGGAAGTTCTCACTCGAAGTGGAGGTGTTCTCTACGAACCTACCTCTCCACTTACGAGACCTCTAACTCCAAGTGACAGGTTCTAATAACATTGTACAAACACATTAAAAGCATATATCTTTAACTAAATTTTATTGGGTGACCTCATTAAAAACCCTTAGAAGGGAAAAAAGAGTGTCCCCTATATTGTGTAGTGTACAAGATTACATGGCTTTTAACTGAAATAATACTTCAGGTGGGTCGCATTCCATGTTCGAGGAATCGGACCTCCTTCTAAAGTCTCAAGCCTATATGCTCCATTCCCTAGGGCCTCTGTCACTCTGAAAGGACCAGTCCACTTAGGGGATAGCTTGTTCTCTATCTGGTATGGAGACGCTTTGCGCATGACGAGGTCTGCCGCCTGGAACTGCCGAGCTCTCAGCTTAGAACTGTGTTTGAGCTCAACTCTCCTCTTCAGCGCCTCAGCTTTGATTCCAGCTTCTTCCCTGGCTTCATCCAAAAGATCAAGACTCACCTTCCTCTCTTCATTGGATTCCTCAGCCACAAAGTTCTGGAAACGTGGCGAGTTCTCCTGGATCTCCACAGGGATCATGGCATCTGAACCATACACCAAACTAAAGGGAGTCTCCTTAGTAGTGGACTGGGGAGTAGTATGGTAGGCCCATTGATGGAAGAGGGCCAAGCACAACCTTCCATGAAAGGCAAGAGCCAAGTCAAGAGCTTCTAAGACCAAGCTAGGAGCGTCTAAGACAAGCTAGGAGCGTCTAGGACGAGAAGGCCAAGCTAGAAGCGTCTAGGACAAGAAGACTTGGATCAAAGCTATGAATGGGAGAGTGGCATACTAGCACATATTCCGTGAAGGCCCATCAAATGTAGTTTAGCTTTAATTGGGGTGTAAATAGCATAGCCATGTGGACAAATGTTTATTTTTCTGCACATTAGAATTAAGGAGAAGTTAACCTTCCCACTATTCTAGAAAGCCCATGGAGGGGGTGAACTTACAAACTAGACACACCCCTCCCCATGTGCTCACACTTTCCATGTGGCCCATGTGCTTCACATTTACAATTCATTTGGCTAGCATTAGGGTTGCATTATGGTCCTCCTTAGCCTATAAAAGGAGGAGCCTACACCTTGTATTTTCAAGATTAAATAGAGTATTGTTATGCTGCCAAATTGTGCCATACACTACTCCTTGCCTAACACTTAGGTTTTAGTCTTCAATTCATCACTACCAAAGGGGCTGGCCAAACCTCCCCATTTCCTCACTCTTCATGCACCTTCAAGGCACCCATGCTTCCTAGGAAGGCCTTGCTCACCTCCTCCATAAGCTTCCGCATCCATCATCACCAAGGAACTCCAAAATCCAAAGAAGAGCTCATAGGAATGCTATCATTTGGTATCTAGAGCTATGGTTCTTCAAAGATGAGTATCTCTTTTCATTTTCTTTTTGAGTTCTTCTTTTCTCCAAGTTGTTCATCTTTATTCCAAGTTGTCTTGCTGTTTTTTGTGTTTTAATATGATTTGAATGCTTGTTTATTCATTTCATTTGGTGGGTTTGTTCAAACTTGTGCTTGAACATCTATTTTCAATTTTGTAGGATTCTTGATATATTTGTGTTGCTGTTTTTATTTTTAGGTATTTGAGTCTTGCTTGAAATTTCATTTGGGTCATATGATGTTCTTGAGTCTTTTCATTTTATGAATCCATAAGTTTTGTCTAAGTCATGTGTTTCCATATTTGTCATCAAATCCTAGTAGTACTCTTTTTGATTTATTTGTTTCTTGTTTTTGGTTTGAATGTTTGATCTGAAATCTGTTTTGTGTTGATCCTTTGGTGCATTTTTAATTTTAGTTTGAGTTCTTATTTGTGTGTTAGATCCACACAAATTCCATCATATTAACTCCATTGTGTTTTTAAGGTATATCATTCTGTTTTTCATTCCAGTTTTTAGAACCCCTTGTTTTTCACTTTTCTGTGCTGACTGTTTTGATTTATGAAAATCACATACATCATCAAAAATTTCTGAGCCTCTGGATTTCACAAATTTGAGGTGTTAGCAAAAGGAAAAAAAAAGAACCATCTGAAAAGAAGAAATAGAAAAAAAAAGATAAATATTACAAAAAAAGTGTGCAATCCTGACGTTCCAGCTGGCAGCTCTGAGCACTGATTTTATAAAATTTACCAAAATTAATTGGTATATGCGTTTGGAGTGAAACCAACGCCAAAAGTTTGTTAAGATCTTGTTCTGATTGTGTCTCAATTTTCAGAAGCAAATACAAAAGGGTCAGCTCAGCATAAATCTTTTAAAGATACGCTTTCTGGACCACAACAATTTGTGCTTTTCTGTGGTGCTGTTTTTTGGTTTTTAAATCAAATCTAGTGCCATTCCTAGGTTCCTTTTTGTGTGCCATCCATTATTTGAGTACCTTTTATTTGCTTGTCTAATTTCATTTGAACTCTTTCTAGTTGTGTCACATTTAAATTCCATTTGTGTGGTACTGTTTTTCAAATTAATTTGTTTCTTGCTTTCTTTCTTTGGCCTCTAAGCTTGTTGGTGGATTAAATATCAATTGGTACTTGTTGAGTGAGAATTTGACTTGAGGGGAGTCTAGCTTGCTTAATAGGTGCTGGATTGAAGATTTTATTGACCTAATTCCAAGAGGAACAAAGGCAAAGGGCAGCAACAAACACCATACTACAAATACACCACACACTTTGGAAGGCCCAACAAGTAGAAAAGCAACAAAAGGGGTGCAACTAGAAGAACAACAAAAGGGGTGCAAATAGTAAAAGCAACAAAGGGAGTGTCATTTAATTTCTTTGCAATCTTGCTTGTGTTAATTACTTGTTAATCACGCAATTAGTCGGTGAGTGTGTCTTCAAGGGCTCAAAGTGTCCAAGAAGCCTCACCTAGGGCCGTCTAGCTTAATTTTGTTTTTATTAATTGCTTTAATTGAACCAACTTGCTTTAATCACTTCGTTAATTTCTTGTTTAATCTTGTTTAAGGCTTTCATAGCTTGCATTGTTTTCTTGCATTAAAAATTTGATTTCTTCAACCTAATTGTGTTTTAAGTGGTTTACTAAGAGAAAGCTTTGTGTGAAGACATTGAGGGATAGTCTTTGGCTAAGGCAAGGCTTGGTATTTAAGTAGTCCATTGTGACTCACCTCCCTTACCTGGAAGACTACCTTCTTTGACTTCCCTAAATTTTCTCAAGGTAAAATATTTCTATACACAAAGGTCTAGTCATGTCTTCTCATTCCTTTAAATCTCTTAAAAGTGAGGTGAAATCCTTGAAATCTCTTTTGGAACAACTTTCCAAGAATATTCAATCAATTTCATCTAAACAATTGGAGAATGAGGCCAAAACTAATGAATTGACTAAATCAAAGGATGAGAAGTCTCACATTTCAAAAAAATTACCTTCTCATGCATCTATCTCTAAAAAGCATGATTCTTTTGGGGAGGGAAGACATAGAAGAGATAGAAAAGAACAAGAAAGCCCAAGAGAGGTTAGGGTAGACCTACCCCATTCCCATGGAAAAGAAAATATAGAAACTTGCCTAGATTGGGAAATGAGGGTAGAAAAATTGTTTGCTTCCTATAAAGAAAGAAAGGAAAGAAAGATACAAAAGAAAAGAGAGGAAGCCGAAAGGGAAGCTAAAGAAAAAGAAGAAGAAAAAGAAAAGCATGAGAAGACCCTTGAGAAACAAAAGGCGTGGGAGAATAGTGTTCCTTCTCACAAGGTCATTCAACAAGATAAAAGATTTAAAAATACCTTTGAAAATATGCGTCTTGTTGAACAACCTAGCCTTTCCTTTTGTAAAGGAACACTTGCAAGCATAGTAACAAAAAAAGAGTCTTTAAAAGAAGCTTGCATAGATAAAGATAAAGTGGATTATTTCTCATATGTGCTAGGATATCACCAAGTGAATGTCAAGTTATTTACAAGCATCTACAAAAACAAATTTTTATGTGAAGTAGTGCCTAAAGAAACTTGTCATGTCCTATTGAGACAACCATTGCCAAGTGTGCAACTTCTCATAAACAATGGTTGTAACAACGAGACTATCTTTACACATAAGAGAAAAATTCTTCATGAAGGAGAACTCATGGACCAAATTAGAGTTGATAAAACTCTAGAGCTTTTAAAAGGAAAACTTTTGTCACCAATGAGAAAAGATGTTCAAAGACATTACCCTAGATACATTTCTTGTTTTAAAAATACACCTAAGGTGATGTCTCATGAACTCTATACTCCTTTACCTTTTGCAAATGATCCTTGGGAAGACATAAACCTCAATTTTATCTTAGAGCTTCCTAGGACAACAAAAGGTTTTGATTCCATTTTTATGGATATGGATAATCTCTTCTATATAGAAGTGACAAGTCTTCATGGTTTATCTTCAAGCATAGTATTGGATAGAGCTCCAAAATTTGAAAACCATCATTTGAGGAATCTTTTAGAAAAACTTGAAATTAAGTTGTACTCTTCAAATTTTTATCCTCAAAAGAATGGTCAAAATAAAATTGAAAACATAGCTATTTTTACTATGCCTAGAGAAATCATGAAAGACAATCACAATTCTTGGGATGAGTATCCTTTTGAGCATGCATACAATGGAGTAGTCCACAAGACTACTAATATTTCTACATTTAAAATTGCATGTGGACTTAATCCTCTTTCGCTTTTTAAGTTGTTACCCTTTCCTAAAGGTATTGTGCCTAAGGAAAAGGTAACCAATATTGAAAATTTTCAAATACATAAGAGGATTAGAGAACACATACAACCATCAAAAGAGAAATATTGTACAAAGTTGCCAAAAACAAAAGAAAAACAAAAATGGCAACTTCATACAATTAAGTTCTCTCCAATTGCTCACACTAACACCTTTCCTTTGTTTGATGATTTCCATAGGTGGACGTTTGATCCGGGAGGACAAGCCTTGCCAAAACAATAGGCTGCTATCCGAGATCAAATCTGTAGATGTGAGGATAGATCTTCTCAAAGGAGGAGGAGATGATGGACACCATCCAGCCCCATCCATCCCCCTAGTTGAAGACAAAGCAAGGGATTTGAGGACAAATCCTTTTTCAAGAGGGAGGGGATGATGGAAGAGGGCCAAGCACAACCTTCCATGAAAGGCAAGAGCCAAGTCAAGAGCTTCTAAGACCAAGCTAGGAGCGTCTAAGACAAGCTAGGAGCGTCTAGGACGAGAAGGCCAAGCTAGAAGCGTCTAGGACAAGAAGACTTGGATCAAAGCTATGAATGGGAGAGTGGCATACTAGCACATATTCCGTGAAGGCCCATCAAATGTAGTTTAGCTTTAATTGGGGTGTAAATAGCATAGCCATGTGGACAAATGTTTATTTTTCTGCACATTAGAATTAAGGAGAAGTTAACCTTCCCACTATTCTAGAAAGCCCATGGAGGGGGTGAACTTACAAACTAGACACACCCCTCCCCATGTGCTCACACTTTCCATGTGGCCCATGTGCTTCACATTTACAATTCATTTGGCTAGCATTAGGGTTGCATTATGGTCCTCCTTAGCCTATAAAAGGAGGAGCCTACACCTTGTATTTTCAAGATTAAATAGAGTATTGTTATGCTGCCAAATTGTGCCATACACTACTCCTTGCCTAACACTTAGGTTTTAGTCTTCAATTCATCACTACCAAAGGGGCTGGCCAAACCTCCCCATTTCCTCACTCTTCATGCACCTTCAAGGCACCCATGCTTCCTAGGAAGGCCTTGCTCACCTCCTCTATAAGCTTCCGCATCCATCATCACCAAGGAACTCCAAAATCCAAAGAAGAGCTCATAGGAATGCTATCACCCATACTATTCTGGGAACCTCCTCAGCCCACCTTCCCTTTGCTTTCTCCAGCCTTCTCTTCAGTCCTCTGAGGAGGACTCGGTTGGCCGACTCGACCTACCCGTTGGTCTGTGGGTGCTCGACTGATGTAAACACCTGCTTGATTCCCAACTCTGTACATAGCTTCCCCAATTGTTGGCTTGCAAACTGCGTGCCATTGTCAAACACTAAGCGTTTGGGTACGCCGAAGCGGCAGACTATGTTCTTCCACACGAAGTGTTGGATCTTTTGTGCTGTAATCTGTGCTACTGGCTCAGCCTAAATCCACTTCGTAAAATATTCTATGGTGACCACGAGGTACTTCATCTATCGTATCGCCAAAGGGAAAGGCCCCAAGATGTCGATTCCCCATGTGTGAAACGGCCAAGGGCTGTATATCGACCTGAGTTCTTCTGGTGGCGCCTTAGGCCAATCAGCATGCAATTGGCATTACTTGCACTGCTGCGCATACCTAGTGCAATCTTCCCTCATCGTTGGCCAGTAGTACCCTGCTCGAAGGGCCTTAGAGGCCAGAGCTCGACCTCCGATATGAGTACCACAGATACCTTCATGGAGCTCTGCCATTATTCTTACACACTGCTCGCCATGCACGCAGACCAAAATGGGATGGGTAAACCCATGTCTGTACAACTCGCCTTCAATGAGCGTGTACTTGGACGAGTTTTTCTTTATCTTCTTTGCCTCCGTCGGCTCTACTGGGAGCATTCCATCCACTATGTAACGCTTATAGGGCGTCATCCATGTCTCTCCATTCTGTAGCAGGCAGATCTGTGACGCCTCCACCTCCATTAGCATGCATGCGTTGACTCGTGGTTTCTTCAAAGTTTCTTGAGTCAACGAGCGATGACTCCTCTTCTCACCATCTGACTGGCTGATCTGATGGACTCCCACCAAGTTATCAGCTGTATAAGTACGAGGCGCCCTCAGGGTCTCCTGGATGACTGTCCTCTGTCTGCCCCCCTTGCCTGAGCTGGCGAGTTTGGCCAACAAGTCAGCTCTGGCATTCTGCTCCCTGGGCACGTGTACTAGTTCAAATATTTCAAATGAACTCTTCAACCTCTGGACATACTCCAAGTAAGAGGCCATCTGAGGGTCTTTGGCCTGGTACTCTCCCGCCACTTGACCGGTGACCAACAATGAGTCACTCTTGGCCATAAGGCTCTGCGCTCCCATCTCCTTTGCCAACAACATCCCATACTCTGCGTGGTTATTGTTGGCTTTGAAAGCGAACCGCAGGGCCTGCTCTATCAACAACCCCTTGGGTCCTTCCAGGATCACCCCCGCTCCGCTGCCTTGCTGATTCGAGGACCCGTCTACTGACAATACCCATTTGAAATTGGGTCCCTCCTGCTGGGCCTCGGTTGAGGACATCTCGGCCACAAAGTCAGCGTAGACCTGTCCTTTGATCGGGCCCCTGGGTTCATACTGGATGTCGAATTCTGACAACTCGACTGCCCAACGCACCATTCTTCCTGCCACATCAGGCTTCTGCAGGACCTTGCATATCTGTAAATCTGTCATCACCACCACTGTGAAGCTCTGGAAATAGTGGCGAAGTCTCCTGGCTGAAAACACCACTGCTAATGCTGCCTTTTCTAAGGCTTGGTATCTCGTCTCAGGCCCCTGCAACACTTTGCTGACAAAATAAATGGGCTTCTGGCTCTGTTGCTGTTCTTGAACCAAGACAGAACTCACCGCCCTATCTGTAACTGCAAAGTACAGATGCAGGGGTGTGCCCAGCTGAGGCTTGCACAAGACTGGTGGGCTGGCCAGATACTCTTTGAGCTTAAGGAAGGCCTGCTCACATTCTGAAGTCCAGGTGAATCTGCTATTCTTCCTTAGGCATTGGAAATAAGGGTGGCCTTTGTCTCCTCCGGCTGACATGAACCTGGAGAGTGCAGCCATCCGACCCGTCAACTGTTGCAGTTCTTTGACCGATGTCGGGCTCCTCATGGCTATGATCGCGGCACACTTGTCTGGGTTGGCCTCAATCCCTCTTTCCGTGAGCAAAAACCCAAGGAACTTGCCTGCTTCCACCCCAAAGACGCACTTTTCTGGATTCAACTTCAACCTGTACTTTGCTATTGTATTAAACAGCTCCTCCAAGTCGTCAACATGCTGATCTCGTGCCTGGGACGTCACCACCATGTCATCTACATAGGCCTGTACATTGCGTCCAAGCATGGGGGCGAGGACCTTGTCCATCAGCCTCTGATATGTGGCACCCGTGTTCTTCAGCCCAAACGGCATGACTGTGTAGCAGTAACAAGACAGCTCTGTCATGAACGCAGTCTTGTTCTCATCCATCGGGTGCATCTTGATCTAATTGTACCCAGAGAAAGCGTCCAAGAAGCTGAGTAACTTGCAGCCCGAGGCACTGTCTACTAGCGCGTCTATGTTGGGCAGAGGGTAGGAATCTTTTGGACAGGCCTTGTTGAGATCTGTGAAGTCCACACACATCCTCCACTTCCCATTGGCCTTTTTTACCAGGACGACATTCGCAAGCCACTCAGGGTATTGTATTTCTCGTATGTGGCCTGCTTTCAGCAACTTCTGTGTTTCCTCCCTGATTACCTGCCTTCGTTCATCATTGAACTTCCTTCTCCTTTGGCGGACTGGTCTGACTTGGGGATTCAGTGCCAGGCGATGGCATAGAAAATCAGGGTCAATGCCTGGCATGTCTGAGGGGGACCTAGCGAAAGCGTCCAGATGCTTTCCTATAACTCCCGCCACCTGGTCTTGGGTCTCCTGAGACAGGGATTTACCCAGCTTGAAAATCTTCCCCCCGATCTCCTTCTCCACGACCTCCTCTGTCGGTTCGGGTCGCCTCGCCCGAGCGACCTCTGCTCGGGTGACCCCGACGTCACCTCGGGGCATATCTACTTCATTGCCACCTCCTCCCGGTGGTGAGGTGGTCACCATACAGACTCCTCTCTTTGTCTTGAGGCTATTCTCATAGCACCTTTTAGCCTCTTTTTGATCTGACTTGATGGTTACCACCATCCCCTCCATCGAGGGCAACTTCATCTTCATGTGCCTTGTGGACACCACAGCCCCTAGCCAGTTCAGGGCCGGTCTGCCCAGAAGTATATTGTAGGCAGAGGGAGCGTTCACCACAAGGTACCTGATGTTCTCTGTGCGGGATGCTACCCCATCAGTGAACGTGGTCCTCAACTCTATGTACCCCCGCACCTCTACTTGGTCTCCTGCGAACCCATACAAACAGCCGACGTAGGGTCGCAGCTGATCAGGAGACAACTGTAACTTGTTGAAAGTCGACCAGAACATCACATCGGCCGAGCTTCCCTGATCTACTAATACCCGGTGCACCTTGCGTGTGGCAGTGACAACTGAAATTACCACCGGATCGTTATCATGGGGGACAACATCTCGGCGATCAGCCTTTGTGAAGTCGAGGTCGATGTCCGGGAAGTGATCTTCCTCGCAGGTCTCCACTGCCATCACCGAACGTGCATACTTCTTACGTTGCGAAGAAGTGCACCCTCCTCTTGAGAACCCACCTTATATAGTGTGGATCTCACCATGTATGGGCACTTCATGCCCCTGGTCTGTCCTTGATACAATGACCGCTTCGCCCTCTGGTGCCTCCTTCAGATAGTCATTCAAAAACCCACTCTTCACCAACTCGTCCAATTGGTGGCCCAGGGCCAGTTAATTTCGAGTGGGGTGACCAAAGGCCTGATGGAACTCGCACCAGGCGTTTTTGTTTGGCCCCAGCCTCTTGTCACTTTTTGGGGGCATCTTCAATCTTTCTGCCACATTAGGAATGGCAATCAACTCTTTCAGCTCCACCACAAATTCATGTCTAGGGGGCATGTCATCTTTGCTTCGTCCCCTAGCTTGTGGTTTTCGGGGCTCATAGGGCTTCTGTTTCCCTTGAGCCTTCTTCTCTGTGGTTGCCTCGTGCACCCGCAGCGGTTGAGGCCGATTAGGCGCTCGGGGCCTTAACGAGACTGCGCTTTCTCGCTTCTCGCTGAGCTCTCCTTCGGCAATAATGTGGGCCACAGCACGTCGTTTTATGTCGCTGAAAGTCTTGGGGCGGCTGCGTATCAGAGATTCGCTGAAAGGCCCTGGCAATACGCCCTTCCTGAAGGCGTGCACCACCATGTCTTCATCCTTGGTGTGCAACCTTACCACCATCGCCCCAAACCTGTTGAGGTAATCTTTAAGGGACTCCCTCTGGTGCTGCCTTACATCGAAAAGATCGTAAGACACTGGTGGAGGGGCCCTGTTGACAAGATATTGCTCCCTGAACAGCGCGGAGAATTGCGCGAAGGACGTGATATGTCCTTCAGGCAAACTCATGAACCATTCTAGCGCGGTTCCTGTCAGTGTGGCCATAAAGAGCTTGCAGTGCACTGCGTCGGACCCTCCTGACAACATCATCTGCGTATGGAAAGCAGTGAGATGTGTTTCAGGATCCTCTTTCCCGGTGAACACGGTCTTAGGCCCTACAAAGGTGGCTGGGACCACCGTGTTCATAATTGCCTGGGAGAAAGGCATGGGAAAGGCCCTTGGGGGCACTGGTGGGGCTCGATCATCTTCCCCACGATCTCCAGCTTGTATGTGTTGCAAATTCAAGCGCAGCTCCTCATTCGCTCGGTGCAACTCCTCGTTCCTGGCCTGTGAGGCAGCCAGTTCTTCTTGCATACGCGCCTGATGCGCTCTGGACTCCACCACCGTCTCCTGGAGGGCGCGCATCATTTCCATAAGCTGTTGCAGGGTAACGCTGTCGCCTCCATTTGGTGGAACGGACTCGTGTCTTGTATTCCTCATCTTCTGTGGTTTTTACTCTCACTCTCGTGTATGGGACCTTGTTTTACTTCGGGCCCCACGGTGGGCGCCAAATGTTCTTGCTGGTTGACTCGCCTGTCAGTTGACTCCACGACACTCACGCACCACCTTCCTCATGTTGATATATGCTTGGTTCTTGCGAAACAATCTGCACCTGCAAAAGATAAAGGGGCGCCCTAGAGGCCGTTTGCACTCCGATGCTCAAGTCAGCGTAGGGCAAGAAACACCAAGTGTATTGAGTTTCTCTGTGTTTAGGTCTAGCAACTGCGTACCTTTGTGAAGTATTTTACTGTCCCTTATATAGTCTAGGGTTTATTGCGCCGCTAGCCCTAATTAGGGTTTACTGCACTGCTAGCCATATTTAGGGTTTACTGGAATACCCTTGCGTCGCTATCACCCAATCTTAGGGTAATCTAGCACATAAGGTTTCCCTCTCTGGAGTGCAAACTTTAACAGGGTGACCACCTGGGTGCCTCCTTGTGCACCTAGTCTCTGGGGCCACCTGTTCTGGGAGTGCCTTCACTGTTCACGTGCCATGCATGTAGCTTCACTGGGAAAACCCTAGTTCTGGTGAGCACTTGTCCCCTCAGGACTCTACACCTAACTGTGCTCTCCCTGCTACCCGCATAGGCTCTTCGTGATCCAGGCCTCTCCCTACCTCTGGGTATTTAACTGGTCATTGGCCCACTCTGGGAACCAATCTTAGCTGTTCTGTTTACGCTATTCAAATCACCCAAGACCGATGTCACCTCGTCACACTCTGTTGCCGAGGACTGATCACCCTGCGAAGTGACGAGGACACATCAGCCCTTTCTAGTGACCATCACGCTGATGACTACTCACCCTTCTTTGTGGGAACATGCTGATGACTCATCACCCTTCTCTGTAGGCTGATGACTAATCACCCTTCTCTCTAAGCTGATGACTAATCACCCCTTTCTGTAGGCTGATGACTAATCACCCATTTCTGTAGGCTGATGACTCATCGCCCTTCTCTGTAGGCTGATGACTAATCACCCCTCTCTGCAGGCTGATGACTAATCACCCCTCTCTGTAGGATGACGACTCATCGCCCTTCTCTGTTCAATACCCCCTGTGGGGTTCATTCCACGTGGCTTTGGCCCATGCTGTGGGACCCAGCTGACGTCCGAGGACTGGTCAGTACAAGTATAAACCAGATGGACCCTCATTCATAAGGGGACCAAACCTATGTACTTGAAAATATTTTCTGTAGGAAATCTTGGAGGAAAGAAAGCAACTTTGGTACTTGGACAGTGGATGCTCCAAGCATATGACAGGGGACAAATCAAAGTTCCTGAGAATATCCTTCAAGCAAGAGGGTTATGTCACCTATTGAGACAACAACAAAGGAAGAATACTTGGGAGAGGATCCATAGGAGATGAGAGCATCTACTGAGTATTAGCCAACTATGTGACAAGGTGATGTGAGTTGATTTTATGATTTATCATTTTATGGTGGCACTTTAATTAGGATTGAGATTTTAGGATGATTAAGGTGAGAACCTAAGGAAAATCCCCACTGGACATTAACTTAACCAAGTGGTTAAGTAGATGTGAAGGTTCATTTCACAAAGGCAAAAGGAAAACACAATTATGGTGAAGATGATGACAAGTAAAGGTGCTGAAATTAAAAGAGGAAACTAAACATAATGAAGGAAACCGAATAGGAAACAAAGCATTAAAACAAGAACAAGACATAGATTTCGTAATTGAAATTTGGAATGGAAATGGAATGGAAAAAGATAAGTGAAAGAAAACTTAGGAGAATGAAGCTAGAGAAGTGATCACGCCACTTGGATGGTGGTTTACTCCAAGATGAGTGAAGGATGCCACCACTTGAGAGCTCTCTAAATCTCACAAGATAAGACAATGGTGTAAGGAGACAAAGCTCAGAAACTCTAATACAAATTGTGTATAGTAACTTTACTCTAAATTCAACATGAAAATACATGAGGTAAGCCTCCTTATTTATAAGTGAAGGAGCCTTGGAGAGCAAGCATAAGGGGTAGGATGGGAAGAGTGAAAAAATGGGCAGCCTTAGGGTTTGACTAAGTCAAACCCGCATCCTAGGCTTGTCCTTCTAGAAACTAGGTCAAAAAGCCTTCCAAAAGGGCCAAGAACATCCTAAAATGCTAACTACACCCCCTATTATACTAAAGGCACCTTATTCTAGCCTATATTTGCTATTTGGACCCCCAAAGTGAGCCCAAATCATTTACAATATTTTCTAATCATTAAGAAGACCAGCAGGAAGAACTTTAGGTGCTCTGGTCTTTGTCCCATTCTCCATTTGGTGAGGTCTCTTCTTTGAGGTGACTTCTCTTTATATTCTTTAGCGTCCTTGATCATCACCTTGTGGGCTTAGTTTGCATCACGACGCCTCCTCCAGTGCCACATACGCGTTGACCCTTGGCTTCTTAGAGGCTTGGAGAGAAACACTTGTGAGAGAAGAGAAGAGAACTTTGAAGATTCTTTTTAAAATTGTGTGATTTCAATTTTTTATTTTTGTAATTTGGCCATTATCTTTACTTTAGGTGTCTTGGAAGAGCCTTTGGTGTTCTTCCATCTCCTACAAGTTTTCTTTAATTTGCTTATACACGCTTTAGACGGTGAGTGTGTCTTGAAGGTTCATAAGTGCCAACAAGCCTCACCATTAGGAGTCGTCTAGTTTAAATTTTTTTTTGCAATTTAAATTCTTAGTTTTTAAAAGCTTTCTTTTAGGTTCTTTCTTTAGAAAAACTCTTTGTTTGTGTTGAAGAAGTTTTCATTGGAAGGAGATTTGTGAAGTGCATTGGAATAAGTTCTGGCTAGGAAAGACTTGGTACTTAAGAGTGTCCATTGTGACCCACCTCTCTTTCCTGGGAATTTACCTTGTGTGCTAAACTCACTTTCCTTCTTGTGAAAAAATCTCTTAAATACAAAGCTTAATATGTCTATGTATACTTCTCATCATAGTAGAAGTGATTCAAGTTCTTCATCAAAACAATTGAAAAATATTTCTCAAGAACTTAAGTCACTTCAATTGTGGAGGCAACAAGATATCCATCTTGCCATTCTTGAGAAGGAACTTAGAATTTTAAGGCAAAAAGAGGAGAGAAAAGTTAAAGAAAAACAAAGTATAGAACATCCAAAAGACCTGGAAAAAGAAAGGAAGAAAGGGTATAGATATGAAAAATTGGGGCAAAAAGGAAATAGTCATAGAGATGAGGAGCATAGTCAAAGAAGAAAGATTTATAATCCTCATTATCAAAAAAAAGAAGGGATGTGTTTTGAGCCTAGAAGTTTATATTATTCTGCCGAGCCTGAAGTATACATTCCTTACTTTGATGGAAATAAAAATGTTGAAGCATACTTAGAATGGGAGACAAAGGTTGATCAAATATTTGAAAAGCACCAATTGGATGAATTTAGCAGATTTTCCATGGCTACCCTAAGTTTTCAAAAATATGCTAGATCTTGGTGGACACAAAGGGAAACTGATGTTAGAATTGGCAGAAAATCAGAAGTACTGAATTGGGATGAATTGAAGATGTGTATGAGAAGAAAATTTGTTCCGTCTTCATATGTGAAAAAGAAGAAGCTTAAAGAAGAAATGAAAGAGCTTGTAGAAAAAGGAAGAAACTTTATACAAGGAGAAAAAGAATATGCTAGAAGAGAAAAAGAGTTTAAAGAAAAATTTCAAGCTCTTGTCAGAAAGAAAGAAGAGAAGGAGAAAAGGGAAGGAGAGGAAAACGAAAGGAAAGATAGAGAAGAGAAATAAAAGAGAGAAAAAGTGATGATAGAAAAGGAAAGTACAAAAAACTCTTTTTCTGGATCTGAATTAGATATCGATAACATTTTATCTTCTCTAGAAAACCCTTGTGAGGATGTGCTTGAAGAAAAATCTATGTTTGGAGCTGAACCAGATATAGATATAAATGTTTCCTCCACAGAAAATATAGAAGAATGTTTGATTGAAAAGGTAGAAGAGGAAATCAACAAAGAAGTAGAGTCTTTTATGACACCCGCTGAAAACATAGTTGAGAAAGAATCCTCAAAGGGGGATTGCAATATTTTGAACTCTTCTTTTCAATTATATAATGCTCATTCTTCTTTACAAAAATCTCAAAAACCAAACTTTGTGATGTTGTGGCCTAGCTTGGGCAATAAACAACACAAAGTGAACAAAAATATTTTTGAAAGGGGTCTTATGTTTTTCTTTAAAAATAATTTTAAAGATAAAAGGCCTTATTTTTGTTTAGTTTTCTTTTGTTTTAATTTTCTTTTAAAAAAGAAAATTATCTCGTGTTTGTTTGATGTTTATTGTAGATTGACATTTGACCCAGGAGGAAAACATCAAATAAATAGAGGCTGCTGTCATTGAGCATCATTCAGATCTGAGGACAGATCCTTTTCAAGAGGGAGGAGACAATGGAAACCGTCCAGCCTTGAAACTTTCGGCCAAGAAGATAGACGAAGATTGAGCTTTAATGAAGAGTTTGTAGAGTCTTTTTCTTCTTCTTAGCCTTGTAAAAATTGTATAGAGTAGTTAAGAAGTTTTGGGCCTTGTATTTTGGGCCAAAGTAGGGAAGGATGTAAATAGAAAATAAAGTAAAGTGTAAAATAGTAAAGGAGGGGTGCAAATAGAAATGTAGGCAAGGAAGGCATGAGGCTCCACATGTCTACTCCTTAATGGAGAGGATTTGCACCAATACACTCTCATTTGAGAGTTTTTGAGAGACTTTCTCCTATAAATAGGAGTCTCTTATACATGTATTTTTTAACATGGAATTAGTAATGAAATGCTGCCTAATTTTGGCCATTCTACTTGTTCTTAAGTTCTCCCTAGGTTAGTCTCCTTCAAGACTTAGCCTAGACTCTTTCCTAGTGAGTTGGCCTCACCTCTCACTCTCACAAATTCCTAACTCCACTTCAATCCATGGAAACTCCTCTTGAGTTTCTGTAATGCTTTCGCTCCTCAAATCTCCTTTATCATCCATTTATAGAAGAAATCACAAAGATCACTATTAGAAGAAGAACGTTTTTCCATCAAATCCCCGACAAGGATCTGCTCCATCAAACGGAGGCGAAGGCGTCACCATGTAACAGCTCATGGAAACGATGCTCGCGCTCCAAGAAACGGTGGCAGAGTCCAGGGCGCAGCAGGAGCGCATGCAGGCGGACTTGGCCGCTTCCCAGGCCAGAAATGAGGAGCTGCACAAGGCCAATGAAGAGCTACGCTTGAATCTGCACCACATGCTGCAAGTTGGGGGTCGCGTGGGAGAGGAACAGGCCCCACCAACGCCCCCAAGGGCCTTTCCCATCCCCTTCTCCCCCGAAATCATGAACACGGTACTGCCTCCCAACCTAGTGGGAGTGAAGGCGTCGTTCACGGGGGTGGAAGATCCAGAAGCACATTTGACAGTCTTCCTCACTCAGATGATGCTGTCTAGAGGCTCAGACGCTGTGTACTGCAAAATGTTTATGAGTACACTGAGCGGAATAGCTATGGAGTGGTTCGTGAGCCTGCCAGAGGGCCACATCACCTCCTTCCATCAGTTTTCAAAGCTGTTCACGGAGCAGTATATTGTCAACAGAGCGCCACCGGTGGTGTCTTACGATCTGTTTGACGTGTGCCAGTACCAGGGGGAGTCGCTGAAGGACTTTCTCAACCGCTTTGGTGCGCAGGTGGTGAGATTGCCCAGCAAGGATGAGAACATGCTGGTGCATTCATTCAAGAAAGGCGTGCTACCTGGTCCTTTCAGTGAATCGCTCATCAGAAGCCACCCTGCCACCTTCGCTGAGATCCGGCGATGCGCAGTGGCGCACATAGTAGCAGAGACGGAGGTCTCCGAGAAGAGGGGCAGTGTTGCACCATCAAAGCCACGCGGAGGTCAAGGGAAGCAGCAGCAACAGGCGTGGGTGTATGAGGCCAAGGAAGGGAAGAAGGCGCAGGGAAGGCCTCGTCCCTATGCACCCAGGAAGGACCAGGCTAGGGGGCGTGCAAGGGAGAACAACGCACCCCCTAGGTATGATTTCATGGTGGAGTTGGCAGAGCTGATCGCCATCCCTGCCGTGGCTGCAAGGCTCCGAGTACCAGAGAAAACCGACAGGGTACTTGGAAAGAAGAAGGATGAGTGGTGTGAGTTCCATCAGACTTATGGACACACACTCCGCACCTGCCTGGCATTGGGGCATCAACTCGCCGAGTTGGTGAAGACAGGTTTCCTGACTGATTACCTACGGAAGGCACAGGGTGATCGCGCCTCGGGGTCTCAGGCAGGTGATCAGCAACATGAAATCCCTGTGCATGGGGAAGTGATGAAAATTGCTGGGGGCTTTTCTGGCGGAGGGTGCTCCGCGTCACAGAGAAGAAGGTATGCACGATCAGTGATGGCCGTGGACTCAGTGGATGGAAGCCATTTTCCCGAGGTGGATATCACATTCACAAGGGCTGATCTGCAGGACGTTGTACCTCACGACAACGATCCTGTGGTCATCTCCCTTGTGACAGCAGGAAGACGAGTGCACAGGGCGCTTGTAGACCAAGGAAGCTCAGCGGACGTCATGTTCTGGCCGACGTTCAACAAGTTGCAGCTGTCCCTCGATCAGTTGAGGCCATATGTTGGGTGTCTTTATGGTTTCGCGGGGGACCAGGTCGAGGTGAGGGGCTACATAGAGCTGAGGACGACGTTCACCGATGGAGTGACGTCCCGCACAGAGAAGATAAAGTACTTGGTGGTAAATGCCCCATCTGCATACAATATCTTGCTGGGAAGACCCACGCTCAACAGGTTGGGTGCAGTGCCATCGACGAGGCACATGAAGTTGAAGCTGCTGTCGGTGGAAGGGGCTGTCATTACCATCAAGTCAGATCAGGCTGAGGCTAGGCGCTGTTATGAGAACAGCCTCAAGCAGAAGAGAAGCATCTGCCATGTCACTACAACACCACCAGCAGGCGTTCTCCAGGAGCGATCGGTGGTTCGTGGTACACAGGCAGATCAGGTAATGGAAGATGCTACGCTGGGGGGCTCCCAGGTAGCTCAAGTTGAAGCTGAAGCAGGGGGCATGATCGCTCCTCGTGAGTCGGGCATCGCCAGGGCGGTCATCGCCAATGAAAGGAGACCCCATCCAGCTGAGGGATGGGAAGAGGTGGAAATAAGGGGAAAGAGGTTTAAGTTGGGGGGATCGCTTGTAACATCCCGCCAAAATAAAACCATACATACATGTATAATGAAAATAAAGGTAAACAAATAATATCGAAGAGTACATGATAATATATATATAAGTAATGAAGTTGCTCCTCTTAGGGAGTTTAATACATAACCAGTCAAATGTTTTCAACACTTAAACAAAATACAACAAAATAGACGAACAGGCGATCTCCCTACGAAAGGGCGATCTCCTATCAGGCAGGCGATCTCCTATCAGCCAGGCGATCTCCTATCAAACCGGCGATCTCAACTTCCTGTAACGTCATCTGCTCCCGTGCAAATTATACACGATCATCGCAAGTTTTAAGAAGAACACCCACAAAACGAAAACGCAGGGTAAGCTAGATATTTTAAGGAGAGTTTAAATATGAACTTAAAAATCAAGATAAAAATCAATTTAAGGCACCCACGTAAAACCATCAGCTTTCTCATTCTTCCCACATGACTATCAAGCAAAACACATATTTCACAATTCCTCGAGAGTCGTTCAAGTCACACAATGCATCAAGTGTCTATCAAAAATACAATGCTCCTCATTTCTCACGTCAGACTTTCCACTGACTCACAATACATAGACACATGACTCTACTTCCGGATGACTCGTGCGTTAACTCAGGCTCAGAGATCTGCACCTGTCATACCACATTGCTGTAAAGTTCCCACAGCTGTGCACATAACCACAATCTCAATATCATAACTCTTCCGGTATGACAGGGTAAATTCATATAACAGGCCGAGCTCGTTCTTTTTCACACGAGACGCCCATACGTATGAACCTCCTTCGACTCTCACCCACTGAATAACTTCATCTACGTGATTCCATTATCTCAGCAGAGTCAGGATGTCTCCTTCTCGACGAGCCCCTAGTCAATACACATTACACACGATCTTACACGGTATTTTCTTTCCTGAAAATACTATGCCTTGATCCCACATTCACAACATTTCACACATCATACAACACTTAATGAACAATTTCAGTCACAATAAAACTCATGCCAAGGATTCAGATTTCCGTATATCACATTTAAATCTCAAAACAGTCTCAAACCACACCAAAAACAGGGGAGTTCGTAAAACAACGCCAAAACCGGCGATCTGATTCAAAAGAAGGGGATTTCGAAATCTGCATTTAAAACCGGCGACCACGTCGCCCAAACACATAGAACAGAGCATTCACGAAGATGGAAACGAAACCGGCGACCATGTCGCCCTCACTTCAGGAACAGCTAATCTATGACTTGTATTGAAAATGAAGGCTAGCTTCCCTTACCTGGACTTGCGCAAAATACCAAGAGCTCCTAAATCCAACGAAGCTTGAAGAATGCCTTGGCTCTGTTTTTGCGTCTGGTTTGAAGGACTTGCAGAGAACTTCCCAGGTGCTCTAATGGTGGCCGTCGCTCGTCGTACTCTTGTGTGAAGGTGCCCGAATCGCAGCGCGAAGGAGAGAAATGGAGGAGAAGGGAGGTAACTCACTTTTTCGCTCTTTGGATAACTGCAACGTTTTTCCTCCTCTCAGAAGTGGGTTCTTGCCTCTTAAACCAACTTGTCCACAAAAGCAGCTGCCACCACCCACTCTGCAGGGAAGTCTGAGTGTACGTTTCACTGAACAGTACGACCACTGTTGTCTCTTGTGCATGCCAACCACTGCTCTGAACAGTACGACCACTGTTGTCTCTTGTGCATGCCAACATTCTGATGTCACTGTTCTCAACCAACACTTTTTGTCTACGTGTCGCGCGTGCTGCGCGTCTCATGCTGGGAGTCTGGGTCCCACCTTCTCTACGTACAACTCGACATCGCGCGATAACCTTCCACCGATGACCTCTTGCGTGAAGACTCTCCACCGATGACTCATCCTGGAGGACGACCGATGTCTCTCTCTGGAAGACGACCGATGTCTCTCTTTGGTGATGCCCGCATGCCCCGCGCCCTGGCGATGCCCGCATGCCTCGCGCCCTGGCGATGCCCGCATGCCTTGCGCCCCGGCGATGCCCGCATGCCTCGCGCCCCGGCGATGCCCGCATGCCTCGCGCCCTGGCGATGCCCGCATGCCTCGCGCCCCGGCGATGTCCGCATGCCTCGCGCCCTGGCGATGCCCGCATGCCTCGCGCCCTGGCGATGCCCGCATGCCTCGCGCCCCGGCGATGCCCGCATGCCTCGCGCCCCGGCGATGCCCGACGACACACCTCGCCTTCCTGAAGGTTCTCCATTCCACTATGTTACGTCCAAGGTATCATCTCCACATGACTCGGTGACGTCGGTAGCTTCACATTTCCAAGGGTAGATTGGCACTTGCCCTCGTGCGCCCATGCATGCAACACTAAGGACGATCTCCTATACTCAAGCATAGAGCTTCGCATGCACCGCGTGTCTAAGGCTTAACCCACACCTTGACGCACGTGGTTTTTGGGAACCCACTATGGTTGATCCAACATCTTGACTACACACTAAGTGTAGTTTCGGCGATCAGGTGTACTATAGGCGACAGGCGACTAGGTACACTACAGGCGATTGGCGTTTAGGTGAAATCAAAGCGACAGGCGATCATGTGCCAGAGAAGTCGGAGATCGCCTACTCTTTCAATTTCGGCGATCTCGTAGACTTTTAAGCTATACTTCCCTTCCTTTATATTTTAAATAAGAATATACTTAGAATTCATTTAAAATATATCACTTTTATTCCAATATAATTTTCTAGGTTCTTACATCGCTCGCTGCAGAAGAACGAGCACAGATCGCCGGTGTGATTGAGAGGCACATGGGCACCTTTGCATGGTCAGCTTCTGACATGCCAGGGATCGACCCCGATTTTCTTTGCCACCACCTGTCGATGGACCCCAAGGTGCGACCAGTGCGCCAAAGGCGAAGGAAGTTCAATGAAGAGAAGAGGAAGGTGATCCATGATGAGACGCAAAAGCTCCTTGCTGCAGGACATATCAGAGAGATCCAGTACCCCGAGTGGTTGGCGAACGTGGTACTGGTGCAGAAGTTAAACAGCAAGTGGAGGATGTGTGTGGACTTCACTGACCTCAATAAGGCCTGCCCCAAGGATTCCTACCCTCTCCCTAGTATAGACGCATTGGTGGACAGCGCATCAGGGGGGAAGCTCTTCAGCTTTCTGGACGCCTTCTCAGGCTACAACTAGATAAGGATGCACCCCATGGACGAGTGCAAGACTGCTTTCATGACGGAACGATCTTGCTACTGCTATAAGGTGATGCCGTTTGGGTTGAAGAACGCAGGAGCTACCTATCTGAGACTTATGGATAGGGTGCTCTCGCCCATGCTTGGAAGGAACGTGCATGCATACGTAGATGACATGGTGGTCACGTCGCGAGAGAAGGCGCATCATGTAGTTGATCTGGAGGAACTTTTCACCACCATCGCCAAGTACAGGTTGAAGCTCAACCCTGAAAAGTGTATCTTCGGTGTGGAGGCTGGGAAGTTCTTAGGTTTCCTTCTAACAGAGCGTGGGATCGAGGCGAATCCAGAGAAGTGTGCGGCAATTGTGGCAATGAGGAGCCCAACGACAGTGAAAGAGGTGCAGCATCTCACTGGTCGGTTATCCACATTGTCACGGTTTATGTCTGCTGGAGGAGAGAAGGGTCATCTGTATTTCCAGTGTCTCAAGCGCAACAGCAGATTCCTTTGGACACAGGAGTGCGAAGAGGCCTTCCTAAAGCTGAAGGAGTATCTGGCGAGCCCACCAGTATTGTGTAAACCACAAGTGGGCACCCCTCTTCGTCTGTACTTTGCTGTGACGGAGAGGGCAGTCAGCTCGGTCCTGGTACAAGAGCAAGATCAGGTCCAGAAGCCTGTGTATTTTGTAAGTAAGGTGTTGCAGGGCCCGGAAACAAGGTATCAGGCTCTGGAGAAGGCAGCGCTGGCGGTAGTTTTTTCAGCTAGAAGGCTCAGACACTATTTCCACAGCTTCACCATAGTGGTCATGACAGACTTGCCCATCCAGAAGGTGTTGAAGAAGCCAGATGTAGCAGGAAGGATGGTCAAGTGGGCTGTGGAACTCTCAGAATTCGACATCCAGTACGAGCCCCGAGGACCGATCAAGGGGCAGGTGTTCGCCGATTTCGTGGTCGAGCTGTCGCCGGTCGCGACACCTGCAGAAGGCGTAGTTTTTCGATGGGTCTTATCGGTGGATGGCTCCTCCAATCAGCAAGGAAGCGGTGCTGGAGTCATTCTGGAAGGCCCGAACGGGGTACTGATCGAACAGTCCCTTCGCTTTGCCTTCAAGGCCAGCAACAATCAGGCGGAGTATGAAGCCCTGTTCGCAGGAATGTTGCTGGCAAGAGAAATGGGAGCAAGAAGTCTGGTGGCTAAGAGTGATTCGTTGCTAGTCACTGGGCAAGTTACAGGGGAGTTCCAGGCGAAAGATCCTCAGATGGCAGCTTACCTGGAGTACTTGCAGCTCTTGAAGACGTCCTTCGATGAGTTTGAGTTGGTGCATGTGCCCCGCGACCAAAATGCCAGAGCAGATCTGCTTGCCAAGCTGGCCAGCTCAGGCAAGGGAGGAAAGCAGAGGACCGTCATTCAAGAGACTCTAAAGGTGCCACGAGCGTTCGTGTCAGACAATCAAGTGCTTCAAGTATCCAAGTCGATGGAGCGTTTGGCGATCAGTCATCGGTCCCTGACTCAAGAAACGCTGAAAGCGCCGAGTTTGAGGGCGCGACCGGCAAGGACCGATGAGGCGATGGAAGTCTGCGCTGTCAAGGAGCCCGATACGTGGATAACACCGTACCAGTTGTACCTAGAGGACGGTGTGCTTCCACTGGACCCGGCAGAGGCAAAGAAGATAAAGAAGAGCTCGAGTAAGTTTACTCTCATTGATGGGAATTTGTTTAGATTTGGCTTTTCCCATCCTGTACAAATGTGCGTGCATGGGGAGCAATGCACCAGACTCATGTCAGAGTTGCACGAGGGGGTGTGCGGAAGCCACGTCGGTGGTCGCGCTTTGGCAAGTAGGATCCTCCGCGCGGGGTACTACTGGCCAACGCTGAAGGAAGACTGTGTGAAGTACGCTCAGCGGTGCAAACAGTGCCAACTTCATGTAGACTGGCATAAGGCACCCCCAGAGGAGTTGAAGTCCATCCATAGCTCGTGGCCATTTCACACGTGGGGGATTGACATCCTGGGACCTTTTCCTCTGGCGATCAGGCAGATGAAGTTCCTCATAGTGGCCATTGAGTATTTCACAAAGTGGGTGGAGGCAGAACCAGTGGCCCACATCACCGCTCAGAAGGTCGAGCATTTTGTCTGGAGGAATATTGTCTGTTGTTTCGGAGTACCCAAGAGGCTGGTATCCGACAATGGCACTCAATTCACCAGTCATCAGTTGAGAAAGATGTGCGAAGAATTGAAGATACAACAAGTGTTCACCTCAGTAGAACACCCGCAGACCAACGGGCAGGTGGAGTCAGCAAACCGAGTGTTGCTTAGGGGACTGAAGCGAAGATTAGAGAAAGCTAAGGGGAATTGGGCAGAAGAAGTTCCCAGGATTGTATGGTCCTACCATACCACCCCACAGTCTAGCACCCATGAGACACCCTTTAGTCTTGTCTATGGGACAGATGCTATGATCACCGTGGAGATACAGGAGAGCTCCCCTAGATTTCTGAACTTCATCGCCGAAGAGTCCAATCAAGAGCGAAAGGTGAATCTCGATCTCCTGGATGAAGTACGAGAAGAAGCCAGAGTTAGTGCTGAAGCTGTCAAGAGAAGAGTAGAACGCAGGCACAACTCCAAGGTGAGGCTCAGGTGTAACATGTAAGGACCTGTAAAATTAAATTGGAATAAAAGGGTATATTTTAAATGAATTCTAAGTATGTCTTTATTTAAAAATATAAAGGAAGGGATGTATAGCTTAAAAGTCTACGAGATCGCCGTAATTAAAAGAGTAGGCGATCTCCGACTTCTCTGGCACATGATCGCCTGTCGCCTTGATTGCACCAGAACGCCTATCGCCTGTAGTGTACCTAGTCGCCTGTCGCCTAGGGTACACGTGATCGCCGAAAACTACACTTAGTGTGTAGTCAAGATGTTGGATCAACCATAGTGGGTTCCCAAAGACCACGTGCATCAAGGTGTGGGTTAAGCCTTAGACACGCTGTGCATGCGAAGCTCTATGCTTGAGTATTGGAGATCGTCCTTAGTGTTGCATGCATAGGCGCATGAAGGCAAACGCCAATTTACCCTTGGAAATGTGAAGCTACCGACGTCACCGAGTCATGTGGAGATGATACCTTGGACGTAACATAGTGCAATGAGGAACCTTCAGCAAGGCGTGTCGTCGGTCATCGCCGGGCGTGAGGCATGCGGGCATCGCCGGGGCGTGAGGCATGCGGGCATCGCCGGGGCGAGAGGCATGTGGGCATCGCCGGGCGTGAGGCACGCGGGCATCGCCGGGCGTGAGGCATGCGGGCATCGCCGGGGCCTGAGGCATGCGGGCATCGCCAGGGCGCGAGAGGCATGCGAACGTCGCCGGGGCGCGGGAGGCATGCGGACATCGCCAGGGCGCGAGGCATGTGGACATCGCCACAGAGAGACATCGGTCGTCCTCCAGGATGAGTCATCGGTGGAAGGTTATCGCGCGATGTCGAGTTGTACGTAGAGAAGGTGGGACCCAGACTCCCAGCATGAGACGCGCAGCACGCGCGACACGTAGACAAAAAGTGTTGGTTGAGAACAGTGACATCAGAATGTTGGCATGCACAAGAGACAACAGTGGTCGTACTGTTCAGAGCAGAGGTTGGCATGCACAAGAGACAACAGTGGTTGTACTGTTCAGTGCAGCGTACACGCAACTTCCCTGCAGAGTGGTTGGTGGCAGCGGCTTTTGTGGAATGGTTGGGTTAAGATGGAAAAACCCACTGGTGAGGGAAGGAAGACATTTCAGTTATTCAGGAGCGAAAGAGTGAGTTACCTCTCTTCTCCTCCATTTCTCTCCTTCGCGCTGTGATTCGGGCACCTTCACACAAGAGTACGACGAGCGACAGCCACCATTAGAGCACCTGGGAAGTTCTCTGCAAGTCCTTCAAACCAGACGCAAAAACAGAGCCAAGGCGTTCTTCAAGCTTCGTGGGATTTCGGAGCTCCTGGTGTTTGCGCAAGTCCAGGTAAGGGAAGCTAGCCTTGTTTCAAATGAAAACTGTGTATTTGCTGATTTAGATGTGGAGCGATGGGGTCGCCGGTTTTATTTCTTGTTCTGGTGTTCTGATGTTGGATGCGAAGTGTTTACTGTAATTGATTCTGTTTTGATGATTGAGGGCGACGTGGTCGCCGGTTTTCAAAATGTTCTTGTTTAAAACCCAGTTCTGTTCGTGATCGCCGGTTCCTTGAGGTGATCGCCGGTTTTTCATCTGTTATTGAAATATCCCCTGTTTTTGTATTGTTTGAGAACTGGTTGAGGTTTATATGTGAAATGCATGTGATATTCGAAAATCTGAACCTTGGCATGAGTTTTTCTGTGACTGAAATCGTTCATTGAAGTGTTATGTGATGTGTTGAATGTTGTGATTGTGGACCGAGGCATAGTATTTTCAGGAAAGGAAATACCGTGTAAGGTTGGTAATAGGTGTATTGATCGGTGATCCTATAATGAGACATCCTGACTCTCCTGAGGAAATGGAATCACGTAGATGAAGTTACTCAGTGGTGGAGAGTCGAAGGAGGTCCACCCGTGCAGGTGGGTTGTTTGAAAGAGAACTAGCTCGGCCTGTTTGGTGTGGATTAACCCTGTCATGCTCGGATGGTGAGGATGTGTGGATTCCTCTATACGCTTGTGAATGTGTGTGATTTCACGGCGACCATGTGAATGTGTGGATTTCACAGTGGTGTGGTATGACAGGTGCAAATCTCTGGGTCTAATCAACGCACGAGTTTTGTGGCCATATGTTGTGAGTCAGTGGAAAGTCTGACGTGTGAAATGGGAGGATGTGTGGATTCCTCTATACGCTTGTGAATGTGTGGATTTCACAGCGACCATGTGAATGTGTGGATTTCACAGTGGTATGTGAATTGAGAAATTGAATGGTTAGGCACTTGATTGCTGATATGAATTGAAAGACTCTTGGATTGATTTGTGAAATATGTGAATTGCCTGATGGTTACGTGTGAAAGGAGAAAGTTGATGGTTTTATGTGGATGTCTTATATTGGTTTCATCTTGATTTTTAAGTTCATATTCAAATTCTCTTTTAAATGTCTAGCTTACCCCTGTATTTTGGTTTTGTGGTGGTTTTCTTAAAACCTGTGATGATCGTGTAATCTTTACACGGGAGCAGATGACGCTACAGGAAGTTGAGATCGCCGGTTTGATAGGAGATCGCCTGGTTGATAGGAGATCGCCTGGTTGATAGGAGATCGCCTGCCTGATAGGAGATCGCCCTTTTATGTTGGGAGATCGGTTGTTTGGTTGTTTTTGCTGTTTTTATGTTTAAGTTTTGGAAAATGACCGTTTTGTATTAAACTCCCTGCGAGGAGAAACCTCATTACATATATATAATTATGTTCATTTCAACACTTTGGTTTTACGTATATTTTCATTTATATATATTTGTGAAACGTTTTGGCGGGATGTTACATTAATGGTATCAGAGCAGTTCGTCCTTAGGATGACCTGAGGGCTGTGGATCCGTTGTGTTTCTTCTGCTCGTAAAATCTATTTGAGTTTTAAGTAACAACTATTGTGAAAGGTTTTCAAACGTTTTTGTATTGAACTTTTTGTGTGTGCTGTAGTGAATGTATGCCTAACTTAAAATCTTAGTATTTGGAATGAGAGGGTCTTGATAAGGTGGTGAGGGTGCACACTCATGACCGGATCGGGGTAATTCTCAATCTAAATTTCAGAGGTTTAATGTTTAGCATACTTTGACTTCTGGTGTGATCTATTTCATGTTATTGAGTGTTCTTGTAATTGATTGTGAGTGGCTGTGTAGATTGATGATCACACACCAGTAGCTGTTCTGGTGTTTTGCTTGAGGTTATAAGCTTTATGGTTCTGTAGATGGACTCAAATTCCTAAGGAATTTGAGAAGCTGACCTTGTAAGGTCGTAATGTTACCCCCTTGAATGAATTGATTTCCTTATCGATTTCATTCTTGTAGTTGTAGGGAATATAGAAGCTAGTAGTTTCGGAACCTGAGAAAGAAGGAAGATGCCTCGTAGACCTCCTACCCCTTCCCAACCTTCTTCTGAGATGGGCCAGATCGCCAGGGCCATTGAGATGATGGCAGGTGCCATCCAGCAACAGAATGCGGCGATGGCGCAGAACCATCAAGCTACCATGCAGCACTGGGAAACTGCTCGGTCGGCAGATACGAATTCGCCCGTCGGTCAGCCCCAAGAACGGATGGGACTGGGCGAGTTCATGAGGTACAACCCACCCAAGTTCTGTGGGAATGCTACCCCTGATCAAGCAGATCAGTGGGTCAGAGAGTTGGAGAAAATCTTTAGGGCGACCTCCTGCCCTGAAGAGAAGAAGTTGTTGTTCGCCACTTATCTGCTATCTGGAGAAGCAGAGTTCTGGTGGATGGGAGCTCAGCAGATGATGGAGGCACGGGAGGATGTGTTGGACTGGGAAAGCTTCAGGGTGAGGTTCATGGAGAAATACTTCCCAGACAGCGCAAAGTTTACGAGGGAAGCGGAGTTCTTAAAGTTGGAGCAGGGGGATATGTCTGTGAACGCCTATGCTGCTCGGTTTGAGTACCTTGCCCGATTTTATACCCAGGCGACCTCCGAGGCTTGGAGGTGCAGGAAGTTTGAGGAGGGGCTGAAGCATGGGCTGAAGAGGACTATAGCCCCGATGTGCATCAGAGAATTTCACGCCTTAGTAGAGAAGGCGAAGATGGTGGAGACCCTGGAAAAGGGTGATCCTCGGGTGATCAGGTCACACCCAGGGGGTTCTTCCAGTGGGAAGATGAGGATGCAGCAACCACAGTTGGAGCCTTATGCGAGACCTCCACAGCATAGGGCAGGAGCAGCACCGCCCCAGTCTCAGCAGCAACAACCCTGGAAGCTTAAATGTTTTCTTTGTAGTGGACCACACCTAGCCAAGGTGTGCCCCAAGAAAGATTCAGAGAGAAGATGTTTTGTCTGCCAGAAGACGGGCCACTTTGCTAGAGATTGTCCTACTCGGAATGGGATGACTCAATCCGGTGGACTCCAGCATGTGAGGAACGAAGGCAGCAGACCTCAGGCAACAGGGAGAGTGTTTGCCATGGCCGGAGCTGAGGCGTCCCAGTCAGGTAATTTGGTGTATGATGCTTGTTTTATTGCTGGTAGAAGTATAAGAGCTTTGTTTGTTTCTGAGCGACACACTCTTTTGTGTCAAGTCGGTGTAGCCGAGTTGGACCTTCTAGTGAAGGAGTTACCCTTCGAAACTGTTGGTCTCTACACCTGTGTCAAGGCAGGTGTTGACCTCTACAGTTACCCCGAATGCTCAGTGATAGTAGAGGGACGCAGATTCAAAGTGAATTTGATCTGTCTACCTCTGCAGGATCTGGATGTTATCCTGTGAATGGATTGACTGTCTGCCGATCACGTTCCCATAGTTTGCGGTAGGCAGAAAGTGGTGTTTTCCGATCTCCAAGGGCCAGATGTGAGATCTGCTCAGCATGGGCGATCAGAGTCGGAAGGAGGGGCGAGGTGTTTCGTGATCATAGCTCGGTGGGAAGTGAAGAACGAGGAGGACGTAAGAAGGATTCATGTGGTGAAAAGTTTGATGGATGTATTTCCAGAAGGAGTACCTGGGTTACCTCCTAAGAGAGAAGTGGAATTCTCTACTGATTTGGTACCTGGAGCTGGACCAGTGTCAATGACACCTTGCAGGATGACTCCAGCCGAGTTGGTGGAATTGAAGAAGCAAGTGGAAGAGATGTATGTAAGGTGTTCCTTTAGGGAACGTGAGAATTAGATCCGCAGTTGGGAAATCGATAGATGGTTTTGACGCAGAAGTTGATTTTTTTTTTAGAAAGATATTAAGGCAGCATATTCCATATGCAGAGATGTGGAATGTGATTTGATGAAGTATTGGAGAGGTAAGAGGGAGCAACAAGCGTTTGGTTTCTGTTGCATTTTGCTTGGATATGTCAAGTTATGAGCTCATTGTGGTTACGTACATGAAGGGGGCATATAGCTGGAGCGGGAAGCGGAGTTTCCCCGGGAGTCATCGGTAGGTTTCAGGCCTATATGTGGTACTTTAATGTTAGGGTAGGCGAGCAACACTCATGTTAGGCGAAGGTCAACCAATTTGGTGGTATAGCGTTGATCCCTTTCGGGAGGTGGTTCTACTGTAAGAAACCGGTAAGATTAGCTAATGAATAACTATGGATGTATGAGAGGAGGGAGGTGCGTCCCTACCTCTTTTCTGGTAAGTCAATTTTCGAGGACGAAAATTTTTCTTGTTGGGGAGAATGTAAGGACCTGTAAAATTAAATTGGAATAAAAGGGTATATTTTAAATGAATTCTAAGTATGTCTTTATTTAAAAATATAAAGGAAGGGATGTATAGCTTAAAAGTCTACGAGATCGCCGTAATTAAAAGAGTAGGCGATCTCCGACTTCTCTGGCACATGATCGCCTGTCGCCTTGATTGCACCAGAACGCCTATCGCCTGTAGTGTACCTAGTCGCCTGTCGCCTAGGGTACACGTGATCGCCGAAACTACACTTAGTGTGTAGTCAAGATGTTGGATCAACCATAGTGGGTTCCCAAAGACCACGTGCATCAAGGTGTGGGTTAAGCCTTAGACACGCTGTGCATGCGAAGCTCTATGCTTGAGTATTGGAGATCGTCCTTAGTGTTGCATGCATAGGCGCATGAAGGCAAACGCCAATTTACCCTTGGAAATGTGAAGCTACCGACGTCACCGAGTCATGTGGAGATGATACCTTGGACGTAACATAGTGCAATGAGGAACCTTCAGCAAGGCGTGTCGTCGGTCATCGCCGGGCGTGAGGCATGCGGGCATCGCCGGGGCGTGAGGCATGCGGGCATCGCCGGGGCGAGAGGCATGTGGGCATCGCCGGGCGTGAGGCACGCGGGCATCGCCGGGCGTGAGGCATGCGGGCATCGCCGGGGCCTGAGGCATGCGGGCATCGCCAGGGCGCGAGAGGCATGCGAACGTCGCCGGGGCGCGGGAGGCATGCGGACATCGCCAGGGCGCGAGGCATGTGGACATCGCCACAGAGAGACATCGGTCGTCCTCCAGGATGAGTCATCGGTGGAAGGTTATCGCGCGATGTCGAGTTGTACGTAGAGAAGGTGGGACCCAGACTCCCAGCATGAGACGCGCAGCACGCGCGACACGTAGACAAAAAGTGTTGGTTGAGAACAGTGACATCAGAATGTTGGCATGCACAAGAGACAACAGTGGTCGTACTGTTCAGAGCAGAGGTTGGCATGCACAAGAGACAACAGTGGTTGTACTGTTCAGTGCAGCGTACACGCAACTTCCCTGCAGAGTGGTTGGTGGCAGCGGCTTTTGTGGAATGGTTGGGTTAAGATGGAAAAACCCACTGGTGAGGGAAGGAAGACATTTCAGTTATTCAGGAGCGAAAGAGTGAGTTACCTCTCTTCTCCTCCATTTCTCTCCTTCGCGCTGTGATTCGGGCACCTTCACACAAGAGTACGACGAGCGACAGCCACCATTAGAGCACCTGGGAAGTTCTCTGCAAGTCCTTCAAACCAGACGCAAAAACAGAGCCAAGGCGTTCTTCAAGCTTCGTGGGATTTCGGAGCTCCTGGTGTTTGCGCAAGTCCAGGTAAGGGAAGCTAGCCTTGTTTCAAATGAAAACTGTGTATTTGCTGATTTAGATGTGGAGCGATGGGGTCGCCGGTTTTATTTCTTGTTCTGGTGTTCTGATGTTGGATGCGAAGTGTTTACTGTAATTGATTCTGTTTTGATGATTGAGGGCGACGTGGTCGCCGGTTTTCAAAATGTTCTTGTTTAAAACCCAGTTCTGTTCGTGATCGCCGGTTCCTTGAGGTGATCGCCGGTTTTTCATCTGTTATTGAAATATCCCCTGTTTTTGTATTGTTTGAGAACTGGTTGAGGTTTATATGTGAAATGCATGTGATATTCGAAAATCTGAACCTTGGCATGAGTTTTTCTGTGACTGAAATCGTTCATTGAAGTGTTATGTGATGTGTTGAATGTTGTGATTGTGGACCGAGGCATAGTATTTTCAGGAAAGGAAATACCGTGTAAGGTTGGTAATAGGTGTATTGATCGGTGATCCTATAATGAGACATCCTGACTCTCCTGAGGAAATGGAATCACGTAGATGAAGTTACTCAGTGGTGGAGAGTCGAAGGAGGTCCACCCGTGCAGGTGGGTTGTTTGAAAGAGAACTAGCTCGGCCTGTTTGGTGTGGATTAACCCTGTCATGCTCGGATGGTGAGGATGTGTGGATTCCTCTATACGCTTGTGAATGTGTGTGATTTCACGGCGACCATGTGAATGTGTGGATTTCACAGTGGTGTGGTATGACAGGTGCAAATCTATGGGTCTAATCAACGCACGAGTTTTGTGGCCATATGTTGTGAGTCAGTGGAAAGTCTGACGTGTGAAATGGGAGGATGTGTGGATTCCTCTATACGCTTGTGAATGTGTGGATTTCACAGCGACCATGTGAATGTGTGGATTTCACAGTGGTATGTGAATTGAGAAATTGAATGGTTAGGCACTTGATTGCTGATATGAATTGAAAGACTCTTGGATTGATTTGTGAAATATGTGAATTGCCTGATGGTTACGTGTGAAAGGAGAAAGTTGATGGTTTTATGTGGATGTCTTATATTGGTTTCATCTTGATTTTTAAGTTCATATTCAAATTCTCTTTTAAATGTCTAGCTTACCCCTGTATTTTGGTTTTGTGGTGGTTTTCTTAAAACCTGTGATGATCGTGTAATCTTTACACGGGAGCAGATGACGCTACAGGAAGTTGAGATCGCCGGTTTGATAGGAGATCGCCTGGTTGATAGGAGATCGCCTGGTTGATAGGAGATCGCCTGCCTGATAGGAGATCGCCCTTTTATGTTGGGAGATCGGTTGTTTGGTTGTTTTTGCTGTTTTTATGTTTAAGTTTTGGAAAATGACCGTTTTGTATTAAACTCCCTGCGAGGAGAAACCTCATTACATATATATAATTATGTTCATTTCAACACTTTGGTTTTACGTATATTTTCATTTATATATATTTGTGAAACGTTTTGGCGGGATGTTACATAACATCCCGCCAAATTCTTTTCATAATTATAAAACGAAGTAGAGATAAAATAATAATATTGAAGTGAACATAATCGTATATATGTAATGAAGTTTTCTCCTCGCAGGGAGTTTAATACAAAATCGGTCAGTTTTCCAAAAACGTAAACTAAATACAGCAAATAAGTAAAAACAGGCGATCTCCCAACAGAATAGGCGATCTCCTATCAGAAAAGGCGATCTCCCATAAAACAGGCGATCTCCTATCATATCGGCGATCTCCTATTAGAAAGCAGAAAAAGGTGATCGCCTAATAGAACAGAGGTAGGCGATCTCCTTCCGGCGACCACTCACTGAGGATCTCCACTTCCTGCAACATCGTCTGCTCCCGTGTAGATTATACACGATCATCACAGTTTTAAGAAAACAGCCACAGAACCAAAACACGCAGGGTAAGCTAGATATTTGAAAGCGAGTTTAGATATGAACTTAAAAATCAAGATAAAGCAAAGTTAAGACACCCACGTAAAACCATCAGCTTTCTCATTCTTTCCACATGACTATCAAGTAAATCACATATTTCACAATTTCCTCAAGAGTCTTTCAATTCACATACACCATCAAGTGTCTATCAATTCAATGTTTCTCATTTCTCACGTCAGACTTCCACTGACTCATCACACAAGACACTTGACACCACTTCCGGAAGACACGTGCGTTGACTAGACTCAGAGATCTGCACCTGTCATGCTGCACCACTGTGAAATCACACACATTCACAGGGTCGCTGGGAAATCACACACATTCACCAGCGTATTAATGAATCTCAATATCCTCACTATCCAAGCATGACAGGGTTAATCCACACCAAACAGGTCGAGCTCGTTCTCTTTCAAACAACCCACCTATACATGTGAACCTCCTTCGACTCTCAACGCCTGAATAACTTCATCTATGTGATTCCATTACATCAGGAGAGTCAGGATATCTCATAACGAATCACCGGTCATTGCACACTCTACCCGATCTTACACGGTATTTTCTTTCCTGAAAATACTATGCCTTGATCCCACATCCACAACATTCAAAGCATCATTCCACACATAAAGAATAAATCTATCATAGAATACCTTGAGTCTTTTCTTAAACAACCCCATTCACAAGAACAAGCATACTACCAATCAGGTTTTCGAATAGCATATACATTTTTCATTTCAATCTCAACAGTTTCAAAACGATACTAAAACCGGCGATCACGTCGCCCAAACGCATAAGAACCGAACATCACTGAAAAAGGATTTAAAACCGGCGACCACGTCGCCCCACACATAAAACAGAGCATCGTGAAGAAGGATTTAAAACTGGCGACCACGTCGCCCAAAACACATAGAACAGAGCATTCACGAAGATGAAAACGAAACCGGCGACCACGTCGCCCTCACTTCAGAAACAGCTAATCTATGGCTTGTATTGAAAATGAAGGCTAGCTTCCCTTACCTGGACTTGCGCAAAACACCAGGAGCTCCGAAACCCAACGAAGCTTAAAGAATGCCTTGGCTCTGTTTTTTGCGTCTGGTTCGGAGAACTTGCAGAGAACTTCCCAGGTGCTCTAATGGTGGCTGTCGCTCGTCGTACTCTTGTGTGAAGGTGCCAGAATCGCAGCGCGAAGGAGAGGAATGGAGGAGAAAGGAGGTAGCTCACTCTTTCGTTCTTGAACAACTACAACGTTCCTTTTCCTCTCAGAAGTGGGTTTTTCCATCTTAAACCAACTATTCCACAAAAGCTGCTGCCACCACCCACTCTGCAGGGAAGGTTGCGTGTACGCTTCCTGAACAGTACGACTACGCATGCCTCTGCGCAGGCTAAAACTCTGAGGTCACTATTCTGAACTACCCTTTTTGTCTACGTGTCGCGCGTGCCGCGTGCCTTCTGCTCGGAGTCTGGGTCCCACTTTAACTGTGTGCAACACGTCATCGCGCGATAACCTGGAAGACGACCGATGTCTATCCCAGGCGATGTCCACATGCCTTGCGCCCCGGCGATGCCCGCATGCCTCGCGCCCCGGCGATGCCCGCATGCCTCGCGCCCCGGCGGTGCCCGCATGCCTCGCGCCCCGGCGGTGCCCGCATGCCTCGCGCCCCGGCGGTGCCCGCATGCCTCGCGCCCCGGCGGTGCCCGCATGCCTCGCGCCCCGGCGGTGCCCGCATGCCTCGCGCCCCGGCGGTGCCCGCATGCCTCGCGCCCCGGCGATGCCCGCATGCCTCGCGCCCCGGCGATGCCCGCATGCCTCGCGCCCCGGCGATGCCCGCATGCCTCGCGCCCCGGTGATGCCCGCATGCCTCGCGCCCCGGCGATGCCCGCATGCCTCGCGCCCCGGCGATGCCCGCATGCCTCGCGCCCTGGCGATGTCCGCATGCCTCGCGCCCTGGCGATGTCCGCATTCTCTCGCGCCCTGGCGATGTCCGCATGCCTCGCGCCCTGGCGATGTCCGCATGTCTCTCGCGCCCTGGCGATGTCCGCATGCCTCGCGCCCTGGCGATGTCCGCATGTCTCTCGCGCCCTGGCGATGCCCGACGACACATCGCCACGCCTTCCTGAAGGTTCTTCATTCCACTATGTTAGGTCAAATGTATTATCTCCACATGACTCGGGGACGTCGGTAGCTTCACATTCCAAGAGAAGATCAGCACCACTCCTCTTGCGCCCATGCATGCAACACTAAGGACGATCTCTTTTGCTCAAGCATAGAGCTTCGCATGCACAGCGTATCTAAGGCTTAACCCACACCTTGATACGCGTGGTTGTTGGAACCCACTCTGGTATATCCAGTATCTTGACCACATACTACGTGCACTCCCGTCGATCACGTACGCCCTAAACGATTGGCGGTCATGTCTCCTCTAGGCAACAGGCGATTATGTGCCAGAGAAGTCGGAGATCGCCTCCGTCTTCACTAACGGTGATCTCATAGAAGACTTCTTAGCTACACTTTTCCTCCTTTACTCTTCTTGATCCACATGTCAGTTGACCGACCTCTACCAGGTGACCCCAGACCTTGGGTGACGTCCGATGTCCGACTACTACGAAGCTTCATTTACCAACTCTTTGTATTTTAAATAATGACATCTTCTGAAATTATTTAAATATAACACTTTTATTCCAATTTAATTTTACAGGTCCTTACATCAGGCGCTTCCAGGAGGGCGATCTGGTGATGAGGAAAGTGCATCAGAATGAGATGGAGAACAAGTTATCTCCAAAGTGGACGGGTCCATACAGAGTAGTTGAGGCGTTGGAGAATGGAGCTTATCGGCTGGAGACTCTGGATGGAGCACCTATCCCCAGGACATGGAATGCTACACACTTGAGATTCTACTTCAGTTAAGTTGTAAAGTAGATGCGTTCTTGCGCTGTACACACACTCAGTATATATACTGTAAACAGTTGAGCAGATCAGGGGGCACTCTTTTCCCTAATGAGGGTTTTTAACGAGGCCACCCAATAAAAAAGATTTCAGTATGTCAAGTGTACGAGTGTTTCCCAGTTTAAAGTTCTTTTTGCCCCAGGCGCAAGTGCAGGTGATCGGTGGTTAGTTACCGAGTGGCCACCACCCACAGATCAGTTCCTGGAGGAGCGCCTGGATATAGAGCGCGATCAGCCGTCGGTGCATGTAGAGCGTGAGCACTCGGTCAGTGCATGTAGAGCGCGAGCACTCGGTCGGTGCATGGTCATCGGGGTCTTGCCAACACGTGTTAAGATGAGACCCAGGCTCCCAGCGAGAGCGTTACGCATGCACCTCGCATGATTCCAGAAGCAGAGTGTAACATCCCACCAAAATACATCTCAATTTATACATAAAAAAAAAATATGAAACAAAATTTTCGAAACGAATGTATGTATATATATATAATGATGTTGCTCCTCACAGGGAGTTTAATACATGACCGGTCAATTTTCTCAAAACTTAACCAAAAATACAGCAAAATAGAACAGGCGATCTCCTAACAGAAAAGGCGATCTCCCATAAGACAGGCGATCTCCTATCATATCGGCGATCTCCTATTAGAAAGCAGAAAAAAGGTGATCGCCTAATAGAACAGAGGTAGGCGATCTCCTTCCGGCGACCACTCACTGAGGATCTCCACTTCCTGCAACATCGTCTGCTCCCGTGTAATTGGTACACGATCATCACAGTTTTAAGAGAAAACAGCCACAGAACAATACAGAAGGGTAAGCTAGATATTTGAAAGCGAGTTTAGATATGAACTTAAAAATCAAGATAAAGCAAAGTTAAGACACCCACGTGAAACCATCAGCTTTCTCATTCTTTCCACATGACTATCAAGTAAATCACATATTTCACAATTTCCTCAAGAGTCTTTCAATTCACATACACCATCAAGTGTCTATCAATTCAATGTTTCTCATTTCTCACGTCAGACTTCCACTGACTCATCACGCAAGACACTTGACACCACTTCCGGAAGACACGTGCATTGACTAGACTCAGAGATCTGCACCTGTCATGCTGCACCACTGTGAAATCACACACATTCACAGGGTCGCTGGGAAATCACACACATTCACCAGCGTATTAATGAATCTCAATATCCTCACTATCCAAGCATGACAGGGTTAATCCACACCAAACAGGTCGAGCTCGTTCTCTTTCAAACAACCCACCTATACATGTGAACCTCCTTCGACTCTCAACGCCTGAATAACTTCATCTATGTGATTCCATTTCATCAGGAGAGTCAGGATATCTCATAACGAATCACCGGTCATTGCACACGCTACACGATCTTACATGGTATTTTCTTTCCTGAAAATACTATGCCTTGATCCCACATCCACAACATTCAAAGCATCATTCCACACATAAAGAATAAATCTATCATAGAATACCTTGAGTCTTTTCTTAAACAACCCCATTCACAAGAACAAGCATACCACCGATCAGGTTTTTGAACAGCATATACATTTTTCATTTCAATCTCAACAGTTTCAAAACGATACTAAAACCGACGATCACGTCGCCCAAACGCATAAGAACCGAACATCACTGAAAAAGGATTTAAAACCGGCGACCACGTCGCCCAAAACACATAGAACAGAGCATTCACGAAGATGAAAACGAAACCGGCGACCACGTCGCCCTCACTTCAGAAACAGCTAATCTATGGCTTGTATTGAAAATGAAGGCTAGCTTCCCTTACCTGGACTTGCGTAACTTCACTAAGAACTCCAAACCCACGAGCTTCAAGGATGCCTTAAGCTCTGTTTTAGCGTCTGTTTCGGAGAACTTGCAGAGAACCTCCCAGGTGCTCTAAGGGCAGACGTCGTACTGGTGCTTGAGGATGCCTGAAACGCAGCGTGAAGGAGAGAAAGGAGAAGGATGGAGATGCTCTCACTCTTTCACTCTTGGGCCACTCCAACGTTTTTCGCCTCCCCGCAGTGGGTTTTTGAATCCAAGCATACTTGTCCACGTATGCTGCTGCCACTCCCTTCTGCAGGACCCTGAGTGTACGTTTCTCTGAACAGCACGACCACGGTTGTCTCTTGTGCATGCCAACCACTGCTCTGAACAGTACGACCACTGTTGTCTCTTGTGCATGCCAACCACTGCTCTGAACAATACGACCGCGAGTGTTTCTTGCGCATGCCAACATTCTGATGTCACTGTTCTGAACCAACACTTTTTGTCTACGTGTCGCGCGTGCCGCGTGCCTTCTGCTGGGAGTCTGGGTCCCACTTTAACTGTGTTGCAACACGTCATCGCGCGATAACCTGGAAGACGACCGCTGTCTATCCCAGGCGATGACCGCATGCCTCGCGCCCCGGCGATGCTCGTATGCCTCGCACCCCGGCGATGCCCGCATGCCTCGCGCCCCGGCGATGCCCGCATGCCTCGCGCCCCGGCGATGCCCGCATGCCTCGCGCCCCGGCGATGCCCGCATGCCTCGCGCCCCGGCGATGCCCGCATGCCTCGCGCCCCGGCGATGCCCGCATGCCTCGCGCCCCGGCGATGCCCGCATGCCTCGCGCCCCGGCGATGCCCGCATGCCTCGCGCCCCGGCGATGCCCGCATGCCTCGCGCCCCGGCGATGCCCGCATGCCTCGCGCCCCGGCGATGCCCGCATGCCTCGCGCCCCGGCGATGCCCGCATGCCTCGCGCCCCGGCGATGCCCGCATGCCTCGCGCCCCGGCGATGCCCGCATGCCTCGCGCCCCGGCGATGCCCGCATGCCTCGCGCCCCGGCGATGCCCGCATGCCTCGCGCCCCGGCGATGCCCGCATGCCTCGCGCCCCGGCGATGCCCGCATGCCTCGCGCCCTGGCGATGTCCGCATGTCTCTCGCGCCCTGGCGATGTCCGCATGTCTCGCGCCCTGGTGATGCCCGCATGCCTCGCGCCCTGGCGATGCCCGACGACACATCGCCACGCCTTCCTGAAGGTTCTTCATTCCACTATGTTACGTCAAATGTATTATCTCCACATGAGTCGGGGACGTCGATAGCTTCACATTCCAAGAGAAGATCAGCACCACTCCTCTTGCGCCCATGCATGCACCACTAAGGACGATCTCTTTTGCTCAAGCATAGAGCTTCGCATGCACAGCGTATCTAAGGCTTAACCCACACCTTGATGCGCGTGGTTGTTGGAACCCACTCTGGCTGATCCAGTATCTTGACCACATACTCAGCTTCTCCAGAGAGAAGATATGTGGCAAACACCAGCTTCTTATCTTCAGGGCAGGAGGTCGCCCTGAAGATTTTCTCTAACCCCCTGACCCACTGATCTGCTTGATCAGGGGTAACGTTCCCACTGAACTTAGGTGGGTTGTGCCTGAGGAACTCGGTCAGTCCCATCTGCTCCTGAGGCTGACTAGCGTGAGAGGCTGTTTCAGCTGACCGAGCAGTCTCCCAGTGGTGCATTGCAGCTTGATGGTTTTGAGCCATTGCTGCATTCTGTTGCTGGATGGCACTTGCCCTCATCTCAATGGCCCTGGCGATCTGGCCCATCTCTGAAGAAGGTTGGGGAGGGGTAGGAGGTCTACGTGCCATCTTCTTCATTCTCAGGTTCTGAAACTACTAGCTTCTATATTCCCTACAACTATAAGAATGAAATCGATAAGAAATCAATTCATTCAAGAGGTAACATCTAGACCTTACAAAGGTCAGCATCTCAAAGTCATTAAGAATTTGAGCTCATCAACAGAATCGCAATACTTATAACCTTCAGCAAAACACCAAAACAGCTACTGGTACACAACCCTCAATCCAAACAACTACTTTCAATCAATTACAAAAACACTCAATAACATGAAATAAATCACACCAGAATTCAATGTATGCTAAACATCAAACCTTTGGAATTAAGATTGAGAACCATCTCGATCCAGTTATGAGTGTGCACCCTCACTACTTTATCAAGATCCTTTCATTCTTAATACTAAAATTTTCAGTTAAAGCATATATTCACTAAAGCACACACCAAACTTCAGTATCAAAAACGTTTGAAAACCTTTCACTATAGTTTTCATTTAAAACTCAAATAACTTTTATGAGCAGAAGAAACACAATGGATCCACAGCCCTCAGGTCATCCTAAGGACGAACTGCTCTGATACCATTAATGTAACATCCCACCAAAATACATCTCACATTTATACATAAAAAAAATATGAAACAAAATTTTCGAAACGAATGTATGTATATATATATAATGATGTTGCTCCTCACAGGGAGTTTAATACATGACCGGTCAATTTTCTCAAAACTTAACCAAAAAATACACCAAAATAGAACAGGCGATCTCCTAACAGAAAAGGCGATCTCCCATAAGACAGGCGATCTCCTATCATATCGGCGATCTCCTATTAGAAAGCAGAAAAAGGGTGATCGCCTAATAGAACAGAGGTAGGCGATCTCCTTCCGGCGACCACTCACTGAGGATCTCCACTTCCTGCAACATCGTCTGCTCCCGTGTAATTGGTACACGATCATCACAGTTTTAAGAGAAAACAGCCACAGAACAATACAAAAGGGTAAGCTAGATATTTGAAAGCGAGTTTAGATATGAACTTAAAAATCAAGATAAAGTAAAGTTAAGACACCCACGTAAAACCATCAGCTTTCTCATTCTTTCCACATGACTACCAAGTAAAGCACATATTCACAATTTCCTCAAGAGTCTTTCAATTCACATACACCATCAAGTGTCTATCAATTCAATGTTTCTCATTTCTCACGTCAGACTTCCACTGACTCATCACGCAAGACACCACTTCCGGAAGACACGTGCGTTGACTAGACTCAGAGATCTGCACCTGTCATGCTGCACCACTGTGAAATCACACATATTCACAGGGTCGCTGGGAAATCACACACATTCACCAGCGTATAAATGAATCTCAATATCCTCACTATCCAAGCATGACAGGGTTAATCCACACCAAACAGGTCGAGCTCGTTCTCTTTCAAACAACCCACCTATACATGTGAACCTCCTTCGACTCTCAACGCCTGAATAACTTCATCTATGTGATTCCATTACATCAGGAGAGTCAGGATATCTCATAACGAATCACCGGTCATTGCACACGCTACACGATCTTACACGATATTTTCTTTCCTGAAAATACTATGCCTTGATCCCACATCCACAACATTCAAAGCATCATTCCACACATAAAGAATAAATCTATCATAGAATACCTTGAGTCTTTTCTTAAACAACCCCATTCACAAGAACAAGCATACCACCGATCAGGTTTTCAAATAGCATATACATTTTTCATTTCAATCTCAACAGTTTCAAAACGATACTAAAACCGGCGATCACGTCGCCCAAACGCATAAGAACCGAACATCACTGAAAAAGGATTTAAAACCGGCGACCACGTCGCCCCACACATAAAACAGAGCATCGTGAAGAAGGATTTAAAACCGGCGACCTCGTCGCCCAAAACACATAGAACAGAGCATTCACTAAGATGAAAACGAAACCGGCGACCACGTCGCCCTCACTTCAGAAACAGCTAATCTACGGCTTTTATTGAAAATAAAGCTAGCTTCCCTTACCTGGACTTGCGCAAAACACCAGGAGCTCCGAAACCCAACGAAGCTTAAAGAATGCCTTGGCTCTGTTTTTGCGTCTGGTTTGAAGGACTTGCAGAGAACTTCCCAGGTGCTTAATGGTGGCCGTCGCTCGTCGTACTGGTGCTTGAGGATGCCTGAATCGCACTGTGAAGGAGAGAAAAGAGAAGAATGGAGGTAAACTCACTCTTTCACTCTTGAACCACTGCAACGTTCTTTTCCCCTCAGAAGTGGGTTTTTAAAACTAGACCAACTTGTTCCACAATTTTCGCTGCCACCGCCCACTCTGCAGGACAACTTGTTCCACAATTTCCGCTGCCACCGCCCACTCTGTAGGAAAAGCTTGCCTGCACCCTTCCTTGAGCAGTGTGGCCACGTGGGTTTTGGGTCACTTTCCGTACCAATTCCCTGGAGCCACTGTTCTGAAGTACTCTCCCTGACTACGTGTCGCGCATGCAAGACGCTCATGCTGGGAGTCTGGGTCCCACTTTATCTGTGTGAAACTCGACATCGCGCGATAACCTTTCACCGATGACCACTGGCGCGAAGACTATCCACCGATGACCTCTCGCGCGAAGGCTATCCACCGATGACCTCTCGCGCGAAGGCTATCCACCGATGACTCATCCTGGCGGACGACCGATGTCTCTCTCTGGAAGACGACCGATGTCTCGCGCCATGGCGATGTCCGCATGCCTCTCGCGCCCTGGCGATGCCCGCATGTCTCTCGCGCCCTGGCGATGCCCGCATGCCTCGCGCCCTGGCGACGTCTGCATGCCTCGCGCCCTGGCGATGACGTGCAGTCTAGGCGACCGGCGATTATGTACTAACAAGGAAATCTTATAATCTACTAAACTACACTTTCCTTCCTTTTCATAAAAACATACTTAGAATTCATTTAAAATATACCCTTTTATTTCCAATTAAATTTTACAGGTCCTTACACGATGACTGATCAGTGCTTCTTTACTTCTCGCGCTCTGCTTCCAGGCGCTCATCTAGGCACTGATCTGCTGGTGGTGGTCACTTAGCAACTGACCACCGATCACCGTTCTGAGTGATCTCCTCACTGATTCACCAGCTATCTCATTCCACGTGTCACCCTGTGAATGGTCCACGTGGTCATCTGCTGCTGACGTCATCGAATACCGATGACCGACTGGATCAGGTAGGATGGGAAGAGTGAAAAAATGGGCAGCCTTAGGGTTTGACTAAGTCAAACCCGCATCCTAGGCTTGTCTTTCTAGAAACTAGGTTAGAAAGCCTTCAAAAAGGGCCAAGAATATCCAAAAATGCTAACTACACTCGCTATTATACTAAAGGCACCTTATTCTAGCCTATATTTGCTATTTGGACCCCCAAAGTGAGCCCAAATTATTTACAACATTTTGTAATCATTTAAGAAGACTAGCAGGAAGAACTCTGCTATAGTCTATGGCCAGTTCTCCTTCTAGTGAGTTCTCCACTTTGAGATGACTTTTCATTGTGTAAATTAGCATCCTTGGGCATCTCCTTGTTGACTTGATTTGCATCATGCCCCCCAGGCTGGAGAGAATTCGACCATGAATATAGAACTCCTGCAGATAACATAGTCAGCTTGTTCACATATAAGATAGTGCAAGGAGTGATATGTGAACTTGACTTATATTATTTAAGCTTGGGGAGTTCAAAAGATGGGGTTCTATATATAGACCATGTTTGGAAAGATTGTTTGGGAATGACAAATTCTTTTGAAGAAAAACCTCTTAGAAGGTGGAAACCTTGAGGAGGTGTTTGAAAAGCATTCCTAACATTCATTAACAAAGATGGTGTGTAGGTAGAAACCTTTGGGAATGAAAAAGACAAGGAAGAAAGACACCTTGGAGGTGGAAGTTGTAGCATGGCACGAGTCAACATGATTGATTTAGTTGACGAGACTTTGTGACTCGGTTTATCATTTATTTCATTTTCTTTTTCATTTTCTCTTTTTGTTTTCATTGTTAGTTGGTGCTCATGAACCTCTTTGGGAGAGAGGGGTTTTAAGGTAACCTTATGCCCTTGGAAGGTAAAAGTCATTTTATTGGTTAGGCCATCATGTAGAACTTATCTATCATATTGCCAAGGCCTTCCTAATAAAATATGGGTTGCTTCCATTGGCACAACATCACATAAAACCTCATCTTTATACTTTCTTATAGCAAAGTTTATGAGGACTTGTTTATTAACCATGATTTCTCCTTCGGCACTAAGCCATTGTAATCTATAGGACTTTGTATAGAGATAGTGGGTAAACCAAGCTTCTCCACTACTCTTGTACTTGCCACATCAGCACAACTACCCCCATCTATGATCATGGAACATAACTTGTTGGAGATAAGGCAGCGGGTGTGGAAAATATTTTCTCTTTGGGTGTCATCCAAAGGTTTTGGAATGGTTCCAAGCATTCGCCTTATGACCAATAAGTCACCATCACAAGGTATCTCATATTCATTATCACATGGGGTTTTTGAAGGGGAAGGGGAGTTAGACCTAGAAGATTAATCACTATGGTCACTTACTACTTGCCCCCCTTAACCATCATGGTTTTCTTTGTAGGACAATCGGCCGCTATGTGCCTAAAACCTAAACATTTAAAACACTTTTTACTTGAGGTTTTGGTAGGAGATTTTGAAGTTGAGGGTTTAGAATCCCTCAATTTGTAAGTGGACTCCTTTAGAAAATTGGAGGGAAAAGTTGAAGAAGATTTGTCTTTGTTTTTCCAAGATGAGTGGTAAAAGCCATCATTATGAGAATTTTTGAAAGAGTTTTTCTTTGAAATTTGGGATTCTACCTTGATGGCTAGGTGAACCAATTTTTCTAAAGAGGAGTATTCATAAAGTTCTACCACATCTTGTATGTCTCTTCTTAAGCCACTTTCAAAGCGAGCCATTTTGGACTCCTCACTTTCATGCATGTCTATTTTAGTTAATATGGTTTCAAGTTTTTTAAAATAAGCATCCACACTTTGTGTTCCTTGTTGAAGCCGTTGGAGCTTCAACAAGAGCTCTTTCTTATAGTGTGGAGGCACAAATCTAGTGTGCATGCATAACTTCAAATCCTCCCAAGAGACCACGGGCGACCTCTTGTTTAGTCCAATGTCCATTACAGTCTTATGCCACCACTGCAATCCATAGTCTACAAACTCTAAGGAGGCTAACTTAACTCTTTGGTCATCTTGGATCTCATGTACATTAAAAGTTTGTTCTACTTTATCCTCCCATCCTAGATACACATTAGGATCACCTTCTCCACTAAAACTAGGAATTTTTAGAAATGGTAAATAAAGCTTTGCCACATTTCGGCGCCTATCTTCAAAATTGTGCATCCTCCATTTGTCTTCTTCTTCATGGCTACCATAGGTTTGGTAACTTCTTGATTCATGCCTTTAATGATATCTTCTTCTGCGGTGGGGTCTTTGATGTGAGTTGATTTTATGATTTAGCATTTTATGGTGGCATTTTAATTAGGATTGAGATTTTAGGATGATTAAGGTGAGAACCTAAGGAAAATCCCCACTGGACATTAACTTAACCAAGTGGTTAAGTAGATGTGAAGGTTCATTTCACAAAGGCAAAAGGAAAACACAATTATAAGGTGATGATGATGACAAGTTATGGTGTGGAATTACATAAGGAAAACAAGAGCAACATATAAAAACCGAATAGACATAATGAAGCAAAATAAGAACATGTTTATGAATAGATGAAATGATAATGGAAGCAAAAGATGAAGGAAAAGGAAGCTTATGAGAAAATGGAATTGAGAATGGTTGCACGCCACTTGGATGGTGAAATGACTCTAAGATAAGTGAAGGATGCCGCCACTTGAGAGCTCTCAAAACTCACAAGATAAGACCAATTTTGGAGGAGCTCACTCACTCACAATTCACACAAGAATTTATGTATAGTAACTTTACTCTAATTTTCAACTTTGAAATACATGAGGTAGGCCTCCTTATTTATAGATTTAGGAGCCTTGGAAAAGAAGAAAAGAGGGTAGAATGGGAAAAGGGAAAAAAGTGGGCAGCCATAGGGTTTGACTAAGTCAATCCCGTATTCTTGGCTTATCCTTCTAGAAATTAGGTCAAAATGCCTTCAAATGGGCTAGGAACAAGCAAGAATGCTACCCACACCCCCTACTATGCTAAAGGCACTTTATTCTACCTTATTTCTACTATTTGGACCCCTCATTTGAGCCCAATTTATTTACAACATTTTTCTAAATATTTAGGAGGACTAATAGGAAGAATTTCAAGTGCTCTGGACCTTGTCCATTCCTCCTATTGAAGAGGTCTTTCTTTGCTTTTTGAGATGACCCTTTATAGCTGGCATTCTTGGTCATCTTCTTGTGGACTTGGTTTTGGAGTCTTTCTGGGTTTGTATCATGCTCCCCAGGTTCGAAAGAATTCGTCCACGAATTTAGTAGTCCTGCACAGAACACAGTAAGTTTGTTCACATTAGATGGATATTGTAAGGACCTGTAAAATTAAATTGGAATAAAAGTGTTATATTTAAATAATTTCAGAAGATGTCATTATTTAAAATACAAAGAGTTGGTAAATGAAGCTTCGTAGTAGTCGGACATCGGACGTCGCCCAAGGTCTGGGGTCAGCTGGTAGAGGTCGGTCGACTGACATGTGGATCAAGAAGAGTAAAGGAGGAAAAGTGTAGCTAAGAAGTCTTCTACGAGATCGCCGTTAGTGAAGACGGAGGCGATCTCCGACTTCTCTGGCACATAATCGCCTGTTGCCTAGAGGAGACATGACCGCCAATCGTTTAGGGCGTACGTGATCGACGGGAGTGCACGTAGTATGTGGTCAAGATACTGGATCAACCAGAGTGGGTTCCAACAACCACGCGTATCAAGGTGTGGGTTAAGCCTTAGATACGCTGTGCATGCGAAGCTCTATGCTTGAGCAAAAGAGATCGTCCTTAGTGTTGCATGCATGGGCGCAAGAGGAGTGGTGCTGACCTTCTCTTGGAAATGTGAAGCTACCGACGTCACCAAGCCTTGTGGAGATAATACATTTGACGTAACATAGTGGAATGAAGAACCTTCAGGAAGGCGTGGCGATGTCGTCGGGCATCGCCAGGGCGCGAGGTAGGCGGACATCGCCAGGGCGCGAGAGGCATGCGGGCATCGCCAGGGCGCGAGAGGCATGCGGGCATCGCCGGGGCGCGAGAGGCATGCAGGCATCGCCGGGGCGCGAGAGGCATGCGGGCATCGCCGGGACGCGAGAGGCATGCGGGCATCGTCAGGGCGCGAGGCATGCGGGCATCGCCAGGGCGCGAGAGACATGCGGGCGTCGCCAGGGATAGACATCGGTCCTCTCCCAGAGAGAGAGATCGGTCGTCTTCCAGAGAGAGAGATCGGTCGTCTTCCAGGTTATCGCGCGATGACGTGTTGCACACAGTTAAAGTGGGACCCAGACTCCCAGCAGAAGGCACGCGGCACGCGCGACACGTAGACAAAAAGTGTTGGTTCAGAACAGTGACATCAGAATGTTGGCATGCGCAAGAAACACTCGCGATCGTACTGTTTAGAGCAGTGGTTGGCATGCACAAGAGACAACAGTGGTCGTATTGTTCAGAGCAGTGGTTGGCATGCACAAGAGACAACCGTGGTCGTGCTGTTCAGAGAAACGTACACTCAGGGTCCTGCAGAAGGGAGTGGCAGCAGCATATGTGGACAAGTATGCTTGGATTCAAAAACCCACTGCGGGGAGGCGAAGAACGTTGGAGTGGCCCAAGAGTGAAAGAGTGAGAGCATCTCCATCCTTCTCATTTCTCTCCTTCGCGCTGCGATTCTGGCACCTTCACACAAGAGTACGACGAGCGACAGCCACCATTAGAGCACCTGGGAAGTTCTCTGCAAGTCCTTCAAACCAGACGAAAAAAACAGAGCCAAGGCATTCTTCAAGCTTCGTTGGATTTAGGAGCTCTTGGTATTTTGCGCAAGTCCAGGTAAGGGAAGCTAGCCTTCATTTTCAATACAAGCCATAGATTAGCTGTTTCTGAAGTGAGGGCGACGTGGTCGCCGTTTTCGTTTTCATCTTCGTGAATGCTCTGTTCTATGTGTCTGGGCGACGTGGTCGCCGGTTTTAAATACAGATTTCGAAATCCCCTGCTTTTGAATCAGATCGCCGGTTTTGGCGTTGTTTTGCGAACTCCCCTGTTTTTGGTGTTGTTTTGAGACTGCTTGAGATTTAAATGTGATATTCGAAAGTTTGAACCTTTGAAATGATTGTTGCTGTGATTTGAATCATTCGATTGAGTGGTATGATGTTTTGAATGTTGTGAATGTGAGATCAAGGCATAGTATTTTCAGGAAAGGAAATACCGTGTAAGATCATTTGTGTAATGTGTATTGACTAGGGGCTTGTCTAGAAGGAGATATCCTGACTCTGCTGATATAATGGAATCACGTAGATGAAGTTATTCAGTTGTGGAGAGTCGGAGGAGGTTCATATGAATGGGCGAGTAGTGCGAAAAAGAACGAGCTCGGCCTGTTATATGAATTAACCTTGTCATACCGGGAGAGTGATAACATTGAGATTATATATGCGCATGCTGTGTGGATTTCACAGCGACCCTGTGTGGATTTCACAGTGGTATGGTATGACAGGTGCAGATCTCTGAGCCTGAGTCAACGCACGAGTCAATCCGGAAGTAGAGTCATGTGTCTATGCATTGTGGGTCAGTGGAAAGTCTGACGTGTGAATCTTGAATACTGAATGTAGCAAAGAGACACTTGACGAGTATGTGGATTATGGAAATCTTGATGGTTGCATTTGATATGGCTTATGTATGGAGTGGAAATTCACGTTTTCTATGGATTTAAAGTTTTTAAAAAAACATCTAGCTTACCCCTTTTATCTGTTGTTGTGATTGCTTTCTTAAACCTGTGATGATCGTGTATTTGTACACGGGAGCAGACGAGGTTGCAGGTGGTAGTGCTCCTCAGTGAGTGGTCGCCGGAAGCAGATCGCCCATTTACATTTGTGTTAGGCGATCACCCTTTTCTGTATTCTGAAGGGAGATCGCCCTTTTCTGATAGGAGATCGCCTATTCTGTTGGGAGATCGCCTGTTTTTACTTATTTTGCTGTATTTAGTTTACGTTTTTGGAAAACCGACCGACCTTGTATTAAACTCCCTGCGAGGAGAAAACTTCATTACATATATACGATTATGTTCACTTCAATATTATTATTTTATCTCTACTTCGTTTTATAATTATGAAAAGAATTTGGCGGGATGTTACATTAATGGTATCAGAGCAGTTCGTCCTTAGGATGACCTGAGGGCTGTGGATCCATTGTGTTTCTTCTGCTCATAAAATTTATTTGGGTTTTAAGTAACAACTATAGTGAAAAGTTTTCAAACGTTTTTGTATTGGGATTTTGTGTGTGCTGTTGTGCTTTAGTGGAGGTATGCCCTAACTGAAAATCTTAGTATTAAGAATGAGAGGATCTTGATAAAGTAGTGAGGGTGCACACTCATAACTGGATCGAGATGATTCTCAATCTTAATTCTAAAGGTCTGATGTTTAGCATATAATGAATTCGGGTGTGATTTATTTCATTTTAGTGAATGTTTTTGTAATTGATTGAAAGTGGTTGTTTGGATTGATGATTGTACACCAGTAACTGTCCTGGTGTTTTGTTTGAGGTTATAAGTGTTATGATTCTGTTGATGAACTCAAATTCTTAATGACTTTGAGATGCTGACCTTTGTAAGGTCTAGCTGTTACCCCTTGAATGAATTGATTTCTTATCGATCTCATTCTTGTAGTTGTAGGGAATATAGAAAACTCATAGTTTCAAGATCCGAAATGGAGAGTGATGGCACATAGACCCTCTACCCCTCCCCAACCTTCTTCTGAAATGGGTCAGATCGCAAAGGCCATCGAGATGATGGCAAGTGCCATCCAGCAGCAGAATGCGGCGATGTCTCAAAATCACCAAGCTACAATGCAACATTTGGAGACCGCCAGATCGGCCGCAACGACTCCCAACGTCGGTCAGCCTCAGGAGCAGATGGGACTGACCGAGTTCCTCAGGCACAACCCACCTAAGTTTGTTCCTGCCGGTTGACCCTGCGTCAGCTGACTTCTGCGGCCGCCACGCACCTCCTTCCTCACCTAGCCTGTGGTGGTATGATCGCACCTGCAAAAGAGAAAAGGGGGGCGCCCTCGCGGCCGTGTGCACTCCGACGCTCAAGTCAGAACGGGGCAAGAAACATTAAAGTCTGAATTCTCTCTGTGTTTAGGTCTAGAATTGCGTACCTCTGTGAAGTATATTACTGTTCCTTATATAGCCTGGCTGTGCCGCTAACCCTAATTAGGGTTTACTGTGCTGCTAGCCATATTTAGGGTTTACTGATCTCCCTCTCTGCGGGAACAGGCTGATGACCGATCACCCCTCTCTGTGAGAACAGGCTGATGACCGATCACCCCTCTCTATGAGAACAGGCTGATGACCGATCTCCCTCTCTGCGGGAACAGGCTGATGACCGATCACCCCTCTCTGTGAGAACAGGCTGATGACCGATCACCCCTCTCTATGAGAACAGGCTGATGACCGATCACCCCCTCTCTGTGAGAACAGGCTGATGACCGATCACCCCTCTCTGTGTTCCGGACGACCGAGCTCTGGCCACTACACAAGCCCCCCAGGCTCGAGTTGTGGCTTGCTTCAACGAAGAGCCTTACAACTCGCCCAGTGGACCTATGTGGCATGACTCGACGTGGTCAACTGCTGATGACCGACCGGATCAAGGACTTTCGACTCTTCTCGCCTCAGCCTCGCTGTAAAAAGACGAGGTGAGGACTTTCTTATCTTCTCGCCTCAGCCTCGCTGTAAAAGGACGAGGTGAGGACTTTTATCATCTGGTCATTCACGTGTCACCATCTGGAGTACCTGCAGCTAAAACGCTACTTTCACCTTGACCTTGCGACTAAGTTATCCACACAGGGAGTAGCTTAGGGCACAGGTTACTCTGGGCGCAACCTTAACCTGGCGATCTGGTTAATACTGGGTATCACAGCTCACACAAGTCTTCTCAAACACTCGGCGATGTGCTCCTTTCGGCGACTTGCTGACAACCTGATCTCCAAATCTTCACACCCGGCGATGTGAATACCTGGCGATAGGCGATTACTTGTATCTTCACATATGGCGATAGGCGATCACTTGTATCTTCACACACCTGGCGATAGGCGATTATTTGTATCTTCACATATGGCGATAGGCGATCACTTATATCTTCGCACACCTGGCGATAGGCGGTCACTTGTATCTTCACACACATGGCGGTAGGCGATCACTTGTATCTTCGCACATGGCGATAGGCGATTACTACTCTTTGCACGCGGTGATAGGCGACTACCAATCTGTGCTTCTTTACTTCTCCCGCTTTGCTTCCAGGCGCTCTCTTAACACTGGGTGATCACCTTAGCCACTGACAACCAATCACCATTCTGGGTGATCGCCTCTCCAACTGGCTTACTATCCTCTACCCCGTGACACCCTTTGAACAGTCAACATGGTCAAACATGTCTGTCTAAATTCTTCTCTTTATTGGGTGACCTCGTTAAAAAGAGTGTCCCCTAGACTGAAAAATACAATTGTGTTAAAACATGTATCTATTAACTGAAATAAAACTTGGAGGCGAGCTCCGCTGGGAGGCGTGCTCCTCTGGGAGGCGTGCTCCTCTGGGAGGCGTGCTCCTCTGGGAGGCGTGCTCCGCTGGGAGGCGTGCTCCTCTGGGAGGCGTGCTCCTCTGGGAGGCGTGCTCCTCTGGGAGGCGTGCTCCTCTGGGAGGCGTGCTCCTCTGGGAGGCGTGCTCCTCTGGGAGGCGTGCTCCTCTGGGAGGCGTGCTCCGCTGGGAGGCGTGCTCCTCTGGGAGGCGTGCTCCTCTGGGAGGCGTGCTCCTCTGGGATGGCGTAGATTTCTCCATGAATGGGCACCTCGTGCCTCTCGTCTCCCGTTGGGTTTGTTGTCGCCGTGTCTCCCTGTGATTCCTGCAGGTAGGGCGCTAAAAAGCCGCTTTTTACTAGGTCATCTAACTGATAACCTAAGCTGAGGCAGTTGCGCAGATTGTGGCCTTGGGCTTGATGGAAATCACACCAATGGCTTTTCCGAGGTCCGACTGGTCCCTCGGCCTTCTGGGGAGGCTTCAACTTGCTTGCCACCTCAGGGATGGCGATGAGCTCCTTGAGGCTGACCTTGAAGCTGTGCCGGGTTGGTCTGGGCCTTCTGGACTCGTAGGGTGCGTGTCTATCCTTCTTCTCAGCGGCCACATGCACCCTTAGGGGTTGGGCGCGTACTGGGGCGCGAGGTTAGGTCGCCCCTCGTACGCTTTTCGGCGACTCTTCCTTCTGCCGTGATGTGGGCGAGCGCCCTGCACTGTATCTCATCAAATGTCCTTGCTGGACATCGTATGAGTGCGTCGCTGAATGGTCCAGGAAGGATGCCCCTCTCGAAGGCATGCACTATCACGGCGTCGTCCTTGGTTGGCAGTCTCACCACCAATGCCGCGAACCGGTTGAGGAAATCCTTCAGTGGTTCTTCCTGGAACTGCTTTACATCAAAGAGGTCGAACGCAACCGGCATCCGAGCCCGATTGACAATGAACTGCCTTTTGAACAATTCTGCAAACTGCTCGAAGGATGTAACGTGTCCGTCTGGGAGTCCCACGAACCAGTTTAGCGCTGTCCCTGCAAAGGTACCCATGAACAGCTTGCAGTGCATGGCATCAGTCCCCCCAGAGATCATCATCTGCGTATGGAACGCTGTGATGTGGGCTTCTGGATCTTCTACGCCTGTAAAGGTAATCTTTGGGATTACGAAAGACGCTGGTATTACTGTCTGCATGATCTCCTGCGAGAAAGGCATGGGTCGGGGCCTGGCTGGAGGCATGGCCCCCTGTCCCGCTGCGGCCCTTTCTCCCATTCCTCTCCTCAGTTCCTCGTTGGCTCTCCGCAGCTCCTCATTCGCCGCCAAAGACGCGTTCAGGTCGGCCCTAAACTGCTCCTGCTTCAAGGCCTGATCAGCGCTGGAGGCGGTGAACGCCTGCTGGAGATTGCGGATTGTCTCCATTAGCTCCTGGATGGTGGCGGTGTGATTACCGTCGCCTCCTCCAGCGGTACCTTGCCTAGTGCTTCTCATGCTGTCTGGCTTTCCTCTTCACAACTGTGGATGGGACCTTGATTTACTCGGCCCCACGGTGGGCGCCTAATGTTCCTGCCGGTTGACCCTGCGTCAGCTGACTTCTGCGGCCGCCACGCACCTCCTTCCTCACCTAGCCTGTGGTGGTATGATCGCACCTGCAAAAGAGAAAAGGGGGGCGCCCTCGCGGCCGTGTGCACTCCGACGCTCAAGTCAGAACGGGGCAAGAAACATTAAAGTCTGAATTCTCTCTGTGTTTAGGTCTAGAATTGCGTACCTCTGTGAAGTATATTACTGTTCCTTATATAGCCTGGCTGTGCCGCTAACCCTAATTAGGGTTTACTGTGCTGCTAGCCATATTTAGGGTTTACTGGAATACCCTTGCGCCGCTATCACCCAGTCTTGGGGTAATCTAGCACATAGGGTTTCCTTCTCTGGAGTGCAAACACTGATAGGCCGCTATCACCCTCTCTGTGAGAACAGGCTGATGACCGATCTCCCTCTCTGCGGGAACAGGCTGATGACCGATCACCCCTCTCTGTGAGAACAGGCTGATGACCGATCTCCCTCTCTGCGGGAACAGGCTGATGACCGATCACCCCTCTCTGTGAGAACAGGCTGATGACCGATCACCCCTCTCTATGAGAACAGGCTGATGACCGATCTCCCTCTCTGCGGGAACAGGCTGATGACCGATCACCCCTCTCTGTGAGAACAGGCTGATGACCGATCACCCCTCTCTATGAGAACAGGCTGATGACCGATCACCCCCTCTCTGTGAGAACAGGCTGATGACCGATCACCCCTCTCTGTGTTCCGGACGACCGAGCTCTGGCCACTACAAAGTTCAATGGGAACGTTACCCTCGATCAAGCAGATCAGTGGGTCAGGGGGTTAGAGAAAATCTTCAGGGCGACCTCCTGCCCTGAAGACAAGAAGTTGGTGTTTGCCACATATCTTTTGTCTGGAGAAGCTGAGTTCTGGTGGATGGGAACTCAGCAGATGATGGAGGCCCGAGAAGAAGTGATGGATTGGGAGAGCTTCAGGGTGAGGTTCCTGGAGAAATACTTCCCAGACAGCGCAAGGTTTGCGAGGGAAGCTGAGTTCCTAAAGTTGGAGCAGGGGGATATGTCTGTGAACGCCTATGCTGCTCGGTTTGAGTACCTCGCCCGATTCTATACCCAGGCGACCTCCGAGGCCTGGAGGTGTAGGAAATTCGAAGAGGGGCTGAAGCATGGACTGAAGAGGACCATAGCCCCGATGTGCATCAGGGAATTTCACGCCTTAGTGGAGAAGGCGAAGGTGGTGGAGACCCTGGAAAAGGGTGATTCTCGAGTGGTCAGGTCACACCAAGGAGGTTCTTCCAGTGGGAAGGCTAAGGTGCAGCATCCACACAGCAAGCCATATGCGAGACCTCCACCACATCGGGCGGGAACAACGTCATCCCAGTTTCAGCAGCAGCAACCTTGGAAACCCAAGTGTTTCCATTGTGGTGGACCACACGCCTCCAACGCGTGCTTCAAGAGGAGTTCAGAGAAAAGGTGCTACACCTGCCAAAAGACGGGGCACGTTGCTAGAGAATGCCCTAACCAGAATGGGGCGACCCAACCCAGTGGCTCTCAGCAGATGAGAAACGAAGGCAGCAGACCTCAGGCGACAGGAAGAGTGTTTGCCATGTCTGGAGCAGAAGCATCTCAGTCAGGTAACCTAGTACAAGGTGCTTGTTTATAGCTGGTAGATACGTTAGAGTTTTGTTTGATTCTGGAGCGACACACTCTTTTGTGTCAAATCGGTGTGCAACCGAACTGGGCCTTCTAGTGAAGGAGCTGTCGTTTGGACGGTTGATCTCTACACCTGCATCAGGACAGGTTTTGACCTCCCCAGTTTGCTCTGAATGTCCAGTGATAGTAGAGGGACGCAGGTTCAAAGTGAATTTGATCTGTCTACCTCTTCAGGATCTGGATGTTATCCTGGGAATGGATTAGCTATCTGCCAATCACATTCTCATAGATTGCAGTAGGCAGGAAGTGGTGTTTCCAGATCTCCGAGAGTCAGATATGACATCTGCTCAGTGTGTATGGTCGGGGTTGATAGAAGGGCGGCGTGCCTTGTAATCCTAGCTCAAGGGGGAGGGAGGAATGATGAAAAGATGGGCTGTATACCGTGGTGAAGAATTTCATGGATGTAGTTCCAGAAGAAATACCTGGACTACCTCCTAAGAGAGAGATGGAATTCTCTATTGTTTGGTACCTGGAGCTGGACCAGTGTCCATGGCTCCCTACATAATGGCCCAGCTGAATAGATGGAATTAAAGAAGCAAGTGTAAGTTAGATCTAGTTGTACCAAGGTTTAGTTTCAGCTACATATAAGTTATGGAGAGTAAATAAGCAGTATGTTGGGGGTTTAAAGCTTAAGCATGTGTATCCATGGGAAGTACCAGAGTTAGGTTCCAAGAATGAAAGAATGAATTTTTCTTTTGAAGCTTGGAAGATGTTCATGTCGATGAAACAGCATGAGATGATTCTAGCTTAAGCTTCACGCAGGATGGATACTGTTTTGTTGATCGTGATTTGAAGGATGATTATGGAAATGGTGGGTTGAGATAAAAGGCTTCCGAAGCCGTAAGCCTCCTAAATTTGGCAAATGAAGATGCAGTTCGGACTGTGAATGTAGAAGGGAAGGGGGTAATGGCTGTGGATGAGAATGAGGGTAAACCGTGTCATGATGACGTTGAGTTCTTCTAGCGATGTGGTAAATTTCAGAAAGTTGGATGTGGAAGCGGAACTTCCGTGCCTTGTGTTCCTAATGGGATGGGATTTGCAGCCAATCCTTTAAATGGGCAGTTGTGGTGGTCAGCGTTTCGGTTATGATCCTAGAAACAATGCTGCATTGTCAGCGGTGGCAACAAGTCCTCACCCTGAACACAGTGAGGGAGTTACGATCTGCGTGATGTATACTGAGCACCTTGAGACCCCATGCAATGCTAATACGGATACATCCATTGGAATTCCTGAGTTAGCAGCTCTGAAACCCCAACCATCTGCAAAAAGGGTGGGTTTTTCCTGATCTACTATTAGTAACCAAAGGAGAAACGAACTAGAGGGGCGCCTGAAGAAAGGAACCGTGTTCCCTCAAGCTTTTGCTGTTTCACCATCGGTTTGACAAGAAATGGTGCCTAATGTGGAGTCAAGCTACAAACCGATTGTTTCTGAACTGAAAAGAAAATCCTGGAAGAAACTCCATCTCTGTAGTTTCTAGACAGAATAATAATGTCGATGTCAACCCAAGTCATTGCAGATCAGTTCATGCCAATGAAGGACATCTAAAACAAGAGGAATTAGAAGTTGTAAGGATCAAGTATTTGAGAAAGGTTTTCTAGTCTGCAAGACTCTACTCCTACCAATGAACTGACAAAATGTGGACCAAAGCCTAATCTGCTAATCCAGGTCGGTGCTAGCATAGGGGTACTCTGACGTGATGGTGGCGTTAGAGAATGCTGGTTCAGATGAAAAATCTGGAGTGTGCCTCCAAGGCTGCTGAAGGTCCAGTACGATGATTTGCTTGATAAAGAGGGACCGCTTAATAGTCAAGCCATGCTCCCCTGAACGCCTTTCAGGTGGCCCTCTTGAGTTTGAATCAGCAGTGTATGCCTGGTGGTGTGATGGATGGTGGGAAGGCGTTGTAACTGCAGCTAAGGGCAGTGGTAGGGGGATCAGTCCAGTGGCTTATGAGATCGTCCCACCTCCCCATTTAGCGAATCTGCACAATGTCTTTCACGTATCACAGCTGAGGAAGTACATGGCAGACCCTAGTCATGTGCTGGAAGTGGACGATGTGCAGATCAGGGATGACTTGTCCTTTGAAGCAAAACCAGTCAGGATTGACGATCGGCAAGTAAACAGCTCAGAGGCAAGACCATCGACATGGTGAAAGTGGTGTGGGATGAGAGATCGGGGGATTCAACTTGGGAGTTAGAAGAACCCATGAGAGAAACTTATCCATACCTCTTTTCCTTGTAATTCAATTTTCGGGGACGAAAATTTTTCTTGATGGGGAGAATGTAAGGACCTGTAAAATTAAATTGGAATAAAAGTGTTATATTTAAATAATTTCAGAAGATGTCATTATTTAAAATACAAAGAGTTGGTAAATGAAGCTTCGTAGTAGTCGGACATCGGACGTCGCCCAAGGTCTGGGGTCAGCTGGTAGAGGTCGGTCGACTGACATGTGGATCAAGAAGAGTAAAGGAGGAAAAGTGTAGCTAAGAAGTCTTCTACGAGATCGCCGTTAGTGAAGACGGAGGCGATCTCCGACTTCTCTGGCACATAATCGCCTGTTGCCTAGAGGAGACATGACCGCCAATCGTTTAGGGCGTACGTGATCGACGGGAGTGCACGTAGTATGTGGTCAAGATACTGGATCAACCAGAGTGGGTTCCAACAACCACGCGTATCAAGGTGTGGGTTAAGCCTTAGATACGCTGTGCATGCGAAGCTCTATGCTTGAGCAAAAGAGATCGTCCTTAGTGTTGCATGCATGGGCGCAAGAGGAGTGGTGCTGACCTTCTCTTGGAAATGTGAAGCTACCGACGTCACCAAGCCTTGTGGAGATAATACATTTGACGTAACATAGTTGAATGAAGAACCTTCAGGAAGGCGTGGCGATGTCGTCGGGCATCGCCAGGGCGCGAGGTAGGCGGACATCGCCAGGGCGCGAGAGGCATGCGGGCATCGCCAGGGCGCGAGAGGCATGCGGGCATCGCCGGGGCGCGAGAGGCATGCGGGCATCGCCGGGGCGCGAGAGGCATGCGGGCATCGCCGGGGCACGAGAGGCATGCGGGCATCGCCGGGACGCGAGAGGCATGCGGGCATCGTCAGGGCGCGAGGCATGCGGGCATCGCCAGGGCGCGAGAGACATGCGGGCGTCGCCAGGGATAGACATCGGTCCTCTCCCAGAGAGAGAGATCGGTCGTCTTCCAGAGAGAGAGATCGGTCGTCTTCCAGGTTATTGCGCGATGACGTGTTGCACACAGTTAAAGTGGGACCCAGACTCCCAGCAGAAGGCACGCGGCACGCGCGACACGTAGACAAAAAGTGTTGGTTCAGAACAGTGACATCAGAATGTTGGCATGCGCAAGAAACACTCGCGGTCGTACTGTTTAGAGCAGTGGTTGGCATGCACAAGAGACAACAGTGGTCGTACTGTTCAGAGCAGTGGTTGGCATGCACAAGAGACAACCGTGGTCGTGCTGTTCAGAGAAACGTACACTCAGGGTCCTGCAGAAGGGAGTGGCAGCAGCATACGTGGACAAGTATGCTTGGATTCAAAAACCCACTGCGGGAAGGCGAAGAACGTTGGAGTGGCCCAAGAGTGAAAGAGTGAGAGCATCTCCATCCTTCTCATTTCTCTCCTTCGCGCTGCGATTCTGGCACCTTCACACAAGAGTACGACGAGTGACAGCCACCATTAGAGCACCTGGGAAGTTCTCTGCAAGTCCTTCAAACCAGACGAAAAAACAGAGCCAAGGCATTCTTCAAGCTTCGTTGGATTTAGGAGCTCTTGGTATTTTGCGCAAGTCCAGGTAAGGGAAGCTAGCCTTCATTTTCAATACAAGCCATAGATTAGCTGTTTCTGAAGTGAGGGCGACGTGGTCGCCGTTTTCGTTTTCATCTTCGTGAATGCTCTGTTCTATGTGTCTGGGCGACGTGGTCGCCGGTTTTAAATACAGATTTCGAAATCCCCTGCTTTTGAATCAGATCGCCGGTTTTGGCGTTGTTTTGCGAACTCCCCTGTTTTTGGTGTTGTTTTGAGACTGCTTGAGATTTAAATGTGATATTCGAAAGTTTGAACCTTTGAAATGATTGTTGCTGTGATTTGAATCATTCGATTGAGTGGTATGATGTTTTGAATGTTGTGAATGTGAGATCAAGGCATAGTATTTTCAGGAAAGGAAATACCGTGTAAGATCATTTGTGTAATGTGTATTGACTAGGGGCTTGTCTAGAAGGAGATATCCTGACTCTGCTGATATAATGGAATCACGTAGATGAAGTTATTCAGTTGTGGAGAGTCGGAGGAGGTTCATATGAATGGGCGAGTAGTGTGAAAAAGAACGAGCTCGGCCTGTTATATGAATTAACCTTGTCATACCGGGAGAGTGATAACATTGAGATTATATATGCGCATGCTGGGTGATGGAAGAGGGCCAAGCACAACCTTCCATGAAAGGCAAGAGCCAAGTCAAGAGCGTCTAAGACCAAGCTAGGAGCGTCTAAGACAAGCTAGGAGCATCTAGGACGAGAAGGCCAAGCTAGAAGCGTCTAGGACAAGAAGACTTGGATCAAAGCTATGAATGGGAGAGTGGCATACTAGCACATATTCCGTGAAGGCCCATCAAATGTAGTTTAGCTTTAATTGGGGTGTAAATAGCATAGCCATGTGGACAAATGTTTATTTTTCTGCACATTAGAATTAAGGAGAAGTTAACCTTCCCACTATTCTAGAAAGCCCATGGAGGGGGTGAACTTACAAACTAGACACACCCCTCCCCATGTGCTCACACTTTCCATGTGGCCCATGTGCTTCACATTTACATTTCATTTGGCTAGCATTAGGGTTGCATTATGCTCCTCCTTAGCCTATAAAAGGAGGAGCCTACACCTTGTATTTTCAAGATTAAATAGAGTATTGTTATGCTGCCCAAATTGTGCCATACACTACTCCTTGCCTAACACTTAGGTTTTAGTCTTCAATTCATCACTACCAAAGGGGCTGGCCAAACCTCCCCATTTCCTCACTCTTCATGCACCTTCAAGGCACCCATGCTTCCTAGGAAGGCCTTGCTCACCTCCTCCATAAGCTTCCGCATCCATCATCACCAAGGAACTCCAAAATCCAAAGAAGAGCTCATAGGAATGCTATCATTTGGTATCTAGAGCTATGGTTCTTCAAAGATGAGTATCTCTTTTCATTTTCTTTTTGAGTTCTTCTTTTCTCCAAGTTGTTCATCTTTATTCCAAGTTGTCTTGCTGTTTTTTGTGTTTTAATATGATTTGAATGCTTGTTTATTCATTTCATTTGGTGGGTTTGTTCAAACTTGTGCTTGAACATCTATTTTCAATTTTGTGTAGGATTCTTGATATATTTGTGTTGCTGTTTTTATTTTTAGGTATTTGAGTCTTGCTTGAAATTTCATTTGGGTCATATGATGTTCTTGTGTCTTTTCATTTTATGAATCCATAAGTTTTGTCTAAGTCATGTGTTTCCATATTTGTCATCAAATCCTAGTAGTACTCTTTTTGATTTATTTGTTTCTTGTTTTTGGTCTGAATGTTTGATCTGAAATCTGTTTTGTGTTGATCCTTTGGTGCATTTTTAATTTTAGTTTGAGTTCTTATTTGTGTGTTAGATCCACACAAATTCCATCATATTAACTCCATTGTGTTTTTGAGGTATATCATTCTGTTTTTCATTCCAGTTTTCAGAAACTCCTGTTTTTCACTTTTCTGTGCTGACTGTTTTGATTTATGAAAATCGCATACATCATCAAAAATTTCTGAGCCTCTGGATTTCACAAATTTGAGGTGTTAGCAAAAGAACAAAAAAAGAACCATCTGAAAAGAAGAAATAGAAAAAAAAAGATAAATATTACAAAAAAAGTGTGCAATCCTGACGTTCCAGCTGGCAGCTCTGAGCACTGATTTTATAAAATTTACCAAAATTAATTGGTACATGCGTTTGGAGTGAAACCAACGCCAAAAGTTTGTTAAGATCTTGTTCTGATTGTGTCTCAATTTTCAGAAGCAAATACAAAAGGGTCAGCTCAGCATAAATCTTTTAAAGATACGCTTTCTGGACCACAACAATTTGTGCTTTTCTGTGGTGCTGTTTTTTGGTTTTTAAATCAAATCTAGTGCTATTCCTAGGTTCCTTTTTGTGTGCCATCCATTATTTGAGTACCTTTTATTTGCTTGTCTAATTTCATTTGAACTCTTTCTAGTTGTGTCACATTTAAATTCCATTTGTGTGGTACTGTTTTTCAAATTAATTTGTTTCTTGCTTTCTTTCTTTGGCCTTTAAGCTTGTTGGTGGATTAAGTATCAATTGGTACTTGTTGAGTGAGAATTTGACTTGAGGGGAGTCTAGCTTGCTTAATAGGTGCTGGATTGAAGATTTTATTGACCTAATTCCAAGAGGAACAAAGGCAAAGGACAGCAACAAACACCATACTACAAACACACCACACACTTTGGAAGGCCCAACAAGTAGAAAAGCAACAAAAGGGGTGCAACTAGAAGAACAACAAAAGGGGTGCAAATAGTAAAAGCAACAAAGGGAGTGTCATTTAATTTCTTTGCAATCTTGCTTGTGTTAATTACTTGTTAATCACGCAATTAGTCGGTGAGTGTGTCTTCAAGGGCTCCAAGTGTCCAAGAAGCCTCACCTAGGGCCGTCTAGCTTAATTTGTTTTTGTTAATTGCTTTAATTGAACCAACTTGATTTAATCACTTCGTTAATTTCTTGTTTAATCTTGTTTAAGGCTTTCATAGCTTGCATTGTTTTCTTGCATTAAAATCTTGATTTCTTCAACCTAATTGTGTTTTAAGTGGTTTACTAAGAGAAAGCGTTGTGTGAAGACATTGAGGGATAGTCTTTGGCTAAGGCAAGGCTTGGTATTTAAGTAGTCCATTGTGACTCACCTCCCTTACCTGGAAGACTACCTTCTTTGACTTCCCTAAATTTTCTCAAGGTAAAATATTTCTATACACAAAGGTCTAGTCATGTCTTCTCATTCCTTTAAATCTCTTAAAAGTGAGGTGAAATCCTTGAAATCTCTTTTGGAACAACTTTCCAAGAATATTCAATCAATTTCATCTAAACAATTGGAGAATGAGGCCAAAACTAATGAATTGACTAAATCAAAGGATGAGAAGTCTCACATTTCAAAAAAATTACCTTCTCATGCATCTATCTCTAAAAAGCATGATTCTGTTGGGGAGGGAAGACATAGAAGAGATAGAAAAGAACAAGAAAGCCCAAGAGAGGTTAGGGTAGACCTACCCCATTCCCATGCAAAAGAAAATATAGAAACTTGCCTAGATTGGGAAATGAGGGTAGAAAAATTGTTTGCTTCCCATAAAGAAAGAAAGGAAAGAAAGATACAAAAGAAAAGAGAGGAAGCCGAAAGGGAAGCTAAAGAAAAAGAAAAAGAAAAGCATGAGAAGACCCTTGAGAAACAAAAGGCGTGGGAGAATAGTGTTCCTTCTCACAAGGTCATTCAACAAGACAAAAGATTTAAAAATACCTTTGAAAATATGCGTCTTGTTGAACAACCTAGCCTTTCCTTTTGTAAAGGAACACTTGCAAGCATAGTAACAAAAAAAGAGTCTTTAAAAGAAGCTTGCATAGATAAAGATAAAGTGGATTATTTCTCATATGTGCTAGGATATCACCAAGTGAATGTCAAGTTATTTACAAGCATCTACAAAAACAAATTTTTATGTGAAGTAGTGCCTAAAGAAACTTGTCATGTCCTATTGAGACAACCATTGCCAAGTGTGCAACTTCTCATAAACAATGGTTGTAACAACGAGACTATCTTTACACATAAGAGAAAAATTCTTCATGAAGGAGAACTCATGGACCAAATTAGAGTTGATAAAACTCTAGAGCTTTTAAAAGGAAAACTTTTGTCACCCATGAGAAAAGATGTTCAAAGACATTACCCTAGATACATTTCTTGTTTTAAAAATACACCTAAGGTGATGTCTCATGAACTCTATACTCCTTTACCTTTTGCAAATGATCCTTGGGAAGACATAAACCTCAATTTTATCTTAGAGCTTCCTAGGACAACAAAAGGTTTTGATTCCATTTTTATGGATATGGATAATCTCTTCTATATAGAAGTGACAAGTCTTCATGGTTTATCTTCAAGCATAGTATTGGATAGAGCTCCAAAATTGGAAAACCATCATTTGAGGAATCTTTTAGAAAAACTTGAAATTAAGTTGTACTCTTCAAATTTTTATCCTCAAAAGAATGGTCAAAATAAAATTGAAAACATAGCTCTTTTTACTATGCCTAGAGAAATCATGAAAGACAATCACAATTCTTGGGATCAGTATCCTTTTGAGCATGCATACACTGGAGTAGTCCACAAGACTACTAATATTTCTACATTTGAAATTGCATGTGGACTTAATCCTCTTTCGCTTTTTAAGTTGTTACCCTTTCCTAAAGGTATTGTGCCTAAGGAAAAGGTAACCAATATTGAAAATTTTCAAATACATAAGAGGATTAGAGAACACATACAACCATCAAAAGAGAAATATTGTACAAAGTTGCCAAAAACAAAAGAAAAACAAAAATGGCAACTTCATACAATTAAGTTCTCTCCAATTGCTCACACTAACACCTTTACTTTGTTTGATGATTTCCATAGGTGGACGTTTGATCCGGGAGGACAAGCCTTGCCGAAACAATAGGCTGCTATCCGAGATCAAATCTGTAGATCTGAGGATAGATCTTCTCAAAGGAGGAGGAGATGATGGACACCATCCAGCCCCATCCATCCCCCTAGTTGAAGACAAAGCAAGGGATTTGAGGACAAATCCTTTTTCAAGAGCGAGGGGATGATGGAAGAGGGCCAAGCACAACCTTCCATGAAAGGCAAGAGCCAAGTCAAGAGCGTCTAAGACCAAGCTAGGAGCGTCTAAGACAAGCTAGGAGCATCTAGGACGAGAAGGCCAAGCTAGAAGCGTCTAGGACAAGAAGACTTGGATCAAAGCTATGAATGGGAGAGTGGCATACTAGCACATATTCCGTGAAGGCCCATCAAATGTAGTTTAGCTTTAATTGGGGTGTAAATAGCATAGCCATGTGGACAAATGTTTATTTTTCTGCACATTAGAATTAAGGAGAAGTTAACCTTCCCACTATTCTAGAAAGCCCATGGAGGGGGTGAACTTACAAACTAGACACACCCTCCCCATGTGCTCACACTTTCCATGTGGCCCATGTGCTTCACATTTACATTTCATTTGGCTAGCATTAGGGTTGCATTATGCTCCTCCTTAGCCTATAAAAGGAGGAGCCTACACCTTGTATTTTCAAGATTAAATAGAGTATTGTTATGCTGCCCAAATTGTGCCATACACTACTCCTTGCCTAACACTTAGGTTTTAGTCTTCAATTCATCACTACCAAAGGGGCTGGCCAAACCTCCCCATTTCCTCACTCTTCATGCACCTTCAAGGCACCCATGCTTCCTAGGAAGGCCTTGCTCACCTCCTCCATAAGCTTCCGCATCCATCATCACCAAGGAACTCCAAAATCCAAAGAAGAGCTCATAGGAATGCTATCATTGGGTGGATTTCACAGCGACCCTGTGTGGATTTCACAGTGGTATGGTATGACAGGTGCAGATCTCTGAGCCTGAGTCAACGCACGAGTCAATCCGGAAGTAGAGTCATGTGTCTATGCATTGTGGGTCAGTGGAAAGTCTGACGTGTGAATCTTGAATACTGAATGTAGCAAAGAGACACTTGACGAGTATGTGGATTATGGAAATCTTGATGGTTGCATTTGATATGGCTTATGTATGGAGTGGAAATTCACGTTTTCTATGGATTTAAAGTTTTTAAAAAAACATCTAGCTTACCCCTTTTATCTGTTGTTGTGATTGCTTTCTTAAACCTGTGATGATCGTGTATTTGTACACGGGAGCAGACGAGGTTGCAGGTGGTAGTGCTCCTCAGTGAGTGGTCGCCGGAAGCAGATCGCCCATTTACATTTGTGTTAGGCGATCACCCTTTTCTGTATTCTGAAGGGAGATCGCCCTTTTCTGATAGGAGATCGCCTATTCTGTTGGGAGATCGCCTGTTTTTACTTATTTTGCTGTATTTAGTTTACGTTTTTGGAAAACCGACCGACCTTGTATTAAACTCCCTGCGAGGAGAAAACTTCATTACATATATACGATTATGTTCACTTCAATATTATTATTTTATCTCTACTTCGTTTTATAATTATGAAAAGAATTTGGCGGGATGTTACAGATATGGTTAGGGTGAAGCAAACTTATGGTGATTAATGTTAGGGAGATGATATGTGGGAATTCTAGCTACAAGACATGTTTGAAAAGAATATTTGGGGATGAAATGTTTTGTGAAAAATCCTCTTATAAGGTGAGAACCTTTAGGAGGGTTTGGAATATCATCCCTAAACTTCCTAAGAAAAAATATCAAGTATTTAGAATTTTTAGGTAATGAAAAAGAGAAGGAAGGAAAACACCTTGGAGGTGAAGGGATGAGACCCATGGTATCTTGGCCTTCTTTTTCGCTTTCATTTTCACTTTTGGATTTTGTTTTTAGTTGGTCTGGTTTTACCTTGTGTAACATTATGGTTCGTTTATTTGGACAATTGGCAGCTATGTGCCCAAAACTTAAACATTTAAAACATTTTATTTTTGAAGTTTTGGTGGGTGACTTAGGTGGAGATGTAGAAGGAGTATGTTTAGAAACTTTGTGGGTAGAAGTGGGTTTGTTTGAAAAATTGGAAGGAGAAATATTTGTAGAAATTTTGTTTGTATCCTTCCAAGAAGATTTGTAGAAACCATCACTGTGAGTATGTTTTAAAGTTGTTTTCTTCAAAAGGTGTGATTCTACCTTGATGGCTAGGTGAACCACTTTCGTTAAAGAGGAGTACTCACTTAATTCTACAAGATCTTTAATTTCTTTTCGCAAACCACTTATAAACCTTTTTATCTTTGACTCTTCATTATCATGCATATTCATTTTAGTCAAAGATGTTTTGAAATCTTTAAAATATTCATCTACCATCCTATGTCCTTGATGAAGCCTTTGGAACTTCAACAAGTGTTCCTTCCTATAAGGAGGAGGAACAAACCTCGCGCGCATGCATGCCTTTAAATCATACCAAGACACCACGGTTGGCCTCTTGTTTAGCCCAATGTCCATTACAAGTTTGTGCCACCATTGGTTGGCATAGTCTAAGAAAACTAAGGAAGCTAACCTAACCTTTTGGTCCTCAGGGACCTTATACACATGAAAGAGATGTTCAACCTTAGCTTCCCAATCTAAATACAAAGAAGGGTCATTGGACCCACTAAAACTAGGTAACTTTACAAAATTAAAAGAATGTTGTGGGTGTGGTTGGTGTTGATGGTGCCTTTTGGTAAAATTATGCAAACTCCATTTGTCCTGTTGATTTTGCCTTGCATTAGCTTCTTCTAGTCTTTGCAATCTTTTGGCGAATTGGCTAAGTTTTTCCTCTTTGTGGACAAGTTGTTTCTTGACCTCCACAAGTTCTCCCAAAAGGTGAGCTTTGTGATAGGCATGCGATTTGGAAGATGCAGCACTTGAAATAGGAGCCATCACAACAATCAAACACAAAAACACAAAGAACAAACAATTAGGAAAGCAAAGTTAGTGGAAAAACAAGCTCAAGCTTGCAGTTTGGAGGAGAACACTCAAAGCACTTAAGAATTTTTTCCCACTCCTCAAAGGTCTTTCTTGATTGATGAAAATCCTCAAATGAAAAAGGACAAAGCCTCAATCACTCAAGCAAGATGAAACCGAAACAAAACTTGAAGGAAACAAGAAGACAAGCAAGAAAAACTTAAACAAGAAAAGCTAAACCAAAGATGGAAAGAGATATATGACAAAACTTGAGAATAAAAGACAATCAAGAAAAGCACAAAAGAAGACTCAAAGAAACTCACTAAACTTTTAATCAAGAAAGAAGATGTTGCTCTAGAATTTGTAAAAGCAAATGGATCAAAAATTCCACAAAGTAGATAACAATTTGCCAATCAAGTTGAATCCAAATTTGAAGGTGAATTTAATATGCAAATGAGAGGTATAGGTGCAGTACCAATCTGTTTTATACTGTTTTTGGTACTATTTTGCTTTTTCTTTTTATACTTAAATTGAATTATGGAAAGAAAGATCCATAGATTGCATCATGACAATTTTGAAGAACATTCAATTTGCACAAAAAGTTTTGTGGTGGATTCAATATAATTGAACACTTGAAATCATATGTTTGGAATTCTAAATCAACCTCTACTAACACAAATATCTAAAGACTTTGCAAACTTTCAAAATTAAAGCAAGTAAGTAGAAGCAAAAACAAGGACTCCTAGAACACTAATGAACATAAGACTCAAAGTAAAATGCAAGATCAAAGAAAGGTATAAGAAGGAACATATTCAAAACGAAAAATGCTATGAATATAAGGTGCTGGAAAAAAAAATCTGCACTAAATAAAGGGCTGGAAAATAAAAGCAAGAAAATAAATGACAAGAAATTAAAGGTACTTGAATTTAAAGGTGCTAGAATTTAAATTGCTTGAATGTAAAGTGCCAAATCAACTCAAAAAATTAAGCATAAGAACCTAAGCTCTGATACCATATAATGTGAGTTGATTTTATGATTTAGCATTTTATGGTGGCATTTTAATTAGGATTGAGATTTTAGGATGATTAAGGTGAGAACCTAAGGAAAATCCCCACTGGACATTAACTTAACCAAGTGGTTAAGTAGATGTGAAGGTTCATTTCACAAAGGCAAAAGGAAAACACAATTATAAGGTGATGATGATGACAAGTTATGGTGTGGAATTACATAGGGAAAACAAGAGCAACATATAAAAACCGAATAGACATAATGAAGCAAAATAAGAACATGTTTATGAATAGATGAAATGATAATGGAAGGAAAAGATGAAGGAAAAGGAAGCTTATGAGAAAATGGAATTGAGAATGGTTGCACGCCACTTGGATGGTGAAATGACTCCAAGATAAGTGAAGGATGCCGCCACTTGAGAGCTCTCAAAACTCACAAGATAAGACCAATTTTGGAGGAGCTCACTCACTCACAATTCACACAAGAATTTATGTATAGTAACTTTACTCTAATTTTCAACTTTTAAATACATGAGGTAGGCCTCCCTATTTATAGATTTAGGAGCCTTGGAAAAGAAGAAAATAGGGTAGAATGGGAAAAGGGAAAAAAGTGGGCAGCCATAGGGTTTGACTAAGTCAATCCCGTGTTCTTGGCTTATCCTTCTAGAAATTAGGTCAAAATGCCTTCAAATGGGCTAGGAACAAGCAAGAATGCTACCCACACCCCCTACTATGCTAAAGGCACTTTATTCTACCTTATTTCTACTATTTGGACCCCTCATTTGAGTCCAATTTATTTACAACATTTTTCTAAATATTTAAGAGGACTAATAGGAAGAACTTCAAGTGCTCTGGACCTTGTCCATTCCTCCTATTGAAGAGGTCTTTCTTTGCTTTTTGAGATGACCCTTTATAGTTGGTATTCTTGGTCATCTTCTTGTGGACTTGGTTTTGGAGTCTTTGTGGGTTTGTATCAGTCTTTCATAGGCTAATTCTAGCCTTTGGAGTCTTTCCTCCATTTGCCTCATCTCTTCCTCTTTTTGTGCAATGGTGCGCTTAGCCTCCTTCAATTCTCCAAGAATGAAAGGCTTTTGAGGAGAATGAGGCTTAGATGACTCACCACTTGAAAGATGATCCATAACAACACAAAAAAAAGAAACAAAAAACACAAAGAACAAACAATTAAAGAAAACAAGTTAGTAAGAAAGGAAAGCTTGCGGCAATTTCAAGAAAAAAACACTCAACCACTCAAAGAAAATTTTCTTGCCTTAACCAAAGAGGTCTTTCTTGTGGATGAAATTTCTCAAGTGAAAGAGGTCAAAACCTTCAACACTCAATCCAAAGCAAAAAAAAAACACCACAAAACTTAAGGAAAAGAAGAAAAGACAAGCAAGAAAAGGTGTAAACAAGAAAGAGTTAAACCAAAGTTGGAAAAGAGATTATGACAAAACTTAAGAAAGGAAGACAAGCAAGAAAAAGCACAAAAGAAGACTCAAAGAAACTTACTAAACTTTTAACCAAGAAATTTTATGTTTTCTTTAGAACTTGTAAAAGCAAAAGGACAAAAAATTCCACAAAAGGTGATAACAATTTGCCAATCAAGTTGAATCCAAGTTTTGAAAAAGAAAGTTTTATGGTGTAATTGATTAGGTGGAGCGTTTTATTTTGCCGTCTTTCTTTGTTGTTTTCGCTTTTTTTTTTCTTTTATACTAAATGGAAATATGGAAAGAAAGATCCATAGGAGGCATCATTAACAATTTGGAAAACATTCAATTTGCACACAAATTTTGGTGGTGGATTCAATATAATTGAACACTTGAAATCATATGTGTTCTTGCCGGTTGACTCTCCTGTTGGTTGACTCTACGACACTCCCACGCCTCCTTTCCTCACCTTTAGATTATGCTTTGCTGTCTCGAAACAACCTGCACCTGCAAGATAGAAAGGGGCACCCTAGAGGCCGTTTGCACTCCGACGCTCAAGTCAAAACTAGGGCAAGCACACCAAGTGTATTCAGTATCTCTGTTTAGGTTTAGAAACTGCGTACCTTTGCAAAGTATTTCGCTACCCTTTATATAGTCTAGGGTTTTCTCTGCGCCGCTACCCATATTTAGGGTTTACAGGAATACCCTTGCACCGCTATCACCCAGGCTTAGGGTAATCTAGCATATAAGGTTTCCTTAACTGGAGTGCAAAACTCTAACAGGATGGCCACCTGGGTACCCCCTCGTGCACTTAGTCTCTAGGGCCACCTGTCCTGAGAGTGCCTTCACTGTTCACGTGCCATGCATATAGCCTCACTGGGAAACCCTGATCCTGACGAGTGCTCAACCCCTCAGGACTCTGCACCTAATTGTGCTTTCCCTGTCACACGCATAGGCACTTCGTGACTTAGGCCTCTCCCTACTTCTGGGCATTTTACTGATAACTGGTCTTCTCTTAGGACCCACATCAGATGCTTTAGTTTTATTGTTCAAAACATCCAAGACCGATGTCACCTCGTCGCACCCAGTTGCCAAGGACTCATCACCCTGCTGAGTGACGAGGACACCTCAGTCCCTACTGGTGATCGACACGCTGATGACTAATCTTCCCGCTAGTTCATACTACCTGTGGGGTCCATCCCATGTGGCTTTGGCCTATGCTGTGGGGCCCAGCTGATGTGGCTCACCATTACTGACTGTTCTCAGTGCCCGAGGACTGGTCGGTACAATATGTTTGGAACTTGAAATCAACTCTTACTAAAACAAGTGTCTAAATACTTTGCAAAACTTTCAAAATTAAAAGCAAGTAAGTAGAATCAAAAGAAGGACTCCGAGAGCACTAATGAACATAAGACTCAAAGTAAAAGGCAAGATCAATAAAAGTCATAACAACAAACATATTCAAAACAAAAAATGCTAAGAATATGATAAAAGGGTCGGAAAAAAAATCTGCACCAAAATAAAGGACTGGAAAATAAAAGCAAGAAACTAAATGATAAGAAATTAAAGGTGCTTGAATTTATAGACAAGAATGTAAAGGTACTTGAATGTAAAGGAATTGTAAAGTGCCAAATCAACTAAAGCAATTTAAGCATAAGAACCTAAGCTTTGATAACCACATGATGTGAGTTGATTTTAGATTGATTCATTTAGGTGACACTTTAGATTTAAGATTGAGATTGTTTAAGCAATTAAGGTGAGAAACCTAAGGAAAATCCCCACTGGACATTAACTCAACAAGTGTTAAGTAAATGTGAAGCTTCATTTCCATAAGGTCAAAGGAAAAAACACAATTATGGTGTAGATGATGACAAGATATATAGTGCAGCAATGAAGAAGAAAATTAAACAAAACACATGAACCGAATAGAAAGACAAACCAGGAACCGAATTGAAATGGAATGGAAAAGATGAGTGAAAGGAAACTTCAGAGAGTGAAGCTAGAGACGTGATCACGCCACTTGGATGGTGGTTTGCTCCAAGATGAGTGAGGAATGCCGCCACTTGAGAGCTCCCTAAATCTCACAAGATAAGGCAATGGTGTAAGGAGACAATGCTAAAAAAACTCTAACACAATTTGTGTATAGTAACTTTACTCTTCATTCAACATGAAAATACATGAGGTAGGCCTCCTTATTTATAGGTGAAGAAGCCTTGGAGAGCAAGCTTAAGGGGTAGGATGGGAAGAGTGAAAAAATGGGCAGTCTTAGGGTTTGACTAAGTCAAACCCGCATCCTAGGCTTGTCTTTCTAGAAAATAGGTTAAAAAGCCTTCAAAAAGGGCCAAGAACATCCTAAAATGCTAACTACACCCCCTATTATACTAAAGGCACCTTATTCTAACCTATATTTGCTATTTGGACCCCCAAAGTGAGACCAAATTATTTACGACATTTTCTAATCATTTAAGAAAACCAGTAGGAAGACATGTAGATGCTATGGTCTATGGCCAATTCTCCCTCTAGTGAGCTCTCCACTTTGAGATGACTTTTCATCGTGTAAATTAGCATCCTTGGGCATCTCCTTGTTGACTTGGTTCGCATCAGAGAGGCTCTTCACACTCAATTTTTTAAGTGATGTGGGACTAAAGAGTGGAAAGTGCATTTGCACATGAAAATTTTGTGACCTTATGTATCCAAGTCTCACATCTCTCAATTAAAGGATTTTTCATGTGTTTATAAGCTTCAAAACTCTCTTCAATCTTTCATGGTCGTGTGCGTATGTTGTAGACCTTGTGGCTCTCTCTTTTGCCTCTTCAGATAGAGTTTTGACTTTCCTAATGAAGAGAGTTGCATGTTAACTCTACAACTTAGGGGTTTTACACCAAATGAAACCCTAATTAGGCCAAAATAAGCCTTGCATGTTCTTCACTTTGTTTTGTCCATTGCTTTGTGCTATGCAACAACAAAACAAAGTGATTTTTCTATAAAATTTTGAGAAGAAAAGTTAGAATCATGGCCCTTAAGTTTTATAGAAAAAATTATGAATAGATTTATAGGCCTTTATTTTAAAATTGTATTTTCTTCACTTTATTTTGTCCATTGTTTTGTGTTATGTAACAATAAAACAAAATGATTTTCTATAACATTTTAAGCAGAAAAGTTAGAATCATGAATTAAATGAGAAGAAAAGTCTTAAGTATTGCAATTCTTCTTTAAGGATTTTTCCTCAACCATGTTTGTAAAGGGTGTTATGAGAGACTCCTCTTCCTTTTTGGATTTCTTTAACTTCTCTTATTCTTCTTCTTCGTCTTTTTCTTCTTTTTATTTCTCTCTCTTTTTTTCTCTCCTTTCTTTCTCTCTTTTCTTCCTCCACTTTTTTAATCCTTTCATGGTCTTTTTTTTTTCTAGTAAGAGTTTGCATCTTTTCTCTGAACTCTTTTTATCTTATTATATTTTGTTCTCGCCGATTGACCCGCCTGTCGGTTGACTCACGACACTCACACGCCTCCTTCCTCACGTTGATATGTGCTTGGTCCTTTCGAAGCAATCTGCACCTGCAAAAGAGAAAGGGGGCGCCCTAGAGGCCGTTTGCACTCCGACGCTCAAGTTAGTGTAGGGCAAGGAACACCAAGTGTATTGAGTTTCTCTCTCTGTGTGTTTATGATGGAAGAGGGCCAAGCACAACCTTCCATGAAAGGCAAGAGCCAAGTCAAGAGCGTCTAAGACCAAGCTAGGAGCGTCTAAGACAAGCTAGGAGCGTCTAGGACGAGAAGGCCAAGCTAGAAGCGTCTAGGACAAGAAGACTTGGATCAAAGCTATGAATGGGAGAGTGGCATACTAGCACATATTCCGTGAAGGCCCATCAAATGTAGTTTAGCTTTAATTGGGGTGTAAATAGCATAGCCATGTGGACAAATGTTTATTTTTCTGCACATTAGAATTAAGGAGAAGTTAACCTTCCCACTATTCTAGAAAGCCCATGGAGGGGGTGAACTTACAAACTAGACACACCCCTCCCCATGTGCTCACACTTTCCATGTGGCCCATGTGCTTCACATTTACATTTCATTTGGCTAGCATTAGGGTTGCATTATTGTCCTCCTTAGCCTATAAAAAGAGGAGCCTACACCTTGTATTTTCAAGATTAAATAGAGTATTGTTATGCTGCCCAAATTGTGCCATACACTACTCCTTGCCTAACACTTAGGTTTTAGTCTTCAATTCATCACTACCAAAGGGGCTGGCCAAACCTCCCCATTTCCTCACTCTTCATGCACCTTCAAGGCACCCATGCTTCCTAGGAAGGCCTTGCTCACCTCCTCCATAAGCTTCCGCACCCATCATCACCAAGGAACTCCAAAATCCAAAGAAGAGCTCATAGGAATGCTATCATTTGGTATCATGAGCTATGGTTCTTCAAAGATGAGTGTCTCTTCATTTTATTTTTTGAGTTCTTCTTTTCTCCAAGTTGTTCATCTTTATTCCAAGTTGTCTTGCTGTTTTTTGTGTTTTAATATGATTTGAATGCTTGTTTATTCATTTCATTTGGTGGGTTTGTTCAAACTTGTGCTTGAACATCTATTTTCAATTTTGTTTAGGATTCTTGATATATTTGTGTTGCTGTTTTTATTTTTAGGTATTTGAGTCTTGCTTGAAATTTCATTTGGGTTATATGATGTTCTTGTGTCTTTTCATTTTATGAATCCATAAGTTTTGTCTAAGTCATGTGTTTCCATATTTGTCATCAAATCCTAGTAGTACTCTTTTTGATTTATTTGTTTCTTGTTTTTGGTCTGAATGTTTGATCTGAAATCTGTTTTGTGTTGATCCTTTGGTGCTTTTTTAATTTTAGTTTGAGTTCTTATTTGTGTGTTAGATCCACACAAATTCCATCATATTAACTCCATTGTGTTTTTAAGGTATATCATTCTGTTTTTCATTCCAGTTTTCAGAACCCCTTGTTTTTCACTTTTCTGTGCTGACTGTTTTGATTTATGAAAATCACATACATCATCAAAACTTTCTGAGCCTCTGGATTTCACAAATTTGAGGTGTTAGCAAAAGGACAAAAAAAGAACCATCTGAAAAGAAGAAATAGAAAAAAAAAGATAAATATTACAAAAAAAGTGTGCAATCCTGACGTTCCAGCTGGCAGCTCTGAGCACTGATTTTATAAAATTTACCAAAATTAATTGGTATATGCGTTTGGAGTGAAACCAACGCCAAAAGTTTGTTAAGATCTTGTTCTGATTGTGTCTCAATTTTCAGAAGCAAATACAAAAGGGTCAGCTCAGCATAAATCTTTTAAAGATACGCTTCCTGGACCACAACAATTTGTGCTTTTCTGTGGTGCTGTTTTTTGGTTTTTAAATCAAATCTAGTGCTATTCCTAGGTTCCTTTTTGTGTGCCATCCATTATTTGAGTACCTTTTATTTGCTTGTCTAATTTCATTTGAATTCTTTCTAGTTGTGTCACATTTAAATTCCATTTGTGTGGTACTGTTTTTCAAATTAATTTGTTTCTTGCTTTCTTTCTTTGGCCTTTAAGCTTGTTGGTGGATTAAATATCAATTGGTACTTGTTGAGTGAGAATTTGACTTGAGGGGAGTCTAGCTTGCTTAATAGGTGCTGGATTGAAGATTTTATTGACCTAATTCCAAGAGGAACAAAGGCAAAGGGCAGCAACAAACACCATACTACAAACACACCACACACTTTGGAAGGCCCAACAAGTAGAAAAGCAACAAAAGGGGTGCAACTAGAAGAACAACAAAACGGGTGCAAATAGTAAAAGCAACAAAGGGAGTGTCATTTAATTTCTTTGCAATCTTGCTTGTGTTAATTACTTGTTAATCACGCAATTAGTCGGTGAGTGTGTCTTCAAGAGCTCCAAGTGTCCAAGAAGCCTCACCTAGGGCCGTCTAGCTTAATTTGTTTTTGTTAATTGCTTTAATTGAACCAACTTGCTTTAATCACTTCGTTAATTTCTTGTTTAATCTTGTTTAAGGCTTTCATAGCTTGCATTGTTTTCTTGCATTAAAAATTTGATTTCTTCATCCTAATTGTGTTTTAAGTGGTTTACTAAGAGAAAGCTTTGTGTGAAGACATTGAGGGATAGTCTTTGGCTAAGGCAAGGCTTGGTATTTAAGTAGTCCATTGTGACTCACCTCCCTTACCTGGAAGACTACCTTCTTTGACTTCCCTAAATTTTCTCAAGGTAAAATATTTCTATACACAAAGGTCTAGTCATGTCTTCTCATTCCTTTAAATCTCTTAAAAGTGAGGTGAAATCCTTGAAATCTCTTTTGGAACAACTTTCCAAGAATATTCAATCAATTTCATCTAAACAATTGGAGAATGAGGCCAAAACTAATGAATTGACTAAATCAAAGGATGAGAAGTCTCACATTTCAAAAAAATTACCTTCTCATGCATCTATCTCTAAAAAGCATGATTCTGTTGGGGAGGGAAGACATAGAAGAGATAGAAAAGAACAAGAAAGCCCAAGAGAGGTTAGGGTAGACCTACCCCATTCCCATGCAAAAGAAAATATAGAAACTTGCCTAGATTGGGAAATGAGGGTAGAAAAATTGTTTGCTTCCCATAAAGAAAGAAAGGAAAGAAAGATACAAAAGAAAAGAGAGGAAGCCGAAAGGGAAGCTAAAGAAAAAGAAAAAGAAAAGCATGAGAAGACCCTTGAGAAACAAAAGGCGTGGGAGAATAGTGTTCCTTCTCACAAGGTCATTCAACAAGACAAAAGATTTAAAAATACCTTTGAAAATATGCGTCTTGTTGAACAACCTAGCCTTTCCTTTTGTAAAGGAACACTTGCAAGCATAGTAACAAAAAAAGAGTCTTTAAAAGAAGCTTGCATAGATAAAGATAAAGTGGATTATTTCTCATATGTGCTAGGATATCACCAAGTGAATGTCAAGTTATTTACAAGCATCTACAAAAACAAATTTTTATGTGAAGTAGTGCCTAAAGAAACTTGTCATGTCCTATTGAGACAACCATTGCCAAGTGTGCAACTTCTCATAAACAATGGTTGTAACAACGAGACTATCTTTACACATAAGAGAAAAATTCTTCATGAAGGAGAACTCATGGACCAAATTAGATTTGATAAAACTCTAGAGCTTTTAAAAGGAAAACTTTTGTCACCCATGAGAAAAGATGTTCAAAGACATTACCCTAGATACATTTCTTGTTTTAAAAATACACCTAAGGTGATGTCTCATGAACTCTATACTCCTTTACCTTTTGCAAATGATCCTTGGGAAGACATAAACCTCAATTTTATCTTAGAGCTTCCTAGGACAACAAAAGGTTTTGATTCCATTTTTATGGATATGGATAATCTCTTCTATATAGAAGTGACAAGTTTTCATGGTTTATCTTCAAGCATAGTATTGGATAGAGCTCCGAAATTTGAAAACCATCATTTGAGGAATCTTTTAGAAAAACTTGAAATTAAGTTGTACTCTTCAAATTTTTATCCTCAAAAGAATGGTCAAAATAAAATTGAAAACATAGCTCTTTTTACTATGCCTAGAGAAATCATGAAAGACAATCACAATTCTTGGGATGAGTATCCTTTTGAGCATGCATACAATGGAGTAGTCCACAAGACTACTAATATTTCTACATTTGAAATTGCATGTGGACTTAATCCTCTTTCGCTTTTTAAGTTGTTACCCTTTCCTAAAGGTATTGTGCCTAAGGAAAAGGTAACCAATATTGAAAATTTTCAAATACATAAGAGGATTAGAGAACACATACAACCATCAAAAGAGAAATATTGTACAAAGTTGCCAAAAACAAAAGAAAAACAAAAATGGCAACTTCATACAATTAAGTTCTCTCCAATTGCTCACACTAACACCTTTACTTTGTTTGATGATTTCCACAGCTGGACGTTTGATCCGGGAGGACAAGCCTTGCCGAAACAATAGGCTGCTATCCGAGATCAAATCTGTAGATCTGAGGATAGATCTTCTCAAAGGAGGAGGAGATGATGGACACCATCCAGCCCCATCCATCCCCCTAGTTGAAGACAAAGCAAGGGATTTGAGGACAAATCCTTTTTCAAGAGGGAGGGGATGATGGAAGAGGGCCAAGCACAACCTTCCATGAAAGGCAAGAGCCAAGTCAAGAGCGTCTAAGACCAAGCTAGGAGCGTCTAAGACAAGCTAGGAGCGTCTAGGACGAGAAGGCCAAGCTAGAAGCGTCTAGGACAAGAAGACTTGGATCAAAGCTATGAATGGGAGAGTGGCATACTAGCACATATTCCGTGAAGGCCCATCAAATGTAGTTTAGCTTTAATTGGGGTGTAAATAGCATAGCCATGTGGACAAATGTTTATTTTTCTGCACATTAGAATTAAGGAGAAGTTAACCTTCCCACTATTCTAGAAAGCCCATGGAGGGGGTGAACTTACAAACTAGACACACCCCTCCCCATGTGCTCACACTTTCCATGTGGCCCATGTGCTTCACATTTACATTTCATTTGGCTAGCATTAGGGTTGCATTATTGTCCTCCTTAGCCTATAAAAAGAGGAGCCTACACCTTGTATTTTCAAGATTAAATAGAGTATTGTTATGCTGCCCAAATTGTGCCATACACTACTCCTTGCCTAACACTTAGGTTTTAGTCTTCAATTCATCACTACCAAAGGGGCTGGCCAAACCTCCCCATTTCCTCACTCTTCATGCACCTTCAAGGCACCCATGCTTCCTAGGAAGGCCTTGCTCACCTCCTCCATAAGCTTCCGCACCCATCATCACCAAGGAACTCCAAAATCCAAAGAAGAGCTCATAGGAATGCTATCAGTTTAGGTCTAGAAACTGCGTACCTTTGTGAAGTATCTTACTGTCCCTTATATAGTCTAGGGTTTACTGCGCCGCTAGCCCTAATTAGGGTTCACTGGAATACCCTTGCGCCGCTATCACCCAATCTTAGGGTAATCTAGCACATGAGGTTTCCTTCTCTGGAGTGCAAACTCTCACCGGGTGACCACCTGGGTGCCTCCTTGTGCACCTAGTCTCTGGGGCCACCTGTTCTGGGAGTACCTTCACTGTTCACGTGCCATGCATGTAGCTTCACTGGGAAACCCTAGTTCTGGTGAGTACTCGACCCCTCAGGACTCCGCACCTAACCGTGCTCTCCCTGCTACCCGCATGGGCACTTCGTGATCTAGGCCTCTCCCTAACTCTGGGTATTTAACTGGTCATTGGCCCACTCAGGGAACCAATCTTGGCTGTTCTGTTTACGCTGTTCAAATCACCCAAGGCCGATGTCACCTCGCCACACTCTGTCGCCTTGGACTCCTCGACCTGCTGAGTGACGATGACACCTCCGCCCATCCTGGTGATCTGACGACTACTCACCCGTTTCTTTAGGCTGATGACTCATCACCCCTCTCTGTAGGCTGATGACTAATCACCCCTTTCTGTAGGCTGATGACTAATCACCCCTTTCTGTAAGCTGATGACTAATCACCCATTTCTATTCAATACCCCCTATGGGGTCCACTCCACGTGTCTTTGACCCATGCCGTGGGACCCAGCTGACGTCCGAGGACTGGTCAGTACACAAGCCCCCCAGTCTCAAGCTGTTAACTTGTTTCAGCGAAGAGACTAAGTGATGGGCGAGGACTGATCGGTACACAAGCCCCCCTAGTCTCGAGCCGTTAACTTGTTCCAGCGTAGAGACTAAGTCATTGACTTGGGCGGCCTACGTGGCTCCGCGCATAAGTACATGAACAGTGCACTGAAAAGACACTTCACCAACCCCCTTTCATCCGCTAACACGTGGCTGCATCAACGGTTTGAGATTCATAACGTTTGCGCTCCCTAGGGCTACGTTAAACCTCTTCAAAACCCCGCGCCACTTCACTGTTTCATCACTTTGCATCCTCAACTTCTGCAAACTCTATCTTCCAACGCACGCTCTCCTCCTCTCACCAAGCTTTTCGAACTTCTCCGCCCTCGCTCAACCAAAGGTATGATCTTTATGTCTTCTCCACCTTCATGACATAATCTTTGTTCTCCATATTGCATGCTGCTGTTCTGGGCCTGTGTGTGGTTTATGCATTCTAGGGTTTTGTTCTTCTTTTCTGGGTTCGTTCTACCTTCGAGTCTTCGTCCACCATTGTTTTCTTCTGAGCCTTTCTTCTTTTCCTGCCTCTCATTTGTTTAGATTCGAGATGGCCAGAACCAAAACCACCTCCAACCCTCCTCCAACCGTTGCGGTCGATTACAAGGCCCTCTACCCATGGGCTTCTGAGGATCTCCTTGCAGAGACCTCCAAACTCACATCCTGCGAGGATCTTCGCAAGCATAGGGATGATGAGAATGAGATTAAAGGACGCGTCTTCGGCAGGGAAACTGACGCGTACGTCTCTGTGCGACCCGGTACAATGAGCGAGCTCGTGTGCGCCGATGATCGCTGCAACGATGGGGAACCGTTCTTCTTCTTCTACGCCACCATCTTTAAAAGAGTCAAAGTCCGCCTTCCTTTCACCGGGTTCGAGAGGGCTTTGCTCACAGAGTTAAATGTGGCGCCTGCTCAACTGCACCCCAACAGTTGGGCCTTTATCAGGGCGTTCTCCATCCTCTGCAATAATCTAGGGTTCACCCCCTCTGTCGATGTCTTCCTTTACTTTTTTGAGGCGAAGAGCCCCGGCAAGAGGCTTTGGGTGAGCCTGAATGGGGTGGCAGGGAGAGTCCTTCTAACTCTCTTCTCGCAGTCATATAAGAACTTCAAGGGAAAGTTCTTTCGAGTCTGCTGCAGCTCCTACGATCCCACCATGCTCGATGGGTTTCCCTTATACTGGGTGGGGGAGTTGAAGTTCAAGAAGCCACGCAGGCTCGAGGAGTTGACTGTACCCGATCGAGAACTCTGCCAGACCATTTCCAGCTGGGGCGTGGTGTTTGACTCCACCCAGCTGATTAGGCACGAGTATGACGCTGAGACTCTCAGCGTGTACATTGGTACATCAACTTCATCTTGCATTTATCTGTTCGCATGCTTAACGCCTTGTCTTTCTAATACTTTCGTATTGTTCATTGCAGGCATGGTACTCAGCGCTGATAAGAAGAAAAGGCTGGCAGATGTGCTGAGTCGCCGCAATGCTAGCGGTTCAGCCCCTGTAGGTCCTTCATCACCCGCGGGTGCTGCCTTGGAACCTATTGCTGAAAAGTCCAAGAGGGAAGCCCCTGTGGAGGTTTCTGATGACGAGGACACCTGCTCCGGCCTTGTCTTCAAAAGGAAAAGGGTGGGGACAGCCGCGGAGGTCTCTTCGGCCACAGAAGGGCACCCTTCATCCTTTAGGGAGCACCCTCCCAGTGCCTCCTCCCCTCCTGAGCCAATCTTAACGCTTGAGGGGGGTGGGGAGAGTACTCCTCCCTCTGGTTAGATGCCTTCTGCCCCAGAACTGCCTTCCCTGCTCCAAAGGTCACTTGCTCAGATGCCTGGCCGAGCTGTCTTGGAGGCCATGGACAGAAACTCCCTTGAGAACCTCCTCAGCCATGGTCTCGGGGAGTTCTTGGCCGCTTCCAACTCCTTGCTGGTCAAGGGCAACGTTGAGGCGGAGCTGCTTGAGGAGACCGCCCAACTGAAGAAAGAGCTGGAGCAAAAGGATCTCCAACTCCATCAAGCGTCCAAGCGCGAGACTGGCCTTAATCAAGAACTGGATAGTCTCCGTCAGTCTGAGAAGGAGACCAAGAAGCTTCTTTTCTCCAAGGGGCAGGAGGCCCTCCAGCTTGAAGCTAAGATACTCCCCCTCCGCAACAAGATCATCGAACTGGAAGAGCAAGCAGAGGGGGCTCAAGCTAAAATGACCAAGCTGGAGGAGAGGGCGACCGATCGAGAAGTTCAGCTAGGCAAGGTTGAGGAGGAACTTGCCCAACAGATTGAACTGCTGAAGAAGACTGTAGTGGCCAGAGCTCGGTCGTCCGGAACACAAAGAGGGGTGATCGGTCATCAGCCTGTTCTCACAGAGAGGGGTGATCGGTCATCAGCCTGTTCTCACAGAGAGGGGTGATCGGTCATCAGCCTGTTCTCACAGAGAGGGGTGATCGGTCATAAGCCTGTTCCCGCAGAGAGAGGGAGATCGGTCATCAGCCTGTTCTCATAGAGAGGGGTGATCGGTCATCAGCCTGTTCCCGCAGAGAGAGGGAGATCGGTCATCAGCCTGTTCTCACAGAGAGGGGTGATCGGTTATCAGCCTGTTCCCGCAGAGAGAGGGAGATCGGTCATCAGCCTGTTCTCACAGAGAGGAGTGATCGGTCATCACCTGTTCCGCAGAGAGGGTGATCGGTCATCGCCTGCCACAGAGAGAGGGTGATAGCGGCCTATCAGTGTTTGCACTCCAGAGAAGGAAACCCTATGTGCTAGATTACCCCAAGACTGGGTGATAGCGGCGAAAGGGTATTCCAGTAAACCCTAAATATGGCTAGCAGCGCAGTAAACCCTAATTAGGGTTAGCGGGACAGCCCAGGCTATATAAGGAACAGTAATATACTTCACAGAGGTACGCAGTTTCTAGACCTAAACACATAGAGAATTAATACTTTGATGTTTCTTGCCCCATTCTGACTTGAGCGTCGGAGTGCAAACGGCCGCGAGGGCGCCCCCCTTTCTCTTTTGCAGGTGCGATCATACCAGCACAGACCAGGTGAGGAAGGAGGTGTGTGGCGGCCGCAGAAGTCAGCTGACGCAGAGTCAACCGGCAGGAACATTTGGCGCCCACCGTGGGGCCGAGTAAATCAAGGTCCCATCCACAGTTGTGAAGAGGAAAGCCAGACAGCATGAGAAGCACTAGGCAAGGTGCCACTGGAGGAGGCGATGGTAATCACACCGCCACCATCCAGGAGCTAATGGAGACAATCCGCAATCTCCAGCAGGCGTTCACCGCCTCCAGCGCTGATCAGGCCTTAAAGCAGGAGCAGTTTAGGGCCGACCTGAACGCGTCTTTGGCGGCGAATGAGGAGCTGCGGAGAGCCAACGAGGAACTGAGGAGAGGAATGGGAGAAAGGGCCGCAGCGGGACAGGGGGCCATGCCTCCAGCCAGGCCCCGACCTATGCCTTTCTCGCAGGAGATCATGCAGACAGTAATACCAGCGTCTTTCGTAATCCCAAAGATTACCTTTACAGGCGTAGAAGATCTAGAAGCCCACATCACAGCGTTCCATACGCAGATGATGATCTCTGGGGGGACTGATGCCATGCACTGCAAGCTGTTCATGGGTACCTTTGCAGGGACAACGCTAAACTGGTTCGTGGGACTCCCAGACGGACACGTTACATCCTTCGAGCAGTTTGCAGAATTGTTCAAAAGGCAGTTCATTGTCAATCGGGCTCGGATGCCGGTTGCGTTCGACCTCTTTGATGTAAAGCAGTTCCAGGAAGAACCACTGAAGGATTTCCTCAACCGGTTCGCGGCATTGGTGGTGAGACTGCCAACCAAGGACGACGCCGTGATAGTGCATGCCTTCGAGAGGGGAATCCTTCCTGGACCATTCAGCGACGCACTCATACGATGTCCAGCAAGGACATTTGATGAGATACAGTGCAGGGCGCTCGCCCACATCACGGCAGAAGGAAGAGTCGCCGAAAAGCGTACAAGGGGCGACCTCTCCAAACCTCGCGCCCCAGTACGCGCCCAACCCCTAAGGGTGCATGTGGCCGCAGAGAAGAAGGATAGACACGCACCCTACGAGTCCAGAAGGCCCAGACCAACCCGGCACAGCTTCAAGGTCAGCCTCAAGGAGCTCATCACCATCCCTGAGGTGGCAAGCAAGTTGAAGCCTCCCCAGAAGGCCGAGGGACCAGTCGGACCTCGGAAAAGCCATTGGTGTGATTTCCATCAAGCCCAAGGCCACAATCTGCGCAACTGCCTCAGCTTAGGTTATCAGTTAGATGACCTGGTAAAAAGCGGCTTTTTAGCGCCCTACCTGCAGGAATCACAGGGAGACACGGCGGCAACAAACCCAATGGGAGACGAGAGGCACGAGGTGCCCATTCATGGAGAAATCTACACCATCTCAGGGGGATTTTCAGGAAGAGGAGCACGCCTCCCAGAGGAGCATGCCTCCCAGTAAAGCACGCCTCCTATAGGAGCACGCCTCCCAGAGGAGCACGCCTCCCAGCGGAGCACGCCTCCCAGAGGAGCACGCCTCCCAGAGGAGCACGCCTCCCAGAGGAGCACGCCTCCCAGAGGAGCACGCCTCCCAGAGGAGCACGCCTCCCAGAGGAGCACGCCTCCCAGAGGAGCACGCCTCCCAGAGGAGCACGCCTCCCAGCGGAGCACGCCTCCAAGAGGAGCACGCCTCCCAGCGGAGCACGCCTCCCAGCGGAGCACGCCTCCCAGAGGAGCACGCCTCCCAGCGGAGCACGCCTCCCAGAGGAGCACGCCTCCCAGAGGAGCACGCCTCCCAGCGGAGCTCGCCTCCAAGTTTTATTTCAGTTAATAGATACATGTTTTAACACAATCGTATTTTTCAGTCTAGGGGACACTCTTTTTAACGAGGTCACCCAATAAAGAGAAGAATTTAGAGAGACATATTTGTGTTAAACTGTAAAAAGAACCTCTTCTACCATATTAAAGAAAGGAGAAGAACAGTATGGTTCACAGAAAAAGTCCTCACCTCAACTTTGTACAGCGAGGCTGAGGCAACAGAGGAAGACCTCCTTGCCTTTGAGCAAGTGAGGCGAGATGAGAAAGACCTCACCCTCCGCTTCTTAGAGCGGGGCTTGAGGAGGACACGTGGATCAAGAAGAGTAAGAGAAAGGAAATCGCCCAAAGATAATTCGGCGAGTACCAGATCAGAAGAGTCCCTGGCGATGATGCCAAATGCTGGTCCTCGGGCACCGAGAGCAGATAGTAAAGGAGTCGATGACTTAGTCTCTTCGCTGAAACAAGTTAACAGCTTGAGACTGGGGGGCTTGTGATCCGGTCGGTCATCGGCAGTTGACCACGTCGAGTCATGCCACATAGGTCGACTGGGCGAGCTGTAAGGCTCTTCGTTGAAGCAAGTCACAACTCGAGCCTGGGGGGCTTGTGTAGTGGCCAGAGCTCGGTCGTCCGGAACACAAAGAGGGGTGATCGGTCATCAGCCTGTTCTCACAGAGAGGGGTGATCGGTCATCAGCCTGTTCTCACAGAGAGGGGTGATCGGTCATCAGCCTGTTCTCACAGAGAGGGGTGATCGGTCATCAGCCTGTTCTCATAGAGAGGGGTGATCGGTCATCAGCCTGTTCCCGCAGATAGAGGGAGATCGGTCATCAGCCTGTTCTCATAGAGAGGGGTGATCGATCATCAGCCTGTTCCCGCAGAGAGAGGGAGATCGGTCATCAGCCTGTTCTCACAGAGAGGGGTGATCGGTTATCAGCCTGTTCCCGCAGAGAGAGGGAGATCGGTCATCAGCCTGTTCTCACAGAGAGGAGTGATCGGTCATCACCTGTTCCGCAGAGAGGGTGATCGGTCATCGCCTGCCACAGAGAGAGGGTGATAGCGGCCTATCAGTGTTTGCACTCCAGAGAAGGAAACCCTATGTGCTAGATTACCCCAAGACTGGGTGATAGCGGCGAAAGGGTATTCCAGTAAACCCTAAATATGGCTAGCAGCGCAGTAAACCCTAATTAGGGTTAGCGGCACAGCCCAGGCTATATAAGGAACAGTAATATACTTCACAGAGGTACGCAGTTTCTAGACCTAAACACATAGAGAATTAATACTTTGATGTTTCTTGCCCCATTCTGACTTGAGCGTCGGAGTGCAAACGGCCGCGAGGGCGCCCCCCCTTTCTCTTTTGCAGGTGCGATCATACCAGCACAGACCAGGTGAGGAAGGAGGTGTGTGGCGGCCGCAGAAGTCAGCTGACGCAGAGTCAACCGGCAGGAACAAAGACCGAGACTGAGCTTATTAATGACGCCGCCGACGCCTACGGGGAAGGCTTTGGTGATGCCCTTACTCAGGTTGCCTGCATGCATCCTGAGATGGACCTCTCACCATACTCCGCAACTATGCAGGTGGTCGACGGGCAAATAGTGCCCAGATAGGTCTTCTGAAATAGTTGTATTTAGCTGAACATCTTGTAATCACCCTCCTTTGTAATATAAAACTTTAACTTATGCATTGTTCATCTTTTTGTCGTGCTTTGTATTTGGTGGGCTCATGATCACAAATAATGCACCTGCAAAAATGAACCTCAAGTAACATGTTTTTTCTGCTAATTTCATTAATGAACCTTTACTTTAATTTGGGCGTTCTCACTCGGAGGGGGAAGGTGTTCCTTATGAACTCCCTGTTCCCCTTACGAGACCTCTAACCCCAACTAATAGGTTCTGACTGACCTGTCATCGTCCATGGACGACGGAGGATTTAACCAGGCGAACCCTTCTTTCACATTGGAAGTTCTCACTCGAAGTGGAGGTGTTCTCTACGAACCTACCTCTCCACTTACGAGACCTCTAACTCCAAGTGACAGATTCTAACTGACCTCACATCGCTCACAGGCGAGGAGGATTTCTCTGGGCGAACCCTTCTTTCACATTGGAAGTTCTCACTCGAAGTGGAGGTGTTCTCTGTGAACCTACCTCTCCACTTACGAGACCTCTAACTCCAAGTGACAGGTTCTAACAACATTGTACAAACACATTAAAAGCATATATCTTTAACTGAATTTTATTGGGTGACCTTGTAAGGACCTGTAAAATTAAATTGGAATAAAAGGGTATATTTTAAATGAATTCTAAGTATGTTTTTATTTAAAATATAAAGGAAGGGAGGTATAGCTTAAAAGTCTACGAGATCGCCGTAATTGAAAGAGTAGGCGATCTCCGACTTCTCTGGCAATGATCGCCTGTCGCCTTGATTGCACCTGAACGCCAATCGCCTGTAGTGTACCTAGTCGCCTGTCGCCTAGAGTACACATGATCGCCGAAACTACACTTAGTGTGTAGTCAAGATGTTGGATCAACCATAGTGGGTTCCCAAAAACCACGTGCATCAAGGTGTGGGTTAAGCCTTAGACACGCTGTGCATGCGAAGCCCTGTGCTTGAGTATAGGAGATCGTCCTTAGTGTTGCATGCATGGGCGCACGAGGGCAAGTGCCAATCTACCCTTGGAAATGTGAAGCTACCGACGTCACCGAGTCATGTGGAGATGATACCTTGGACGTAACATAGTGGAATGAAGAACCTTCAGGAAGGCGTGGCGATGTTTCGTCGGGCATCGCCGGGGCGCGAGGCATGTGGGCATCGCCAGGGCGCGAGGCATGCGGGCATCGCCAGGGCGCAAGGCATGTGGGCATCGCCAGGGCGCGAGGCATGCGGGCATCGCCGGGGCGCGAGGCATGCGGGCATCGCCGGGGCGCGAGGCATGCAGGCATCGCCAGGGCGCGAGGCATGCGGGCATCGCCGGGGCACGAGGCATGCGGGCCTCGCCGGGGCGCGAGGCATGCGGGCATCGCCAGGGCGCGAGGCATGCGGGCATCGCCAGGGCGCGAGGCATGCGGGCATCGCCGGGGCGCGAGGCATGTGGGCATCGCCAGGGCGCGAGGCATGTGGGCATCGCCAGGGCGCGAGGCATGCGGGCATCGCCAGGGCGCGACATCGGTCGTCTTCCAGGTTATCGCGCGATGACGTGTTTCACACAGATAAAGTGGGACCCAGACTACCAGCATGAGACGCGCAGCACGCGCGACACGTAGACAAAAAGTGTTGGTTCAGAACAGTGACATCAGAATGTTGGCATGCGCAAGAGACAACAGTGGTCGTACTGTTCAGAGGAGTAGTTGAAATGCACAAGAGACAATCGTGGTCGTACTGTTCAGGGAAGCGTACACGCAAACTCCCCTGCAGAGTGGGTGGTGGCAGTGTAACATCCCGCCAAAACGTTTCACAAATATATAAAATGAAAATATACGTAAAACCAAAGTGTTGAAATGAACATAATTATATATATGTAATGATGTTTCTCCTCGCAGGGAGTTTAATACAAAACGGTCATTTTCCAAAACTTAAACATAAAAACAGCAAAAACAACCAAACAACCGATCTCCCAACATAAAAAGGGCGATCTCCTATCAGGCAGGCGATCTCCTATCAACCAGGCGATCTCCTATCAGGCAGGCGATCTCCTATCAAACCGGCGATCTCAACTTCCTGTAACGTCATCTGCTCCCGTGTAAAGATTACACGATCATCACAGGTTTTAAGAAAACAGCCATAGAACCAAAACGCAGGGTAAGCTAGACATTTAAAAGAGAGTTTGAATATGAACTTAAAAACCAATCATGAAACCAATTTAAGACATCCACATAAAACCATCAACTTTCTCATTTTCCACAAAACCATTCGATAATCACATATCTCACAAATCAATTCCAGAGTCTCAAAATTTACATCAGCAATCAAGTGTCTATCAATTCAATTTCTCATTTCACACGTCAGACTTTCCACTGACTCATCACACCAGACACTTGACCACTATTCCGGAGACTCGTGCATTGAACTTAGCGTCCTGAGACATGCACCTGTCATGCTAAAAGGCTGGAAAGTGCCCTCAGCCATGCGCATTACACAATCTCAATATCATCATTATCACAGCATGACAGGGTAAATCCATACTACAGGCCGAACTCGTTCTGTTTCACACGAGACACCCATACGTATGACCTCCTTCGACTCTCCACAACTGAGTAACTTCTTCTATGTGATTTCATTACCTCAGTAGAGTCAGGATCGTCTCATTACACCAGGACACTCACTGATCAATACACATCCTACACAGATCTTACATGGTATTTCCTTTCCTGAAAATACTATGCCTCGATCCCACATTCACAACATTCACACATCACATAACATTTCAACAAATGATTCCAGTCACAGAAAAACTCATGCCAAGGTTCAGATTTTCGAATATCACATTTAAATCTCAAACAGTTCCAAATAATCACAAGAACAGAGGATATTTCAATAACAGATGAAAACCGGCGATCACCTCCAGAAACCGGCGATCACGAACAAAACTGGGTTTTAAACAAGAACATTTTGAAACCGGCGACCTCGTCGCCCTTAACATCAAAACAGAAATCGATTACAGTAAACACTTCGCATTTCAACATCAGAACCCCAGAACGAAAGCAAGAACCCGCGACTACGTCGCCCCAACATCTCAATCAGCAAATATAACGTTTTCGTTGGAAAAAGACTAGCTTCCCTTACCTGGATCAGCGTGAAATCTCACTTCAAGCTCTAAACCGCCGAACGTAAAGGATGCCTGAACTCTGCCTAAGCGTTCTAATTGGTAAAACTTGCAGAGAACCTTCTCAAATGCTCTATGGAAATCGCTGGTAATTTAACTGGTGCCTGAAATTTCTGAGTCGCAGTGCAAAGGAGAGAAAAGAGAAAGCTGAAGGTGAACTCACTCTGTCACCTTTTATACTCTCACTGCGTTTTCTAAACTCGCTAAGAGGCGGTGCCTTCTGATACTAGGAACATAGGCCTGCCATGTAGCTATCATTGCCTACTCCCTAACTAACCCTTCAGTGTGGGTTTTCTTCCTCGAATTAAATGCAACCTGACAGTATGGCCACGTGGCGTCTCTGCGCACATGGAGCTACTGTTCCGAAGGACTTTCACTGCCTACATGTCGCACATGCAGCACGTTCGTTCTGGAAACCAGGGCCCCACTTCAACTGCGTGAAACACGACATCGCGCGATAACCTTTCGCCGATGACCACTCGCGAAGACTCTCCACCGATGACCCATCCTGGAGGACGACCGATGTCTCTCTCTGGAAGACGACCGATGTCTCTCTCTGGAAGACGACCGATGTCTCTCTCTGGAAGACGACCGATGTCTCTCTCTGGAAGACGACCGATGTCTCTCTCTTCCTGGAGACCGACCGAGGTCTCTTCCTCCTGGAGACCGACCGAGGTCTCTTCCTCCTGGAGACCGACCGAGGTCTCCTCTTGGCGACACCCGCATGCCTCTCGCGCCCAGGCAAAGCCCACATGCATCTCGCGCCCTGGCGATGCCCGTATGTCTCTCGCGCCCAGGCAAAGCCCACATGCATCTCGCGCCCTGGCGATGCCCGTATGTCTCTCGCGCCCTGGCGATGTCCGCATGCCTCTCGCGTCCTGGCGATCATGTGTAGTAGGCGACCGGCGATCATGTTCCAGGCGATCTCATAGTCTTCTAAACTACACTTTCTTTCCTTTTCATTTTAAATACAACATGCTTCGAATCCATTTAAATATGACACTTTTATTCCAATAAGATTTTCCAGGTCCTTACAGGCAGCGGCTTTTGTGGGCAAGTTGGTTTAAGATTCAAAAACCCACTTCGGAGAAAAAAAAACGTTGCAGTGGTTCAAGAGCAAAAGAGTGAGTTTACCTCCATTCTTCTCCTTTTTTCTCCTTCGCGCTGCGATTCTGGCACCTTTACACAAGAGTACGACGAGCGGCAGCCACCATTAGAGCACCTGGGAAGTTCTCTGCAAGTCCTTCAAACCAGACGCAAAAACAGAGCCAAGGCGTTCTTTAAGCTTCGTTGGATTTCGGAGCTCCTGGTGTTTGCGCAAGTCCAGGTAAGGGAAGCTAGCCTCCATTTTCAATACAAGTCGTAGTTTAGCTATTTCGGAAGTGAGGGCGACTGTAAGGACCTGGAAAATTTTATTGGAATAAAAGTGATATATTTTAAGTGAATTCTAAGTATGTTTTTATTTAAAATAAAAGTGAAGGAAAGTGTAGTTAGAAAGCCATGAGATCGCCTGGAACATGATCGCCAGGGAGCGAGAGGCATGCGGGCATCGCCAGGGCGCGAGAGGCATACGGGCATCGCCAGGGCGCGAGATGCATGTGGGCTTGCCTGGGCACGAGAGGCATGCGGGTGTCGCCAAGAGGAGACCTCGGTCGGTCTCCAGGAGGAAGAGACCTCGGTCGGTCTCCAGGAGGAAGAGACCTCGGTCGGTCTCCAGGAGGAAGAGACCTCGGTCGGTCTCCAGGAGGAAGAGACCTCGGTCGGTCTCCAGGAGGAGGAGACATCAGTCGTCTTCCAGAGAGAGACATCGGTCGTCTTCCAGAGAGAGACATCGGTCGTCTTCCAGAGAGAGACATCGGTCGTCTTCCAGAGAGAGACATCGGTCGTCTTCCAGAGAGAGACATCGGTCGTCTTCCAAAGAGAGACATCGGTCGTCCTCCAGGATGAGTCATCGGTGGATAGCCTTCGCGCGGAAGGTCATCAGTGGAGAGTCTTCGCGCGAGAGGTCATCGGCGAAAGGTTATCGCGCGATGTCGTGTTTCATGCAAATGAAGTGGGGGCCCAGGGCCCAGCATGAACGTCTTGCATGCGCGACACGTAGTCAGTGGCTCCAGAGAGTTGGTACGGTAGTGCACAGTGTTTGTGTGCGCAAAGTCAACCACGCAACCTTACTGTCAGGTTTGTGCTTGAGTAAAAGGGAAACTCACACGCTAGGTATCTCAGAGAGTAGGCTAGGGCGGCTACACAGCAGGCATACGTCCTTAGCTTCAGAAGGCTCCTCTTAGGGAGTTTTGAAACGCAGTGGGAGATAAAAGGTGACAGAGTGAGTTCACCTTCATCTTTCTCTTTCTCTCCCTTGCACTGCGACTCAGTATTTCCCAGGCACCTTCAAGCAAAAGCAAGACAAGCGACGACTGCCATAGAGCTTTTGGGAAGGTTCTCTACAAGATTTACCTATTTGAACGCTTAGGCAGAGTTCGGACATCCTTTACGTTCGGCGGTCCAGAGCTTGAAGTGAGATTTCACGCTGATCCAGGTAAGGGAAGCTAGTCTTTTTCCAACGAAAACATTATATTTGCTGATTGAGATGTTGGGGCGACGTAGTCGCGGGTTCTTGCTTTCGTTCTGGGGTTCTGATGTTGAAATGCGAAGTGTTTACTGTAATCGTTTTCTGTTTTGATGTTAAGGGCGACGAGGTCGCCGGTTTCAAAATGTTCTTGTTTAAAACCCAGTTTTGTTCGTGATCGCCGGTTTCTGGAGGTGATCGCCGGTTTTCATCTGTTATTGATATATCCCCTGTT